>SRSE01000170.1:0-1473375 GCA_005024645.1 Planiliza haematocheilus | reverse complement strand
TGCCTTAAACATACGTTTTCTCCATGAAATCACATCTTTAAATCCAGAAAATCCACCTGAAGTATCTCTAAATTATGTATGACTTAGCTCTGCATCCTATTGATTCATGTGACAGGACAGAAAACAAGGTCACCAACCGTGAAGAGTTTGAATTTCCTATAACTTGACTGTCATTTCAGACAAACCGTAAGCTCCGTCTTCAGTTTTAAAAACAACACTACGTCTCTAGTTCGGAGTCGAGGCGGCATATAGGACAACTGGTCTGACCTGCATGGGCACGGAAGAGCCGGCAGGCGGGTACTGCGACTGCATCTTGGAGTAGGCCGAGTAGAACGGAGCCTCGTTCATGAGCTTGTTGTAAAGCTCCAGGGCTTCCAGGACTTTCACATTCAGTTCGGACAATTCGGAGTGATTTCTGGAACAAAGAGGGAGACGTTTATTGGATTGAGAACGTTTTTCTTTTATAGGAAAGTACATGTTTCGCTACTTTAGGGTATCTAAAAGGAATCAGGGAGGTGTATTGCCCACTAGTGAGTGTCCACTGTCACATCTTTAGTCATATCTTTACCACATTACCTGTCAATCTCCTGCAGTTTGTCATCAATCAAAGGGTTCATCTGTTCGCACGTGCCTGTTCAGTCAGATACCGACAGATGGGGAGGGAAAAGACAAAACACAGTGAGAAAACAAAGGACTAGCTGCAGTTGTCACAGACGGCGTGGCTGGATTTCCACCAGCATTCAAGTTTATACCCTCCAGCTGGAGCAGCTCTGCGGAGTCTGGAGCCGGATCTGCAGGATCTGCGTTCTGCAGCAGCGCCAGCGCCCTGTCCATCTTCCCCTGCGGACGGCAGCGAGCAGATTTGGGTTAGTGGCTCGGCCTTGAGATGCGGTTTAGGTTTGTAAAAAAAAAAAGAACGTGCAGCGACTGAATGAAGTACCTCGTCGATGAAGACGGGCTCCGGCTCAGCTCTGATTTCGGGGACCGTCTCTTCAGGAGTGACCGTCTTCTCGACATAAGCCACTGCGGAGGGAAGGTTTAAATTCAACTAGTTTGCTCCAAACAAGTAGATGAGGTTTCGTTTTCTAAGGGAGCAAAATGTAGGCCAGAGAAGAGAAGAACGGAGCGAGAACAGACTAAATAAAAACACCAACCTGTCTCCGGCTCGGCATTCAGATTGGTTGTGACAAAGTTGGAGGGGAAAAGCCCCACTCCTCTGTGGTTCTCGCCTTTCCACCAGTTTGGATCGCTGTAAACATAAACACAGACATTTTCAACACAAGCTGTCTTTGTTTTAGCTCCACAAAAGGGTTACGGAGCGTCGTCCTGGGGTATTCAGTCATCTGGCGTGTGCACAGTCTTATTTACAAAACAGACTTTTGCAGGAATACTTCTAAACTCATAAATTCCTATTTGCTACTTGAGTTGATGCACTTTCTTTTCTTTTTTAGATTAACACAAATAATATCTTACATTAAAAAAATCCTCTGAGATCACAAGGATAGCTCTGGTTGGTTCTGACACACGCTATTAAACCCCAGAGACATTATAAGCTTCATAAAAGCAGGATTATTTGCACAGGTATTACACTGGACTGCGAAGAATGAAAAATAATTGCAGCACTGCTTCTCCGCACCGTACTGAATTGTGCAGGTATCGCAGTTTTGAACAGACACCAATTAGATTCCCGTTTGCGAAAAAATAAGGTCAAGCACGGAGCAGAGGAGCATGTACACGTTTTCAACAGTTACAAATAAAGCAGCTTAAAGGAAACCCACTGTTTCTGTCCTAAAACTACTGCTGAGCTACTGTTGCTAAGATGAAATCATGTGTAGCACCCATCATTATATAGTTTAAACCATATGCATGCTTTGGTAGACAAGGTCATGTGTAGGGTTAAATCTGGAGGCTAACGTTAGCTATGCTGGCTGCACAGTTAAAAAGCACTCCTGTGCTCATTCTGGTTATTATTAGGGATGCTCGATATTGGCTTTTCTGCCGATATCTGATATTCCGATATTGTCCAACTCTTAATTACCGATACCGATATCACCTGATACCGATATATTCAGTCTTTTTACACCAAAATTGTTAGATAACAACATAACATATCACCTATTATGGAATTAACACATTATGCCTAATTTTATTGCGATGTCCCACTGGATGCAAACAAAAATGCAACATGGCTTTTCAAATGTAAACACTGTCTGTGCAAAATAAGTTACTGAAAAAAGTGCCATTAATTTATTTTTTTAGTGTTTTTTAGAGAGACATTTTTGCCTCAAACACTACAGACAATATCAAAACAAGGAAGACAAATGTAGCGTATAACTCTGCACCATGGGGAGCAGAGCCTTCAGCTGCTCTGCTCCCCAACTCTGGAACTCACTCCCACCTGACATCCGTAACATTGACTCTCTTCCTCTCTTTAAATCCAGACTCAAAACCCACCTGTTCCAGAAAGCCTATCCACCGTGACTGCAACGCTACATCTGTTTCTTCTGTTGTTTCTTTTGTCTTGTTTTGTGTCTGTATGTTTTGTAAAGTGTCCTTGGGAGTCTTGAAAGGCGCTTATAAATAAAATGTATTATTATTATTATGATTCTTCTTGAGGTGGGTGATCAAATTTGATGTATTAAAGGAAGACGCCTTGTTTCCTCCTCTCATAACCACCTTTGCTTTGCAGTCATTGCAAATCAGTTAGTAGGTGACACTTGGAAACACATCCAAACCACGGACATCTCATACACCGGGCGAGCTAGCTTGTTAGCCACGGTTAGCAACCTACGAGACTAGAGTGTTGTTGTTGTTATACGTCATCAAGCACGCGCCTGTTAACGTCCCATGCTGCGTTCATGCAGACTCAGAAATGCTGAAGCCTACAGAGCAAACATCGGTTATAAAAACCCGATACCGATAATTCTCGATATTTCATTTTTTACTCAATATCGGCCCTCCGATATTATCGGACATCCCTAGTTGTTATACTTTCTAAATATATACCAAACACTACACATATACTAGATTTTAGACAGTTTTGCACAGCAGAGCGTCTCACATGATAAAGTGTGTTATTACAGGATTATAACACTCTAAACATCTGTTTACGTCTCTGTCTGCACGACTGAATTTCATAATACAATTTTTAATACACGGCAAACAAGAGGGAGATATTCATTAAACAGTGGCAGCTATCGTTGCTTAGAACAGAGGTTAATTCTTGCTGAACTGCATGTGACTCCATGAAATCACGGCTCCGATCAAACCGCTGCAGCTAATCGTTTCTAATTATAATCTCCGCCCGGACCAGAAGGTATCTTTCTTGCAATAACAAACAGCGTTTAACTGACTTGACCTGCCCCGATGACTCAGCAACATATTTACCGGCTTTAAGAAAAAAACAGCATGAAATGTCACCTGTCGTCCAGAACCAGAATAACTTCTCCAGCCTTGAAGGTCAGCTCGTTGTCTTCGGCCGCTTCGAAGTCGTAGAGCGCGCGCACTTTCCGGGCCTCCTGAGCCCCGGCGCCGTTTGTGTAGCTCGGGGGGTCGGCGGTCACGGTCAGGGGTCGCGTCTCTGCCTGCTGCTTCTGCTCCTGCAGGGACAGCTCGATCGCTGACGGAAAAGGCAGGAGAGGAGAATGCTTGTCACACGTCCAAACGCATATGGGCTTGGCACTGAATTCATCAGGTTTTCAGAATACAAAGAGCTGCAGACGACTGCTTCAATGCAGTCAATTTAAACTGCTCCACCTTATAAAAATGAGTGTTTTTTTTGTGCACATGTTGAGAAATAAGCCAGATAAACTGCACAAAGAATAATAAAGTGTGCAGGAGCTGAATGCCGGCGTCTATATTTACCTTTGGCCAGATCATCATCCGTTGGTTTGGTTGCAGCAGGTGGGTTGAACTTTGTGCCGGACCCCTGCGGACAATATTGAAAGATAAGGTCACATCTCTGCGTGCGTCTATACATAAGGGAGGAAGTGGGAGCGA
The DNA here is from genome assembly GCA_005024645.1 of Planiliza haematocheilus. NCBI lineage: Eukaryota > Metazoa > Chordata > Actinopteri > Mugiliformes > Mugilidae > Planiliza > Planiliza haematocheilus. Next base: position 1,469,376 of record SRSE01000170.1, on the reverse strand, counting down.
GGCACAAAGCCTACAGGCGAAGAATTGATCTCCAGCGGCTGTATTGCCCCCTGCTGTTCATGCTGGGCACCACACGTTGGGCAGAATCCTCGACGGAAGTGACTTATCAGCGGCAATCTGACACGGCAACGAGGTCAAAGCGTGGACTCTAAGCATTGGCAAGAAACGGAATACAATTTTATATTTTATATATGTAAAAAAAAGTGGGTATACTACATCTGGAAAACTTTGTGTGCAGCTGAACTTAATCAGACCGAATGAAAGGTAAAGGTAAACACTGCCACAGCTTGAGTCACACTACCCGCTGCTGTTTGCTCATCAGCTGATAGAGATTAAATGTCATACCTGCTGCCTCATACCCCACCTGCTCTCAACTGGAGCAGGTTTTTCCCCACAACGTGACATGTAGCACACCGACACCACAGCCAAATGCGGCACAGACAGGTGCCATGATGCTGTTTATTAAGCCGGAACGTAAACAGGTGGGAATGGATCTAATAGCTCGCTGTGGATTCATTCAAAGTGGCCACTTTGATAAAACAACTCAGCACTGAGTTCAGCCCATAAAAGCACAATAACATTAACGGACGATAAAGTTGTAGGTCAGCTGTTTTACGACGACGCGAGGCAAAGTCCGACTAGTGGCACACATAACGCTTTTATCGAACACATTACGCAAGCAGACTTCAGGCGAGTGGAAGGCGGCAGCTCTGTCCACTGCTGAGACACATCCACACAATCATGTGAAATATGTGAAGAGGAAATTCCACTGTAAGCTCCGGCGTATACGCTTTGGGCTTTCAAGCTCCACCCAGGCCAAACATTCAACACTGGAAACACATCAGTCTGCGGAGAAACTACGGCCCGTGGGACGGTCAAAGAGCATCGGCACACGTACGACACTACTGTGTTCTACAGACCAACTGTAAACAGGAAGAGAAAACCAACAAAGCAACGCAATGTGTCGAATGTCAATGTCAATTTGAGACAAACGGGTAAATAAAGCTGCTTGTAAGACAAAAAACTGTCTCCTGTAAGAGCTATTCTTAGAGCAGACGGACAAAACAATGAAGAAAGCACTAATTTGTTTGGGTACACCGATCAGCCACAACATTATGACCACTGACAGGAGAAGTAAATAACATTGACCATCTTGTGACAGTTCAGTGTTCTGCTGGGAAACTTTACAATCCCCACCCCATAGCAATGACACTCCTTGATGGCAGCAGCCATCCCCAGCAGGATGCAGCCTGACACAGGCGCACACACAAAAATTAGGGATGCACCGAAAGTTTTTGGCCGTCAACTGAAAATTGCAGGGTTTGTTGCTTGCACGTGTTGTTTCTGTGATCCCAAACTGATCAAGTATCTGTGGGATGATCCATAGAGGCCCTTTTCCTAAATCCCCAAAGCCCCCTATTAACGACACTACAGGACACCCTTAGAAGTATCATGTCCATTCTCTGATGAGTCACAACAGTTTCGGAAACCTACACAATTTTAGGAAGGTGGTCATAATGTTAGGGATGCTCGATATTGGCTTTTCTGCCGGTATCCGATATTCCGATATTGTCCAACTCTTAATTTCCGATACCAATATATTCAGTCTTTTTACACCAAAATTGTTAGGTAACAACATAACATATCACCTATTATGGAATTAACACATTATGCCTAATTTTATTGTGCTGTTCCACTGGATGCAAACATAAATGCAACATGGCTTTTCAAATGTAAACACTGTCTGTGCAAAATAAGTTACTGAAAAAAGTGCCATTCATTTATTTTTTGAGTTTTTAGAGAGAAATTTTGCCTCAAACAACACTACAGACAATATCAAAACAAGGAAATCAAATGTAGCGTATAACTCTGCATGATTCTTCTTGAGGTGGGTGATCAAATTTGATGTATTAAAGGAAGACGTCCCATGCTGCGTTCATGCAGACTTGGAAATGCTGAAGCCTACAGAACAAACATCGGTTATAAAAACCCGATACCGATAATTCCCGATATTACATTTTTAACTCAATATCAGCTCAATATCGACATCCCTACATAATGTTATGCCTGATCAGTGTGTGTTGCTATTCAACCTTGTTACAGATTGAATTGCCCAGTCGGAAATACTGCATTACCTTGCAATAGTGATTGTAGTTGTATTTTTTGTTTGTTAAATGGTGATTTGTATAAAAGGAAATAAAGTTTGAATATTGCTACCTTTAAAAAAAAAAAGCTTGAATAGTGTCTGATTTTTTCTTTGCTTCATGTACAAACCTCACAGCCACGATGTCAACATACCTGTGAGGACGCAGAGGGGAAGCTGATGCCGTCTTCCTTCATAGACTTGATGGTGGCGCCGATCAAGCTGAGCTGTGGGTCCTTCTGGAAGTCTTCCGCCCACTCGACCATCAGAGCCTTTAGTTTTTCACACACCTTTGGATGGGCCTGCGGAACATGACGCGAAAGATGTGTTTTTAATCCCGATAGAGGGAATACTGGCTGCCAAAATAAAAGGTCTCTAAGACAGTTTAATTTAATGTTATTCTAAGTGTGAGGTACACACAGAGACAGTCATGGTTACAAAACAGGAAAAACAAAATAATAAAACACACACAAAAATACCAGACGCATTTACATACCTTGTTCAGCACACTCCGGACTTCATTTGCAAACTCCCTCGAGCAGATTTCCAGGTGGAATATTTTCCCACAGTTCGATACGCAAGCGCCCAACAGCTGCAAGAGCGCAAATTGAATTATTTAAAAGCGCATATCAGTAGCACGAGGCTTTTTGTGACGGCGAACGGTTTTTAATAACAAAAGAGTTTCACTGCAGCGAACACAAACATCTTAAAATAGAGCGGGCCAGTGGGACAGTGTTTGCTCGGTGGATGACTCAGACGGAGCCATCCACCGAGCTGTGCTGCTTTCCTGCAAACTTGTTGCTTTAAATAGCAATTTTGAACAGCTGCTCCAGTCAGATGAAGAAATGTACACAGCACTTTTGGGATTACTGTGGTATGCTAGAGGTACACAGACATGTAAACACAGATTCTGGCCCTCAAAGATCAGTTACATAACAGTATTAAATGGATCTTCAGTGTTTTAAACGAAAGTTGGCATGAACTCGTCTCAATATCAAGTTAGTGTATCACACTTTCATGTTTTTGTAGTCAGTAGACTCACATTGAGGGCCAGCATGGCGACATGAGGCACTTTGTGGTTCACTCTCTTCATAATGGATCGCAAGCTGTCCTTTGGTCTGTGACAGGAGAGAACAAAACACGATTCATTCCCAGTACAGCAATTATTAAACAACAGAAACAGTGCCTGTACAATATTTTCAAATTAAAAGGCTGAAGTTTCAGGAACAACTTCAACAAGGACGCCAACGAGTCACTAAAGTAATTATGCAAAATAAATTAATAAAAGATGTGGATAACGTAGCTGCGTTGGAATGGAGTATGTCGCAATGTTTATCTCCATTTATGACCATAAGCGTGTCAGTTCATTTGAGCGGAGACCTGAAAGTGACCTGTATTTGCCTAACCACAGCCGCACAACCACTACATTGCAACTATCTTAGCAGAAAACATCCACTAGCCCTCTGACCTAAAAACAAACATACAGTTGAACTAATACTGTGAGTCACATCTTTACTGAGATGACCACATTTAAGTAAATAAATTAGGTGTAGGCTGTCAAAATCACTCATACCTTACTATGTATCTCTTACTTAATTATAGATAATTCTATTTAAATACGTGATTATGTGGGTTTTGTAACCTACAGAGGCTGGTAACACTACACTGGGGCGTGTTTCAACTGAAAGAAATTCCTCTGCCCTCCTTTGGGTAGTCCTACAACAAATCAGAGCTACTTCAACTCCACCACACTCGGATGACACAGCTGAGTCATAGATGACTATGTTGCTGCTACACTGCTGTTCATTACCACAGAAAGCCAGCCCATCGGCCTGACAGATCTTCTCTTGAGCATAACCAGAATCGAGGGCTTGCAGATGATCAACTTTCTTCCACAGAATAAAATAAATAAAGTTTGTCCAGCTTCTAAGTCATATGTTTATTATTTAGTGGTAATTCAATCACAGGGACAATAACCTGCTCAAGAAATAGCAATAAATTGCTCCTCAAGTGCTGATGTTCATCTTACTATTCAAGGGAAATGATAATCTTACCCATTGGCTGTCGTTCCAATTTTATCACAGATGTCCATAATGAGGCCCCAGTCATCTGACGTGTTGTTTTCATTGGTTGCCTTCTCTGGTAACATGTGAAACATGAACAAAGTACATATGGTCCGGTGAGAAATGCTTGTCTTCTGACATAATATAATTCTGGGTGCCAGTAGCAGTGGGCATGTGTTATGGTAGTGAAAAACACTTTAACAGACAGATTTTAGAACAGATTCACGGTCTACCGCAATCTGTCAGTCTTAAACCAGTCAAAGGATGGATTTTATCAGTTTACTAAGGGATATCTCACTAAATAGAATTAGATTGACGTTATATTTGTTCAAAATCAAACGCAGAAGGGATTTTTTTCTTTTTTTCTTTCAGGAAATCACTCAGTACAACACATTTCTAGTAAATGCCTATTGACAGTCATGACACTCATGACTCATGTCAGTTAAGTATAACAGTGCTCGACTGTCTGGTCACACAAGAACCGCTGTGTTGTAGAAAGCAGATATGCCACGCAGAATTTTTGCATGAAAATTTAAATAATTCTGATAAAGGATTCCTACACAGCACAAAATGACCAAGGTTAACACATTACTTCCATCATCTATGTATTTTATTTCCAAGGAGTCAAACTTAAATTGAGAAAGGTGTCCACAAAAACATAAGTAAGGCGTAAATTGTTCAACATATCTGAGAAATAAACAAAATATGACATACAGTACAACATTTTAATCAACTACCCCGAACAATTATTTGTTTTTATTTAAAAAATGACTAATAATTAGAGCTGCTATTACACCGTTTGCCATATAAATGACAGTAAACTAAATATATTCGATCTAATCGACGTAACTGACTGTTCACTTATCTCATAAAATCGACGATTAAGAGTCGAGCAAAAGAGATTTAAACTATTTCTTATGTACATGCCAAAATAAGATATATTAATTGACCTATATAAACAACTTGATTTGGGATCAGGTGATCTTGTCACAGACGCTAGCCAGTCTATCCATGAGAATTAAAGCTAGAAGCAAGAAAACGTAATGAAAGTCGCTGACAACTAGTCAAGACTGTAAGAAAGAGCCTAAAACTCGTGTACGTTGCTGTGACAAAAACAGGCAGCGGGGAAATAACCTAACGCTCCTAGCGAACTGAAGCACTCATGCTAGGTTAGCATTAGCCTCCAGTGTTGTTGGCCCTATCGCTAGCTAACTCTGACACACTAAAAGACCAAAGAAACGACACTTCACTCACCGACATCCTGGTCAAACGGATTTTGGGAAAATAAAGGCATGTTAACGACTTTAAAAAAGGAGCCAGACAATTCGAGGAAAGGAAAGCGTATGTGTTCGCCTGACTAAACCTAAACAAATATCTCTTCCTTGTCCATTAAACTCGCACCAGTTGCTCTTCCGGAAACCTGGCTGTCTTCGATAATGCCTGAACTATAATTTGAAAGCCGTTTTTTAGTAAGTAAATGCAAATTGTTACGGGTTTTATGCGTTTAATATTTTTAATATGTTTAATAAAAAATAATAACTATTAAAATACATTAAAATACATAGAATATTTGGCAAATTTGGAGTAACGGCTCCGTTCACACTTTAAGTGAAATACTGCCATCTAGTGGCGGGCCTAGAGAAATGCTCTCCTGAGGCCCAGTAGAAATAAATAGAATACATTTAAAGGGATCTATTTCAACTTTAGAGTGGGGTGTTTTTCATTGTCTCCAGTAGATTCTGGAAACTTGATCAAGTACAAATTTCTTTAGGAATGTACAGGACGCAAACAAAAATTGTTATAAAATTTGATTCCAATGAGATGGACACAGGACTGAGTAAAATGCCCAGACTACTTTATGAGATTCACAAAGTTTATTAACATGTGTACAGTCTAGAAACATGTTTCCCTGTACAATGAAAATTTATTTTGCCGTCCACCCAAATGCCTAACAATATATATAAAAAAATATCTTAGAAATTGAATATAAAAGCATATAACACCCTAAATCTCACTCTCAAGGCAAAATAGCCGCATGAAGACATTAATAAAAATTTTAAATGTGAATTTCTATCCCATTTATTTTATTTTTGACTGCTTTCAGACAAATATATCTGACTATATCAACCTGGGTTTCACAGAAAGAAAATATGGCCATTTTCATTCCTATATGCTCTGTATAATAAACTGATAATGATAATCTAAGAAAATAATAATTGTCTGTAACCTCATTTTAGAGAGGACAAACACAACCGTTTCTGCATGTAGTGTTCTGCCGTTGCGTCAGTTTGTTATTTTTGAATATTTTTTTTATTGATTCAGAAAGTTTGACCTCCACGTACACCTACGTCTTTTTGTTTTCCATTTTAGTTGGAATCTAAAAATGCGTACAGAACATTATCAGTCAAACAAGATTATACGATAAAACAAAACTGCAAATACAGAAACAAAAGAAGAAATCTAACATAAGTTTAAGTAACAACCGTAAGTAATACATTATACAAACGTTACATTAACGTTTCGAAACTGCTCCGTGATTTTTATATATTAATATATAATATTACTTTAATTATTTATTAAAGAAAATAAAATAAATCAACAAACCCAAGGCTCTGCCACAAGGGGGCGCTCCTCTCTGAGAGCGCCTCAAACTGACAAAGAGTCCACTCGCACCTCAAGATGAACACTGCCTTACTAATACTATTCAAAACCGCCGACAGCAGATTAATAAAACAAACCCATTTAAGCAAAATTAGCTTAAAATAATACAATTAACATGTAAATATAGTCAGACGTTAAATAATTTGACACCAGTGCTTTAACTCATATTTAAACTCTTCAGAGCGAATGCGGAAATGGAAAGGACTGGAAGAGTCTCGTTTGGTTTCTCCATGTCACTTCCGGGTGTGGCCCCCTGTTCGTTTCCTGACTCGGTGAACCTGACAGCCGTCGCCGCCGTCGCCCAGGACCAAAGACCGTTGAGGGTTGCAGTCATGTCGGCAGCTGCCCAGGGGACCAGCAAGGCCTCCCACAGCGATGTGGCGCCGAAGAAAAAGAAGGGACCCGGCGCCCTGGCCACGGCCTACCTGGTCATTTACAACGTTGTTATGACAGCGGGGTATGTAGCGTGTCTCCTCGTGCTAATGCTGCCGTGGTGGAGTGTGTGTGTGTGTGCTGTTGAGAAAGGCTAAATAATACTGTTACCTCGTTTATAGTCTGCTTATTATATGCAGCTAAGTCTGCAAACGTGCTGTGTAGTGAGATAACTTGCTTGCAGACATCCGTCGGCTTACACAGATTAACAGCAGCAGACAAGCAAGCTGGCTGCTCAGTAACTGTAACCCCCTGCATACAATACTAAGAATATTAAGACAGATGGTCCATTGTCTGCAGGCAGTGTGCTTTTGGTTTGTTTTCATCTGGCAAGGCCATTTTATTTTTATTTTTTTTGCACTACATTTGAAGCAACTGTGAAATAATTAGTTCCCAAATGGGTTGCATTTGTTTCCTCTGACCCAAAGACGAAACAGTGTTTTAAATCTGCTCTGTAGGGCTTCAAGTTCACAAAATAATGTGCAAACTAATCTGTGCATTAAGGTAAAACTACCTTTTTTTACAATTAGTTAATGATTAACACTTGCATCAAGGATATAAATGTCTCCAGTTGCCTCTTTTGCGGTAGCTTTTCTTTTGTGTAGCTATCTATTATTTTCCATCAAAATGTTGAATTTAGTAATTGTTAATAATTTATTGAGTAAGTACTTTGAATGTTCAAGGTTATTTGAGTTAGTTTCCTCGTATTCAGACCATTTTGAAGGCACATATTTGCAGAAAGGTCCTTGCTGGATTTTCTTTTTATTGCTTTTTTCTTTTGCAGCAGGAAAAAAACCCCCAAAAACCCAGCTGTATTGCTATGTCCTTACAGTTTGTTTTGTGTTGCGATCAATGTGGAAGACCTTGTCCTTGTTGTTGATGTACAGACTGTCCATTTCTCCCAGTTTCTCAACGTTGTTCCTCTTGGGTGCTTATCGTACGAGTCTGTTGCTCCATAACAGTCACAGTCATGTCTGGCTTTATACCACTTCCTGAAGATTGCTTTCTTTCACGCTGCTAATATTTGTTTTCTGTAAATATCTGTCCTCTTTTAACACATTTCCTACATTTAATACATGACCTAGGTATACCATAACCCAGAATTTTCTCCCAACATGTGGTCCAGATGTTGCTGCTGCTGGATTTTATTTTATTTTATTGCGTTTTGCTATTTTCTAACTTTGCACACGTGGATATCTCGACCCACGTACTCAGAAATCTCTCCCTGCCTCTTTTATTGCTCGGATTTTTAGACTGTTGCACAACTGAATGGTAGGCGTTGTTTGCTCACTGTTCCAACCAGTTAGGTCACATTTACCCCGCTCGGCAGTGACAGCGCTCGCCTTTGTGCCGCGCACTAGCCCGGGCGTCGGGGCCCCGATGCCGTCGTGGCTGTTAAGCAGGCCCGCTCAGTTTGATGTTCCTCACCGGGGCCCCCGACTGAGATTGAGGCCGTGCAGATAAAAGCCGCAGCTTTTGTTATCTGCGAAACCAGAGTGCGAAATAAAACTTCCGCCCTGTTAAATGTCTAAACCAGAAACGCCGTCTCTGGCCGCAGATCTGCAGCAAACCTTTGACTTGTGTGTCGACAATCAGAAAATCTAATCAGAGTTCCTGTGCGTACTTTTTAAGGAATTAGTGGCTGAGAATAAAATCTAGATTCTGTTTGTAATTCAATAAATCACCATGATCGATATTAGGTTTTTAAACACAACACGTATCCTGTGACTGTAATTACGACTAATGTTTTATAGACTGCATTTTATTGTATATGTCTTTACAACTGAAAGTAATTCATTGACAAAAGTTACTTTTACGTGAATTAAACACAAAATTATTCAGTATATTATATTAAATCTGTTTTAAGAAAGTGAAGTTTCTAATTAAACTCAAAAAACACTTTCATCTTAACTTTTAAATCGCCAAATTAACAGACATTGTTATGTTTAAAGTCAGTTTAAATGTAATTTATTAATTGTCCACGGTATTAGCCTTTAAAATCCAGCACATTCAGCTCTTTTATTAATACATGGGACTAAAAAAATAAACCTTATTCAACTGGAAATGCTCATTTATGCATCATATCTCTCCTTGAACTCAGTATTGACGCCGACTGACAGAAACTATGAGACCTATCTGTCATATTCAACTTCCTTCCACAATAACCACGCACACACACAAACCGCAGACTTCCACACGCGATAACGTCGCCTGGTTGATCTGGTTTTCAGTTCTTGAAGAAGCGACTGCGCGCACCGTGGTTTATTTTCCTTTCTTTTCTCTCATCTCCGCTCTCCAGGTGGCTGGTCATAGCCGTGGGCCTGGTGCGAGCTTACCTGGCCAGAGGAAGCTACCATGGGCTGTACTACTCCATAGAGAAGCCTCTCAAGTTCTTTCAGACCGGAGCGATACTGGAGGTGGGGATAAACGCGCGAAGGACGGGGCGCACCGACGTGTGACACTCGTCAGCGCGCGGTTATCTAGTTTATATGTGCAGACTTTAGGGTCTGATTTTAGTAATCTAATCTAGGGATGCAAATTATCGAGTAATTCATTAATCGATAGTTGTTTCATCTTATCGATCGATGATCGATTAATTGATAAGCGGCAATTTTTCTGAGAAGCTGAATTTCCCTCTGAATAGGTTCTATCTACTGTATACGTAACATAAAATGCAATCTTCCTTACGATGCGCTGTCTCTTAGCAGCATAATAAAAATAAATAAAACATATTCTGAAAAGTAAATAAGGTGTCACATGTGGACTATTAGCAGCATTTATAATCCCCCTTAATTATATTTGGGAAATGTGACAATATCACAATAACATTAGTAGACTAGGACTGGACAGTCGTAACTCTAGTTAATTTAAATATAGGCTGCCTGATGACAGATGTGTCTGTCTTCGTAAAACAAAACAAAAACATCCCTAGTGCTCCTCATTGTATTGTGTTTTATTTTATTTTTATTCTATTCTTATTTCACCTATTTAAGCTGTACTTTACTAGAGAGAAAAGTTACTGGAGTCAAATTCCTTGTATGTGTACATACTTGGCCATTTAAGCTGATTCTGATTCTGATCCTGATCCTCATTGCATAGCTAGACCTATCTATTTTTGTTCAAGAATGTCATATCAACATGGTCAGCTAAGTCGTGTACGCAGCCTGTTAACAGTTAGGCCAGCTGCTGAAAATACACGCTCAGAAGTGACTGACGTCTGCTGACGTGCCTGTCCGTCAACGACATTTATCGGCAGCATGTCTGTAGTAACCATGTATGTTACATATACACTGGGTAATGCCCTCTGCTTCTGTGGAATCACATTCGTCCCAACGCCGTGGTGATTGTAGGCCACAGTTACTCATTGCGCAGCTCGTCATGCTATAACTGGCGGCTCGCATGGTAGCTTACAGTAACACACCACTTGCCTTTAATTGCAATCCACTATTTACCGGCAATGCCAAAGGTGGCCATGTGGCATAAAGCGACAGAAACGAGCTCATTAAAGTAAATCTGGTCTTAAATGAAAATGTATTGGCCGTGTTATTTATTTTTTGTGGGATGTCCAATTTGTATGTTGTCGTAAAAGTGGCTCGCCTTTTGATTTTGCACTGCCAATGTGGCTCTTGTGGAAAAAAATAGTGAGGATCACTGTTGTAGGTTAACCACTCGCTGTTTGTAGCATGGCTGAATGTGACATATTTAGGTGGTAATTTAACGAAGTTGTGGAGTGGTTGTATTTTAAAATACTTCCACATATTGTGCATTTGGCGTCATTGTCGTCATTGACCAAATTAAAGTGGCTCCATACTGCACTCCGTTTTGCCCTCTTCATCTTGTCAGCGTACCGCTTCTCGTTTGTCTGTTGTTGTCGTCAGAGCCCTGCTTCGCTTGTGTTCCCACGTGTGCGTCAAGTACGCCTGGCGTCAAGTGCGCCCCCACGAGGACGCGCGGGGAATTACGGGTTCAAAATGCAATTAATTGCAATTAATTATTTTTAATCGAGTAATTTCTTATCGACAATTAATCGATAATCGATTAATTGCTTGCATCCCTAATCTAATCACTTCCTGTCTCAGAGGCTAAGTTCATGCTAATAAGAGCCTCTGTTTAGTGTTTGGTATGCATTCTGTAACATGCCAGCATAACATGCCTCACTGCACTGTGTTACAAGCACAAAGCTAAAAATACTTTTTAAAGGAATTTAAAGTAAAAATACATACACATATACACCAATCAGCCATAACATTAAAACCACTGACAGGAGAAGTGAATAACATTGACCATCTTGAGACAATTCAGTGTTCTCCTGGGAAACTTCTGGACCTGGCATTCATTCATTCATTCATATGGATGTTACTTAGACATGTAGCACCCACCTAGACCAGACCAGGCACCCCCACCCCATAGCAATGACACTCCTTGATGGCAGCAGACATCCCCAGCAGGATATAGCCACAAAAACACTTTAGGAACAACTGAAAAAAAAAAACATGAAGAACAGCACAAGGTGTTGACCTGGCCTCCAGATTCACTAGATCCCAAACTGATCAAGTATCTGTGGGATGATCCACAGAGGCCCCTCCCCTCAGAGCCCCCCCACTAACAACATCCTGTTCCCTCAGAAGGTCCATGTCCATTCTCTGATGAGTCCCAACTGTTTTGAAGGCACAAGGGAGACCTATGCACAATATTAGGAAGGTGGTCATAATGATAAGCCTGATCGGTGTATATGCATAGTACCGAGGTTAGGCAGCGGGAGGTGTTCTAGTGATCCTGTCCAGACACACTGGACATAACATCAAGATTAGGTCAATGATATTTGAGAATTTACTTTAGCTACACACACAAAACACATTCAGCAGAAACAGTCAGTCAGAATTATTATGTGTTATAGTTGTGTGGATGTTTATAAAATAAGAGAATGAATGAAGGACAAATGCTAAATGATTCCTGGTTGTGCCTGCTGTAAACTGATTGAGTAATTGTCTGTTATCTCTTCTTTCCACAGATACTACACTGTGCTATAGGTGAGTCAGCTGCCACTGGTACCACTAGACTGCTTTAACCCTTCAAATTCACTAACACTCGCTTTTATATATATATATATATATATATATATATACCTGCTATATCAGAACTATGTTGCTGTTCATTGCTGTGGTAATGTCTCTGTTATCTACATCATTTTCACTGTCTAAAACAAATTATAACAGTTATAATAGACGAGCAGCTGGGGCACAGTTTAAACCAAACACCAGGAAGCAGATTTTAACTGAAATTAAAAATTCCACTCCTCATTCTCAGCTTAAATCAGACAAACTTCTTTATCCGATCCCAAAATTTACGGACCGTTTAAAGACACGCCAATGTTCGCCGGCGCCCTGCGTCTGCCTCTGCGTGTGTGTGTGTAATCGTACGAACAGATGCTTCAGACTCCGCTCTCATCAAACCGTCAGACGAGGGGAGCGTCTTCGGGGGGAGAGCGGCGCTCATCCCTCCGTTGCGGTTCCAGATACTCGGAGAATCTGTGACGAGGAGCGTTTAGACTCCTCCGGGGACTCGCGTTTCTGCTAATTTTGGACGTTCTTTTACTCCGCTCGTCATTGTGACGTCAGTTTGGTTTAGTCACGCAGAACATTAATGCACCACTTCACTTATTTCCTGACATCTTTAGCTGAAAATGACTTTTAGCGTTTTATTCACCTTTAATCCTTCTCTCACTGCGATGGAAATCCGTAGATTAGGGGCTTATGTTTTACTCACAAGCACCTCTCAGTCTAAATGTAGATTAACTGTGATCAGTCCAGCTTCATCCAGATGTTTACATGAGTTGCTGATATCTGATGTTATTTTTTTTTTGCGTCTGTAGCCTTTTTTTTCCATGTACAACATTTAGTGTTTTGCCAATTAAGAGGAGCTGAGGAGCTGTTGGCTCCAGTGGTGTTAATGTGATGTGGAGAGACCGGCTCGCCCTCGCTTTGAAGCGCGGTCCGTTCTCTTCATTATCTGGGATTTGAAGCTAAAGCTCGCTGACCTTTTTCCACTGTAAACAGGCTCCCTGCAGCTGCTTTCCACACACACACACACTCACACACACTGAGTGAACTCTAGGTTCCTCTCTACTGGCCAACAGAAGACACTGCAGCTTTATTCATCCTTTTATTCTGTGTGGATCTATCTCATCGTCTCGTGAAGCCATTAGCTCTGAGCATGCTAGGGATGTGCGGTATTTTATCGTTTACGTTATATCGTCAAAAACATTCCCCACGGTAAGAATACGTCATCCCGCGATAAAAACGATAAATTCCCATTGATGACGTATATATGTGCGCGACACGCTCGCAGCCCAACACGTGTGGAATATTGACAAATTGACAACGGCGGAAGGCAGAGCAGATACGCCGGGGAATGAGGAGCTCGTTTCTAAAATAGTGCATACAATTAAGACAGTAACGATAACACAGCTCAAACCAGAACATGAAGAAATTGCGCAAGAAGCAGCGTCGACGTCATCCAAAGCCTCCGGTAAAAAAAGAGAAAAAAACAGACGCTTTTTGGTTTAAACACAGATGTTTCGCATCGTTTTGGCCGATTGTTCAATTTGCAAACGCAGCTCTTGATTGTTCATGTGGACGGCGAAAACACATAGTATGCAAGTATGTCATTCTTGCGTTTCGATGATGTCATGGCCACGCCCCTCTAGCTTAGCCTTCCACCGCTTATATCCCTAGAGACGTCTCCTAACATCATCAACAACAATGGTGGACTACATGCTCGTGTTCCTGCTGGAGAAGATATTGAGCCTATTATGGTTACTAGGGCTAAATATCATTTCTCCTTGAGTTTGGTTTCTTCTAAAGCCGATTTCTGAAGCTTCATGCGCATGCTCTGCCTCTTCCTCTCCGTTTTTGGTGAATTTCTGAAATTGAAACAGCGCCACCTTTAGGCCTGGAATATGAAGTAGAGTTTTGAGTCGTGCTGAGATGGATCTATGTGGACGCAGATATTCTTGAAACGATGCCAGGGAAAACGGAGGAGGAAAAAGATCGAGGCCTGGAAATGGCCCAGCAGTAGTAATTATTAGGCTCTAATATGTAATAAATTAGTCCACGTTGAAATCTTTTAATGTCTCAGGTGTGAACGTTTTGTTCCAGGCGCTCGGATTTAAGAAGCAGGAGAATATTGTCCTTTATTTTTTTATTTTTGCTTCAGAGACAAATCACTCTTTCTGCTCTCGTCCCAGGGATTGTACCGTCCTCTGTGGTCCTCACCGGATTCCAGGTCATGTCCCGAGTCTTCCTCACCTGGGCCGTCACACACAGCGTCAGGGAGGTATGCTGAGTTTCTCTTCGCTCACTACACACACACACACACACAAATGAATCTATACAGTCTCTGCAGCGTGCCCATGTTCAGAAGTGACCAGCTGATGTACTGTTTGCCCCGTTTATAGATCGGCGAGCAGTGAATGTGTAAGTAACGATAGACAGACTTGCCGTAGCGTCGAAAGAATGAATGTTTTCTGTCTGTTTTGTCTGAATCTATACTGACATTTATTCTCAAGCTCGTTCCCTTTCATGTGAATCTTTTTAACATATTTGCATCGTTTTTTTTTTTTAACCTAATATCTGAGGATGGTGAAGCTCGGCCTGCAGTGTGATCTCTCTCTGAGCGTTTGACACAAACAGCATGACAGGATGAGTTTAGTCTACAGCCCGAGTGTCTACCAGAGCATGACTGGAGCCCGTCTTCTCCTCTGTCCTCCCTCCATCATCCTCTGTGTGTGTTTCAGGTCCAGAGTGAGGACAGTGTCCTGCTGTTCGTCACAGCCTGGACCGTCACGGAGATCATCCGCTACTCCTTCTACACCTTCAGTCTGCTCAACCACCTGCCATACCTCATCAAATGGGCACGGTAGGAAAATTGGATTCTTGTTTTTGTTTTGTTTTTTCTCACAGATGTTTTTAAGCTTTTATTTTAATATATTCATGCAGTGCACACGTTGCAGGAACTTTGCTCAGGGAGTAGGGACCTTAGGAGGAGCTCAGTGATGTTTCCACAACAGGGAGTTCCTGGAAAATTATGTTAACCCCTAGAGTCCCTCCTTGACGGTTAGCGCTTTTAAAAAGGAGCAGGAATGTTAGCTTCTAATCTCACCATTTATCTTCTGTAAATCTATTTCCAATGCTGAATAATCCCTTTTGCAAAACCAAATAAACAACAGCACAGCATGGATCACCTCCACGTAACAACACGCTCACTGTTGTTACAGTGTCATCCCTTCATAGGCTCTTACTGCGGTTCTACACTTTCCATTATCGCCACCTGCTGGACTGGAGGGGAGATGGTTGTTGTGCCTCCTCCTTTATACATCATATTTGTGGACTGTTATGGACGCGCCACAGACTGTATATAAATATGGACAATGTGTCACCACTGACTTGCATTGGTCAAACTGACGCTATATGGGAGGAGCCAAAGTCTGGGCGGTACGGTCTGAGGGTGGAGCCAGGCTCACTCGCGTTTTTGTTTAATTAATACTCTAAACTCTGGTCTTCCTCCACCAGTTACAAAGAAATGTTGGATTATACACTGTACTTATTTATTTATTTTCTATTTATTATTTATTTAACTCTCACAGTCCCACAGGACAGCTTCACATAGTGGTTGGCATGACAATTAGCGGTTGACATTATGTAACATCCTGTTTCTAACTAAAACGTAACATTTCCAAACAAAAAATGACATATGCATCAACATTATATTAGCTACCTAAAATGATAGAAACCATCAACAAGTCCCATCCACTAACATGAAGGGGGTGGAGTTTATGACCTATGCTGCAGCCAGCCACCAGGGGGAGCTCTACTTGCTTTCTCTTTGACTTGTGAGGAGCTCGTTCTTGTCCATCTTTATTCAGTCTCCGGGACACACAGCAAGGCTTCAGTCTGAAGGGCTCTTTGTTTATTTCCTGGAAAAGAAATAAAGAGAAATTATGGAGGGATTAATTACTTATTAATTGGAATAGAATAATGAAGGCAGAACCACTATATTTTATTTTAATTTTTTCTGCTTGCAAACAAATTAAAACAGTTACGTAACCAATATCCAAATGAATAATCAGTCATTATTATGTCGGTCCAACTAATTGTTTCGGCTCCATATTGTATTTTATTCGTCAATGACCATGAACGTACAGATGACTGATGAATTAGAGCTCGGGGGTTTACTTTGGTTAATAAGACACTTATTTTTGTGAGCACAGTGCTTCAAAAATGATTGGTTGTGTTTATTAGTAATTCTAAAAGTAGGTTTTAAAATTATATGAGCCAGGCTTCACTGGTATATAAACATTTTCAAATGCATTTCAATTGAAATATGAAATAAAATGTTACACTCTTCACCTATAACACGCAAAACATCGATTACATAAAATCAGATAAAATGCTGGAGGAAAATAAACTGTATACTATTGTATTTTCACTGAAATTGCACATTTCCTACGTCTATTTAAAATAATAAACAGCTTTTTCAATTACTCATTCATCTGTAATGATGCTGTTTACATCGCTTCATTCAAATGCTAAAAGACATGCTGCTCTTTTTTCTGCACAATACAACAATGGAAACATAAACCTTTTATTACTACGATGATGTTACATAGAAAAAAAAGCCATCGTCTCTCAGTCATTCTGAGAAGACATCACTTGAAACTGATTAGTTATTTCAAAGAAATCATCAAACCCGTTCTGTCGACACAATAAAAAAAAAAAAAACTCTCTCTCTCTCTCTCCGCCTAATGGGATTTTTCTGCATCTACAACCACGGCAACAGTTGTTAAGTGGCTCCCTCCCGGCAGTCTTTGTTGCTAGGTAGCAAATGAGACCGCTGCTATATTGGTACCCGACTTTCAGTTTGAGTTGCACCCTGAGAGACGGGGGAAAAAAAAATAACTGGTCGGGCATCTGTGTGAAATCCAGCGAAGGATCAGAGGAAGACAGCTGCTGGGTTTGGAGAGCTAGTTAGGGAAGAAGAGGCAGAAGTTCTCATCTTCTCACTTTGATGTTTATTCTCTCTCGCGGAAGAAAAGGAGTTTGGCTCGCATTCGTACGGCGCTTTCGACTCTTCCTCTTCACGTGGTCAGATCCCCGAACGGTTCGGCGATTAAAAATTTACGAAGTGTGCACAGGCGGCCTTGTATCTTTCTTATTTACGCTTTTGATTTTTTTTTTTCTTGGAGCAGCACAAAGTATGAACCCACAGCTTCATTGTAATATTCATTTATTTCATTTTTATTGCGGTTTTTAGATTCAAATAGTGAATGCAGCTTCTCTACCTGTCAGCCATTCATGAGTGTTTTAGAGATCTGCTTCTTTGAACCATTGCCTGCTTCAATTACGTTCTTAGACTGCGCTCATACTCCTCAAAACTCTCTTTGAAAAGATAAAAATGTTTCTTTTATCTCTGCCCCGGCGACATATTTTTATTCTTTTCTGTTCCTTGTACAATTTCACATTCTCAAATTCTAGACGAAGTGATCTTTAAAAACGGATGCCTGCGTATTAATATACAAAACCTGTCGGGAAGGAAGGACGCTTTGGTAGCCAAGCTTGTGTTTGAGCTGACTTTGGTTGCGTGTAGGCAAACAGTTCTCATGGAGAGCAAAACAGGCAGAAGGCCAAGTCATACACGCTTGGCGAGCAAGCAAACAAATACCTTAAATGAAGCGCTTGTAGTTGTTTTAATCTGTTAACTGATTGTAAAACTGGATTTGTGCTTCTATGTCCGATGCAGGCCTCAGAAACTAAACGGTGTCTGACTAGCCAACGACTAGCATTTTACAATAACACTGTACCAAACGCCACCAAATGCCAAGACGTCTTTGTGCAAGACACTGAACCCCAAGTTGCTCCCGGTGCTTGGCAATGATGTGTGAAAGTGTGTGCGCTTGTGTGAACGAGTGGGTAGATGAGACTGCTATATAAAGAACTCTTAACGAGACCGTTTGCCCAGGCTACGACATACAGTACATGACGCCTGTCCATTCATTCATTTCCATTCACTAATCCGAGGTGGGGTCGCGATGGCAACAAGGCTTCAGGGGCTTCAAACGTAGCTTTCCCCAGCAACGCATTCCAGGTCTTCCTGGTCAATCCCAATGCGTTTCCAGGCCCGAGGAGATATATAATCCCTCCAGTGAGTGGGTTTGGGTCAAATGTGAGGCACCCAGGGGGCACAAGATGCCCCATCCACCTCAGCTGGTCCCTTTCGATGTGAATAAACAGAGGAGTGGTTCTGGTACGAGCTCCTCACCCCATCTCTAAGGCTGAGCCCAATCACCCTTTCAGGGGAACCTCATTTCAGCCGCTTGTAGAGAGATTTAATTAGACTTTAAACCTCTCAACTTCATTGTTGCCTCTAAAGTTGCTAGTTAGACACACAGAACAGTCGTCTTAGTCTGGATTAGAGCTGGGCGATGTGGCGGAAAAATGTATCACGATATAAGTGTTTCATATCAGTCGATATTGATAATTATTGATTATTTTTTCAACTTTTTCTGCTCAGACTTCTCAACTGTGCTAAACTGCATCCGTTATTTCTTTATATCGGTTTGATGTAATGCGCTAGACTTTTTCGTTCATTTTAATTTTTGAAAACTGATAACATATTCAATAGCATTTAAATTTCATTCATTTTTAATTAATTCAGTGGCAAAAAAAAGATTTGGTTTATACAACCGACCATCAGAGACGACTCGAATAAATCTAGAGTCTGTTTAACCGGCTCAGTTGAGTCCTCCCACGTCTGATAATCAACAAACGGCACCATTCGAACATCTCGCTCGGCAAAGAAACAAAAGGTACGAAGAAACGAAACTTAACCGACTCATAACCGCTGCTCGTGGATCCCTCGGCTGGCAGATAAACGAAACTTAACCGACTCTTACACTACTAATCAAGAGAGAAAAGAGCCAGTTAATATGCTCACTGACCACCAAGTTTGCAGACAACATCAGTCTGACTCATGTCTGACTTAAAATAACTGAAATAACTAACTTCTTTTTTGTTGTTGTTGTTGTTGTTGTTGGCTTAGCCGGGCCGTGATAGGCCGAGAGGCTAAAGTCCTTCCTCTGCCTACATCCCCAGAATGCCTTGCAGTTCTGGCTCTGGGTTTTCTTCCTATTTTTCTCTAACGGAGTTCAAGTGAAATTATCGAACATTCTATCGAACGTATTTTCTATTGATATCGACCACGTGTATATCGCGATATATATCGTTATCGTTTTATCGCTCAGCCCTAGTCTGGATATAAGTTTCTGGCTACACCAGAAGTCCTTAAACTCAGTCATCAACCGGTACTCGATGGATTCCCAGATTGTAGATGAAGCTTTTTTCCAAACCACCTTCTTCTTAGTTTCCATCACATTTTCACCGGCATGCCCCGATGCTTCTAAAAAGCCAGTCCTGGATCACTTCCCTCGGTGCTTTGGTGCCTGTAAGCGCGACGACGCCCACTCTTCCACCCTCTGCTGCAGAAAGGA
Organism: Planiliza haematocheilus; assembly: GCA_005024645.1. Taxonomy (NCBI): domain Eukaryota; kingdom Metazoa; phylum Chordata; class Actinopteri; order Mugiliformes; family Mugilidae; genus Planiliza; species Planiliza haematocheilus. Next base: position 1,449,533 of record SRSE01000170.1, on the reverse strand, counting down.
TGAATAATAAACCGATACGATTTCTCATTTCTCTGTGCAGGTACACCTTTTTCTTTGTGCTGTACCCCATGGGAGTGACCGGGGAGCTGCTGACTATTTATGCGGCGCTACCGACCGTGCAGAAGACGGGCCTGTACTCCGTCACCCTGCCCAACAAGTACAACTTCTCTTTCGACTACTACTCCTTCCTCATCCTCGTCATGATCTCCTACATTCCCCGTAAGTCGACGCAACCCTAACCCTGTACTACAATTGAAAGCCTGTGTTGTTAAACCTTTGTTGACGTCATACTTATTATTTTCACCCACCTCCGTCCAGTCTTCCCCCAGCTTTACTTCCACATGATACGACAGAGGAAGAAGGTGCTGGGCCACATAGAGGACTACAGCAAGGTGGAGTGAGTCCGGCAGCGTTCAGAAAGATCCAGACGAGACGAGAAGAAACCAAAACATCCACCGAACGAGGAACAAAATCACGTCAGCGTATCAAAACACAAAACACGACCAGTTTTCAAAGTGCCAGACCTGCCCTGGCAGACGATCCTCTTTTATTTCTTTGTTTTTTTATTTTATTTTTACAACTGTTATTTTCAGATGCTCCCAAAACATCACAAATGAACAGGTGTTTTTTGTTGTTATTTATTTATGAACAAACTACAGGTAATTTTTGTTTAGTTTTAGAGCTCGCAGCTTTAAAGAAACTGCGTTTTGACTCGGATGCGGTTGAGCTGCCAGCAGAGCACCAATAGAGTTGATAACCTCCTGTTAAATGACACTATAGAGAAGAGTAGAAAATATTTCTCACCTCCCTGGTGATGTAGAGGGAGTAATGTGAAATCTAGCACTGAAAGGTTTGTGTTTGTTTCCCAGCTTTTGTGTTGGTTAATTTGCTTTATTCCAAAGTTTGATTACATTCCTCGTTTAGTTCAATAAACCTTTTTTTTTTTTCCATTCCACATTCGCATGCTTGGTTTTTCTGTCGGCTGCTGCTGCGTGTTTGCTGTTCGTTGAGACGTCCATCCCCTTCGCCTTCTCAGTGGTTTTGGCGTTGATTATGTTTATTCTTTAAAAGTTTCCCAGTCACGATTGTGCAGTTTGATTTACCTCATTGTTTGATGTTCAGCTGGTTTATACGTTATTAGCAAGTCATGTTTGTTTCATCCCATAGACTACAACTGAAACCATAACTGGAGAAAACAAGTATCCTGAGCATAGACTGTATATAAATATGGACCCTGCATTCCCACTTCCTTGTATTGACCAAACTGGCGCTATTTTTCCGGGGATGCGGGCGGTGCCATGTTGAAACTTTGTAGCCAGAGTCTGATGAGCACGACCCTCGAGTGGCGCCACGCTGAGCTGCGTTATTGATGCCCCGCCCACACTTCCTCCAGACTCACGTTTTCGTCTAATTAATACTACGATCTGATCCACCTCCACCAGTCACGAAGAAATGTTGGAGTATACACGATGCTATACTTGTTTTTATTTATATTTTGTTCCTCACGCCACTCTTCACGGAGCAGTTGGCATGGCAACTGGTAGCCGCCATTGTGTCACATCCTGTTTCTATAGCGTAGAATTAACCTTATCCAAAAAAATGACCCTGAACATAATTATAGTTCCCCCCCGACGGCGCTATCAAACTCAACTGTTTCTGTTAAAGTTAACGTGTTGTGTCAAGCTTTTATACAAGCTAATGGACGTTAGCATTAGAGCTACGTTACGTTATAAGGCTGGTAAACGTTGGCTGCGCTGTTTCTTACATTGTTCTACGTTCACTTTACTAGTCCCAACTTTACCTTTTTTAAAAGAAAATCTTTAAGGCTTCTATTTTCTTCTTCTCTTCTCTTTTATTTCCTTTTCTGAGCACTGACTTGTGCTGACCGGACATTTTTAGCGAAGGGAACTTCCAATCAAACGGCAACATCACATTTTAAATAGTGGCCAAACCATTTTCGTGTTGGGGATGGGGGGGTTCTTCACCACTATTTCAAGGACAATTAGGAAGAAAACAAGTAGAAAGCTTTTATGTAACTCAAATATTACGTATGTTTTCCACAAATATTCCTATTTTATTATTTTTTTAATTATTCCATAATTTAATGAGGACCCAGCAGACCCGTTTGTCCCCCCCCTATCAGCGGGCCTGCACCAACATTATATTAACTATCTAAAATGACAGAAAAATCAATATTTGATTGTATTTAAGTGTTTTAGTTTGGCCCAAGTCCCATCCACTAACATGGAAGGGGCGGAGCTTATGACATATACCGCAGCCAGCCACCAGGGGGAGCTCTACTTGCTTTGGCTTCACTTTTGAGGAGCAGTTCCTCGTCCATCTTTATTTACAGTCTACGTTCCATCCAAATGAGAACCATCTGTATTACAACATCCACACGTTCCACGTCTGCTTTATTAAGCTCCCACTCATCTCACCTCATCTATTATTCATTTAAGAACTCTGTGTCTTTTAAACAGGATGTTAAAAACCAGTTACTGCAAAAAAATAAAAAACATTTATTATGACAAAAGTTACGAGACACTACAGCAAAAAAAACAAAACAAACAAAAAAAAAACATAGCACAACACGTAGCATCAGATGAAATAAGCTTTGATATGTTACAGGAGCAAAAAGAAAAAAACAGCATTGTAGCCCAAATATTAATGTTGGATGTTTAAGAATTTTTATTTTAATACAGTGAAGTCACTGTACTTTGGTACATAAAGTTGGTGGTCATGGTTTTCTTATATAGACATGTGTGAGCTGAAATATTCCTATAGGCTAAGTGAAACGCTTTTGTCGAAGGCAATAGTGTTGTTTTTTTTATTTTTTGTTTCGTTGCTGTGTGGCATTTTTGCGTTAAATCCAGAAAGCTTTCTTACAACTCTGGTTGTACGTAGCCATGCAGAAGGAATTGTATTTTACCAGATTTTAAGGTACCCAATCAAACCTCCAGATTTAGCCTCCACCCCAGTGCATTTTAAGTGAATTAAATTAAGTTGTGGTGCGGTTATTTTCCTAGAAGGCTCCTTTTCTGACAAATATTAAGGTCTGTTAATTACCCAGAGTGACTGAAGTACTTGTTTCAAGAAAAACGATGCTGTCAGAACCTTTTAAACATTGGTTTTAAAGTTTAACGGAGCGCAAACAAAGATTTCCTGCTCTCTTGTGAAGGGTGACGTCTCGAAAAACAACCGCCGCGAGGAGGTTTTCTGTTGGAAATTGGACCAAACATTTAACGTTTTCCGATCTCAAGTCTCTACTGTGTCCTTTAAAAATGTACCACCAGAAGCCAACATCCACAAGAGAGCATCCTTAAAGCAAATATCACTGATATCACACACAATGTGTCGCTGAAGCCCTGCCTGCTGTCATGATCACGTACCCCGCCACTCCTCCTTTCTTCTAGCGAGGTGAGCCTCAAGCGGCCGTCGTGTCGAATCTACCCCGTGTGCTCCTTGTTGGAAATATCTTGCGGGAGTGCAGCTTGTTGTAAAACTGCATGAAAAAGGGGTGTGAGATATGTGGACGCCTGCAACATGATCTGTGTTCTGAGTTAAGATAGAACCCTACGTACGTAAGCATGGCCAATGTTACCCCAGAACTGGTTCTACTGAATAAAGTTTTGATACAAATGTTTTGCATGGGGCCAGCTGACTTTGTACAGGTATGACTAATGAGTATATATTTACAATAAACCTATATAATGGGAAGTATATTAAGATTTGTTTTTACATAACTGACATGACACTGATTCATGAACGGAGTTAATGGACGACTTTGAGTTCTAGTGCCCTTCTGCTGGTTTCTATGAACCTTAATGTAGCAGTGACTCACTCACTCATCCACTACGTAGGTGGGAGCATTGTCAGCCGTACAGTTTAGCAGCACTGGGAAGGCTCCACCGGCTATACGCAGACCAGCTCCGAAGTCTCTCAGAATCCATTAGCCACGCTGCTATGTGCTCGTACTGTAATGAAAATGGACTTGACGCGTTGTGCCAGGTCGGGCCGGTCGCCCCTCAAGATGACTGCGACTTTCTTCTTTGTGCTGCTGTTAATGTCGTTTGGTGGCGTTTGATACAAGGCAGCGAGAGTGCAAACAGTTTGCAGGCTTAGGTCCGGTCAAGATATTCAACATACAGCCACAAGATTATGACCACTGGAAGGAGACGTGAATAACATTCATCATTTTGTGACAATACGGTGTTCTGCTGGGGAAACTTTTGGACCTGGCATTCATGTGGATGTTACTTAGACATGTGGCACCCACCTAGACCAGACCAGGCACCCCCACCCCATAGCAATGACACTCCTTGATGGCAGCAGACATCCCAGCAGGATCAAGACACAAAAACGCAGGAACAACTCAAAAAAACACAAAGAACAGCACAAGGTGTTGACCTGGCCTCCAAATTCACTAGATCTCACACGGATCAAGTATCTGAGGGATGATCCACAGAGGCCCCTCCCCTCAATGGCCCCCCCACTAACAACATGCTGTTTCCAAACACCACAGGAGACAGCCTCAGAAGACCCCATGTCCATTCTCTGATGGATCAAAACTGTTTTGGAGACCTACAGAATATCAGGAAGGTGGTCATAATGTTATGTCTGATCAGTGCACAACGGTCAGTCTCTGGGATGCAATCTTAAACGTGTACATGTGTCATTTTACAGGACAGCTTCCTTAAATCTGAGACTTTCGGATCGACATTCAAGCAGCGGACGCTTGACCAGTCTTTACGTACGTATTTTCAGCAGCTGCTCCAAAACCCACGGCCCCTTACTCTGACATGTTTTCAGTAAATCTCTGTTATTCATTAAGCACAGGGAGCTCGTGACAGGCGCTGTCACCACTGTGAGAGTGCTGCGTATATAAGCTGGAAAACTGTCTAAGAATCAATGAAGTGAAGACTGTGAATCTGTGCTCTCAATAAAAAAAAACACACAATCCTTTAACCTGAGTTAGAACTACCGATCTAACTTCACAATAGTCCAATATGACTTTAATATAACATAATATTATGCAGATGGAGGAAGTAGTCTTCATTTAAGTGACTTATTTATTCCTAAATATACAAAAGAACATGCAAATTATGAAGTAAATTATTTTAAAACGTCACTGAATCTGATTTCCTGCCTCATTTTTAAATACATGCAGTGCACTAAGCTTTGTTTTTCTACTTTGAAGTTACAGATTCTCGCATGTGGGTGTTTTCCTGTATGCACCAGCGTTACCAGGTCTGTTGTTCAATGACAGTGTTACAGCAGCCGAGTGGAGAGAACGGTAGCACAGAGGATCAGTGCAACAAAAGGAAGCATGCACCGTGTTAGAGTATCACTATCAGTAAGGAAGTGGACTGCAAGATGATTAAGGAACTTGTCTATACTACCTTACTGGTAGCTGTTAGCTCAAACGATGAGTGATAATTGGAAAATGCATAAAGGACATTTGTTCATTCATTCATTTTCTACAACTGTTTGTCCTCTGAGGATCTGAGGAGACACAGAGAGACAGACGACCATTCACACTCACACCTACGGCCAATTTAGACTCACCAGTGAACCTAACCAGCATGTCTTTGGACGGTGGCAGGAAGCTGGAGAACCTGGAGAGAACCCACGCAGACACAGAGAGAACATGCAAACTCCACACAGAATCCAGAAACCTTCTTGCTGTGAGGCATCACTGTGCCGCCCCATGAAGGCTGTGCATGCAGGCATTCTGAGATTTACTGCACAGTCCAGACATCGCACATGAAATAAGTGATTCATAGACAAAAAGAAAGTGGAGAAGTGATGACCTGTGCAGTGACAGAACATGCTCTGACCCTGTCGTACCGCGTTTAATTCAAGACAAGATATATTCATGTACAGATACAAGATATGCTTTTTCTCCCGTCACAGATTTAATTGCAGAACAATACGTTCAGTGTCAGATTTTGCAGAGAATCTGATATGAATCCAAACAGAGTGTCTAAGACTCCCACTTACTGACAGCATGTTCAACTGCAGATTGTTCTGTATACGTATGTGTGTGTGTGTGTGTGTGTGTGTGTGGCTGTATAAGCCCAGGAGTGGCTATAAAGCTTTCTCTCTCTCCACCAGGATGAGTCACACAACTGCAGTCCTCGTCATTTTCTTGTTTTTATGAAAGACAGAATCAAAGTGACCAGATTCTTTCTCCTTTACAGGCTGCTGTGGGTGAGCCCTTAGATAGATAGATAGATAGATAGATAGATAGATAGATAGATAGATAGATAGATAGATAGATAGATAGATAGATAGATAGATAGATAGATAGTCTTGTTCAGTGAGACATCATCAACACATAATAAACTATTCAGCGACGGCTAGCACAAGATGGTTTTCCGCTCTCTCCGACGCGGCTCGTGTAAATGATCAGAGCACGTGTCGGAAACCGTGCAGCCTGATGATCATAATTACCATTTCATGACCTCGTTTATTCTGTTTGATTACACCGCACTGAACGGCTCATTCGCAGTTGTGCGCTGGTTGTGATGATGCAGCCACGTTCACTCATTCGTCTTCTGGGTCTGTTCCAGCTGTCATCGTGCGAGAGGCGGGGTACACCCTGGACAGGTCTCCAGTCTATCTCAGGGCTAACACAGAGAGACAGACAACCATTCACACTCACACCTATAGGGCTAATTTAAACTCACCAGTTAATCTAACCAGCAGGAAGCTGGAGAACCTGGAGAGAACCCACAGACACAGGGAGAACAGAAAAGAACCAGTCGGCTTGGATTTGAACCTGGAACCTTCTTGCTGTGCTGCATCGACTCTAGCCACCACGTCACTGCCGCCCCGCGTTCAATTTCTTAACCCTACATCCTTAAATTTGACGGTTTCTGCTGCAAATCATACTCTGTTTGGTGGCTGGGATTTTAGATATATCAAAAAAATTCTTTACGGTGAGTTCAATTTGCAGATTAAATCAAATTAAGCCGAACAAGCAGCAGTGAAAACCACCGACATTTGGAGATTCACAGGGACGTACTTTCGAAAGCAGGAGCCTAGAGGAAACTGGTGCTGGACGTCAGGCTCTGGCTCCAAAAACCCAAGATGGCACCGCCCGTATCCTCTGAATGTTAGCTTCAGATTGGCCATTTGGAGGAAGAAGAGACGCATACTTGCTATCCTATCCTAACACAATTTTTGTAGGAAAAACAAAAACCAAGCTTACCAAGATTAAATGAAGAACACCAAAGGCTAAAGTTAATCTACAGATGAAGATTATGTGGACTGGAAGTGATGTCTTGTTGAGAATGAGCAGATATTTCAAAATCTCAAAGATAAATGAAGAAACTAACGCTGAGATTAGCTGTGAGTCTCCGTGTGTGAAGATAAACCGTTCAGATGATGGCAGCAGTGTTCTGTGTCAGGACAGACGGGACGTTCAGAGGGCCAAACGTGTGTGTGTGTGAAACGCTGCTTACATGCGCACACTTCAGCTGCATCACACGTGCTAATTGCCGACTCGCGTCACATCAAACCGTGGCTTCCCGTTTATTCCCTTTGTAGATATTTAAAAAACTGGAAGAAGAGGGAGCGCGGATGCACGCAGCAGCAGTACGTTCCACATTAAAACACGAGGACGCGTAAGCTGATTAAATCATCGGGGCACGCTCCGAGCGTTCTGCGTAAACATTACTGGTATAAAGAACCAATTAAAGTTGTTGTTTTAGAACGTGGTGATCTTTGCCTGCATTCGGCTGCCGGGACATGTGAGCACGGTTATCAGTGTTACTGTATTTAACTGAACTGCCGTACACTCGGCGACCTCTGAGCTGGACCGGTTTAACGCCGGCAGCGTTTAAATTGTGTTCTCAAGTTAAAGTAGCTGCATAACAAAAAAACAGAGAGTTTGCTTTATTTCAGGCTTAATTGTCATTAAAATTCTGTCTGGTGTGAAAGAACTTGGGCGACCTGCACAAAACCATCAGTGGCTGACCTTTGACCTCTCCTGGAAAGCCTGAAACCTCAAGCCTTTTTCTGCAGACTGCAGTTTTGGAAGTAAATGATTCTCTGCAACATGTCAAAGATCCTCTTCTGTGTCCGCATAATTTTGGCCATGCAGTATAACTTCAAATTGTATTTAAGCAAAGCAAACAGGCTGCAGAGCTGAGTTATTTTCCTTTTCTTGCAAAGTGAGAAAAAGCAGACTTCACTCACTGGTTTGATTCTAACCGTCAGTAAGAGAAAGACCCGAACAGAGCGGGCAAACAGGCGAGTCATAAGACGAGCAGGGAGAACGAGCTGCACAACATGAATCGGGAAGATTTTTTTGCGTCTGATTTATTTCCGAGTTTGCTTTTTTATTTGATGAGGACGAGGCTGAAAGGGATGCCCTGTTCTCTCCGTTAACAGCGTTTCACCCTCGACGAATTCCAGGCAGGGCAAAAGGGATTCAGCAGGAGGTGAGCCGGTCACAGCAGCAGACGCATGAGCCCCCCTCCGCCCCGTCACATGCTTCTAGTTTATGCTTATTAGCGCACAATGTCCACTTACAGTGACCTCCCCTCCCCGTATGTAAAGTGGACGCGGGACCCAGGACAGACTCAAAAGTTAGGAGATACCTGTAAGAGCAGGACGAAGCATAAAGAGCTGTGAATCATGAACGTATGTCAGAAATAACACAGATGAAGTTTCAAGAACCTGAGTCGATCTCGTCCACCCTGCAAGCAGAATGAGTGCAAATTAAAGTTGTTTAAAAACGTTCATGTCTGACTTGATGATGACTTAATTGATTTCTCAGCATGTATGCACAGAGATGCAGTCATGTTTACATCCTCTATGGACGGTTTGGAAAGTTTCAAGCATTTACAGCATTGCTTTTTGCATATACACCAATCAGCCATAACATTATGATATTGTGTAGGTCTCCCTTGTGCCTCCGAAACTGTCGTGGCTCATCAGAGAATGGATATGGGCCTTCTGAGGGTGTCCTGTGGTGTCTGGTGACAGGATGTTGTTAATGGGGGGGCCTTTGAGGGGAGGGGCCTCTGTGGATCATCCTACAGATACTTGATCAGTTTGGGATCTAGTGAATTTGGAGGCCAGGTCAAAACCTTGTGCTGTTCTTTGTGTTTTTAGTTGTTCCTAAACCGTTTTTGTGCTGGGATGGCTGCTGGCAAGGAGTGTCATTGTTATGGGGTGGGGGTGTCTGGTCTGGTCTAGGTGGGTGCTACATGTCTAAGTAACATCCACACAAATGAATGAATGCCAGGAACAAAAGTTTCCCAGCAGAACAATGAATTGTCAGAAGATGGTCAACGTTATTCACTTCTCCCGTCAGTGGTCTTAATGTTGTGGCTGATTGGTGTGAGTGTCAATCTGCTCACGTGTGCCTTAAAATAAACAACAAATAAAGTTTTCTGGATCTGAAGCTCACAACAAATCTTTTTTTTTTTTTTTATAAAAGTGGAGGATAAATTTAAATGAAGCCGAAGCCAAGGACAATGGAAGCTTGACCCCCTCAGAGTGAGGTGCATGTGGGGGCTCTCCAGTTGTGAGCACGGGACCGCCCATTCATCGAAAACGCCCGGGGGTCGCGCATCCTCAAATTTGGATTGACCGGCCTGCCATCCAATGACAGCCCGTCAGAGCGTGACTCACCCCTTCCAGTTTCCAATGGAAGCGCGCCGGAGAGGCGGGACACAGGAAGCACACTTGGTTGAATGACCATTAAAGCAGCAATCAGCGGTAAATATGTTATGATGCCACGCTCCAAACAGACACCGAGCGGATTGTCCGAGGCTGCAGGAGCGGACTTTTGCACCGGGTAGAGACTTTAACGAAATGCCGCCGCTGCACGGCCACGGATTCCCTGTACGCAGAGTCTGGAAGCAGACCAAACCAGGACTCGCTCTCAGGGGGATTTGAGCAGTGATGGACAGCTGTTGGACATTGATTTGGCGTAGAGCTTTGACGATGAATTGACCGTGCGGCAAAACCACAGGCTACCATGGAGCAAGAAGCTGTCTTTTGTGGCTGCCAGGAGAGGAGGAGGAGGAGGAGGAGGAGGAGCGGCTGAGTTCTCCTCTCTGCTCCGATCAGTGCAAGTGGAAGAGGATCGTGATGATGCTTTTTGGCCAAACGCGAGGCTCCCACTGCCGTCCGGGCTGAAATGTTTGCTCGGCGCAGGTGAATCGACTCTTGCAGGCACCGAGCCAGAGCTGCCAACATGGGATTCACCTTTTTTATTTCCGGCCACTTCCGTCTTTTCTGTCCACAAGAAAACAGGAAACGTGTCCGCAGATATAACGGATTCTCGGCGTAACTGATGGCGCTGCGCTGTGGTCTCTGGGGACAATCTGAGTTGTGTAATGGTTTTTATTTCATGCGCTGCGCTGCTGTGCAACCTCTCCATGGATGATGGTTAATTGGGCCCAATGATGTAGAGCCAAATCCACCTGGATCTAATGTTCCCTCCTCTCGTGGCGAAAGGGGCTCCCCTGTGACTTTTGCGCATGTTCAATTGTTTTTATTCCCAGAGCTTTTCACAACTCCTGGCAACTGATTTGATTTTTTTTTTTTAAAGAAAGCTTTTAGAATGATTCTTTGCTCCTGAAAGTAGAGAGTAAACCCGTGACTGTGTAAACACACGTTTTATAAAACGATTTAAAGCCCTCAGGCTTCTCACCAACTATGGGAAAGTCGGCGTATAATAGACATTTAATGTGCCTCACCCTTGGGACTAAATAGTTCCCTGAACAAAACTTTTCCTGAAGTGGTTATTTGTGTAGGCGCTGTCGTCGCCTCCCGTTCTCTTCAATATGTCTAGATCAAATAGTGTCAGCCCACCCGGAGTCGGTGCTCCCGGGCTGAGGGGAGGGACCGAGCACAGATCAGCTTGGGGAGAGTCTGAGTCTGTGGCCAACGGGTGCCCATACTCAGCCAGATCCCCGCGCAAGAAGCTCACCCGGACCAACAGCCGGTGGAGGGAGGAGGATGATCTGGACCACCGGCCGCCCGGGCGAGCGTCTACGACCGTCAGCAGGGTCAGCTTCAGGTCCAGGTCGGCTTGGCAGGACCATGGCGAGGAGAACCGAGACAACAACCGCGCGTCCACTAAGCGTCCAGACGGCGAGGTGAGACCCAAGTCCGTGGAGCTGGGTCTGGAAGAGAGGAGAGCCAAGCCGAGGACCGACGAGGAGGAGGTCATGCCCGAAGTTAACTTTTCTCTAGTGGCGTGCTGCTCCAGCGTCATGCACATTTTCAAATCCAAGAAATTCCAGTCGGAGAAGTTGGAGCGGCTCTACCAGCGCTACTTTTTCCGCCTCAACCAGAGCAGCTTGACTATGCTCATGGCAGTGCTCGTGCTGGTCTTCACGGTCATGCTGGGCTTTCACTGCTCCGGTGGGAGAGCGGGACCGAACGTCACGTACGTGGTGGTGTTTTCCCTGGCCATCTTCCTCACGCTCGTGCTCATGGTGGTCTGCAACAGGAACGGCTTTCACCAGGACCACATGTGGGTCGTGTGCTATGTGGTCATCCTGGTGGTGCTGGTGATCCAAGTGATCGGGGTCCTGCGCGTGCAGCCCAGAAGTGCCTCGGAGGGGATCTGGTGGACCGTGTTCTTCATCCATGTCATCTACACTCTGCTGCCCGTCAGGATGCGCGCCGCGGTCATCACTGGAGTTATACTTTCCTCCATCCACGTGGCCATTTCTTGGATGTTAAATGAAATGGACAGCTTTCTGTGGAAGCAGGTATGTAAAAGAATGTGCTTTAATTTTTTCGTAACAGCCTTAGGAGACGTGCACCTTCACCTAGCGCCAAGACGCGGAGGAAAGTTTGAGTTTTCTTCAGTTTTTCCAACTTTTCTTTTGTCGCAAACGTGATAAAAACAAATCAGTGTGATAATAAGTAGCTTGTATTTTATTAGTGGGTCTATTGGGCCGGGAAAAGAGGTTCCCCAGAGCAGAGGCAAGCGCACTCTCTCCTTGAAAGTCAAGAAAGAAAACATTAAAAACAGACACTTCTGTAATTCTCTCTAAACGTTTTTTATTATTTTTTATTTATGTCCCTTTTCGTGTCTTCCTGGGGAGACGCTGCCTGAAAGTGTGATTCTGCATGCGAGCAAGGCACCAAAAAAAGGCACGGAAGAGTCACAGTTCTTGGAAAGAGATCAGGGAAGACCGTGTGATGCAGCCAGGGGGTGGATATGCCTTCTAGTGTGGCCGCTGAGAACAAGCTCTGCTTTCACATGCGGTGTGATCTTATGCGAAGCGACTGTTTAAATGTTTCCTCCCTCCAGGTTTGTTGTGTTAACCGAGCAACGTTTGAGACTTAACCGGCGGTAGATGCAGGCTTTCGGATCGGAGAGACAGTGATCAGAAGCACAGGGGCGGTTTGGAGGCAAAAGTGAGGCTTTGAAGACCCCCCTTTGGGCCTAGAAAAGGGGGGTACTTAACGCAGCTAAACACAAAATGACGAATAAAATAATAAAAAAGAAAAAGAAACTGGTCACTTTTTAGTTGAACTTTCTGCTCGGTTGTTTTCAACTCTCTTGAATGAAATGTGATTGATAAACCCAGCCGGTGATTGGCAGGCAAACACTTTACCATGAGAGCTAGAGGCTGGTTGCTATGGAAACCTCACCTGGCTTGTTGTGCTCAGGGTTGCCAGCTCTAACTATACCTCGGTGCAGACTGAAGTCAGATTTTCCTTCGCAGGTGAAGTTTTCTATTTTTGTCGGAAAAGGATCTGAACGCAGGCGAGCTCCAGGAACAAAAGGAGGGGGGAAAATGTATTTGATTCTATTTGCAGCATCCCATCGTGTGGCGTCCCCTCATTGGAGACGAGTAGTAATGTGCACAGTGCTGACTGCACTTCAAAAGAAACCTAAGCCCCCCCGGATGGAATTTGTGCGCCTGTTTATTGTTTTCATATCATGTAACAAAACCGTCCACATGATTACCCCTCGGGGAACGTATGAGGATGCAGAGGATGTTTATCTTGACTTCTCAAAGCAACGGTTTATAAGTGCAGCGAAAGTCAATTCTCAGCGTCTGAACGCGGGCCCCTTACGTTTCTAACCGTATTTTATATTCACGGAGAAAAAAAACCGCTGTTTACATACCAGAATCCAAAGCTGTTTCATAGAAGGAAGAAAAAAAAATGCCCTTGGCTTTTGGAAAAGACTTGATTTCAGGTTGTTTTTGTTTCTGGACTTGCAATAATCTCACACTTGATAGTTTTTTGGGGGGGATGTTGTTTTAATGTGCTGCTGAGCCTGCACCTTCCCCACGACACCCCCTTCTCAAAAAAGCCTCTGGTAGTATTTTTTTACAACGTTAACATTACCTTTAAAACTTTTCTCCAGGGCTGCTGGACTTGATCTGTAATAAAGGCGCGCAAATGGGTTTAATTTTCCAGCAGTATTTAAAGGCGCACTTAATTGCATCTTCTGCTGAGTTCTGCCGCACGGCGTTATTAACCCTAAAAACAATGTCTTCTCACTGCAGCTCCTCTTTCCCACCTAAGTGCCTTGGCTGTTGACCCAGTTCACTCTTTTTATGAGGTCCTGCGTTGCCCATAAAACATTTCCTTTAATAGCGTAACTCTTATAATACAGTAAGCACTTTTTAAAAAGACGTCAGAATGGAAAGAGTTGGCTTGATGATGTGCTCCGAGCCACGGGACCTCCCTGAACATGGAGCCTGTCAAGAGTTCTGTCATCAAGTTCTCAGCGCCCCGTACTCCTGAGAATATATGGGTTATTCTCTGATGGAAATATTAATGATAGGAATAAATAAGATTATTAAAGAGGGATTATTTGGAACGGACAAGAGCTTGAGCTCGATGAGAAACAATGGTATATATCGTAGAGAACTTGATGAAGATAGTAAATGTGGGCCGGACCCTCTGGAGTTAAGGTGCTGGTGATGCCGACTTTCAGTTGAGATGCCGTTTGAGGTGGAGACGGGGAGGAAGAAGGTTAGAAAGCAGAATGAATATATTTAAAGAACAGGAAATTGCATGAAGTGATTTGAGCTGCATGGGGAAAGTGGAAGTGATGAAAAGAACGGAATAGATGTGCTCTTCCTTAGCGAGACTTTGCCCAAGCTTAGTGAAAGTGTCAATAAACAGTCGGGGTTAAGGACAGGAGCACTTGACTTCAGCACAGGCTAGATTTACACATCAGCCACAACATTAAAACCACAGACAGGAGAAGTAAATAACATTGACCATCTTGTGTCTGGTCAGTGTTCTGCTGGGAAACCTTTTGACCTGGCATTCATTCATTCATTCATGTGGATGTTACTCAGACATGTAGCACCCACCTAGACCAGACCAGGCACCGCCCGCCACCCACCCCATAGCAATGACACTCACTGATGGCAGCACAAAAACGCTTTAGGAACAACTAAAAACAACTTATGCTACATGTGTCCCTCCTCAAAAAAAAAAGCATTGTCAAGAAAAGTGGAGTTTGTTGAGGGTGACGACAAAATGTAGTTGCATATAAGCAGTTAACAGACAGGAGACTTGGGAACCCCTTATAAGTTTTGATTTATAGCCAGGTATAGTCAGCTGTTCTATCAAATGTGAGCCCCTTACTTGTTGACTTCATCTCGTGTAGCAGAAAACAGGAGATTGCTTACTGTTAATCGGACTCAGTCGGACACTACACTGGTTTGATACTAGGGATCTGGATGAGTAAAGACAGTTTAAAGCCAATAGACATTTGCTTTCTCACGTACAGCTCCTCTGGGTGATGTCTTGAAAAGTTCAGGGCTGCAGTGCTTGTGTGAAAACGGCCGGTGACAACTCAACCCACAGTGTTCACTGGGGCCTTTTGGATGTAACACGTCTCTTTGCACAAACTATCCTGTACTAACATAGCCTAAATTGTGACGATTAGCAGAAGAAAGACCAGTGTAGGAAACATCATTGCAGCGGTTCTCCTGTGGCTTAACGGCTGCTAATGGCTGTGAGCCTGAAACCAGATGATTTTAGTAGCAGAACATTGTCACGTCAGTGCGTTAAAGATCCGGTGTCCACATACCAGATTTACTCACGGACAATTCTGCTAATCGTCCGTGAATAAATCTGCAATACGCCAATCTTGTGATCAAGATTAAAGGAACCGCATTAGACTGGTTTCTGTAATCCTATCTGTCATACAGATTCCATTTTGTCCATGTCAACAATGATTCTTCTACTTATACAGAAGTAAGTTACGGAGTTCCTCAGGGTTCTGTCCTAGGACCGATACTCTTCACGTTATACATGTTTCCCTTAGGCAAGATTATTAGAAAACACGGCATAAACTTCCATTGATATGCAGATGACACCCAGCTATATTTATCCATGAAACCAGATGCAACAAATTGACTGGTTAAACTCCAAGCATGCCTTAAAATTTATTTTTTACTCTTAAACTCTTAAGTTATATTTGACGAGGATATGTCCTTTAATCCGCACATAAAGCAAGAAACCAGGACTGACTTCTTTCCCTTGTGTCATATTGTCAAAATTGGGAACATCAAACTTTCATGTAACATCATCAGCTATATGTTGTAGCAGTATCATCATCAGTCTCAGTCTTGAGACATATTGTTTTTGACGCTATATAAATAAAACTGAATTGCAATTGAATACTTTTGGCTATACAGCAAATATTTAAAACCTGACTAAGGTTTTCACACGAGCTTTTAAAAATTTGTGCTAATAGGAAAAAAAGAAGTGCTCTTCCCACACACGGCTCAACATCATCTGAGTTATCACATGTACATCAGCGGTGAAAATGTGCAAAGAATGTGTCCGACACCGGAAAGGATGCAGATTTCTCTCTTCTTAATCCCGTTGTTTTCTTTCAGAATCTCGTGTTTAGTTGTGTAAGGAAGAAGCGAGCATGTGTGAATGGCATGTAACCCTGCATTTGTTTGTCTTTTCTGCAAAAGCCACATTGTCATTTGATGTGCTGATGTGAGTGTGTGGGAACGAGCTGCTGTATTTGTTGTTCTTTCCTCACCATGCTGTTGTTTTTAGCATATCTGTACTCCCCTGTTGACATAGGACTCGGCTCGCCGCTGAGTTCGACAACTGCCGTTTATGTAAGATCCCATGATAATGCCATTTCTTGCCATGCGGGTGCTCCCCGGCAAGTCCTTTAACGCAATGTTAGTCCTGCTGCTTTTGCTTCGACAGTTGCACCAGAAAACACGGGAGGATGCGTTTACTGGGATTTTCAACATCCGTGCAGGTAGCAAATGTCTGAGCAGCCTTGGAACGTCTCTCCGTGGATTGTAGAGTTAGCGTAGTGGGGTTTTATTGGTTGTTGTGATGATAAGGCTGTTAAAACTCCGATGACACCAGGTAACAGATCTGCTGGGTTTAAAACTATACGTTGGTGTGGATGTCCGTGGTACAGTTGCCAATTAAACTGGAATCTGAACAGGAAGCTAGCTTAGAGCATAGCTAGTTTGATGGGGCTAGAAAAGGAAATGCTGACGAGGCATGGTGAAGACCTCCAGATCCCCAGTGGCTCTTTTTGGCTTAAGAAAATTTTCCATGAAACCAAGAAGCTGAACAGACCACATTTTGGCGTAAAGTTGGATTGGAGTCAAAATTAAGGAAGAGTTTTTGAAATGCACTAGGGTACCTAAGCCTAGGGTTAGGGTTAGCGCTATACAAGCACTAAGACAAGGGGACGGTAGTAAGGTTAGGGTTAGGGTTCCTGTTGAAACTTATCTCCAGCTCCAGACTGGACAAATAGAGAGACAGAAACAAAAAGAGAGAGGTGGAATAGGAGGAGAGAACAGGGGAATCAGAAGACCTTTTGGTCTCAGCTCTGACGTGGATATCTAGGTGGACTTTAACTTACAGATTGTCATGTGGCGAGTTGTTGTGATGATAGGGGAAAAGAACTTTAGAGAAGACGGGTGGGTACAACGTTGAACTTATCTGGCCTTTGAACTGACAACCACTGATATGGTTGATTGACATAAGACGCAAATACTCAAACTTTTGCCTCAAGGAAACGACGTCCATGTCTTTTGGTTCCTACCACCAAATCCACCCTATCTAGTGAGTTTGCAGCGTAGATGGAGTGGCGGCGGTGTCGTTTATGGTATTTTCTTTTCAAACAGAGAGCCAGAAGATCAACTTTCAGATGCAAAGTGAGGAGAAATTCACTATTTATGTGGAAGGGGCTTCCTGGTCCCAATGGGATTGTATTTTCTGGCGTCCAAGGAACAAGGGTGGATTTTGAGGAGTTGAAATGTGCAACTGTGAAACCAATGGTTGGTTCTGTGTCAAACTTGAAGCAGAGTTAACAGAGTCCTTTCTTCTTCCATTCTTCTTCCTCTGTGCCTACAATCTCCACAATCCACCAACGGTTTGGGCTCAGATTAGGACGTGTTATCTAGCTTTGAGCTGCTAGCCTCCCACAGTGAAGCGGAGTGGACCACAGAGGTTTAGTGAGCTCATTTCTTTCTAATTGCACACCCCCGGATTTCTTCTTCTTCTTTTTTTTTCATTTTCAAAATGGCAGTTTTTAGCCCAAGCTGACGCCACTTAAGGCAATTAATCAGACTTCGCACAGCTCCCTCTGGAGCCACAAAAGGCATAAAACATAACTTGATGTGTAAAACCAGTGTTCCTTCCCCTTCTTACATCACCTCTGCAAATCACTTATGAAGAAACAACATTATTACTCTGCGCTGTGGAAAAATGATCTGATATGGTTTGACTTGCCATGTCCTCACCATTCTTGAGATAAGTCTCCTGAGCTCCCGAGTTACTTCCTGGGTTTGTTTCCTGAGCTTGTTTGCTCGCTCTCTGGTGCTGTCGCGTTGCAAAGCCCTGCTTCCATTCTTCTTTGCTCCCTCTCCCAAATTCCCAGAGGAGGGCATGTAAGCGGACCCGTCCCAGTTGGAAGGAGTCCAGTTGTAACAGTGTTTTCTGCCAATCTAATTGAATTGTCTGTGGCTCGTAATGTGTGGAAATTCAAAACAGATGTTCACATCATCTCTCCTTCCTGTACCTGCCTTGTTACGCTCATCCCTCCCGGTCCTGACCTGTTTCTGGACATGCTTTTAATTTCCCCGCGAGACGCGTCCCCTGTGGTCCGACTCGTAACCACCCTCGCAGCAGAGCGATGAGACAGAAGTGGCCCTCGGGGAAAACGGTCTGAATCAGCATCTAAACAGCAGATTTCACATCGCTAGGTTCGCCGCTATGTCCCCGTCCCCTGCGGCCACATCCAAACGTATAGATCGGCTGTTGTTTGCTTTGTGAAATTGTATTTTAGTATGCAGGCACGGAGAGGCGGGGGAGTGTGACGCGAGGATGCGGCCGTTTGGGAGGTTGTATTTGAACCAAACATGGATGCGGGGCAAACCGGAGTATCTTCTAGAGACCACTGCTGACGCACTCCCCTGTGAGTCCAGAAAACTGTGCGCAGTACTCTGTAACTTAGCAACAGACTCTATTTCTCAAACACCAGCCAGCTTCTCTGAGTGCTTCCCTGGGAGCACCTGTGTATTTATACTTCTAGCCGTAGACTGCCAGCACATCGGTTCGCACACGGGGTCAAAGTGATCATTTTTTTAAAATGAAACCACCATAATGATTTTAAACACAAATGTTAATGGCATAAATTACATAACGACACATGTAGTAGTTCAATGATGCAGCTATATATTCATGTTAGTCAGTCTTTCTTGGTCCTGAATGCACCATGTCACCCTGCCCTACTTGGATCCACTTACATGTTGCAACCTTGATTGTGTGAGTGCAATTTCACACTACACAGCAGAGTGTAAAGTGGAGGAATAGTGGGAGAAGAGTGTGTGTGTGTGTGTGTGTGTGTGTGTGTGTGTGTTGTTCTGAGCTAGGAAGGGATTTCCGTTGGTCCATCCGTGGCTGAAGTGACCTTCAGCCAGGCGCACAATCCCTAACCTGCTCCACCTTTTTGTGTTAAATGCACCAGACAAAATCCTCATACCTGTGCATAGATGGTTAAAGTAAAGGTGATCTAGCAATTTGGCAATAATGTGTGTAAACAGTTTCTCACGAAGATGGTTCGACAAGTAATGGACATACGCAAACGCTAGTAGCAGACCCAGGTAGGAGGAAGACCGAGTGTGTAAACAAGACCTATGAGATTCGGAAAAAAAAACACATCTTTCCATACCTTTCTTTATTATTTTTTTAGTAAAACAATAAGTTATATAGATGGGACATTTACTTTAACACTAATGGGATGAATTTATTTGCCTATATGTTTATGATAAAATACAACACCTCATTGTTTTTGCACTTTTTGACTCCTTTTTTGTTTTTTAGGATGTTTATCTTGCTTTGTACCTAACTTTACCATGCCTAACTTTTAACCCATTGCAGTCAAGACAACAATCTGGGAAATTTTAATCCAGTTTAGATAAAAAAATTTTTTTACACATTTTATAACAACTCTTTTAGTCTTATTCTGGTTCTATTGGCAGATTCTGTTTAATGTTGTAATCTGGCAGATGCCCACATTTTTGAACCAGTTTTGCTCCACTGCAAAATGCAAGTGCTTTCTTCAGCAAGACAGTGTGGAGGTTGGGGTTGGTGATGGGCGTGTAACTTCTAGCTGAGTGTACTATGCCATTATTTGTTCTCTAGTTTATTAGTTTGAGGTGCCCAAGTTGAAGTTTTGAGAGTTTGAAATAGAACATTTTTTTAAACTTACTACGCAGGTTTGGTAATGCAAAAATATTCTCATGAGGTAAAATTTTATGTATTTTTTTTTAAATAAAAGAATGGCCCATTGATCAAACTATTTTTATCTACTTTACAGCTCGTCCAAGTTACAGTAATGCTCTGTTTTCTCATGCAAATTCTCACTCTTGTCTCACGCTCAACCGCCATTTGTTGTTTCAAGTTTCAGTGGACGGAGCGATACGTGCAGTTGTAAAGACTGGAACTACACATATGTGGAAACTCGCATCTAAAAACCACAAACTGTTATTTTCACTTGCGATTATTATTATTATTTATTTTAAATAAGAGGCTGTGTAGCATCAGTAAAGATCTTAAGCTTCGTCCAATCCAGGCGTTGTTCATTAGTTGTCCTGCAGCTTACAGTTCAGAAATGATTGTGCTTCTTGTTATTGAGCAACAGTATCTGTTTAGAAATACTGAGCATTTAGGGTGAAACCTTTTGGGAAAATTTTTTTGAAAGCAACATTTCAAAGATTTTTCCAAAACATTTTCTAAAATCAAAAAACCGAGGTGTGTTAAGCCAAACAAACTGTCAGAAGTGATAATGAAAACAGATATTTTAGGTTTATTTAATCCAAACTGCAAGTATGTTCTAAATAAGGAGTCTGCAGATATTCTGGATGTGCCGTCACATTGTGCAGAGATTCTAATTAAGACTAAATGTCTTCTCCTTCTGATGTTGCCATGTTGCTGTAATTACAGAAACATTACTTGACAGTGAAATCAAAAACTGATGGATAGTTTCCACTTCCACGTTGTTGTCTTTCCACTGTGGTGAGCTGAGCAACACTTAGGATTGCACTGGGGGGCTCCGTTGCTTCACTCCGCTCATCTGACACTCATTAGCCTTAATTAGTTTGTTTGCCATGTAGAAATTCAGACTCGTGGTGATATTATTTTCAGGGGAAATTATAAATAATTATGATATACCGTACATCTCTAACATGTAATTATTTGTGTAGTGGAGTAATTCCTGTGAGGGTTTGTGTTCTAATGAAGTGATAGGCCGCTGCTTCCTGCTGACCAGACCGGTTTTGTGATGATCATTGTTTTTGTTATTGTTTTATCGCCACGCGAGGAAATCATTCTATTAATCTTCATTATTGTGAGCGAAGACGGGTCGTTTCTAACCTGATATTTAGACTAAATTGCCATTTTGTTACCGCGTCATTAGTCAGTCTGGCATTGGCTTTCTGTCAGCAGTTTTCTGTTTGGTATTTGTGCTTGACTGATGTATCCAGAAGCTTTGTTAGCGGTGATTGGGAGCAGTTAACTTAGCATTTAAAGTGCTATGTCTATCGAAGGGCATTGGAAGTGATGTGTGCTCTTATTAGGAAATTCTTTGGTGATCTGTTGAATCTTTAAAGAGCATTATATAATTTTGCAGGATAGATTTTACTACGGAACTTCAGATGATATGTTTAGAGGTACTTAGGTGCTTTGTTCAAATTGATTTTTTTTTAAACCGTTTTAGAACAGGCAAGTAAAAGTATGAAAAATTATACAATCCGAGTTTTATTAAAGGACCAAGCTATAATTTTTTGCTCCCCCTTCTGGCAGACGGAGTAATTACACAAAATCCGTTTACACACAGCGTATGGCGTATGCATGCAGTCCCAAGTCAGTGATGATCCACGTTCATACTCATAGTTTCAATAGTGCAAGTTCAAGTGCAACCTTTTGTCACAGGTTTAGGTCAGGTGAATGGACCTTGTGTCGTATTTTCAACAGATTAATCGGTAGCTAACAATTACACATCGTTTAATGGTTAAACAGTTTTTGTAACCACTATTGGACCTGCAATTGTTCAAAAAAACAACAAAAAACATGTCAGTTGAGACTTGGAGTGACAGAGAGTCTGACTTTTGGTTTTTATTATTCCTTGGTCTGTCAAGAACTCTTGGTCGCAGCCTTCGTCAGCTTCTCTAAATCAAAGCTGCAGTGATTGGTGCCATTTAACAGCGAAGACCGGTTTCAGAGCAACTTTGAACCGACCTTTACTTTTGACAGAAATAGCGCCGCGTCGAACTCCTCGCATAGCTTAAGCTGGTGGATTTAGGCAAATTTATTAACGTGGGCGTCGTAAAAGTTTGACGGATATTAAAAGGATTATGTTGTTAGCTGGAAAACTTTAGATGATACAAAAGTCCCCTCCAACCCGTGTGCTATTTCTATTCTATTTTCCTGCGCCGTTTTTGTGTGTTTGCTTTGGTTACTGTCAGACATGGGAATGTTATTCTATGTCTCAGCCTTGTTGAGTCTGTGGTAATTTGCATGGTTAACATTTATGCATGATGATGCTTTTAAAGTTATGATGTAACCCTCTGTTGGGTCGGACTGAAGCTGTTCTGAGAATCGCTATAAAATCAGACACTGTTTGTGAACAGTTCTCACCGTCAGTTTATTTATAGAAAACATTAAAAAGAAAGGACTTAAAAGATCAAATTTGTATTAAAAGACAAAAATAAAATTGTCTGCACGATAGGTAGAAATCTCTTTATTTTACTTTTTTTACAGATTGATGTTGAGAGTTATCATGTGAAAAGAAAGCTAATGCTAGCGTGCACGCTTCCCTTTTCTTTTCACACTTCTCATTCTCCCTAACGAGCCCGTTAGTGACTACACGTAGAATAAGGCTTCTATGGAAACTGGGTATACCACAAGAAACTATTTAACACTCTCCTGACACCATATATTTATGCTGCTTGTGTTGTCATTCTAATGGTGGAAGGAGTAATACTCTTAAATTGTCTTAGATTTGTAGAATTCATCAGTCTCTGTGCAAAATGAGACGCAAACAACTAATTAACTGCTGAACCTGAAGGGACGTCTTCCACACTGCTTGGGATATTTTGTCACCGTCAGAACACACTGGTGTGATTGCATGAAATTGCACAAAGAGTAGTGATGCACGATATGGAAAATTACAACCGATACCGATATCCGATAATTTCCTGCTTCTCATGGCCGATACCGATACCGATAACCGATATGTTAATATTTTTATATTCAATATAATCTCTTCATATGATCTGCAGTTTGTGCAAGATGCAGTGATGAAAAACTGATATTTTAGTAGCTCTGGTCTAAAAAGAAATCTAAATGTTTTGGCTCTTCAAATGTTTATTTTTTTTCATGTCATCAGACAAATATATTTGGTCATTTGCTGTACATAACAATAACAGCAGCAAAAGACAATACAATTCAAACAGTGCATCCCTTCAAAACTGATTAGCAGAATTCAGGGTTCATCTGCAAAGGTATTTGTGGAGTTAAGACAAATGTTTTTCAATTATCAAATTATATGCATTGACAAATGTCAACCTAAATTACAAAAATAATAATCTAATCAAATAAATAAAATAAAGTGCATCCTCAAAAATAAAGTGCATCATCAACCAAAGGTTTACAGAATATTAATGCTTTTGGGCATAGTAGACATGCTCATTATTTGTCAGGCAGTGACGAAGCCAGGCTTGGGTCCTTCTGATATGGCGCGAATAGATGACGTAACTAGCGCGCCAGGGCCTGTTTTCGCGGCGACTTGGCCGGCAAATTTTCCCAAATTGAATTAATTTATCGGATCTTTTTATCGGTTGAAATTTACCCATCGGATCGATAAAAAATGACGTAATAATTCTCCAAATCGGCCGATATTTTATCGGTCCGATAATCATCGTGCATCCCTAACAAAGAGGGCTGGCGTAAAGCTTTGACAATTTGTTTAACAGAAAAATATGAGCTCTTAATGACCATGTAAACACTTGATGAACACTTGATGAACACATTTCTCTCCGCTTGGAAGGAATCCCCACTTTCTGCACATTTTTGCCGCACATGGGATTAAACACCGGGCGGCGTGACCAGTTTTCTAGGTGGGACAGAAACATGAAGGTAGCAAAACAAGTGTTTTTAAAGTTTGCGCAAAGCTGGAATCGAACTGGACGCATGGCTCCATCTTGGTCGTCTTCTTTTGTTGAATGAATTCTGAAAAAAAGTTATTTTTCTTCTGCATAGCTGGCAGATTCAACGCTCCACAGAACAACCGATGGATGTTTTGGGGCAGGTGAACACATACAACGATCAAGCATAACATTATGGACGGTTTGGTCCATTTCAAGCATTTATAGCATTGGTTTTTGCATATACGCCGATCAGACATAACATTATGACCAATATTAAAGGCCAGGTCTATACCTTGTGATGTTCTTCATGTTTTTTTTAGTTGTTCCTAGACCGTTTTTTTCTGTCTGCATCCTTCTGGGGATGGCTGCTGCCATCAAGGAGTGTCATTGCTATGGGATGGGGGTGTCTGGTCTGGTCTAGGTGGGTGCTACATGTCAGCATCCACATGAATGAATGCCAGGTCCAAACGTTTCCCAGCAGAACATTGTATTGTCACAAGGTGGTCAGTGTTATTCACTTCTCCTGTCAGTGGTCATAATGTTATGCCTTATTGGCGTATATCTCATCAGATCATGTTATTTTGCAGTTAAGTCGGAAGCTCTGATCAGAATGTAATCCCTACTTCCTGAGAGTCTGCACATACTCAGCTCTTTACTGCACATGTCAAGAAACCAGTTTCGTCCATCACGTATGGCTCAATGTGTAACGGCATCAACAAAACGATTGTACTCATTCCACGCAGCCATATCAGCTTTGTTTTGCAGCTATGACAACCGATAGAAAGAGGCTGCACTAAATGCCGATAGCCCATTATCATGTCCGGCATGCCCAGCGCTCAAGCACTTTTAAGTGAGTGTTGGTTAAACGGTTGTGTTGTTGTGAGCGTTTCTCTCTCCCAGTATACTGTACGTCTCATGCATTCACCACCTTAAAAATAGCTGGTCATGTGCCATGGCCTTTTAGTCCCCCCCCTCCTCCAGGACTCTTAACACGGGACCGTTGACACTGAGGGTTCATTGTGCGAAGCTAACGAAGCTCTACCAGTTCTTTGATGTGCTCTCTCATTAATCTTAATGAGGTGTCAGAAAATGAATCACCCGGCAGACTCACAAATTAATTTTCAATCGCGTTAAAGGAGTATTTCACCTAAATTGTGTATGGTATAAATAATAAAACAAAAAACCTTCTTAATAAACGCAAGGAAATGGTGTAAAAATATCACTCTTAAGGATTTCTGTTGGTGTTCAGCTCCTCACACAACTCATTTCTATTGTTTCTATTGGGCGACAACAGAATTGCAGCAACAAATGACCGCAAAGCCTCAACAGATGAAACTTTGTTGTATATCTGGGCCAGTGTTGGAGGACATACTGGAAATGTGTGTTGTGTTTTAGAGCTCTGTGGCTAAAGTTTTGGTGATTTCCAGTAAAGGACTACATTGTCTCAACAGTTTGAGGAAAATATTTGGCCTCTATTGGGCCTCTTAGTCTTATTAAAAACGCCTCCAAACCCGCTGGTCATTTGGTTCCACCTAAAAAATAAACCGAGATAATTTAGGGGAAGTGTGCTGAACGTTAACAGTTCATCCAACAACAGCAATATGTTTGAGACCGTTCGCCTAAGCCGCATGTGGGCCAAGTGAGCTAAAGGTTCTTGTGTTGGAATTTAAAGCGGTAAAGGCGCTAAACTCGGTTTAGTGAGCATGCCACACAAAGCAGGATAAGAAAGTTATCCAAGTAACTTTGGGAAGGCTTTTTGTTCCGCTTTTCCATGGTAACCAATACTCAGCTGCAAACCTGTCAGATGCAGTGTTTGTTGGACTTGTTGATCAAAGACAGAAGACACATGATTATGAAGTAGAAAAGTAGTTAAAGGAAGCAAATGTTTCAGTGATGTTTGATTTGCAGACAGCTGTAGTTACTGGTTTATTGCGACGACTCACAGATTTCTGGGATGAGCAAAACAAATAATGCTTTAATAAAGAAGTCGGGCAATAATCTGCCATTTATTTTACCCCCCATCATCATGTGAGCGACTTTGAATTGATAACATTCTGCACACGGCATGAGTCGGTGAACGGCAGGGCACAGTGAAGGGAGTTGTTTCTGAGAGGTTGCAGCTCTTCATCTAGCAGCTCACTGCGGCTGTTCCATTGCTTCCTGCGATGTTTCGAACTGATCCGCTGTCGTAAAATGCCCAAAATGCGCAAATCCCACTGACAAAAAGACCGGGGGCCTCATGTGCACAAAAACTTTCCGTACGTACTTTCTCACGGAAAAGTTCAGATGTACCAAGAGTGACATGTCTGCTAACTTTTACATGCCTATGCCAACGCTATGGCTGGGGTACGCTGGCTTATACAGCTGTTGATCCTTTGTCGACAATTAGAGGCGATGTCGGGAAACCGTCATAAATATGAAAACAATTAGTCCGACCGATTGGGTCTGCGTTGGGCCGACCCTGAGCAGAGCCATGCTAGCCGTGTGGAGCAGAGCTATGCATCTGAACAGGTCGACATTAAAGCGCAATTTGCCAGTTTTCCGACTATAGTCGGAGCCATCGACTGCATACACATTGCTATAAAAGCGCCATCCCATTATGAAACATTTTCATTTGATCAATGTACAAGATCGTATTTGATGCGCAAATGCAATTAATCGACATTGTTGGGCGTGGACATTTTTACGCACCTTCACCCCAGTGACTAGCGTCTCCAGTTCTTCTTTTTTTCCTGTCTTACTCATTCTTACGTTTTAATTTTCTGATCATGCAGAGACGGGAATCTCAGGTGCAGTGTCACTTTACATATAATTTGCATATTCAACAGAGGGCGTGGGCAGGGAGGGCGGCGTGGGTACAACATGTCCCACGCAGGAAATGTGCTTCTGGATCTGAGCGTAATAATACTTTGTGAAGCTGCAGCAGTCGGAGATTTTCAGTAGCGGTAACCCAGTAGTCCCAGGAATGTCGTGGCAGACACCAAGGTCATAATAATACAAACTTAAAAATATTACTTTTATGCTTTTGTCAGTGGGTCATAGGCTCAGCAGCATAATGACTAAACAGATTGAGTTTGCTATTTAAATGTATTGAATGAATTTACTGGCAACTATTAAGCAGTATTTCAAGGCCTAAGGTGAGGTTGCTCTCAAATTAAATGCCATGAATACGGACCAGTGGGAGCAGCACCATTTGTTGCAGGACTCTTTGTTCTTTTTAATGATAGTTCATGATACCTCCGGACTATCTGAATGAATTAGGGCCACTTAGAGAAATGAGCAGGAGGGTGATGTGATTTACATTCCTGCCTGGTTTCACGTGGCCCACGCTGACACATCGATGGTGGCAACAACCGGAAAAGCCGGGGCGGTCGACTGTAGCAAGTCAACAAAAATGCAAACGTTTCAAAGCGTTTAGAAGATTAGGCGTTGCAAATGGAGAACAAAACGACTCATCTGTTAGAGCTCAAGGATACACAAAATCCATTGCCAGGCGTTGCAGTGCAGCAACACTGGTGTCTCACCGCAGATTCAAAACGGCCTTTGTAACAGATACTAGTTGGAGAGGTTCTGCTGTGGTGAGTAATGAATAAAACCCACAGTTAAACATTAATTATTAATAATGTTTCTGTTGGTTCGGTGTGTAGCCTCTCTTGCGCTCGTATTTCATCACTCCGGCCCTGGAGACGGCTTTGTTAATAGAAAATTCTTTTTTTTTTATGGATTGAACACAACGTCAGGCCATGGCAGACGTGTTATTATGGGTAGCCTTCTCGTGATGGACTCTACAAACGTGTCCTCCTCCTTTTCATGCGCAGTTTCTGTGCAAAGCATTAAATAAAAGTAAAGTGAGGACGCCGCTGCACCATTTTTTTGGTTCTTTCTAACTGTAGACCAGATCAGAATGAAGTGGGGACGCCGTTTCAATGCTGCTTACGTGATAACGCGATATTGCTTTGCTCACCTTTTAATCTCGGAGCGTTGGCGGCGTCTCATGACATTGGGTATCGACTCGGTTCGTTTCCTACGGTGAGTGACGGCTCAGGAAGCTAATGGTCATTCGTTGTAATCAACCGCCTGCGGCTGCACGTTGTATTACCTGCTGCTGACAGCTTTCACACGTGGGAAAATAAGTAGATGTTTCTGTACGGTTTCTCCCATGGATTTTGGACATTTAACCAATGACGTCCTCTAAAAGCGTCCCCATGTGAGAGTGCTGGCCTCTGCGACACGTATAGGTAACGCAGCCGCGATCATCGCCTTGGTATTGGCGTGAGGTGAGTTTCGTGTGAATGAGAGCAGAATACAAAGTAGTGACTGAATGACTCATTCTGAACGGAGGTCTTTATTTAGTCATCCTTTCAGCTCATGCATTTATACCGAAACAAAGGGCGAAGCAGAGTTGTTCTGGAGAAGGTGAAGTCATACGGTTTCAGTTTAGAGAAACAGTCATTTCTTTCCTAGAAGTGCAAACTGCAGTGGAAACGATCACAGTAAAGTACTGTTCATCCTTCCTCTGGATGATTGCAGGATTGATTTTTCTGTCCCTTTCCATCCTGGTTGTCCCCCCCCCTCCCTCGGTTAAGGCCCCTTTTTAGAGAGACACGCCCTGGTGCTGCTGTTGTCCTGTTTTTCATATTTCTTAATGTCAACATCGGCGGGAGGTCGTGGTGTGAGTAATGTGGACAGATGCTGGAGTCACAGGTTACTGTGAAGTGTATGCTGACTCTGCCCTTCTGCACGTCTACTCCCTCCTCCTCAGCTAGTAATTATAGCCGGCCTCTTTCTCATCCTGATTTTTGACGCTGTAGTTTGGCTTCTTGGGTCTATGCTGCAGACACGTTATATTTATTACACGTGTGCTCATCCTGGAAGGAGTTCCTCTGAGGCTTCTTCCACTTTCTTTGTTAAAGTTCCTTGTCTGAACCGGACAGTTGTCATTTACTGCTTGAACTGACAGAATAGCAACCATATTCATTATCTACTTGACTTCTCTTGACTAGCAGCAATGCATTACCTGCAGCACGATCATGATGGACAGCCCTCAGGTCGTAATTTGCACCTTCATATCAGTAGCAGTTTGATTTTGAATATTCAAATTACATGCAGATGGTTTTTAGAAGGTCTGAACAGAAAAAGGACAAAACGTTTTTGCAAACCTCGTTTATTGAAATCAGATTTGTACAAATTTGTCCAAGTGTAAACACTCTTGCACACTTTTGTATTTTTTTTTCCTGCTATTTGCAATGTAACACAAGACAACAGTGTCAAGTCTAGAGTCTAGGTAAAAATTAAACGCTATGAACTGCAGTTCCTCAAATGGCCACTTGAGGCTGGCTCCAAGAGCGAGTCAATCTCCGTAGACCTCTTTGTTAAAATGACAAAGTGTACGAGGTGTGAAATAACTTCAAATAACTGAAAAGTTTGAAATATTTCGAGGCTAAATTGAGGTTGTGGTTTTCTGGTAGCTTGCTGAACACTGACGCCTACATCTTTACCACGGCAACGACGATATCGCACAAATGTGAATCGGATCAGTTGCAAATTATTGCTGACAATCTGTCCTTAACAGTCAGAACAAAAGCTAAGAAAGTCTACGAAGAGCTCTCAACACAACAGGTAGTAAAAACACAACTAGACCACTCATTTTTGTTGAAAGGGTTTCTAATATATAACTTTGGCTGTCCCTAACCAAGCTCTGTTTATTTCCCTTTATCCTTTCTCTGAATAGTTCAAATGATCTTATTCCTTACTATTATTACTTAAAGTTGCTCCTTGCTCATGCAGCTTGACGCCCAGTTTGGCAACTTGTTCGTACCATTGTCATTTGTAGCCGTGCATGTAATCTCAGAGTTCAATCTGTTTTGCATCGCCATAAATAAGGCAGTTAAACTGGTAAAGCCATAAATGGAGAAAAGTATCACAGCCATAGACTGTATATAAATATGGACAACGTGTTGCCACTTCCTTGCGTTGGCCAAACTGACGCTATTTTCTCGAGGATATGGGCGGCGCCATCTTGCAAGATCGGGGCTTGGTTGCTACTATGTCGAATAACTAAAACAAAACTTTGACACTTGAACATAATCAACATTATATTAATTATCTAAAATGACAGAAACAATTCTTGAAAAAAATAATATTTGATGTGTATTTTAGCATTTTAGTTTGGCCCAAGTCCGATCTACTAATATGGAGGGGGCGGAGCTTATGACCTATACTGCAGCCAGCCACCAGGGGGAGCTCTACTTGCTTTGGCTTCACTTTCGAGGTTTTGACGCAGTCTATGCTCACACATGTTACTGATACGCACTTTCAAATGTGTTGTTTCTTTTCCTGAAACTTTTAATTCCCTTCTTACCACTTAAAGATTCCTCCTTTGTTCGTTTGTTTTCCCACTGTACAATTAAAAAGCTTGCAAACATAAACAACGGTTTCCTAAAGGTCCTCGTGTGTAAACGGGCACTACAGCGCCAGTGTTTTTCTTCTGGGTAAGTGCGCAGACCTGCCACAATGGGGAAACTGTGACTTATTGTCCACCGCTGCAGTGACCTCATAGGTCGAGACTTCAGTTCAGAGTACAATTCTTGACCTGCCGAGTTTAGCTGTAGAGCAGAGGTGGGTGTAAAAATGGCACAAAACGAGAACACGCCGTATTGTTTTTCCTGTGGCCGCTTGTGTTGTGCTACATCCATATTTAGTAGTCAGAGTCCCCCTTTTCTGCCTGCTGCGTAGGGGATGTTTTCCCCTCTCATCTTGCCTCAGAATCAATGAATCAGAGGCCCTCCGTGGGCAGAGAATCGGTGCGTCAGTCATAGCTGCAGCTGGAGCAGGAATCAGATCCCAGGTTAAAGCCTCATGAATACAACTCATACTCTGATGTCTCTGGCCTCATGTCTTAAACCATGAGAGTATTTCCAGGGAAACGGTTAGCCTCTGTTTCCTGGCTGGATTTACTGTGTTGTTCACGTTCCACCTGGCCGTGCGCATCTAAATTTAAACCAAATCCTCTGATTGGACACGGCACATCCTTGCCAAGATTGCAATTTTTTTAATTGGTAGTGTCTTTGGAAATGCATCGAGGGTTCTTGGCAGTCGTTTTGACGTTTGTGGTTAATGTGGCGATTTTGTTTTTGCTGTTTCTTCTCGTGTTTGGGCGAGCATTTACTCTGGTGGTGAGTACAACATCCCTGAAAGCATTATTAATTGGGGCTTTGGCCTTTTTGGGAACATCTGAACAAGCTGTGCATAGTATTTGGGTACAAACGAAGCAACGTTATAATGAATTTAGAATCGTATTTTGTGAATTTAATTTGAATATTCACATATATTCAAAATATTTGGCTCAGGTCTAAAACTTTTCAGTTATCAGAACGCTGCTCGTGCTGGAAATGCGGTTAATTAGATCAGGGAGAATGAGTTATGGTGATATTTTTTCCTGCGGATTTGTCGTCAGAAACTTTCACATTTCACCTGTTAATACCTTGCAAATATTATACACCATCCAAGGTTATTTGACTACTTTTTTTCCCCCCAATTTCTCCAAACACAAAGCTAAAGCAAATGTAACTGGACTTGTTTTCTTGATTCACCGCGTCCTCTTCCAAAGTGGCTTCTACAGAATCGAGAATCTTTTATTGTCATTATGTGAGGACTTAAATAGTGCAATACAAAAGACATAGAAGAGGCAAAAAAATTTATGTAAACAGAATAAAATAACATAAAAAAGTAAAAATAGTAGTAATTGACTTCACAGCTCTGGGGGAGAAGCTGTCTCTCAGTCTGTTGGTTGTGGTTTTGATGTTTCTATACCTTTTCCATGAAGGAAGAGGTACAAACAGTTCACGACCCGGGTGGGTGGGGTCTGTTGCGATGCGTCTGGTCCTCCTCTAGACTCGGGCAGCATACACAGAGTCCAGATCTGGTAGACGACAGCCCACAATCCCCTTGTGCTGTCCTCACCACCCGAGCTAAGTCCTTCCTTTTAGTTACAGTTAGCGCAGTGTGGCTTTGTTTTGGATATACCAAGACCTGGATAAGTGAGAATCTTTACAGACACATTGGCACAAAATAGTTTTCATGGTGCAAATTCATTTTTATAAATATCCACAGTAACTTTCCTCCCAAAGCCAAGCTGACCCCTGTCATGTCAACCTTCCTCTGAAAATACAGGTAAATCTGTTGCTTCCCGACCGGAACAAAACACTCATCTCTTCTTCTCTGTGATTTAAAACGCCAGGACGGGTGCATAATTAGATTCTTGTAGCAAGAAAATGAAAAGAGTGAAGGAGAGTACGTTTTTTTTTTTTGACAGTTTGCACATCCCCTGCTCTGATTGAACCATGTATGCGGTGCACAAAGTGTGCTTGCATGCACAGATACGTAAGTGCGCCTGACAGGCTGCCATTGTCAAGGTGGCACGAAGAGTCCATTGAACCCATTATGTGACATTATGCTAATTGTGGAAAGTAATTTCATTATCGGCAGTAATGAATGCAAATCTATTGTCCTGTCTCCAGGTCGATGAGGGACGGAGCTTGAAAAATATGCTGTTTTTCTCCTTCCTCGCACAAGATATTCTCTCGCACATTCACAGATGACTCACCGATAAAATGCGAGCGCGAGGAATAGTGCTCGGTGTGGTAATTAAAGAACTGATCTGACGGCTTATTCACAGACCAGCGCTGTGAAATGTTATCCTCAGACAAAGACGTTTAAATTTATCCACAAATCGCACCGAAGACAATTGTTTCAATATTTAATTTTCAAAGAGCGGACAGGTTTGGTCTACTTGGCACCGGTCCTCGCTCTAGCTCCCACAGACCCCTTCATAGTTTTATAGAGGCACCATTGTGAGAGACTCATAAAAGCAGCCAGCTCTGGAGGGAGAGTGCATGACAGAGACTGTGGATGTGGGGCAGCGTGCCCATCGTCAATTACCCCTCCTGCATGGGGAGCAAAACCATTTGGGGCACATATGTCCCATATGGAAAGCAGACACGGACGCAGCGCAGGAACCAACAAAAGTTTTTTGTTGTAGATTTGTGTGTTTTTTTTTTATGGCTAATCTGTATTTTGCTTAACAAACTCCCCAAGCTTTTTTTCTGTTTGCGTTCACACCTTCAGTGCTAAGACGGCATAATAGCCAGCTGGTGATCCCAATAGCAAGGCTGCTAAGTTCTGTGCAACATTCAGCAACATACAACAATGAATTAATGCTATTGAAATGTTTAAACCTGCAGCTTTAATTGTTTTAAACGGTTGTTGCCAGTGCTGCTTTTGCACTCATTGGAAATATTTTTGCACGTCTCAAACGATGTTGTACTTGGATTGTCCCCAAAGGCGTCTCCACAAACTCCGGTTGCTCACCTGCTCTGTACCGAATTTGACCTGACGGAGAAACGGCGCTCGCCTAGCATGTGAAGTGTTATTCGCTAATAAAGTTTTACCTTACCGCCACTTTTTAAAATCTGATGTTTGTGCTCTTGATTATTTTTAGACCATGGAGATTTACAATTATTTTAAGAGAGTTAGTCAAAACCCTGAGGAAACGATTCCAGACGTAGCGTGAGCTAGCTTAACTTTTTAAGCTAGCTGGCTAGCAAAGTTAGGTTGAAAGTCAACTGTTTACTTGTAAATTTGTTTCATTTGCTGGTACTTTATTTAATCCTACATACATTTGTCCATAGAACGACACGTCTCTACAGCTTATGTTTAGTATTCATGTACATGAACCGCACAGGCTGTAGCTATTTGTCGCTAAAACAAACATCTGCGTTACTACGGCCATTTAAATTTAAAGACGTTCTGATACAAAACGCATGCTCATTTGATGCGTCATATACTTTATAAATAGTTTTTAAATTGTTGCCATAGCATCAAAATTGGACATAAAAGACAAAAACAAACTCCAGAGTCTCATGAAATTTTGTTAGAAACACTGCAACGAATCACTGTCTCAGTGTGTCTCAGGGTTCCTCTCTTGCCAGGAAAGTGTCTAACCTGACGTATAGGAGCTAAAAACTAAACAAGCTAAACAAAAAAGATCACTTTCAATTGCTGCAGACACAAATGCGGTACTTCTTTCAGCATTTATGATAATAATAACAACTTTCCTGCATCGATGCCCCATGGGGATCATTCTTTCTCTGCGTTTAACGGCTCATTCACGCAGCAATGTGTACACTCGGAGCAGTGGGCTGCCACCTAAGTGGTGCCTGGGGAGAAATGCACACGCCACAACCCTGAGATTAAGAGTCTCACGCTCTATTGACTGAGCTACCCGGGCAATAAACTATGAAATTGTTCCACTGGCTGGGAAGTGCCTAAATGTTAGGAATTCAGTGTGACCCCAAACTTAATGCTATTCACAAGAACTGAATACTTTTTAAAAGACTCATTAATTATCAGATTTCCATTTAAGTAGTGCGTAGCTAAAAATATTTGCCTTTTGATTCCACTCCTATTTCTGTTTAAGTGCGATGACTCAGGCTGTAGCATCCTAACATTAAAAGGAATGGTTTGTTTCAGACAAACTGTTGTCCAAGAGTATTTATCCTCACTAGAGAGAGAGAGCGAGAGAAGTGTGGCTACGCATGTGTTTATCCTTTTTATATTTAGAAAGGGGGCTGGCTACATTGAGCTAAAACTGGCTCCGAAATTACAGATGGGATCCAAATCGGGTGAGAAGAGCCGTCTCTCGGCTCTGAGGTTATCATTATTCTGTGGCTGGTTGTGACAGAAAAGCCTCAGCCCTCAGATCCCTCTCCAGCGATGCTTCCCACATGTGTTATGACTGCGAGGCGCGGCAATAAAAGTAACGCAGGGTGTGATAAGGCTCAGAGTCTCCCCACCTGCCCTTATATGGATGGAGTTTGAATCCGAGCAGCTTTTGTGAAC
The DNA here is from genome assembly GCA_005024645.1 of Planiliza haematocheilus. Taxonomy (NCBI): domain Eukaryota; kingdom Metazoa; phylum Chordata; class Actinopteri; order Mugiliformes; family Mugilidae; genus Planiliza; species Planiliza haematocheilus. Next base: position 1,414,980 of record SRSE01000170.1, on the reverse strand, counting down.
CTGAGCTGGATACAAGTGCTCACGAGCTGCAGGTCAGGGATTAGTTAGAGCTGTCATCCTCGTGGGACCCCCCCCTCCCTCCCCGATCTCCACTTGAATCAAACTCTGTGAAGGTAACCATGGTACTATTTATAGGAGAGCGCAGTTGTAACACATACATGGAGCTTTAATGTAAACTGTGGATTCACTTTACAGATATTAGCGGATTCATTAAGTCTGACTAGTGAGGGTTTTGAACAATGAAATATAAAGTCCTTTCCTAATCACTGACCATCAAACCATCAGAAGGTCTGAGACGTGTAGGAAATTAAACAGCCGCAGCTTTTAAAATAGTGAAACGTCTTCTCTTACTCACCCAAACATCCATCTATTGCTACAAAAACATAGAGCTGTGTTTGATTCTCTCATCCTTGGAATAGCGTCCCGCTAATGGCCTGAAATGACTCAAGCAGGAGCTCTTGGTTGAGTCCTCTTGTATGAATGGACCTGTACTGTACATCTGTAATGTGTAAATGTGTCTGTTCAGGGATGCACTGAAGTTTGTCGAGCTACAAGAGACTGTCACGGGTATATTGTGTAGATCTCCTTCGTGCCTCCACAACAAGTTGTGAGTCATCAGAGAATGGGCATGGGCCTTCTGAGGGTGTCCTGTGGTGTCTGGTAACAAAATGTTGTTGGTGGGGGGCCTTTGGGTCCTGTGGGTTGAGGGGAGGTGCTTCTGTGGATCATCCCACAGATAGTCTGGGAACTAGTGAATGTGGAGGCCAGGTCAACACCTTGTGCCGATGAAGATGAGTTCAGTGCAGGACTGCTATATTACAGTGTAGTCATTTTAACTGGTGTACCTAATGAAGTGGCAAGTAAGAGCATTTACATGCCCGTCTGAACATCGGTCACAATACACAATAGAATGTTAAAAGTTGACTCTGCCTGCTGGGGAAGGTTGAAGAAGAAGAAGAAGGTTTAAATAAAGAAGAAGAAGGTAGAAGAATAAGAAGGTTGGAGAAGAAGGTTTAGGGAGGAAGTTGAAAAAGGTTTAAGAAGAAGGCTGAAGAAGAATAAGAAGGTTGAAGCAGAATAAGAAGGTTGAAGAAGAACATTGAAGAAGAAGAATAAGAAGGTTGAGGAAGGAGATAGAAGAAAGGAGAAGAAGAAGAAGAAGAAGGTTGAAGAATAAGGTTGAAGAAGAACGCTGAAGAAGGTTGAAGAAGAAGAGGGTTAAAGAACAAGGTTGAAGAACAGAAGAACATTGAAGAAGAATAAGAATGTTGAAGAAGGTTGAAGGATTGACGGCACAGAATTAATTTAATAGAAAAAGAGACAGTCCGAAGTTTTCCACATCAATCAACTAGTTGTTTCGCTAACTTTGTTCTGTTCCTCAAGAAAACTGCGCAGTGTGCGTAAAATTTATTTATTCCAGCCAGAGAGGAACAATCAGATCTACTGTAGACATTGTTTAGGCGCAAATATTTCCTATCAAACAGAATCGTCTAATGTCCACTCCCCTCCTTAATCTGATTGAAAATTCCTTCTCATTGGACTAGTCTATTCTGACTGAGCAGTTTTTATTCGGATTCGACTAATATTCTGACTATCAGTAGGAAAACTAGTGTCCATGTTCATTCTGCAGTGACTGCATTGAGTTTGTATTTCATATTTAGAAAATCAGAAACGGCGAAACGACGGGCAGCCGGCTTATTACAGACTAATCTATCTCTGAATGCATTTACGGTGTCTGACACTGAAACGCTGATTTTGAAAACCATATAATAACCAGATAAATTCCCTTTTTACACTACCAGTTGGGTCAAATATATATATATATATATATATATATGTATGAATTTTATACACAAGAAACAGGCCTGCATTTTATAAAGTGTGCATTATTGAGAATAAAAACTCCTGGATGAATCACTTCCTGGGCTGATGCCATTGTTTTTTTTTTGAGATGGACAGCTGATATTTCAAATGGTCCATCAACAATAAAGGAGAGACATAGACAAGGAGGAGGGGAAAAAAAAAAGCTTTTACAGGTGCTGGATCAAAGAGTCCAACAGAGGGGAGAAAACAGACACAGGATCCACACATGAATTATGAGCTCCCAAAGCTCAGACTCTTCCTCTGGCTTATTTACATAAGACTAGCTTTATGGTGTTGCACGAGGAGCTCGAGTCTGTTCACTTTCTTCTCGCTTGCTTGACTTATATTGTTATTTTTTTCAAAGTACAAACAATAACTTCTGGGGTTTTCTCCCATTTTTCCATTAACACGAAAGACGAGAAACCTCAAATTGCACACGACATGTAACAGGGGAAAGAGAAAAGCGAATTAAAGCAGTTTTCCCGTTCAGTTAATGGAGCTGTGAGTTTAATTCATTAAAACATTGCCAGTGTTTCAGCTGTTCTCACATGTCAACAATGCAAACAGTGTTGAGATGTCTTGTTAGGAGCTGCCGACACTACCAAACAACAGTCTGAGGGCTTTTTTTTTCTTTGGCAGGCTGCGCTGGCATATTTTGAAAGGTGTTATAGTGTAAACTGTCGCTGAACCGGCCAGTTGTAAGCGAGACTCGGTCCAACGGCGTCCGAGGGCCTCCAGTCTGTTTTGGCTCGGCGCTGTGGAAATCGCAGCGTGGGTGTGTTTGATCACTCAGACGGAGCTGTCCGCTGGCCTCCAGACGGGCTCTCAGACGCCCAGACGCAACAGACGGGGCCGGGCGGACGCGGGAAACATCACGAGGTGCCGTGTGGTCAAAACTGTGAAGCGAGCGGAGGCACTTCAGATGAGCGCGGGACGCCTGACGCCTTACACAGTGTCCCAGAGTGAAGGAAAGCTGCTCCCCGGCTGCACGAACTCTAGCTGCCTCATTTGTCAATCGTTTCCTGTTCAATGGATTGCTCTCGGCCTTGATCTGATCGGGCCAGTTTGTTCAGACTGAGGTGATTGGATTAGGCGTTTTTATTTTTATTCAGCTTTTATTGTGATTTATTAGTGGAAAACAAGGGTCCATGTAAAAGCATATTTTGCTGTTTTGTGCTTGCACAGTGTAACAGATCTGCCCATTTATTCACTTAACAAGCAGCGTGAACATTTAATTGCTGTGGGGATTTCAAACTTTTGTTGTTCATTCTTGTGTGTCTGCTCTGTAGTGGGCGGCACAGTGGCGTCGTGGTTGTTGCACGTTTTGCGACCTGCAAAAATAATTTGGGTGATATTTCTTGGTTTCACTGCACTGGATTGGATACATTAACGTCTCTTTATCGCTGCAGACATGGTTTTAAATGATCCTAATTCAGTTTGCAGTTAATAAGCCGCAGTTTTCTAAACATTTTTCTGCGTTTGCACTAGGGATGTGCGAAATTTCTTCGTTTACGATATATCGTCAAAAACATTCACTGCGCTAAGAATATGTCATTCCGTGATAAAAATGCGTCCGCATATGGAATACTGATGGAATACTGATGGAATATTGATGGGACAAATTGACAATGTCGAAAGGTGGAGCAGATACGCCGGGCAGCGAGGAGCTCATTCCTAAACGAGGCTCCACCTCCATTATCTGGAACTGGTTCGGTTTTAACCCCTTGACGCCTGAATTTGTTTTCAATTATATAAAGAAATTAAATATTTGTACCACTATATAATATTTTTGTTACCACTCTGGTCGGTCCTACGAGAAACTAGTGCTTACAAAAGGTTCCTAGGAATTTTTTGAACGTGCACAAAACGACATTGGAGTATTACATGCATAATTTCGGCTGTAGACTGAACGGAAACAGTGCGTCGCAAATTCGCGACACTAGGCATGAAGGGGTTAAAAAGTCTGATGCGGAGCAACAAATTACAACATGCAAGGTTTGCAAACAAATAGTGCATAAAAAGGACAGTAACAGCACTAGTTTGTTCCTCCACCTTTAAAAACAAGCACAAACCAGAATATGAAGAAAGACAGAAAATGAGCAAAGATGCAGAAGCAGCGTCGACTTCATCCAAAGAGTCCGGTAAAATAAAAAAACAACAACTCAGATGAAACTTGCTGATGCATTATAGTCAAAATGTTTAGACTGCAATGGTGTTTATTTATCGTCATTTTTATCGTTACCGTGATAAATACCAGATATTATCATGATAAATGTTTTAGTCCATATCGCCCATCCCTAGTTTGGACCCTAAACAGCCATTAGTCAAAATGGTTTATTCCTTTCAGAGCCTCATATCGGCCAAATCTGTATTTGACTTTGTTTTTCCAAAAATAAATATACGTAAAAAGGTAGACTTGCTCATATACTGGGGGCTGTGCGTTAGAGTTTATCCTCTGCTGGGTCAGAGATGGCATGCTTGGTATGTTGGAGGCTAAGCTAGCTCTCTCTCTCTCTCTCTCTCTCTATTTTTTTCTTTGTCTCTCCTACACACTTCTTCCACTGCTTATTTTCTTTAAACAGGAATTATCGGTTCATTCAGCTCCTACCACTCCTGAGACGGCCATAATTCTCCCCCAGCGTGTTTGAGCCGCGGTAAGCGCTTAAGCATCCGCTTTATCGCAGTTTTTGTTAGAACAGGATTTAAGTGGACACGCTCAGATCGGGATCAGCTTCCGCGGACCCATTACGAGCTTTGTGGTTTTTTTTTTTTCGTCTCTTATCAGCGCTATTATTATTTATTCTGTAGAATTGTTGTACTTGGAGGAGTTATAGCAGGCGTCCAAACTAGATGTGACATGAAACACCGGTCCTGATTGTGCAGCCACTTTTGTGTCCATCTCATATGACTCTCGGATGAGGAATTTGCCCCAAGTTGCTGGTCTGAATTCCTTTTGTAATTTACTGATCTCCGGCATGTTGTTCAAATACTTTCTGGGCAAACAAACCACCAGAAACAAGGCAGCTATTTGGTACCACACAAGTTCATTTTCTCCCGCTTGTTCTTATTTTCTCTAAGTTGTTTTAGTCATGCTGTGTGTTGCAATACAGGACGCACGGGGTCAGTGGATTAGTGACGGGTGGGATAAACATATTGAGCATATACACCGATCAGACATAATATTATGACCACCTTCCTAATATTGTCTAGGTCTCCCTTGTGCCTCAAAAACAGTCGTGACTCATCAGAGAATGGACATGGTCCTTCTGAGGGTGTCTTGTGGTGTCTGGCAACAGGATGTTGTTAGTGGGGGGGCCTTTGGGAGGGGCCTCTGTGGATCATCCCACAGATACTTGATCAGGTTGGGATCTAGTGAATTTGGAGGCCAGGTCAACACCTTGTGCTGTTCTTCATGTTTTTTTAGTTGTTCCTAAAGTGTTTTTGTGTTCTGCATCCTGCTGGGGATGTCTGCTGCCATCAAGGAGTGTCATTGCTATGGGGTGGGGGTGCCTGGTCTGGTCTAGGTGGGTGCTACATGTCTAAGTAACATCCACATGAATGAATGCCAGGTCCAAAAGTTTCCCAACAGAACACTGAACTGTCACAAAATGGTCAATGTTATTTACTTCTGCTATCAGTAGTTTTAATGTTGTGGCTGATCGGTGTAAGTGGGAACAGGAGATCAAGCTATAGACGTGATTTCAGAAATTTTGATAACTTCAAATGCCGTCTTCATACTTCGCACTGAGCATAAAGTACAACTGACGGCGATGTGTAAAATATTTGACCTATGATGGTGCGAGGTCAAATATCAAGACTATCATCAGCATTCTACATAATGTAATCCCAGTCTATTTTTTTTTTTTTTAAAAACAACACATCTAACTGTTAAAAAACTATTTATACAATAAATGGCACCTATGAGGTTTGTATCAGTCCATCTTTAAATTACCATAATCACGCGGATATTGGATTTAGCGTCAAATGGCGGCAGTCTGTGGATACTAAATATGTTTTTTAGACGTGGCATTCTTCGGGAAAACGCATGTAAGATTAAAGTATCAACGAATAAATCTCATTCATAGTAAACAGTTGACTTTCAACTTTTCTTTGCTAGCTTGCGTTTATAAAGTTAAGCTAGTAGTTCACGTTACGTCTCTTTTCATCCGGGTTTTGACTGACTCTCTTTAATTAATTGTAAATCTCCATGATCTAAAAATCAAGAGCACAAATGTCAGATTCTAAAAAGTGGCGGTAATTTTTAGAAGTGAACAACACAAATAGCTTCTCATGCTACGCGAGTTGTGCTAGCCGTCAGGTTAAATTCAGGAGAAGGAGGGAGATGAGATGATTTCCTGAGCGACAGGACAAACAACACAAACTGTCTTAATTAAAGCCCCTAATTACGGAGCTAAAAATATTGCAGACGTGCAAAAATATTTCCGATTCGTTATGAGAGCGTTGCCGAGTAAATTAGACGCTGGCGGGCCGCCATAGAATCAACATTGTATGGGAAACCCTGCCTCGTCCTCTAGTCAACCCCTCAAACGGAATCACAATGCACAACGTCCTTTCCAGAATCGCCCACTGATGAGCTCAAATCCCCAGAGTGCCCTTTAGCTTGATGAGAGACTAAAGAATCACACTGTGTGGAGTGTTTTTTATAGTCCAAGGTGCAGTGTTTAAAGTGTCTGACTATTATACGACAGGCTGCCTCAGCATCTGCAGCCAAAAGACCCTCGATAACAGCTAGCAAAACTGCGCCCACTAACTTCTGTTGTTGCCGATGTTGTACCGACGTCCTTCATCTTGAGGGTCCGGCATTACTGTCCTAGCGAAATTTTATGAAATATTTTACGTAAAAAAACAAAAAAATGCTATTTGAAGGATCCACTGAAATACCATTGCAGGGCATCCAGTAGTTGTAGAGCTTTGTGGCTACTTCCTCACTTAAGAATACAAGCCAGACCCCAAGTTGTTGCGGTCACATGTTTGCATGCAACAGTTGGTGCATGTCTAATTGCATACTTGCATGGAAATGACTTGGCTCGGCGCTGACTCTGCCTAATCATGTGCTTTTATGCAAATTAAGCTCAGGCGCGGTGGAGCTGGCCCCGTCTTGGGCTTACAGTGGAACACATGACCGACCTTTTACAGACATGGGAACAGGCTGAATGGCGTACATTCAACTCGGAGTCCTTCTCCGTGTGGACGACAATGTCTTTGTGGGTTTTCGTTACCTCCAGTGCTAGGCTTTTTTCTCGGTCCTCTAAGTGACTCGTTGTGTTTGTCTTGACTCCTGCTAGGTGTGAAAGGGAATGAAACAAACTGATGCAACGAGGGCTAACGACGTAGGGCTGAGTTCCTGGCTGACGTTGCAGAGTTAGCACAAATAACTGAACGTGTCCCTGAGTATTTAGAGACAACACACACACACACACCTCTTGAGTGCTGTAAGTGCTCTCTTGACAGCACGTTATGAATATATTTTGAATAATAAGCTCAGTTGCTGCTGTTATCTACAGCGAAAGGGAAATGGACTTGTCGTATGTATCGTGCAGTTTGCGTCTTGAGGGCCTCTGTGTTTACAGTATGATTTGATGAATGCTATTTATGGCAGCTACACCGATCAAGCATAACATTTGGCCTGTGAAAATGCAAGAAAATGGAGTGAGTTGGCGTTCGTGTAGATTTTATTTAGACAAGTAGCACCAACCTAGACCAGACCAGACATACCCACCCCATAGCAATGACACTCCTTGATGGCAGCAGGGATGCAGACACTAAAACAGATTAGGAACAACTAAAAAAAACATGAAGAACATCACAAGGTGTTGACCTGGCCTCCAAATTCACTAGATCCCAAACTAATCAAGGATCTGTGAGATGATCCACAGAGGCCCCTCCCCTCAACACAATCTTTGCTGGAGCATAATTGGTTTCCCAAAGGAGCGGCTACAGACTTTATTCCATTTAAATAAATAAATAAATAAATTGTTGGTGGCAAAGTTGGTGTGGCTTCCAGGCTTCAGATTACCCAACGTAACTCCAACCATACTCCTTTTTAGTAATGGAGGGACGAGCGGCTCTTCTCCTATTTTTTTCTTGTATGCCGTTAAACAGACCAGAACTAATGTCGCTGATACCTTCTCAAGACGAGCCGTGCCTTACAGTTCACCAGACACGCGATCAATGCGTGTCCCATACGGTAATTACCCTCAGGCCTCTTCCGTTCTCCCTCTGTTCCTTATGCTTTGCCGAGCCCTATTGATCTCGGCCTGGTACGGCTGTTGATGGATTTTTGTAGGACTGATTAAGACGGCAATAATTGACTTTTAAAGGAATACAATGAAATATGAGAAATGAATAGTAGTCAATGCACCTGGAAAGAATTAGCGGAGGCTTCTTAGTCCCTATAAAACCACATCTTGTCACATTTACTCTTGTGTGCAGGTTGAACGATGCTCATCGTGTTAAGTGAGCTGTGCAGGTTCTGGTAGATATTTAGAGCTGAGCTTTTCTGCCTCTCTCGCGCCTGCTTCCAGTCTTTATGCTAAGCTAAGCTAAGCTAAGCTAAGGGTGTGCTGCCTTCAAGATACGCATGCAAAAATATGTGACAAACTCTCAAAGCTGGAATAGATCTAAAGCCGTGTCTCCAAAGGGAGCGTGTCCAATGCGTTTTTCAGTCATCTGATGGGGCACGTGCTCCCGTTTGAATCTCTCCAGCCGACTACACTACCAGGCGACAGCACATGCAAGTTTCCAGAACAAGGATTTAAAAAACAACAACAAAAAAAACCCACAGGTGATGCAGCTCAACGCTTGCACCTTAAGACACAGACGGAGAACCAGAGCTGCTAAGTTGCCGTTCATGCGGTTCTATAAGTGCAGACGTGCTGTAGTTTTAAGATTTGTCTCGGCCCACTCCTTAACGTTCTCCTGCCTGAAAAAAAAACAGGTCTGAAAACAATTTAGGTGGCACCAGCCTGCGGGGAATGCATGACAGGCATTATTGCAGGAGGAGTCATCCCAGGACGCACATTAGTGCTTCTCGTCGTCTTTCATCATTCAGGCAGACTGGGGGACGCCGTTTTTTCTCTGAAAAATCTCCGGCCTTGTCCAGAAACGTCGTGAATCTTTTACAGGATATTTGTATTATTGTTTCAGACCGTTTCATAAGGCTGAGTTGGTGCTGAGGCCTGAGGTGAGACTGAGTCGAGTGAAGTCTTTCACGTCCCGGCTTCCTTTGGAATTCCAGGAAGTTGTGAGGATATCGGGCGGCACAGTTGGTGGTGGTTAGCACCGATAGCCTCACATCTGCGTGGAGTTTGCATGTTCTCCTTGTGTCTGCGTCCAAAGACATGCTGGTTAGGTTCATTGGTGATTCTAAACTGGCCGTAGGAGTGTGAATGGTCGTCTGTCTCTCCTGATTAGAGACTAGAGACCTGTCCAGGTTGTACCCCGCCTCTCGCCCGATGATCCGCGACCCTTCACAGGACAAGCGGTTAGATGAATGAATGATATCGATGCGCCCGAGGCTGCAGAGTCCTACATCGCTATTAAAAATGCATTTACTTCCCGTGTGTGTGTGTTTTCAAAGCGTCGGAGGAAAATAGATTTGAGTGTAAGGTGTTGACATCAAAGAGCGCCGGGCAGCGCCGTCTCCCGTGTGACCCGCGCTGAAATGCAGACTCTATATTTAGGAGAATCTCCAGTTAGTCAGTGTCCCCTCTCTGCCTCTAGTCTTTTGAAGCACAAGATGAAAAATTAAACGCGCTTTTTCCTCTGCCCGTCGGTGGGGCTCGTCTTTCTTCTTCAAAGGCGTGACTCACGGAATGACCTTTCGGTTATCAGGAGTTCAGCATCTCCCGTGAGCGGTCACGACTGCTGGGAAGCGGTTTGGCGACGCTGCGTTGAAGCAGGACTCGAGAGCGGTTTGGAGACGGATTCTGTTAAATAAATGGCTAAATGGCATTTTTCATTTGTCTAAAGGAATAAACGTTGAGCCGTCTTTAATGTCTGGGAACAACAAAAAGCCTTGACGCCGGACGTCTGAGAGCAGGCAGAAGTTCAGAATCAAAGAGCCTGGGGCATGATTTTTGTCCTCAGTTTTTGGAAACGGGAATTAAAGTCAGGACCCATTAATCAAACCCATTATCAAAACAAGACGCTTTTCTTTTTGATGTTTCTATCGTAGCAAAGTTTCGTTAGATTCCTGTTTTATGCCATATTCTCTAACAAAAGGTCGATCACTGGTCCAGGTTGTCTTTATGTTTTCTGCAGACATTAACTAGCTGAAATGCTGGTTGATTCTGCTTTACATGTCGGTGATATATTGAATTAATTTGGTGAATTTGACTTTTGCAAAATCTAAATTAGTCTTCCTTCTGTTGTTGCCCAAACGCCAAACAGTCCTTGGTAGTGATGAAGGCTATCGCAGTTTCCTCTGCTGAGTTTTGCTGGTAGGAAATTGTAGAAACGGGCATTATGCACCAATCAGCCACATCATTAAAACCACTGACAGGAGAAGTGAATAACATTGACCGTCTTGTGACAATTCAATGTTCTGCTGGGAAACGTTTGGACCGGGCATTCATTCATTCGTTCATTGGCGTGGATGTTACTTAGACATGTAGCACCCACCTAGACCAGACCAGGCACCCACACCCCATAGCAATGACACTCCTTGATGGCAGCAGACATCCCCAGCAGGATGCAGCCACAAAAGCGCTTTAGGAACAACTAAAAAAAACATTAAGAACATCTCAAGGTGTTGACCTGACCTCCAAATTCACTAGATCTCAAACTGATCAAGTATCTGTGGGATGATCCACAGAGGCCCCTCCCTCTATAGGACCCAAAGGCCCCCCACTAACAACATCCTGACACCCTCAGAAGACCCATGTCCATTCTCTGATGAGTCACAACAGTTTTGGAGACCTATACAATATTAGGAAGGTGGTCACTGGGGCACTGAAAAGGGGGGGGTAAAGGAGATGGATTCTAGGGGGCCATGATTGAGGGGACCCAAAATCCCTAGCGGCGCCCCTGGGTGGTCATAATGTTTTGTCTGATCGGTGTCCGCTTGAGATGCAAACGTTTTGGCCTATGTTGGTCAAAATTTCAAGTATAAGTTCAGGTTTATCTGCAGATACTAGAGCAGCCAGGTGAAAAACTACTTGCATAAAATGCCTTGAAGTATTCTTACAAGATTACCTGTACAGAAAAGCTATTAAATGATGGATGGAATTACACACAGCAGTAAATGGCAGCAAGAAAATATGTGTACTGTGTGTTTGGACGCATGTGGAATTCACCGTCCACCTAAAGCGACACCGTCTTGTACAGTCACTTTACTGAGTCCCGGCTATTTCTATTCACATTCCTCCGTTAAAACGCTGAAAAGTGCGTGATTATTTTGTAATAAAACCATTTGTTTCATGCAGTTTAACTCCTTTAGGGTTTGTTCCCGGTTACAGAGGCATTAATATACCAGCCGACGGCCCTCGCAAATCCGGCAACAAATAAGTGCATGCTCTCACGTGAGAGACTTTCACCCTCTTGTACATTGCCCCCGCAGAACGAGCGCTGGCAGCGGCCTGCGCGCAGTAATCAGCATGCAGCACATGACCTGCATTTGTCCTTAAAGCACACAATGCGCCTCAGTGTGCTGAAGCAAGTGGCTGTACACTTTCCAATCAATTTAATAATCTAATCAGAAGTAAAAAATGTAAAATTGCTCTGAGGTATCGTTTCGGTGACCAGAGGCCTGGTTTCTTTCCTTGGTCGTCTGTGATTTTGAAGTTCTATCTACAAACTCTGTGTCTACCATGAATACCACGTTGGGCATCTCTGATAGTATCTACGAGAAGTCGGCTGAGAGTAGAGGAGAAACTTGACACCCTGGGTGGATGTAAGAAACCGAAAAAGAAAGGTGTGGGAGAGACGTAGGAGGGTAAAAGCTGAGACTATTGGGTAGATAGTGACGGTTTTTGCTGTTATATTTTTATTTTTTTTATGGCCTCTGCTGGAAGTTATTAGTCACCTGCATTATGTGCATGTGCATGCTGTGCACAAACTCAGAGGCACAAGACAGGTAGGCTTCCAGGTTGCACTCACTGTGCCTTTAATGAGGCGACTTAACAGATATAATTAGGTCTTTTTTTGTTTGTTTGGCTGTTTCTTGCTCATTTACCTCCAGTGAGAGTTAACCGTGATAGTCTATAGCTATAGCTTGATTAGTAGGCAATAAATTTGTCATTTCTTCATTATACACGGATCAGCCACAACATTAAAACCACTGACAGGAGAAGTGAATAACACTGACAATCTTGTGACATTGCTGGGAAACTTTTGGAGCTGGCATTCGTTGGTGATTCATTGATGTTACTTAGACATGTAGCACCCACCTAGACCAGACCAGACACCCCCACCCCATAGCAATATATAATGTTATGCGTGATCTCTGTATATGTAACCTTCATCTAATATGTTCACAATGAAGGAAGGCTAATCCATAAAGTGTTAAAAAAAAAAAAAAAAAGGGCAGCTGGACTTGTAGATTTTGTTTGAGAATATGTTCCACCACTCATTCGAGTAGCTTCTTCTCTTCTAGGGGACTTCCATTAACGGCTAGACACGGGTAGAGGAAATTAGCTGCACCAGTTTCTGGTTCAGAAACAAGTCAAGCCAGTTTCTGATGGCTTATCCCACAGAGTTTCCTGTTTAAACCTCAAACGTCCCACCAGTCCCCTAGAACTGAAGAAGCTACTCGAATGAGTGGTGAAAGTCCGGTTGCCCTTTTTTTTTTTTTTAAACACCTTCTGGATATACCATGACCTAGATGACTGAGAACCTTCACAGACATACGACCAGCTAATAGTAGCTCTTTAAAGGTGCAGTAGGTGCAAATTCGGCTCCTCTGGCCCCTCCTAGAGGCTGTAGCGCGATTTGCAAGACATCCACCGCTCCACATTCAGATGCACCAATCAAGCCCAGGGGTGTATCTAACAGAGTGTCAATCACTGCTCATGGACACGCATTTCAAAGTACAACGACTGCATCGTTGTAAATTATTTAGCAATAACTAAGGGTATTATAAAAACTATTTTGTTGTTATTACGTCGATGTGTTCCACGCTAGTTTGTTTACTCGCTCTCTCTCGGTTCTCTGCTCGTGTGCAGTATTCCAGGCCAATATGCACGCGCTCTATCGTGCACAGCTCTCCCCTGTGGGGGGGAGGGGCTTGGGAGACCGTTTTGGGCTTTAGTGGAAAGAGGGGAGGGACTGAGAAGTTGTCGATGTTCAAAATCTTTGGCTAAGTCCTGGATCTTCGCAATCCTGCCTACTGCACCTTTAAAGTTTCCCCTTTTGAGTGACGAATACAGACTGCTGCCACCTGCTGGTGTGACGAGTTATTTCCTTTCATGCAGAACGTACTGATGTGCCAGCTAGTCGTTGACTGTGGTCTTGGTCTCCTAGACCCAGGAGACCTGAGGCAACATCGCGGTCAGCCTTGGTAGCTGGTAGATCTTGACGTCGGTTTGATGCATCCAAAAGTTAAAAAGGCCAACTGCCTGCCAAACTGTCAATCTCTAAACTAATACTATAATATTAAAGCTACAGCCCTGACTGAACAGAGTATTTGGGGTAAAGTGACGCTTGGCTGACTAAACTTTTGCAAAGAATTACAGAAAATTTAGGTTTGGACAGCACCGATGAGTCTGAACTGACAATATTTGCTGTAATGAGTTTTTAATAAGCCCCTAAAGACGAGAGTGGACTGCTAAAATAAAAAAAAGGTCCTTGTGGTTGAACAAAAACAGATAAACACAGGATGGCGGATTTAAATCATGCTTGATCCTGTCCTAATTTGACTTTAAAAGCTCCCGCGACCTGGAGTGGGGTTGACCAGCCAGCTACAGCTGTGCGCGGCGCTAAGGCGCTCCGCAGAGTCCTCGCAGCATCCCGCCCCCACACTGCCATAGAAACGGCATGCATCAGATAAAGTCTTTCAACAGGTCAATACAAATATTCCCCGGCAGCACTCTAATGCTATTAATACAGCCAGCACTCACCAAGGCCTTATTTGGAAACCTATGGGCTTTTCCTCACCACAGACGGAAAGAGAGAGGAGAAAAACAAGGGCTCCCACGTTTTAATACCCAGAGATCATCCCCAGGGTAACAGAGAGGAAATGGAATAGGAAAAAGCTCATGATAATCTGTGTCTATAAATCATCGTCATCCACATCTATCCATACATAATCACACTCTCCTTTTCCCTCGGTGATCAACGAGTGTGTTGTTTTAACGCTGACTCATTTGCATGCAGCTCAAAACCTGCTGAACCAGAAACGGCCTCAAAGACGCCCAGAGACAACGGTTAAAAAGCAACCAGGGCGCGATAAATCCAGCTCAAAGTCGCACAAAATAACCGAGTACCTGCGACAGAGCGGCCGCAGATGATATTAACAAACAGATGACTTTGCAGCTGAGGACAGAAAAACAGCTGAGGAGGAAAAATGTGATGTAACACACACACACACACGCGCTAATGGCAGCCCCACAGGTATTCTACCTTTTACTCCCGCGTGTCCTTGCTTCTGTAATCGTCTGATTAATAGAGGCCGCTGCCACCATCAGCACCGGTGAAACAGTAAAGTGAGGTTGCACATCTTATAAAGTCAGAGTTTTGACTCACTTAAAACCTGGCAAACAAAGATATTTTTAACGTGACGCACCACCAAGGAGGTTAAGAAAGATTTGAGATTAAAGTCTTAAAGTGATTTACTGCCTAACTTAGAATAATATATATGTATATATGCATGTACGTTTATTCTAGGCCTGAGCTGACTCTCATTTATATATATATATATATATACATACATATACACACCGATCAGGCATAACATTATGACCACCTTTCTAATATTGTGTAGGTCTCCCTTGTGTCTCCAAAACAGTCGTTACTAGGGATGCTCGATATCGACTTTCCTGCCGATATCCAATATTCCGATATTGTCCAACTCTTAATTTCTGATACCGATATATTCAGTCTTTTTACATCAAAATTGTTAGGTAACAACATAACATATCACCTATTATGGAATTAACACATTATGCCTAATTTTATTGCGATGTCCCACTAGATGCAAACATAAATGCAACATGGCTTTTCAAATGTAAACACTGTCTGTGCAAAATAAGTTACTGAAAAAAGTGCCATTCATTTATTTTTGTGTGTTTTTAGAGAGAAAGTTTTGCCTCAAACAACACTACAGACAATATCAAAACAAGGAAGACAAATGTAGCGTATAACTCTGCATGATTCTTCTTGAGGTGGGTGATCAAATTTGATGTATTTAAGGAAGACGCCTTGTTTCCTCCTCTCATAACCACCTTTGCTTTGCAGTCATTACAAATCGCAAATTTACTGTTAGTAGGTGACACTTGGAAATACTTCCAAACCACGGACATCTCATACACCGAGCGAGCTAGCTTGTTAGCCACGGTTAGCAACCTACGAGACTAGCGTGTTGTTGTTGTTATACGTCATCAAGCACGCGCCTGTTAACGTCCCATGCTGCGTTCATGCAGACTCGGAAATGCTGAAGCCTACAGAACAAACATCGGTTATAAAAACCCGATACCGATATTTCCCGATATTACATTTTTAACTCAATATCGGCCGATAATATCAGAGGGCCGATGTTATCGGACATCCCTAGTCATGACTCATCTGAGAATGGACATGGGCCTTCTGAGGGTGTCCTGTGGTGTCAGTTTGGGATCTAGTGAATTTGGAGGCCAGGTCAACACCTTGTGCTGTTCTTTATGTTTTTTTTAGTTGCTCCTAAAGTGTTTTTGTGTCTGCTTCCTGCTGGGATGGCTGCTGCCATCAAGGAGTGTCATTGCTATGGGGTGGGGGTGTCTGGTCTGGTGTAGGTGGATGATACATGTCTAAGTAACATCCACATGAATGAATGCCAGGTCTAAAAGTTTCCCAGCAGAACATTGTTTTGTCACAAGATGGTCGATGTTATTCACTTACTTAAAATACTGTTGTTCAAAAAATATAAATTGTACTCCAACGTAGTAATTTATTAAATCTTATTTTGGGAATGTTGTGTATTTTATCATGGGATGTTGGCTGACTTATTGCCCCATTCTGCTTAATACAGCTGTATAATCCAAACACATTCATACATGTGTATAAAGCTGATTTAATGACCTGGTGCTTCTCTTTGTTGGTGAGACCGTCATGCCAACGCCGAGCTGCTCAGACGTCTCTTCTTTTAAATGCGTTTCATGCGAATGAATGTTGAGTTTGGCAAGACTAATACTCACATTGCGCTCACAGATGCAACCCGAATTTAGTAGAACATCATTTATTTATTTATGATTAGGGGATGAGAAAAATGTTTTTTTTTTTTGCTTGAATTCTTGGAGACACACGGTACCTCAAAGACACTTTTCCACAATTTCCAATAAATGTTCTGTTAAAGTTTCCCTCCTTCAGATATTATACACAATTTGCGCTGTCAAAGCAAATACTCAAGGAGCCAATATAAAGAAAAAATAATAGGAGATAAGCCTCTCTGGACGAGACTCAAAACCCATGACTTTTTGTCAGACAGAACTTTATCTGAAAAGTCATTTGTCTTTTGTGTCTTCCACTTGAGCGGAACAGTGTTTCAGCCGGATAAGAAGCAGAAATAGCAAAGAGTAACCTTTTCTAAATTCACCACGCTCTCCCTCTGCCTCTCACTTTGTTTCTTTATTTTTCTCGGCCGTGCCTCACTCCCAGCCCAGGTTACTCTTCCGCCCGAGAGTGCTTCGTTCTCGCATGGAGACCTGCTGAGGGGTTTTTGACTTGATAAAGACGTGCTGTGTTTGTTCAGTTTGTTCCGGCAACAGAGAGGCCCGTGGTGTTAATGTGATTCAGCTGGCTGATTCAGCCCATTAAATGAAAAGAATGGGCCGCTGGCTTTGGCTTGCTGCTGGCTGCCAGTCCCAGGACTCACTGTATGCCTGGCACTGAATGGAAACAATGTCTTTTAGCGCCGGTGCCTTGGGCACATGACAGCTTGCAAGCTGTTTGATAGGTGGAAACTTGGACGGGCGCTCTGAAACCCGGAGGTACCTATTTTCTGCAAATTAAAAAGATCAAGTTCTAGTGAGGCACAGACATGCAAGTGTGTCCCGGCGCAGGGTTTCTCACAGATGTCTTAGCTTATGTAGCCATATGTCCACACACACAAACAGGAAATTGGACAGCGTCTACATGTATAAGTCTGTGGGTACAGAATCAATAACCAGTCTTCTCCCTGTCTCTTATTTTGGGAGCCTTACCCATTTAGCTGTAGTAAAGATATAATACGCCACTTCCTGATCTGTGTGTGTGTCACAAGCTGACTTATTCAGATTTCTCAAAGCGGTCGTGTGCGTTTCATTTTCAGTAATGCGTCTTTGCATGTGTAATCGTGTATAATCTTTCCTTTCATCCCCTTTCGCTTTGCTCTGACGGCGAAACATCTAACGCCTTTATCGCGTGTGATCAAAAAACTCGTTACTCATTTACATGACCAAGAAACCTTCCTTTTCTCTCGCTGGCTGATCAAATCAGGTATCTCTAATTCCCCGCAGAAACCAGGTTTCTCTTTTATGTGACTCTTAAGAAACAGAGTTAAAGGAGGAAAATAGTAAACCAGGTTTTTTTTAGATTCGTTTGATTAAAAAAAAGTCTGAAAAATTAAACCAAATGTAAATCTGTGAAGGTTCCAGGTCATGGTCATATTCTTTCAAAGATGTGTACATTTTACATGTCACACAGTCTTTATTAATCATATGCAGTCAGAGCCTTAGCAGTCAGACCATAACGTACCTAAAATATGTTGCGAGGGGTTCCTCAGGGCTCACTGCTTGGCCCAGTTTAATTGTTTATGGCGTGATCTCTTTTTACCTACTATAAATCTGCTAATGACTCACGCCGTTATATTTTTTATCAGTAGCCTTTGTAATGTAGAGATCCTGTCATGAGTACTGATAAAGCTCAGGTTATTTAATGGTGTTAACTTGTTGTTTTTGGCCTTTTGAAATAGAACTTAAATTGTTTAGCCTTCACATTCCCGATTCAGGACTTTATTTTTTTAGTGCTTTTTGTACTGTTTTTGGAAACTGTTGCAGAAATACATGATGTAATGGAACAACATGTCACGGCGGAGATTTCCAAAATTTCTGATAAGTTAAAATATATAAGCTGAAGTCAGTTTGTTCTGCGCCAGTTTCACAGATAAGCACGCTCTCCTTCTCCGTCTCTGTCTCTGTCTCATCACATGCACTCCCATACAAACATTCAATCTCGCAGCATGTGAGCTGGCTCTGGCCCCGCTGAGTCGTATAATGAGAAAGACGATGTCCTGTCAGGGTTGCACGGGGATCTGTTTGGATGTGGTCAAAATCGAGGAGAGAGGCTTGAGACGCCCCGGTCCCGCTGCGAAGAGGGAGGCGGATAAGCAGAGCTGATGGAAACAAAGGACGCTGTACTCTTAAGTTAAAGACAAAACAGCTGCAGGCCGGGAAAACATACATCAGACTTGCTGTCTTTCTCACTTCTTATGGCCAAAGCATTCATATCGTAGTTCTGTGTATTTAAAGGCTGAATATACTGTACTCTCCATTTTCATTCAGGTTCTACTGAAGAAACTGGAGTAGGTGGAATAGGTTTATTTCCAGTGGCATTACTACCGTACTCGTAAAGTTTTAATGACACACACATGCATATGGTTTGTTTGCTTGTTGTCTACTATCAGTCTCCAAGAAAATAATGCACAGAAACATTAGAGAAAGGCAATTGGACGTATAAAGTTTCTTGAAGACATTTCAGCGATCATCCAAGTAGCTTCTTCAGTTTCTGAAGGACTCGTGGGGTGTGTTGCGGTTTAAATGGAGACATGTGTGGGTGTAACCCACCAGAAACTCTTAACCTGACTGGTGTCAGTTAGAGTTGCTCAATAGCCACAGTACCCACGATACCCCGCAGTGCCAAATCATAATGGTTCCTACTATACTAGAAATTCTACACGACGGTACTAACGTGGATTACTATACTATCGGTGTCAGTTTCTGCTACATAGCGGCCGCCTCTGCTCTCCTATCGGTTTCTCTATTGCAACCGAACTTCACAGCTGCTGAATGATTGGCTGTTTGCCTGTTACTGGTGACGCCCGGGGATATGAGTTTCCGCATGCTGGGTCCGTCTGTCTGTTAGCTGATTGGCTGTTCGCGTGTTTCTGCCGGCAAGAACGAACTCCATGAAGATAGCTCCGCTTCGATAGAAATTCGCTTCAAAACAAACAACAAGCTAACGTTCTGTCTCGCCCAGACGCATGCACGGCTTACAGTCACAAACACGAGACAACATATTTAACATGGCAGAAGCATCGGACCTGAGCGGCAAGTCTGCCGCGTCGTCATCGCAGTGGCACCACTAATTTTGCTTAAAAAACCAAACTCCAAAAGTCAACATTATACAACCAAACGACATTATAAGTAGTATTTATAACTTGTACAAATACATTGCAGTTCATAAAAATAATAATAATAATGAAAAAAGGCAGCAGTATCGCAATAATACCCAGAACCGTGATACTTTGTCTGGTGTAGTATCGTGGTTACTCATTTCGGTATTGTGACAACTCTAGTGTCAGTCCTTCAGAACTGAAGAATCTACTTGGGCGAGCGGTAAAAAGACTCCAAGTCAAGTTGCCTAATTAAAAAATCTTGGCTATACCATGATCTGGGCGACTGAGAACCTTCACAGACATCAGAAAATACTTCCCAATTGTCCAGCCTAATCCAAGTAGTCTTCTAAATGCCTACTTTCCTTTGAAGAACAGTTTTTAAACTTTGTAAACAGGTGACAGTGACACGTTAAAATGCAGGAATTTTGCTTAACAATTACTCAAATTATTAGCGAATTGAAAAAAACAAAACACTAATCAGGTAATTTAAAATGAATGTACTTTATCTGCATCTACTTTTATGCAGCTATCCGGTCCAGATAGTTTCTTGCAGACGTAGACTGCACACACACCAAAATATCATAAAATTAAAGGATTTCACTATTTTGTCAGTGATTTAGCTCTTTCCAGAGTTCACCTGGAAGCTAATACGGTTTTCTCTTTTCATTGTTGGACGGCGCCTCTACAGGGTCTTAACTCGGTGCTGTACATTAAGCCGCAAGTCGTGCGTTTGCCATGTGAGCCGCTCTCACGTTACCGCCTCACAGCTTTGCTCGGACTTGGAGGAAACATAACGTTCAGTACATAACGCAGTTACTCCCTAGACGCTGACACTGTGTAACACTCTAAAAAGAGGCCACGTCAGATGAAAGTCTGGAAGAGAACGTGCCATTCTTTTAGTCTAGTTGCATGTATGTTTCTTTCTGTAATCATATCTGACCCCAGGTGTAAGGGACGGTTTCCTATTTAACATTGATATGACTAGATATTAAGCTCATTAAACATTCAGTGATAAATGATTAATTGGTCAAAAGCCCGTTGTAAGAAAAACAGGAAATGAATCCAAAGTGAAATGACAAACGTCTCTTGCAGGATTTCAGCTGGTGAATGTTTTCGACTCCTTGACCTGTGGCTAACACGGAGGTGCTTTCTCTCTCTCTGTCTCTCTCACACCTTCCCCCACAGAT
Organism: Planiliza haematocheilus; assembly: GCA_005024645.1. NCBI lineage: Eukaryota > Metazoa > Chordata > Actinopteri > Mugiliformes > Mugilidae > Planiliza > Planiliza haematocheilus. The sequence goes on along the minus strand of SRSE01000170.1, from coordinate 1,394,406 downwards.
AGTGTCCAACGTGCTGATCTTCTCCTGCACCAACATAGTGGGAGTGTGCACCCATTACCCTGCTGAGGGCTCCCAGAGGCAGGCCTTCCAGGAGACCAGGGAATGCATCCAAGCTCGCCTCCACTCCCAGAGGGAAAACCAGCAGCAGGTCAGAGGAAGCGCAGTCATTTTTATTTTATTATTTTTGGGGGTGACAGGATACGTGGGTGGGTGGGTGGGGGGCGTATAAAAGACATAATGTTGTTGATAAAGTAAAGTTAAGAAAGTGTGCGCAAGGGTGATGCTTTCCTGTTGACCATTACACAGTTGCCGTCCTGCACAAAGTATTTGTTTTGACGCATACTGCTATTTTAAAGGATAATAATTAATAATAATTAGACAGATTTAGCATTTCCAGGCACATCTCTGTGCAAGTGTCATTTGAAAGTTTCACTTGATGATTTAGAAACTGTAGGAGAGCCTCAAAAAAAAAGTCTCCATCTGCTTGTGCCATTTAAAAAGTGATGCATTTCCCTACCAAAGCTGTTAATCCGCGTCCTCTGCCAAACCTGAATTACAAATAAATGGCAGCTGCAAGTTGCGCGCTGAAATTCAGTCACAGCCAGACATTAAAGACTACAACTTCCAAACAACTTGCTTTTTATTCGTTTGTGCAGACACGTGCAGCTTCAAACATTTGAAAAACATTTAAAACGCTTGGCTTTGACTTGTTGCTGCATGCGTATCTGAGACTCTGGTGGGTTTTGCTCCGGTGGAGTGATTTTACGTATTATTTCCTCCACTTTTCCACCTCTCATGCGTTAAGATGCACAGCCAGGTGTTCCTCCCTCGCCAGTTTGCAGCGTTAAGATGTTTACAATGGTAAACTGTGCTCATGGTGAACAAGTCTAGACACTCCAATGCCCATGATGCCCGGCTGCCGTTGCTATGGCACCGTTAGCATCATCCAGGATTGATGGCATCCGTCACCCGACATCGTTTTGTTTCTATCTGTGCACACGTTTCAAAGTGGCGTCTTTTCTAAATGTGTGTATTTAAAGAGCTAAAAACTCCAGCTTGAGTTTCACAAGAGTGCGGCTTTTATTTCTCCACACAGAAAAAGCTCTTTGACGGAGTAGAACAAGTCAAAGCCAGTGTTTGATGCTATGGGTTAAATAACAGAATTAGAAAATCACGCCTGGGGAAGAGTAATCTCTTCGCACATTAACAGATTAACAAGTTTTCTGTCAAAGAAGGAGAGGTTTTTCTTTTTACCACCAGCTGATTTAGCGACGGGAAAATGCGTTAATGTGGGCCTCCATTCATCACCATTACCCCGGTGTGTTAGTCACGCCGCCTCCCGTCACACGGACACGGCCTGCACCTCTTAACTCGCTCACCATTGTGCATTGAACTTGCTCTCCCCTCCTCCTCCTCCTCCTCCTCCTCCTCCTCCTCCTCCTCCTCCTCCTCCTCCTCCTCCTCCTCTTCTTCCTTCTCCCGCAGGAACGTCTCCTGCTCTCAGTGCTCCCTCGCCACGTTGCCATGGAGATGAAAGCCGACATAAACGCCAAGCAGGAAGACATGATGTTCCACAAGATCTACATCCAGAAGCACGACAACGTCAGGTAACATCAGGGGCTGCTGTTCTTCCCCCCCGCGGGGAGGAGGAAGTGGGATGACGAGGGGAAGGGGATATAAATAAAACCTTTTTCTTAACACCTCCGCACTCCAGCTACGTGTTGCTGCAGGAAAAAAAAAAACACTTATCAAGACGTGTTGCACGTTTCTCCCCACAAGGCACTATTTAAAACTTTGATTTAAAGACTTTGCTTTTTATATAAATTTAGGTCAAACAGGAAATCCAGACCTACTCTACATGAAAAATAGTCAAACCCTCGGTAGATTATAATGAAGTAGACTTTAGTGGTAGATTTTATTGATCCACAGTGGAAAGTGCTTGGTCACAGTAGCTCAGTTGTACATTTAAAAAAATAATAAATTAATAATAATAATAATAATAATAGTACACTTGTAAAAATGAAAAATTGGTGTAAGCTAAGTTTAAATTAAATTAAATTAAATTAAATTAAAAAAACATACATGATTTGCATATGTACAAATCTACTAGAAACTTTTGAAAACCACTGGTAAAAAGAAAAATAAGTGTTAAAAAAATCACTTAAAAACAAATAAATCAATAATAATAAATAATAATAAGAAATACACTTGTAAAAATGAAAAATTGGTGTAAGCTAAGTTTAAATTAAATTAAATTAAAAAAACTTACATGATTTGCATATTTGTACATATATACTAAAAAGCCAAAATAAGTGTTAAAAAATCAGTTAAAAACAAATAAATCAATAAATAATAAAAAAAGAATATAGAATAATAATAATAATCATTAAAAATAATACTAAACAAAAAATATACAACATTTGCATATGTTCAAGAAATAGAATTAGAAGTAAATATACACTATATGCATTGGAAGGATAAATGATAAGGTGCAATAATACAGATGGCGTATGAAACATTTACATTTTGTTGTTAGCTGTGGGAAGCTCACAAACAACCTGAATCCTGACGTGATTTAATCAGATATTCACCTCTGAATGAATCCCCCACATTGTAGCCGTCTGTTCACATGTTTGAAGTCTGCACCGCATTTAGGATGAAGTTAGCAGATTTGAGTACTTTATTAAAGTTTAGCAGCCTGTCACTGCGTCTGCTGATTCAGGCTCATGCGTCTCAGGCGTCTGTTTTAAGGACGAGCTGGAGGTTTGGAGAGCAGCTAATGTAGAGTTTTGTTTTTTTACAGATTCAGCTTTTTTTTTAAGTTTAACGATCTGTTGCGAGAGAATAGTTAAATAAATGACAGTTTAATCCAGGTTAATCCTGAACGGTGCAGCCCACCCACAGACGGTGGCAGAGGAGGAGGAGGAGGAGGGAGAAGTGCAGGAGTTGCCATGACAACGTGCTGCATGGTATTTTCCCAGAATATTTTTTCACCTGTCTCTGCATACAGTACCCATGACGAGGCTGATATCATTTACAGTTAAATGTGATGCTAAACACTGAGTGAGTAACTGGAGGTCCATACACACCGATCAGCCACAACATTAAAACCACCGACAGGAGACGTGAATAACATTGAGCATCTTGTGACAAGTCAGTGTTCTGCTGGGAAACTTTTGGACCTGGCATTCATTCATTCATGTGGATTAGATATGCACCACCCACCTAGACCAGACCAGGCACCCCCCTTAGCAATGACACTCCTTGATGGGAGCAACCATCCCTAGCAGGACGCACCAAACCCCCCCCCCCACTAACTAGCATTTTTTTCCCAGACACCACAGGACACCCTCAGAAGGCTTGTGTCCATTCTCTGATGAGCCACAACTGTTTTAGAGGCAACAAGGGAGACCTACAAGATGTTAGGAAGGTGGTCATAATGTTACGCCTGATCAGTATAAGCACATTTAAGTGGTTTAACAGGCTTTTCAGCGTAACATACACTTTTCATCCACTTCAGACTCTCAAAGCCTTCACTGGAGGAATTTGCTTGTCTCTCGGTTGTGCTTTTTGTTTTATCTGCTTCACTAATGGACATTTGTGTTTGTCCGTGGTCTTCCTGTTTGTCCCCGTTGTTTCCATATTGTGAAGTACTAAGACCACCAGTTTAAGCAGCTTTCCATCGTCACATCTGCACTCTTTCCTTGTAAGCTGGGATCAGGGTGAATCGTGTCAGTGAATGGATTGATATTATGAATAAAAAAAGTAGCTCGTCATACGGCGTCCTCCGTCCTCACACGGATGGTAGGCGCACTGAGGTCGGGAGTTGAGGTAGAATGATGCTTTTGATGTGGATTCCCAGTATGTGTGGAATCCTTATCATGTGAATGGCAGATATTAAATATGAATGGCCTCCCTTTCTCTCCCTAATCGATGCTTTTGTCTGATGTCCTCAGGCAGCAGATGTTTCAGGTGTCTGTGCAGTCTCTTGCATGTTTTTTTTTTTTTGTTTGTTTCCATGGTGAGTCATTGCTTATCTCACTTGCACGGTGTGACTTTGCTGTGAACGCTAATCAATAAAGTCAGCTCATAATAATATATATCAGCGTGTAGGTGACTGTGGTCAGGTTTGGCACCACCTTGTGGAGCACGAAGACGCTGCATTGATGCGCACTGATTACAGTACGGCGTTTTTGTTTCTGTGGACTATTATTATTCATGCTGTAAGGACGTAAATCTGTCCATATATCTGTCCAAAAATAAAAGTTAAGTCAGGTTTAGACAAGTAGTTTTCAGGAAACGGGTCCTTTGCAATGCTGGAAACAAATAAGTTTGTGTGTTGCAGCAGCAAGACTGAGAATCAAACTGTGCACTTGGAGTTTTATGGCCTGTAGCTGTACCAGTCAGGTGCAAGCCCAAACCTCGTTACATAATAGGTGCTATTGAAACCCTTTATCAGTCTGACGTGTCCCTTTGAAACCCCAGGGGTTAGAAATGTTCGTGACATCGGGTCACGTACTTGTGCCGTGGCACACAAAGATCTTTTTATCACTATTAATAAGATTGTTAGCAGGAATTTTTTTAAGAGTTCAGATTGTTTTTTGGGCAAAAATCGGAACATGCCGTACGTGTGTCGTGTCAAAGAAGTGTCAAGCCGCATGAGCGTGAAGTAGCCATTGTCGTCACCGTCCCTCACAGTGGACGTGGACGACTGAGAGCTCATTCTTGCTTCTTAAGGATCCGCCGGTAACATAATTAGATGCGGCGTGCCGCTTTGGCTGGAGAAAACAAAACTGAGAGACCGCAGCCGTAAAAATGGAAGTGGAAATTAAGTGACCTTCTGTAGGGTTTTCTGTGACTCACTGGGGAACAAGCAGCACATTAGCAGCATCCGCTAAGCCTGGCTGAGTTCTGTCTGTGGTCGTGAGCGTGTGGTTAATGGCCAGCTAACCAGGTGTGACCGGGCTTGTCGGGGGAGCGGGCAGTGGCTTTTTGGTAATTGGTGCTCTGCTGAGAGGCCGAGTAACAACAGGAAGAGAAGTGACAGCTCCCACTGCTGCGACTACAAAGTAAGCAGGGAAAGCAGAGGGAGGCGCGGAGGTGGAGAGGGAGCTGCTGTAGATATGCATTAGAGTCTGTACGTTTCTACCTCCCGAGCACTCAAAAACAGATGTGGACGATCAGTTAATGAACCGTGCCAAGTCGGATTATTACGTCCTTTGATCCGACACAAAGGTACAAATAGTTTCTGATAGGGTTAGGGAACATATTTGTACCAACCGACAAGTCAAAGTAGCATAGCTGAGAGAAATCATTTTTAATTCAATTCATTTCAAACAATGGTATCGCTTAACGCAGTTAAGTCAAATACTTGTGACCTTACTACTGTCCACTACTGATCAAAGACAACTTTATTATCAGTTCATCTGCATGTGCACAAGACACAGGGAGGATTGAAACAGCATTTGTGTCAATCCACAAGACAGTGGGAGCCACAACAAGGAAGATTAGATATATATGAAAGTAACAAAGGTCAGAGCTGTTGACTTGTAGGAGACACATCTTAAGTTCTGTAAATCTAAACAAGTCTTAAGAGTAGTAAGTCAGGTCGTCCTTGGGAGATGCAGGAAAGTAAGAGTGAGTTAAAATCCTTAAAACTGAGAATGAGATGTTCCAAATTGGGTGAATAATGATCTAGGGTCTCTGTAGGGGTTGTACCGACTATCGACTTCACTGAAGTGCCATGACGCTTTAAGCAGGAAGTCGCCTAATCACAGATCACCTGGCAATAAACGCCTCCAAGAAGACAGGTGAGGATCCCAGTGGGTCATTGTGGCAAACCATAGACTGTATATAAAGATGGACGGCAGAACTGCCCCTCAAAAGTGAAGCCAAAGCAAGTAGAGCTCCCCCTGGTGGCTGGATGCAGCATAGGTCATAAGCTCCGCCTCCTCCATGTTAGTGGATGGGACTTGGACCAAACTAAAACACTGAAATACACGTGAAATAAATGATATTCAAGGATGGTTTCTTTCATTTTAGGTAGTTGATATAATGTTGATGCATATTCAAGCATCAAGCGTTTGGATATGTCTCGTTAGTTATTGATGATCTAAAAACAGGATGACCACCAGTTGCCATGGCACCTGCTCGTAAAGCAGTCCCCTGGGGCCATGACAGTGTGTAATAACATATAATGTGTTTATGTTCAGTTTTGTTGTGTTCTATCAGTTGACCTTGTTGCTGTGGTTGCAGAGCGTGTTTTTTGTCCTTGATGTCAGTGAATGCACCGTGTGAGGAAAAAGTTACGGTAGGGCCGAGAGTTTGCAGAGCCATTGCCACATATTACGAGCGTAAGACTGACGTGTTCATGGTGTTGCCGTGGGCTACGGCCGACGGTAGCCCGTGTTCAAACTTGCAGAAAATCCTCCGTGGCTTCTTTTGCGTGAGACGCTACAATATGTGTTCAGGTCAAGGACATAGATTTCATTGTTGCTGCGTTTTGACGCCGGGGACTAGTCGACGTCGACTCACTAAAAAATAAATCTTTGTACTCCGAGAAATTCATCCACAAGTGGCTTAGATGTCAAATGACTGGCAGTTTATCACGCAACTTATCCTCCAGAACAAAACTAGTTCTCTAGCAACCCTGACAATTCATCGCAGTATCTACAAGTACATGAGCTGTTGGCGTCATATATATACTAGGGAATTGATTGATTTATTGTAGCAGACCTGCTAAGCGGCCACCCTTTCTCATATTATTATTGTCCAGTAGCTCCAATACCTAAAGTGTCATAGAAAAATGTCCCGTTTTCCGAATTTAGAGTTGAGTATAAAAGGCTTTTGTCAACTGTTTTCTCCACAAGTCTCTTTATGATTTAAAGCTTAAGGAAATGTGCGTTCATGTTATACAGTCTCCTCCACATTAGAAGGACTCTAGTGCATAAGTTTAACTCATAAAACAGCAAAAATGTCCCAATCTGAACAGTTTTAAATACCTTTGTCACTAAAGGGGACATAATTTTAAGTTACTCCTGACTTTCAGCAAGTGGTGCTTATAAATCACGCTCATTCGTGGTCAAGTTCTGGTCCACCTTTTGAGAGGGTGCCATCCCACTTGTGCCTGTCCTCACGAGGGAAGCAGTGTCCTGTGGCTTTAACAAAAATGTGTGCTGACTAAGGGATTATGCAAGAGTGCCCTGGGGTGCGTGTTTTGCATGCTGCCGGGCTGCCCAGTAAAAGTACGGGGAAATATTGTGAGAACATTGTGACTGGGGCTGCTGCTGCTGCTGCTGCTGCTGCTTGCTGTTATGTAGGCCAGAGACACCCTGAAGAGAGAGCCGTGGAAAGAACATTGCATAAATTAGAGGAACTGACCCCACCTTTGTTCTCGGCGTAAGGACAAGAAGTGGAACTGAAGAGAAAGCACACATGGTTTAGTCTGATGCACTTAATTATGCACGTGTGTTGCATAAGTTTGCTCTGCTGATGCTGTGGCCAGGCCTGACCTGAGAATCTGTCCCCGGTGAGCAGACGGCAACGCACGAGCATGCTGCGTGCAACATACAAATCGTTTGTATAGAGATGCATGCCTTGATAGCAGTGTTTAGCATATCAAGCAGTTTACTTCCTTGCATAATGAGATCAAGTTGTGCATCCATCCTCAGGTGCCAGTAGAGACTGTGTACCTTCTGTCAGCCAAGAATATTTAAAACATGCAACAAAAAAAAATGCAGAGATAGAGAGAGAGAGAGAGAGAGAGAGAGAGAGAAGCAAATGGCTTGGCATGAGACACAAAAAAGAGAAGAAGGAATAAAGGTGAGCCAGGCGAGATGAAAAGGGCTGAAGGGCAGAGCTGTGGGGTTAACAGCCGGGGGGGCAGATAGAGGGCAGCTGGTCGGTAGCAGTGCTAGTGCCAGACAAGAGCGGGTCACGGGGTGACGGCGATGCCGGCGCAGCACAGCTTCGGTTCAGTAGAGATTTGACCCAGAAAAGATTTTTGCAGCGGGCGCTCTGCGGGCAGCAAAAAGGGGGACCACGCTGCCCCATTTGTTTCTCTGTGTCTCTTGTTAATAGGTGGGGGTGTCTGGTCTGGTCTGGTGTAGCTGGGTGTTGCATGTCTAAGTAACATCCACATGAGTGAATGCCAGGTCCAAACATTTCCCAGCAGAAGACTGAATTGAGACAAGATGGTTTAAATGTTATTTACTCCTCCTGCTGTCAGTGGTCATAATGTTGTGGCTGATTGGTGTATGTGTTTTCTTGAAGCTAGCACTTCATAGACGTTCTGTGTCCTGCAGCTGGAACATTGAGGAGTGAAAGGTCAGCACCAAACCCCCTCTGAAATAAATGTTTTTTCATTAGTGTGAGAAAAGCAGCAACAACAGAAATCAATTTGAGACAAATGCAAAATTAAATTATCAAAGCTCTCACCTGAAAAAAACAGCCCCACGCAGTAAACTAATTAAATCCCGACATCTTAATGTATACCTCATGACATGAGCTTACGTCTGGCAGTGTACACTGAGCTTTTTATCCACATCAGCGCAGACGTTGTGGCTTTAATGTCTGTCCTTGCATCAAAGGGCTAAACTAGGGCATAGTAGTAGTGGAATCCCAGTAATGAGTTGAACGAGAGAGGAATATTTAACGCATTACCGATTACAGTCGTGGCTGAGGGAAGTTTTTGTACTCTGGATGTGTCTGTGGAGCATGCCAAGTTTAGATGCATGCTCCGAACCGCATGGTTTTTAGAAGATGTGCATCGATCTTTCGTTCTTAAAGGTGCACTGTCCTCTGTTAATCTTAGATTTCTTCACTTAAAGGGGAACTACTGTTTTTTACAACCTGGACCTTATTTTTGGCATAAAAAACAATCATTTAGTATTTATAACCATATGACTTTGGTGTTATTTGGTGTCATTCGCCAAATATTTAGATCTGCCTATATCCATATAGTGGGAGTGAATGGGGCACCGAGACACAGCCTCTAAATAACACATTATCTGCTGCGAAACTCTTTCATTTCACCAATATTTTGTTATGATACGCTAGTGCTATTCCCCGTTGAGTCCGTCACCAAAATATTGGTGAAATGAACAAGTTTCGTGGCAGATAATGCGTTATTTAGAGGCTGCGTCTCGGTGCCCCATTCACTCCCACTATATGAATATATGCAGATGGAGATGTATGGTGATACATGGATATATATGGATATACGTGGATATAAATATCGTCTGAATGACTCCAAATGACTTCAAAATTATATGGGTGAATAAACGATTGTTATTTATGCCAGAAAAAGGGTCCAGGTTGTAAAAAAACAGTAGTTTACCTTTAAGACTTTGCTTCATCCAAAATACAAACTGATCCTAAACCGAGCACAAATCATAGATTTCAGGCATTCGTCTTTTAATCAAATAATTACATTGAATCCTTTCAGAGATTAATCTCAACATGACATGAAAACACGTTAACCTTTCAGAATTATTCATTTTTTTTGTCAGATGCAAAGGAACCAGACTCCTCTCAGTCCAGGATCTCCTCCGCAAATCACTCCCATGTACAAATCTAACGGCCACTATGAGTTAATGTTGCGTACTAACAAGACACTCATCACCATGGTAACGATTAAATGGGACTTAAAGACCCTAGGTGTCTTTCTCATTCTGTCTCTCTCTCTCTCTCTCTCGCTCCGTTGCTCCTGTTGCTCACCGCCCACCGTCGCCTCTGACGCTGTCGTATCAGGCTTCGGCAAGTGGCCTTGTCCTGTTCTTCTCTGGGTCAGCGGGGGGAGTGTGGGGATCTGTACGTTACGTAGCTACCTATAAATAGCTCCTGTGATTCAGAGAGCCGTCTTTTCACTGGAAAAAAATAATACATCCACTCTGAATGGTTCACTCTGTGACTGAATCTCGACGCTTGTTGCTGTATTGAAAAGGTTTAGAAAGTAAGCTGGATACAGATGAATCCTTCAATCATATGTCTTCCTTACTCTCATCACTCTTTCTTATGAAACACAAAAAGCCTACATTTCTTTTTAGCCTTTAAAAGCTTTGGGTAAAACGCAAAAGAGAATATTTTGTCCTCAAAAGCATTTAATTTATTAGTAACGAAGTCAATCTTGATCGTTCCACTTAAAGGTTTTTACTCTAGCTAATAGATTTTTGCTTGTGTAATTCAGGTTTTTGTTCTACTTGTGTCACTGCTTTCCAACATGTAAACAAATTATTTCCTGCTTTGCGTATGGATCATGGTCTTGATTCTTGCCTTTGACATTTGACTGATACTGTCAAGACAGTTTAACGAGAGACGTTTTGAACCCTTTAACTTTCCCTTTGCCCGAGGGAATTACCCTCATTTCAAAGCGTTACGCACGGGGTTTATCTCGGATAGCATGGAAACTTTTCGATTCATTAAGCGTCTTAGCCCACGATGGTATGAAACATGTGGTGTGAAATTAGCAGCCCTTGCAGCGTCTTGAATGTTGCTTACCACGTTCAAGTCTGCACGGGTTTAGTGATTAGGTCTTAAATGGGAAATGAAGCGCTCGGTCAAATAAACAGCGGTTGATTAATGGAGTACGGTGGATTGGTTCGAAAGCGGAACCAGTTACACTTAAAATGACGCCTTTCTGTTATATCTCCATCAGTTATATCTTTAGTCGCTGAAGGATCCAGCCAACCTCATCAAGTAGTCAGTGGCGTCACTGCAAAATGGCGGCTCGCTAGCTAGGAAGCTAGGTAAAAATTAATAAAAATAAATCTTTGATTTTAAGAACTTTTTAATAATTGATTTTACTGTGTGGAAGTAAATGGGGCACCGAAACGCAGCCTCTAAATAACACATTATCTGCCACAAAACTCGTAAATTTCACCAATATTTTGTTATGATACGCTAGCGCTATTCCCCTAGTCCAGCGTTACCTGTTATCTATTCGCGGACGTGCAGCTATTTGTTGTTCTTTAGCTAGCTGTTCCTCTCTCTGCTTCCTCATCCTTCTTTCAACAAGCTCCTCATCCATATACTCTGGCTGAAAATGGTAAGGACGTCCATCATAAACATGATAACAGGTAACTCTGGACTCAACAGGGAATAGCACTAGCGAACAATAACAAAATATTGGTGACATGAACGAGTTTCGCGGCCCACTATATGGATATACGCGGATCTAAATGTCTGACGAATGACTCAAAATGAAGTTATATGAGTAAATAACCACATTTTATGCCAGAAATAAGGTGAATGTTGTAAAACTGGTAGACGGTAGTTCCCCTTTAAGGTATGGACACAACAAATGACAAAGTGATGTCACCTCACGTCTGGACAAAACAGTTTCACTTGAACTCACCACCAAGATTACGGCTAGCTGGCACGTACATGCACATGTGTGAGAGGAAATAATAAGAAAGCAGGTGGTATTAAGCTGGTTTACGGGAAAGTGGCAGCCAGAAGAGATACTATGAGCTCGGAGGGAAGCTAGGAAAAGCTTCCAGATGATTTTGTGAAAATATTACTTGACTCTTTATTTTCTGGTGCAATGCTAAGCCCATCAACCAATCAGAGTGATCTCTCTGACTGACTGAATCAGCTCCGAAGCTGCCGTCAGTTCTCCAATGGTTCAGAAAAAAACACAACAGCTAGGGCTAAAGATGCTCGCTTGACCGCCCGACTCTTTCAAACATCCGACTGTCTGCTTGCTGTGTCACAGTATTCAGGGCAGAGGCTGGGATTAGGCTGATACCGAGTCGCGGTGTGGCAGCCCGCTGAAATTTCCTCACAGGGCATTCATGCCTTTTCATGGGGTTTCCATGTGATTTAGTTTCTTTTCTGACTCGGCTACCGGAGATGAGTTTTCATTTTTATTGCGGCTAATGGATAAAATTACAAAGAGGTGGTTCACAGTAATAAAAATGTTAAACTGTGTCAGGATCAAACTCAAGCAGCCTCTTGAGCATGTGATCCTTCAACCTCCCTCTTCCATCGTGCCGTTCGTTCCTCTTTTGCCTTCGCTCGCTGATCCGCCGCTGCTTCTACCCAGCGAGACGGACCTGTTTCCGAGCTCGGGCTCATTGACCAAGCGTCTGGTTTCACTCGACCTCCCATGCAACAGTTCACAGAAAGCAATCAATTATTCTCGGAAATGTGTACCCCGGCGTGGGGACTCTTAATCCTTTTCAGCCTCAGACCCAAATTGAGTAAATTTAGGCGTTTTGAAGCCTGGATTCATTAGGACATGTTGGTGCTCTTGACAATTGTGCAGCCGAGTAAGACATCCTAATGAACGTCACATATTATCAAGTGGACACCTGCACGTCCCGCACAGATGTACTGTACAAACATGTTCTCTTGGCTGCGTTGCAGGCGGCTGCCCTGTGAGATTCATGTGAGTGTGTTTGGTCCGTTTTGTTTATTCATAGCTCGCTTCTTCCCGGGGGTCTGACTCAGAAAGCCACTTCTGCATTGTCAGGAAACTGTTGAAATACCCCGCTTAACACAAAAATCAAACGATGACCATGCTGCCTGGCTGTGGCGTTCTTACGTAGCCGCTCCCGTGCTCACCGTTGTATGTGAATGCAGAGAGAGGCTTTGACCAATAGAGTAAGGCAGAACGATGCATTGCAAAAAGAGCAAAGAGATATATTGCATGAAATGGAATTGCAGGCAGGTTTATGCTTATATCATCAGGCCTGTAACGTGAAGAGTTTGAAGAGCGTCCACGTGAAGGTTTGCAGAAAAATGATCACACTTGGATAGGTTTTGCACATACCTAATGGGAGGAGAACAGAGCGCATTGGCTTCGTTCTCAATACAGAAACAAACTCCTCTTTCTGTCGCCGATGCCAAGATGTGATCCTCTCCCAGTTTTCATATTTTGTTACATCCTGGGGACAGACAAGGAAACGCTCCTTAAACCGCTTTTGTTTTCATAAAGAAGCCGTGCGAGTTTGGATGAAAAGTAATTTCAGTGTCATTGTGACGGGGCACTGCGGCGAGGGGTTTGTGTTTTGAGGGGTTCGTGCTGGTGTATTAAATTTGTAGTGGCTTTTTTTTATTACATGACATGTTCTTTTACTGTTCCTCATATTTGCATTGGGTCAGTGCTGACAGATGATTAACAGTTCTAATAGTACTCTTTAAAATATATTTATAAAGCACACACACGAAAGTAACCTATCGTGCGGCCACTTGTTGTTTACATGTACCATTGACAATTTATAAAAACAGATGAACCACCCATTATGTCATCCATAAGATTTTGAAGGTTTTGAAGCTCAATCTTGGCAGCACTGGGTGTTCAAACGGTCAAAGAGCCTTGTTATAATTTTAATGGGCCTATTACACCCGATCAGGCACGCCCGCCGATAGGGGGGGACAAACGGGTCTGCTGTCTCAGGCCCAGGATAGAGGGGGGGCCCAGAACTGGGTCCTCATTAAATTATGGAATAATTTAAAAAATATATATAATGAAATATGAATATTTGTGGAAAAAAATACGTAATATTTGAGTTACATAAAAGCTTTTTATTTGTTTTCTTCCTAATTGTCCTTGAAATAGTGGTGAAGAACCCCCCCATCCCCAACACAAAAATGGTTTGGCCACTGATCAAAATTTGATGTTGCCGTAATGCCGTTAATGGCCGTTTGATCCGTACGCTCAAAATGTCCGGTCAGTACAAGTCCGATGCTCAGCAAATGAAATAAAGAGAAGAGAAGAAGAAAATAGAAGCCTTAAATATTTTCTTAATACATATTTAAAAATGGTGGTGACGGTGAAGCTGGGACTAGTAAAGTGAACGTAGAAGCAATGTAAGAAACAGCGCAGCCAACGGTTACCAGCCTTGTAACGTAAGTAGCTCGAATGCTAACGTCCATTAGCTTGTATAAAAGCTTGACACAACACGTTAACTTTAACAGAAACAGTTGAGTTTGATAGCTCCGTGGGAGGGCGGCATAAAAGATTATCTCGTCCCGGGCCCAGGCAAGACTGTCAGCTGGCCTGCGATGAGGCATAACATTATGACCATCTTGTGCCTCCAAAACAGTTGTGACTCAGAGAATGGACATGGGCCTTCTGAGGGTGTCCTGTGGTGTCTGGAAACAAAATATTCTTAATGGGGATCATCCTACAGACACTTGATCCGTTTGGGATCTAGTGAATTTGGAGGCCAGGTCAACACCTTGAGCTGATCTTCAGGTTTTGTTGAGTTGTTCCTAAAGCGTTTTTGTGGCTGCAAGACACAGGGACTTGTTTAAGACAGTGTATCTTAATACTGAGCACACAGAGCCATTTTCACTAGTTCTGTTGGCAGATTTTTTGGTAAAAATTGCTTGAAAATAGGCAAAAAAAAATCTGCCAATGGAACTAATGAAAAAGGCTCTGGTAGTTTTTTTTTGCAGTGGATGTCTGCTGCCATCAAGGAGTGTCATTGCTATGGGGTGGGGGTGCCTGGTCTGGTCTAGGTGGGTGCTACATGTCTAAAAAACATCCACGTGAATGAATGCCAGGTCCAAAAGTTTCCCAGCAAAACACTGAATTGTCACAAGACAATAGTTCTCCTGTTGTCAGTGGTTTTAATGTTGTGGCTGATCGGTGTATATGGACTAAAGAGGGATGGAAGTTTAAATGATGCACACCAGAGTTTTTCTTCTCTCTTGCAAAGCTATTGCGGGTCAGACTTTCAATATTCGAAGCTGAAAGAATAAAATAAGATTATGACACGAGACCTCTGGTGACCTCACTTACAGCTGAGCTCAGTTTCCGAGCAGCGACACGCGAATCGAGGCCTTGCCTTCTGAGTTTGACTTGTGAAGCTCATCACATGCTTCACAGGAGGAAAATCAGTGACCGGAGAATAAATATGCTTATTGAAGACAGAAACGCTGAGCTGGAGATGTGACTCCTCTGCTGTGGTGGGTTGTGATGTCTCGCAGAACAACTCGGGCCATTCAGGACAAACTTCCTCCTGGGTTTTATCTCCAGAGTGCACATGAGGTCGGTCTGACTGTCTGACCCGTTACTGCCTCTACCTGCCGGCCCGGGCCCCTTGGTCCTTGGTTCAGCCCGGCCGGCTCGTCTGTTGTACCTAATGAAAATGCCTCAGTCACAAAAAGACCTTCGCTGTATCAGTTTACCTTGTTCCCAGCTAACTTTTCACAAGCACACAGTTTTCAGCAAATGTATCGCACACACTTTCACTCACTCTCTCTCTTTTGCCCAGACCTCATTAGCACAAATGCTATATCAAGTCCTCTTAAACACCAGATTACAGGTGTTGTATTACATTTACACATGACTGTACAAAGCCGCTGCAATCACAATCTCACACGTTTCGCTTCCATCAGTCGCTCCGAGGTACATCTTGACTGGAATCCTCAAATCAGCCAACCTCTCTTTTTTTTTTGTCTACCTCTCTGTGTAAACTCTCGGTGTTGTTGTACTTTCTCAATTCAAATTAAGAGTCGGCAAAAATCTTTAATGCCGTTTTCAGTAACGTGCGTAATTCTGCCCTTTAAAAACCCTCATAAAGAGATTTCACGTTTTGTCTGTGTAATCACATTTTTCTGCACAGAAGATTTTGTCTCTGTGACATACAGCTCAGTTGTTGCCCACAAGCTAAATAAAAACACAGAATAGAGCTGTAGAGTTTGTGGTAGGGATCATCCAGAGACTTAGATAGACTTTGTTGGTCCTCAAGAAACTCAAATATATCTGCCCAACAGGGAGAATTACTCTCCATCCACTTTCAACACTTGCTTGCACACTGAAGAGGCCTCCAGAGGGCTGACCCGTGGAGACAAACAACCTATGGGTAATTTTGCACATTAACCCGACCAGTCTCAGAACTGTAGCTCAATAAAAAAAACTAATTATGATGCTATCCCAACATTTTCTCAATTTTTCCCAAATTCCCAATACTCTCTTTCTCCCTCTCTCCTGCTCCCTTCCACCCCACCCCACCTCACATTCCTAGAAAAGTCTAACCAGTCTGTTTTTATTATTATTTATTAAGCTAAAAATTTGTACATATCATCACCTTCTTCATAACACCCTCATACTTCTTATTCTGTAATATTACAGCTGTGCATTGTTTCTATAATATGTATTTATTTTTTGTTGTATAGTGATTTCTATACTTTATCCTTCTTTTTACTAAACTGCTGACTCTGAGAGCCCTGCACAAGATTTCCAATGTGCCTGGACTGTTGGTTTAAGCACAAATGGCCAATAAAGAACCGCAATGATGCGAATATTGGATTTAGCTTTAAATAGCAGCAGTCTGTACAGGTTATATACATGTATACTAGACAAAATGACAGTGAGACAGTGGCATTGTATGGACAAATGTATGTAGGATTAAATACGCACCAGCAAATAAACCAAATTTATAGTAAACGGTAGACTTTCGGTCTTAACTTAGCTAGCTAGCTGGCGCTAATAAAGTTAAGCTAGTTCTCGTTACGTCTGGAGTCGTTTCAGTCGTTGACCAGCTCTCTTTAAATAATTGTAAATCTCCACGGTCTTAAAACAAAGCAAGAGCACAAATACTGGATTTTAAACGGTGACGGTAACGTTTATTTATTTTTTATTTCGTGAACAACCAGATAGCTTCACATGCTACGTGAGTCGTCTGTGCTGTTTTCTCCGTCAGGTTAAATTCAGTACAAAGCAGATGAGCAACTGGTGTGTGTGTGGTGGGAGGTTTGGGGGAGGAGAACTTAGTTATGAGACCATGATGGAGTAAATTAGACCCTGGAGGGCTGCCATAGTATTAACATTGTATGAGAAACATCCTCTGACTTTGGGCCTGTTCAAACTTGCATTAAGATCCGACCTGGGCTGTCTGATCATGTAAAAGCCAGGTGTGAACACATTTGCTGTCATTTCTGTTTCAAACCTGCAGCTTGAAATGATACGTTTAATTAAACAGACCTGCGTGTTGTGTGTTTGCAGATATAAAACGTTTACTCCCTGTTGCTTCTTTTGTCTGCAGCGTCTTCTCTGATGCCTCACAAGGCCATCGTAACAGTTAACAGGGGAAAAACATTTGCAGCGCGATGTTAACAGAGAATTGCAAACGGCGAGGAAAAAAAAAAAGAAGGATAATTAGTGCTGAATTCTGTCTCTGTTGGTCTTTGTGTCTCCGCAGCATCTTATTTGCAGACATCGAGGGTTTCACCAGTCTGGCGTCGCAGTGCACGGCGCAGGAGCTGGTGATGACGCTCAATGAACTTTTCGCCCGCTTCGACAAACTGGCAGCGGTAAGGAGTTCAGTCACGTGCATGTGCATAAGTGTGCTTTTATTTAAGTGTGCATTTCATTTGGGAGACATGTACTCCAATCAGCCACAACATTATGACCACTAACAGTAGTAGCATAGGTGGCAAGTAATGAAGGACGAATACTTGGTTACTGTACTTAAGTAGATTTTACTTGAGTATTACTTTTTCTGACGACTTTCACTCCCTACATCTGTACACAAATATCTGTACTTCCTACTCGTTTCATTAGAAAAAACAGGTTCGTTATTTTTTAACCTCCACGGATGACAAGACGTAAAAGACGTGACATGATTGGACATGACTAGAGCATCGGACTAGAGAAGGAAAGTCAACGATGCGCTTCCAGTTTTCTTCTTCTACTATTTTACACAGGTAGCCTTTTGATCAGTTTGAGCTCTGCTGCCACCTAGTGAGTCATTAATACTGAAAGTGCAAATTGAGGTATGGTGTGGTTTCTGTTGCTATCATTAGCTTTTTGAGGATTTTTTGGAAGCTAGTTTACAAAGTTAGCAACGCTATGGGAACACACCGCTTTGATAGTTCATAGCTAACACAAGCTAGCAGTTTAAAAACAACAACCCAACAACCCTCAATTTATTATGAAAAATTATCCAGATGCTCATGCAGGACATCTGGTCAATTAAGTCTAGATTATTTTGCGAGAACTTTTTCATTTTGAAAATTTAGCAGCAGATGAATTGTTACATTAATGGCAAAATCATTTTTACTTTTTACTGAAGTACATTTCAAAACCTGTACTTTCGTCCTTTTACTTGAGTAAAGGAGCTGAATCAGTATCCATACTTTTACTTAACTACAGAGTGTGAGTACTTTTGCCACCTCTGAGTAGGAGTAAATAACTGTGACCATCTTGTGGCAATTCATTGTTCTGCTGGGAAACTTTTGGACCTGGCATTCATTCATTCATTCATTCATTCATTGGTTTGGATGTTACTTAGACATGTAGCACTAGGGCTGGGCGATAAAACGATAACAATAACTATTGATCAATAACCTTTCCTCGATAGCGATATGAAACAATGTCGATAGACTTTTCGATAGATTGCATTCATCCATCTTTTGACAGACAATACAAAACAGCCAATGACAACGAGAGTTGCGCCGTGCTGAACCAATGACGTGGCTGGAATAGAGCATGCCAGCAGCTAGTGGGCGTGTTGGTTTCTATTACGCTAGCTTACATCACAATCGATGGTTGGTTTTTGCTAGTGCTGCAGCCGTTTATTAAAGAAATGAGTGCGGAAGAAGCGACGCAAGACACGGCACAAGGCGTCGTGGAAGACATTGTTGATAAGAAGGGCCAGAAAAGTTCGGTGGTGTGGAGGTACTTCGGGTTTTTGAAGTCCGACGCTAAGCAGAAAAGTGTACACTGCAAATTATGCCGGGCACATGTCCCGACAAAGGCAGGTAATACTACAAATCTCTTTCATCACCTCAAGCAGCGCCACCCGATTGAGCACGGAGAATGCAAACGTTTACAGACACAGCCCGAAACAAGTGGCTCTATTCCCCCTGCAACAGCGCCTGTGCAGCAGCAACAGAGGACCATAGAGTCTGCTTTTTCCAGCGAATCAAAATTATTATCTGTTATATATTATCTGTTCTCATCATGTTCAACTTTGACTGAAAATAAATATTTAATTAAAAATTAATCTTCTGATATCATCATATCTCAACTAAGAGTAACAGGAAAAATTCACAAAATAGTGATTTGTTATATATCGCAATATATATCGATATCGACTGATATAAAAAATAATATCGTGATATGACTTTTTCCCATATCGCCCAGCCCTATGTAGCACCCACCTAGACCAGACCAGACGCCCCCACCCCAAAGCAATGACACTCCTTGATGGAAGCAGACACACAAAAACGTTTTAGGAACAACTCAAAAAACAGAGGACTCTCCTCTCGACCCATAGCCCCCCACTAACAACATCCTGTTGCCAGACACCACAGGACACCCCTTTAGAAAGCTCACATCCATTCTCTGATGGTCATAATGTTATGCCTGATCGGGGTATATAAATGTGTTTAGTAAAGCCAATAAAACACGGCTCGTTCATCGTGTTACATCTGGTGTTATTTAATAAAACATTTGCTGTGTCACATTAGTTTGAGGTCAGACAGGCCTGATCTCTTTTCAGGGTTTTGGGCCGCGAACGCTGTTTCCCTCGGTGGCTGTGACTGAGGTGAACAACTCTTTTTGGTTTTTGTGGGCGATAGAGTGACTGACTTCAATAACACAGCAGGAGACTCACTGAACATCCAGTACGTGATAATGGGTAGAGGGAATTAAAGACGGCTGACCTGTTTTAACCGAGGGTCTGGTTTTTTATTTAAGCCGTGGCTACAGATCCATGTAGCCGATGCATGACTCGGGCATGCCGGAGCCGTGGCGTTATCCGTCGGCGCATGAGCGTCCCGGTCAGAGGCTCGGCTTTCTGCGGCTGAATCCGATGCTCGGATGAAACCTGATGTCTCGAACACACGCAAAATATTAATCACCCTAAAGCCTCGACATTATGAACTGTTAGGCGGAGGTCTTACAATCAATACAATCCCTAAAAGTCAATAGATGTACAGATTACTTGAAGCTCGAGGAGCAGAACAAGAAGAAGATTGCGTGGCAAATAAGACCTTGAGGCGATTGATATTGATACCGCCTCATCTGCCTGAATATTTGATGTATTATTAAAACTTTGGTGCTCCTTGCTCAGTGAATTATCCATGACATAGCTGCCGCCCTTGAGCGCCGCAATCAGCGTAATAGTTCGAGTGCGTGTTTACAAAGGAGGCGCAGAGACGGTCGTCATCGAGAACACATCCAACGCAAATGCCACCGCAGGAGGGATCACGGTGCTCTATTAAAAATAAATGGAGCATTCAGAGCGAAGCGGCGGCCTCGGGGCGGCCGGCGTGGACCGAGGCTGAATGCAGACGCTCTCGCTTGTTTGGCACCTGAAAAACAAAGCAGAGTTATGTGGAACGTCTTTGTGGACGGTGGCGTATTGGTGTTGATGTGAAGCATGCCGCAGATCTGGATCTAAGCAGTGGGTCAGTAGATTAATGGCTTATTCGCTCTGCTCCTTCACACTTTTTGGTTTTTATCTTAATTAAAAGGCTTGACTTTTACAAGCTTTTACAGAATAAGCTGCTGAGCAGGTCACAAGTCAAACTGAACTGGTTGAATTTTTGTGTTAAATGGTGAAAAGAAGTCCAAAACAGACTGATTTAAGATTCTAGCTGCAGATTCAGCCACAACATTAAAACCACAGACAGGAGAAGGAGAACATAAACCATCTTGTGACAATTCAATGTTCTCCTGGGAAACCTTTGACCTATCGTTCATGTGGATGTTACTTAGACATGTAGCACCCACCTAGACCAGACCAGGCACCCCCACCCCATAGCAATGACACTCCTTGATGGCAGCAGCCATCCCCAGCAGGATGCAACCACAAAAACACTTTAGGAACAACTCAAGGTGTTGACCTGGCCTCCAAATTCACTAGATCCCAAACTGATCAAGTATCTGTGGGATGATCCACAGAGGACCCTCCCCTCAAAGGACCCCCCACTTCTGTTGCCAGACACCACAGGACACCCTCAGAAGACCCATGTCCATTCTCTGATGAGTCAAAACTGTTTTAGAGGAACAAGGGAGACCTGCACAATATTAGGAAGGTGGTCATAATGTATTATATCTACTCAATGCAATGCTTTAGGTGTTTATTTTTTATTTTTGTACTCCCCACTGCGAGGACACCTATTGTCAGGTGTCCCCCTCCGTCGTCTCCTTCACACTTCCACAGTGTTTGCATAGAGCAGCTCCATAATGTCTGTTTTATACCCGCCATCATTGCCCTACTGCTGCTGCTGCTGCTACTCGTTTCTTTATTGCCCATTTCCGATATCTGAACCACCGCATCAGTAACGGACGCGTTCATGAATATTGATTATTATTTTATTTTTTATTTTCTCTCGTGCAGAAGCGCCATTGTTCGTCCCGCTAATGCTCAACGTATGCCATTTGTTTATGAAAGGTGAAATAATGTGCCAATCAATATTCATGAGGGGGAAACGTGCAGAATGGCGTTGTAAACCTGAAGCGCTGCCGCTGACACTTTAACGTCCAAGCCAGATGTACCTTGTGTGTGTGTGTGTGTGTGTGTGTGTGTGTGTGTGTGTGTGTGTGTGTGTGTGTGTGTGTGTGTGTGTGTGTGTGTGTACGTGTGTGTGTGTACGTGTGTGTGTGTACGTGTGTGTGTGTGTGTGTGTGTGTACGTGTGTACGTGTGTACTCGGGCACACACACACATTTTCCCCCCATGCTCCTTACACAGTGGGCCTTTTTGTACTCTCCCAGAGCCATGTGCTAGAGCGATACTCAGGTGGCTGTCATGAGACGCAGTATTCTCCCGAGCCCTAAGGATCCGCAAACAAACACACAGACCACATTATGGCTGTAGCACACACTGCGCTGAGAGGTCTTTGAAAGCTGAGCCGAGGACGCGTACGTCGCCCCCCATCTGTTTGACGGTGCAAAGATTTTTACTTACATCTGGTGGCATCTTCATGCGTAGATAACCGGCTTAAAGAGCTGAAAGAGACGGGGGAAGAAAAAGAGCTCTGTAAAGCTGAAAGGAGCTCAGTCGAGTGATATTTCAGAAGGAGTTGGTCCTCATTTGATCCATTCATTAATTGAGTACCGCTACGCTCTTTTTCGTTTCTGAATCTCGCCAAAGAAGCGTAAGAGGGAAAAATAAGTTTAAGCAAGATGTCAAATCCAAGTGTCGCTACGGGGATGGGAATCTGGACCTGCAGCCATTTTGCCAAATTCAGAGGGGCTTCACAGTGGGGTGGTGGTTAGCACTGATGCCTCACAGCAAGAAGGTTCCAGACCGAGTTTGCATGTTCTACGTGGGTTCTCCGAGTACTCCAGCTTCCTGCTACCGTCCAAAGACATGCTCGTTAGGTTCGTTGGTAATCCATAGGGTGTACCCCGCCTCTCACCCGATGACAGGTTAGATAGGCTCCAGCAGACCCCTGCAACAAGCAGTTGCAGAAGATGAATGAAGATCTTTAGAAGCTCAGTCTTCCAAGTTGATTGTTGTTCTCTCTTTTAATTTTTGCATCTGGAGGCCTGTCTGATCACCTTGATTGATTCAGGTGACTGCCACGAGGGACAAGTTTCTTACGTGTACTGAAAATAGAGTGAATATATATCCAGTTAAGGATGACGTCTGTCAAGTTTGCCTGAAGTGGTGCGAGGTGGTGGGCAAAAAACGCTCTCGCAGAAAGGTGACGCATACAAGAAGCGCTACTGTTACTAAGTAACTGTCACAAATCACGTATATATAAGAAATGCGTATTGGTGTTGATATGAAGCATGCTGCAGATCAGGATCTAAGCAGTGGGTCAGTAGATTAATGGCTTATCACGCTTTTTGGTTTTTATCTTAAATAATTACAATGTTTGACTTTTACAAGCTTTTACAGAATATTCAAGCTGCTGAGCAGGTCACAAGTCAAACGGAACTGGTTGAATCTTTGTGTTAAATGGTGAAAAGAAGTCCAAAACAGACTGATTTAAGATTCTAGCTATAGATTCAGCCACAACATTAAAACCATTGACAGGAGAAGTGAATAACATTGACCGTCTTGTGACAATGTTCTGCTGGGAAACTTCTGGACCTGGCATTCATTCATTCATGTGGATGTTACTTAGACATGTAGCACCCACCTAGACCAGACCAGGCACCTCCACCCCATAGCAATGACACTCCTTGATGGCAGCAGACATCCCAAGCAGGATGCAGCCACAAAAACACTTTAGGAACAACTAAAAACCTCCAAATTCAATAGATCCCAAATTGATTTGGCTAATGTCGCCACCGTGTTTGAACAAGATAATGTGTGTGGTAAAAAGAATGTTGTTAATCTGTCATATCATTCATTCATTCATTTGTTCTGTGAAGGGTCGTGGGGTCTGCTGGATTCTATCCAGCTTTCATCGGGTACACCCTGGACAGGTCTCCAGTCTATCTCAGGGCTAACACAGAGAGACGGATAACCATTCACACTCCAATTTAGAACCAATGAACCTAACCAGCATGTCTTTGGATGGTGGGAGGAAGCTGGAGAACCTGGAGAGAACCCACGCAGACACAGGGAGAACATGCGAACTCCACACAGAAAGGAACCCATGGATTCGAACCCGTGACCTTCTTGCTGTGAGGCATCAGCTGCCCTTATATGTTTACACATAAATTAAGCAGCGTTTAATTTATTTTTGGTAGAAGTATCTTATCTCTACTGTCAGATCTTGAGTGTCCAGCTGAGACAAAATACATTTTCTCCTGATTTGTCCGTATCTTGAGGAAAAATCTGTTGTAGCCATACTGTAAATTCGGATGGACCCACCTTTCGTGACTCCAGCCACTGGATTCCTAAAGAGCAGTTTTGAAGCTTGGTGTGGGTCTAAGGTCGTCGCCATCTTGGCAGTGTCTGCTTAGGCGAACATCTAGCAAGGCAGGCGTCCGTATTTCTGCTCTTAAGTTGCATTTAAACACGGAGGTCTATGGGCATTGACTTTTCCGATGACTTTGTTTTTCCCCCTCAGCTGCTGCTTGCCTGCCCGCCCCATTGATTTTTAAGCTGACAGCACAGTGTACATTTCCTGTTTGTTTGTTTTTTCCTGCGACAGGAGAACCACTGTCTGCGGATCAAGATCCTGGGAGACTGCTACTACTGCGTGTCCGGGCTGCCGGAGGCGAGGGCCGACCACGCTCACTGCTGCGTGGAGATGGGCTTGGACATGATAGAGGCCATCTCGTAAGTTAAACGGCTGTGACGCGTGAAGAGGAAGCTCTCGCGTCCGGTTTGCTTCGTACAGTGGCGGCTACAGTGGCTTCCAGTCTTTTTCATATCTGCTAGGACATGTAATTAATCAGAGACTGACATCCGGTATCTGATTTGAGGGTTACGCTTCAATGCTCTTGGCTGAAGTGAAGGACGAGAAATATCTGTTTGTCACTCCCTCAAGGGTTTGCATGCTTCTCAATGCTCTTTATTTATTCCCAACTGAGCCTAAAGTGTCTAAGCCGTCGCAGCTGATCAGCCTTACTCTGCTGATAGCATTTTCCCATCTGTGTTCATTCATCCGTCTGTCCATTATTAGCCCGGTAAGAACTGTATCTCAGGCTATCTTTTAAAATGTAACAGAACTTGTTAATGCTTTAATTATTTAGTAGGGATGCTCGATATTAGCTTTTCTGCCGATATCCGATATTCTGATATTGTCCAACTCTTAATTTCCAATACCGATACCGATATATGCAGTCTTTTTACACCAAAATTGTTACGTAACAACATAACATATCACCGATTATCACTGGATACAAACAAAATAAGTTACCGAAAAAAGTGCCATTCATTTATTTTTTGTGTTTTTAGAGAAATTTTTGCCTCAAACAACACTACAGACAATATCAAAACAAGGAAGACAAATGTAGCGTATAACTCCACATGATTCTTCTTGAGGTGGGTGATCAAATTTGATGTCTTAAAGGAAGACGCCTTGTTTCCTCCTCTCATAACCACCTTTGCTTTGCAGTCATTGCAAATCGCAAATTTAGTTAGTAGGTGACACTTGGAAATACTTCCAAACCACAGACATCTCATACACCGGGCGAGCTAGCTTGTTAGCCATGGTTAGCAACCTATGAGACTAGAGTGTTGTTGTTGTTATATGTCATCAAGCATGCAGCTGTTAACGTCCCATGCTGCGTTCATGCAGACTCGGAAATGCTGATGCCTACAGAACAAACATCGGTTATAAAAACCCGATACAGATAATTCCTGATATTACATTTTTAACTCGATATCGGCCGATAATATCGGACATCCCTATTATTTAGTAAATAAAATATGTAACCTGGGGACGTAACAGACCTTTTTGGACTCAGATTTGCTATTCCTGTATTTGCTATTCTTGTAGTAGAATATAAGAACAAGAAGATCTTTGGTTCCTAGCAAAAGCGGGGACATCATTAACTGCAGATCTGGGACATCTCAATACCAGCATTTACCAAAATCAAAAGCAGTCATTTTGCAGATTACCACTCAAAAAGATTGCTTCCTGTTTTGTTTTTTTTTCTTTGCAGGCTGGTACGGGAGGTGACTGGGGTGAATGTGAACATGCGAGTGGGCATCCACAGCGGCAGGGTGCACTGTGGGGTGCTCGGACTCAGGAAGTGGCAGTTTGACGTCTGGTCCAACGACGTCACGCTGGCAAATCAGATGGAAGCTGGCGGCAAGGCTGGGTACGTCTCTCCGACCGCTTCCGAAGTTCAAACCTCCCAGTGGAGGACGTGTCTTGTTTAAGCGTCTTGTTTTGTGTGCGCTGTTCTCATTTCAGGCGTATTCATATCACTAAAGCCACTCTGAATTATCTGAACGGGGACTACGATGTGGAAGCGGGATCAGGCGGAGAGAGGAATGCCTATCTGAAGAAGCACAATATTGAAACCTACCTCATTGTGGGCTGCAGTCAGAAAAGGGTACGACTCTCTTTATTGTCTTAAAGATCAAAGCTCACATGTAAAATTCTATTTCCCTCCATTTTCAAGGGTTTATGGGAGCTCTCTCTCTTTGTATTGAAACATAAATCATCACCCTCTTTCTGTGAGTGTGCCCCCAATATGAAGCCAAGAAATAGGATTTGATAAAGACAAACAGGATACAGTGTTTTCTCTTCAACACACCCATTACAATAAAACTACTGTTAGCCAAAATTATATTATAAGTAGTTATAACTTTCAAATGCAGGAGATGGTAAGACGTATACACCATAGACCAAAGGTCTTCAACAGGAGGTCTGTGAAATTTAAATCTCTAAACACATATACATAACTAGGGGGTCCCTGCTCCATCTCTCTATCAGTTTGGGGGTCCATGTCCTGGAAAACATTGAAGACCCATGCCATAGACTGTATAAAAATGGACGTTGGAACTGCTCCTCAAAAGTGAAGCCAAAGCAAGTAGAGCTCCCCCTGGTGGCTGGCTGCAGTATAGGTCATAAGCTCCGCCCCTCCCATGTTAGTGGATGGGACTTGGGCCAAAACATTAAAGTACACGTCAAAAAAAATAACTTTCAAGGATGGTTTCAGCCATTTTAGGTAGTTAATATAATGTTGATGCACGTTCAGGTGTCAATTCTTTGGATAAGTTTTGTTTTACTTAGTTATTTGACCCTATAGGAACAGGATGTGACTTAATGGCGACTACCAGATGCCATGCCGCTTTGTAAAGAGGTTCTGTTGGACCATGAAATATGTAAAAAAGAATGCAAGGAAGTGGAGACGTGTTGTCCATATTTATATACAGTCTATGCTTGAATAATCGAAGTAGCTCCAAAGCATGCTAGGGTAAAAACCTCAAGGAAAAGATGCCGCTTATAAATCAATTTGTGCGCACGGATACAACTTAACCATGTCTTGCGTACTTGGCTGGTTGAAGGTGGTTGTTTAGTAACAAGTAGGGTCATTTTCAGTATATATTTGAGTTCCTCCTCTAGACATATGTGAATATATTTCTCTTTTTTGCTCCTGTATGAGCTACAATTGAAGCTAAGACTTAACTTGTAAAACTAGCTACATTTGCATCAGTCTTGCTCTAACATGGCAACTTGTTGATGGTTAGGGACATAAAATTTTCTGAAATGCTTTGCCAAGGGACAAAATCAGGATAGCAAGGCTTTAACCATGACTAAAACACACGTGTAACTTCAGCTTTTTAAGCAGAGAGCTGATGTGTATTGTGTATTAAGGCTGGAAAATCGTGATTAAACTCCCCCAAAATCTCCCCCGAGACCCTCTCAGTGTGGATGGTGAATTATTCTGAATAGTGTGACATTTTCAAAGTTTCAGAGGGAGCTGTCTTTTAGAATACAAACAGACCGGTCCGTGTCGTCCTTATCATTGTTTATAAACTGGGACTCTATCCCACGCGAACCGGAGAGGAATGAGTTCAGCACTGCCGCGCCGCATGAGCTCCGCTTTGTTTATGACATTTTTATCAGCTGTCTCTGTCCTCCAGCAGTATCACAAGCTGCGGCTATAGATAGCGCGTCATGTGAAGCGATATCGTCCTCTTCATTTCTCTGCTGCCCATGCTGGGAGACAGAAGGAAGACTGTGCCGGCTAATTATTTGGGTTGCTTTTTATACTTCTGTTTGTGACAAATACATCCCGGGGGCCAGTGTGAGGGTCTGATATCAGATCTGACAAAAATATAAAGTAGTCACAGATATTATCTCCAGAAACGATCTCTTCACACAAGACCAGAAGCTGAAATTGATTATTTCTCATGAATGCACCAGACGTCGGATGCTTTTATTTTACTTTACGGTCAGTGGAGAGACGAGTACGGCCTTAACATTGGTGACAGCTCATGTTCTCTTGTGGTGCGCTCTGTGAAAGCCTTGCTGGCACATGTGCAACAACATGATGCAGCTGTTTCTCAGTTGTTTTATGTGTGCTGATAAGACTTACTGGGATTATAACAGTGCAGCTGCAGTCGATCTGTGTTTGTTTACTGCTGTTGCTTTGGATTTAATGGCTTCTACTAAAAATTTTAATCTTGTCAGGAGAAAACCGTTATTTGCCTGGAATGATGCGCTGTTTGGGTTCGACCAGATGTTGAGAGTTTTCTGATTGCGCCCCAGTCGACTGGAGGTGAACACAGTTCAGCTACGAACCGATCCATTGACGCCGCCGCGAACACTTTACATCAGAGCTTCTAGAAGCAGCGCGTTTTAGTCGTATTTCTACAATAGGCGAAACCATGACGACCTTATATTGTCGTGCTTTCTTTGAATCTGTTGGATGAATGTTTTATGGCTCCAGAGTGGAGAATAAAAGTCTATAAAAATAGCTTTGTTGCAACTGCTGTCACTAGGATGAGCAAGTGGTACTATCAACATTGGACAAATATGTGTAAACAGCGTCTGATGATTTACTTAAACGCTTATTCTTTTGCTTTTTAGAGGAGGACGAGTAGAAATCTACACATTGGTACGAAAAAAATGAGTAAGCTGTAAATAAACGGTTGAGTCCTAAAGCCACCCTCTGTAATGCAAACTGAAAACACTGAACTGAAAACGATAACTGTCGAAAAAATGAGCCAAAGCGAGTAGAGCTCCCCCTGGTGGCTGGCTGCGGTATATGTCATAAGATAAGCTCCGCCCACTCCATGTTAGTGGGCGGAGTCTACTCTTCAAATATTATTTTTTCAAGCATGATTTTTGTTTTCTGATGAGTTTAGTTGGCAAATTGACGCTAAGTGTGGGCGGGTCATCAACATTGTGACTTCGCATGGCTAGCCTCTTAGACCGTACTGCGCAAAATAAATTAAACTAGAGTCAGTTAGACCAATGCAACAGGAAGTGGGGACACATTGTCCATATTTATATAGTCTATGGTGTTTTCTCTAAATACTATGTAGGAATAGTAAAAGTACCTCAAAAGTGTGCTACAGTTAAGATCTCAAGGTAATAAATAATAATATTATACAAAATAAAATAAACTATTGATGACAATAAATTAAACTAGCGTCAGTTTGACCAATGCAAGGGAATGGGGATGCATTGTCCATATTTATATACAGTCTATGCATGAATAATCAAAGTAGCTCAAAAGCATGCTAGGGAATGGAAATGATGATGCATATAAATAATTTTTTTGTGTTTTTGTCTTTGGCAGAAAGAGGAAAAGGCGATGATAGCCAAAATGAACCGGCAGAGGACCAACTCAGTCACCCACAACAGCGGCCACTGGACCGACCGGCCGTTCTACAACCACCTGAGCGGAAACCAGGTCTCCAAGGAGATGAAGAGGATGGTGAGGAAAATTTAAAAAGGTGGTAACTGTTAGATTAAACTCGCCCTGCTCCCCCCGTCTGCCGCGTAGAGCTGCTGTTTACGCTCGCCTGCGTGCCACGGCGAGGCGACTCCCCTCCCAGAATCTCATCTCGGCTCCAATTTGGCGACGAAGCCAAACACCCACAGTCCTTTGATCCCTGATGGGGCAGCGCCGATGACCCTTTACGGTCCCTCGCACCTCACCGTGGCTCTGAGAGGCTCTCAGGTTGCACTCAGGCGACGGCGGCGACGCGTAGGCGGTGGCGGGCAGTGGTGAAGTGAGAAGTGTAGCAGCAGCAGCATCAGCAGAGTGGTGCGACCGTATCGAGATTCCCGTTTATTTACATATTGTAGCTCTCCCCCGCTGAGCCGACGCTGCTGACGGTGACTCACTCAGTGAATAGATGCACCCATACCTGACACACACACACACACACACACACACACACACACACACACACACACACACACACCTCTCTGTGAATCTATTACAGGGGAGAGGATGGCGAAGCCAAGGCCACATCTCACAGATCTCCACAAGCTTTATTCTGCTTCTGTCTGACGCTACTTAAATGGGAACGTCATGGTTTATTTTTGTTTTTCATTTCCCATGTTAAGACCATGTTTATTTTCCTCCTGGGTAATACTTCTCAGCTCGTGTTTTCCGTGGAATCCTCTGGGCTATTTTGGTGTGAAGATGTGGGCATCTGCAAGAGAGGGATATTTTTATTGAGCTGCAGTATGGGAGGAAGTGTGTGAGGAAGAATTTAAAGAAAGGACGTACTTAACAGTTAGCAATCACACTGGATTCTTGTCTACAGGCAGGTTGAACACACTTTCGCTTCCTTAAAAATCAAAAATGCGCAGGTTTCCCCTCATTAACAAAATGACTAAGAGCTTTATTTGACTAAATTATAATATTCTAATCTACCGTCTGTGTCCACCGTTTCTAGAAACGTGCAACAAATATGATTTTCGTTTGTGAGTATTACAAGAAGTGGCCGTGGCCAGAGTAAACGCGACACCGTCTTAAGGTTGTGAGCGCTGCTAGGCAACTGTTGCCGTAGGCTGTCAGCCAGGTAACTCATGAGGAATTGAAGCCATTGGAAATATCGACATTTTTCTCATTATAAAAATGACCAAGAAAACTTTACTATGACTAAATTACAATATTTGAATGTACCGTCTGTGTATTTGGATTTAGACTTGGACTTAGATGATTGATGGGTAAGGGAAATTGCCTGGCTGCCGTAGATTAGTTGCACATAAAAAAAAAAAAAATTGAAAATGTATTAGTGTAAAAAAAAAAAAGTTAATGAATACATAAATAAAATAATAATTAAAATAAAATAAAACAAATAATAATTAAAATAAAACAAATAATAATTAAAATAAAATAAATAATAATTAAAATAAAATAAAATAAATTTTACGATAAAATTAAAAAAATGAAATTAAAATAAAACAAAATTAAAATTAAAATAATAGAAGCAAAAATATATACAAGATTTGCCTATGTACGAATGTACAAGAATAGGATTAGAAGTAAATATACACTATATACACAGGAAGCATTAATGATAACATGCGATAATATGGATGGTAAAGCCTGACTTAATTGAAATTTTCCAACTAGTGAATCCACAAAAGGCTGCAAGTGTAATGTTTTCAATACAACCTCATGCAGCAGTGCGCCAGTTCCATTTATTAGTTAAACCACTGATTATATGCGAGAAGAGGCGAGGCAGTGACAAACATAATAACTTTATTCACTGTATGATGATTAAATTCTGCACTACACTATGTTAGGACACTATCATCCTCAACTTTTGTTGGTTTCTCTGCCTTTTTATTTAGAATAAATGCACCAGTACGTGTGTGGGCGCCACAAACGTCTGAACAGATTAAGAGAATGCTGCCACCTACTACTTCACTCGCTGAAGTGCTGCCAAACTCATTTATTCAGCATAAAAAAAAACAAGCTTATCTCTTTTTGTCCTGGTTGCGTACATTCAGTTCCTCGTCCCTACTACGCATCGGGATGTTTCTGTCTTCATCTTCCAGATATCAGATGGGTGCGTGCGTTAATACGTCCGTGTGACTGGCTCTCAAAGTTCAACAGACACTTTAACAGTTTTGACATCAGCTTCATTTGCTTCCTGCATCCCCCGGCCTTTTATTTTCCAACAGCCTGTCATTCTCTCTCTCTCTCTGTGTCTCTGCGCTGATGATTAATCACCCGGCAAGCTCAGACGATAAATCGAGTTGTATAGAGCATGAGAGCGTGTTTCTCCACGCACTTTTCTGACGTTAGTTGAGCAGCTTGCTTTTGCAAACAGAGCACAGTGAATGCCAGCGTTTTAGTTTTTAACTTTTACTCTAAATGTTTTTTTTTCCCTTGCATGTAAAATAATCTTGAGTTTGTGTCCCTTAAGCGCAGACGTTCACGTGTTTGTCCACTAGAGGGAGCTAGAGAGCCGCGTTAGTTCTGATACAGTTGTTGAGGCGTGCAGAAGGAGAAGCAGGTTGTGAATGAAGAAGAAGTAGAATCATTTGATCACATAATAATAAGAATTTCATGATATAATAGATTTTTATCAGCAAATAATAATTTATTTATTTTGTATCTGTTTGTTTGCGAATCTATTCATTTGAGGTTGGGATAAGAGAAGAAGAAACTCTGTACTTTTTCCACATCTTTCTCATTTCCCTCGTTTCTTCCCTCACAGAATCGATGCCGTTACCAACCCTGAGCTCAGTTTGTAATCGACATCAACATATGTAATCGATCCGACACCCTAGACCCAGACTTAGATAAGCTTTATTGATCCACAGGGGAAATTGCTCGGTCGCAGTAGCTTAGTTGCACATAAAAATAAATAAATAAACAAATAAAAAACTCTTAAAAGAAAGATAAAATAAAGTCTAGTAAAATAAAAAATAGTATTTAAGTAAAAAATGTGCAGATTAGCTACAGGGTTTATTGTTTGCCCCCGCTCACCCCTGCTTTGAGCCACAAGATTAAGTTTCAGATTGAATAAACTTGTACTGAGGTTCAACCATATAAGTGTAAATCAGTAAATTAATTATTCATGTGTAATTTCTAGGGCTGTAACTAACGGCTATTATTTCTTTTATTGTAGAACATATACCTATCTATATGAAGTAGATTAGTTTTTCCTTGTTTTACTTAGATGTTAGATGTTACTTTACAGTAGTATAAAACTGAGAAAAGTTTATATTCAAGAAGATGAAAAAAGCAAGTGGTCTTTATAATTTATGTAAAAAAAATATATACATATATACAATCATAAAATGTAAAAAATATGTATAACTGATTTTTTTTTTAAAAAAGCAGTCTGTGCCAGTATTTTTTAAAGCCATTGCTGTTTTTATTAATCAGCTGATCACATATAAAGTAAAGATAAAAACTGAGCCCATTCTGGTGTGAACCTGGTAAATTCCAGATGTTGCTGTCAAACGTTTCCGAACAACAGAAGCTGCCATTTGAACATTACCAGTCGTTTTTACACTTATTTTCTGTTCTCTTTTCAGGGCTTTGAAGACCCCAAAGACAAGTGAGTAGTGACTTTACTTCAGCATCATTGTGTCTTCACCCTGGTCCTGTTCTCTCTCCGTGTGTCATGACAAAGATTTATTAGTGGGAAAGACAAAGAAATGGTCACGGCAAACATTGTGAGGGTCAGACGTGGCTCAGATGTCGTGAGCTTGGAGATAAATGCAGATGTGCTCCATATAAGAGCCAGAACTAATCCACAAGTCTTCCCTAAACGGTGCCAGCGCCATTAGTCAAGGCCAAATATGGGCCTTAATGAAGCGCCAAACAGCCACTGCTATCTGCGTAGTTAACATTCAGCAGTCAACATAACATGAACCACCTGCAGTGTCCAGAGCAGCTTAGGGCTAAATTCAAAGATGATATTCTCACTTGAGGTCTACCAGTGTCAGACAGAGATGCTCCTGCTGCATTGCAGTAACAACCGCTTCATTCAGAATACATAAAAAAAAAAAAGGAGGCGATGTTTAACCCCAAGGCTGTCAGCGATCAAAGAACCGCTGTCATTTGTAGAGGAGCTGTCCTCCCAAACTGCTCTGTATCCGCGAGTTGATTCTGACATCGCGCTGAGCCGGAGAGTCCGAGTTGACAGCCTCTGCTCCGGGCTACAGCACAGATCTGACTCCTGGTGCAGACTGACAGTTCCTGGAGTTGACAGGAAGCACATGCTCCTTTTTTTTATTTTTTTATTTATTTTTTTTTCATCATGCTGTAGTAGAAAACATCACTGGATGCAAGTAGGTTGGAGACAACTTTGGACTAGCATCATATTCTGAATGTTTAAGACAACAGGGAGGCAATTAAAGATGAATTACCGTTATTTTTTTAATTTTTAATTTTACAACCTGGATCTTATTTCTGGCATAAAATACAATCGTTTACTCACCCATGTACCTTTGGTGTCATTTGGAGTCGTTTGGACGATATTAAGATCTAGCAAAGCGCCACGTGCATCCATATAGTGGGAGTGAATGGGGCACCGAAACGCAGCCTCTAAATAACGCATTATCTGCCACAAGACTCTTTCATTTCACCAATATTTTGTTATGACACTCTAGTGGGAAGAGCACTAGCGTATCATAACAAAATATTGGTGAAATGAACAAGTTTCACAGCAGATAATTGTTATTTAGAGGTGACGTTTTGGTGCCCCATTCACTCCCACTATATGGCTAAATCTAAATCTAAATATCTGACGAACGACTTTAAATGACACCAAAGTTATATGGCTGAGTAAAAGATCGTATTTTATGCTAGAAATAAGGTCTAGATTGTTAAAAAAATAGTAGTTCCCCTTTAAGGAGCGTCTTAAACTGCAGCTTTAGTTTTCCACTGTATTAAGGTTATTTAATATTAAGATGCAGAGGATCAAATGGATTAAGGATTAAATGTATATGGATTTTTCATGCGTCAAGTACTTGATACGGCTTTGCATCAAAATAGTTCAGCTACATAATTAACAATTCCTAAAATTTAATATTTGAAGCTTGCACAAGTTGCATATTTTCAAAATAATGCTTCTGCTTTCACTTTGAAACGCACACGCATTTCTTCAAGTTGCATTCATTCTCTGCTTCCTCAGCTCAGGCTTTGCTTCAGCGTTATGCTAATCCTGAAGTAATAAAATAAAGCCTCACTCTGCAGAGTAACCACTGCAGCTTGACATCTTCATCAGGCGATTACTGCTCGTCGAGAGGGTTGAGGAATTCGGACCGACGCAAGTGACACTCTGCAGATTCAGTGATTAGTCCGAGACGAACCGGCTCATTGGAGTCTTTTGGGTTGGAGGGGAGCAATGGTCTTTTAGGTCAATTGCTCCTTTTTGCTTGGCATGTAATTACCTGAACGTTAATGCACCTCAGGGTACGATGGGTTGTTAAAATGACCGCGCAGCAATTACGGATGACCCGTGTCTCGTTTATCTCATTCTTCCTGCTACCTTGTGCATATTCAGACCAGTAAGGGTGGGGGCCGCGGAAGCTGAGCGGCCTTTTGTTAGCCGTCCTGAGCCGTAAATGTCATGTGGTCTCATCTTGTTTTATTCAGGCATTTCATTTACAGAAACACACAAGAGAACCTAAACCCGGAGGACGAGGTGGACGAGTTCCTGGGCCGCGCCATCGACGCTCGCAGCATCGACCGCCTGCGCTCCGAGCACGTCAAGAAGTTCCTGCTCACCTTCAGAGAGCCCGACCTGGAGAAGAAGGTCAGGACACAAACGAGCGATCTTCACTGTGCAGAAAGCTCTTTCTCCTCTGCGTCCCTTGGGGAAGTTCGTCAGAGAAAAGTGTAGCGCAGGAAGGGAGGTGGTGGGGTTTAAATGCGGAGGACTCGCTCGGCTGCTGCAGAAAAGACGAAGCGACCGGCCTCCTGCAGCGAAGGACGGGCTGAGCGGAGACGTTTGGGTGGTTACAGAAGGATTTCAGTTAAAGGGGGAAAGGAGTCTTGTTTTCTAGTTTCAGTGACTTTCTTCATGTCTTGGTGAAAGTGTTGCAGAGTTAAAGCCGATCAGAAGGTCTTTTTGAGAGCCTCCGATTCTGCCTCCGGGCTCGTGTACGGCCTCGGCGTCCTATTGATTCCCCGTTTTTGATCTCGGGACGAGACAGATTTGATACACGGCTACGTACAAGCCTCCACCCTCCCAGCTACAAGTTACATTTCCACTCTTTTATTGAAATGAGACAAACTGTCTTGTGATCAGATTTGGGACAGTTTATTACACTAAAAGCTTCTTTACAGGACAGTGAGTGTCTTGTGCACATGTCAGTTGATTGCATCAGTTGGTATAAAGACAGTACTGAAATGACAGAGGCTGAATGGTAGTTTTGGACGTTTGTCTCCATCAGTTTGTCTACTAGATGAACGATTCATGACTCATCATAAGTCACAGAGCAAAGGTCTTACTACTACTTTACTTGTCCTTCCTTTCCTTTACATGTGCTTGTCCTTGCTTGTCTTTCCTTTAATTTCCTTGTCCCTTCTTTGTCCTGTCTCTCCTTTTGTTTCCTTTCCTTTCCTTGTCCTTCCTTTGCTTTCCTTTACATGTCCTTCTCCTTGCTTCCTTTCCTTTCCTTGTCCGTCCTTTCCTTTACATGTCCTTGTTTGTCTTCCTTTCCTGTCCCTCCTCTCGTGTCCTTGTCCTTCCTTTCCTTTACATGTCCTAGTCTTTCCTTTCCTTTCATTTCATTTCCTTGTCTTTGTTTCTGTTCTTTTCCTTTCGTTTCCTCGTCCTCTTCCTTTGTCCTTGCCTTTCCTTTCCTTTCCTTTCCTTTCCTTTCCTTATCCTTCCTTTCCTTTATATGTCCTTGTTTGTCTTCCTTTCCTTTCCTTTCCTTTCCTTTATTTCCTTTCGTGTCCTTGTCCTTCATTTCCTTGACATGTCCTAGTCCTTGCTTTCCTTTCCTTTCATTTCATTTCCTTGTCCTTGTTTCTTTTCTCTTTTCCTTTCGTTTCCTGGTCCTCTTCCTTTGTCCTTGTCTTTCCTTTCCTTTCCATGTCCTTGTCTTTCATTTCCTTTACACGTCCTTGTCCTTGTTTCCTTTCCTTTCCTTTCCTTGTCCTTCCTTTCCTTTACATGTCCTAGTCCTTGCTTGCCTTTCCTTTCCTTTCATTTCATTTCCTTGTCCTTGTTTCTTTTCTTTTCCTTTCGTTTCCTCGTCCTCTTCCTTTGTCCTTGTCTTTCCTTTCCTATCCTTTCCTTTATATGTCCTTGTTTGTCTTCCTTTCCTTTCCTTCCTTTCCTTTCGTGTCCTTGTCCTTCCTTTCCTTGATATGTCCTAGTCCTTGCTTTCCTTTCATTTCGCTTTTCTTTTCCTTTCGTTTCCTCGTCCTCTTCCTTTATCCTTTCCTTGCCTTGTCCTTCCTTTCCATGTCCTTGTCCTTGTTTGTCTTCCTTTCCTTTCCTTTCATTTCATTTCCTTGTCCTTGTTTCTTTTCTCTTTTCCTTTCGTTTCCTCGTCCTCTTCCTTTGTCCTTGTCTTTCCTTTCCTTTCCTTTCCTTGTCCTTTCTTTCCTTTACATGTCCTAGTCCTTGCTTGCCTTATCTTTCCTTTCATTTCCTTGTTTCTTTTCTCTTTTCTTTTCCTTTCGTTTCCTCGTCCTCTTCCTTTTTCCTTTCCTTTCCTGTTTCCTTCCTTTTCTATTTCTTTCCTTTCCTTTGCAACCTAAACCTCTAAAGGTGATCATGTCTCAGGTATATGACTTGACACCTGAGTGCATGTTGTGGTTGTGTACCTGCAGAGACATCATCAAATCACATTTTTTTCCTGTGCATTATTTTGGTATCATATGTAAGAAAAGTATTTTGTCCAATGCTGAAGTGCTGTTTCTTTGTCCTCTTCATTTCCTCCTGCAGTACTCCAAACAGGTGGACTCCAGGTTCGGGGCGTACGTGGCCTGCGCCTCCCTCGTCTTTCTCTTCATCTGCTTCATCCAGATCGTCATCGTGCCGTCGTGAGTCAACGGTTTCTAACAATGCAGGGAGCACAGGACATTAGAAATTCCTCAAACACTGTAACGAGTGCACGACTTTGGTGTTTGACAATCATTTGGCTCCTCGCAGATGCTCTGATTACTGTCATTTGACTAACAGCAGGCAAAGCAGAGACGGAGTCTGGCTCTGTGTTGTGGATCGGTAAAAGTTGCATCAAATGTGTGAAGCAGGAAATAGTTTAAATTACAGGGACAGTTTTTGCCTACTTACAAAGTGAGCTCAGCAGCTAAGAGCAATGGTTGCTGTTCATTTATAGAAGATTTAAAATGAGACTGAACTAAACTTTTATCTCTAAAACATCCAAAAGAAACAAAAAGGCAAAAATGTCGTAGTAGTTCAACAAGTAGTCAAATTAATTCATTTACTCTTACTGTATTAATATTGTTGTGCTATCTAGCCAGGTAAATTAGACAATTATTCCTTTTTTACAGCAGACATTTTGACTGGACACAACAGGGAAAGGTCTATTAATGATGGATTCAAGTAGCCAACATTAATAAACCAGTTTTTTCCCCCCAAAAATGCTGTAAAAATTGCCCCAAAATGAAGACGTGCTGTGTTTTACACTGTAAAAAACAAGCAAATACAACCATGGGCTTAAAGTTGAAACTCACTTAACCTCCTTTTTAGAAAGTTCCTTAATGTGTGGCTTAAAAAGCTCGTGAAAATATAAAAAGGAATAAATAAATGTGCTAATAAGCTAATGAATAAGCATGTTTGATGTGTGCAGCAATCGACTACTCAGTCTGGATGGGAAGCCCCGCCCCCAAGGCCAGTTGATTGACAGCTAGTATCTCAAGGAAAAAGAATAAGGAAAAATAACAATAAAAGTAAATGTGTGACATAATAGTTAAATAGGAATAATTCTTTTTTATAAAACTATGTAATTATATATAAATAAAATGAGTAATTTATCTGCACTAAATTTTAAAATAATGTATAACATAAATATAATACATTATAAATTATATATTATTTATATATTATTTTTCATATTTCTGAATTTCTTTGTTTTTACAGATTTATTTTAGTTTATTTTTGTGGCTCTCCATTATAATTAACCAGACTCATTAAATAATGTATTATTAATAATAATAATTATTATATTAATTATTATTAATAATGTAATTATAATGTATTAATAAGTTTAAGCCTTTAATAAACTATCTCTCTAAACTTTCAGCTTCCCTTATCTGCCTGCCAAGTGTCTGCTGTTCTTACAAGAAGAATTCAAAATAAAAGTTGAATACCGATAATACACACTGAGCAATGAAAGAGAATATAAAATCTAAATCATCTCAAATCGAGCAGTGACCACATTCACAGCTCTGGCAGACTTTTTATCTCCCCTGAGTTCAGACTTTTTTTCCTTCCTGCCCATCTCTCACTATTGATCTTCTTTTGCCTGCTTCTTTATTAACCTTTCGCCTCGATTTCTCATCTCACCACTCCCACCTCGTCTTCTTATTCCCGTCTTTACCTCTCTGCTTTAA
Organism: Planiliza haematocheilus; assembly: GCA_005024645.1. Classification (NCBI taxonomy): domain Eukaryota; kingdom Metazoa; phylum Chordata; class Actinopteri; order Mugiliformes; family Mugilidae; genus Planiliza; species Planiliza haematocheilus. Next base: position 1,355,613 of record SRSE01000170.1, on the reverse strand, counting down.
TTTATGTCCCTTAATCATTTTTACCCTCCTTCACCTTTCTCTGTTTACTCTACATCCTTCCCTGCCGTTAGCATTCCTGTCACACTCTCACATTTCCCTTTACATACAGTACATACATCGACGCAGCAGAGTAAACCAGATCATGAAGACAGAAACAAACTATGTATGTAACACTCACATCCTGTCTCTTGTTGCCTGCAGCTCCAGGCTGATGATCGGCTTCTTCGTCACCTCTCTCATCATCCTGACGGCCGTCATGTTCGTCTCAGCTGTGTACTGCTGCTTTGGGGTGAGAGGCTAGAAATGAGTGAATGAATGAAACAGACCAATAACATCTGACCAGCTACAAAACACTAACTGATAAGAGACGAGAGTGATTACGAAGATTGTCTTACGGAGCAGAGAAGGACTCTCCTTCTGTTCGGTATCAGACATCGTAGAAACACATCTGCTAAATGTTTTATCAGCCTGCTCTGGTTTGATGCTGTACTTGTCCTTGATAATGCTCAGATGTTATCAGCGTTTTGTGAGTTTAAAAAACATCTATTCTGGACCTCATCGCAAGTTCCTCCTTATCTCGGTCTGCCATATTTTGGTGAGTCAGCTGGCGTGTGTCGTATATGTAGTATAAATTGAGTTAATGGGCGGTATGCAGCGGTGCTGAGATCTGGGGCTGTTCTGAATAGTTATTAATCTGTTTCGGGCACACGAGGTTGGACTTGAAGGTTCTGCCACGTTCTCGAGAGTCTTTTAAGTTGCTTGTGATTGTGTATTAACTATAATCGTAGGTGGTGTAATTGACATGTTACAGAAGGCATTTCTTAGTTTCCTGCAGTCTTTGCAGACTCGAGAAGACCTGCAGGAAGTGCACTCGCAAATTTAACACTTTACAAAATCCACTCTGAAACCCCCAGAGCAGGCCTGAAGGCAACGGTGGCAAGGAAGAACAGGAAGGACCCATCTGCCAGGTGGAGACAGAAAATAGAGAGAGATGAGACTAACACATGTAGTACGGTGCACAGAATCAGCCTTTGCTCCCACCGAAGAGGAACACCTGGGCCAATCAGAGTGGCTATTACGGTCTTCTTTGTGATGACACAATGCCTCAGCCTGACTGATTCAAATCATAATGCCCGGGTTCAGCACAGCCTACACGCCGCAGATTCGCACATATTTCGCCCGATAAGACTGAGGCGCAGAGCTCAGTTAAACTCAGCCAGACTGGATTGGTTGCACAAACTGCGATCCAGAGATACTTAAATAAACCAGTAGGAAAAACACGAAAATGTAAAATAACGAAATATCATGTACTCAATAAAAAATAATAATGTTTAATCTCAAATCAACAATGAATATAAATTATTAATACCGTAATTTCCGGACTATAAGGCGCACACGACTATAGCCGCTGGTGTTCTAATGTTTAATTACTGTATATAAGGGTTTCTTCTACCACAGAGGGGATTGTCAGGACAGAAATTACTGTTTGGAAATGCAAAGCATCCCATTTATTTACATTTGAGAAACACAATAAATCTAGTACAATAAAGTACTTGCATGTAACACGGACGTTTACTGTATCAAAATAACCAGACTACTATACCAGAAAAGTCAGCCAGATCCATCGCCTTTAGCTTAAAAGCAGCATCATATGCTCCGTTTGTTTTCCATAATAAGGGTGTGTGCATGAACACTTCCTTGGCGCAAACTGTCTTGCTCTCGTTCTGTCTCTCGTACTGCATTTGCTCTCACGTGGCTTGTTTTGCTCTGGCGCAAACGAACTGTCTCGCTCTTGCGCTTAAAAGATAGTGCGCCCCCTGGTGACCGTTAGCTGTAAAAATCCATAAATAAAGCCACTCCGTTGTATAAACCACAGGGTCCAAAGCAAGTGACAAAAGTAGCGGCTTATAGTCCGGAAATTATGGTAATTCATATTAATGAATCGTGTTGATAACAACAATTCTGATATTGAGCAGCTACACACTGCTACACAACTTGCAACTGTCATGGACTGTCAGTTTACCTTCAAAGCAGTATCTAACAAAGACTAATGTGACTGATGCTGATCAAATGACACGTAGTTTTCAATCCTAATCAACATGTGGCACAGAAACTTGTGGAAAAGTTTGTTTCTGCCGTGCGTCAGGCATCGGCTAAGGCCCTTTTCATCTTTCATTGTGGTAAAGATACTCGTTAAAGTATTATTTTGTCTTGTCGGTCGTTGACAAGCTTCATTTTTCAAATCTGCCTCACAACTTTCTGCAGAAAATGCAATTTGCTGTCAGACTGTGAATGGTTTCCTCATCCGTTCATCTCTGGCTGCTGCTGCTGATGAGTCCTATGGAGCAGGAAAAACAAAAAGACCAGAAAGAGTCATGATTCTTCCCTCACTTCTGCATCTATTGATCTTGCACAGAATTTTAATGTCGTCATTATCTATTCTAACCGACACGCAGGCTGTAAAACGCCAACTGGCAAAAAAACAAAACAAATGAAAGGTCAAGTAAATCAAGGAAAAGCTAATATTGATTGATTCTGATTGTTTTTCCACTCTCTCACTTCTTTTTTTTTTTTTTCCACCATGCTCCCAGATCTTTCCGGTTCCTCTGCAGACTCTTTCTCGGAGGATAGTTCAGTCCAGACTGAACAGCACGCTGGTTGGAGTCTTCACCATCATCATCGTCTTTCTTTCTGCCTTCATCAACATTGTAAGTCCAAAAAGAGCAACGATGGCGCCCAAACAACCGAGAACTTATCTTTTATATTTTTATATTATTATTATTATTATTTATATTCTAACTTTGACTCTGTTCAGTTCACCTGCAGCAGCCTGGACCTGCGGACCTGCATCCATGAAGAGCTCAACGTCAGCCAAGACAGCGTGAACGCATGCCACGCTCACTTCCTCAACTACACCCTGGACACGCAACACAACCCCTGTGGAGATGACGCCCTCATCTGCAGCTTTCCTGAGGTACAGGTGTGCTGTGTTCTGTGTGTGTGTGTGTGTGTGCTTTTAATGTGGGTTGTATTGTCTCAGATTAAATGTACCATCTAAGGACAGTTTAAAAAGCAAAGGAAAAATAGTTTGTTTTATCTAAACAGAAGAGGAGCTATGGACACGTGCAAAGCAACACGCAAGTATTTCTCTAGGAGGCATTGGCAACTCATTCTCTGCATTTGCAAGGATAATATACATCTTTTATAAATGTATTAAATTTCTAACAGAGCTTGTTCTGCCAAAGACGTTTCTGCCAAGTCTGCCGCATGAGCGTAGAAGCCGGGCAGAGCTCTTGATGAATGCATTCATTTGTGTAACACCTTTTATTCAGTAGTTGCAACACAAGGTAATATAAAAATGTCCTCATGAAATTAAATTAGTTGTTGAGTAGTTTTATATATGCCTTGCTCTATACTTCAAAAGATAAAAACCCCTAATTGTGAACTATTAAAAACTGTTTATGCAGTATATGAAATGTCTGCGCATCAAATAACAGTCTGCGTTTTCTATCAGTCTGTCTTGAAATTGCCGTAATAACAGAGATATTGGATTTAGCGACAAGTAGCTGCAGTCTGTGTATTTCATCTGCATTAATACTAAACATAAGCTGTTGAATGGTGGCGATTTATGGACAAATGTATGTCAGATTAAATAAAGTACCAGCGAATAAAACATATTCTAAGAAATCGGTTGAATTTCAGTCTAACTTTGCTAGCTAGCACTTAGAAATTTAAGCTAGTTCACGTTACGTCTGGTGTTATTCCTCTGGTTTTGACAAACTCTTCAAATAATTGTAAATCTCCATGGTCTAAAAAACTCAAAAGCACAAACTTCAGGATTTAAAAAGTGGCGGTAATGTAAAATTTTATTAGTCAACAAAATAAATAGCTTCACAAGCTACACGAGCGCTGTTTTCTCCATCAGGTTAAATTCAGGACAGAGCAGGTGTTTGTGGAGGCGCCTCAACGTTGTTTGAGACGTGCAGAAATATTTCCAATTCGTTATGGGACCATGCATGGCGGAGTAAATTATACTCTGGCGGGCCGCCACATTATTAACATTGTACGGGAAACCCTGGAGTTTATTTCCTGGAAAACGGTGTTGAAATGTTGATGACTCATCCTGCACTAGGGGGCGTATACAAATTATTTCACCAATGAAACCTTTTCTCCTATTTTCACATCTCTACCTCGACTTGCGTCTCTCCTTCACCTGCAACACTGAAAGCTTTCAGCTCGAATATGTATATTCAGTAGCAGAGTTCGTTGGAGCTGACCAATCAGAGAAGACCAGGCTCCCTAACTTCCTGGTTTAGCAGGAAACATGTAAATATGTGGATACTGCAGCAGTCCGCTAGGCGTTTCATGGGAACTTTAAAACGGCACGCAATAATAAAACACAAACCATAAAGAAAAATATATTAATATTAAAATAAAAGACATTGTGTATCATTTAAATGCATTGTTTCTTTCTATATAGCATTTGCACTACTAAGAACATTAATGTATCTTCCTGCTTTTACGATAACTATTAATAGTTAAGCACCTGTAAATGGGTTAATATTTCAATACAATGGATGCTTCGTGACGGTAACTGCTGATATAAATGTTAACATTTTTTCTGCACGGCGATGTTCAAATTAGCAGTTAGCATAATGTGTCCTCTGGATGTGACTTATCCAATCAGAACCGTTGCAGAATATAAACTTTCACTACCAGAGATAAAACCAAATGGACCTTTCCAAACATTTTCTCTCTGCCTGTTTTCCCCCTTTAGTACTTCTCGTGCTGCGTGCTGCTGAGTCTGCTGGCCTGCTCCGTCTTCCTGCAGGTCAGCAGCATCGGTAAACTCTTCCTCATGCTCTTCATCGAGCTGCTGTACCTTCTCATCATGGAGGTGCCCAAAGTGAGCCTCTTCGACAACCAGGACCTGCTGGTCATGGCCAACGCCATCAACGTCACGTGAGTGTCTTCATCGCTGCTGCGTGTTGCTCACGCTTGCGACGTCTCAGCCGGCTTTTAATCTGCTGTTTTCTTTTCGTCCCCTCACAGCGAGCACGTGAACGGAACAAGGTGAGACTAATGGCAACTTCTATTACCACCGAGGCCCCGAGCATCACCTCTGCTATCCGTTTTGAGCTAACAGCATCATTATCACTGTGCTGCACACCAAATGTGACTATAATGACCTGCTGGCAACAGATGCTAACGCTAATGAGCCAAGATTTAGAGGGCTGCTTGTTTTTGTGTCACGATGTTCCTGGAAAATATATCTGTATGCAAGTACTCAGCATAAAACAAACAACTAATGTGTTTGTGTGCTGGCCTCTAGCTGTGTGGTCGACACCAAGGTTCCTCTGAAGATCATGACCCCAGTGGTGATCACCGTCTTCGTTCTGGCCCTCTACCTTCACGCCCAGCAGGTGGAGTCCACGGCCAGGCTTGACTTCCTGTGGAAGCTGCAGGTCAGTGCCCGTTGGTTTAAAGCATAGACTGTATATAAATATGGACAACACGTCGCCACTTCCTTGCACTGGCCAACCTGGCGCTATTTTCCCGAGGAAAAGGGCGCCGCCATCTTGCGATTTTGGAGCCAGGGTCTGTGCAGTAGAGAGTGGATATCAATGACCATTTTTGTTTAATTAATACTTCGTTCTGCTCTACTGTACTGTTGTATTTTATTTTTTATTTTTTTTAAATCGCAACTCTCACAAGACGCTTTACGTAGTGGTTGACATAGCAACTGGTAGTCACCGTTATGTCACATCCTGTTTCTATAGCGAAACAAAAAACCAAATAACCAAAAAAAAATTACATCAATATTATATTAACTACCTAAAATGACAGAAACCATTATTGGAATAAAAATATTTGACGTGTATTTTAGTGTTTTAGTTTGCCCTAAGTCCCATCCACTAACATGGAGGGGGTGGAGCTTATGACCTATACTGCAGCCAGCCACCAGGGGGAGCTCTGCTTGCTTTGGCTTCACTTTTCAGGAGCAGTTCCGCATTCATCTTTGTACTGTCCATGGCTTAAAGATAAAAAATACAAGTTGTCGCCAACAAGAAACAACACGTGCTGCCAAAGACCAGGTTTAACACTGGATCTTTGTATCCAACCTTGTTGTGAAGACCAAACAACGTCAGAAGTCTGTTGGCGGAAGTGTCTCCAACAATCAGATTATTTTTCAGTGAGGTATTTATTTCTCAAGGGATGTTCCAGGCCTCTTTGACATCTCGTGGATGCAGTGAAGCAGACTGTGCTGCCTGTGGTTGGTAATTCAATCAAGTGGATAAACAAGTTATTTATCCCAAGAAAAGACAAATGCATTGCTGGGAGGTCGTCCTTTCCAGCTCACTGTTATCTCTGTTGGTTGAAACAGGAGTCTCAAGCTACACTGGCAGCTCAGAGAGGCTGTGATACTTAAAGCTAACTCCCATGGCAATCCATGCAAGTAGTAATAGTAGTTTAGACGTTTTAATTCTGAGTCGGCCTTTTAAACCTTGTCTTGAACTCTTCACCAGGCTACAGAGGAGAAGGAGGAGATGGAGGAGCTGCAGGCCTACAACCGCCGCTTGCTCCACAACATCCTGCCCAAAGACGTGGCCGCTCACTTCCTGCAGCGCGAGCGCCGCAACGACGAGCTCTACTACCAGTCGTGCGAGTGCGTGGCGGTCATGTTCGCCTCCATCAGCAACTTCTCCGAGTTCTACGTGGAGCTGGAGGCCAACAACGAGGGAGTGGAGTGTCTGCGGCTGCTCAACGAAATCATCGCCGACTTCGATGAGGTGAGAAGTGAAACTCTGGTCGTTTGTTGTGGGGTCTAGTGGAACTCGTAGAGGCCAAGTAACATGAGGAAACAGGTTTCAGTCAAAACAAACTGGGATGTCTTCTGCTTTTCGCTTCTAAAAATCGAAATCAGAGGTTTGGTAACTTTGTCTACCCAACAACTGATGGACCTAACCTTCCTCTACCTGCTCTCATCAGATCATCAGCGAGGATCAGTTCCGCCAGCTGGAGAAGATCAAGACCATCGGCTCCACCTACATGGCGGCGTCCGGCCTCAACGACTCCACGTACGACAAGGCCGGGCGCTCGCACATCCGCGCCCTGGCCGACTATGCCATGAGGCTCATGGACCAGATGAAGTACATCAACGAACACTCCTTCAACAACTTCAAGATGAAAATAGGTGGGCAGCAGAAAAGAAATGCTTCATTAGAGGGCCACGGAAGGTTTGACAAAGAAATCATTTTTAATTTACTTGTTTTTTTTTAAGGTCTTAACATTGGCCCCGTGGTTGCTGGAGTAATCGGGGCCAGGAAGCCTCAGTACGACATCTGGGGCAACACGGTGAACGTGGCGAGTCGCATGGACAGCACAGGTGTACCAGAGAGGATCCAGGTAACGGAAAATGGAAAATGCATCATTAAAATCATTAAAATGTCGATTCACTTTATCAAAACCTCTTTTTTTTCTAAATAAGATCAGATGTTCTCTTTAAGGCACAAAACAGCTTAAGTGTGATGATAATTCATTGTGTAAATACGAGATACCCTAAATCAGCCTGGTGACGTCCCAGAAAATCAACTCATCAGATCCCTGTCACTGTTTGGTTTAAGTTCCCTTGTGTAAAACAAAGCGAAACACATCTGTTTGAGTCTAAGTTAATAAAAAAAACATCCACGTAGGTTTCAGACCAGCAGATGTTAAATCATTTTAGCGTAATAACTCACAGCTACTTTGAACACTGATTCACTGACTAGTTGAATCTGGACTGTGTTCCCTGAACTGTTCCCTAATTAAAAGCAACAGCGTGTATGTAACATACGTATGTGGCTCCTTCATAATATTAAATATTCACAGCAACATTTTATTAATTCAAGACTAAACAGAAACATTCTTGTAATTTCTCAGGTTTTATGTTTGTTGTGCATTAAAAACGATTAAAGCTCTGAAAATTAAATAGTTCCCTTCCTTTGCAGTTGTTACTCAGCAAAGTAGCCCCAAAAGGGACGACAAAGGGTCTTTTCTATTTTTATTTAATCTAACACAAAGACAACTAAATAAGCATTGAAACGCTCATTTGCTGTTCAACACGCATCTACGCACACCGATCAGCCATAACATTAAAACCACTGACAAGGGAACTAACATTGACCATCTTGTGGTCAATGTTGTCTAGCAGTAATTCAATGTTCTGCTAGGAAACTTTTACACATGGCATTCATTCATGTTGATGTTACATAGACATGTAGCACCCACCTACACCTAGACCAGACCAGGGACCCCCACCCCATAGCACTCCTTGATACAGACGTACACACACAAAAACGCTTTGGGAACAACTAAAAAAAAAAAACATGAAGCACAGCACAAGGTGTTGACCTGACCTCTAAATTCATTAGAAACTGATCAAGTATCACAGAGGCCCCTCCCCTTAAAGGCCCCCCACTAACCAGACACCACAGGACACTCTCAGAAGGTCCATGTCCATTCTCTGATGATTCACAACTGTTTTGGAGGACCTACACAATATTAGGAAGGTGGTCATAATGTTTTGCCTGATCAGTATAAGTAAGATAAAGGTAGATTGAGTCAGTCATGAAGGTTATATACAGTGTATTTTGTGAATTTGAACCAAAACAAATCCGTTCACCATCCCGTCCTCTGTCTAACCCTCAGGTGACCACAGACCTCTACCAGGTACTGAGCTCCTACAACTACACACTGGAATACAGAGGCGTGGTCACGGTCAAGGGCAAAGGAGAGATGATGACCTACTTCCTCACCAGTGGCCCCCCCAGCAGTTAACCCACACACGCCAAGTGACGCACGACACACGGAGGGCCCACGCGCCTTACGACACAACAAAGCGGGCTCAAAGACCTCCGACAGCTTCCGGCGGACTGACACGGACCGAAGGGCCTCGTCTCGCAGCACCGACAACCCCTTCTCGAACCTGAGGCCACGACGGACGAGGAAAAACAAAAAAAAAGCTCACCCCGGGGGGAGCTCAAGCCCGCGCTGGAGCCTGCGAGTCGAAGACGCCTCGCTGGCTTGAATCTGCCGTCGAGACCAAAGATGTCCAATCAGAGCGCAAAGACAGACAGATTTGGCCAGCTGTAGGTCCTGAAGACAAAAAACAAACTAAACTAAAAGACTTAAAAATAATAAATGCTGTATAAGAAATCGGATTCGCTTCAATCTGCAGGATTTTCTCAAGGGTTTTCGGACAAACCTGCAGGAGGACGTTAAGCTGCGTCGCCTCCTCTTTCTCTCTCTGCCTTTCTCCTGACGTATATACAGTATGTACATGTAAAACACACAAGGTTTCATGTGCGCGTATGTGACTTCATGTACATTTCGTCCATGTTTGTTGTGATGCAGGTGCAAATCTCTCAAGTGTAGACGCTGAAGCCAGCACTGCAGCACCACCCTCCCCTAGTATCGATATCTAATCACGTCGGTAACGAACGGATCGATGGAGAGGCAGGAAGTCGAGGCTTGTTGCTGAAGAGTGAGAGAAGGGAGGAGAGAAAACACAGCGTTTACAGGAAGCTTCCCGTCGGACGTCACAACCTAAACACTAGTCAACACACACGCAACGAAACACAAAGAGGATGTCAGCGAAAAGAAAAAAAAAAAAAGCTTTTTCTAATCTTCAAAGGTTTTGTATTCTCACTTCAGAACACCGACCCTATGAGATATTTTAAGATTCTATATTTTGTACATTAATATATATTAGAGAGCTATCTATAAACGCCGGCGTGTATTCAGATGTACATACTGTATAATTCTCATGTTGGGATCTAAAGAAGCCCTCACTGGTGTTGCCTGATCTTAGCGAAGCGCTGCCCGCAGCTGACTGAACCATTTAGATTGACACTCCTCTATTTTTATTTTACTTTTTTGGGCAACATGAGCCTTTAAAACGTGCAGGAAGTCGGCGAGGACGTCCCTTCGTCGGAGCGGGCGACCAACGACGAGCTACAGGACCAGAAAGGCATCAGTCCCGGTGCTCAAAAGCCATTTTGTTTTGCACTCCAGTGCTTTTAAGCCGTCCACCTCTTTGTGCACTGCTCCATGACCCGCCACCCCCCCACCCATCTTCCTCGACCCCCGCCCCCCATTTTCTCGCTTGCTCAATCAGATGGTACGACCCAATGAATGTCCAATGATCTCCGACGAGGCCTTTAACGCGGACTCTTGACGCTGACAGCGGTGATGATGATGCTCAATCCTGTGGACGGACGGACGGACGGGGCGGGGGGGACAGATGAGCACAAGTGGAAATGTGTTCCCTCTTATCTGCCCTTTTCTTTTTCTCGCCGTCAGAGCGGTTTTCCTTCAGTATTACGTCGTCATCATCAGACTGGTGATTTTTAGTGATGTTGTTACCAAACACTACAGCTGTTTTTTTTTTGTGTGTGTCTTGGCTGAGTCACAGAGTACAAGAGTGTTTTCACCTGGTGTAGAGAGTGTGAAGCATAAAGTCAAGGATGAGGTCATCCAGGTCGAGCTGTGGGTCCAAATAACAAACCTGAAACGGGTCCAGATGCTTCAGTTTGGTTTTTTTTGGAGATAAAGTCAGAATTAGTTGTTATTTTTACTGTCAGCAAATCTTAAGAAAAGACGAGCGATACTTTCAGACCGCCACTTATTTTAGGGAACTCAAAGCATTATGTAGGTACCCACTCAGCCACAACATTATGACCACAGAAGTAAATAACATCGATCATCTTGTGACAATTCAGTGTTCTGCTGGGAAACTTCTGGACCTGGCCTTCATTCATTCATTGGTGTGGATGTTACTTAGACATGTAGCACCCACCTAGACCAGACCAGGCACCCCCACCCCATAGCAATGACACTCCTTGATGGCAGCAGTCATCATCAGCAGGATGCAGACACAAAAACACTTTAGGAACAACTAAGAAAAACATGAATGCTGCAAAAACCAAAATCTTAGCAAATATATTTGTCTCATTTCTAGTCAAAATATCTTATTACACTTAATATGAGACGCAATTGCCTAAAGAGAACCATTTCAGGCAACAATTGCTTGAAAACAGGCAAATAAAATCTGCCAATGGAACTAGAAAAAATGGCTCCATATTAAGATGTATTGTTTTAAACCAAGTCCCTGTGTCTTGCTGAAATGGTACTCTTATATTAAGTGTAATGAGATGTTTTGACTAGAAATGAGACAAATATACTTGGTAAGATTTAGGTTTTTTTGCAGTGAAGAACATCTCAAGGTGTTGACCTGGCCTCCAAATTCACTAGATCCCAAACTGATCAAGTATCTGTTGGATGATCCACAGAGGCCCCTCCCCTCAAAGACCCCTTAAACTAACAACATTCTGCTACCAGACACCACAGGACACCCTCAGAAGGCCCATGTCCATTTTCTGATGAGTCCCAACTGTTTTAGAGGCACAAGGGAGACCTACACAATACCAGGAAGGTGGTCATAATGTTGTGCCTGATCGGTGTATTTAACCCACGAGCCAACGAAGAAGAGGAGCTGCGGCGTACGGAGATTTAACTGTGTCACTGGAATAATTAAAGGCTCAGGTTCCATTTTAAATACTGTCTATTAATAAACTGATGATTTTTAATCAGTTGTCAGAAATTAATTAAATTTGAATTAAAATTACGCATTAAAAATGGAACATTGCGAGATAATTAAAAACCCATAGAGCAGCAGCAAAGCGGTCCGGCCAATCGGAGGCCTGCTGCAGCTCGACGTAGGGGGGAGGGGGGGCTTTAGCGGAAAGAGGGGAGGGACTGAGAAGTTGTCGATGTTCAATTGTTTTGGCTAAGTCCTGGATCTTCAGAATCCTGCCTACTGCACCTTTAAATGGATACTGTAAAAACAAGGAGTACATTTTGCATTTTAAAAACTTACCTTTTGCTCTTTTCATAGGATTTGTTGACTAATATCAATTGTCGGCCTTATCCTTTAAACGCTGGCAGTTTTGCTTTTACTTTCCCGTTTGAAAAAGACCAAGAGAAGCGCGGCACATGTCCAAAAGGTTTGTTTAAAGCGTGTGGAGCAAAGCCTACACTGTTTTTTTTGTCTCTTTTAATGTACTGTACTGCTGCAACCATGATCTACACACACTACCACCACCACCACCACCACTACTACTACTACTACTACTACTACAAAACAACTTGGTCCCATTTGACTGTTTGAAGGCCGTGCCATTCCACAACCATGCGAGTTCCTTTTTCTACTGTTTATTGTGCATGAATGTGCCATTAGAGAACACGAGAGGTTAGAGAGAAGATGCAGCCCAGAGAGGAGGAGGAGGAGGAGGAGGAGGAGGAGGAGGAGGAGGAGGAGGAGGAGGAGGGTGTAGCTATGAAGTGCCTGAGTGGATACGTTCTTAAAAAGGTCCAGGGTGTAGGCTGATTTAGGGGAACCTGTTTAATGCAGGTAATTAAGTATGTGATTTTATTTTTTGTTACTTGGGGGATTAAGATAAACCGCGTTTTATTTGGGCAGCCACTGCAGGTTGTAGTTTGAGCAGCCACCGTTCAAACTACAACCCGAAGGCCAGACGTCACTGCGTCCTACACGCTGGGCCTTTAAGAGCAGCGGGAGGGAGCTCACCTGCTTTCCATTTCTGCAGCTCCTCCTGGTGACCAGCATGGCGGGACGAGGCTGTGACGAGAACAGCTTGAGAGACAAAGACGAGGGTTGTTTTCGTTGTCATGCTTAACACTATGCTCTCTCTCTCTCCTTCCTTTTCTTTTTTGTTTTTTTACAGTAAAATAAACTGCTGAGATGTTTCACAGGTTGCACATGATTTTGATTGATTTGATTTCTTTGGAAACGAGATTGTTGTTAATTAGCGCTGATGTTTCAGCATACTTTTATAGTGCAAAAGGTGCAGACTTAAACTAGCTTTACAAAAATGGCCAAAAGTATGAGGACATTATTTCACTCGTGCAAGAATTTGATTTTATTTATTCATTCATTCATCTTCTGTAACCGTTTAGTCCTGTTAAGGGTCGCGGGGTCTGCTGGAGCCTATCCCAGCTGTCATCGGGTGAGAGGCGGGTTACAACCTGGACAACCATTCACACCTACGTCCAATATAAAATCACCCATGAACCTAACCAGCATGTCTTTGGACGGTGGGAGGAAGCTGGAGAACCTGGAGAGAACCCACACAGACACAGGGAGAACATGCAAACTCTACACAGAAAGGATCCATGGATTCGAACCCGGGATCTTCTCGCTGTGAGGCATCAGTGCTAACCACCTCACCAGTTTAAATTTCTGCAAATGACTAATGTTCAGACCTGGTTAGCAGTCTGCTAGTATTGACCAGAGTGCGCCATCCCCGTAAGTCCCTTAAGGTCCTGGCAAGAGGAAGTATAGAAAACACTTAGTCCTTAAAAACTGCACATGGTGAGTGAGGGATCCCAGTGTGACTATGACTGTGAGGTGAGAAAAGACACTGCTGCACCTCGACAAGGTTCATATAGAAGAAATATCTATCTGAGTGACAGTGGTGTGATGGTTAGCACTGATTCCTCACAGTAAGAAGGTTCGAATCCATCGGCCTTTCTGTGTGGAGGTTGCATGTTGTCCCTGTGTCTGCAGCTTCCTCCCACTGTTCAAAGATATGCTCATTGGGATAAATGGTCAAGGGTGTACCCCGCCTCTTGCCCAGTGACAGCTAGGATAGGCTCCACCCTCACCACCCAAGAGATTCAAACAAGAGGCTGTAAAACGCAACTGTCCACATACTTTTGGTCATGTATCTACTAGAAATAAGGTGCTTAGTCAGCCTCTAAGGACTGCGCCTATAGGGAGCAATTTGGGGGTTGGACACTTGCTCAGGACACCTCAGCCATGGACATAGCGAGAGCTGAACCCAGGAACCCCTCAGTGCCAAGCTGCACCTCTAACTCTTTCAACACTTTCTAATAAACCTCTGATATGAGCATGTTTTTGACATGTTCACGTCGCTCACCAACAGATGGCAGGAGCGCCACATCGCTTGCTTCAAGCAGGGAGTCCTTTGTCTCCATCTCATCAGGATTACTGGGTTTATATATAAATATTATGGGGGATATGGAAGCATGTGCTGATTAACGCCCTGCCTGTTGCTTCAACCATGACAGCATTAATATCTTATTTATATATCATATCATACAAGTCAAATCACCGTCCATCACAGCAAAAAGGAGCAAATTAGGGTGTTTGGTTTTCTTGGATTTAAAGTGGATTTAAATTTTAACTCAAATCCAAATTGAGACTCTGTACAGCAGCAGTAAGAACAACAGTGTTTAGCTTGCCTTGTCTTAGGGAAACTCGAGCACATGTTGCAGCAAACAAACCCCTCAGACTTAATGATCTTAACCTTTTCGGAGATGCCAGCCCGTGAGCTCTGCCACGAAAACGTTATCACCGCTGACATTCACCGACGCGTTCACATTCAAGTCAGCGGCGACAATTTGTCAAAATATTCGCACACATGCATGAAAAGAGGAAGAAGAAATCCCCCAAGCTACAGGAAACTAAATCTGGATAAAACGCTGCTCCCTATAATCAGGCGCAGGCAAATAACATCCACCTATAATCATCATAATCAGAATACCTCTTGTGCCGTTACTTGAGAAATAAGAGAGATGGAAGTGCTGCTTGAGAAGTGTTTCAGTTGCCTTTGGATCTGTGGTGCTTCTTGATGCTCTGAGGGGGAAATAGTGACTAAGGAGGGAAGGAAGGAGGGAGGGAGGGAGGGAGGGAGGGTTTAAAAACTCATCAATCTCACTTCATTTAGCAGCTGAACCTTCAGTGCTCATTTAGCATACACTGCTCCAGCTACGACAGAGTATTAGGGCCACACTGAGGGGAAAAAAAATCAGAAACGTCAAGAATAAAGTCGTAAAATTACGAGAATGAAGTCATAATATTTCAGTTGACCAGCGACTTCCTCCAAGTCCGTCTGGTTTTCTCTGGAAAAGATGCATTTTCTTGCATATTCTTTTTAAAGTCCTAATACTTGTGATGATGCTGTGCCAAAAGCTGTCCTAAAGTACAACTCCACACAATCCTCCACGGGCCTCATTTTAACAACTGTCTACCTTTCAAACAACAGGTTAGAATATTATGACTTTGTTCTCATAAATTACGAGTTTATTCTCGTAAATTCCGACTTTATTCTTTAAGTTTGTGATATTTTTCCCCCTCAATGTGGCCCTAATACTCCGTCATTTTAATAACTGTCTTCCTTTCAAACAACAAGTTAGAATATTATGACTTTGTTCTCGGAAATTACGACTTTGTTCTTGTAATATTATGACTTTATTCTCGTAAATTACGAGTTTATTCTCGTAAATTACTTTATTCTCGTAAATGACGACTTTATTCTCGTAAATTATGACTTTGTTCGTGTAATATGACTTTATTCGCGTAAATTACGACTTTGTTCGTGTAATATTATGACTATTCTCGTAAATTACGACTTAGTTCACGTAAATTATGACTTTGTTCGTGTAATATGACTTTATTCTCGTAAATTACGACTTTGTTCTTGTAAATTACGAGTTGGTTCTCGTAAATTTTGACTTTATTATCATAAATTACGACTTTATTCTTGAAGTTTGTGATATTTTTCACCCTCAATGTGGCTCTAATACTCCGTCGTATCCAACAGCTCGAGGATTAGGTGAATATTTTCTCCTTCAGATTACAGCATAAGCCTTTTTTTCCCCCACAATTGCATCAACGTGCAGCAGATATCATCAAATGAGACCCCCGGTAGCGCTGTGATAAAAAGATATGAAAGCCATTGTACTGGTGATGTCTCAGTTTCTTTTAATGTTCAGCGTCCCCACGCTGCGCTTGGGAGACAATGCGTGTCTCTGTGTGCATCAGAAAATGGACAAATTTACTCAAATCACATCTTATTTTCTTACATATTCATGATCATTTTGCATTCCGTGACTGTCTAGTGTAAAATACAACAAATTAAAAGAGTCATTTTCAGCAGTTCATTCCAACCAGCAGTTCATAAAACCCCTCAAAATAATCACATTCGTTTTCCATACTTGGATAAACCATAACAATAATAAAAAAAAGCCTTGGATTTTTTAAATTTCTCCCCGTTTCATGAGAGACACACCCACGCAAAACAAATCTACTGCGTAGGAAATGGGAGAATGTCGACAAACAATCCCGAGTCAGCGGAGCGCGACGCAGCCACAATCAGGCCCGGGCCACATCGTGAAGGGAGCTATTAGGTCATAGAGGTGTGGCGCCGATGCTGGGAAGTGGAGAACTTTTCTTAGAGCGCGATGGTGAAATCACACCAGAGTCATTTCTTCCAGCTGGGTCCTCTGACAGATCTGTAGCGCAGATGCCAGATGGACACGGAGCACTGCTGCTTGGGTGCACTGCGCTGAGAGAGGACACTGACGATCCTGGCACAGAGCTGAGGGCATGACTTCACTCTCTGCTCATTTGTTTGCTATTATTTGTTGGGACGGCACAGGAATCCAGCCGTAATCCCCCTTTAACAAATGTCCTATTGTCTGATGACGGTAAATATCACCGCCTCCTGATACTAATTATGTTAAACGCAAACACTGTGTTAATATCAACAACCCAAGCATAGAGTGTTTGCTGTCGCTGCAGATGTCTGCACTGGAGGAAAAGCAGGCCAGAGGCTGCTCACATGATCACGGGGCACAGCCTCGCATCCTCAAACTGCTGCCGGTTTATTCACGTTTATCAATCGACACCGGGCTCGAGGCTGAGGAGGCTGAGGACGCGGTGGAGGACAGGGTGTGAATGCTAACGTAAACACCGGGGCAATCGCGTAAGAACAAATAATTCATAAAAATCTGTATAAATCTCTGCGTGTCAAGAGTTAACAATCGTCTGGTAAATAAATAGCAAAATTAACGCCCGGCGACACTTGCAAAGTAAGATATGATCATTGCAGAGTATGACAAACACAAGGCAGCATTGCATAGATTTAAAACAAGAGCTAAATTTAAAAAAAGGTACACAGAGGTACACGTGCAAAAAAAAGTCCATTAGTGGCCTGAAGATAGAAATAAATACCTAATATGAGACGTTTTCATCAAGCCTCTCCAATACTTTTTGTTTTTAAACACCTGCATCCATTGTTTTCTACGTAGCCTCATGCTCTGGTGACTTACGCCACGGTCCTATCAACTTTAATCACGAGCGTGCTCAGTTTAAAGATAATTTGTCTCGGTTGGTTACTCCTTGACCAGATATGCTCATAAAAGAAGCAAATGAAGATATATTTTTCATGTTCCGTCCATCCCCAGTAAAAACTAGGACGTCTGTGTAACCTGCGTATTTGGCTGTGGGTTATGCGTCAGCTCCAATGCTTAACTTTGAGTGCAGGAAGAGCGCGGCTTTGCAAAACAGGAGTCTGACCTAAATTAAGACGTAAAAACTGGTAACGGACTGAGAGCATTGAGTGATTCCTAAAATCCATCCATAAATGATTCAGGCTTCCGCACATTTGTCCCACTGATGCCGACACGCCGAGAACTCGTTTCCCCCCCGTGTCCGCTTCGTCCCCCACAGACGCGTCTCCCAATGCTTCCAGGACGTGCGCGAGACACCTGACTAAACGTCGGTTTGTCCTCGATGCGCTTACGGTCTTCGTCAGACGTTGTAGTCTGGCGCTTTCCCCAGGGGTTGCCTCAGTTTGATCTGCAGGGTCATGAAGGCGCCCACGGCCACGTGGAAGAGGATCTGCCACATGTTCCTCAGTTCGTACAGATACATGTTGGACAGGCAGATGAGTGCAAACGCCAGGAAGGACTTACTGTTCCTCCAGACGGAGAAGTAGGCAAACAGGTAGCACTGAAAGAGAAAAATTGCAACACATTAAAAGAGCGACAGTGTGTTTTCACCAGAGGGTCCGTTTGATGAATCTTCCCCCCCATTCATCGGTCTACAAGTTTGCGGTGATGCATTTAGCATTTAGCATCCAGAGCCGCACAAAAGGAGCTGATGAAAATGTTTTAGAGAAAGGTAGTGGACTGAAAAGCATTGAGCTTTTCTGCTAATGTTAGTCTAGCTGACAGGCTGCTGAGCTGTAAAGTGCAGGGCTGTTAGTCAGCCAGTCAGCCAGTGATGGGTGGCCCTCACCGCGGACTATCACTTACCTGATACAGACAGGCTGCAGTGCCGAGGAAGAAGGCAATCACGTAATTAAAGTCTTCATCATCGTTCTGCAGAAAGGAAGAAAAAGGCACAGAGGCTTATTTTTTTCTTCTCTCTTTAGCTCTAGTAACCCGAGCCCACGCCACAGTCTGCGGTCTAGCCGAGTTATCATAAAACCACCGTGGCAGGAACACTCAATTAATCTAGTTTACAGATTATGATTTCTCATTTAAAGTTTCAAGGGTAGAACAGTAGGAACGGTGACGCTCCTGCACCGAAAGTCTCCAAAGTTTTCTAAAAGGAAAGAAACGCAATTAGAGACAACAGCCCTATTCACATGGGATTAGTACCACCATGTGATTTAGAAATTAGCCCTCTACATCTGAGCTGCGTGTGGCGCAAAGCAAACTGCATCCACTGACCCCGTCCCTGAATGAGATGTCTTAGTTCTGCAAGTCTCTCCTTCCACTTCACAACTTGCCAAAGCTAAACATGTTGCCTTTTACTCCGCGACACTCGTTGACAGCTTTCGCTACGTCGCAGATTTGTCGTAATAAATAAATATGTGATAAGACTGCGCCGATCGCAGGGGAGAAGTTTGTAAATCAGCTCCATCGCACCTTCACCGACGTGATAAAACGCCGTGATCAACGCATCGGTGAATAAAATCCAATCCATCAAAATACCATCCTTAGAGATTTCGCTCGTCTGGTGCTGGTTTGTGAACGGGACTCTGATTTTACACCCGCTTTCATTTACACTTGCGAACACAGCCTTCGTAATTGTCGAGCGAGAAGAAGCGGCAGAAAAGAAGACGGAAAGGAAAGAAAACTCCCTGGAAAAAGAACAACGCTCCAAAAATCAAGGAGATCTCAGAACCTTTGTGTTTGGAGGCTGTTTCTGCTAATTTGCTGCATTTTCTGCACAGACGTCAACAAAGACAAGCACATTATTACTAATTACTAAAGGTCGTCACGTGATACTAGTTCCATGCAAATAGGGAATACTGGGTCTTTTTTTCCTGCAGTTTTTACCTTTAGTTTAATTAGATGTGACTCGTCTTGTGTCGAAAGTTTAAAGCGACAGTTTGCCTGTTTATTTTTACTTTATTTGTAGACTAGCAAAGAATGAGAGCATGCTGTCAGTAATAATCGCTTACTGCACATACAGCTACAGTGATAAAGGAGCCCTATTCACACAAGGTTTGGTTTCACCAGGGGTCCCCAGGTAAAACTGGGCCCGTGCTAAAAGTTGAGACATGACGTAAGGTAATAAACCACCCAGGAACCAAATGTCTGACTTCTATTACAAATAAGCTGGACTGACTTGAAAGCTGAATTCACTGCTTCTGTTTACTGGCTCGTCTGGCTTCTCTTTGCAGACGGCGCTCAGTTCCCAGGAATAACTGCTACTGCTATTTATATTTATAAAAGTTTATGATGACCAGTAAATGCTGACAGACAGAACTGTGAAAACAGAGGCGGCACCTCCATTTAAGGGAATCTGCTCGAGCACCACCTCCATCGCGTCCTCACCTGCAGTATGCTCTCTATAGCGTGAACTCCTCGCAGCAGGTTCAGGCCTCCACAGAGGACGCTGAGCACACAGGATACGATGCCTGAGAGTGTCACTGGCTCCAGCATCTGCGTGGGAGCTGCGAGAGTGCAAGGACACAGTATTATAGACTCTGCAAAAAAAACACTCCAAAGTAAACAGGATGACAAAGCAAATAGTTTTCATGAAATGTAATTATATATAAAAGAAATGTTTGGCTGGATAAAGGCATAAATCCTTTTATGGCAAAGATAAGCCGAGCGTACACTGTTTTTAAATCTCCCGACTTCCAGAACATTCTGGCACAGTAGAAGAAGTGATGTGTCACTATTATCAGATTAGCATACTTCATCCCGCAGGACAAAATGATTTATGTTCTCTGAAAACAGAGACTGGCAAGGTCCACAGAGAGCGAGGAAACTGCTCTGGAGGACGGCATGGGGAGCACAGGCAGCGGCTCTCGGTGACCTGAGGTTGCATCGCTTAAACTTGGGCCAACTGAGGTGTGACAGCGAGTACAAAAGGGTCGTCTCTTAGAGAACAGCGGGCCTGAATGCCAGAAATGCAAAGCGGCAACGCATATTTGAAGCGCACTGTCTCTGGAATGAAATGATTACAACTTAAAATTGTATTATTTGGATTAAATGTTCGTTTTTCATCAGTTTAATGTTTAAAATGATTAATGCACAGATGGGAATTTACTTTGACAGTCCATTTTGCATCGGTGCATCCGGTATTTACCTTCATTCTTTCAGTTAAGGATGCAGCATTATGAGGAAAACCACCAGTGACACTTTGTGTTCCAGAGACCAGCGTTAATAGCGTTAATAGTTTGTCAGCACTCTGTCACACTTGCATACTCGTGTGGAGCAGCAGCTGCCGACCTACCTATGCCCTTGTACTTTGAGGATGTCTGCACGGAGAAGCCGTTGATAGCCTGCAGGTCCTCGGGGAGAGCTGGTAGGGAGGTCGCAGCTTGATCTCCGTCTGCATGTCAGCCAGGTTGAGCCGGGTGGACAGGGAGCGAGGGTTGTTGTAGCGCTGCTTGGTCTTCTGGATGAAGGTGTCTGACGGTCGGCACGGAAACGAGGTGGGGAGAAAACAGAGGGAGTGAAACTAAGACGAACAGATTCTTTAGATGAGAGAGCGGGATGCTAGCAGGGATAGTTTGATGTTCTCAATCTCTGCATTAACTCACAAATTATATGCTAATAAACAACAATTTGGATAAATGACGTACACCGATCAGGCATAACATTATGACCACATTCCTAATATTCCAGGTATTATCGCGATACTGCGGCCTTTTCTTAATTATTATTATGAACTTCAATGTATTTGTACAAGCTATAAATGTTTATTAATTACTTATAATGTCTGCACCTTGTTTAAAGCCCAAATGGTTCCAAATGTGACTTTTGGAGTTTGTTTTTTTTAAGCAAAATTCGTGGTGCCACGGACGATGACGCCGCACGGGTCCGGTGTTTCTGACGTAGTGAATGTGTTGTCTCGTGTTTGTGACCGTAAGCCGTGCGTGGGTCTGGGCGAGACAGAACTCTAGCTTGCCGTTTGTTTTGAAGCGAGAGTTTATCGAAGCGGAGCTGTCTTCACGGAGTCTCGTTCTTGCCGGCAGAAACACGAACAGCCAATCGGCTAACAGACGGACGGACCCAGCGTGCATTATATCCCCAGACGTCACCAGTAACAGGCAAACAGCCAGTCATTTAGCAGCTGTGTAGTTCGGTTGCAGTAGTTGCCATGTGGGGGTTTGTTTAAGGGAGTAGCATGCAGTGAGAAGCCGGGAGGAGAGTAGAGGCGGACGCTATGTAGCGGAAACTGGCACCGGTAGTATAGTAAACCACGGTAGTACCCTCATGGAGAATTTATAGTATAGTAGGAACCATTATGATTTGGCACCGTGGGTATTGTGCAACTCTAGGACCTAGTTTCCCAGCAGAACACTGTATTATCAGAATGGTTATAAGGTCATTTACTTCTCCTGTCGGTGGTTTTAATTTTGTGGCTGATCGGTGTATATGTTTGGTGCTGCACACTGTAAAACGTCACGGAGCTCACCAAATTCAATGAAGGAGTACGGCCGCACGGCGCTGCTGATCCGTTTGGGGTCGTAGGTGACGATAAACTCCTTCTGCAGCTCGTCCAGGAAGCAGAAGGCCAGCACATTGGGATAGTTTGCGGTGCATATCATCAGGTATCCGACGCCCAGCGAGCTGGTGAAGCTGAAACACAAAGATTTACTGCTTTTAATGCGCCGCGTAACCTTTTCCTCACGGCAGAAACCTTGAGAAACTCTAATTAGGCCTCAAAGCCACGCACCGTGACACGATGACATTTCTGATTCTCTGAAAAAACCAACACCATTTCAGCACATCTCTGCTTTAAACCCACACCGTCACAGTTAATTAAACACTGTAACTACGCTCGCATCCGCGCGCACCTCTGCGGAGACACCATCCACTGGCCTTACGGTGTTAATTGATACACAGAGTGCGAAACGCAATCCTCCAGATACAAAGACTTTCGCATTATCCGAATGGCTCGGAGCACAATTGCGCCGAGAGGCAGTTATCACAACAACATCTAAATGGAAGTGGCACATAAATGTCAACAAACGGCACAGGCTCATGCCATGATTACCTCGGGGATATTAGACGGGAAAGAAAGCGGTGAATCTCCGATACGGGCGTGACACCGTGTCGCTGCGATGCCTCAGAACGTTTGAGCAATTAACTCGTTCACAAATATCAGTGGGAGTTCGGCAGCTCGCTTTCTCTGATACGACTCAATGATGGTTAATATTGTAACGTCTAGTTTCACAAGAGTGTGTTATGAGCATTATAGCGCCTTTAAAGAGCTGACATCACTGGGAGCATCTTTTTAAAACCAGCTTAATCCATTTAACCTGTTAAATCAGCTTTTATTTTTATTGCACAGTTTGTTTTATAATGTGCACAATACAGCCATACTTATAATTTTATTTAAATTCCGTTCCATTTTGACTTGGATTTCTTTTTACTACTGTTTATTTTTGTCCTTTGAATACTGTTTATACTGTGCACCTTGCAGAGCTGCAAAAAAATCTCATTGCTCTGTACAGCCCTTGTCGTGCAATGACAATAAAGGATATTCTATTCTACTCTATTCATGCGTTGCAGGTTTTTTTTTTTGTAAGGTGACTCCGACTGCTCTGAAAGGCACCCGCATATAAAATGTATTATTACATTTCTTCTCACACACGTAACAGGCAAAAGAAACCAAACATCTAACAGAATGAATGTCAGCATGGATGAGGCACGCATTCAAAGGCACCGTCTCACCTGAGCGTACAAGGCGCGATCAGAAAATCTCAAACACTTCTAGTTATGCAAGGTCATAAAACCAAGCGTCTGGGGCGGGCTGAAAAAGTGAAGCTGCTTGTTGTTCCCTTAGACCTCTGTGTTAAAAGATCCACTTGTATAGTTGGAAGTAGGGTTGGGCGGTATTATTTCGTGTGACGGTATAAAAGTGTCTACCGGTAGAGATTTTGCAAAAACATTTATATCGGAGAAAGAGCAGATGTTTGCAGCATCTCTCTGAGTCGCTGTAATTACACCGCCTCAACACACGGGGCACTGCAGGCGTTTTACCTGAGTGATAACAGTCATGGCGGAGGCGGAGAGTGAACATCACGACAAAACAGAGGCAGCACGTCCACCCATAACGAAGAGGAGGAGAAAGTCGTACCGAAAAGGGGCACTACGTCTGTTGTGTGGAACTTTTTCGGATTTAGAAAATCAGATAACGAACAAAAAGAGTGTCGCGCGACTGTTGCTGCTGGAGGTGGAAACACCAATAACCTCTTCCACCACTTACAGTTAAAACATGTGAACCTGTGAAACCTGGAGCTCTCTGTTTACATTTGCACACTACAGCTTAAGTTAAAGCTGAAGTTCAATGTTTACCAGATATTTGCACTTTATTTGTGGCTTATTATTTATTATATTATTATATTTTCTTTAAAATAATGTTATGCTGCTGTGAGCAAATAAAAATATAAGAGGAAAATGATCAAATGCGACAGTTTTACAGACATTTTAAGCCATTAATTGAGTTTACAAGGGGAAAAAAAAACATACTGTGATATATATCGTTAGTCTCTATAGTTAACCTTTCCATTCACAGCGACTGTACAGAAGCATCTGGGCTGATCTGAATGATAAGTGGCTACCATCACAGATGAGCTAGCTGCACGCCGAGAAGTCACCCGACTTTCTTTGCCCATTTTTCACTTAGCCAGAAGTTAGTCCGGGCCCGATGACGACAGATTCATCTTTGATTACAGCCGAAGCATGAAACAAATCAACTTTACTCTGATTCTGATCAGGGCAGAAATGAGAAATCAAAGCTGGTGTCACCAGAGCTTATGAAGAGCCTGTCAAAAATCAATATTCTGCTTAATCTAGTGTGTCACTATCGCTGTCACACTTGGAGCCGTCTGTTCCCTGTTATCTTGAAAAGCTCTGGACAGGCTTCCCCAGACTGACGGTGCCTATACTGACGATCTATCAGAAAATAAATCATAATGTCGAATAAAATATAAAAATAAAGTTGGATAAAGTCCTTCTGCACGGCTGTTGTAACCGATGATGCATGAGTATGAGTTGCAGCCATGAATATGACAAAATACTGAAGAAGGTACAGTGTAAGGTCAGAGGAACGCTTCATAAATGATAAACTGTGGTATGATCTGAATCTCTAACAGTATCTTGGGGTGATAAAACAAAAAGTCTAGCTACTAAAGCTCCAGGACACGTGAATAAGTCTCACACAATAAATGTTCTGCTGTTCACACCTTCAGCAGGTATGACAACCGCCACTATAGAGCCAAGAATATCAGAGAATAGATTAAACAGGAACTTTAAACACAGCCTGTTTCATTCTGTCCTTCACTGCTCACATTCTTCGGGCTATTACTGATAAAAGAAACTCTAACAAAGGAGGCGCTGCGTGTTGAAAACCTATAGCCGGCACATTGATGACTTGTGTTGGGTTTCTGTTAAGGTCGCGTCCTCTGTCTGTATAAGACTAATGAGCTCTTAACAAACACTGCTTGAGACAGTTTCAAAGCCTTTCCCTGAGCGTCAGCCACAGCTGTCCAATCACTCACATTAAAATAAAAAAAGCATTTTTTTGTGTTGGAGGGGTCAAGAATAAAGCATTTAAACTGTCAGCAGTATTTCAGCACCCGTGGGTAATTATGAATGAAGATGAAGATGCATGTTCTTCATCACACTGAAACTGCTTTTTAAAGGGTAGCTACATAGTTCATGTATATGTGTGTAATTAATGTGACAGAGCCCTTAAAAATGACATGATTAAATAAACCTACTTGACATTGTACGGTCCGGTCTTAAGTGTGCAGCGGTCGGGGAACTGGCCGAGCTTCTTGGAGAGACCTTTGAGGTGTCTCTTAGTTTCCTGGAGCTCTTTGTCCTGCTCGTAGTCAGTGGACGCAGACAGAGGCAGGCCGTCCCCGACCCGAACCACAGAGGCAAACAGCACCGTCGACATCTTACAGGTCTCAGCGTCTCACTGAAGGCCTGCAAAGCAATAAAATAAAAAAGATTAGGTTTGTTGAGACAGTTCATTTCTCAGAGAGTCACAGTAAAACATTTTTCTGTATTTTTTAATCTTGTAACTTTTGATGTTGTACATGTTAGTCGGAGCAAGAGGTCAATCTGAAGGTGTTAGCCTGAGCTCTAGGAAAATGTAGCCGACGGTTTTAACACATTTTCTGACATTTTACAAAATATAAGAAGAATCAATTGCTTCAAAATGATGCTGTGTTCCCTTAATAAAGAAAACTGATTTGTTTTATGGGAACCCCATTCAAGAAAACAGTCAAACCAACTTAAAATGACTTTAAGACTGACTCCTTCTTTACAGGATTGGTGCCCCAAGAAGCGATCCTATAAGATCAAGTAAAAACACAACCTTTGCTCTTCAAAACTTACATATCATGTTGAAGTTTTACAACAGTCTTGTGTTCAAAAAGGCAACTAGACTGAATTTCTTCTGCTGTGAATTATTATAATATCCACAGAGCATGTTTTATTCTCTGATTAAACAATAAAATAATTCATCTAAGCATCTGAGCAATAAATGTGCTGATTCAATGACAGACCTTCAATGTTTCCTACAGTATCAGACACTTTATGGACGGGTCCTGACCCCTGACATTAAACACTGAAATGAACGGCCATAATTCAATGTTTAGAGTCCATAATTCTCCTGGAGTGACTCTCCCGAGCGCTGCTGCTGCTTAAGATACGTGTAAAAACATTTATTGCGATTCCTCATGTGAACATCCTTGGTGCCGGACTGAGATGGCATCTACCACGCTGTGAACAGGCTGTGAAATAACGTCACTTTGTTCTCAGTGTGAGTCAGATACAGTCCATCCAAGCATCATCTTCATACCCAAACAGAAGTAAAAATAATCGACCGTATTGCATTTTGTATGTGCACTTAGGAACAGCCTGGAGTGACATGGTGTTTGGAGTGAAGATGTGCTGAGATCATTTCATACAGTCAGCTATGAGGGAACTATTGTAAACAAGAAGACTAGAGATCATAATATTTGAGCGCTTGTGTTTACCAGGTGGAAACTAAGTTTTTGAAGGTTTAAAGTGCATTTCATAACCTTTGCAAGCATTATTCTGTATTTAGTTTCTCCAACACACTTTCAAATTTCTGTTTTCCCAGTGCGTTTGGGTGTTTTCTGGGATTTAAACTGTGTAAATTGTGATCTGAAAACTGTTTAGCATAGGATATGTGTGGAAAATACTACTAAATAGAATTTCAAACGCAGAAATCTTTATTTTTCATTTTCATAATATCATAAAACCTTAAAGCGGACATGTTTTTTATCATTATTCAGCAGCTTTTAGTGAGTGAATTCAGTCACTATCAGGTAGCAGAAGCTAAAAGCGTAAATGACAGGTTAAATGTTTTGCTGAAGACCAAATGCATCAGTATTTTGATGAATCATTCATCGACTAATCTAATGCTTATTTGTGCATTACTGCCCTTAGGGGCCTTACAGTTATGGCCCTCAAATTAAAGACTCGAGGAAGCTGTTCTGATCTAAGTGGAGAACAAAACCTGCTCGTCGTTGCGTGGGGGGTTGTTTGGGAACCATGGACAGCTCCGAGGATAAACCAAGGGGCGTTGATAGGAAGTGATCCGAGGCTTTCTCTGTCGTGACGTGCCTTCACTACACTCGTGGCCAAACGTGGAAAATCACACAGCTTCAATGCCACGCGCAGGAGTCCCACATCACTATTTGGTTTAATTAAATATAAACTAAAGTAAGGAATTGCTAAAACGGGCTGAAATAACTGGTGCGTTTGTGTTAGCTAGCTTATGCTAACTTAAGAGTCGTGATTCCGGAATAACCTTGTTTACTTTCGTCAACATAGGTTACATCTCTGCTAATGTTACTGTCGTCTAAACCATTATAACTGATTAAAAAAGTTCAGTTTATTCAAGAGGAAAACATATTCTAGCTACAAGCTACGTTAGCCAAATAGCCACAGTAAGAGGCTAACTGCATTAGCTTGACCTGCAGACGTTAGCGTAATCAGGCTAAGCAGCTAACTTTGCATGCCCACATCCTAGAGCAAAAGCCACGAGGAAACCTGAACAAAACTCACATGTCTGATAAACTGAGACAGTCCCTTGGCTCTTTAATACCAGGTAAGCGAGGGTAGCATCACGCAGACATCTGTGGTATGCAGCTCTGAAACTGTGCAGAGAGCAGATGGATGCTAGCAACCCGCAGGCAGCAGACGTGATGTGACGTTGACGTGGCTGTGTCGCTGTGCATTGTGGGTAAAGCTTAACTTCGCCGGCGTAATAAAATTAAATTATATTAAATATGATGAAATAAAATAAAATAAAATAAAATAGTATATGCTGTTTTATAATAACATCTTCCGATATTTGCATTTTGCTTTGGTTTTTATATTGAAAATAAAATCGATAAATTATATTTCATTTAATTAAATCATATACAACTGAATTTTTACTATTTTTTAATAACTCCAGTTGTTTTTTTAAGGCAAGGCAAGGCAAGGCAAGTTTATTTATATAGCACAATTCATACACAAGGCAATTCAAAGTGCTTCACAGTTACATAAAATTACATAAAAAGAGGGGCAGATAAAATCAACACATAAAATATCATCAATAAATTACTTAAAAGCAAAAGATCAGTTAAAATACTTTCAGTATGCACAGGTAAAAAGGAATGTTTTCAGCCTGGATTTGAGCATTGTCAGAGTTGGGGCCTGTCTCACACTGTCTGGAAGCCTGTTCCAGATTTTGGCTGCTGAGAACTGAAAGGCAGCCTCACCGTGTTTAGTCCTGACTCTGGTCTGGATCAGGAGACCAGTTCCTGAGGTTCTCAGAACTCGAGCTGGTTCATATGTCTCTATCATGTCAGAGATGTACTTTGGTGCTAGTCCATGAAGAGACTTGTAGACTAGCAGAGCGGTTTTGAAGTCTATTCTCTGAGTGACAGGAAGCCAGTGCAGAGACCTAAGAACTGGACTAATGTGGTCGTATTTCCTGGTTCTGGTCAGGACTCGAGCAGCAGCGTTCTGGATGTACTGCAGCTGTTTGACGGCTCGTTTAATTAACTTATCTAATAATTTTTTATGTTTCATATTCAGTGTTTACTGTTAAGACTTTTTTTATTTCTGTCCTGTTTAAAGGCAACACAACTTAAACAAAGCTATATATATATATATAATTGAAAACAATCAAAGGGTCGGATCTAATACAGGGGAAGTTACACGGTTATTAGGACACCCTGCTTAGCACGCTCTACATTACACAAACAAACAGGGAAAGTAAATGAACAAGATAACATTGCGCATATAAAGATTATGAATATGATAGCATGCTGTGGATAATACGCTATTAGCACATACTGTTAACAGTTCACTGAAGCTGTCTGACATGAGCAAATATTGTACTATTGCAGAATATTCATTGATTTCACTTTAACATTCATGAGCTCATTATGTTTATGGTTCTCTTTTTCAATCTGATCTCGACTTGCTCCACTTGCTACTTTCCCACATAAGGCCGGCCGGGGCAGAATCAGCAAGCATCTGATGCCGAGATTCCCTTTTATGTTAAAACTAAGGCATGAAAAATGAATAATGTGTCCCGAGAGCCTGCCAAGCTTTAGTGCTCCGCTCAGACCTGAAATAGGCCATTCACTGGCGTCAGCATTTTCTTCAATTTTCATACATTTCCTGCTTAAATATGGAAGAAAAACAACAACAGCCGTGGTTTGAGGAAATGAAAGCAGCAGCACGGAGATGGTTAGTGGCCCCATTCTTCACACATAGCCATGCAATCTCCCTGGAGAACAGCAATGTGTCAAGCCTGAGGGGACCTTCTCAGTAACCTCACGGTTCGCGTGGGAAAGCGAGTGAGAGAGACAGACACACAGTAAAGGTGGATGATGGATGTCTGCTGCTGCTGACAAGTTGATGAATAGCCACAGGTCTCGGCAAGTGTTTAGTGCAGAAAATGTCAGGTGTGAAGGGAAAGGCAGCGCCGTCATTCACAGTGACACGGTTTAAACTGAGGCACAAACACTTTCACGGCATTCAAATGCAGCCGTGCCTGCAACTGTCTCTTTCCCTGCATGTCATCATTATACATTTAATCTATGAGGAATTCTTGGGCACTGTGGCACGATCTAAAAATATATCCGTAGAATATTTTCCTGGTTCAGCTACAAGATTTTGACTTTTTTTTTCCCCCCAAGGGACATTTAAAGAAATGTCTTGAGGGAGAAATTATGTTATTATAAAGACAAACAATCCAAAGCCTCATCCGTGACCTCTGCAGGATGCAATTTTTTACAGCCTCCAAAGAACAATGCAAGAGATTAAACAGCGAAAACGCATTGTTTCTGAAAGTATCATTTGTCCTGAGGATGGTATGCTGTCACTTAGCTGGTACTTTTGTTCTTGTGCATTTCATTTCATGATGGACCCCAAAGACCCATTAATGTAACAGTGCCTCATCAAAAAATGTCAAAGAAAGGCAACTGGACCCACAGATGTTTCTGTCTAAACCTCCTGAACTCCCCACCAGTCTCTCAGAACTGAAGAAGCTACGATGAGTGGCAAAACATAGTCCTTTTCCATGTTGGAGAAACGTAGAAGTGCAAATAACTCCTGAAGAGTCACCCTAACTTTGGTTTAAATCAGCGACAGAGCCAGAATGTGTCATCTGTGGCGTCAGAATAGATAATTACAGTTTCAGATCAAACGCGCTCTAAGTGATTTTGTGTGCAGTGCAGATGTGCGCAAGCTGGGTGGGAACTTGGAGCAACTGCCCAACAGGATAAGCCATCATAGATAATTGATGGATTGATGGATGGATGGATAAAAAACTGACATCCCTCATTTACAAAAGCTTCCAGACCCTTTGCTGTGAGACGCCAAATTACAGTCAGGTGCATCTTATTTGCCTATTTACCCACGAGACATGTCTTGATTGGAGTCGCCCTTTTGCAAAGTGGACATCGTTTAGAAAAGCACATGTCCGGGTACATAAGGTCAGACTGTTCACACAGCAGGTCAAGACAGAAATTAAACCACTAAGTCTAAGAAACTCTCCATGGAAACCAGAAAAGTCGTGGTGAGGCAGATATGAGGTCAAGGGTGTAAAACCATTTTAAAGCTCTGAGCGGGAGCACGGTGACCTCGGTAATAGCCAAATGGAAGAAGTCTGGTCCAGTCTGGAATCTGCAGTGAACAATTTAAGTCTCTGCCATTGTCGCGGCATCGCTCAAATGGATTTCCTCGACTGTAATTTACCGGTTTCTGTCAGCAGTATCATAAAAAGGGCTGTGTTCTTGTCGTTCTTGATTGATCGTGTCGTCACGTGAAACGAGCCAAAGAAAATCTTTAACCCTCCCAAGCAGATATGCATCTCATTGACTTCTGTCGTTTGATTAATGTGTCCAAACACTGGCAAAATGAATAGCAGGATAATACTGAGAAAGATGTGCACATAAGAGCAGCAGAAAGTGCAGCGTGCCTCTTGCTTTCTAACGATGCATCGGAAAAATGAAGGGGTCATGCGTGGGCTTTCATAGTAAATGAATGCAAGGACAACACAAAGAAGCAGAGGTGATTTAGAGGATGGATTTAGAGGCGGACGATGGCAGATTGACGTCACCGAGATAAAATCCTGAACAATCCAAATGCAATTATCCATAAAGGGAGAATTGCTCGTGTTTAGGGCGCTTGAATTTGAGCAGACCTTGACTTTGTACTAACTACCCTCTATTTCTTATGCTCATTTTGCACAGGTTAAAACGCTTCCCTCCCCTCCGAGAAAACCCACAAAGAAGCAATGAAGCAGCGCTCCCAGGCATGCAAAAGTGCTCCACCCCGTTGAAAAAAATCCTCTAAAGTGAAATTGGGATTGAGAGTGTATTTCTGCCTGCGCTCACAGGCATTAATCAGGCTGCTAAGGCTCAATGCTGCACGCATCTCAGCAATAGCGCTTTATCTAAGCAGACCTGCGTGACCCCATAAACTGCAAAAAAAAAACAACACATGGAAGACAAGAAACTTCATCCTCAAAGTCACACCTCAGCTTAGACCAAGCCTTTGAGGACTAAACTCCACACATTGCTTTTAGGATCCTAATTACTTGTAATACTCAATGCGTGTCAACCTTGAAACTCAGAGGAGGGTCAACTTTAGGTCCAGGTGTCAGATTTCAGGCATTTCTCACTGGCCTTCTGTAAAGGCCAGTAGGTTCTCCCTTATTCCACTCTTCATTAGGGTGTGTCCCAGATTATAAACCTTCAAAACTGACCTCAAGCACTGGCTGAAAGCAAACCAGTCTTGTAACCACTGACTTTTATTTCCTTAGTAGTGTACAGTCTTGTGATGTGCTCTTATGTTTTTGTGTTACAGTCTGCATAGATGTTCACAGATGTGCACTGTCCCTATTTGATATATCAAATAAATAAATAATAAATCCATAATCAGATCTGTTGTGTTTCTGCTTGATGTTCATTTGTTTCACTTGTGAGATGCAGACAGGAGTGAGTCAAATCAGACACAACCACTTACACCGAGATTGTCCGTTAGGGGTTGTACCGACTAGTCGACTACGGTCCAGTACGGTCGTCGCAGCACACAAGCCTCGGTTCATCATGTGTGTGGAAATACTTCACTAAAGATGAAGCTCATTCTAACTCAGTAAGTCAAAATGAAAATGTATCAGCTAAGCTAGCAGAATAATCCTCTCAACGGCAGTCGATTAACAGACGTCCTGCCGAAATAGAGAGAAGGAGGCTGCACATTTGATGGTGAATTTTTCATTATCTACAGTTACTAGACCTTTAGCTACATTATCCTATCTCACAACATGCTGTGAAGTACTATTAAATGCTGACAACGGCGACGATGGCGATGTGACGTCACCAACTCGTCGACGTCGACTCGACTTTCACCACCTAAGTCGACTATACAATCTATACAAGATCAACTATTCATCAACTATTCATCTCATTGTGGTGTAAAGCCATGTTCTGCAGGAAATCATTACAAACATTATGTGTGTGTATTTTTGGTGGAGGTCTGACAATGTTCTGTAACACAGAGATGTAAATATTTCCAATGGCAATCCCTGCAGAACGTTTTATAAATCAAAACCAAAACTGCCAACGTCATGAAACACACACTAAGCCAGTTCCACCACATTGTTTTGATCTATCCCTGCTTCTCCGTCCTCACCCTCACCTCCATGCTGACCAAATCACCTCATTCTCATTTTCACACCCTTTCCACTACTCTTGCCCAGAGCCAATCAGTACACGCAAATCCCTCTTCTTTAAATTCATTGCTTTTGTGTCGTGCAGACCTCCTCCTCATTCTGCCGGTACCTGGCGTCTCAATCTGCGCCTCCATCGGTCTGTCTGCTCCACAGCGGTATCTACCTCCTTCATCTGGGACTGCAGAGATTTTGGTGCTCACCTGAATATAAATGCCAAAATATATTCATCTCATAAGGGCACGAGGCTCGGGTCTCAGTCATCCAGGTCCGCATATATCTGAAAAAACTAAAACTAAACTAAAACAAAGGCAACTGGAGTTATTTGTCTTGGAGATGTGTCACCACTCATCCCATTGCATTCTTCATTTCTCTTTGAGAACGTTTGTGGGTGATGTTCACTTGAAAATCACATGTCTAGGGTCTGTTGGGTCTGCTACTTTGAGGTGTAGCTGGATTTCAGATTTCTGATTTCTGATTTCTGAGTCCTGACCTGAAGAAAAGTTCAGGAGGTCACCAAAGCCAGAGGTATGCAATGTCTGGGACACACAAGTGTCTCAACAAAGTTTGCATCAGAAGTCATCCAAGCTGTACAGTCACAACTCTAAGATGGCTTATAAATCACTCAGTGAAAACTTGTAATGTACACCGATCATGCATAACATTATGATCACCTTCCTAATATTGTGTAGGTCCCTCTTGTGCCTCCAAATCAGCTGTGACTCCTCAGAGCATGGACATGGGCCTTCTGAGGGTG
The DNA here is from genome assembly GCA_005024645.1 of Planiliza haematocheilus. NCBI lineage: Eukaryota > Metazoa > Chordata > Actinopteri > Mugiliformes > Mugilidae > Planiliza > Planiliza haematocheilus. Next base: position 1,322,239 of record SRSE01000170.1, on the reverse strand, counting down.
TCCTGTGGTGTCTGGCAACAGGATGTCGTTAGTGGGGGCTTTTGGGTCCTATGGGTTGAGGGGAGGGGCCTCTATGGATGGATGATGATGATGAGATTAAATGTCTGTGTTGGAAACTAAAGACATGGAGTTTAAATGATGTTGGTGTTCACCAAGTGAAGATCACAGATCACCTATCTGTGATGAAACTATAGAATTGTTGCATTATGGGAAATATGTGTTCTGGGTGCCTCAACCATGCTAAAAAACCAAGAGTAAGCATACATCGATTAGGCGTAACATTATGACCACTTAATGGAACTTCTGAGGGTGTCAGAATATTGTTAGTGGGGGGGCCTTTGTGTCCTATGAGTCGAGGGGAGGGATCTCTCTGGATCATCCCACAAAAACTTTGGCATCTAGTGAATTTGGAGGCCAGGTCAACACCGTGTACTATTCTTCATGCTTTTTTTAGTTGTTCCTAAAGTGTTTTTGTGGCTGCATCCTCCTGGAGATGTCTGCTACCATCAAGGAGTGTCATTGCTATGGGATGGGGGTGCCTGGTCTGGTCTAGGTGGGTGCTACATGTCTAAGTAACATCTACACTAATGAATGCCAGGTCCAAAAGTTTCCCAGCAGAACACTGAACTGTCACAAGATGGTCAATGTTATTCACTTCTCCTGTCAGTGGTCATAATGTTATGCCTGATCAGTGTAAATATAGCAAAAATGAAAACAACTGGAAAAACCTTTTGAAAATGTTTGGCTTTATTTTTTTGATTCCTTACTGCAAGGGGCAAAACTGTACATATGGCTGGGCACAGAAAACAAAATCAACAAAGGCAACAATGACTTCTTGGCTTAAGTATGAAAAATTCCCACACAACATGGAAACCTTTGGGAGAGAAAGGGATAGAGTCTTTCTGCGCTCAACAAATGCATGATGTCAGCGCAGACGTTCTCTCACAATAAACAAATGCACAGAGTTAATCAAAGGTGACTGCTGAGAACAAACACTCAATTACAGAGATATGTCTGCGAACACCTAAAAGCACTCTTGCATATTATGAAACGCCGATTATCACAACGAACACGCGCACGGAAAATAAATGTGTTTGATGCCAGCCGGTTCCACTTGGAATGAGTTCATTTGGAATCGCAGTGTTGATGTTTGACGAGAAACGGTTCAGTAACGTCTACTGAAAATGCTGTCATGACCCAACACAGGAAAAAAAAAAAAAAAGGACAATTCAGTATTTTTTTTTGCCACAGGGAAACAAAAATAACAGAATTTAGTGACATAAGGACTCAAAATGATTCAGCTGGAATGCAAAATTACAAACAAACCAGTTCCCTTTAAACTGTGTTTCGTTATCCCTGAGAACCTTATTCAGAATGAAAGAAACCAAACTCTTGAATAATAAAACACAAGTTCAGCTACGGATAGGGCTTTAAATATTCATAGAGGCCGAAGGATGGGAGCAAAAAAGACAAAAAAAATGTCACAAAAGTAATGACGAAAGAGGACTGCGAGAAGCGGGAGAGGGACGTGGAGACTTCATGTGATACTTGATTACTCCTCGGACGTATTGTCGGTTTTAAATATGAGGGCAGGAACGAGAGAGAAGGTAGACGAAGCCCGAGGAAGAGGGCCGTCGCCTCCAAACTCGACTTACGGTTTAGCAGAAAGCGGCATGAAACAGATTGGGAATCCTTAAACCCAAAATAAAACAAACAAAAAAAAACCCTGCTCGCCCCAAAAGTGTAAAACAGAGGTCTGAATTTATTCCAGCAACGCGTGAATGCAAAGGGGATCCATGATTATTTCATTGGACAGAGGTAAGAATCGCGTTTTTGACATTTTATTATGATCACCATGCAATATTGAGCCGCTGCACACTCTCCCAGCCCTACCCTCGGTAAAACATTAATGAAGTCCCATAATGAATAAACAACAGAGGTACTACAGCTGTGGTGTATTATTATTATTACTTTTTTAATGTACGGAAATATACAGAAGGGAAATGCGCAGTAATATTTGGCTTTTTTTCTTCTCCTTCTTTTGCTTCGACTTTGTCTGGATCACGTTGTGAGGGAGCTGCACGGGCACCGGGCCTCTGGTTCCCTTCAGCTACTCATCAGCACGTTTCGATATACTATTTTAGATTTTAATATCTTTAAGGCCACAGTTTTGAGCAAATGAAAACCTTTCTTTAAAACAAAATAATAATAATCAAAACAAATGAATGATGCAAGTGCAGATCCATACAGAATATTGACCATTTAGCTCTAATGTCACAGTACCCCAACGCCACACACTTCACATTTAACTGTACATATTTATTCATTGTATTTTTTTTATTAAGATGTTAGTGTTAAATGCAGTTCTGTTCCAGGTGATCTGTGAGGAATCAATATTCTGGATGGCTCCGGAGACACGACAGCTCTGTACAAGAAACAGGAACCGATTATCGGCACGGGTCTCCATGGAGACGCGGTCGCGGAGCGGTGGCGGACGGCGCGGCCCTCACCTTAGACTGAAGACGCCCACCACCAACCAGTCCGCCGTGTGTGTGTCAGTCCGGTCCCACAGACCTCCCACGTGGCTAAGCAGGGGTCAGTATTGCATAGATACAGTATAGGGTGTAGGTTTTCACATAAAGTCACAGTGATTGGGCGGAAAAAATAATAATAATAAAAAAAGAAATCACTTTTGTTCTGTCTGTGTATTTCTGCCCATTATTATATCCATGAAAAAAAAAAAAAGAAAGGAAGAAGAAGTCTCAAGTGGTTGGTCTAGAACTCTGTTGGTATTATTATAAACGGGATCACCACGGTATAAAAAAATAGCCTTTCGCTGAGGTCATCGAGTCTCCCGTGTCAGTGCTGATAGGGCCATTGTCCGGCTCAAGGGTCACAGTGCACGCCAGCCTCAGAGCTCCTCCTTCTTCTTGACGACCTTTTCCTGGTCGCGTCCCCTCAGGCTGCGCATGAACCCTATGAAGCCGGCCTCCTGTGAAGACAAGTTAGATGGTTAGAGCAGAGCGAAGCACATTTCGGAGTTTGAAGCCATTTATCACTCTGGAAATAAGACTGTCATTAAACATTATCTCAGCGCGGCCTGACAGCACAGAGAGAGAGAGAGAGAGAAGTAAACACTCCAAGTATTAATACTATTACCAAGGTCAAGGTCAGTCTGCTTCAATGCATTGTGAATATCAAAGCAATCTGCACTGATCAGCCACAATATTAGAACCACTGGCAGGAGACGTAAACAGCATCGACCATCTTTCATCAACTCAATGTTCTGCTGGGAAACTTTTGTTCCTGGCATTCATTCATGTGGATGTTACTTAGACATGTAGCACCCACCTAGACCAGACCAGGCACCCCCACCCCATAGCAATGACACTCCTTGATGGAAGCAGCCATCCCCAGCAGGATGCAGCCACAAAAACACTTCATCAGGTATCTGTGGGATGATCCACAGACCCCACCGCCCCCTAACAATATTCTCTGATGAGTCACAACTGTTTAAGAGGCACAAGGGAGACCTACACAATATAAGGAAGGCGGCCGTAATGTTATGCCCGATCGGTGTGTATATATAAATAAATGCATGCTGCATTTGAGCCTTTGCCAAACGACCTCACAGAACGCTGAATAAGCTGATCATCAGCAGGTAAACCTCTCTCTGTATTAAGGAGTATATTGGTGTTCTAAATCTGTTTTACATGGAACGGCAACAATTGTTCACCAGAGCAACCTTAGCAGAGACGGAGCAGTTTGGAGGAAGCAGGAGTGTAGGAAGGGAAACGAGAGTTACGGATGTAACCATGGTTCTACGAATGCACAGGGAACAGATGTTCAGTGGATCTATCTATCTATAGACGAGGTTTCTAATAAAACAGCAAGACTGAAACATTAGCAGCCAAACACAAAGACGAATATGAGACTAAACAACGGTGAAGAAGGCGTTCCTGTGCGACTTCCTGCCTTGGCCCAAGAAGCTTTGCCTAACTTGCATGAATTAGCAGCGTCTCACCTCAAACTGTAATCAGGAAAGCCAATCTACTGTAAAATCATTTGCAGACAGTGCACTTTCAGAAAAAAACACCTCTGTTAAACTCTTTCCAACGGCGAGCAGAGAGTACAGTTTGGTTGGATCATTTTGGCGCCAACTGAGAGCACCACCGTGATCCTGGCACCGGCAAGCTTGTATATCACGTTTAAAAATTAAATTAAATTAAAGAAGGCGAGTGTGAGAACAGGCGAGACGTGTAATTCCACTTACCCCGCGATCTCCGTTGTATTTTTCCACAAACTTGCCGTAGTTGTAGTAGTTGAACGTGGGGTAGCCCTCCACCCCTTCCTGCTTACAAACCTCGTGGTTCTGGCCTTTGGTGCAGTCCACAGCAGCGTACACAATCTGAGAAAGCAAAGATTTAAATTCGGTTTTTATCAGCACAGCACACAAGCATAGTTATCTTTTAATTATGTTTGAGGAAAATATACACGAAGGAAACTTCTGTGTATTTTTATTTGTTGGAAAAGCTTCAGCCATTAATGTTCGATAATAAAACCTGTGCTAACCGTAATGCAGATGCTCGTTTGCCCAGCCTGTGGATGCTAAAGCTCCTGAAACTCCTAAAAACCTTCAGAAAGCAGGTTTATGTATGACTTGACTCATGTTTCATTACATGTCCACCTTTTATTGTCGCTTTATTTTAACACTGAATTTAAGAGACGTTTTTATTATTCGCCTTCGATTAGTTGCCTCTCGAAGGCTCGGCGTTTTCAAATGAAACTTTATTATAATTGTAGATCAATACAGAAAACAATGCACGCGGTGTATAACGGGAGAAAATACAGGAGTAAAACTGTCAATGTGTTTTCTCTTTTCCAAACGACGGACTCCTAGTGCAGGCGGCGAAAAACCGACAGATGCTTCGCTCTTCCTCGGCGGCGTTTAGAGTCAAAACCCACAATGATCGGTGCTACACGGAAAAACAACAACAAGGGAGATTTATGTTCCGCGTCTGCCGCATCGATTAGTGACAAGCCGTCCCAATGAGCCGTAAATGCCGCCTCCCTGATACATGGCTCACTCAGCATGTCCGTTTGAACGGCAGAAATGTCACCCTCTGTCAGGGTGCTGAGTGCTGCGCGCTGATCGTCGAATAATCGCTCCCCGTCTACGGCTGAATGTGGCAGATGTGTTGGGGAAGGGAAAAATATATATTTTTTTGTACATCATAGTGTGAAGAATTGCTAGCTTGTTTTTAATGCAAAAGTGCAAGAATCTGTATTCTGATGTGGACTTTTGGCGGCACATACGTCGACGAATGCAAATGAGCAACGCAGAAATATTCGTTTTCTGCTGTCGGTTAATAATGTGTCTAAAAAAAGGGGTTTCAGCCGTTCTGCAAAACTGTGCATATTCAGGTGTTTAACCTGCGGGAAGGCAAAGCAGTCAAAAGAAATTCAGTTGACAAAATCATCCCATCCTCCACGTAGCCAGGCTGTTTACCAAAGAAGTACCGTTTGCAGCGTCGAACCAGCTCGAAGCTGCAGATAACGCCGAGCACCAGGGGAGACAGTTGCAGCAACTGAGGGCACATTTAACCGCGGCCTCCGTCCAGCTGCTCATCCGCGCGCAATCAATCAGAGTTGCCGTGATTTGACAGGCGAAAATGAAGTCGTAGAGCTGTTGTTCTTCAAAGGTCCGCAGCCAATTCCGCTATTGATCCATCTTCAAGTGACAGAGGACCGCACATTATGTTATTGATTGGACGGCAAGATTTTTAGAGGAGCGGGGGTATTACGAGCTGGCCTGGTTTCAATTGAGCGGCGTCGAGAGGGGAGAGGGTAGCGGGGCGCAGCGGTAATCAAACTGTGCTGACACACTCGGGAGCTAGTTCTGTGCTCACAACAACGTAACTGTAAACATAAAAAAACGATGTGTAGAAGCTAGTCAACAAGACAGGATGTTTTAAAGTGAAGAAAGAAGTCGTAACTTTGAAAGAAGAGGCTGTGTTAGCGATTTTAAAGCACAGAAAGCAAGGTACTAAACATTTCCCCCGTCCATGGATCAACGCAGAACGCGTCGAACAGAGTAACAACGTCGATCCTTGTATTGCATCACCTGCGCGTGCACGCTCCTCTTCGTCCACGGCGCAAACAAGCCCCGCGCGCAGGGAAAACATTGCGCGGCGGCGTCACGGCAGGTCAAAAGCTCCGCGGGGAATCTTTAATCATTGATTGCTTTCCAAGAAGTGACAGGTTCTAGGAAGCCGAAAGTCTCCGTTTAATGGGGGTATTTAAGTGCACTCTCTCTAACTGCTGTATGCACAAAATACAGTGGATGAGAGGACTCGGAATCGATGCATGATCAATGATAAATGGCGTTGATTTGGAAGTGGACCAAGTGAAAAAGATTCCGTAGCATGGTCAACGGTTAAGATAGCTCAGTGTAAGACTGTTCAACAGGTAACTGCTAAGAGGAATTTTTATTTTTTTTTGGTAAATGCTTATAAGTACATCTCAATTGAGGCTGTGTTATTAGTACAGTGACAGCGTCTGAGTCAATGTCGCCGTTGATTGAAATTTGGGTAAAAAAAAGACAAACTGCTTGTAAACAAATCCAGCTCCCACGCCGTCATAGCACAGGGCGCAGAGTTTTAATTGTTTGTGTCTTCAAAGCCGCAGCTAAGCCCCTGTTTGTCTTTGGTAAATGAGGCAAGGGCAGCTAATAGACTGTGATCAACGGCGTCTTGGTGCAATACACTGGGGCTCGGCTTTACAAATAGAGAGCACTGCCAAGTAAACACATGCCCACTTTGCAGATTTACTCTCGTTCAAACAGAGCTCCGAAAACCGAGGGACGCCGGCCCGGGATAGAGATCTCAAGGCCTGTGCATTTAAATCGCGTTCGCAGACACGACGGCGCCCAGGTTACACAGATTTGGGGAAGTTTCATCATAAGGATCCTGAGCCGAACCCCACAGCTGAACACGTAGCAACGAGAAAGTGCTTGAAGTTGTTGTGGTCATTTAAGGTTACCTTTCCTATGGAACAAGTCTTACAAAACAAACTAAATATATGTCATTTATTTCATTTATAGAGAGGCCTCTGCCTCAGTTTGACGGTTCAGTTACATAGCATACGCAGAACCTAGCGCCCTAGGCTGATGTACACCCCCCCCAGAAACGTAAGTACGATCTGTGACGATGCAGACCGCAAGAGCTGCGATTGGTCCGCTTGGTAGGAGCATGTTTCCGCTTTTGTATTTCAGGCGGTTTCTTCATCTCCACAATTTTCAAATTGATTGCTTTGGATCAATAAAGATGGAACACATCAAGGAAAAAGGTTAACTGAGGAGGTTCGGAGATGCAAGCACCTGTATGACTCGTCTTCTGCGAAATTGCGGCAAAAGTTTTAGTCGCCATTGTTGAAAAAGAAGCAGGAAGTGGAGACAAAAATTAAACCAGACTGGCAAAAAAGACACAGCGCCGACTAGTGTTTGGGAGGTGTTGTTACAGAGTGAACCAGACTGACGAGGCACACAAGTATAAATGGCTCGCAAAAGCGTAGGCTACGTATGTAGGTTACGGCATCTCTGTCTCGCAGTTCCTTAAATGAGCCTTTACACGATGGCACGTCATCTCTCCGCACAGGTGGAGTTTCACCTCGAATCCTCTCAATGCCGTAAAGGAAAGGGAAACTTGCCACGTTTCAAACTCATTTGCGGTCAATAAATGCCATAATTTACCATTGTCTTGTTTTGTTGACGCATTTTTCGATGAACAATACCAGAAAGAGAGAAGAGAGTCATTTTGGCTATCGTCATTTAACTTTTTTTTTTTTTTTCCCCAGATATGTCTCCCCAGACATGGCAATGAATTAATAATAGAACACTTTTATCAGTGGCATCATGGGCTCAGTCATCATTACATTACCTCATGCGATCATACACAGTGACCTAACCAAAGATTGCTCTAGTAGTTTTCGTTGTCTGTCATTTTGACTAACAGGGTCATAAACATACCGTCATAATCCATTTTTACCCGTTAATTTTTTAAAATGATAATGACATTCAGTAGCATTTAATTTTCATTAATATTTCATTAACTTTAAATACTTTTTCAGTATTGACAGTACTGACTGGAAGAAAAAAGAAAAAAGAAAAAAACTTTGGGCAGCCGACATGTCTTGTGCGTACTCGGATCGTGACTACTAGCATTAACAGCGATTAGATGGTACTGTAGAGTTGAAGTGCTTCAGTGGTATGCCGACTCTTTTATTTTGCACAGTTTGTACAAAACTCTGGCTTTTATCAAGGCTTCCATCAGTAGTAGTTTTTTAAAATAAAATTTGGCTTCCGTCCTAGAACTCAGACGTGTGCATCAGTATAATCGTTGTACCAGGAAATCGTGCACTGACAAAAGTTACGCGATGTTTGGAATGCAAACTGCGATTAGAGACGAGAGCCAATTAATAACGTCACTCGCCACCAAGTGGTCAGAGTGTGAATTGCATCTTCTTTTCTATTTGCAGATTTTTACGTCACAATTTAAAAAAGACGGTCAATGACGGAAAATATTCGGCTAACACGACCCCTGGTCCTAAAATATTTGAGATTGCCATATATGGCTTATATATGTTTGAATAACAAATTTCTTGATCTACTGAAAATCAAACCTTTTTACACACTGTACTACTATTTATAACGCAATAACTGTGAAACGCATACAGTCCTTTTATTATGTTTACTGGAATGAAGGAATGAAGAAGGGAAATGCACTAGTTCCTTCAGCTGAAGCGGCTGATGTCCAAAACATTTTCATGTGTTGAGGTTTACAGTTATCGAGATCGGTTACAGAGGATTGCCTCAGAAAAATGGATGACTAGTTGTTGTGGAGGACGCATCACAGTTTCGGACCATCTGACAATGATTTTGTAAAATTCCAAAGAAATGAGGGAGCAGCGATGTTGCCCGAGAGCTCTGCTGGAATAATAAGTATTTAATGTTAAACATCTTGATCAGAATTCACAATCAAAAGGCTTTCATTTTTATTTTTTCTACTTTTACATGATAAACTGCAGCTACAACTATTGCCAGACATATGCCCAAAATTTCAGTGAGTGTGTGTGCGAGAGAGAGCGAGTGAGTCACGCAGTTAAGGAGGTTTGGAAGTAAGCCCTGCAGTCATAGGGTATTAACTCTGGAAGAGCAAGAGTGGGAGGGTGTCGGGACACGAGTCTCGGAGGGAAAAGGAATGAGAGGGGAGTAGAGATGATGGAGGATGAGTGGGTCCCGTTGTGACTGCATGAACCTCTAATAACCCCCGAGCCCCGATGTGGAGAAGATTTAAGAAGACTGCGCTGGCTTTCGGTAAGCGGTCAAACTTATGACTGACACTGGAAATGAAAAGTTTTAGTGAAATCACTCTGCAGGAAACTGTGCTAATCGCTATTTCATATTTCATGAAGCAATGTTTTTAACTGTCTGGGAAACAAAAAAGAATGTGTGCAGAATATAAAGGGTGAAATCACTGAGATATCATGACAGTTGAGTAAGTGGCTGAGTTTACTGGTATCAAGATGCAATAACTGCTATATCCATCTATATATATATATAGTTCTGCATGACCACTTCCCTTCCCTAATATACACCGATCAGCCACAACATTAAAACCACCGATAGGAGAAGTGAATGACATTGACTTTCTAGTGACAGTTCAGTGTTCTGCTGGGAAACTTTTGGTCCTGGCATTCACTGGTGTGGATGTTACTTAGACATGTGGCACCCACCTAGACCAGACCAGGCACCCCCACCCCATAGCAATGACACTCCTTGATGGCTTCCCCAGCAGGATGCAGCCTGACACAGGCACACACACAAAAACGTTGTAGGAACAACTCAAGAACATCACAAGGTGTTGACCTGGCCTCCAAATTCACGAGATCCCAAACTGATCAAGTATCTGTGAGATGATCCAGAGATGATCCACAGAGGACCCCCCCCCCCCCCCCAACACTAACAACATCCTGTTGCCAGATGTCCGTTCTCTGATGAGTCACAACTGTTTTTTAAGTATTATATTTTGAAGGAATTTAATTAAAGTTCTTCGCCAAATTAGTGGAAATTCCCTCAGGGTGTTTCTGAGATATCACATTCACCATTCCAGTAACCACCACTGGCCACCAGATTGTAATAAGATCATTTCTAAGCCCGAATGAACATTTCTGCCGAATTCTAAGAAATTCCTTCCAGGCATGTCTGAGACATCACATTCACAAAGACGGGGCGGGAAAACGAAAAGCGCCTCTGGCTGCGGTTGTAGACGGCCGGCACGCATAAAAAAAAAAAGACATGCAGTATGAAAGACGGGGCTTGATGGGAAATGTAATAGAGGTTAACAATTCTTCTCATTCTTCCTGTATTTGCATTGAATGAGACTAAATCCAATGCAGCCTGGCCAGCGCACGAAGATATAAAATCCATGTCGATCTTCTCTAGGTCACGATAGAAAGCTGCAATAGCAGGTTGAGCTTGAGAGATGTTTGTAATGTAATTGGTAAAGCAGGTGGGGTTGGGTTTACATGAGGGAATATTCGAGGTCTTCGCACGTGCAAATCTTTTGATAAGGTCAGACATCTCCAGTTTGTTGATGTTCTATAAAACTGATTTGGGTTTTATGTTAAGTTATGTTAAATAGATACTGTACTTAATATGTCTGAGGTAAATGTTGTCATTCTGGGTCTGAATCCACCGGACAACTGTGGCCTTTCTGTGTGGAGTTTGCATGTTCTCCCTGTGTCTGCTTGGGTTCTCTTAGGGTTAGGGTTTGGACGGTGGGACCAAACAAGCATGTCCCACCGTCCAAAGACATGCTGGTTAGGTTCATTGATTCTAAATTGGCCGTAGGTGTGAGTGTGAATGGTCGTCTGTCTCTCTGTGTTAGCCCTGAGATAGACTGGAGACCTGTCCAGGGCGTGCCCCGCCTCTCGCCCAATCTCAACAGCTGGGATAGGCTCCACCCCCCTCCAGACGACAAGCGATTACAGAAATGAATGAAAGTTCATTTATCCAGTTAATAGCTTACTTAACTCTATTGTGGCTCCTAGACGCCAACAGTTACAAGTTTTTACTTTACAAGCGTCGTAAGACAATGCAGCACTAACCTTGCGGTCCTCTTTGAAGAGCTCTGCTGCTGTGGTGAAGTGGGGGACGGCATTTTTACAGTGCGGACACCCTGGAAGAAGAGAACACACACACATTTACTCCACGACATCTTATCCTCACACTCTCTGGACAAATGTATTACATGAACATGACAAAGATGTACACAGATGAAATCACTTCCATACTCATTAAACATGTTGTTCGCAATCCTTCAGTTACCAGCAGAAAATCTCCTTATTGCTGTCATGAAGCAGTATATCAACATATATGAATCATTTCTTCACTGTGCACACAGCTGACCAGGTTTATGGTACAAATCTGAGCAGGAAGAAAAATGTCTGATTCGCCGCGCTTAGAAGAGAAGTGTGTTTTTTGTTTTTTTTCGCTCTTCACTTGCAATCAAACAGCATAATTGCCGTTATTCATTCTGTCTGTTCTTTCGAAAAAATGTCTGTACCGACTCGACATTCTGTGTAGACACTCCTCATTTGTTTTGTTCTTTCCCCGCTAATGTCAAGTACCGGGCTCCTCTCTCCTGCTCATTACAATCAAACTGCTGGAAGCGAGAGAGGTGCTAAGGGAAATAATACCTCTCGTGGTGACAAACAGATCTCCAAGAACAGAACAGAAGCTTGACAGCGGGCGACTGAATAAAAGCTGTGGCGCGCGGCGTCGGGGTTTAATCGGAAACTAATCAGCCCCTGACAAAGACTTGTTAATGAACAATATTATTAAGGAAGAATATGTGGATTACTGCTTTTATTTTTTGATGTAGCATATTTTTCTCAGGAGACATTGGTGGCAGTTTTCCAATTTGAGATATTGTGGGCTTACTGTAAGTGCAATGATAGTTCGAGTTCGAAAATTTTAAGCCAAAAACCGAAAATGCACTCTAGGGCCATTTTCGGCCGAAAATGGGTGCGGTTGTTGCTTGCATGTGCATTTTCAGACAAATATTTATTGCCGAAACAAGATGTTGTGATGATGCACGCAACAACTGCACCAATTTTCGTCCGAAAATGGCCCATATACACATACATACCCAAACGTTATACTAGGGATGCACCGAAAACTGAAAATGCACGTTCGAGCCATTTTCAGACAAAAATTGCTGCTGTTGTTGATTGCACGTTTTTTTTTTTTTTTTTTTTTCGGGGGTAAAAGTCTGAAAGTTTTAAATTCATGATTTTTAAAGTTATGTTTCAGCGATAAATTTTTATCTGAACATACAGTACATACATACTGAACATCTGACATATACATACCCAAATGTTATACTAGGGTTGCACCGAAAATTTTTGGACGAAAACCGAAAATGCGCATTCGGGCCATTTTCAGACAAAATTTGCTGCGGTTATTGCTTGCACGTGTTGTTTTGGGGGAAAAGTCCGAAACTTTTAAATTCATGTTTTTTAAAGATATGTTTCCCGAAACTCGAAAGTGCATTTTCGGGTTTTCGCAGAAATTTATCGCAGAAACAACACGGCCGAAACAGGATGTTGTGATGATGCAAGGAACAACTGCAGCATTTTTTCGCCCGAAAATGGCCCGTATATACACACATACCCAAACATTATATTGGGGATGCACCAAAAATTTTCGGCCTAAAACCGAAAATGCATTATCGGGCCATTTTCAGGTTTGCGACCAAAAATTTATCGCAGAAACAACACGGCCGAAACAGGATGTTGTGATGATGCAAGCAACAACCGCAGTAATTTTCGTCCAAAAATGGCCCAAAAGTGCATTTTCTGTTTTTCAGCCGAAATTTTTTGGTGCATCCCTTCATTATACCCATACGTGACCTTTAAAGATATCCATCTGCTGCTACCAAAGCCTCTACTCTTCAACTAGATTTTGTTCCCATTCAATTACAAGAGCTTTATTGAAGTGGAACACTGAAGTTGAGAGGTAAGTAAGACCTGGATCAGTGTCCAGGTTCCTCCCAAAGGTGATGGAGGAGGATAAATTCCCCACCAAACTGGGTGGATAATTTCCGTACGGAGCTCACTTCCTGCATTCAGCCATCGTTAAAAGAGCTTTCCCCATACTACTGCAAAGTTGGGCATGCAATTTAAAATATTTCCGGTAAATATCCACAGTGCCCTAGCTGCTGCTTATTTTCCGTGTTTGTACACTACACCGGTTGTGTAAATTGGAATAAACACTAAGTGGAACGATCCACACAACGCATCTCCAGCCAACCACCAACAGCAGCAGCAGCAGCAGTAGTAGAGTTGTGAATATTGATGTCTGGAGGTGGGATGCTGGCTGTGGATGTCCCTGTCCTCTCTCTCTGTGAGGGTGTAAGCATTCAAGTCATGTAATGATTTGCTATTTACATTACCTGCTGTGTTGTCGTTAGCTCTCTCTGCCTTGTTAATGTCATCACATTTGCATCCTTGCATGAAACTGCAGCATGGTGGCTTTAAATAAGACCAAAGCCACTATGCCAGACGTGCCCACACTTTTTTGGCTTGCGGGCAACTTTTACAAAGTGATCGACCTACACACACACGCGTATACGTGTATATATACCCTACCCTAGTCCTATTAATTGTTGCTACAGTGTTAAAATCTATATCTAGCTTTTACTTTTCTAAGATGAAAAATTGTTGCACAACGCCTTCAGAAAAACACTGGTGTCCCTTTAAAGGGGAACTACTGGTTTTTTACAATTTGGACTTTATTTCTGGCATAAAATACGATTGTTTACTCACCCATATAACTTTTGTGTCATTTGTAGTCCTTCGGGAGATAATTGGAGCACTGTATATATCTATATAATGTATATATCTATATAATGGGAGTGAATGGGGCACCGAAACACTCCATGATAACTCCAGACTCAATGGGGAATGGCACTAGCGTATCATAACAAAATATTGGTGAAAAGAACGAGTTTCACAGCTGCGCTTTGGTGCCCCATTGACTCCCACTATATGGATATACTGTACGCTGGTTGGAGAGTAGGTCAATCTACAGACCCTGGATGACAATAACAGGTAACTCCAGACTCAATGGGGAATAGCACTAGCGTATCATAACAAAATATTGGTGAAAAGAACGAGTTTTGCAGCTCAGTTTTGGTGCCCCATTGACTCCCACTACATGGATATACGCTGGTTGTAAAAAAACAGTAGTTCCCCTTTAAGTAAGGTTGCCGTCATGTTGTGCATGACTGCGGATGTGTGCTGTTTAACTGTGGGCATGTTGCAGTAAAAAGCAAACCAAAAAGATAAAAGCTCTATTCATCTTTGATTTTATTTGGGTTAAGAAAAATTGGTGACCTGCACCTTTAAAAAAAAATTTGTGCTGTTTTGGAAGGGCAACAGATGAATAATTAGCCTAACATCTACACCATTTTTTTCACGATCGACGTAGCATCAAAATCTACGACCAACATTTCTTCCCACGAGGCGTTTACACACACAAACACAACGACCCTAAAGTAAACTCACTTCACGGGCGTCAAGGTTCATGGAGATCAAAAAGCCCACAACCTCATATTTACTTTTCAGAGCTGCCTCCCCAAGAGAGCATTGAGCGCACCTCAGAACACCATTCCCTGCTGAAGTACCCTTTCAGCTGCAACATTAAATGGCTTTAAACCATCGAATGTTCCGCGGCAATTCTGATGTATCAAAAACACAGCAGTGTGCCACATTTTACTCTAAGATGATGGGAGCAAGTTGACCGGAGAGGTCGCTGCTTAAGAGTCTGAATAAGATGGGAAAAAGGGGGCAGTTAAAAGAGAAAAAGAAAAAAGAAAGAAAAATGGGACATGGCTTCACATCACACGCGCTAAGTACGGGAGTATTTCACATTCTGCGGCTCCGACCATCTAAAACGTGTAGAAAATGGCAAAAAAGGGGAAGGTCTGCTGTTCATAATGAGGCCTTCCATTCTCATTTCCTCCTCCACCTGCACATTTTCACTCATCTTTCTCATAATTACCGCTGCAGACAGAGAGGGAATTAGAGCGAAAAGCAGACAGATGAATACAAAGTAACTGCCAGGTAGATGTACGCTAGTCCTTCCACCGCTCATGGAAACTACAGAAAGAAAAGGCAAAGCTACGGAGATAGAGTTTAACGGCAAATGCACCAAGGAGTTTTGTCTGGTCAGTTAAGAGTATAGGGACGGCCCCATATAGGGATATAGCAGGGCTTTAATGTACACCGATCAGCCACAACATTATGACCGCTGAAGTAAATAACATTGATCATCTTGTGACAGTTCAGTGTTCTGCTGGGAAACTTTTGGACCTTTCATTCATTCATGTGGATGTTACTTAGACATGTAGCACCCACCTAGACCAGACCAGACACCCCCAACCCATAGCAATGACACTCCTTGATGGCAGCAGCCATCCCCAGCAGGATGCAGCCACAAAAACGCTTTAGGAACAACTAAAAAAAACATGAAGAACATCTCAAAGTGTTGACCTGGCCTCCAAATTCACTAGATCCCAAACTGATCAAGTATCTGTGGGATGATCCACAGAGGTCCCTCTCCTCAAACGCCGTCCCACAGGAGGGCAACACCACAGGACACCCTCAGAAGGTCCATGTCCATGTTTTGGAGGCGCAAGTGAGACCTACACAATATTAGGAAGGTGGTCATAATGTTATGCCTGATCGGTGCCAGTATTTACGCTAAGCGGTTATCAACTTGTAAGACGTTACAGCCTTTACCTTTACTTTAAGTTCAATTATGCAGATTAGAGGCTTAAAGTTAACGACCTTCGTTAAAAAAAACACAGATTGCTCCGACTGCAGCGTCTCGGGCCTCGACGTCTTAGGGAGCAGCTGTCTCTCATCAAATGCCCTATTAGCGCAAAAGCTCGCACGCTAATAAGACGCCGGTAGGGGAGGGTGCAGACAGGGCAGCAGGTTGACGCCGCCCCGTGTGCATCTGGAGCATCTCTTTGTAGAGGGAAGCAACAAAGGAAGCATCCTGACTGCAGCGCCCCGTCCTGCTTTGAAGCCCTCATCAGAAACAAAGGGCAAAAAGCAGGACAGAGGAGCACGCGTGTGTGTGTCTACGCGAGCATTTGTAATTAAAGGAGTTTGGCACGCCGTATTCCCTCCGCGCTTGTGTTTTGTTTGCGGCCGGAGACTTCAAAACACTGGATCTGTAGCATCTCTAAAGGAGTTCTCTTTAGGACGCTGCCTTTCTCTTCGCTGAACGCTTATTTAAACGCACCCAGATGTTCGGATGAATTCACATTTTGACATTAATGTTAACTTAAAAGTTTATTCTTTTCCAGGACACGTTTGGTGGAATTTACCATTCCTCCAGTCCTAACTGTAACGTCATCTGAAATAAAAAGTTGAAGAGTGAATTCTTGTTTAAATCTATTCTCGGGGATCTGAATCATTACTCGCTCTCCCAGAGGCTTAGGTGGGGTTTATATACCGTGCAACGAGGAAGCTTGGCGCCGAGCTCAGAGTTACGCACGCACCCTGGTTTAAACCCAGGATGTGATCACACCGAGTCCAGAGGAGCAGAGCTGCGATCGCTCGCAGAGGCTTCACGCACGCACACTTAACGTACGACTCAAAAACAAACACGAAATTCAGCCGCATTCATCATGTTAGCACGAGTTACTGCAGTGAGTTATTAAAAGGCGCTTACAGGGAGCGTAAAACATGACCAGAGCGTGCCTCTTCTTCTTCAGGGCCTCTCGGAAATCTTCAGATCCAAGATGGCTGACGCTGGAGGGCTTGTCCTCCCATGACTGCTCGGGTGGAGGCGGAGCCTGAGGGCTGCAGGGATGAAACGCAGCAAAGCGAGATTATTACGAGTAGTTATGGACATTTCTTTAAATGCATTGCAGTATTCACAGATCCCCCTCATCATGCGGCCGCTGGTGATGTAATGTCACGTTAGTCAAACACATAACCGTGTCTGCTGACCTCTGAGGAGCCAGTAATTGCCACAGCTGGCCTGACGTAACTGCGTGTTTTTCTGAGCTCTGCGCGGCTTCACCAGTTAAGGAGAGTTAGCTGCTACGCTGGCTAAAATGTCAGGATTTAAGCTGGTGTAAAGTTTGCTCAGGCTCAGTTTCTTGGACAGACTTAAAGAAGCCACGGATCCGCCTGTCGTGTGTGTGTGTGTGTGTGTGACTCACTTGTGCATGAACTCGATGATCTTGTCTTTGCTTCGGAGATGTGGCAGCGTGTACTTCTCCTCACCTTTCTCGAAATACTTAACGGTCGGGAAACCGGAGATCTTGAAGCGATCCCCCACCGCTTTGTGCACCGTGGCGTCCACGGCTGCCAGCACGCCCGGGCTCTGCGGGGAAGTGGAGGCAGAAGTTTACGTCGGGCAAGACTTCGGACTAGTGATGACTATACTTTTACGCTGACAATGCCCTCGAGCCCACCTCTTGCGCGTATATAAAAAGCTCTGCACTACTAACACCCGCAGAGCAGCAAGGAGGAGAAAAGATAAATATTATTATGGTCTTAAGAGCTCATGGCGAGAGTGGCTCCCGTCCATGCGCATTAGATAATGGCCAGGCTTCTCCCGTTGACCTCCAGCGCCGGGCAGAGAGCCACAAGGACAAGGTCCAAGCGTCGGGCCGGGGGGACGCTCACGGATGAGATAATTGCTACAGT
Organism: Planiliza haematocheilus; assembly: GCA_005024645.1. Classification (NCBI taxonomy): domain Eukaryota; kingdom Metazoa; phylum Chordata; class Actinopteri; order Mugiliformes; family Mugilidae; genus Planiliza; species Planiliza haematocheilus. Next base: position 1,304,446 of record SRSE01000170.1, on the reverse strand, counting down.
AATTCAGGAAGGAGTTTTAAAGGCCCTGCCCCTGGACCCAACGGCAGAGAGGAGAGGTGAGGAGCGCACCGGGCTAATCAGAAACACGCAGAGAGCCGCGGCGCCGTCGGACAGACCGACCCGGCCGAGCATGTCAGCCGCAGCCCTCACGCCAGGAGGAGGGGTTATTATGATCTGTTAATGAGGCGCCGCGTTCGCCAGAGCGTGAGGTATGAAAATGAAACGCGCAGGATACGCCGCACACACGGCAAACACAAGCAAAGGTCGTGACACTCACATCGGCGCCCCTGTTGAGCACTTCGGCAGCTTCGTCGTACTCTGGCTTCATTTTCTTGCAGTGGCCGCACCCTGAAAGAGTTCAAAGCACACATTAGAGTCAGACCAGTGATGGATGGATCAAGCTGGAGACAAAAAAATAAATGTTTTCTGGAAAACAAGACATCCCCAGAGGCAGGTTATGCCAACTCATTACTGTACACGGAAAGTAAAAAATGAGGATGTGACAAAATGGTGAAACATGACAAATGTCCCCTATAAAATATTTACTATATGTACTAAAACTTCAATTCAGCTAATGAATCAGTTCCATGGGATGTGAGGAGCCAGAAACAGCATTCCTGATTAGGACATGTCCACCCTGGTTCTCCAGCTTCCTCCCACCGTCCAAAGACATGCTCTTTAGGTTAACTCAGTGGTTCCCAACATTTTTTGGGTTGTGAACCCATTTTCACAAATTCCTGGCGACCCCAGAGACATTATTTTTTTTTAATCATGTTTTGCATGTTTTGCAAAAATAAAGTAGCCTGATTACTGCACAAAGTCACATTATATTGTCCCTGTTAAGCAAGTTTGTCTTTACAACTGTATTTTTAACCTCAACGGTAACATTTTTAATTTTATTAAAATTCATTTTGGCAAAGAAATGTCAGGGTCGAGACGGCTTCTGCTACAGCCCCAAGTTAATTAGGATTCCATCAAGTGCGCAAGGAGACGCCACAGCTGCAATCGGGCCATTTTGGGTCAAGTTACTCGAGTGACTCGCACAACCCGGCTCATATTGACTCGGAATGATCCGAATCCCTCAAAAGATCCTGTTTTACACTACTACTGCAGAACCGAACCAAAACAGCGCTTCAACAAAAACTCAGCCCAACTCAGAGTTTTAAAAAGAATAGTAATTAGTTGAAAAAATATTTTTATCAGTAAGTTTTTTTTTTTTTTTTAAATCAATTATTACACAATTCAGGCGACCCCATTTGAATTCCAGACGACCCCACGTGGTGTCGCGACCCCAAGGTTGAAAAACACTGGGTTAACTGGTGATTGTAAATCGGCCGTAGGTGTGAGTGTGAATGGTTGTCTGTCTCTCCCCGCCTCTCGCCCCATGGACATCTGGCATAGGCATATCCAAGCCCGGCTCTATCACATGGGCAATCTGGGGCCCTTGGGCCAAAAAGGACCCTTCACAATCAGTTTTTTTTTTCTTTCGTGACTTAAACGTGACTTGCCCCTTGTGCTTGATTAGTACCCAATCAGATCAGCAAGACCCGACATCTTTAAAATGGTGAAACTATCACGAGAATGGATTATTTATTCACTGTGCACTGGAGAAATTTATTGCTTCGCTTGCAAAGTTTTATCAACACACTGCGCGGCATTTGTCGCCGGATTCAACAGATGTCACTTATACATCATTTAGCATTTTGCGTGTGTGTCTGTCTTGTGTAAATCTGTCTGGTGGGGCAGCAACTCTTGGAGGGTGTTTGTGTTTTGGATGGGAGGGGGCCCATGAAATTCAGTGCCCAGGGGCCCCTGGGGGTGCTGATCCGGCCCTGGGCACACCCGCTTCACCCCTAAACTTATTCACACAGTGTACTCCCGACTTCAACCAGGAGGCTTTTATGCTGCGACCTATGCGCGGCGTTACGTCCTCCGAGCCGTCTCCTTGAATCAGCTCGTCAACAGCTGCGACTCTCTGGTGTCTCGCTGCTTCGCCCCCGGTTTGTCACAGCCGCCGTGCCGAGGCTGAAGACTGTAAATGAGACAAGAGCCTCATCTGTTTACAAGGAGGGTTAAGTCACGTCTGATTACCCACTACATGTCCCACTCCACGGGCGTCTGCGCGGGTTTGTGTCTGACTAAGCTTGGCGCAGACAAACAGAGTGAGACAGACAGACAGACGGGAAACTAACTGGTGGAGGTGTGCACCACTGATGGTGCTGGATATCATATTTATATTTATAAGATGCATAGACAGAAATATATATGAAGTAATAAAGTTATTTGAAGCAGCAGCACCTCACTGAGCTCATAGAGGGTCAGAGGTCAACTGCCAGAGCAAAGAGATACACTATCCTGGCAAATCCTGCCTTTACTGAACTCATATTTAACTATGACTGTCCGCTACTGCTACACCGATCAAGCATAACATTATGACCACCTTCCTAATATTGTCCAGGTCTCCCTTGTGCCTCCAAAACAGTTAGGACTCGTCAGAGAATGGACATGGACCTTCTGAGGGTGTCCTATGGTGTCTGGTAACAGGATGTTGTTAGTGGGGGGTCTTTGAGGGGAGGGGCCTCTGTGGATCATCCCACAGATACTTGATCAGTTTGGGATCTAGTGAATTTGGAGGCCAGGTCAACACCTTGAGATGTTCTTCATGAGTTGTTCCTAAAGCGTTTCTGTAGCTGCATCCTGTTGGGGATGTCTGCTGCCATCAAGGAGTGTCATTGCTATGGGGTGGGGGTGCCTGGTCTGGTCTAGGTGGGTGCTACATGTCTAAGTAACGAATGAATGCCAGGCCCTAAAGTTTCCCAGCAGAACATTGAATCGTCACAAGATGGTCAATGTTATTTACTTCTCCTCTCAGTGGTCATAATGTTGTGGCAGATCGGTGTCATTTTGTCATTAATACACTCTTATTAAAATCAAATGCATTCCAGTCCTGCGCTGACTCCCCCTTAACGTCCGTCATGACGCTCACGTTCACGTTGATGGGTGGTATTTCAGCTTCGTGATCATCCTGGATCAGAAGTTTGTGGCGTTGTTAAACTTCACTGAACGAAGCGTTTCTGTTATTCAGCCTCGCCCGCTGACTAATACGGGGCTGTCAAAATAAAAGGATCGTGTGTCAGGACAACACAACGCAGTTTAACAGGACTATAAACAACAGGCTCAGAAATGAAACGCAGCTGAATCGACAGCTCTCGCCGTCACTCGAAACAAATCCTGAACCTTGTGTGACCTTCACGGAGCTAAGGGCCATTAGATTAGAAAGCATTCATTATCACAAGCGTACCTAAATAAGTGGTGACCGTAAATGACGAAGCGCGCGGCTTTTAAATGAATCAAACACGTAAACTGTTGAAGCCGTTTCATCGCTAAGCTAGTCCCTCCAGCTTGTCGAGAGAACGAATTCAGCCGTCAGACAAATATGACACCGGAATTTTTAATTAAAGAGGCACAGCGTGTGTGTTTACGACAAATCTGGTCCATCAGCGAGCGAGTAAACGTGGCGTTCGGGTGTGGGAGGCATGTTCAGCGGCGGAAAGCGTAAAAAGACCTTCGTAACACAGTATTTGTCTCGCAGCACGCGAGGCGCTTCGTCTTCCGCTGTAATAAATACGGCGTTTGATCGGGGATGAGCCGTGTGTGTGTGCGCGTTGTGCACAGACGCGTGAAACAAACTTGGTCGTTTTCCAGACCCTGCTAAATTGCCCTTGTCATAACAGTTCAGGAATTCCTTTCTTCAACACACAATGCAGAGCTGGCACAGGCTATAAATCAAGCGCGATGTGCCGGGTGGGAGAGGGAAAGCTGCTTCTCTTTCAACCGAGTCACCGCGCCGTGCCATCGTGCAGGTTTTGCGTTGAGGTTTACCAGAGACACGGCTGAAAGGGACTTTGACCGACCCCTCCAAAGTGATGAGTAAGAGAGAAAAGCAAACGTCCGTCCTGTGCTTTTGCGTCAGCCTCGCTCTGCATTCAGAGCAAGTGGTGCATGATGGTCGGTGTGTGTGTGTGTAGGCGAGAGGGAGGGAGGGTTACAGGAAAACACTGAAATATTGCTGATTCAGACTGTGTGAGGAGGAGAAGAGCTCAGGAGGATGAACAAGCCGGCTGCAGACCACTGTGGCTGTGAGCTGCCTCCGCTTTACAGCAAAGAGTCGATGTTCGGGTGCTGTAAGGTCACCGTCCTCCGTGTCTGCTGCGGCGGTAAACTCGAGCCTTTAGTGCCGGCCTAATGAGGCCCCGCAAAAATAAATAAAGGCGCATTTGAAGCGTCATCATTTAAAGCTCAATGTGCTGACGCGACACGAAGCAACTCAACGTGTCGCTGTGCTCTTCAGAGAGGAACTCCAGGACGCGTTCAGGCTCACTCTGGGACTGTGTTCAGACTGCACGCAAGCGAACCCCCCACCGCGTTCCGCTCGGGGGAGGGCGGCGAGAACGGCCCGCGCTGAGAGGGGGACAGATATGCGAGCTGATGGCGGAGGCCGGGACGCCATTAATCTCACTCTGACAGCTGAGCCATTAAGAAGCTGCACCGAAGCAGGAAGGCTGAGCATCGGCGCGTGTCTGCATGCGTAAGAGACGCGCGGTTAAATTGTCTGCGTCACGGTGTGAAATATGTGCTAGGTGTGCAGACGGATATTTGCGTGAGAGGGAAATGTCTTTTCAGCATGACAGTGCCCCGGTTTGAGCGTCACCCCGGGTGACTGGCTGAGTCAAGTGCTGGACAAGCATCTGTGGAGCTGTGACGCTACGTCAGGAGACGGAGGGCTACGCTGCTTCCTGCACAAACTGTTTTATCTGCGCTGGACTCTGATGAGGTTAATTACCAAAGGTTTCTTTTTAATGAAGAAAGGATGCAGAGGAAAGCAAACTAAGAACAATTAGCAGCTTGGGCTGTTACGCCTTTGTCTACTAGTCAAGTTGTAGTTTACATCTAAATACTGTGTCCAGACCACAGACTGTATAAAGATGGAGCTGCTCCTCTAAAGTGAAGCCAAAGCAAGTAGAGCTCCCACTTATTGTACATTTATACACTGATCAGGCATAACATTATGACCACCTTCCTATTATTGTCTGGGTCCGTTGTGTAGGGATGCACGATATCAGCTTTTCTGCCGATATCTGATATTCCGATATTGTCTAACTCTTAATTTCCGATACCAATATATTCAGTCTTTTTACACCAAAATTGTTAGGTAACAACATAACATATCACCGATTATGGAATTAACACATTATGCCTAATTTTATTGTGATGTCCCACTGGATGCAAACATAAATGCAACATGGCTTTTCAAATGTAAACACTCTCTGTGCAAAATAAGTTACAGAAAAAAGTGCCAAAAAAGTGCCACTCATTTATTTTTTTACTGTTTTTAGAGAGAAATTTTTGCCTCAAACACTACAGACAATATCAAAACAAGGAAGACAAATGTAGCGTATAACTCTGCATGATTCTTCTTGAGGTTTGTGATCAAATTTGATGTATTAAAGGAAGACGCCTTGTTTCCTCCTCTCATAACCACCTTTGCTTTGCAGTCATTGCAAATCACAAATTAGTAGGTGACACTTGGAAATACTTCCAAACCATGGACATCTCGTACACCGGGCGAGCTAGCTTGTTAGCCACGGTTAGCAACCTACGAGACTAGAGTGTTGTTGTTGTTATACGTCATCAAGCACGCGCCTGTTAACATCCCATGCTGCGTTCATGCACACTCGGAAATGCTGTTGTTTATCAGGCTGCATCCTGCTGGGGATGGCTGCTGCCATCAAGGAGTGTCATTGCTATGGGGTGGGGGTGTCTGGTCTGGTCTAGGTGGGTGCTACATGTCTAAGTAACATCCACATGAATGAATGAATGAATGCCAGGTCCAGAAGTTTCCCAGCAGAACATTGAACTGTCACAGGATGCTCAATGTTTTTCACTTCTCCTGTCAGTGGTCATAATGTTGTGGCTGATTGGTGCATGTACCTATCAATGACAACACAGTGTCTGTGAATTTCTTCTCCTTAAGAAAAGCAAGGGAAGTGACCAAAAGGAAAAAACTCCTACAGCTACGTCTTGACCTAAAGGTGACACATGCAGTCCTCCTGCTCTGGCTCTGCTCTTTAATAACGCTCATGTTTCTAAACAGACACATCTGAATCTTTCATCATGTCCCATTTTTAATGTCCTGCAGATTATATTCCACGTCACGGTATTTTCTTGCCAGCTGTCAGAAGTCGGTTTAAATAACCCATTTAATATTGCAAAATGTTTTGGGCAGTGAATAATGAGACACCGGATGCAGCAGGCCCGACTGCAGGGTTAGCGCTCAGGATATGTTTTAATCAGCCGGACAGCTGGCTGGGGTATGTGTGTGTGTGTGTGTTTGCCCTTTGGGCTGAGTGAAGCGCTCCCGGCAACCTGGAGGTAGGAAACTGCAGCGGGTGTGTGATACAAATGTGAAAATAATGAAGCATCGTTACGGTGAAAGCCCGGGAAACGATGCTATTTTTATTTATTCATTTTTTTTTTTTTTTAACACCGCCGGGATTCGGCCGAGCGCGGCAAGGAGGGGAGCGGGAGGAGAAAGGGTGAGGAGGTGACGCAGTCGGAAGGAAAGCGAAAGAAGGTCACGGCGTGATTTCACCGGCGTCGTATAGGAACGTCTCTCTGAACGCAACGAATCGAAGCTGCGTGATTTTGCAGACTTGCAGCGCGGTGCAAAATCTGTTTTTGCTCCTATTTTCGTGGGCTTGACCAAAACAAGCTGCACACAGAAAAAAATACTAACCCACTGACATAATCTGGCATGTGTGCAGAGTTCTGCGTAACAGCAGCAGAATGGTGTGTGAACTAAACTGACACGCAGGCTTATGGGAACCATATGTAACAGTTAAGTGTTCCTCACGAGGATGAGCTCGCGGCCGGTTTGTTTTGTCGTTCCTGATCTTTTCTGCAGCGGCTTTCTGCAACTGGGATGATGTTTGTGTGACTGAAATCATTTTCTTTGAGCTGCTATGTTCTTGATGGTGAAAAGATGGTTGTAAGAGTGGAAATAAATTCTTAATAAATTCTTTGAATGATCAAAACTAATAGGCGGTGTAGGCTCCTGCATCAGTTTGACGACGTAGCAGACCCAGACCACAAGAGCTGTGATTGGTCCGCTCGGTAGTAGCGTGTTTCCTCTTTAGTATTTCCAGCTGCTTCTCCATTTCTGCATATTTGATTTGATTGTTTTGGATCAGTAAGGATGGAACACATGGAGGAAAGGTTAACTGAGGAACTTCGGAGATACAAACGTTTGTACGACTCGTCTTTCTGTGAGAGTTTCATTGTTGACAGTGAAGCAAAAATTAACCCGACTGGCAAAAAAAGGACACAGCGCCGACTAGTGTTTGCGTGGTGTTTTTACAGAGCGAGTCAGACTGACGAGCACACAGGTATAGATGGTTCGGAAGTGGCGTAGGCTACGTACGTAAGTTACAGCAGAGGTTCCCAAACTTTTCCATGCCAGGGCCCCCCAAACAGCATTAGCTTCTGGCCGGGGACCCCCGTTACAAACCTACAGACAATCTTTTATAATGTTTTTTTTCTTATTTTTATTCACTATTCAATAACTATTACATTTGTTTAGCATAAGAGCTGCCTTGTAATTTTTGATTTGGGCCATTTTGCGCTAGCTACATGCTAGCTACACGCTAGCTACATGTTAGCTACATGCTAGCTAAGTGCTAGCATGAGGAGCAAAGCAGCTACACAGATAATGAGGTCATGAATGATGTTTTGACTGGCAGGTAATCAGAAAGATGAACCTGGCAAATAACATTTACATATATTATAAATAATTATGTTTTATGATAATAATTGAAAAAATAATTAGATTATATTTTATAATGATTAAAAATAATTAAATTATATATTTTTATTTTTATTTTTTTCTTATCTTCCCTCCAATTGTCTGAGGCCTCCCTAGCTCCTCCTTGCGGCCATCCGAGGGCCGTGGCCCCCACTTTGAAAACCACTGGGTTACAGCATCTATGTCCTGCAGCACTTTAAATGAACCTAAACCCAAGATAATCTGTAAGAGAATCTGATTTCACTGAAATGCTGCAGCACATATTTCACAGCTGAAATCATTTTCTCTGTGCTGCTACCTCGTGGGTTGTTAAATATCAAGACTGGCCATCATCAACATTTTTATCAGCAATAAATTCTTTCAAAATACCAAAACTAACAACGGACAGACCCTACAAACAATTACTGTGTGTATCCAGACTGAAATATAATTCCTCTGTGCTTCAGTGTTGTCCAGGGTGTACCCCCGCCTCTCGCCCCAATGACAGCTGGGACAGGCTCCAGGGACCCCCCCCAGAAGACAAGCGGTTACAGAAAATAGACGAATGAACTATGATGAACATGTGCAGCGTAGCTAGAGTCTTGAATGTGCTAAATACCGACGCCACCAGGGGGGATTCTGCTTCTCTGAAGGAAAGCACTGACATGACTTGGTGAGTGATGTATTAGTTGATGACCTGAAGACTGATGAACAATCTTAATAACTAACTGTCGATTTAAAGAGTGAGAATTTGACACTTTTCAGTAGTTTGGGCTTCTGGATCTTTGTACTGTTGGTTTTTCCAATATTTTCAACCATGTGTAGTATTTATTAAACGTAAAAGTGGCTTTTAATTGAGCGTAAGCCACATTTTTCAAGCTTGCACGCAGCAAAAAAGTGAGAGTCTGTTGTGATAAGCTGGATATAACACTCATAATTATCTTTCCGTTGGTGCTTTATCCCCTGAAAGTCAGTTCCTGAACTTGCACCACTAGACTAAACCGAATCCTGCACTCTGGTCCAGCTCTAAAGCGACAACACGACTGATAAATTGTTTGCACCTGAGCAAACTTCTCTTAAATTTAGGAGGATTTTAAGCAGTCAAAAATGTAACTTTTAGCAGTTTTGATTTTCCTTCTTGTAAGTTTGCTTTACTTACACGGGGCGTAGAACATGATCAGGGCCGCCGGATGCTCCTCCAGGAAGGTGTCAAAGGACTCGTCGGTCAGGTGGAAGACCGGGGAGTCCGTCTCCGTCCACGGCACCTCGGGCGCCTTTGGCTGCGGCGCCTGAGGGCTGAAACAGGAAGGGAAGGAGGGAAGGTTAGCAGAGGTGAGAGACATTTATTTATATATATATAAAAAAAACAGACACGATCCAGATGGTGCGTAATCTGTATGTACAAAAAAAATAAAAGATTTAAATAAAAATCTGAGCCAGCTGTAGCCCACACTCCACCCAATATGTCACACACATACACACATCTGGTCCAAAGCAGCCCCACCTTGGTGACGGAGTGCAGGGAGTCGATGCCAAGAACGAGTGGACGAAGACATAAACAAGCGCGCACGCAGTCTCGCTGCACATTTAAAAAGACACTCACTCCCCTCCCCTCCCCTCTTCTTCTGCAATCTTTCCTCATCATCACACACTCCAGAGCCAAAGAGCTGAAAACACACGAGGCTAGACAGCTAGAGTTTCTAAAAACACGGGAACTATTGCGCAACAGGAATGCTAAGAATCCTCCTCTGGACGTTTATATCCAGATTATCGTGATGCATAAAGAGATAAGACTTCTGGTTGCTCAGGTGTAATCACCATGGATACTACTTCTACTTCTGCATCCTATCACTGCCTCGCCACCGGACTCCGGAGTAACGAGTTTGCGAAATGACAAGAGATGTTATAATGATAGCGTGGCTTGAGGCGAGCACACTTCCTGACTGTTATTCCTCCAGGTGGGAACAAAAAAAAAACCAAAACAAAACACAGCTGTACTCTGTTCCAGTGGTGTTGAATTTCCACTCAGTGCAAATAACAAGTGGTGATGATTTAGTCTGGTGAAAAGGGTGGAACAAGCAAAACTGAGGAACATTAGAGGGACTTTATCAGAACTTGGGAGGTGAATCGGAGGTGGAGAGTGTGGAAATAGAACAATGTTGATTTTTGGAAAATCTTTCAGCACATTGAAAAAAGGCCATTAAAAAGGTTTTCAGCATCTGCACCATCTCGGGATAAAAAAAGAATCAAATTGAAAATGTGATGAGGGTTGCAGGAGTCCAGGTTTTTACCATGTGGGATACACTGGCTGGAAAAAACAAAAACAAAAAAAGTCACCTGGATTCTACTCAGCAAACAGGTAGGAGCCCCCTATTGGATAATTACCGCATGGGTGAACAAGTTATTTAAACCCAACTGATGCAATGAATAGCTTCTCATTTCTTCAACAACCATGTCTAAAGACACATCCTGTGGTCGTGGAAAAGTTGTTAGTCTGTTTGAGAAGGGTCAAATCATTGGCATCAAGCAGAGAAAACATCTAAGGAGATTGTAGAAAATTAAAAACTGGGTTAAGAACTGTACAACACATTATTAGAAACTGGAAGGAGAGTGGAGAACCATCGTCTTTGAGGAAGAAATGAGGTCGGAAAACCATCCTAATTGATGGTAAATGGCGATCAAATGGAAGAAAACCACCAGTAGAACTCAGGGCTATGTTTAATAGTGAAAGTAAGAACATTTCCACACGTACAATGTGAAGGAAACTCAAGGGATTGGGACTGAACAGCTGTGTAGCCTTAAGAAAACCACTAATCAGTGAGGATAACTGGAAATAAAGGCTTCAGTTTGCTAGGGAGCATAAAGATTGGACTCTGGAGCAATGGAAGAAGGTCATGTGGTCTGATGAGTCCAGATTTCCCCTGTTCCAGAGTGATGGGGGCATCAGGGTAAGAAGAGAGGCAGATGAAGTGATGCAGCCATCATGCCTAGTGTCTACTGTACAAGCCTGTGCTATGGGGCAGTGCTATGATCTGGGGTTGCTGCAGTTGCTCAGGTCTAGGTTCATTAGCTGACTACCTGAATATACTGAATGAGCAGCTTATTCCATCAATGGATCATATTCCAAGATGACAATGTCAGGATTCATGGGGCTCAGATTGTCAAAGAGTGGTTCAGGGAGCATGAGATGGATTGTTCCACCACAGAGTCCAGACCTTAACCCCACTGAGAATCTTTGGGATGTGGATGGAGATAAATCTGGTGACGTTGGAGAGGCTTACTGAAACAATGCCACAGGGAACGAGTGCTGTAATCAAAGCTAAAGGCGGATTATCTGTTTAAAACATGGCAACTACTCCATCAACCACCTCCCGACCACTGCCGGCTCTAAGTAAGCAGTAAAAAAAGCTTAGCGCTGTGGAGGGAGTTGTTGCGCCTCCGGCTAAAAAGGCCGTAGCTGGAAGACATCCCCTGCCTGTCTCGCTCCGTTTCCTGTGATAGCTGTAAAAGCCCTGCTCTGCGCCCTCTGGCTCCAGCCCCATGGACAGATGTGACTTTCCTGCCAGGCAGAGACACGCTGGGGTTTGCAGGCAGGCGAGGGGGGGTGTGAGCCAAGGTGAGAAAGAAAAATGAGACAAGAACAAAAGCAGGTGTAGATTGATGACACCGTGGCAAGGTGAGGCAGGGGAGGCGAGGACAGCGGACGAGAAGGTGCGATGAAGACCGCAGCTGAGGGAGAAGAAGGCGACGTCGGGGGGAAAGAGAGGGTTATTGTTTGAGACAGAAGGGTTTAGCTCAGAAGCTCCGTCCCATCTTTTATTATTCGACGCGGCTCTGGACGCAGCTCTCGCTTTGAGTCACGCGCTAAAAATCTGGAGCGGATGACGTGACTTGGATCGCACTCACCTCTTCATCCAGTCGGCTATATCCTTGGCCGTGGCTCCGTAGTTCTCGTAGTGGTACAGAAACTTCCCCTTCCTAAAAGACAAAAGAGAACCAGATCATTTCTAAACCGTGTCAGCGGCGGACAGATTTACGACTCTGGCAGCGCTCAAGGAGTTTTAAAAGTGCTGCCAATATGCCACAACTCACTGATTTTTATCACCCCTTCCATGGTGTCTTGTTACCACATCTCTGCTAGTCCCCTTCTGCATGCACGCTCCTTCACTGTCGCTCAGATGTAATAAATTTCTTGTCCGTTGCGTGCACAAGTCTCAGAAGCTGCAGTGACTTTTCTCTTTATGCATTTATTTATTGTATTTATTCAATCTCTCGGTGAAGTGTGCAACTTTTGTCCGCGAAAAGGGTAATATACTAGGGTGACCAGACGTCCAGCTAAAGCTGTCCCCTGTTGTTACATTATTATTGGTTAAATAATACGTAAATAAATAAATGAAAAGGTAATTGTCCCAGTTTCTACATTTCATCTTGATGCAAATCTATTTTTTAATGTCTCCAGATTTCATTTCAGAAGTCTGGTCACCTTAAAAGGTCACCTTAAAATATACATAAATTGCCTTTACGTACAGTAAACAGTGGGGTTGCAATAATCCTTAGCAACCACCGCAGAGTATCTAGGCCTGAGACAACTTTCAGCCAACTGCTGTCAGTGCTGAGGTTTCATTTCTTATCACTTCCTACAGAACTGACAGCGGAGAAAAAGCGGAGACAGGATCTTAAACGTGGTCCCAGCAAACATAACATAACCCAGTTTCTTTATCAAAGAGCGGGGGTCAGACCTTTCAGAAGCAGGAAAGTTCAAAGCCGAAAGGAAACGTTTAAGAGGGCTGCAAAAGGCCACGACAAAAAAGTTTAACAAAGACCAACGCTACTTCTTCTGCACTGAATATTTTGTGGGCAAAGCTCAAAAGTGCCGACGAGGAACGCGACGTAATGCATTTGAAATGACTCGAAAGCATCTCCTCAATTCCAGCAGCATGAAAAGATTCAAAACTTAAGCAGATTTTCTTCACAGGGGTGAGTTTATCTACAGCATTCACTGTGACTAAATTAAGGTTGGAAAGCAGACGCGGCGGCTTGTCTCGGCCCGGCCCGGCGGCAGTTACTGTCTCCGGGCGGCGTGATTCTGCAGAGGCCGGCGACGAACCCCGGTTACGGCTCCCGAGATACAGAGCGGACGCTATTAAAGGTGATACATGATTACGCACGCGGGATTTGGAGCTTTAAACTTGCATCTTAAGTGAGCGGACTTCTGCAGCGGAGAGCAGGCTGCTTAGAATTCAATCAGCGAGATTTATGACCAACTCCACATTCGCTTGTTTTATCTCTGCTGCTCTAAAGTACACGGAAACCTTGAGAAATCACGCTGAGAAAATGTGAAGTGAGTGTCGGCGGGCTGACGGTCCCTGGTGTTTTCTTAGCTAAAGGATGCAGGAAGGACAAAGGGGCTGAAGTTGTTTCTTGTTTGTTTGGTTGATGGAAACGTGAGGGGTTCAGCTTTCTTAATCTGCATCGCTGAAAACCTAAAAGACCTTGAAAGCTGACGGCGGGTGCAGCAGTGACGAGATAACTCCGACAGCGTTGATGCTGATTTAGCCTGCGGTGATTAGCTGCTTTTTCTTTTTTTTTTGGTGTGAGGGGCTCATTACTGAAGCCAATGGGCTAGGATGATCGTTAGCTAGCCTTGCGCTGACACTAATGCACTCCCGGCTAACAGACTGACCCTGGCTGGCTCTGCTGCACAAACATGCGCAGGCGTGCACGTGTACCTGCACGTACACAACACACACACAAGATATAAGTGCGCACGTACAGGAAAAGTGCACGCACACACACTGACTCACCACAGAGGCACTTAATCAGTCCCGGTCTAATTAAAAGGCCAAACTGGAATGAGAGTGTTTAATGTGGAAATGGGGATGATAAAGCTAGGGCAGGAGAAAGAAGAAGCACAGCGCAGAGACTAACCGTTAGGGTATAAGTAAAGCCTCCATGGCTTGACACCAAGCTGTCCTTTTTTTGCATATATTTTCCCCTCTCTCACTCCTCCTCCTCCTCTTTTCCTTTCTACATCACCGATACTGTTAAAGAATAAAGTTGAAAACAACAAAAAGAATCCAACAATGTGAGGACAGAGCGGGGAAGCTCTAGCCGGATTAGGGTTTGCAAGCACAACCTGTGGAGGTGTGTATATGTATATGCTAGCCTGTATGCGTACTTAGACGCTAGGTGAAGAACAGTAAACTGCAGCATAAATTTCTTCTAGACGTTAGAAGGGACTGCACAAGGCCAAGCACTAAATCAATGTCACATGTGGCCTTCAGGTCCTTTCTGAGGATGGAAAACTTTGGTACAGTGTATTACAAGCCTTAGTCGATCACGTTAATAATTAAAAACGCTGCCCCGTCAATATAAAGACCGCCGCAAGACTCGATGCAACAGCCTCGTAGGAAGGAATTCAGACAGAAAAAAATGATGCAACGTTGCTCAGCAAAAAAACAACGCGACGCCTTGTTATCCAGACGATCAAACACCTGGAAAACCACCTGAATGCCCTATGGAACAATACATTTTGCAACTTTTTTAATCGCTATGCAGTGTTTAAGTGTCAAATGAGACTCCAAAACTCATAGGTGTCTTCTCCTACGTTCAAACTGGCCTTCATGAGTCAGATTTGTTGCCACTAGTGCCTCCTCCTCCTCTGATGCAGCCCTTTTGCTTTGCTTTAAAGTGGAACTACTGTTTTTTACAACCTGGACCTTATTTCTGGCATAAAATACGATCTTTTACTCACCCATATGATTTTGGTGTCATTTGGAGTCATTCGGACGATATTTAGATCTGCATGTATCCATATAGTGGGAGTGAATGGGGCACCGAAACGCAGCCTCTAAATAACACATTATCTGCCACAAAACTTGTTCATTTCACCAATATTTTGTTATGATATGCTAGTACACAGATAACTCTGCTCTCAACGGGAAATAGCACTAGCGTATCATAACAAAATATTGTTGAAATGAATGAGTTTCACAGCAGATAATGCGTTATTTAGGCTGTGTTCGGTGCCCCATTCACTCCCATTATATGGATATATGCAGATCTAAATATCGTCCGAACGACGACAAATGACAGAAATAAGGTTTGTAAAAAAATAGTAATTCCTCTTTAACAGTGTGTTTTCTGTCACTGCAATGTGTGAATCCCATACGAGCATAGCAGCAACAAACAAAGACAGGAAACAGTGTGTGTTCTCCAGACAGAGGCCTTGACCCCCCTGGGCGTCTACATTTTTCATAGCCAGCAGCAGAAACTTTCTCCTTTAAGCCCGACAGAGGCAAACTTTATATCTCGAGGGCCACCTTTCGAAATCGCTGTAAGTCTGCTGCCATTGTGACTTTAAGCCCGGACTGTGTTTATCATTTGAAGTGGCCCTGCTCTGATGTTTCCGAGCCTTGGCGAAGATGGCTAAGCTCAAAGTGAGACGGATGAGAGGAGGCGACTCACTCAAAGTAGCAGAAGGTGGGGTAGCCTTTGACGTTGTACTCCTGCTTGAGGCCGTCGAACTCGGCTGGGTGCACATTCATCCCCGCCAGGACCTTATAAAAAATTTAAATAAAAGGGAAAAAGTGAGGAGCGCGTTGTCGGGGAGGAGGAGGGAAGTAAAGGCAAAGAGAGAAGAATGAAGAAAGGACATCAAACACCAGGAAGACAGGTCAGTCATCATCAGAGGGCTCTAAAAGGAGAAGATGGATTAGATCGGGGGTAAAATGAGACGGGCGTAATGTTGATTAGCAGGCTGTAATCAACAATCAAACACTTTTTATTATCAAATTCCTTGACATTTTAACGAATGAATAGCAGAAAATGACTAGTTTCACACAACAAGGAAAGGAGAAACATCCAGGATTGAAAAATTAAGCCAAAGTACCAAATACGGCAGTACCAGAAATGGCCACAAGACGAGTTATAGGGGAATTACCGTTTATTTACAACCTGGACCTTATTTCTAGAATAAAATACGATCGTTTACTCACCCATATAACTTTGGTGCCATTTGGAATTGTTCAGAAGAGACAGCAGAGCGCCATGCATATTCATATAGTGGGAGTGAATGGGGCACCGAAACGCAGCCTCTAAATAACGCAGACAATGCATTATCTGCCACGAAACTCATAACTCTGGACTCAACGGGGAATAGCACTAGCGTATCATAACAAAATATTGGTGAAATGAACGAGTTTCATGGCAGATAATGCGTTATTTAGAGGCAACATTTCGGTGCCCCATTCACTCTCACTATATGGAGTGAACGATTGTATTTTATGCCAGAAATAAGGTCCAGGTTGTAAAAACACAGTAGTCCCTCGCTATAATGTGGTTCACCTTTCAAGGCCTCGCAGTTTTGCAGATTTTTTAGTGCAATTTTGTCCGCATTTTTAAAAAATTTATTTTAAGCTAAGGGACTGTAGACCATTGTCGATCAATCTCCTCTGTACGGTGTCTCTTGTACAGTACAGACCGCGTTCAGCTTGCCAAATTTACATATCCAGTATCTTTGATCGCTGGCAGTGTGACTGAAGTGCGGTATGTTTGCAAGTTATTGAGAAAAGTGTATAAAATGTGTAGTGAGGGGTTTTGCAACCTTAAAACATTTATAATCATTGTAAAAATAAAGCTGACTACTTGGCGGATTTCGCCTACTGAGGGTTATTTCTAGAACGTAACTCCCGCGATAAATGAGGGGCCACTGTACAGTAATTCTCCTTTAATCCCCCCTATGCAGAGCAAAGAGACACATGTTTACCGACTGGTCTATAGCTAATTACCCCATTCATGACAATTGTCCAATTTTATATAATTCTCCCACTTAAATTATATTATTAAATTAAAGAACAGCATGCCAATGTTAAACAAAACAAGCCATTACATTGTTTTTCATAGGTTTTACGGCTTAGCGGGGGCGGGGGGAATGATGATGAACAACTGAACAAGTATTTGAACCGTTGAACTGTACACTGAGCTGAAGATGGGGACATTCGGGGACAAGTTCACTCTACAATTTGTGTCTCGACATATTTACAGACACGCGGTGTCCATCCTGGTACGAGGGAGCATCTTGTCATGCCGTTAAGTTCTGGGCAAGTAAAATATTCAAGAATAGTCGGAAGTATTGTACTCCAGAGTCAAGTGTTGGATTAGAAAGTTCATTGTTCAGCTTTAAACAATTTTTAACAAAGAGAGCGTACATTTCAGTATGAGATTTTGCCTAACTGTCTTAAATAACACGAGAGACTATTGAGGAGTGATTTCCCAGGTCTGTAATTATACGCCGAGTGAAAATCTGCCCCATACACACACCGCGGTTCTAACTAGCAACGCCGACACAGTCAAGAGTTCAATGCCTACAGCAAAGAAATGACGAATAGGTGAGACGGTTTTTCTAATACGTACATTTCTTTGATATAAATCTAAAAGAGACAACTTTCCAAGTTCTTTCTACTGAGTTAATCTCTAACGGCACACTGTTCAGAGCAGAAATAGCTCATGACAAGAGCTTTTCAGCAGCATCCCTCTTATTCACTACGTGTCTGAATTGGTTTCGAGAGGTACAGTCTGGACAGTCAGGACAGGCCTGAAAAAACTAAAATGATTCAATAAAAACAACTCCTCCCCCGTGTAATTGGTGTTTTCACCCCGACGGGACGCAACACTTCAGACGCCGCCTTTCCGTCTTCTAGTGTCCATGACACGGAGGCGAGAAATTTGTTCTACAACTCGTCTCACCGCAGACTCAGCGTTCACGTCTGAGCAGCTCTATTCGCCTCCAGTGAAAGGCGCTGTTCCAAGCGTGTTCTGCACAGGAAGCTCGTGAGCACGCTGCAGCTTCCAGTCGAGAGGCTTCTGATAAGCGCGCTCGATAATGAAAGGAGCGCGTTGTTAATTATATTTTCCTTTCCTTTCATTCCTCCCTCTGACTCTCCTTCTGGTGTTTGAGAGGAAAATAGTTTATGAGCACATTTGTCACTCCAGTTAATCACACAGGCCTTTAGTTGCTTTTGTGGGCGCGTCCCTCCGGCGCTGTTAAAGCCAACCTGCACGCCCACTCCTAAGTTAAGTCAGGAAGCAAAGAAGGAGCAGGTTATAGCGAAATTTATTCGCGTAGATGTCGTAAACCGTCGGCGGGAGGGTCCACAGATATTAACTTTGGCTGAAGGTGCAGCAAACAAACATATAAGAAACATATTTAACAAAACTATAAAACACTAAAATCATTAAAACCGATTGTGAGGCTTCAGAGGGAAGTACTGTAATTGCTCTGGTGGGTCGATGCAAAGCAAAACACAGATAAAATACAAATTCATTCCAGCGGAGAGAGGATCAGGGCTCCTGAATTACCTTTAAAGGCCATCTGGGTTATTATTCTACTAAATCAAAACCTATGGTTCAAAGAAAAAAGAAGTAGATGAGGTGTGTTATACTTGTTTGAAGTTTTGCAGGAAATACAATCAAGGAAATCCTTAATTTAGGTC
This sequence comes from Planiliza haematocheilus, assembly GCA_005024645.1. Taxonomy (NCBI): domain Eukaryota; kingdom Metazoa; phylum Chordata; class Actinopteri; order Mugiliformes; family Mugilidae; genus Planiliza; species Planiliza haematocheilus. The sequence continues at coordinate 1,286,113 of SRSE01000170.1, read as the reverse complement.
AGAGCTGACATTAAGGCCGTCTGCACTTTTGCGGACTGCCAAGCTAACCGCCCAGACGTTCAGTGCTGACACATCTCATTTAATCTGCAAACACCAAGGAAGAGTGGCGGCAGACGCAGGTACGGTCAACGCAAATGGCCAGGCGTAGCAGACTTACGTATTTTCCCTTTGTCTCGGTGGCGGCTTGCTGAAAAATGGGCTGCATTCGCTTGCAAACGCCGCACCCTGCAACCAAACAAGAGCAGAGGAGTTTATTCCGGAGAAATCAATGAAAGCGCCGCTGTGACAACTACACGATAACCTACACGACTGTCAAAAGATTTCCCATCATCGGTGGGAAGAATGGCTTTTTTGTTAAGAGTAGCTGGCAGCGTGCTGTCGGATGATATGATATGCTGAAAACCACTGACCGTAGTAACTGGAGAAAAAACACATTATTTGCTACTGAGGGGAAGACAATTAACTGCAAAGCTGAGTAAACATGGTTTTGTTGTTGAAAGTGATATTTGTCATTTAGACACATGGTTCCCAACCTCAACCTGGGGTCCACGCCCCATAAAAAGAGAGAAGTATATATGCACAAGTTAAATGAGCCTTGCATCCCTCCGTAATCCAGCTATGAAAGCTCTAGCCAAGAAACTAGTCGAATTTTATCAATGCAATATTCATTTTTATGAAATACTCTAATTAGAGTGTCCCACAGACATTAAAAGTGTCTGTGGGAAATATGGGTCCAAATTTAAATTTTTAATCGTTTTATAACTAGACTTCAACATACTGCTGCTAACACCGGACATACACTAATCAACCATAACAATATGACCACCTTCCTGATATTGTGTAGGTCTTCCTTGTCTCTCCAAAACAGGTGTGACTTATCAGAGAATGGGCATGGGTCTTCTGAGGGTGTCCTGTGGTGTCTGGTAACAGGATGTTGTTAGTGTGTGGGGGTGGGGCTTTGAGGGGAGGAGCCTCTATGGATCATCCCACAGATACTTGATCAGTTTGGGATCTAGTGAATTTGGAGGCCAGGTCAACACCTTGAGATGTTCTTCACGTTTTTTTAGTTGTTCCTAAAGTGTTTTTGTGTCTGCATCCTGCTGGGGATGTCTGCTGCCATCAAGGAGTGTCATTGCTATGGGGTGGGGGTGTCTGGTCTGGTCTAGGTGGGTGCTACATGTCTAAGTAACATCCACATGAATGAATGAATGAATGTCAGGTCCAGACGTTTCCCAGCAGAACAATCGTCACAAGATGGCCAATGTTATTTAATTCTCCCGTCAGTGGTCATAATATTATGCATGATCGGTGTACATCCGAAAGGAAACTGCAGACTTTGATGCTGTAAGACGTAACTTGGACAATCTGGGCTCAGCTTGTCTTAGATACAAGTAAGTAATTACTAAGACGTCACTTTGAGCTCTGGGAGTAAGTGAAGGGCATATTTAAGGTCAGTCAGAGAAGACAATACTTCTTGGTTGGACTCCGTGTTCTTGCCTGCAAAGTAAAATCTATATATATATGTATATGTATGTATACTCAAAGCTGAGCTAGCGTCTCCTATACGTGGATGTAGAGGATCTGATTGCCAGTATCGATTACAGCAGTGTCGTGTTACCATGTAAGCTCCAGCTTATTGATCTAGTCCACATATTGTGCTCTCACTCTACCAATTACGCACCTGATAAATTAGATTATTTTCATATTTTCAGGATGATAATATCTACTGTCAGCTTTTCCAGGAACTCTCTCTACTGTCACGCTATGTTCAGGCACTCCAAAAAAAAAAAACTAGCACAACTCGTCCCAGTCACTGTGAGCGAGCAACGCTGTAAAAGACTCACAGGGAGCGTAGAACATCATGAGGACCGGCCTCTCCTCTCTCTTCAGCAGCTTTCTGAAATCCTTCAAGAGTCAGAGAGAGGGCGAGAAGAGTTATTAGTTAGAAACAAAACTTAAATGCAACTCATGAAATCTGATCTGATATGAAGTCAGTCTTTCTTTTTCTGCATTTCCCAAGTGTGAGGGAGATCTAAAACATGACAGTGAAAGCACCGGCAGGTTTGAAAGCTGATGTCAACAAGACGTGAATCAAAACCAATGACTAACATTAGTTTTGTGAAAATTGTAAAATCAGTCTGACAAAAAAAAAAAGTCTTACATGCTTTTTTCAGCTCCAAACAACATGTCAAAACACAATCTCCTCCTAACTCTCGACTTGAACTTGTTGAACCATAAATTACATCTACAACGTGAAAAGCTGAATATTAACTGATAAAATAAAAGCTCTGCTGTACAGGCGCAGGCCAGGCTACCCTCTACGCACATTCAGATGTTAAGATTACTGTTATTTAAGACTACTCTCATCAGCGGCGGTCACTGGCGGTGCCGTTTGTTTGGGCAGCAGCGAAACGTGGGGTTGTCGGAGCTTAACGCCATGTTGCGCAGACAAGTGTGTCAACATGTTGCCTGTATTTTCACAGTGGGGGAGGGGCGGCACTGTGATGAACAGTAAGTAGACCCCCCACCCCCCAGCTATCAAACTCAACTGTTTCTGTTAAAGTTAACGTGTTGTGTCAAGCTTTTATACAAGCTAATGGACGTTAGCATTAGAGCTACGTTACGTTACATGGCTAATCTAACGCTACTACCAAACGGACCAATCACGGCTCTTGTAGTCTGCGTCGTTGCGGTGCGTGGTTACATTTCCGGGGCTACGGCTTTAGGTTCTGCGTATGCTACGTAGCTACGGCGTCAAATTGAAGCAGAAGCCTAAACCGCCTATAAACTGGATCCAGTTTTCTATTCCTACTCAAATCTGTAGTGATACCGACACATAGCCCTATTAAACTGCATGTCAGATTGATTCCTTTTCATGGACAGTAGGTGAATCACCCTCATAGCAGTTTCTCTTCCTCATCATCACCGTCAGATTCCCCCCCCCCAAAAAAAAAAGCATATCAGCACAATCTTCTGTTGACAGCTCCAACAAGCCCCAAGGCAGGAACGGGCAAGCGAGCAAAAACTGTCAGCTTCTCTGTTCATTAAATTAAAGGGCCTTTTGTGCTGTATATACTGTATCTGCGAGCGGTCAGGTTGTCAGGCTGCGGGTGAATTTTTAATACAGGCGTCATCCGACTCTGAGAGCTGCATAGAAATGCCTCTGAGGCGCGAGGACTGGGCCGTGTGGGCTGACCGCATGAACCACGCAGGACGGCTCTTTGATGATAAAGGCATCGTATGTTGCTTTTATGTCGCGCTGCTCCAGATCTAAGCTCTCCAGCCGAGTGCATCGGCTGCTTTGTTGCGCTCGTATTCTTGTAATCGCGCCCGTCATCGAAAATAAAAATAAGGTCGGTTGTTCAGAAGCTTTTTTTTTTTGTTGTTTTCCTCGACCACCACTTACTTTTTCTGTCTCTACGTGGAGGACATCTTTCGCCTCTGGGTTCTCCTCCCACAGCGGAGGCCCTGACGGGTCTTTCAAAAATGCCACCATGGACTGAATGGAAAAGAGAAAAAGAGAGAAAAGTCAAAATGATGAATCAGCCCGTCTAAACAAAAGCAACACTTAAATGACGCGACAACTTGTCCTGGCATACAATCACCCCGCGAACAATGGGGTGATGATTCACGTGAGCGTTGCCGAAAGTGGCTCCTAAATTTAGCCGAGGCAACGCTGCGGTCCGTGCCAGATGGAGGATCGTATAGTGTATGCATCCGAGAGGTGTCGGAGTTATATCCGTACTTTTAACGTGTCTGGTTATGGGTTTTCTGTGAATATAATGAACCATATGTCCGCGGAGGCGACAGAAGGAAATGTTTCATCGAGGCCGTGCTGTAAAGACGACGCTTTACGATCTTGATGTTTATCATGTGATGGTTTAAACTGAGATTTGGGTCTTTTTATTGACTCACGGGACTTTCCATCTGTTGGGAAAAGAAATAGAAAAACACTAAGACGCCCCTTTATATTTTAGATATTCTTAATTAGGACTGAACAGATGAATTTTAAATATTTAAATCCCAGTTTGAGTTGAAAACCAAGTTGACGGTGGGTAACTTGTCGCTGTACGGCCGTTGATACGTGTCTGCAGCCATATTTTTTGCAGAGTTTCCACTAGACGGACAACTTTACATCTTTTTAAGGAATACATCCCTAACCCTAACCGGTCAGGCATAACATTATGACCACCTTCCTCATGTTGTGTAGGTCTCCAAAACAAGTTGTGACTCATCAGAGAATGGAGGGGCCTCTGTGGATCATCCCACAGATACTTGATCAGTTTGGGATCTAGTGAATGTGGAGGCCAGGTCAACACCTTGAGATGTTCTTCATGTTTTTTTTTAGTTGTTCCTAAAGCGTTTATCCTGCTGGTGATGGCTGCTGCCATTAAGGAGTGTCATTGCTATGGGGTGGGGGTGCCTGGTCTGGTCTAGGTGGGTGCTACATGTCTAAGTAACATCCACACCAATGAATGAATGAATGAATGCCAGGTCCAGAAGTTTCCCAGCAGAACAATCGTCACAAGATGGTCAATGTTATTTACTTCTCCCGTACCGGTCATAATGTTGTGGCTGATCGGTGTACATAACCGCAGCCGACACATTCAGTAGGTTTCATCCTATTAAAGACGGGGCTGATTCTATTAGCTGATCAAACTACATGCCGAGCCATGTCGTGTGATTTATACCGTCTTCCCAAACATTAGAAAACTCCCAGAAGGCTCGAGACATCTGTGAAACCATGACAATAGTAAAAAAAAAAATTAAAATAAAATATAATAAATGCAGAACTCTGCGGGATTAATGTTCATTTTTTTGTCATTATGTTTGGTTTGCTGCAGAGTCGTGGGGAACCAGATGGAGATGGAACATTACTAACAGGTCTGGAGGCTATGAAGCAGTTTGACGACGACCGGTTCGGATGACAAACGTTATTTTATATTATATTACTTTCAATTGACACGATTGCTTAAAAACCATAATGGTGAAACTCTGAACACGATTCAGCTGATGTGGCGACGTCCTCAGCAAACAGCTGCTTAGTCCCACATCTTGAATTTACTTTTTCATTTTAAGTGATGTTTATCTCCGATGAATAAATTCCCCGCTACTGTTTTAGTCCGTGTAGAGACTCCTGAGGGAAATACCTGTCTCTTTAGCTGTTCAAGCTTGTTCACCAGCTAGTCTCAAGCTGTGTCTCTCTGCTGCTAGATGAGAGTTTTTTGTGTTTTTTTTTTTTTTTAGAGCTTTTACTTTGAGAACAACCGCCTGCTGTCGCCAAAAGCAGTTTGACAGCGAACAGGTGTGGAGGTGGGAGTGAGGCACACCGGATGTAGATTCCTCAGTAGTCACTTTTCCACTCTGCGTTCATTTAAAACTAAATTTAAATTAGTTTGGCTTAATTTGAATTATTAAACCAAAAATTAGCCGGCTTATATTAATCTCTATGTCTCTTTAAATTACAGAGTTAATATAAATACTGTGTCTAAACTCTGTAAATGTAGTAATAAGATATGATTATACGAATCAATCAGGACCATATATGAAATATTTACACAAAATAATTAGACTGAATTACACTCAATGTATTAGTCAGAGCAATCATCTCTTCATAGTACCTGCAGTGAAGCAGCTCTTATCAAACTAAATGAATACATTCAATGAAAACCGACACGCTGGGCTCCACGGGAGAGAATCGTGTTCGTTAATGGCTGAAGTAATACCGCGGCTGCCAAGAAACATTAGTAATTACCACGCATCGGATAGCACATGTAAAGAACACGGGATTTCAGATCACCTTGAAGGTAGCGGGCCTGGTGTACTCCGTGTGGAACGTCCCATCTCTGCAAAACACACAAGGAAACGACTCAGAAGACTGGGGAAGAGTAACAGACCGCTAAGCCGCAAACGTTTGAATTACTTTCCGAGAAGCACCGAGGTGTGGAAACGTGTCGGGCAGCCGACCGAGTTTCTGGTCACTCACTTGTAATGCAGGAGCTCCGCTCCTCCACGTTTGGAGCTCGGGTCCACCTTCACTTTCTTACAGAGCTTACGGCCCTCTGAGTCTCTGAGAGAGAGGTTAAAACACACAAAAGAAAAAAAACAGAGAGATATGATCATTAAACTGCTGCAAATTTGCAGTGTTTTCCATACAATGCTAATACTACGGCAGCCCACCAGGGTCTAATTGACTCCGCTGTGGTCTCATAACGAACTGGACATTCCTATTGCTCTTGAAAGCATCTTGCACTCCCTCCCACATTTAATCTTACATACACTTATGAAAGCCACGTGTCAACAGCATTATGTTTACATGCTGTCGCTAAATTACATTACATACTTAAATTACCGTAATGACATTAATAGTGGCTCTAGCGTCATTATGGTAATTTAATGACGGACTGATAAAATAAAAAATAAATTAAAAAATCGTGGGTTTATTCTACGTGCGGACATTTCATGTACTGTATGAATTGTTTTTAATAGCTGTGATCGATTAGAGTTTTTATTAAGACAGTATACCTCCCATCAGAAAACAAACAAACAAAAAACAAACAAAAACGAAACGGCTGGGAAATGTTGCATGAATCTCGCAGGATAAAACCCTAAAACAAACATAATTTCACGTTCATGTTCAACCAGTTGTGACAAAGTTACATATCGCTAATTATCGGTAAAATTGTTAAATTACCGTAATTATGCTAATATTGGGTTTAGCGACATTACGGTAATTTAAAGAAAAAAAATAATGAATCCGCGGGTTTATTCTATGTGCAGGCATTTCATGTACTGTATGAATTTTAAGCTGTGACAGTATCACAGTTAGAGTGTTTATTAAGACAGTAAAAGAAGATAAAAACAAACAAAAAAATTACTCTGGAAACTTGTGGGAAATAAAAATCTTTTCAAAAAAATGACAATTTCACTGATATGTTACTGTACTGTTTTACAGTGCTGCTATCCCTGTTACAGTTCACTGTTCTACACCAACGTCATGTAAATATTGTAGATTTTATTGTGCATTGCGTAACATTATGCTACTATAGCGTTTATTTTTATTGCTTCCAACCCAGAGACCCACTAAGCTGCATTTCATTGTGTTTTATTGGACAATAACAATAAAAACTTTGCATTCTTATTCTTGTATTTAACTAAAACTTAGAACGGTATAGTCTAGTAAGTATCATTTATTTATTGGAAAAAAAAATCCCCACAGAAGCAGTAATTTTTGCTGTAAAAAGAATATTCAAACTATTTTTTCTGTTCAGTTCTTATATACTATACTGCAACCACTTCTTCATTACATTCTTTGTTTGTATTATGTTTCTGTTTCTGTGTAAAAAATGTCCTTGTTAATAAAACCCTCTATACGGGTTTACTGCAGATAAAGAAGATGCTACATAAAGACACGACAGCTTTGTGTTTTGAGTGATCCAGCAGCATGTACAGTGTCATATTGCTTCCATTTATTAGTTGCTCCGGCATACACAAACACGATCTGCAGTGTGGATGTGATGCAGATTACAGTCTGTATGCATGAGGCTTATCATTTCTATAATTGAAAAAAAAAAGGGAAAAGGAAATAAATATGCATGCAGCCACCTACACATACTTCACACTTGCTTCAATGAAGCACTGTGAGCAAGCATGAAATGCCTTTCCTCTTCTCTAATAAAGAGAGTGGAAAATATGCATTCATTTAGAGGGAGATGGATATAAGCACAGAGAGGTCTGATGCAAATAAACTCACAGAGGTGGAATTAAATTATGAATTCCAGACCAACACCAAGCACCGACAGTCACAGTATATTTCTTTACCATCCTATAAGGAGGAGCAAATGCGTGCTCGTGTTGCAGGTCTAATAAATAAATGTGTGCTCAACGCCACATTCGGCTGACTCATGACGGCAGATGGCGGCAGTCGGGGCACACCAGGAGCAGATGTGACCTCGACACATATTTGGACATGCAGTCACCTGAGTCGAGACCAGCCTGCTGCTTCTAACTCCTTAAAAACAGACACCAGTGACAGGCTGAGAGGCAGCTACGTAGTCAAAAAGCGTTGTACAGGGGATGTTTTTAATGGCCTAGAATCCTCAAATCTGCAAAAAATGAGACTCAGGACTCATTTAAGGTTTATTTTTTAAGATATTCTCTGCTAATAGATTTCTTATAGTGGTCTTACAACTTCCAAAATGGCTACACATCATTCATGTAAAGCTGGAGGGAACAACACTGTTAAAATGGTAAATATTCACTTCGCACAGCTGCTTTAGAGGTCAAGATGTCAATGGAGACATATGCAGTACAACTTTTGCATTACAATCACATGCTTGGATTGCTTAGTAATGACATATTCATTTAAAAGGTTTAAATTTAAATGTGTTTAATGTGGCAGTTTTGAACTAGAGCAATCCCAAATGATATGGACTGGCTTGAGAGACCGTTATCAAGCAGAGGATAATATGTGTTGTTTTAAAGGGGAACTACTGTTTTGTAACAACCTGGACCTTATTTCTGGCATAAAATACGTCGTTTACTCACCCATATAACTTTGGTGTAATTTGGCGTCGTTTGGATGATATTTAGAGCGAGTGGAGCGCCATGTATCCATATAGTGGGAGTGAATGGGGCACCGAAACGCAGCCTCTAAATTACGCATTATCTGCCGGGAAACTTGTTAATTTTACCAATATTTTGTTATGATTCGCTAGCCCAAAACCCTGTTGAGTCCGGAGTTACCTGTTAGCTACTCGCGGACGTGCAGTGATTTGTTGTTCTTTGGCCAGCTATTACTCTCCTTTCAACGAGCTCCTCATCCGTACACTCTGGCTCAAAGCGGTAAGGATGTTCATCATAAACAAAGTCGTCGTCCACAACCTCAAAATATTGGTGAAATGAATGAGTTTCGCAGCAGATAATGTGTTATTTAGAGGCTGTGTTTCGGTGCCCCATTCACTCCCATTATATGGATATACGCTGATCTAAATATCTGACGATCGACTCCAAATGACACCAAAGTTATGGGGTGAGTAAACAATCATATTTTATGCCAGAAATAAGGTCCAGGTTGTAAAAAAAACAGTAATTCCCCCTTTAACAGCCTTGCGCTAACATTTTAGCTTAGTTTAAATGTGCACTTAGATGCACAATTTCAGACTCTGACCTTGTATAGTAGTCAAGACGGTTTTGCCACACACAGCAAACTCTCACTTGCACTTTCTTTACTATTTTCTTTGCCTCTACTCACATCGAAAGAATCTGAACAGACCACACACCCGGTTACACTCAGATGAAACAACGAACGCTGGCTTTCATCCTCTTTCTCCTTTGCTGGTACAAACACGGTATATATAAAAAAAAAAAGTGACTCAGAGAATAATCAGAACTTGCTATTATGCCTCTCCACTGTAGCTCCTGTCAGCTGACCAACCAGAGAGCAGTGCTCTACAATTACAGAAGAAAGCCCAGAGAAGTCAGAGTGACTCACCAGCTGATGTTCAGTACAGAGAGAACAAAGGCCGTGAGTGGCAGTTCATTAGAGGTTTGTCCACTGGATGAGAAGTCACTGGAAGTGTTCTGCATTCCTCTCGGGGATAACGTCAATCGATGCGTCAGCGCTCTAACATGGCACTCAGAGGGAAGTCAATGGTAGGACATTTAGATTGGCTGGTCACCTTCAGTTGATGCAATCAGTTAATACAGCATCACGTGTTAAATTCACAGACTGCCTCTCTGGATGAACATGATGATAATGAGCTGTGTGGTGTGGATTCTAGCAGAGTTTAGTGTTTACTACATGAATATGATCTGCTAGATGAAACCGAGTGATCAGATTCAAATAAATCTTAATCTGAAACCAACTCAAGGCAAGAGAGATAACCATAAACCAAACTGTTATAAAAATCCATCACACTTTACAGACCAGGATCCTCAGCCAACTTTGAGCTACGTTTGGAGTTTAACCTCTGTCAGGTTGAGCCCAGGCTGCAACCTCAGAGAAATGGTTGGAAACCTTTGCAGACGTGCCAAACTCTGCAGCTCCTCACACAGACTATTGAGACTGGCTCCAAAACGGAGTCGATGTCCATTGACCTGTGTTAAATGCATAAAATACAACCGTTTACTCACCCATTAAACTTTTGTGTAATTTGTTGTCCTTCGGGATATTTTTAAATCAGCGTATATTGATATAGTAGGAGTGAATGGGGCACCGAAATGCAGCCTCTAAATCAGGGGTGTCAAACTGATCTGTGAAAGGGCCACTGTGGCTGCAGGTTTTCATTCCAACCATGCAGCACCCATGCAGCAGTGGGTGTGGCTGGCAAGTTTTTGTTCCAATCAAGCAAGAGGACACTTGAGATGACTGTGTGATGGCAGTTCAGTTGAACGATTGAGCCGAGTCAGGTGTGCTGCTGCATGGTTGGAATAAAAACCAGCAGCCACAGTGATCCTTTCACGGATCAGTTTGACACCTGTGCTCTAAATAACGCATTATCTGCCGTGAAACTCATTCATTCCACCAATATTGCTGCTAGTTTTTTACAATATGGTGGAATATTTATCCAATTCTGAGATTGTGGATGAATAATCGCAGTAGCAAATTACAGGAAAACATAGGTCTATCTACAGACCCCGGATGAAGATAACAGGTACCTCCAGACCCAACAGGGAATAACACTAGCGTATCATAACAAAATATTGGTGAAATTAACGAGTTTTGCAGCAGATGATGCGTTATTTAGAAGCTGCGTATCGGTGCCCCATTCACTCCCATTATATGGATATACGCTGATGAATACGCTGAAAACAAACTACACAAAAGTTATATGGGTGAGTAAACGATTGTATTTTATGCCAGAAATAAGGTTCGGGTTATAAAAAAAAAATAGTAGTTGCCCTTTAAACTTTAAAGACTGAAATAAAAAGTTGGAACCAAACCTTTTAAATCCGGCAAAAGCCGTCAGAGACACTTTGTAAGGGATTAATAATGGATTTATCATGTAAAAATGATGTTAAAGAGGATATTACTCTTCTAAAACACAAATCCTAATCCATGCACTGCTTGTTTGTACTCTGCTATCCCCACTGTCCTATCGAAAGGCCATATATCGCAACACGTCGTCTCTTCCAGAGGAACGACAGAGGGGCAGCTCAGTCCCATTCTCCCTTCCTGTATGAGATCATCCATCCCACTGGTGGATCCCAGTTGGCCGACACTCAGGTCCCTGTCATCTGTTCAAAGTGTGTCATCCTGGCCTCGGTGGCTCTCTTCCTTGGCAGCACCGGCCGTTCTCACGCTGTGATGTGCACTCTCCTCTCTCTCACCCTCTGTCCACCATGAGCTCTCAGCTGGAGCTTCGATTTGGAGCCGGTCCATTTGAGACGGAGGAGAAATATGCCAAACAGCACAATGCTTTGCCACCGAGCCTGGCATCAGATCCCCGGGTCCTGTAGCGATGAACCCGGCTCACTCTAGCTCCCCTGGCGGGAATCTGGCCCTGTGTAAAATCTCTGCTTAGCATCATCCCTCTCTAGAAGGCTGGCGCTTTTGGAGGATGAAGAGAGGGATGATGCCGTCGTCTCTCGCGCGAAAACAGCGGGGCGAGTCGGAAAGTAAACACGAAGAAAAGGACACGCATCACGGAGCGCCTTTGTCGAGAAACACGGACACCAGCGCCGCTGACAATCCCTCCAGACTGTTTTGAATTTCGCTTCTCTTCCTCTCTATCCAGCAGGTCTTCGATCCCGGATAAGGTTGAGAGAGATTGTGAATGCTGGAACGAGCACCGGGTGTCAAAGGGGAGTTATTCCCTTCCTCGTAGTTTCCTGTTTTATGATACATGCTTTCCTCTCTGGCGCGGAAGACAGCTCGTGCACTTGATGGGTTGACAGGTGTGAAAAAGAAAAACAGTGGAACGGTAACACCAGAAGGGCAAGAGGAACAACGAGGCAGAGTTCAATCGCTGGGGAGCAGAGCAAGTTGTGCTCGGAGAAAACAATTCCTGTATGAGGAGCAGCCAGCGTTCAGCATTTAGCTCCACAGAGAAATATGACAAATACACTGATCGGTCTTTAAGGGTGAAGTGTGTGTGGAGCACAAAAACAAATATTTCACACATTCTCCTGACTGCCAGTAGTTCAAATTTGTCCTCTGTGGAGGACATTTGTAAACCTGAATATCTCCCATCCACCGCATACTACTGAATTAGCTTCTTTTGCTATCTACACAGGACATGTAGGGCTTTCAAACATGAAGGGATGAGGCTTTGGTACCTTTCTCTTTCTCACTAAGGAAAAAGTCGTCCATCAGTTCTATGATATCTTAAAAGCTTAGGACTGCAAATCCTGATTATTGCTTTAATATTAATGAAGTTTGTGATGTTTTAATTGATAAAAACTTCTCATCATCTGGGTCAGCTCTGGTAGATGTTCTGCACATCCCACAATAACTAGGGCTGAACGATATATCGTTATCGTATCTATATATGAAGATATATCGAAAAAGAGACGCACACACACTACAAACACCGTAGGGAATTTAAAAAGAAAGAAAGTAAAGTGAGCGTGGAAGATAATGCGGCAGGTGCTGCGGGTTTAGTGGGTTTAGCTGCTGAGCGGGCCATACAAGTCAGTTTCACTGTTGGTAACGTGATAGGGACGGAATAGAGCAAATAATCAACGGGAGCGGGACGGAGTCTGTGAGTTCGCCCAACTTCAAATAATAAGCTGACGGGATTTTTGTTGGGGGGCAGTCACGTGATCGGGATATGACGGGAGTATTTTTGAGCTTGGGATGGGAGCTACAATCGATTCCCGTGTCACTAGCGCAAAAACGTGATTTGGTGCAAAAACATAAATCGTCCTTGCCCTACACATTGCCCTAAAACGCACTTTTCTGAAACCGCAGCTCTTGAGCTTTTGGGGGGACAGGGAAAACGTATACATGCGTTTCGATAGCGTCATGGCCACACCCCTGGAGCAGCCTTCCACCTCTTATATCCCGCGAGACGTTTCATAACAACATCAACAACAATGGCGGACTACATGCTCGTGTTCCTGCTGGAGAAGATATAGAGCCTATTATGGTTACTAGGGCTAAATATCATTCTCCTGTGGCACCACGCTGAGCAAAAAATGCTGATGGACGACCACATGAGCAACATTTTACATCCACCGCTCCCCCTCTTCCTCTCCGTCTTTGGTCAATTTCTGAAACAGCGCCACCTATAGGGCTGGAGTATGAAGTAGCGTTTTCATCCTTGTTAAGACGGATCCGTGTGGACGCAGATATTCTTGAAACGATGCCAGTGAAAACGGAGGGGGAAAAGATCGTTTTGGTACATGTGGACGAGGCCTTAGATTGTAGGTTAATCGTCATATCTCATGTCTATAGGTTTGATAGAGTTTCTTAGTTGGACGGGGTCTCTAAATATGTTTTGCCTGGGATCTTGGCACAAGGGATTTTGACAACAAATGACTGGAAAAGTGACTCAATCTCAATCAGCTTCATCCATCTTGCTAACGATTTAAACTCTAGTCCATGGATCAGATCTGCAGTCGTTTGATCGGAAAGCTGTACCCGATTGTTCGAGTTCCAATTTTTGATTGCTTTATCTGGAAAAAGTTCTGTGTCTGATGTTAAACGACAAAAGCTTTTTGCCAAACCAGAATGACCGCCTTGTGCTTAGATGTCCTTGCCAACTGGTCAAGTTTCAGTTCACATCTATTTCAGTCCAGACTCACACGTTTAGTGAAGGCTTGGATGAAAAAAGTGTTTTTGCCAAAATTGGAGAAATTACCTCAAAGCATTTTATTTTATTTTTTTAAAAGAGATGGCATTTACGATACGGCCGGAGTTGCGTTTTTGTAATGTCACATTGACTTTGAACGTCAAATTTTAATTTCATTTCAAGTGGACGTTTGTAGCAAATTTGAAGACATTTAATCACGGCGATTCTTAGCCACCATGTTCCACCAAGTATTAGACGAATGCAATGCATAAAAAACTGTGCTGGTGCCAGACATGTTATTGGACTAATATTATTTTAGCATAGAAATAGCCGCTTGGAAGCCTACAATCAAATTCAAGTAAAAAAAAAAGACAAACACAAAGACAGCACACGGAATCCAACAAGTGCCTTCATAACCATTTACTTGTACTTCTTTTAACGACGGAAAAGTAAAACGTGAAATGGTCCACATACTGTAGATGTAACACATGAGACCCAAAGCTTCAATAGCTCTAATAAGTGAGTGGCCTGTCAGATTGAGCCCGTACAATAGCACCAGTGCAACGAGGCCATTTATACCCCAGAGAAAAAGCTAGAAACTGTGCAGACGGATGGCAGCGGAGACATTCTCGGGGACGTCTAAATTGCTCTGCCTTTATAACCGCTGTCAGAATATTCCCTCGGACAAAAGAGGCCCTAATGTCAAAAACGACGGGGTGTCTTTTTAGAGATGGAAGGAGAAGAAGTCTTTTTTTATTTTTTTATTTTGTGCGTTTACTTACCCGCAGTTGACCCAGGCAATGGTCCCTTGGCCCTTCACTGTCTGGGCGACATCGGACAGCAGTTTCAGGTGGGAGTCCCCTGATGTTGCTGCAGGCAGAGAATAAACACCACGGTCAGACTTAGTTACCAAAAACCATTCAATAGCTGTGGAAACCAGGAGACTTGGGACACAGAGGACACTGTCATCTGAAACATAGCGAAGAGGAGTTGAGTTACAGCGGAGCTCGGCGTCTTGCTAAAGCACCAAGCGGCGAAGAAAGGGACCACTGAGTTTGGGCTGGAGGGACGGCGGAAGGGAAGAGCGCTCCCTTCTACCTTTCAGAGGATGCGTTCGGGGAGGGGGCTTAAGTTACATCAGCTTTCAACGTCTTACAAAGGCGTCCGAGCAGGAGCTGGGAGGATTATACGGTCACACAAAGACTGAGCTGCAAACCAAATGGTGGAGCACAGCGGGTACCTGTAAAGGAACCACAGCACTGCTTGCTACAACATCCCGAGCCGCTATTAACGGTGTATGTGAGCTCACGACCACTGGAGCTTTGCACAATCTTCGGTGTCGGAGAAGTATTACGGTTGAGTCATACGGTGTGCTATCTGTCTCGGGGATGAGAAACTAGCGTGATATAAACTAATACGAGCTACAGCAACAACACCACGCTGTAATATTACTGATTTTCATCAGATATGGCAGGAAAAGTGGATTCCTTTGAGTAAAGTAAACAATGTGTAATATTCCAGTT
The DNA here is from genome assembly GCA_005024645.1 of Planiliza haematocheilus. Classification (NCBI taxonomy): domain Eukaryota; kingdom Metazoa; phylum Chordata; class Actinopteri; order Mugiliformes; family Mugilidae; genus Planiliza; species Planiliza haematocheilus. Next base: position 1,270,854 of record SRSE01000170.1, on the reverse strand, counting down.
CTTGTGTAACACAATACATCATTTTTATACTCCCCCGAAACCAAATGTGTTTTATTCAACTGGATAAAAAGAACAATTCCTCTCGACGCTCTGGGCCGGGACTATATTTAGACGTAGAGGCACTGCCACGACTCCCCAGGGTCCCGCCTCGCTCAGCGCCGGAAACAAAAACATCTGGCATGTCAGTGTCAGTTTGTAACCATGTATGGAGCAGGGTGCCGACTGGTTGCTCATTGTTAATGTTTGATGGAAGCAAACCAGGACAAAACTCGACAGGGATGTGACTGACAGCCGAGGTACGGGGGGCTCGGTGACGAGCGGGGTGGAAAAAAAAAAGAAGGGTGAGGCTGTTTATTCAAGACTGTGAGGTGGCTGAGGGCAGCCGGTTCAAAACCAACAGGAGGGGAACCTTTGGTGTCTTTGAAGAAGGAAGCGTGAAGTGAAGCTGGAGCCAGTGATCAATCAGAGCCACGGCTCGATGCGAGGAAGCCTTATCCAACGAGCTAATGTAGTGATATGGGTCGTGAAGAGGCCTCTGCGGCTTATTGAGCACTTTAAGGGTCTTTTGAACGGATAAAAATTAGCAACGACGAGCAGCTCCTTCTACAAGACCGCCGAGTACATTCCTCTCTTTCTCTGAAATCTGCAAATGAAAATGGAATTTAGATTCGCTGGGGTGCATTAAGGATTCCCTAATGGCAGGAAGAGAGAACGCAATTTGTACCGTATGACTACAGTTTTCTTCGACTGTTTTGGTTTCTATTTAACAGCTACTCTCTAATTCTGTAAGATAGGGATTTCCAAGTTCATTACTGGGACAGACCACTGTGATCATCGCTTAAAAGTGGGCTGCGGGGCTAACGCCGCGCAAAACATTAATTCTAAATGCACTTTAAGAAGCGGCGGTAGAAGGCTCTTAATGAATTATATCAGATTTCTGTGAAGTCCCGCTCCATGTTGGCAGTTTATTATTACAAAGGATTTAAAGTAGAATGCGTCCAGGTTTCTGCAAAATTACATTTCCAGCATTTAAAGAAAAAATCTGTGACAAAAGGAATTTAATATATATGCAATATTGAAGGGGAAATACTGTTTTTTACGACCTGGACCTTATTTCTAGCATAAAATATCATTGTTTACTCACTAATACCTAAAACCAATGACTCTGTTTAGTCCGGAGTCATCTGTTGCCCGGGATCTGTAGGTTAATCTACGGTTTCCTCCGGACTCCGTATGATGTCTTCTGACCTGGATGATGTCATCTCTGAGCGACGGTCGGCTTGTTTACCTGTAATTTGCTACTGCTAGTTTTTTGCAACATGGCTGAATATTTTTCCAACTCTGAGGTTGTGGACGAACCATAGCAGTAGCAAATTACAGGTGAACAAGCCGACGGTCGCAGGTGTGCGTGGCGCTCAGAGATGACATCATCCAGGTCAGAAGACAAAAACTAAAAAACTAGTGTTTTTTTACAACCTGGACCTTATTTCTGGCATAAAATATGATTGTTTACTCATATAACTTGGGCGTCATATCGTTCGGACGATATTTAGATCCAGTGGAGCACGATGTATATTCATACAGTGGGAGTGAATGGGGCACCGAAACGCAGCCTCTAAATAACAAATTATCTGCTGCGAAACCCGTTAATTTCAACAATATTTTGTTATGATACGCTATTGCTATTCTCTGTTGAGTCCAAGTTACCTGTTATCTATTCACAGATGTGCAGCATTTTGTTTTAGCATCTTGGCTAGCTGTTCCTCTTCCCTCTTAGTAGGTCAATCTACAGACCCCAGATGATGACAACAAGTAACTCCAGACTCAACGGGGAATAGCACTAGCGTATCATAGCAAAATATTGGTGAAATGAACGAGTTTCACGGCAGATGATGAGTTATTTAGAGGCTGCGTCTCGGTGCCCCATTCACTCCCACTATATGGACACACGCTGATCTAATTGCCTCAAACAAAAGTGATACTGGTGAGTAAACGATGATATTTTATGCTAGAAATAAGGTCCAGGTTGTAAAAAACAGTAGTTCCCCTTCAAGGCAGTTTGAATGGGCCCATTGTGCGTTTTGCCACTGTTGGAATGTTAACTGTGCAGAGACTGCATTTACTTGAATGAAGTGGCATTTATTCAGATGAAGGTATAATTTGGGTAAGAACAGTCAAGTGATTGTGTTCGTAAACACCTTTAGATTCACAACCAGTTCATTCAGTAAATTGTTAATCTGTCTTCTGAATATAATAAACTGTCTGAGCTGCCTGTAATACAAGTACATCATCATAGTAGCTATAAAACCTTAACTTGCACTTCAGAAAACAAAAACTGTGGCAATTTGGATCAAATTATAAAAATGACAGAAAGTTAAAAGTGGTATTTTTCTAGTTTGCAGCCATAGTGGCTAAAACACTATGAAAGACGCATAACACAAGATACTATCACACTAATGTTATTTGTTTCTGCAGCGCTCCACAACAACCTCTGCAATGACAAAACTGTTTGAGAGCTATTGAGATAACACCAGCATTATCCACAAGTGTTTACTTTGATTGTCTAGCAAGAGTGTCGTCCCCGCCGCCTCCTTCAACAGAGACAATGGGTGCACAGCCAGAAATTCATACTGCTGCATGTGCAGTAGTAGCTTAATATAGGCAGTTTATACTTCTGGGTCACACTACGCTGACCCCAACGCCGTAGCCTGACGTGCACCTCCCTGGAAATGTAACTTAAGTATTTCCGGCTGATTCTCCATCTCCGTAATTTTCGAATTAAAGATGGAACACGTCAAGTGAAGGTTAAGTGAGTAGGTTTGAAGATGTAAACCTTTGTGTGACTCGTCTTTGGTGAAATTTCAGCGAACGTTTCAGTCGCCGTTGTTTAAAACGAAGCAGGAAGTAGAAACAAAAATTAACGCAACTGAAGAAACAGCGCCAACTTGTGTTTGGGTGGTAGGCTACGTGAGTAGGTTATGCAGGGGTCGCGTTAACCGAATATTTTCCGTCCTTAGCCGTTTTTTTTATTTTTTATAAATGTGATGGAAAAATCTGAAGGTCATCCGTCATTTTGACAGATTGCAGTTCTCACCCCTGACCACTTGGTGTCGAGCGACCTTATTAATTGGCTCTTGTCTCTGATCGCAGTTTGCGTTCCAAATATCGCAGAGCTTTCGTCGGTGCACGATTTACTGGTACACCGATTATACTGATGCACACGTCAGAACTCGGCTAGACTATAGGCATATATACAATATACAGTATGTCTATGTCTATGCAGCTAACGTCTAAGAGCTGTTTATGCTAGCAGTCCCGTTCCGAGTACGGACAAGACGTGTGGGCAGCCGAAACATTTTTTTTGGTTACTATTTAAAGTCAATACTGTTCTGAACCTTTTTTTTTTAACGTTAATGAAACTTTAATGAAAATTAAATTGAATATTGAATATGTCTTCATTATCATTTTAATAAATTAAAGTGACGGGTAAAAATAGATTATGACAGGATTTTTATGACCCTATTTTTATGACAGACAACGAACAACTTCTAGTCCCATAGTGCCCCAAATTAGCATTAACATAACATATCTGACAGCAAATTCCTCTCAGCAACTAGACAAACGTTCTTTTCTTAACATCTTCCCATTCATCCATCCATTACGTGCAGTGTCCGTTTCCTCTGACCTGTCTTGGTGTAGAGCACCAGAACGTTGGTTCTCGTCCTGAGCAGCTTCTTGAAGTCTTTGTGGTCGCTGACTTTCTCTATGAGAGGGGACACCTTCACCGCCTCCAGCACCGACAGCAGCCACACCTGGTGACACACATACACAAAAGTTAAAGAAACATGTGCTGTGAACAGGGCTGGTCATCAAGTTCTTTCTGTTACCAAAAAATATATAAGAAGCCGTTATATGCTCTTTGACTTATTGATTACATCGATGCAGAGTAAAACTAAAGACACGTCGATTTTGGAGTTGGTCACTGAGCCAACGTTTCCCCAACAAATACTCCAGGTCAGGTAGTTATTGATCCTGTAATGTGTATTCAAAGCCCTCACTGGATGATATACACCAATCAGGCATAACATTATGACCACCTTCTTAATACAGTTTTTTGTGACTCCACAACAGTTGTGACTCATCAGAGAATGGACATGGGTCTTCTGAGGGTGCCTTGTGGTGTCTGGCTACAGAAGTGGGGGCCTTTAAGGAGAGGGACCTCTGTGGATCATCCCACAGATACTTGATCAGTTTGGGATCTAGTGAATTTGGAGGCCAGGTCAACACCTTGTGATGTTCCTAAAGCGTTTTTGTGGTTGCATCCTGTTGGGGATGGCTGTTGCTATCAAGGAGTGGCGTTGCTGTGGGGTGGGGGTGCCTGGTCTGGTCTAGGTGGGTGCTACATGTCTAAGTAACATCCACATGAATGTCAGGTCCAAAAAGTTTCCCAGCAGGACATTGGATTGTCACAAGATGGTCGATCATAATGTTGTGGCTGCCCAGTGTATAATAACCAATTTCGTTTCATCTACTCTTGTACAACCTGTGCTTAAGGCGTCTTTAAAGACGGGTGCAACACTGGTAGCTGAATTAATAATATGAAACATCTAATACGGGAAACAAAGCCCGTACAGAGAGGCTTGCACTTTAATCAAAGACGACGAAGGGAGAATAAAAAAAACAACAAGACTGATTGCACTCTGGCCGCTTAAAGTTATCTCCATGCATTCTAATCGTCTCTGTCCCCATCACCATTCATTAAACAGCCCCTTATTTCTGCCTACGAATAACTAAATTAGACACCAAACATCGTCTGCTCGCTCAGCGGATCGGGCCTGATGAATGATATCACCTGGAATGAAAACAAGCACCTGTCAGCCCTGTTTTCTAAATTTAATTCCCAGCTTGACGCTCTTCCGAGGTGAGACTGCAGGGAGTCTTAAGATTAAAATTACAACAGGGGAGCGTGAGCACTTACAAAAAGAGGAAAAAAAGTTATACATGATCATAATGATAAGTGCTGTTTGCGTTGAGCTGGGGAGCTTTTTAAAAGTCGTCACCTGCGCACGAGTCGTGTCAGTGTTTGTTAAGGACCCGCGGGAAGCACACGGCGAAGGGTGGGATAATTAGAGGCTGGCTAGGTGACACTTGTCTGCATAGGTGCGTGCGTTGAGTTGCTTTTTGAGAGCGAGCAGGAAAAGATGCCAGGCTGTCTCAAGACAAGAAGCACGATGCTCGACGGCCGCCAAGAAGGATTTAAGTTATGCAAAGTGAACAGGAGTCTTACTTAATCACTCACTTCCTCCGCAAATAGAGGAACATTTACTGCAGTCATTTTTCTAGCACGAATAATAGCGGCCATCAAGCCACAAATGGTGCTTGTGGTTACTTGATGGGAGGAGAACAAGCGGCGCAATATTTTATAATAATGAAAAGTGATAAGATGCAGAACAGAGCTGAAAAACAGAATGCACGCGTTGACTGGATTACTGCATGTTTGTGTTACACCTTAAATAAAAAAGACAGGGCAGTCCAATACATTAAAAGTGGAAATATTTCCTTAGTCTAGGATGGATAAACCAATCAGCCAAAACATTAAAACCGACAGAAGAGGTCAATAACATTTACCATCTTGTGACAGTTCATTGTTCTGCTGGAAACTTTTGGACCTGGCATTCATTCATTCATTGGTGTGGATGTTACTTAGACACGTAGCACCCATCTAGACCAGACCAGACACCCCCACCCTATAGCAATGACACTCCTTGATGGAAGCAGCCATCCCCAGCAGGATGCAGACACAAAAACGCTTTAGGAACAACTAAAAACAACATGAAGAACATCACAAGGTGTTGGCCCCTCCCCTCAACCCATAGGACCCAGGTCCCACAGGACACTCTCAGAAGTCCATTCTCCATTCTCTGAGTCATAACTGTCTTGGAGGCATATGGGAGACTTGCACAATATTAGGAAGGTGGTCGTAATGTTATGCCTGATCAGTGTTCATAAGCTGAGAAATTAATTACTAACCCCCTGCAGGCTTGAAAAATGGCTTGAAAATGGCTCCATAAATTGCGTCACTTTTTAATTTGAGTCAGAAAGGAACCAAATAATGACCAGACATAAAACGTGTTTCCAGTGAATACTACCATATCCGGTTAATTCTGTAGATTCAATGTACTTATACGAGCTTTGAAGATATGAAAGGGGCTTGGGAAGGTTTTAGGGATGTTTTGGCAGATTTTCTGACGTGACTCTGGCTCACCATTACAGCCGCTGAAGATCCAACGCTCACGTACCTGCCATCCCTACGCGAAGGAACTACATAACTTACATAACTTATTAACCTTTCAGGCGTTTAGTATTCCAGAGACAGAATTCTGACGGGGTTTTTCCAACTAAGCAATTAGCAAATGTTAGGGCCGTGATATGTCGTTAGTCCTGCAGCTTTTCAGCCTACTGAGCAAGTGAAATGAAGGTGGTGACGGAGATCACTATTCAAATTAGCAAACCGCTGGACAGGAGCAGGAGGCGACAGATTACTCTTCCTAGCGTCCTAGCTAGTACTACTTTTTCCAGTTTGCAAAAAAATGGAGTCTTATTCCCTCTCACACAGGCACAGATAGAGGCGATGCGAAGCGACGTCATAGTCTGCTTTGTTGCCGGTAGACTAGTTTGTGTTAGTAAATACATTCTACACTTTACACATTTAAAGGACCAGTGTGTGGCATTTAGTGACATCTAGTGGTGAGATTGTAGACTGCATCTCAATTGCAATTTAGCAAGGAAACAAATATGGAGTCACCAAACTGAAGACAAAGAACTACCGTCAAAGAAGGCCAGCTGTGACATCATGTTGCTTGTGTCCGGCCCAGATATATTTATACTTTCTTTTATTTATGGCTTGAATCGGGAAACCAATTTTGTTCCTTCCCATGTACCAATATGTGTTGTAATGACACTAAAGAATCCTTGAATCCTTGAGAAATAGTTGCACTTGAACGTCTCGCAATGGCTATAGCCAATGGCTAGCTAGTATATGGGTTCCACACCAGCGTAAAAGCAAATAACTCATCAGCCCTTTCTAGGTGGCAGTAAGATGATTTATTCTAGATCACAGCTGCCAATCCTAGACCTAAACCTAGAAATTACACTGAAGACATTAACGGCAATTTTTCCAATAAAAGTATTCTGCCATTCCTTGGTTTCATGCAGTTTTAGCACTGAGACACTGAGACTTAGAACTAAACAGAACTTTCAATTATTTTTCTTAAGAAATATCCGGTTGTTCATTACATGTTTTGTAATAGTGCAGCTTGTTAAATGTAAACACTTTCACAAAGTGCTTCTTTGGACTAAAACAAAAGGAAACATTTGGAGTATCCGTTATTTATAGGTTAATACGCTGCTGTGTTACTGGTCTGGCCCCCTTGAGATCAAATTAGGCTGCATGTGGCCTCTGGACTAAAATGAGTTTGACAAGCCTGTTCTAGATGATCGTGTATTTGAACGCTGAGGTCAGGTGAAGATGTCAAATGAGAAATGACTTCAGTGCGCAGTTTGGACCTTGTTCTTTTGTTCCGTTTCTTGTAAACTGGCTCTCTAAGCTGAACAGCCAATCAGAGCGATCTCTCTGACCCACTCGCTCTGGCGCCCATACAACATGCTGAATTGGCGAAAAGGCTGCAGATGGGAGTCTGAGTAATGCCAACTGTTCGGGACACTAGAGAAACACTGGACAAACTAGGCCATTCACAAATACGTCTGCCAGTAGATTCATCTGAATCAAACACATTGAACCTCTAATGACATTTATTTGACCACAGACGCTAGTAAATGCTCATTAACAGCCTCCTACTGTCAAAGTACCTCACCATTCACACTGATGTGCAAAACAGACACATTTCTACACACTTCCCGTAGCATGAAGTAAACAGACTGGTACCTGCTCCGACACGGATGCTGTCAGTGAGCAAACGCTGCTGATGGCGGCGTCTTCCACCAACTGAAGCGTGCGTCATCTCCCGGTGACAGATAGCGACAATAATAGAAATAACTAGACTGCGCTGACAGATACCACACGGAGCATCGTAAGCGGCGCGCCCATTCACGAGCGCCGTTACGGCGCCGCTGATGATTTAAGCCGGAGTTCCATTACATTACAGCGAAGCACTTGCACAGACAGCTAATATAAAAAGTATGAACGCAGCAGAGCAGTGTAATGCAGAGGGAATTCAAATAACGTGACGACTGAAAGTAACACAAGCGAAATGGTAATAAAAACAGTTTTAATGCCGACTTATTTTCCACGCTCTTCTTCTAAGCGGCTGGTAGCCTTGTGCAATAAGCGGCAATTTCTCAACTTGAACAGCAAATGATAAAACTGAGCAGGTGATGATAAACTCCAGAGCACGAGTCGATGTTTATCAGATAGCTGCAGTCTTAATCAAAACACTTGTCTGGCTATCTCAATAGTTCACAGGCAGTTTCATCACACAGGCGTCTGGTACTTCTTCCTCTTCTATGGAGACAAGGGGATTAATAAACAATGTTTGATTCTCTGTCCCACATTTAAGAAAGTAGAGTTATGTAACTGAAACATATTCCAATGCAAATAATCATCCTATTTGGTAAAAAGTTTGAAATATTTATTCCAAAATGTCACATCCGATGCCGTCTAAAAGTTCCGGCTCTGGGGCCTCACTGTAAACCATGTTCCACTTAAAACTATTGCAGTTCATAAAATCTGAGTGGGTCACAATGGATGGAGTGTGAACGATGATTCAGTATGAGGAAAAAGATTTCCATAATCAAGGCTTCCGTCTTTCGTTTGGTGATCGTAATGAATGCCTGTTTCTGTGGATGCAAAGCAGTTCATCGTGGTTTTCTTGACCGAAGCAATCAAACGACGCGCATCCTCATCGAAGCACCCCCCCCCTGCAGTCAGTCAGTCAGCGGGGGACGCCGAGCGGTGTAATCTGGGAGGATGCTTGAAATGCATATATGCAGATTTATATGCAACTGTGAGGACGAGATGGTCTATTTTTTTTTTTTCTAAGAATTTCTAATGAATGACCTTTATTACTGTCACAAAGGGGAAAGGAAATCATTATGTTCATGGTTTCGCTGAAACCCTCGTGCAATCATCAGCGGTAGAAACACAGAGACGAGATGCTGCAGGAAGTGGAGCTTGATCATTTTCTATTGATGCGTGCGTTTAATATTGATGACTTGTTTTATTTATCGTTTGGCTATATCAAGCCAAAAGTTGTGAATCCAACTTTTTTTTCAAGGAACTTTAAGGTTCCTTTAGAAAGCCAGTTATCTGTGTGGTGTTTCTACACATTATGTGGATAAAGTCAAAAGATTCAAAGTCTCAGGAACTTTTTTTGAGGCAGCAAAAGGTTTCTTTAGACCACTGGTTGCCTTAATCTCCAGTGCAGTTTGAAGACCCCGCCTGATGATGTATGAAAAAGTTCACGGCTGTTCTTCTACAACTACACTAACAAATTGACAATGTTGTCAAGTTGAGATTTTTTTCAACTGCGTCTTCTGGCAAAAGTAGAAACTTTTTTAAACCATCATGACCTCGAAGAGGGTTCACGCTCTAATAAGTACCAGAATGGACTACTGCAATGCCCTGTATACTGGTGTCTCCCAGTCCTCTGTTGGCTGCCTTCAACTTGTCCAAAAGGCAGCTGCCCGCTTTTTAACTAGCACTAAAAGAAGAGAGCACATAACTCCAGTCCTGTATTCTCTCCATTGGCCCCCGGTCCATTTTAGAATTGATTTTAAACTTTTAATGTTTGTTTTTAAAGCTCTTAACGGCCCGTCCCATCTTACTTATCTGAGTTGCTGACCATTCATGAGTACGGTAGAACTCTGAAGTCTTCAAATTAACTCGTGTTGGAAGTGCCCAGGTCAAAACTGGGGTGACTGAGCCTTTAGAGTTGCTACACCTAATCACCGGTATAACGATAAACCGCAGTAAAATTTCCAATGGTCAGAACTACCGTTTCAAATTTTAATTATCGTTAAAACCGTGATTGATTACCGTAACAGAAAAACTCACAGTGATACTGCTTATTTCCTGGAGAAGCAGCACCTTACCGGTACTTGCTTAGAAGCAGGCGCCTATGTTCTGTCTTGTGAAAACATGGCTGAAGCCACATGTGATAACGCTAACCCTACTCTGGAATAAGCTCTTAAGTGAGATGCGGCTCATTACTGACCTGTTTTTTTTTAAATCAAGACTTAAAATGCATCTTTGTAACATGGCTTTTAGTACCAGGTAGTGTGGTGACACTACCTGGTTTAGCTTTGTTTTACTAATATACTTGTTTTGCTTTGCATCGATGCTTTAACCTTCTGTAAAGCACCTCGGTTCACCTGTGGGTCGATGTAAAGTACATTTACATTTTAAAATAAACCTGTTCCACTTTATCCATCAAAGCAGAGGGTCACACAACAACAACAACACAACTGAAAGCTAAGGACAAGCAATGTTATTTGGGCATGGAGAAGATTCAAGCTGTGCTTCTGCTGATTGTGATTTGGAGCAAATAAAGTAAGAAAACAGACTCGGCTGAAATAAAATACCAATGAAGAAATGAAGAAATGAAGAAATGGCGGACTGACACAAGAACCTCGTTGATGGGACATCAAAAAATTGTCCCGACAGTGTAAAGGCAGATGATTCAATAAGAGTTTCTTCTCGTTTCATTTTTTTGTTGTTGTTTTGTCTTGACTGTCTGAGCGCTGAGCACTTAACGTGACATCTAAACTGTCACTGGTGAAAGGAAAAGTGTGGTAACGGTCTATATTTTTCCATTTTTTCCCTTTCTATGTATTTTTTATTTTTTTTTAAAGAAATCTTGGGACAAAAAAACCCAAAACAAGAATCAGTTTCATCATTTCATAGTGCTGTTTATTATTATTATCTGAGTAGTAGTGCTCACTCTCTCAGCGTTGGGGAATAATCTCAATATCACTGTCAAGAAATACGCCTGAATACCACTTAGATTTACTGGACATTGCAGAGTATAGTTCCAGTTTTGCTCCTGACCTAAGGATAAGACCTTTACTGACATGTCCTCTGTCTCTGCAGGACAGGTACAGAGAAACCCCACCATTGGCAACCAATCAGTGAGCTGTGTACCTCGAGACCTCTGATGGCTTTCTTTGCTCTTCCATCCCTGTGAGAGGCATTACAGTGTAGCTCTGCCTCCCAACAATGTCTTTCCCTGTTACTGCTACCCTTCTGAGCACACGCTGCAGGTGTACGGCCTCATCGGCACCGATCAGATCAATGGCGATGAGATCCAAGGGAAGCAGCACGATTCGGTGTAACACACACACACACGGACTCATTGTTCGCGCAGTTACACGGGTATCGGGCTCCATCGAGAATACTAAATGAGGAAGAGGAACGCGAAGCACACAAAGGCCGTTATTTTTCTTTATTAACTCGACTTTGGCGAGGACAGTCTGGAGAGACAACACAGGGTGATAGGACAGCAATCTGCCGCATCTAAAACGGCAAAATTAAGTAAAAAACTATCATGAAGGTACTATTAATTGCCTGCCAATAGTTTTGTCAGACTCTGAAAGACAATAAATAAAGACCATGTCAAACCAACAGTGCTGCAACTGTGCTCTGCTCCAACGTCACCATAGCTGCCAGCTCTCTTTGCTGACGGGCAACGTCTTAAATGTCAACTGGCGCGTACCAAGCGCGATATCTCAACGAAATCTATTCTCATAATGGCAATCTACCTGAAATCCGTCCGTCATCAATCACGCCGGGACCCCGCGCAACGACTGCCTCTGTTAAAATGGCATTCGATGACTCGACATGAGTCAGTGCGGGACAAACGCAGACTCGGTACTCTTAGGAAATCCATTAGTGCTTTGAACATCAACAATCCTCGGCTGCCATAAAGGTACGTCCCCCGTCAGGTTGTTGTAGAGAGGTTGTTGGCGCTTGCTAAGCAGCAGGTGCCCAGCTCCAGTCTGCGATCCCACACCCCTCCATCTGCTGTGAAAAATCTGGCTAATAAGTGGCCCCCAGTTCTGGTTAAGAACTGAATCAGCACAAATCACACCGGCGTTTGTCATGGGCTTGCCTTGAGTCGCCTCTGACTAATGAACCAATCAGGTGTGCGCTGGGGAGCGTGGGCGCTCTGATTGTAAAAGAAGCTTTATGCAGCGGCCGATAACACAAACAGAGCTCTGATTTAGAGGCCTCTCTCAAATTAGCAGAGGAGCAATCAATTAGCAGCTTCCGCAAATATCACATTTCAGCTATCGGTGATGGAAGTCACGGGAGAAGCTTAGCCTGCAGACATAAAACCAAGCTAATGCTGAGGCATGAAGCTCGTTATCGGATGTTTCTGTGTGTAGTCTGATGCTGACATTAATAAGGTTTAGGTTTTGTGACACTGTGGATGGATACAGACGCTACAAATGTCTGTGCTTGGGATGAAACTGTTTTTTTTTTTTTTAAATGTCGTTATCTAAAGATCACAAGTTAATTATTTCCTTATCGTGAAATAACACAACTTCTTTCCTCGTGATAATGGATTCCTTTATCTTGTTATCTTGAGAAAACAAAACGCAGATTACTTTATATGACTAGATCATTTATCACGAGAAAACAACTTTTGTTTTCTCAAGAACTTCAGTAGACTTCTGAAGTGAGCATCCGGTTCATTTGATCGCACCAGATATTAGCCTTCGAGATCATGACCGTGAGGGAGGATCCACGACTGAAACGCTGAAACCCTGAAGTCCACTCATCTGTGAAGTTGCAGCTGGGCCTTGTGTTCTCTTTCAATGACGTTGTGAAATGCTCTGTTTTAACCCAAACTGTGACTCATGCTTAAACCTAAACAAGGAGTGAGTTAACTTTGCTTTGTTTGTTCTTGTGAAAATGAATGAAAGAAAAGGAAATAAAAAAAATTCTGTTAAAAAATAATCCAACATTTTTCAAAAAAAGGCAAATGGACTTGTAGATTTTCTAAATTTAAATTTTCTATTCACATTTCATGTTTGGTCAGTAAAACATTTATTAACTGAGGTTTTTCCTGCCCGATAAAAATTCTGGAGTAGAAAATTAGCCAAAGCCAGCAAAGTTTCAACCATTTAGCAGTATTTTAGCCTTGAAATACATGGTAGTACTTTATGTATGGACTGGTATATTCCTAGACACCTATTCCAACATTTTAGGTAGTGTTAGCAGTGGGCAACTCTATTTATTATAAAAGAAATGGCACACAGTCAGTGACCCAGTTTGCCAAATATAAGTAATCTGGTGCTTTTCTCTGTTTCATACAATTTCAAATTGAATTCTGTAGTGTTGTACATTCAAATATATTACCTTCAATACTCAATAGTTATTAATAAATCTAATCAATACATTAATTTCTGCTCACAACAAGTTTCAACCTTACGGACAGACCAGTCTGTTTACAACTAAGAAAAAACCATGATTAAGAGTTATTAAAGCAATGTGTGTGTGCATGGTGCTGGAAATACCTGCTGATATATAAATACTGCAAATGTCAGATATATTTTTGGGGGAACACATCAATAAGAGCCCAGAGCCCCATGGTAAATCTGCTAACGAAATGTCACTGAAAGCAGGTTACCAGCCATGGGGAAGCAAACCAAATAGTTAATTGTGTGTGTGCGCTCTTGTGCAGCTATCTTTCTGAGGACCAGTTTGTGTTTGTGCAAAGTAAGGACATAGGGGCCGGTCCTCACTTCTTTGGAAGGCTGTGAGAGGGTGAAGACTTGGTTTTAGAGTAAAGGTTACATTAAGTTATGGTAAGGATTAGGGTGAGGGTTAGGCAATACAGACCACTACACAGACCCTATTTGGTTGCGGACCCGCAATGTAACGACGAGATGCGGCGATGAAGAGCACAAGAGCTGTAATTGGTCCGCGGTTGTTGCGTGTTTACGCATTAGCATTCCGCATTTTTCGAACTGATTTGTTATGGATCAATAAAGACTTGGTAAGGATAACTGAGGAGGTGTGGAGATGCAGACATATGTACGACACATGTTCGGTGAAATTTTTGTGAAACTTGGCCGAAACAGAACAAGCTAGGCTTAAGAGCGTACAAGTATAAACGGCTTGCACCGCCATTGGCTGTGTGTGTTTGTGTGCGTGTGGTTGGATTAAATGGTTCTGACAGGCAGGCCTCTGCCACCCAGACAGATGCCCTCTAACACAATGATGCAGTGCTTTATCACCTTCCATGCACAATCACCTACATAAACAGTGCTACCTAGCAAAAGCATGACAAACATGCACCCACTCACACAGGTCACTTTTAGTGAGTTTTTGTCAAAGTTACTGTCAGATTTAGGTGATTATTTAAACCACTACCACCAAGACGCTGATCCAAACATTACACGGGATGAGTTTATTCTATCTCGTCCAATTAATTTCGACCCCTGTAATAGTGGCATTCTGTGTAAAAGGGCTACACCAATCACTGTTTAATTACAGCTTAGGGGCCAGCGAGCACTTCAGCCACACAGTCATAATTTAGCGAGAGCCGTGGAAGAGAGCCAAGGAATCAAATATTGTCACTGCCCTAATGCATACACACGCCCTTGTTTGTCAAGGATATCGCACAACAGGAAGCAGAGCAGGAAAAGGTCCACGTTGGTATGAAGCAGTGGCGTGAAGAGGCGTGAATGCCAGTGTGTCTTCAACTGGAAACCACTGAAAAAACTCTTACATTATCGGTACCGGCCAGCCACAACATTAAAACCACTGACGGGAGAAGTAAATAACGCTGACCATCTTGACCACCCACCTAGATCGGACCCAGCACCTCTAGCCCATAGAAAAACGAATTAGGATTCGGTTGCCAGGCGCCACAGGACACTGTCATAAGGTCTGTGTCCGATCTATGATGAGTCACAACAGTTTTGGAAGCACAAGGAAGACCTAGACAATGTTAGGACAATGTTAGGTCATAATGTTATGCCAATTTGAATATCAGATCTGTGACTTCCAGATACTCCATCTAGTATTTTGCACAGCATTAGTACAACGGTTGAGGTCGAAAAGCTGCCTGAATGAGCGGCTCTGGCATTTAGGGTGTTTACAGAAGAGATTGACAGTTGTTTAAGAAAACAAAACAAAAACTTATCGAGCAAACGAAGAGAACTTTTTGATAATTATGCAAGACAGGACTATTTCCAGGAAGTGAGGATTAGTTTATGGTGCTTTCCAAAGGGCACTTCTGCTGCACACTGATATAAAGAAGTGTCATGCCCACATCCGCCTGTTTATTTCCAACACTTTTTTTGTTTTGTTTTAATAGATAACCAGTCTGCCAGTTTTTGGACTTTTCTGTTCCCCTCCATGAGTTCACGTGAATTCCTGCCAACATAGTGAAAGATAACAGCAAACACAGGCTTCAGGGAAGTTATCTGATCAGGTCACACTGCTCCCCTGACTTCACCGTTTCCCGGCTCAGACACGGAGGGAGGGACGGCGGAGTGCACCGTCCGCCAGCAAAACCCTCCTCTCCGCGCTAGCGCTCACACAAACCCGGTCTGTGGTGTTAGCCGTGCCGCGGGAAGCCGCAGCGCCTCGACATTACAACCGGCTACTTAAATCTGGCCACCAAGTTCAGTCAAGGGCTGTCAACTTCCCTCCGTGCACCTCCTGCAGCCGACAGGCTAGGAGCCGCGGTGTGGAGCGATGTGTGCTCCGATAAGAGGACGCGTGCAGCCGCCGCCTCGCGCCGGAGCGTCGCGGAGGCCCGCAGCATTTAACACGAAACACGCGAGACGTTCGTTTGACTCACCAGCAGCACCAGCGTGAACATTTTCGCCTCTCTCATCCGACTCCCGTAGCGCTTCCAAGAGGCCATGATGCCGTTGCCACGTCTGGATACGCAGGCGCACTCGGTTTTCCACGGATTCTCGTTAGCGGCGCAAAGCTTCTCGGGAAATGTAGTTCTCCGCGAACTTCACGGGGGTACGGCACCGTACGGCACCTGCCACTTCCGACCGGTTAAAACCCCGCTCCCTTCCATGTTATCCGAGCAGCGGTGAGGCTAAGTGCTACCGTCTTTATCACCATACTGCAGCCATACTCCAAGATGATTAATTACACGAGAGGGTAATTAGTAAATTGGCTGGTGAATGAATGGCTCTTAATTAGTTCTTTATCAATTTGACATCCGTTCCTCCTGGACAATTGTCTTGTGCCCCCACGGCATTTGATTTTATACGAAGCAAATGTAGAATAAAACAGATTAGAACAGAACAGAAAGCAAACATTAGCTGACATGAACCATGTTTTTGGTTTCTATTTCAGATTTGGCAGTGATCCAGCTGAGAATACGATATAACAGCTTAAATTCTGATTTTTTTAAAAAAAAAGATGAACTAGTGATTTAAGAGCCAGAAAGAAAGAAAGAAAAAAACAATCCTAAACATGTGATTTTCTGGTTTGTAGACGACTCATTATTTCCTCGTTTCATTTTCTGAAGGAAATCAATAACCTGTTATTCAAGTCAGGATTAGAATAGAATAGAATATAAACAGTAGTTCATATTTAACCATCTTTGTGATAAACGTCAAATTGACGTAGCCTATAAAGAAAGAAAAGGGCTTAAATAAGTCATTTTCTGCATGGGCTTTGGTCTGGAGACTACTGATTGACTGTTACCTTAATTCCTGTTTATGCTGAGCATATGGGCACATTTATTGGTTTACTTTTTATGTTTAGCTGTGATCAAGCTGAGGTCTGGACGATTTTCTGACCAGTCTGTTTCCTCATCTTCTAAACCTGTCATGTCACAGCCACGATAAAACGGATTAGACGGGAAACATAGATTCAAACAACACTATTTTGTCTGGTTTAGTTATGAATTGATTCATAAAGAAAGGAGAAAAATAATTAAATAGGTGATTTTCTGAATGGGCTTTGGTTTGCACTGATTTTCTCCATGCTCCTCTAAAATAAATCATACTCACCTGTTATACCATAAGAATAAGAAACGAATAGATTACAACAGAACAATCATGACTTGTGTTCTTTGTCAAAGCATGAACAACACTCAGGTGCCCTGTGGAGTTGCATTGCCAGGTTACCCCCGTACACACACACACGCAGCAGGTAGACTGATGCGGCGCCCCAGACAACAACAAGCGGGTCAAACCTTTCCCAGAAGCCCTTCTGACTCCCTCTGCTCCGCCACCGTGATTCACACTGTAGCTGCTCCTGCTCTCTGCGCGGACGCGCGGTTGCGACACTCTTCCAGCTCTCCGGGGTGTCCGTGCGTACCTCCTCCCTATTGCGCATGCAAATCGTCCCCCCTTTCCTCACTCCTCCTCTCCTCCTCCTCCTCCCCCCCGTTCCCCCTCAACCCGGTGGTATCGTCCGACCGTGTGGGAGAGAGAGCGCAGTTGTCGGCTGCAGGTCTCTCGGAGAAGAACGCACAGCGACTGAGGAACGCGGCACTAGAACCCGTCTCTTTTCTGCCTCCACTGCTCAGACCGCGAGTCTGGTTGTCTTCTTATCTCTACCTGGCATTTTTCATCAACTTGGGGAATACAAACATCTTCAAAGGTAAAAGAAAAAACACTTTTCCCCTATTTTCTTCAGCTAAATACCTGGAATGATTAATACAAAGCACTTTTTTGGGTGTGTTGTGCACCAGTTTCCAGCACGTATCCAGCTCCATATTTGCTCTCACAAGCGATATGGATGTTGTTCGACTTTGATTGAGCGGTTTGATTTTTCATATTGGACGACACACACACACACACAAAAATCCAGCATATTATGATGTAGCTGGCACAAAATAAAAATAACTAAAGAAACACCATCCATCACTAATGGATTGGCTACTCCAGTGGGTTTTTTTTCAGCCATGCTGTGTGGTTCGTTTCTCTCCGGATATTTTTTCTATCAGAGCTGGGTTTGAGTATTTTTTTTTTTAATTATTATTCTAAATGTCAAATACTTATCAGGCTTTCACCCCCTGCTCTGAGCGCTCCAGGCGAGGTGATTTGTCCGTTGATATAAGCGTGTTTTTCAGAGCAGCTCCTTTATGTCTCGCCAGTTTTACTTTCCACTCACGTTTCATCCCAGGATCAGAGGCGCATTTGTGGGCTGCAGAAGCCTTGCCTGTGCCTGCCACATTAGCGCCGTCTCAAACTTACTTTGTGCTCCGCGCTGCCTGACGACATGTGAAGTTTGAAAATAATCCTCAAGGGGAAACTTAACCGGAATGTTTTTTTTTTTTTTTTTTTTTTTTGGAGAAAGTGCATTATCGCGCGACCCGGTTGCTTTTGTTTCCCCCCTTCTCCTAAAATTGTCCGTATTTGCGTACGCTGTAACCTAATCTGGGGCACGATCATGCGGTGTCAATTTAACAGCGTTATTTACCAACTCTGCCTCTGTGAATGTTGCTGTCTGATGTGAGGCGGCCGGCGATGACCTCATTGCTCATCGGCTCCGTTTGATTGACAATTTAACATCATTTTACGCGCGGGTTGTGCAGAATTACGCACAGCACTACGGAGGTTTTGGGTTATTCTGCACTTTGCAACTCCCAGCAAACGTTTGTGGGGCTAATTCTGCGCGAAAGCACGCAAAATCGGCCATTATTCATGTGAATGTCACTTGTATGAATTGTTTTTCAATTTCCGCTAGACACACTGTTTGCATTTTATATTCAAATGAGGGTTAGATATCCAGAAAGGCGAAAAAAAAAGCTTCACGGATTGTTATTGTCGAACAAATTAGCAGAAAATACGATGTTTTCCCTTCTTGCATGTGTTTAAGTTGATTGTTCTAATGAATTGTTGGAGCAGGGTGAGTGCTGTGCTGCAGCTGGGCGACAGAGGGCACTGTTGAGCAGCACTAGCACAGCTGTGCTAACACCTTGCCAGGTGAAGTTTGCTGCATCATGTGCTGGATCTGCTCGTCCTCCCTCCAACCTCCCTCCCCCCCCCCGCACACAGCTGAGCGCAGAAACTCCTCAGCAGACCAAAGTCGCAGCTCTCAGCCGGGACGAATGAAAACACCACAGTGACATTGCTTTAATGGATTATTGCTCCTGTAATTTATTGTTCCAGGTGATTAAATGTCGAGCACTTTTTGGACAGGCTTTTATCCGCAGGCGGTGCACCGGGGGCAGCTTGAGAAAGAAATTTAGTCCATGGCTGGCAATTCTCGCGGCTTAAAATATTGCATTCACTCGACTTAATTAATCAAACAACGCATTCACTCGAAAGCTATTTTCCCACTGCTGGGCTTTTAGGAGCTTTTTAGAGCTCCTTCTCATCGGTGGCGTTTTACTGGACCAGTTGTTCAGCGTCTGCATCAATTAATGTATTATTCATTGACACTCAAATGGCTCTCAGATGCAACCGAGCATGGCTGGTGTGAGTTTTGGCAAAGGTGTTGGATGGCGTATTAAGTTTTGCGCGGCTGATTGAAGCCACTTTTGCTTCTCTCTTTAAAACGCCACAGACATAAATAAAAGATGCCCCGGGAATGATTTGATAACTGTAATTGATGAACTAAATATTCATGCGGCTATCACCGGCTGTAGCTGTAGCTCGCCCTCCCCCCTCCAGCCTTGATGACTTTATTATTCCATTCAGGAATCCAGACTCCGGTTGTTGTGTTGCGCATGCATTCACCCACGCGTGTGAAAGTCCATAACCATATCTAGCCCCCGCCGTTTGATTGATATTCATATATTCTTACAGGTTTTGTCAGGCCCACATGCTTGTCTTATGGATGATTAACGCTTTTGTAGTTTGAAGAGCTGTTTTAGCATCCTGGGTCAGTCCTTTCAAATGGAAAACAGGTTTTCATCTTTGATGAACTTATGAGGGCTCTTGACAGGTCCTGGTGTTTTTTGTTTTTTTTTGGATGGGGGCATCAGACAGGGCGGAGAGAAGGAGAGCTGAAAGATTCAAGAGAACCCCCCCGCCCCCCACGCCGTCCTCTCACACCGTCTCTATGGTCACTTTCCCTTCTCCTCCCTGTTTCTCATTTTCTCCTCCACGTCCTTGTAGTTACAGTGCGGGCGAGTGGTTTTCAATGATACGTAGGGGTCCGTATCTCCGTGTCATCTGGTGTCGACATGAATAATTCATTCCCATTAACAAATATGATAGGTGTGGAATACGGAGGGGGCCGGCGGCCTCTTCATCAAATTTTTAATGACGCATATTCAAACTGCGCCGCGTGAATTATTTCTGTTGCGGGGCATCACTCGAGAGGGGGACAAGCGGATATGAAAGTTTAATGCCCGAAGAACACGATCTGTCCTCCGCTCCATCTGATATTACATCTCGAGGAGAGAGAAAAAAAAAAGCTCGTTGAGTGTGGTCTGACCTCCACGAGTGCACGTGTCTAGGTACGGCTGAGAAGCGAGCGCCGTCAGAGCGAGAAGAAGAAGAAGAAGAAGAAGGGAAAATAACGTCTTCCCGTTGCTGAGCGTTTAGTCATTTCACGGTGAAGCCTCTCGACGACCTGAACCACGGTGGAAAGTGGAAACCGGCAGCTTTTAAAGATGATATCTCTTCTGTCTCGTCTGTCATTCAGGTTTTTTGGCTTTTTTGGCTCCTCGAGACATCTGCCGCCTCCCGCGTGAACCAGAACCTCTGTTTATTCATGCACCGGTGACACCTCGTGCTCTTTACTGAACCCAAACTTGAGCGCAACAAAACAAAAATCTAATGAAAAAGAAGCATTTATACACTTTGAAACCCACGAAGGATGCTGAGGCAAGGCAGCGAGCGTCTAGCTGAGGAGACTGTCCATCTGGATTTTCCTTCCCTTTTCTTTTCTTTTCTCGCGAAGCTTGGTATGTGAAAGTGAAGCATTTTGGACTCCTAAAGTGGCCTTCTTGAGCAGAATTCACATGGTAATTAGGTCAGGAGGAGAAACAAAGCCGTCCGCATGGAGAGGGAGCAGAAAACATACTGCGTTTTTTTTAGTTTTTGTAGTTTTTCCTAGGATGTTTCAAGGATATTTCAGGAGACGTATGGAGAGAAGCTTCCTCGGAGCACAGGAGACTCTCCCTTGTGCTCTCTTTTATGTAAATAAAACAGATTTTTGAAGTCACAGCTCCGGGCGGCCCGCTCGGTCCGGGCTTTACGCGGAGAATACAAAGCTCCGCTGCCTCCTCCTCCTCCCTCCTCCATCCACCTGGATGTGATTATGTCGTCCTGCAGCGCTGACATAAACGCTGCAGCTTCCCATTCAATTCAGAAGCCCTGATTGAGGTCGTGTGTGACTGCGCCTCGTTTTATTTGACAACTTGGGCGGACGTATTAAAATTTTTGGTGATGCTTGATGTTTAGAAGACCCCCCTCGTCCCTCCTCTGTTCAATTTTACTGTCAGGAACATGCTGGATGCTGACAGGTAGACTCTGCGTCGCTACAACAGAATCCCTTTTTTGAGTTTAGGTGTTAATGACAGGGAGCTCGCCCACCTGATGATGTGATAACCAGACAGATCTGTCCGCCGACGGGAGGCACGGCGACTGAAGGCCCGGTGGGTGGAAATGAATAATTCCACAGTGTCTGTCTGGGTCCGCTCATTGTTCCTGAATGCAGAGTGCACTCGTCACGGCCTTCACCCGCCGCGTCTGTCTGACTGCTCGTAACCCGGCCTCTCTCTCTCTCCACCCCCCGACACACGACCTCGCCGTCTGTGAAATCTGATACGGCGGCGACGTCGCTGTGATCCGTCTGCAAGCCCGGCTAATTAACGGCTGACGCGACCCGGCGGTCTCAATTTGTCTCTGGAAACGTTATCGTGGCTGTTTGGCCTCCTCTCTGTTGTTGTTGTTCCCGCGTCTCTTTGCAAACGGAGAGAATAGAGACGGAGGTGGCGAGCGAGAGAAACGAGCCGGAGAGAGGTTTTCGCTCCACGAGGTGATTTAATTAATCGGTTAGCTCCTTGGCTTATTATTTTATCATTTCATTCAACAGTATAACGTCTTTGCTTCTAAATGTGCCGCTTGTTTGGCATCTGGGTTGAAGAAAGACGGTTTGTGATGGACAGTCAACAACTAATCAGGTCCAGTGACACATTAAATAATGATTTTTGGATATGCCGTGACCCGGATGGCTGGAGGACCTCCACAGACGACGATCCGTCTCAGCCCCGGCCTCCGTTGCGTTTGCTTTCCAAAATCATGAGAACATACTGTTGCACTGTTTCTCATTTGAAGGCCAGGTTCTAAGCTGCTTTCTTCGCGGCGCCAAAACCATTCAGCGATTTCTGTCTTTTCACACAACGCTCTCACTTTTGTCCCTCCCGGTGTCGGACGAGGTGCGCGTTGCGGTGCAAAAAAAGCGTGCGCTCATGCGTGCGTGCGTGCATGTCTGAGCAATTTGATTTTTCCCTTTGTGCGCTCGCGAAGCGGACGTGAAGGCATGTGCCTTTTTTTCCCCCCCTCGCCCTCCCCTCCTCCTCGTCCCTCCTCTGTTCAGCCCCGGCAAGGTCTGAGCAGGGCGAGAATAAAAGGGGAGAGAGAGGAGGAGAAAGTACTCCCACAGTTGATTTGGCCATTGTGGATGAGGGGGGGTAGGAACACTATTCCCATTGATGCTCTGGATGCACGGTTGAAACCCCCAGAAGCTTTAGGAAGGGAGCTTATTCAATTCTTGATTTGACCCAGAGGACTGGGTTGGAAGATGGGTGTTGAGCCCATTGTGGGGATGGTGGGAACATTGTTCCTGTTCCGCTGCTTTAATGCCGCTGTGAACCGCTGGCTCTGGGAGCTGGGCTCTCAGGTTTTCTGTTTTACAGACACTGGAAAGGTCTTTTATGTCAAGTGTCTTATGCGTTTCCAAAGCCCTTTAAACGATAAACAGTTTCCACCGGACTGTCATTAGAGGATTTGTGGTGGTTCTTCTTAATCTAATTTATACATCTCGGCAGCACAGAGCTTTGTTTTCAGCATAATATTAATATGTAATGAGTTTTCTTGAAGAGCTTTCATCCAAGTGGCTACTTCAACAAGTCCAGTACCTTGTTTTAACTTGGTTTTGGGGATTTTAAGATGACATCATAGCCGAGTGAGACATTTTGAAACCGTGTGAAATGAGTAAAAGCTCACGTTCACCTTTGACTCCTTCAATTTCTTATGGCTGCAAAGGGGAAACATTAGGATGTTGTTATATCGTTGCATAAACTCTTATTGAGTGTTCAGGCCCCAAATCCCCGGCAGCCGTCAAGTCAGTTTTATTCAAATTCTGCCTTTGCTTTACAATCGTTACGGTGTGTTATCCTCCGATAAGGAAATAAACACCCGTCGAATTAGAGAACACTGGTTCATCATAAACGGAATATCTCCCTAGACTCCAGCGAATAGTTTTAATTGCCCAAACGTAATCAGTGTTTAACAACGGAGCCGACGGATCCGAAAATCAAAAGTCATTTAGGAAGGTGCGATGGTGCGACTCAAAACCCCGACAGAGATCCTCTTGCCGGAGATCCTGCTAATGCGAGCTTCCACTGGAGGAATGAAACGTTCTTTCAGTACGTACGTTTGTGGCATCTGAACAGTTGCTGCAGAATCTTCTGCAGGTGTCTCGGGGATCTGGTGACTGTGAAGGCCTCAGCACGGATATGATTGATATCGATTTTAATGCTTGCGATACCTCCCGTCTTTATGGAGGCATCAGGGCTGGTTATATCTCTGCAATCATTCATTCGGAGCAGGGGTTGTACCGACCAGTCGAGAAGAAGACGTGAGGTTGCAGCAAGCTAGCAGCGGTTCATCAAGCGAGTGGTAATACTTCATGACATGTAGAATATGTAAGTCAGTCCTGAAATACAACAAAAATACCACTGCAGTACTCATCCGAAAAGCTACGCTAACGCTAGCAGAGAAACGCTCTAAGTCCTCTCAACGACACTCAGTTAGCACCAAACATCCTGAAGTAACAGAGAGAAGGACGCTGCACATCCCGGCTACGTTAGCTATGCTATTAAACGCTAGCTGATTTATTTAGAAGTCTCAGACTGATGGTGTTCCTGGCGTTGACGTGATCTACGGCCGACGTTAGCTTGCGTTCAAGCTTCAGTTACCTCACAGAAAAGCCTCCGCGGCTTCTTTTGTTTGAGACGCTACGATATGCATTCAGGTCAAGAACGTAGATTTCATCACTTTCTGCTGTTTCTTTAGTCGACGTCGACTCTAAAGTCGTTCAACCCCTAATTCAGAATCTGAGTTTGTCACCCATTCATAGAGAAATTCAACTGTGTCGTCCATAAATCAAAATAACCTGCACAGACATCGATAAGTAGCTTGAAAGCGCGAAACAACAACATAAATCCATGCCACATTATATCAGCTGGGGCGTTAAACTCGAGTGATGACTGTTTAAACTGCTTCTTTGCTGTGGAAAGTGTGCAGCTGTTGTTAAGTGGCTTCTTTAAACTCTTACTTCTGCTTTGAATCCCCATTACGCCGCTCAAGGATCTCCGGGCTTCAGGTATTTTACTTTGAAAAGACCCATTGTGCGCCGCTTTTAGGAACCCTCCTAATGGAATAAGGCTCGTTTTTACCCCGCCAGACCCTCCGAAATGGTTATATCTCTTCCAAATGGAGTCGCACGGTGAGAGCTAAACTGCTTTCTTGAGTCTGCGCTTAGAGTAATAAGGTTTGCCGTAAGCCCTCCGCACAAGGCGTGGATTAAGACGTGCTGGCAACTCTCGGAGTGTTTATCTTGCCACGTATTTACACACTGACAGGAAATGGAGTCAGTTTATAATATGATCAAGGGATTTTTTATTTTATGCTGTTGTGCTTTAGATTATGTTGCGTCATTGAAGCCGCGGCACCGGGCTTAAAGGCCATTAGCTGACACACATCCAAAGTTCCTGGTGTGTTTGCGTAAGGTTTTATTAGAATTGGTTTCTCTCCTGTATCAGACTTTGATTAACTGCCTCTGATAGGTCGTATAACTGGCTCATTAGAGAGCGCGCCGCATGCATCTCCGCCGGTCAGCAATCTGGCGTTGGGCGGGCGCGCCTGTTCATTTGTCTGAATAACCGCCTGTTTGTGCCCGTGCATATGTGCGCCTCTTCCGGTTTTGGTGCGTGCCGCGCTAATGGCTGGGAAATCAGCAGCCAGGGAAAGCGAGCGAGCAGCTGGCCTCCGCTTTCTCCGTTTCCGGCGGCCCTCCGTTTACCGTCGCATGTATAATTGGACGACCACATGTCAGGCTGTGATTTACAGTATGAGCCTAATGATGTCGCAGCACTAAATGTGATTCAGTGCGGCTGTCCCGCGGAAACGTGATGGCTTGAAGTGCAGTACAACTGTAGAGTGGAAGGGGACCCGGGGAAAAAAACAAAAAGAAAACCTCTCTCTTGGACTCCAGAGAGGACAGCGGGACAGATGTTGTGATTTTTTATGCGCCCATAATGAGCTCTCTGTTGTTTTTTTTATTAAAATAAGTTGTTGTTGATGTCCATAAAAGCCACATTTCCACCGATGGAGCAATCTCCAGGGACTAGAAAACCTTTGGAAGTGCATTTCCACCGCAGGGGCCCGGGTCTTAATTATTTTACCCCCCCTGAAAGTTCCTGGTGTTGAAAAGTGTTTTTTCTAGAAGTCTAGTACTTGCGCCTCTCTGCTGCTGCTCACCCGGCGTCGACTCAATCAGCAAAGCCATGAATCACAATGAACAGCGGCACAAGTTGAGTCTCCGGGCTGCTTACGGTTGTTGCTGTGAGGCACAAATAATATGATACCTTTCTTGTTGTGGTATTGTCTGCTGCCGAACTGGATTGCTTTATTGTACGTCAGCGGATTCACTCGGCTAAACTTCAGACAACCAATACATCTAAAGGAACCTTTAAGAAAGTTCCTGATGTTCTCGGTTTACTCTCTGTAAACTAAGGAAGTGACAAAGTATTTTTTTAAATCGACCATGATTGAGTGAACACCCACCATCTCCCCCCACAATTACCTGCAACTTTGAGAACCACCTCCTGAACAACCAGGAGCAGGTTGAACTTCATTCAAATAAATCTTCTTCTGCAGCTTTGAGTGCATCTTCTTTCTTCTTTCTAACAAAAGGCAACAACTACCTTCCTTCTTAGATATCACTCAACAGGAAACAGCTCACAATCACTGAACAAGTAGATGACGCAACTGCTGCACCGATCAGGCATAACATTATGACCACTGACAGGAGAAATAAATGACATCTTGTGACTATTCAAAGTTCTGCTGGGAAACTTTTGGACCTGGCATTCATTCATTCATTCATTCATTCATTCATGTGGATGTTACTTAGACATGTAGCACCCACCTAGACCAGACCAGACACCCCCACCCCATAGCAATGACACTCCTTGATGGCAGCAGCCATCCCCAGCAGGATGCAGCCACAAAAACACTTTAGGAACAACTAAAAAAAACATGAAGAACATCACAAGGTGTTGACCTGGCCTCTAAATTCACTAGATCCCAAACTGATCAAGTATCTGTAGGATGATCCGCAGAGGCCCCTCCCCTCAAAGGCCCCCCCCACTAACAACATCCTGTTGCCATTGACCACAGGACACCCTCAGAAGACCCATGTCCATTCTCTGAAAAGTCACAACTGTTTTGGAGGCACAAGGGAGACCTACACAATATTAGGAAGGTGGTCATAATGTTATTAGTGTCTAGTTAGTGTCTTTCCTCTGAATGTTTTATTTATTCCTGCTGAACTGCATCGTAGATAATTACGTATCTCCTCAGGTGCCACACTGAAATCTGTAGACGCTCTTGTTACGGCTTGTTCGCTGCTGAGTTAGTCATTCTTTTTAATCCAGAATAATCAAAGCCTATTTTTTATCTTCCTCTTCTTTCTGGTAAATCAGCATATAGACTGTGTACTAGACCGTACAGCCTATTTCTGAATTGAGCGACGAGGAACAAAGGGAAGCAATAACAGGGGCCACGTATTATTTCGAGTGGCAGCTATAGGCCTCAAAACATTCTCACGGCGAATCAGACCAGGATATTATTCATCATCTGTGTCTGACTTCTTCTTCTTTTTTCTATTTGACCTGGGTAGCAATGAGCACCCAGCTCTACTCCAGCTTAACCCGCCAGACGCTGAGGCGAAAATTATTCCGCCGCGTCTTCTGACCTTTTTCATTTTCCTCTATTGCCAGAAATCTCTTGGTCTGAAGCCAACAGACGGAGTGGATTTTTCTTACTCCGACCGAGCGAGTGGCTGATTTGTGATTCATGTGGAGTTTGAGCTGTGGGCTTGTTTCTGGAGTTGAGGGAGGGGGGGGGGGGGGGGGGGGGGACGGGCGGTGCTGCGAGAGAAGCTTTAATTAAGAGCTCATTAGTTAAACAGGTGCTGCGGAGAATATTTACAACCACAAGTCTCTGAAATCAGCGCAACACCAAGTACTTGTGTGACCCCCTCCCAGACTCTGACCCCCGGTTCTTATTTGATGTTTGACACGAGGATCTGCTGCAGTGCACTGTACAAAGGTTGCTCTGTCTCGAGCCTGACAAGCAAGTCAACAAAGTGGAACAAAAAGTATGATGTGTCCAAGTTTTCCTTTTCGCCCCCTCGAGCTTCAAGTGTCCAACCGTAAACACATTTTTCGCGCCCCACTACCTCCACAGCGCCGCCGACTTCGCCTCGCGGTTGGCTTTGGGTTACTATGGCGACGGAAGTGGCTCTCGGCGGGGAGTGGGCGGGAGGGGGCCCGTTTCGGGCCGAGGTAGACTAGAGAAAAGAGGGGAGCGTGACAGTGATTAATGTCCCGGCAGAAGCGGAGACAGTCGACTCTCTCCCCGAGTCCCGTCGTCTCCGTCGGAGTATTAAGAAGCGCGCCGGCCCCCCCCCTCCCCCCGACACCTCGGCTCGCGGAGAAGTTTAATCACAATCATGTGAATTATTTATTATACAAAAATCTATTACTTTTTTGACTTAGCGGATGAAAGCCAGAGTAAATTGAAATGTTGGATTAAGCCGAGGAGGAAATGAGATTCACCTGTGTGTCTCCTGAAATCAATCCCCTCAATCCCGCTGATTAATGGAAAAACATTTGTCTTGGCGTCTTGGTCGGAGATAAATGAGAATGATTCTGAAACGAAGGCGAAGTGGCCTTTAGGCGTGGTGGGCACGAGGAGAGGAGATGATGGTCGACTGGTGAGCGTCACGCGTCGCATTCCTGGTAGCGTGTTGCCTGTTAACAAGCAAGTGAAGTGATGGAAGACCGGGGGCCAGACGTCTGCATGATGGAGATAAGCAGCCAGCCCCCAACAAGAAACGCTCCGGAAACACTGCGTCTGGACATTTAACCAGAAGCTTTCTCGACGATGGAGCGAGATCAGCATGCGCCTTACATAAACATCACCTTGTGCATTATTGGATAGTCCAGCACTTGCACACACCTCACTCTCGCTTCATATTGGATTCACTTTTGTATAGAAAAAGAAAAAACCTCAAAGCTTTGCAGCTGTACCTGTTCCTCTTTCATGTCCCCTGCATGGATCTCAAGGTACATTAGAGCTCCTTTTGAGGATCTTGGTCTCGGCTTGGGTTTTTCGCACATCGCTGCACTCTCCCTTCCCTCCTTCCTCTGCCTCTTTACTTCACCACTCCTCCGTAACGCTGCCGCTGAAAGGAGCCCCTGTCGGGCGTAGTGGGCGAGCAGCGTGTGCCGCAGTTAAAGCTGACCCAAAGAAAAAGTCCTTTTCTCCTTCCTCTTGAATGACCTCCACACCTGGAACCACCTTCAAACACTTTTTGCTCTCTGTGACCCGGCCCTCTGAACCTGGCGCCTTTATACTGAGAGTAGTACGCGCACACACCACGCAATGCCGGTGTAAGACTTCATACAGACATGATGAATGAGCTCCAGACACACATTCCTTTGTGTATTCAGGAGCTAGCATTGCCGTGCCATTTTTGCTTCTCTCCCCCCACACACCTGTCTGGCTTCTTCACCCGACCTCATTGGAATAAACGGGGCGACGGTTCTCCGCGCGTGTTGACAAAATGCTAAAGGACCGCGGGTCCTTCCAGCTGGAGGGAAGCAGAACGCTCTCTCTGGCTATGTGTAAATCAGCTGCTGGACGTTTGATGGCAGAGTGTATGTCTGCCCTCCCTCACAGCAGATTGCTCTTGCTAGTTTTGGCCGGCAGCCTCATTCATCACCCACCAGAAGCAGCTTTACCGAGGCTCTTTTATTAAAAAAAAAAAAAAAAAGTATGGCCGAGCTCCCAGTAGCGATCTTGAATATATACTGTGTCTCTAAACGGCTAATATATTGTTTAACAGACATCTGGTCAGAGCAGGGACTTCACAGTCCTTGGGAAACACCTAACTAAGTACTGCTTAAAGTGTATTGCATTTTCGTTCGCTGATGTTACGAAATAGTGATTGTGAAAGCTTTTTCTTTAATTGCACGTGGCGTTTCCGTGCACCGCACCGGGGAGTACAGATCTGTGGCTGCTCAGGGAGGGATGATTTACGTGTTGAAAAAGGATAAACTAAGCTCAAACATTACGTTTCAGTCGGAAAACCACAGTTCAGAGTAGGGGTTGAACGACTTTGGATTTTTTAAAGTCAACTACTGGAAGAGGTCACACACAAAAACACAGTAGGGAGTGATGCTTTGCAGCAGTGATATTTTTGACCTGAACACATATTGTAGCGTCTCACACAAAGGAAGCTTTTCTTCTTTTATTGAAGCTTGAACACAGCTGTAGCCCACGGTGTTCTCAACTCTACCATAACTCCTGTCACTCGTGTGGTGCATTCACTGACATCAAGGACAAAAAAACACGCTCTACAACCAAAGCAGCAACGTCAGATATTAGACCACTACTGAACTACGTGTGCATATCAACTCTGCAGATATGTTTAGCCCATATAAATCAGCGCCGCCAACAGCGTTTAATACTTCACAGCTTGTTGTAAGACAGGATAGTGTAGCCTTGCTAATAAAAAAAGGAAATGCGGTATACCTCTGAAGCTATTTTCGTTTAACAGCTAAAAGTCTAATAACTTTAGGCAATGAAATTCAGGATCAGCTTGTTGATATGCAGCCTCCTTCTCTCAAATACTACAGGGGAAGTTGTTAACTGACTGGTGTCCAGAGGATTTGGACCGTTCCTTTGCTAGCCTTTTCAGCAACGACCCACTGGGCTCCTCACCTGTCTTCTCGGAGGCATTTGTGTTGTTATTGACACATGATCAGCAACTAGTCGACTTCCTGCTAAAAGCATCATGGTGCAGCAGTAAAGTCGTCTAGCCGGTGCAACCCCTAGTTGACAGTATTTGTTTGTATGACTGAAGAAGGTTCAAGATATGTAACTTCAGTCAGTATATAAATGACTGAAATAAAACTAAGCATGTTCGAAGGTTGTTTTCTTTAAATGGAACAAATATGAGCACAGTTATTGGGTTATTGATTAGAGCGGTGACAATGTTTTTGTCCTCCACAAGGACTAATTAAGGAATAAAAAATGGAAAGGTGCATTTGTGGCAATTATTCACAAATAACCGTAGTATGAATGTGGATTTGTGATACGCACCGTACTTTTCAGTTGCTGCTTTTCCAGTACGTGGGCACATATTAATAATGAGAATTAAGCCTCATGTACCCACCTCAGTCAGATCAGACTGGTGGCCCGATCAGAAGGAACTTTTTTAATTGGGTTGAGAGGGGTGGTGTGAACCTTCGATGATCCGTTCATTTGGAAATATCACCTCCTAATAACCATGTAGAGGCTTGATCGTTTCAGGCGTCAGCTGATGTGTGGATGATGCAGGGGAGGATGGAAAAATGGAGGTAGCCAAACAAACAGTAGAAAAGATGTTTTCAATAAAGGTAGTCATACACCGATCAGCCACAACATTAAAACCATTGACTGGATCTTGCGAGAATTCATTGTTCTGCTGGGAAATTTCTGGATCTGGCATTCATTCATGTGGATGTTACTTAGACATGTAGCACCCACTTAGACCAGACCAGGCACCCCCACCCCATAGCAATGGCACCGTATATCCAGCAGTCACTCCAATGACCCACAGTGCCCAGAACCACTTTATGCATGTCAAAAAAAAGTTGGATTCTGCTGTATTGGGGCGTGTAAATAGATATATCTTCTCAGGTCACATTGTTTTGTGTCCATGCAAAATGTTAAGTTAGACACTCTTACCAGAAGCCTTTGAATCTAGTTGAAAAAAAAATATTGTTCTTTCTCATTTCACGGTGTGCTTGTCGTCTCTTGTACTCCGTGTCCAGAAATCTGACCTTGTTCCGTCGCCTTCCCTCTGAAGCTCTAAATCCAATTCACATCTAACCCACGAGGCTTTATTTACCTGATTACAGTAGACTGGTTTGTTCTCAAACACCTTGCTGGATGGACGGATGATAAAGCTAGATAGATGAACGCTTATGCCACCTCATTGCAACAGTTCCAGCAATTACTGCGGAGGTTCAGATGGGCCTGCGTGAGTTGCTTAGACGCACGCCCCTCTCTGTCGTTTTCCACGCTTTCGTTTCTCGGCTCTGCTCCGGTGAATTGTGACGCCTCCGGGGGAAAAGCGAGAAGACAAGAGGAAAGAAATCCTCTTCACGCACCACTCTCAAACATTGTTCCACAACTTTTAAGTTTCCAGACATTGAGCGTAGGACAGTGACAAAGGCAATTCAATGGGTATCTCCAAGGGAATATGCTGTTTTTGGTACATGCAGTGCTAAAATGCAAAATGTCTGGCTGCAGCTGAATATTAAATGGAGAGTGTGGCCATTAATCAAGACACATAATAAATGCACTGCTGCCAAATCATACCACAAGTCTCTTTGCTTTGTACCTAATAGAGGAAATGCCACCCATGCACGGCCAGAGACAGTTGTAGGGTTTTAATTTATTCATACAGTAACGGTTAAGTTAAATATAAAGCGGTGTTTGAAGTCTAATGCACATCCAGAATATTGCCAGAACACTGGGAAAGGAGGCTGTGACACTCAGGATTGATGGTCTGCAGTAAGTCTAAACACAAACAAGCAGAACACCAAGTTACAAACCAAGCAGTCTGAGGCGTTTGTGATTATCCTGCAGCAGAACGGTGTCATTTGCAAACTGTCAAGCTGAATGCGTCGGTCATAAAGATTCTGTTTCTCTGCCTGGAGGGCCTGCAGTTCAGACAGGAGGGCTGGCACAGCTCAGTATAGGCGTTCAAGACCCACCTCACCTCGCCGTGAAAACAACAATCTCATACACCTGGGCGCACACGTCTGGAGGCGCCAACTTTTAACCTGTGGTCCGCTTTGACCCTCGGCCCTTACCAGGCTCTCTGTCTCTGGATACGACTTTGTTGTTTGAAAATGCAATTGTCAGAGGATGAAAAATACAGCTGGCGGGTTTAAATATGGCTGAAAAATACAGGGATTGGCTGAAATGGAAACCTTGTGCTTGTGCCCAGATCAGAGCTACAGTATGTGCAGGACAGTCAAGCTGACAGGAAAGAGTCTTCCTCGTCCACTGTCCTTACAAATGTGGAAGCACAACTTGCAGTTAATGACCTGATTTCCATATTAAGCAAATCAGTGTTCAATCTGAAAGGGAGATCAATCAAAATGGGAGTGGAGGGATATTCCAAATTTGATGAAAATGTATGGAATTATTGTTTTAACTAGAGTTGTCACGATACCAAAATGAGTAACCACGATACTATACCAGACAAACTATCATGGTTCCGGGTACTATTGCGAAACTGCTGCCTTTTTCTATTATTATTATTTATTTTTTATGAACTGCAATGTATTTGTCCAAGTTAGAAACACTTATTAATTACTTATGATGTTGTTTGGTTGTAGCGGAAACTATGTAGCAGAAACCGCCACCGGTAGTATAGTAATCCACGGTAGTACCGTCGTGTAGAATTTCTAGTATAGTAGGAAACGTTAGGATTTGGCACTGCGGGGTACCGTGGGTACCGTGGGTACCGTGGGTATCGTGCAACTCTAGCTGCAACAATCCAACCCTATGACAAATACTGGTTAGTGTTTATGTTGGGGAAAGTTACATGTTTGGTTGAGGGTCAAATCCTAGAACGTGTGTGCATTAACACACTAAACAATTTCATTTTGACGGCTCTACTTCTTATATTTTGAAGATATGTTGGATTTAAAACCCAAGGAACCCCAACCATGGAAACGTTGCCCATGGATAAAGCGAAGGTTTTTGTAATTGGGCGTCCATATACTTTAGACCGTTTTTTTTTGCACGTGGCGTTGCAAACAATTCCAGTGAACACAGAGGGCGTCAAGAGGGAGTTGTTTCTCATAGCTATAGGCCCGAGCGCAGTAACCCGCTCCCGCCACCCTCAATGCCCCCATGCTGCTCCGACAGCATGCCCCCGCTGGCACCGAGCCCAGACACCCTTGGCGATTCACAAGCCGGCAGTGATGGCGGCCGTGCCCACGCGTCTTTGACTCGACTGAAGACGTGCTCCTATTCATTAAGGCTGCACAAATGACAGAGGGCCGCCTGTGCTGTGCGGCGAGAGGGATAACCAAGACATAAAACATTGGCCTGTTGGTGAAGGCAGCCAGTTTGTGTTGGTGTAGAGCGTGTGTTTAACTTGATGGGTTCCTCTCGTTTCCCCTCTGCCTCTCTGGTTGTGTCTTTCTTCCAGCTAATGATTTGTTTCTCTAACAACAAAGTATGTGATCTAAATGAGCGTTTTCCAGCGGTTGCATTTTTCCGCGAGCGATTTGTATTTGCGCAGAGCTCCTGGCGTGTCTTTGTTCTGTTTCTAGTTGTGTTTCTTGAATTAGCTTCGTTTTAGTTTCACGCCTTCGAATGTTTCTCGCGTTTGGAATCCTGGAACCCGCACAGATATGAAGACGCCCGCGTTTCTCTCTTTTTTTATTTTGTTGTATTTCTATGAGCCCACTCTGCTCTGCAGGCGTCGCCGGCACAATATGACAGTTAATATATTGGTGTTTTCCGTTTACACATCAGCTCACTTGTTGTAAGGACTCGCACAGACGCGTGCGGCGTCAGTGGGTTTATTGGATTTTCAGTGTTCACTCAACCTGTTGTTGGAGCAAACCCAACATTTCCAAATAGAAACGGCTGCAAGAGCAAAACGCATCTGACTTTTTGATTACGCTTGTGTTTGCCATTTCATTTCATTCAGCTCTGCCAGTTGTCTTAATTGTGGTACCTTGAAAATTCTACATTCAGTATGCTTATTGTGATACGCACAGTAAAAACAGCAGTTTAGGCCATACAATGAAATTCTCAACTTTCTAAGTCTCATTGCTAACACCACCAAATAAAGAAAGACATAAAACCTACAATCAGGTTATGCTGACCATCTGAATATCCTATTTTTGTGTCTGTAGCCTTATTTTGCCATATGGATGAGTGGAGGGGGAGGGTCCTCTGTGGATCATCCCACAGATACTTGATCAGTTTGGGATCTATTAAATTTAGAGGCCAGGTCAACACCTTGTTCACTATTATTTACTTCTCCCGTCAGTGGTCTTAATGTTGTGGCTAATTGGCGTACCCTGCAGGAAGATAAACTTTATTTGGAAGTCAGTGTGGGAATTCTTTAAATTTTAAAAACTTGAATTCTTGCGCTAGCGAGAGTACACCGAGCCGAATCGCATCTTCGTCTTTTGTTTTTCACCCAACAAAGACTCCCGAGAGTAGATGCTAGCGTATGGCAGTACATTCACGAGTTGTAAGAAGCTTGATTTTGCACAGACGACGTTCTAAGTCTATGCGACCTTTCGCAGATGTCAATCAACACAAGCCAACTTGTCAACACCATTAAAAAGAGAAGAGAAAAGTTGAAACTTGATACCGTCTTGCTGGTTTTCTGTCCCTTTTCATACACCGATCAGCCACAACATTAAAACCACAGAGTAACATTTACCATCTTGTGACAATTCAGTGTTCTGCTGGGAAATTTTTACACCTGGCATTCATTCACATGGATGTCAGTTGGACCAGACCAGGTACCCCCACCCCATAGCAATGACACTCCTTGATGGTAGCAGCCATCCCCAGCAGGATGCAGCTACAAAAACATGAAAAACACCACAAGGTGTCGACCTTTCCACCAAAGTCACTCGATCCCAAACTGATCAAGTATCTGTGGGATGATCCACAGAGGCCCCTTCCCTCAAAGACCCCTCACTAACAACATTTTGCAGCCAGGCTCCACAGGACACCCTCAGAAGGCCCATGTCCATTCTCTGATGAGTCACGACAAGGGAGACCTACACAGTATTAAGAAGGTGGTGATAATATTATGCCTGATCTGTGTTTAAATGAACAGATAATACTATTGCAAAACATATTCCATCGTAGCTTCAAAGCTTTTAGTGGAAGCTATAACCGGACAGTGAATGTATTTATAGAGAAGATTTCAGCTTTCTAAAGATTGTGCAAAGGTCCCGAGACGCCTTGATAACGGAGCAGAAACCCATTTAACTTGAAATACAAACCCGTTGCACCTGAAGCCCGAAGACCGAAAGAAAGCCCACCGTAAAATAAAAAGGAGGATACCATCATACCATGCTTGATGATGAAAACATCCTCTGCGTGGCACGAGGAGTGATTGCCTCAGTGAGCAGATACGGCTCCATAGTTTTTAGATCGGTATTAAAAAGCATAATGGCGACTTTGTGATGAGCGAGGCAGCCGAGCTCCCCGATGCAGCGGGATGACCTTGCTGCTTTAAAATATTCTGAAATGAAAAGACTTGGCACGATCCAGCGCGGTGGCCCTGCGTCTGCTGACAACAGGCATTTGATACCGAGGACGGAGGACGGGACGGGTTCCTCCTCCATGCTGCTGTGTACAGTACATGCGTGTGTTCCTCATGTTTCCCTGTGATCTAGCGTGGCGGCCCTAGCCCGTGGGGGACACCCGGACGGCTGGCTGGCACAGGATTGATGTGTGCGGACCAAGAAGACTTAAGCAGCCCCGTCCCATCCTCCTCTCCTCCTCTTCCTCCAGTGCCACTTCATCTTTTCTCTGTGCCGGTGCCAGACTGTAATGCACCACAGGTGGACGATTTCAAAGCCTACTGTAAACCCAAGGCTATGATAAAAGAATCGGAGATGTGCAAAACTGACAGGAGTGAAAAGAGAAATTTTTGGCCGATGATAAAGGTGTTACGTTCCTTTCAATCCGATGTGTCAGTAAGCACCATTGAGTGTAAAATATGCGCTCTGAGACCCCCTTTGTGATGGATGCTTTGGCAGTGAAGCCCCAGTGTATTGCTTTTCCTTAGTATTGGTTTAAAAACATCATAAAAAGAAACTTTTAATAACAATATTATTCATAAATTGGCACTTTTTGTGTGTGCGACCGCAGTCAGACCGGTTTAAGGCTTACAGTTGGATCCATAAGTGACTCATAACTGAGAATTAATTGCGCCGCATCCATCAGCACGTCGTCCAGCCTCCGCATCGGTTTCCGGTTTAGTTGCGTGACTCACAGTGGCACTTTATCCGGCAGCTCCTATATAATTTATTCATTCAAAAGGCTTTTCTTTATCAGCTTTTCGGGGCTTGAAATTAAGTTGTCTCCAATCTGTTTTATTGATGCGGCCCCCCGAAAATCTAAAACTGAAAAATTCACTGGGGACTTTCGCCAAACGTCTGGTGAGACTCGCAATCTTATTTACTCTCCGAGCGCTGAGATAATTCATTTTCTAAATCAATATTTACCTGTTTAAATTTAGTTCGATGTTTCCGTTGAGGCCGCTCTGGCATGTGGCATTTAAGGACGCCGGCTTTTTTGATTTATGGCGTCATGGGCAGAGTATATGTAGATCAGGTCAGTTCAATAAGAAGAGATCTTTTGGGGAAAAAATAAAATAAAACAAAAAACAGAAGAACGTCGGGACTTACGGTACGATGAAAAGCAATCAGAGTCCTAGATGAGGGCTGGAGATAGAAACAAAACTTCCCAAGGTCCAGATTCTCCTGGAGGTGTTGCAGATGTCTTGATGGAGACTCTTGAGATGGACATACTGAGGAACAGGGCTACACAAAAGAATCTGGGCTCCCTTATTGCGTCCATCTATCCATTTTTATCTAGTTATATAAAGTCGGTCATGGTGCTAACAGCTTAAGCTTGGTATTCCAGACGAGCAAAGCATTCTACTTCCTCAGGGATCCGAAACTGTAGATTGGATATACTTGTTAGACCTTCAGGGAATCCTGGGTCTACCCTAGGGTCTCCTTACAGCTACCGGAACCTTGTAAAGCTCCAAAGAGAGGCGATCCGGGAGTCCCAAACCACCTCAAACGACCCCTTTCCGACTCAAAGAATCAGCAAGTCAACTCCGAGCTCCCTCCGGATGTGCAGACTCCTCAGTCTGACTCTGAGGCAGAGCACAGGCACTTGTATCTACCATTCTTTCAGTCTCCACCAAAGTTCGGTACCGTAGGTAAGGGCTCAGCTCCGTCTTTGCTGCTTCGACGTACCAAGCTCCTTGTCCATGAACTGCTTCGCTTGGGGCAGCAACTCAGCCCCACCTTTGAGAGAGCCGTAGAACAGTTTCTGGACCTGACCTCTATATTCACAACATCCCAAACTGATCAAGTATCTGTGGGATGATCCTCCCCCTCAACCTATAGGACCCTAAGGCGACCCATCAACAAATTGTGTTTCCAGACACCACAGGACACCCTCAGAAGGCCTACGTCCATTCTCTGATGAGTCACGACTGTTTTGGAGGCACAAAGGAGACCTTTTCTTTGGGGGGGAGGGGTGTTGGATTTGTTGATGTCTAGCTCCAGATGAAAGTGTTTAGGCGCTTTAATGTTCTGAATGAATTTACGCCACTTTGCCTCAATAACACAGTTAGCAGTTCTTCAGTTTGTTCCCGGAGCGAAACGAAGCAGAAACTGAACAAAGCTTTGGAAACAACTTTGGTCTCGCTCACGCCACATTGTATTCCACCGAGCTTTGATCCGCTGCTTCGAGTGGCCGACGTGACGTGCTCGCAAAAACAACAACAAAAAGTTCGCTCGGCTGATGATGAAACTCGAATTAATAACAAATCGCTTGCAAACTGTCTGGCATCGACTCGTGCGGGTTTCGCCGAAGGCACCTTAAAGTTATTTAACGTGCTGTCACAAGTAAGCTAATTATGTTGTGCCGGCTCAAACATTCCATCAATTGTGGGCAAATGTTCAGATTGAGTATTCACATACGTTCAGATAGTGTAATACGCTTTAGTGCTTCCTTTTACCCCTCCAACCCCTTCGGGCCTTGCTCTCTCTGAACCCAAATTAATAGCCTCCTTTACTGCGTCACATATAATTTGAACCTGTCTCTCGGTTCTGCAATTCAATCTTAATTGCTAAGTACTTCCATTTCAAGAGTTGTTAAGCAAACTGCGGCTATGACGGATGAGTCTGTGGCAGTAAACACCGAATTACCCCATCAGGCGCTGTTTTCCGTCTCCCCGCTGCCTTTCAGAAAGTCGGGAACTCTTTCCCGTCGTCCCACAAGAAGAGCTCGATGAAAGACAGGGGCATTGGTTACCTGCCACTTTTCTTTGCTTTAGTTATATCCTCACACCGCAGTGATGAATGGGAGTTTTATTCCTGCTCTTTAAAAGATGGATTGGGAGCTTGATTCCCTGCCCAGCTTATGTTAAATGGTTTAATTCTTGCTGTCCCCTTCCCCTCTTCTTGTCATATTATCATGATTTATCTCTGTCTCTTATTCTGTCCCATTTACGGTGCATCTTCCTTATCAGCAGAGGCTGCCTTTTAATTCCTAACATCTCTCTCCGCTGAGCCACTCTTCTCTTTCGTCTATTGATGTCTCCGTCGTACAAATTGTCTGCTTTTCACCGAGCCACTCTCTTTCAAATTTTTTTTATTTATTTCTTTTTTTGGAGCTCTTTCAGTCTCTGCTCCAGGTGGAATATCCATTGATTAAAACCAGACGCGACCTGCACTCCCGTGTCCGACTGACCAAGCCCAGCTCACGAAGATGAATCACCTGCAGCGCCTTTTCTATCAGTCCGCACTCTTTCCACATCCATCCCCGACTCTCCCGGCTGTCGACTCCAAAATGAAATGAGCCCCAGACTGATTGTGTCTAGCTTTAGTAGACAATAAGCTGGTTTTTCGTGCGGCTTTGAGGCGCGTGGGTGATGTAACCAGTCGTGTTTTGAGGTTCTTCCAGTTTAGCTTAAAGTTGCAGGAATGCCGAAAATCAATTTTCGCGGCTTTAAATATTCACGGCCCGCAGGCTTGAAAGGGTTGGTCCTTTGCAGAGTTTGGCAACTTGTCTACAGTGGCCCTGGCTGTTCAATGCGCTGAAAACAGAGGTGCATGAATAAAACACAAGGAAACCAAGAAAACATCGTCGCAAAATTGACTCACCGGTTTGATTAAAAGTGAGAAAACATGACCAAGTACACAATCCAAGTAGCACGGACTAACAACAAGGACACGTTTTTCATTGCCATGCGACTCATAAACTTACTAAAGTCGTCTTTGGACTCCTTCTTTTCTGGGTGCCGTGTTTATTGTCGGATTTGTACCTTTTAGTTGCGCAGTGTTTAGCTCAGGGCCACCCACCGTAGATTCACAGAAGTTGTGATTATGCACCGATCAGCCACAACATTAAAACCAGTAAAACTTTTGGACCTTGGCATTCATTGGTGTGGATGTTACTTAGACATGTAGCACCCACCTAGACCAGACCAGGCACCCCCACCCCATAGCAATGACACGCCTTGATGGCAGCAGCCATCCCCAGCAGGATGCAGCCACAAAAACACTTTAGGAACAACTAAAAAAAACTTGAAGAACAGCACAAGGTGTTGACCTGGCCTCCAAATTCACTAGATCCCAAACTGATCAAGTATCTGTGGGATGATCCACAGAGGCCCCTCCACTCAAAGGCCCTCCCACTAACAACATTGTGTTTCCAGACACCACAGGACACCCTCAGAAGGCCCATGTCCATTCTCTGATGAGTCATTTGGAAGCACAAGTGAGACCTCCACAATATTAGGAAGGTGGTCATAATGTTATGCTTGTATCTTTTAACAAGAGTCTGGAAGATGCTAAACAGAATTCTTTCACAACGTTATTAAAAATGCAAACTTCTGCGTTGCATGTTTTGGGCAATCAGGACTTGTCTGGATGACATTTTTATTTTTGTAATAATTTGAAACACGAAGGACAAATGAATTGAGAAGTGAAGTTTTGTAGGTGTCTTCACTCTGACAGGTTTCGACAGCTTCTTTGATGTGACTCTGGGTTGCCTTGACCCTGAGTCCCCGTCATTTTAATTCCCGGCTGTCTTCCTTCACAAAGGAGCGAGCTACAAATATGTCAGACACCTTTCAAGCCTTTCAGGACACAAGTGTTTGATGTGCAAAAGGGTAAAAGAAAAGTGTACTTCCACCCTGATGGTCTGGCCTGAGATGCATCAGCTCCACTGAAGGATATATTCATGCTGCAACATACGGTGACATTATAGACAGGTGGAGGGGCACTGTTTGTTGTTTCAATGCAACAAGACGTGCCTTCTGGCCTCCGTAGAGGTTCAACATTAAAAACAACCAACATGGGAACGTGGCAAATGACTGAATGGGAGCAAATCCCTGCAGCCTTGCATGTTCTTACATCGCATGGAAAGATTAATGCCCATGGTTACATCTTCATAGCAGCAATTGCTCTTTTTAGGTCGTGCATTGCGATATCTGAGGTTCAACTTGAAAGAATTTCTTCAAATTTGGCTCAAACCTTAACTTTATGTCCAGGATGAGGTAATCAGAGTTCCTTGTAAAAAGCTCAAAGGTCTCTGCAGCCTCATGAAATACGTTTTTCACACTTTCAGAAGACTTAATTATGGAAAGATGAACTTTATTTGAATAGCCTTGTTAGAAAGTGCTTTGAGAGACAGAGCAAAGCCAATAGAGAGCCAAACATTTGCTTTATGTTGCTTTATTTTCCCAAAGGTCATCATAATAGTCTGCAAAAACACTTTAAATTAATTCGTTCAAAGTCTTTACTTCATGTTAGTTTGGGCGAAAAAAGCTGCAAGGTGGTAATTCTAGTTTTGCAGCAATTAGCTATTGATGTAAAGCGTACATGTCCACATACTTTTGAGCATTGTTAAAGACAGACACTGTCTCATGTTAAACGGTCAGACCTCCTCATGTTCCCTTCATCCCCATCAGGGTTCACTCTAATTCTCCCGCACGTGTTTCCATATGGCGAGAGCCTCCTCGCGTCACGCGCTGCAGGCTGGAAACCGTGTTGGCTTAATGCGCGTAATACATGAGGGCTGATGGGGACATTTCACTCAGCTTCCTGCTCGTAATTTACATAGCGCAGGGTGTAAAAGCGTACGGGTGGCGCGGCTTCGGCAGGCGGAAAAGCCTGATGATTGCCCCGTCATACAGCCGATCCCCTCTCAGCTGCATATGGTGGAGAATTTAGTTCTTTGTAAGACTTCTACTGGCAACTTCTCCCCAAAGGTGGAATATTCGCTTAATTTGAATCTCGTCTCCTCCTCCTCATCGCCCACTCTTTCTTTCCGCCTACGTCTGGGTGATACTAGCTAACTTCTTCCCTTGATGCCGTCCGACCCACAGGGAGAACTTGGATTGTTATTCTCGCTCCGCTTTCCTCTGGAAGTCAGCGCCCTCCTCACTCCTTCATCAGTCCTTTCTGTTCTCTATCCTCCAGGCAGTACGCCTCGGAGTTTGCCGACCGTTGAAATAAATATGCATGCGAACGGCAGGTGCAGATGGCTTTCTTCTCCTTTCAGCGTACGTGCCCTTATAAGAGAAAAGTGACCGCATGAAAGAACCCCACCCCCCACCCGCACAGTTTTGCCGCTCTCCACCCTCAAAGTCGGAGGGCTTAGCCGGATTTCATCGCCGCGTGTTTTAATGAACGGAGCCGTCCCCCGTTTAGATGCGAGGCCGCGAGGAAAGCGAGAGGAGGCGGATATCAGGTGTGTCGGATAATGAGGGACGATGGGCCTCTCTTTTCTCACAGTTGGGGGATATTCTCGCAAAGCCTCGGCAGGAGGATTCAAGTTTCGGGATTAGAGATTGGTAGAAAAGGCCAGCACTGACTCTTGTGTGGATACCGTGGTTCCAGCAGCTTCCAGTTGGATCTGTAACTTTGCAGTTGAAATCCTACACTGATATCAGTTTGAAGTTAGCTTGCTTTGGGGTTTGCAATAAATGTATGAACTCCTAAGTCCTGCACAGAATATAATAAAGTTTAGCTTT
The DNA here is from genome assembly GCA_005024645.1 of Planiliza haematocheilus. Lineage (NCBI taxonomy): Eukaryota > Metazoa > Chordata > Actinopteri > Mugiliformes > Mugilidae > Planiliza > Planiliza haematocheilus. The sequence continues at coordinate 1,228,547 of SRSE01000170.1, read as the reverse complement.
GATGGGTTGAGAAAAAAATAAGAGCTAACAACCTAATCGCCTTAAAGACTTAGAGACAGCGTTAATTGATACCATTGATGTTCCAACATGTAGGTAAAACCTGAAAATCAGATAAGCAGCTGTGATATACTGATGATTCCCACACCGGAGAGAGAGAGAGAGAGAGAGACGGGTGCGGTATTTATGTCTAAACAAACATTCTGCAGCTGAGTACAGGCGGCGGCTTCCAGAGAACGCATTAACGGCACAAAAGCCATGTTTGATTTTTGGCCTCGGGGAAAATTGCTCCTATTATACATATTAATTAGCGACGGATGATATAATCTGTGAAAGCGGCAATCGGTGCCAGCATCAAAAAGGGATGAGAACACTTTGTAACATGCTCTGTGCTTTGTAGGGGAGGAAAAAAAAACAGAAGCGTAAGATTGTTAAAGGTTGAATAAAAGGTTTGTTACGCTCTTGCAGGGCGTACACAAAGATAGAAACCAGAAGATACAGCTAAGACACCACTGCATGTTTTATGTGAAATTGAGAGAGTTGCACCAATGATAGACAGAAAAACATCTGGCGACCCAAACTGGGTGGGCACCAAGTGGAACTAATCCCAACACGATTCAGATGACAACCAATCAGAGTGACTGATGGAGCTGAGGGATATCCGACCATGACTTTTGGTCACCATGCTCATAGCGGGAGTGTTGCCCTGAACATAGGTAGTTGACGGTATTTCCTTTTATGACTGAGAATGGTGATGGAAGGAACAGATAGCGAAATACACTGATCAGCCACAACATTATGACCACTGACAGAAGAAGTAAATAATGTTGACCATCTTATCTTAATACCATTTTACATTCCTTTGGGTTTATATGTTCTATCCATTGACTGGATGTAAAGACGACCACCATAGGTTTCCTGAAGGGCACCTTTGACCCTCAGTGTGGTGCGGTGCAGTTTTTGGCACTGTGCTGATTTCCTTTTACAGCCCCAGAGGTTGCAGCTTAATGATATACACCGATCAGCCACAACATTAAAGCCACTGACAGGAGACGTAAATAACGTTGACCATCTTGTGACAAATCAACTTTCTGCTGGGAAACTTTTAGACCTGGCATTCATTCATTCATTCATTCATTGGTGTGGATGTTACTTAGACATGTAGCACCCACCTAGACCAGACCAGGCACCCCCACCCCATAGTAATGACACTCCTTGATGGCAGCAGCCATCCCCAGCAGGATGCAGCCTGACAGAGATTCGTTTGATGCAAGTAATGGGGCGAGGAAGCGAGGGGATGACATGCAGCAAAGGGTGCAGGCTGGAATCAAACTTGCGTCATTGCATTGAGGACCAATTTAACTGGGGGAGAAGACACACACACAAAAACAGCACAAGGTGTTGACCTGGCCTCCAAATTCACTAGATCCCAAACTGATCAAGTATCTGTGGGATGATCCACAGAGGACCCTCCCCTCAACCCGTAGGACCCAAAAGCCCCCATTGTGTTACCAGACACCACAGGACACCCTCAGAAGGCCCATGTCCGTTCTCTGATGGGTCACAACTGTTTTAGAGCCCTGAGGGAGACCTACACAGCATTAGGAAGGTGGTCATAATGTTATGCCTGATGTGTGTATGTAGGGTGGTAAATACACAAGTGGGTTACTAAGCAACCAGAGCTTGGAACGTCCACTGACGATTTACAGAGAGCTATCGACGAATGGCTTTATATGCAGACTGTGCTTCAGGTTTTTTATTTGGAACCTGATCCATGAGAAAACACCAACTAGAACCCAAATCTGTTTTGAAATGTATTACTTTTAAGAGAAGTTATACATCTCTTAAAGCCACAGGCTACCTGTCTGGAATAGCCAGTGAAAAATAAAGATGAGAAACGAGCAGATTCCTGCATTTTCACCCTCAGAAGCCGGTTTGATTGACAGCAGGTTGGCAGGTCCTTACGCTAAATCCTAATTGCATGCATAAACGTTGTCATCGCCTTTTCCAAATGAGCTCCACCCTCTGTGAATGAGGGAGAGGAGGACAAAGACACGCACAAATGGAGAAATCTGCAGGGTGAAATAACCCAGATTCTTGTGTTTGTGTTCTTGTAAGGGCCTGTCACTCACAGGAAAAAGCTGATTTTAAAAATAAGCTCCTAGGTAAACATTCTTCCGACATCCCAGAGGCCTTGTCAGATGCGATCCAGCCACACATATTACCTGGGTGTTTTTCTACACGTCTTCACCCAGATAAAGAGAAAGAGAGAGTAAGAGATTTGATGAAAGATTTACGGCTTAGCAAACACCGTCTTCACAATACTGTGTGGGACCGGCTGTCTAAATCCTATCCTGGGTGACTGTTTTCTGCTCTGTTCGTGTTTAAATAAGAAAAGAAATGCAAAGAAAAGGATTAATTTTCCTCTAGCAAGTGTGAGGATTTAAACGGCGCCGTTTCATTGATGTTCAGTTTGTTTTTCATTCTCCTCCGGGTTCACGACAGGGCCTGAATGCACCATTGTGCAAATTCATGCCAAGGAATATGTTGTTTGAACGTGAGGCCAGATGTCGGCGTGAAAGCAGCTGTTACCTGAAACCAGAGTGGAGAGTTGCACCGCGTTTGCTCTTTTCTCTATGTAGCGAAAACATAAAACCTGATGGTCTAAAAGCCTGGAAAAAAAAATAAAAAAACACTTCACACAGTTCATCATCCGTGCTCTAGGTTTGTTCCAAGTGTGCTAAAAGGAATCCAGGTCTGGTTGCGCCAGCTTGGCCAGGCTCGGCGTGGCCATTTGGCCGCTGCGCGCTCCGGACGTGCGGATCAATAGTCGGCTCAATAAGTATAATTTTGGTTGCTGCTCCTGGTTGCCTGCAGACAATTTAGTCCCCCTGCTGTGCACTTCACTCTGCTGCAGCACCACAACAGACTGTTGTGAGCAATTTTTCCAGCAAAATAAAAAAAAAAAAAGCATTCAAGCAGAGAGAAGCAGGAAAGTGGGAAGAAGGACAATCATAGGTGCACACATACCTAACATGTTCAGTTACCCCAGTCGAGCAGCAGTGTTTCCACATTTATTCCGGACTGATCAACAGTATCTAGACCACTGAGGAAGGGGGGCTGCAGCCCGTCCCAGCTGTCACTGGGCAAGAGGCGAGGTACACACCATCACGAGTCCATTGCAGGGCTAACACAGAGAGACAGACAACCAGTTAATCGAACGAGCATGTCTTTGGGCGGTGGGAGGAAGCCAGAGTACCTGGAGAGAATGCTGGGTATCCACCCCGGTTTGGGTTCTTCCCTGGGTCGACTCAGATACTCAGTACTCTTAGAGAACCCATGAAGTATCGACGCAGGCACAGGGAGAATGTGCAAACGCTGCGCACAAAGGCCCCAGTTAGCAAACATTTGTCCGGTTAATTGAAAACCTGCCGGTCCCAATTTTTTTTAGCCGAAACCCTAAAACTAAATCCAGCTTCACACTGGCACTCACCAATGTAATCGCTGATGCCCTTTGCCGTAATCAGGTAGATGTCGCTTGTGCAGTCACGTGATCGCAGCCAACGCAGATATTTTATTTTGAACTTGATTTATATTCACGAAAATTGAAAGAATGCAGTTGTTTAAGATTGCGTGTGGTGTTTTTAAATCATTAATATTTAAAAGAATAATAATTAGATAAAAAAAAATATTTATCAATTAATAGACAATTCAGGCGACCCCGTTTGAATTCCAGACGACCCTACGTGGGGTCGCGAACCCAAGGTTGAAAAACACTGCTCTAGAGTCAGAATGTAGAATTATCAAGTATTTCAATGTCCTGTGAAGGGTTATTTAAGCAAGGACTAAAACGATGAGTGAATTACCTTTTCTTTTTTTCCAAAGCAAACATCTCAAATTAACATACTGAAATTGGTGGCTGCATTGCATTTAGGCCAGACACTTAGCCCCTGCACAGTCCCAGGACCACGGGACTCCTGCGATACATCAAACCCATTTGGCCGTCGCTGATTAGACACGAAATAAATGCACAAACGTTGCCAGAGGAAATCGTTCAAGCTTTGAAATCTGTTCATTCTGTTCGCCGGGCAACGTAACCTGCTGCAGTACCTCGTGGCTGAGAGGTCGCGTTTAGCTTCATGGCAAGAAACATTTACTAATTGCTTCCTTGCCTGCATGCTGTGTTTTTCACTTATTCATGACAAACAGTTGCGCGGAAATCAAGTTAAGGATGTAAAAAACAGATAAAGGTCATAGCGGTAATAATGTCAACTGCATTTTTATGTCTTTGGAAAATATTGGAAATCCAACCTCCAGTGCTTCACCCCGCCCCGGCGGAGTGCAGCCTGTATGAGGTGATGTCACATTACGGAGGATTGATGCATTTAAATAGCGTCGTTAGCTCTCCATCATTTCTCTGAGCCATTTGGCCAGCCGTGCAGTTTGTAGCCTTAGAGCTAACGCTGATGTATTAGCAGCTCTGGGCTTCTGTAATGGAGGTGCTGCTTAATTACCACAGCGGCACAATCAGAGAGATACGTACATATTTATATAACTGTACATACAGAGGGGGGGCCGTGGAAGTGTGGGTGGCTTTGACATAACCATCAACCCTGTTCCCATTTACATTAGTGATGCTTTTATTCTCATTGTGGTCTTTAGGTTTAGCCCTTTTTCTTTTTTTTTTTTAAACGTCTCACCTCCGCCGCGGTAACACGAGCGACCCCTCCACCAACTCAGAGAGCTTGTCTCCGAGAGCAGGGGAGCTTAAGGTCAAAGGTGACGCCGCGTATAAACAGGTGTCAAGTGAGATGATGGAAAGCCAAGGACATATGAAACGGGGGCTGGAAACCTAGCCGGGCCGCCGCCGCCGTCACCGCTGTGGAGGCGTAGGAGGCCAGAGCAGAATAACAAGGGTAGCGGATGACTTTGCCTGTCATTGTGATGCCATGGTTTCAGGTTGTGCAAATTAGACCGCCGCGTATGCATGGGGTGACCTTTTGGGAAAGCGGCGAGCGATGACGGCCGCTTGTCTGAGCCCTCGCCGGTCTTTTTTTATTTATTTTTTGTGGTGCGTTTCCTGTGAGGTTTTTGGAAGTTGCTCCGTGTCTTTTACGTTCAAGAGTGATTCTGCGCTACAAATACGATTGGATTGAAGCAACCTGTTAGATACATAAGTAATTAGATTCAGAGCTTTTGGTCTTTTGTGCGTTCATTTGATTGTAGTGGAGCAAGACTGGAAGTAATGGGGCGAGGAAGCGAGCGGGATGATGTGCAGGCTGGAATCAAACTTGCCTCATTGCATCGAGGACCCGCTTGACTGGGGGCGCCGATGTACACCGATCAGCCACAACATTAAAACCACTAACAGGAGACGTAAATGCTGCTGGGAAACTTTTGGACCTGGCATTTAGATGTTACTTAGACATGTAGCACCCACTTAGACCAGACCAGGCACCCACACCCCATAGCAATGACACTCCTTGATGGCAGCAGCCATCCCCAGCAGGATGCAGCTTGACATGGGCACAGAAACACTTTAGGAACAACTCAAAAAACATGAAGAACATCACAAGGTGTTGACCTGGCCTCCAAATTCACTAGAGGTCCCCTACGAACAAGATTCTGTTCCTAGACACCACAGGACACCCTAAGAAGGCCCATGTCCATTCTCTGATGAGTCTCAACTGTTTTGGAGACACAAGGGAGACCTACACAATATTAGCAAGAGGTCATAATGTTCTGCCTGATCCGTGTAAATGCACCCTGCTGACTAAATCAGGATGGGCTTAACAACAAGATCCATTTAACGTCTTCCTGGGCACATCTCTTGCTGCAAGTTTCAAATTCCTCCTTTTCAAATTGTGCTTTGATTGATAGAATAATCGCCGCCTCTGCCCGTCTGGTATCACAGTGTGAGTACAGCCCCGTCTCTTTAATGACCACATTTTCGCTGAGTCTTGTACGCGGCGCATCCTCGGTTCATTTTTTTTATTGTGTTTGCTTTATGCCGGATCTGTCCTCGGGCTGTAAAGTGTAAAGATTCGGTTCAGGGGAGTTTTTGTTTATCCCCTTTGCTTGGGCTTGTAATCGTTTAAGTGGAGATCATTGTTTTATAGATTTGTTGTTTTATTACAAAGTGGAGGGAAAAATGTTTTTATCAGCCAGTCTGGTAGAGTTTGATGGTCTGTTTACGCCTCTGAATATGAATGGAGGTGTGAATGGCTGAGGACCTTCCGTACCAACTCAGGACTGAATAGCCTGTGTTGACAGAGGAATACGAAAGCCACACGGATAAAATGTTCACAAGTCTAAATTTAGGTCAAGTCTATTCATTGAGTGAGGTTTGATCTCTACATTAAGTTATATTGCTACGCTTTAGTAGGTACACCTGGGCAACCGATTGCAAGAAGGTTCCGGGTTCAAATCCAGGCAAACTGGTCCTTTCTGTGTGGAGTTTGCATGTTCTCCCTGTGTCTGCGTGGGTTCTCTCCAGGTTCTCCAGCTTCCTGCCACCGTCCAAAGACATGCTGGTTAGGTTAATTGGTGATTCTAGGTTAGCCGTAGGTGTGAATGGTTGTCTGTCTCTCTCTGTTAGCCCTGAGATAGACTGGAGACCTGTCCAAGGTGTACCCTGCTAGGATGGGCTTCACAGAAGATGACTGAATGACTGAATGAATGAGCTCTCCTTTAAGCTCTTAGCCAGGCGTCGACCCTTATCAGAAAATGAGTTTGATAACACGTCGTTTGAATTTCATTATGGTGTGTTCCAAAAAAAGCAAACATATCAAAGCCATTTTGTTGTGAACAAATTCAACTCCATGGCGCTCATGTGACGTGGATGACTAAGCAGCGGTTACTCTTCGCTCCAAAAAGATTTGACTTGGCCTGGCAGATCTTTGTTGGAGCACATTCAGTTTCCAGCTGAGCTTTTCCAGATCAACTTTGCCGCCACACAAATTCATTGGCAGGGATGTTGGTCTGGCTTCCAGGATAGTAAAGTCTACAATTTGTGTTACTTTGGTTAAGTTAGCTTGAAGATCATCCCACAGATACTTGATCAGTTTGGGATCTAGTGAATTTGGAGGTCAGGTCAACACATTGTGCTGTTTTTCATGTTTTTTTTGAGTTGTTCCTAAACTGTTTTCCTGCTGGGGATGTCTGCTGCCATCAAGGAGTGTCATTGTTATGGGGTGGGGGTGTCTGGTCTGGTCTAGGTGGGTGCTACATGTCTAAGTAACATCTAGATCCAGGTCCAAAAGTTTCCCAGCAGAACATTGACTTGTCACGAGATGCTTTACTTCTCCTGTTAGTGGTTTTAATATTGTGGCTGATTGATGTGTGCATAATTGTGTTGGTAGGAGGCAGATGTGACATACCGCAAATCTGGTGCTCGGCTAATTCTGCAGTGTTGTCAGTTTTCTGTTGAGTACACAACATACCAGTCGGGCGACAGGAAAAACAGATTTACTTTTCATTTTGCCAGTTCTTGTATTTACATATTTGCTCAGAATTTACAACGGTTTACTGAAGCATAACTAATTTGACTGGAGCTGCCTGCCGTTCTAATTGGACTGTGTTCTCGCGTGTGCGATGGAATCCAGGTTCACGACGGTGCTAATTGTTCGAAAGTTTTAATGAACGATCCAACCAGTTTTAAGTGATCAGTCCTCCATCACCTTCATTTTCATTGTAAGTGTAAGTCAGCTTTTATTTTTGTGATTCGTCGTTGCGGCAATAATGTTCTCGGGACGATCACCCTTATGATTTTAAAGCGCCACTTTCGCTTTATTAATAGCATGCAATGGGTGCTTGTTGCACGAGAAGGATCTGCTGTGTTTGACTTTGGGAGGCTTCATAAAAAGTTTCTTCAGCTACAGTGCCCTGCTATACTCTGGTGTAAACTGAAGAGCTGCAGGCACTAATTTGCTGCTAATTAGACATATTTCCTTTACTGCCCTGAAGTACAATGTGCGATTGTGTGTGTGTGAGGGAAACAAACATCAGGAGTTGTTGAGTTGCGATCGCCTGCTGTTTCCTAACTCGCCTCTTCACCTACTTCCCGCTAAGCCTTCATTAAGCTGTCTGATTCAGTTACCAGTAACCGGGGCTTAATTAGGGGGAATTTGATTTTCGCTGCTGCGTCCGACGGCACGGCCGCTGATAACCGCTTCTCTCGGATGGAGATGAGGGAGGCGCTGCGTGGCGAGCGGCAAAAGTTCAGACGGGCGGAAGAGAAAGTTGCAGATTAAGGCGCTGTGATCTCAGCTACCCCGTCTGACTCGTAATGTTATCAGCGGGGCTGCCGGTTATAGAGCATCACAAGTTCAACACACACACACACACACACATCTCAAGTCGTTCAGAGGCTCATGTGTCCTTTGTCAAGGTTCATCTGGCGGTGATATTAGCAAGCTGCATCTATAGCGCTCGGATGTTTGCATGATCAGCTGCTGAATTAGCGCCACTGTCTCTCCACTGATAGCACAACAGACCAGTCAGAATAAATATGCCTCATGCAACCACATCAATTGGGACAGACTGGCCTGGTCAGCAGTTTTGGATAGGTGTGGTAAACCTTTGCTAATCTGTTTAACAGGAAAACATTAGCTCCTGCTAAGTAGGAGCTAACACTTAATCCAATTGTTTCTGCACACGTTTGCCCCACGATGTGCTAGCATGTTAGCATTCTGGCTTGCATAATCAAAATAACATTATCCGTGTGGTCCACGTTCGGATCTAGTGAATTTGGAGGCCAGGTCAACACCTTGTGCTGTTCTTCATGTTTCTTGAATGGTTCCTAAACATCCTGCATCCTGCTGGGGATGTCTGCTGCCATCAAGGAGTGTCTATGGGGTGTGGGTGCCTGGTCTGGTCTAGGTGGGTGCTAAATGTCTAAGTAACATGAATGCCACATGAACGAAAGCAAGGTCCAAAAGTTTCCCAGCAGAACACTGAGTTGTCACAAAATGGTCAATGTTACTTACTTCTCCAGTCATAATGTTGTGGCTGTAGCTTTAAAACACCATTTCTTGTTGTAAGATTTTCAAGGCCGCAACGTAATTTGGTGAAATGCGTAAACCGGGACATGGGGAGCTACTCCAAGCACTGGAACCAGGCGTCAGTTTTGATGTTACGCATAACATGTTATCCTTGGATATCACGATCGGTTACGGTCTGTAAAGTCTCACCGAATTCAACGGGCTTGAGACAGTCCCAGACAACGTCCGTCTGGCTGTCTGATGTGGAGACATCGCTTGCAGGAGGCGAGGAGTGTGTGCGATTCTATATACGTGTCTGTGTGTGTGAAAGGAAATGAGACTATAGGTCACACACTAAGCAGTTTATGAGAATTCTTCCTCCTCACTTGTTGCAGTGAATAAAGCCTGATCCCACACCGACATCGGAGATTATGGGGCGTATTTTTTTTTTGTGTTTGAGCGGACACTTCCCGCTGCTCAGCCCTAAATTCTCAGCTTAGCTCCATAGAAAATCCTATTTAATGCGTTTGTCTACCTGTCTTTCTGGGCGTTAAGTGTCTTAGCACAGAGCTGGAGACTTTGGACAGTGGACTTTATCTTTAATTAAGCGACACCAAGTTTGATAAGACTGGAATTATTAGTTATGCAAATCTCTCCTCTGGTTCCTGCTTTTTGCATTTTAGTTTTAGTCGGAGAAGCCACAATTGAAGACGTCACCATTTGGTTTCCATTAGTCTCGCGTGCGTGCCGAATTAGTCCCTCCTTTATTCGCTTATTTCACTTCATTTATTTATTTTCCCGTCTCCCGCGTGGAGGTGAAGGAAACAGGAGCCATATCACGGCGGTCGACGCCACCGCAAGAGGGATTGCGAGCCTGAGCTGCTCCTTCAGGTTGCCGTAGAAACCGACCAGGGCTATTTGTTCCAATTTGCTCTGTGGCATTGAGATCAAAAAGCCCGGACCGAAAATGTGCTCTGTGCATATTAGCGTCTGTGAGTGATTGGACACAGTCGGGCATCCGTTGGCCTCATTTACATCCATATTGTTAATTTACAGTCGAGAATATGAAAGTTTTTTATACATACATATGTATGTGTTATATAAGGGTTCTCAGATTTAATGTGTTTGAACTGCACTGAACTCCGTGGTTTGTTATTGTCCGGCTGGGCCTTCTCTGGATGTAAAGGCATCTCGCAGGTCCCTCTTTTTTCCCCCCCAGCCCCCTTTACTCCCCCCGGTTTAAATGCCGCTCCCGCTCCGCCTTCCCTGCCCCATTGAAAAGTTGGCGGTTTGTTTACGAGAGCGCCAGCACTTCTTTGTGGCTCTGCACTCCGCTTATGAGAAGGAGGCGAGCAGCTACTAAAAAAGACTCAACCCCTCCCCCTCCCCTTTTCTCCCTTCTTCCAGAATCAATTTGAAAAGGACAGACGGCCCTCTCAGCCCCGTCCCTACGCCCCAGTGATGCTTAGCTGGTGAGTACACTTTAATCTTTTCCATTCAGAACTTTCATTTCACTTCCGTGCATTTCTTCGATTGGTTTCTACATCTTTTGCCTGAATTTCTTCCTTGTGTTTGTTCCACAATTCAGCTGACTTTTTTGTGTGTGTGTGCTCAATTTTGTTGGCAAACACCAAACTTCTCTCCGGTCTTGTGGATGAGGGATAGCAATTATTCTTTTTACGTTTCTTAAACGTCTTTCTTCCCTTTTCCACCCAACAATAATAAGAAAAAAAAAGATTATCTCCGTGACCTTTGCAGTTAAAGCCCTTTATTCTGACTGACTGAAGTGATTTGAAAAGCAGAGGGGAGACTCTTGCGGCGGAGGTGGATGGTTGGAGGATAATCAGGAGAGGTGTTGCTGCAGAGGGGGGGGCTTCATACCAATGGATAAGGTTTACCACCTCCATCTCTACCTCTGTCTCTCTCTTTCCATGTGAAAGGAATCAGTGAATCTCTCTGGCTGCAGGCGGCCTCCAGCCTAATTGGCACGGTATGGTGTGACATGAGTGCACAATCACCTTGAGAAATAAGCCTCCACTGGACCCGATTGAAGCCACTCTCAGTGATTTACATGCCAATTGTCAATTCAGTTCATGGTCAGTATTTTAAAACCTCCCAGTCACCAAACAGATTTTTTACTTGGATTTGATTGAAGGAGACTTCTTTGTTCAGCTATAGTGTCCTTATCCAAATGTTGTATTTCCTTCTCCACAGGTACTTTGACAAATGTATAAACAAGATCCTTGTGATGGGAATAGGCTCTTGAAGGGCTCTTGTCTAACAGGAAATGAAGAAAGTCTTATTTTTATTGAGTATCCACTCAAAGACTGGAATACTCTTACTAGGTAATTTGGAAACAACTGTGCTCCCAAAGATCTGTGTTTTGTACTGACTGGCAAAAATACAAAGCCTTAAGCCACATGTACATATAAAGCCATTTTCTCGTTGCATGCTTTTCTTCTATTTGGGAAGAAAACGCAGATTTCTAATGCCACTTTCAGCCAAAGCCGTGTCAGTCAGTCGTATCAGTCGCTCCCATTGGTTGCCTTGTCTCAACTGCATCACCTCAAAGTTTAGATCAGATGAACTTAGTCCACTTTGCGTTGTTAAAGGGATTTCATCGCTACAACTTCTTGATTTCATGCAAAATTGCCATGCACGGCCAGCTACGTTGCCGTAGACTCCTCTTTGAAGAGTTGCTTAAGCGCTCGTTGATGTCGTTGTGTCGTTGTGTCGTCATCCCTTTAAATATGTACCTAGCCATTGCACAATAGGTACCAGGCTCTACGAAGCGCCATGAGTGACATGTTTGTAGCGTCACATCATCGACATCCATTGGAAATGACTTGTAGCCTGTTGCTTTTTAGCTGATAGCTTGAACACATCATTACATATATGTAAGGCCTGGTATAGCCAGACTTCATTCTTATCAGAATATGAATCTGGACACAGATTGTAGTGATTTTAATATGTGGTGTGTTTCAGCCAATACCTCTGCACGCAACTGGATACTCCTACAACCAATCGGTGCCATTGTGTTGTAAGCAAACTCAACTAATCTCCATCACCATATAAAGCCCACCCAAACTATTTGATTGGCAGATTTTTGTTGGGGCTTAATCACTTCCCAACAGAGTGACCTCAGACCAACTTTCTGACTTTTTTGGGCGGTGGAAGTGGCTTCAAGGCTAGACAGTAATGCTAACCCTAACACCATAAAATGTACGCACTGCGTCACAAAACCTTCCTTCTCAGGAGTTCTTTGTTTGATAAGATGCTTTGTAATTAGTTGATCCTTTACTTAAACAGGTGGCCTTGTTAAATATTTGCTGACTTGATTGGTTGGTTGATTCACCAGCAGTTGATATGTTTTAGCTAGTGTCAGCTAGTGTCTTTTAATTTACTACTATTAACCAATGAGCTTATAAAAATCCTGTGGCTAGGGCTAACTCATTGATGTGTACATCTAAACTGTTGTTTGCGTCGACCCACTATGTGACATGTAATCAAGCTCTTTGTTTACGCTGGAATGGTATAATTAAGACTTGATGCGGATTAATGCATTCGTTCCTACACATGCCGTTGCTTCTGTTGCTTTCGTCGTAATTGTAGATTTATGTAAACAGCCCATGAAGATGAGAACGGCGAGCAAACATATTGCCTGAATCGGTGTCGTCGTCACCTGTCGGCTGATCACTAAAGTCCTCTTTTCAAGTCGACCCACAGGCTGTGAATCCGCACGCCACTCCTCACAGACGATAACGTTAAAAATGTTCCCTTCAGAGCGCTGGTTGGTTGCCATCAGTTATTGGGTTTATTGGTAATAAGATGAAGACCAGTTTTGTATGAAACCGAATCTCTTTGGGCTTTATCAGCAGATTGTGGCCCTAAATAAACGCTGATCCCTTTCTTTCTTTGTTATTAATTAATTTTTTTTTATCTCAAACTGTTCACAAGCCCAGATTGTTCATTTAAGCCTTCAAACAAAACTTTAGTGCAAAGAAGAAGGGGGAAAAAAAGTGCAGCTCAATTTATCATAAAAAGTGCAGACCACTTTAGGTTCAATCTCACCCACTTCTCGCTTGGTGTTATATCCCTAAAGCCCCGGCATGGCATTTGCTTACGTTCCGTTGTTGCAGTCCCCTTGCTCAGCGCTCGCCTCCTTCTCACTTACTCTGTTCAATTCAATTTGTGGCCTGAATATCTCTCCCTAATATGTGTCATTGGAGTAGAGCAGCGGTGCTCCCTCCCCGGCTGTTCTGAAGAATCTCCTCTGTGTTTGTCTTGGTTCTCTCTGCTCCTCTGAGAGGAGATCAGGGGCTCCGGTCGTGGTTGGCATGTTGTCTCCTGCAGCCCCACTGTTGTTTGCTGATATTTAGTTCAAGATGACAATAAGCCGGAAGAAAACAAGCTCCTTTCAGGCCAATAGAAGAGAGAAGGGGTGGGCTGAGAAGGAGAGAAAGACCTAGAAAAAATTAGGGGAGGTAGGGGGGGGATATGGGACTCATCCCTGGATGGGGGGAATCTCTTTAAAGCATTCTGTTTGTGGCCCCTGGGGCCGAATTAAAGGCGCGTCATTATCCTGGCAAATTACCACGCTGCCTTTGTGGTCCAGCCATGGTACATTAGGCCGCCTTAAAAACGTGGCCGAGCCGTGCCCATTCAGCTCACAAAAAAGAGGGGGCCGCTGGCAGATCCTTGGCCTGGCTCACAGAGGAGGCATTCACACCGCATCGGGGGGGTGGGGATGGTGACAGCGGTGACGGTGATGGAGAGGTTCTCCTCAGATGAGTAAAGATCGCTCATGCCGAGGCTGATGTGACGCTCTCAAGACACGTAGCAGCCGATGATGTCATGATTTGGCTTCAACCGCCAAGGAAGGAGATGTAGAAATCCTTTATCTGACAGAGAGACTCATGGACACTTCCGTACCAATTAGTGCAGTTTGTCAGACCTGCATGCATTCATCTACTACCTTTTTTTTTCTTCTAATCAGCTGTGCAGCAACGCAACATTAGCTTGCGACAAATAAATTCCTAGATGTGCAGCTTCTGTCAGATCTTAGTTTCATATTTTTTGAGCATCTCTATGATATTGTGAAAGTTTTACTCAATTCTTATGAAGAATTTCATGAAGGTCGCACTCCAGCAGCCCAGAGTCTCCAGAGTCTCCAGAGTCTCCAGAGTCTCCAGAGTCTCTACAATAGGGAAGAGGGAAGGAAAAGATACTGAATCACCGATGATCGTGAAGCAGCCGGGGCTCGTTCCTGCATCTGCTATTTGAAGCACATGTAAGCATTTAATTTGTTGTAGAAATTTGTTTTTTGGTATTTTTCATCATTTCATAGTCTGGCGAAGAAACCAACAGACTTGGAAATGATTTACCAGTTATCCAGATAGGATTATGTGTTATTGCTTCACATTTTGCATGGTTGTATTGCTTTCGACAGGAGGATGAACTTTAATTAAAAAAAAAAAAAAAAAAAAAAAAAAATCCATCTGGAGACCTAATCAACGTTAATATGGCAAAACCCAATATTAAGTATTATTTTTTCAATAACTAATTTTAAAGCTGTCCGACGCGTGGCTGCACACGGGGACTTCACCTCCAAACTCAGATGCTGTAGAAAACTCGACGGGTGTTCGATCTCCGTTGCTCGTCATTTTTCTCAATTAGCTCCAAGAGACGGGAACACCAGTCTTCCTTTGAGATTGTAAAATAATGAGCAGGTGCAAGAATTCGGGGAGGCATTGTTTGAATTGGTCAGCGCTCGGTCGCGCTGGACATCATTTAGATGATTGGTTGGCGTCTCCTCTCTGCCGTGGGGAAGACACGTTCGTGCTGCTCGAGCTGCTGTGTGAAAGAACGGCTTAGATTCTCTGAGAAGGATTTCAATTGTTGCAGAGGGCTTGCAACATATAAATGCCTGTCAGTTATGAATGGCTTCTGCTTCGAGCTTTGGTGGAAGCTAAGGCTTCGCTTCAAACATCAGCAGGTAGCTCAGACTGGGTATAGAGTGATCAGAGTTGATCCGCTGGGCCTGAAACTGTTGAATGCAGTTTTTTATTTTTATTTTTTTTTACCACACCCCTATAAATACAGCTATCAAACTCTTCAAAGAAAAACTAAATGTGATCGCCGCTGAAGGCGCTATAAAAACACCTAGTGTGTGAAATATTTGTTCTTGGCGCTTTGCCTTTTATTTATCATCTAATCAGCTGGAGGCTTTACCTCAGCGATTTATGTCTCCTTTATTTTCCTTTTCTCTCTACGCCAGGTGGGAGATTTCATTACTTTCCGACATTGTTTCCTGGTTTTATGAACTCAATCGCTCCGGCGAAGTAGGCGAAGAGAGGGAGGAGGCTTTTGTCCGGGGGGCCGTGGCAGAAACCCTGAGCTTGTAAATCCTGCACTGATCTTTGGATCATTAAGTTGTGAGCCCGCCGTCCCGGGTTCTTTATCGCCAGGCCCGGATCCCAGGCCGTAATGAAGGCTAACTGGCTAATGATTAGCTGTCCTCTGCAGCTACTTGAGAGCCGACTGCTGCTGCTGCTGCCAGTCTGAATGCTACAAGGCCTTGAAAACATATAAATCAGGCCTCAAGTAATTTCTCTTTGCAACTGTTTGACTATAATCCAGTAATATCTGAAACTATTCAAGGTTCTCTTATGAGCTTACTGTTAAGTCTTTTACGTTACTTTGGAACATGTTAATTCAAGCTGCTGTTGATTATTCTGTTTTAAGCCGCTCACTTGTGTAACGTCTCTACAATAGACGTTGGAGTGGTTTGTGTACACATGCTTGTTAATTTGACAAACAGCGTTCACCTCCTCTTTCTCTGCTGCCGCCGCCGCTGCTAAACAGATTGCCTTGTCTCCAAACAAGCGCCGCGGAGCTGAGAGAAGGAAGATTGGCTTCTGGGAACATAAAAACGGAGAGGCAGTGTTTTGGATAATGATCGCCTTTTCGTCTCCCTGTCAAAAATCCTTGATTACTTCTCGTTATTCTCGAGCTGCACAGGCATCCGAATGTGATACATCTCGGTCTATGAAGCAGAGATATTAAATAACAGCGATCACAGTCTCTCCTCTTACAAAAGTTGACTGTCAATTAACTGGTTTTTGAAGGGAGAGCGTGTGAAGGGGAAATGCAGTAACGATGCAAAGATCAGGCAGGTATTACACAGACTCATTCAGCATGGGAGCTGATCTACAGTTAAATACAGGATTTAGATCCTGTCTAACTACTGAAAATGAGATTGGGCAAACATGAATTACCAAACTATTTGCGTTTACATAATTGTATTCCCCTGGATGGAGAGTGGCAATTGAGGAAATGGTTTGTGGAAAATGACTTTCCTCAAACGTAACAACCAGACAGAATTGATATTTGAACACGTAACAGCAAACAACTGGATCAAGACATGTCCATGGAACAGCTGCGCGGTTAAAGTGAGAGGACAGGGAAGGATTATGTGACGGAGTTACGTGAAAGCGGGGTAAAATAACGACACAGCAGCGTTGAGTGTTTGGACTTCTGCAGTGTGTTCGATCTAATTGTTTGTTGTTCAGTACCTGGGAGGACTCAAGAGACTCAAGAACCCAACAAAGACTCTGCAGAGCAGATGCTAAGAGCCAGTATGGAAATGCTTACCAGTGCGTTTGCAAGCTGTAAGCGGTTAACAAGTAGATTTGCATTAACGTTACGCTGTACTGTGAGTGGGCGGATCCAACCTTCTGCAGATAAATAATGCACTGATGTGAAAACATACTCTGCAACAGAGGTGTCAAACATATGGCACGTGGGCCAAACTCGCCCCGCCGAAGGGTTCAATCTGACCGACCCGCGAGATGAATTTGCAAAGTGCGGAAATTACAAAGGTGGCATTAAAGGGGAACTGCCATTTTTTACAACCTGGACCTTATTTCTGGCATAGAATACGATCTCTTTTGTGCACATAACTCAACACTGAGACCTAAAACTAAACGGCAGGTGGAAGCAACGTACCGATGTTGCTTTTGTGTTCCTAAGAAATTTCCAGTTGCTCGTAAAATATAAAACGATAGTTAATTAAATGTAAATGTTTCACGATGTACTGCTTTGCACTAAAACAAAGGGGGAAAGAATGTAGTTGTTGTTATTATGCTGTTCTGTTAACTGGTCCAACACGCTTGAAATCAAATTGGGCCGAGTTTGACACTTCTGCTCTACACCATCTACGGTAATTAATGCCGGAATATAACAAACCGCATATCTCCTAATTAGGGCTAAACTAAATCAAATCTGAATGTTTGTGACGATAGACTGAAAAAATATATTGTTGGTAGCAGATCAGACATAATTTGTCTGCACAAAAATGTGCATTTCGGAGACTTCATGCAACGGCCTGCGGGCTCATATCTGTGTGAAAGCTAATAACTGTTCATCAAAGCAGATGGTAGTAGCTTGTATTTGGCATCAGAGTCTAAAAACCCCCGAAACACAAAACCAGGGAACAACCGGCAACAAAGTCCAACCGTGGCGTTGTTTTATGACGCCTTCGTTTGATACGAAAAATATGCAGTTTTGATGGACGCCATCGACAACCGCCAGTGTCAAGCTGGAACATGCCCGTTTGTTCTGCTCCTGAGTGAAAGCAACTAACTCTTCACACGAGCAGGTGGTTGCAGTTTGTATTTGTCATTCAAAAGCGGAAACCAGAAGAGCTGGTTGAGGTTGGCTGGGAGGCTTGGAAGAGCTTCCGAGGAGCTACTGCACTGTTGAGTCATGCTGATCAGTGGCTCTGCACACACGATTGAGTTGATGTGGAAATATTTGAATGTTGAGATTAGAACAAAATGGAAAAAAAAAAAAAACTCTCTTGATTTCCATTTTTCTTCCCGTGCATTGGTTATTTCGGAAAAAAAAAAAGCCATTTGCAGCAATTTCTCAAACCAAAGAGCTGCGCTACAGCTTCAACACGCCGACTGGGGTCCGTCTAGTGGCAGCGGCAACAAGGGGCATAGACGTTCACTGGCGGCCTGGCACAAGCAAACTCCAACCAAAACTAATTCCTAGGGACAATGAGCTAGTGTGCATAACCACAAAATGTGTGCTGCTGAAAGGAAAATTATATTGTCTAGTGTCTTGTCGTCAGAACTGTCCACTTGCAATGAAATGGAGTTGGGTCAGTCTGCAGAGCTGCAACCTCTGACCTGCGGCCTCAAAAGCACCACTGCAGTTAACATCTAGACCCTTGACGCTATTCTGGGCTAAATCATCCTCACCTGACTTAGACTGTAACTGGACGACCGCTTTAACCAAGCGCTTTCGCTCTCAACAGCTCGGCCGGTTGCAGGGCTCCTGGCTTCCAACTTGCTGTTTGCTGTTTAATCATTCAGTAAGGATTAGTGGCACTGTGTGTTTTCTAATTATAGACCTGGACCGTGCTCCCTCCTCCTCTGTGGGGTCAAATCTAGCCCACCAGGCTCTCAGCCAGCGGCTCACTCACAGCAGCCCTTTCACACGTTTATTCCCCGGCGTGCATTCCTAACCTCTTTTATCATTGCTCTTTATTATTTTTTTTAATCATTTCTATCACTCCTTGCTGTCTTTTTCTGTCCGTTTCTGCCCCCACCTCCCTCCCTAGCTCCTTCCCTCCCCGCCGCCCATCCTCCTCTATCTCCTGTCGAGTTCACAAGACAGACTTTTCATTTGGATAAAATAAAACTCAATGAGGTAGCTGTCAAAATAAATCACTTCCTGTATTAGGGAGGAAACAAGGAATTGCCCGAGAGAAAAGGACAGCGGCTCTTTTTTTTGTTTTGTTTTTATTCCGCACAATCAATCAGTTCCCTTTCACGTCTTTTCCCGTCCTTTCATTCTGGGCAAACAATGGGTTTTGATTAACCTCTCTGGGAAAGCTCATTATCAATTTCCATTACAAAGGTGTTTATACGTCACTCGGATTTGAAACGCCCGAGCAAGGAGAAAAAAAAAACATGGATCAAAGGAATACACTGAGCTCTGAAAGCCAATAATAGGAGAAAGATGACTGTCAATCTCAGCATATGCATCTGCTTTAACAACAGGCCAGATGTGTATATTGTATTGTTTATGTCAGTGGTGTGTGTTTGATCCTTGAGACTGCTTTGGTTCGGTCTATGAGCTGAAACACTTTCAAGAGGAGTTTGAGATCTGAGTATTTTCTATTTTTCTCCTCCTGCTCAGATGCCCACTCACATTATGTTTTACTCTGCCACTTTACATGCGGTGCTGAAGTGAGCTGCAAACCGCCGGGCCTGAATTATGCATGTATGAGTTTATTTTTTATTATCAGAGACGGTTAGGGACTTCCGGGATTTCCGTTGTCGAGCCAAACCGATTTCGCTCCTTTTGAGGGACGCCCAAGAAACGTTTCAGTCCATTTTTAATCAAAGCACCTTATTAAGCCCGGGCTCAGATTGGTGTGTGTGTTTTTTCTCCGTCAGTCGTCTGTGATGTGTGATGTGTGATGTGGAACCCGCGTGGCGGTCGTGAAGATAACTGTGTGTTCTGAGAAACCACCTCAGAGTAATTTATGTCACGAGATACAGTGTGTTACGGTGCGTTAGTTTTAATTAACACTGTGACATTTTGGAAAATGCCTCATCCTCCGTCTTAGGGAGTGGACACTGTTTGAAATGGGCGCAGTTGGCTACATGTACAGACAGTCCTCTTATGTCTATTACATTAGCCCTTTAAAAACCTTATTTTATATGCAATTTATAGTGCAATTTATTAATCCTTTCTATGTAAATAATGTGTAAGAATTTCTGTCTTGATTTCTTACTAAAATTTTGTATATTTTTTTGCTTAGAAAACTTTATTTTATTTTTACTGGATTTTTACTTTTATTTTATTTTTTTGTTAAATATGACATTTATTTTATACTTTTGTATATTTTATTGATTTATTATTATTATTTATAATTAATATTTAATTTATTTCTTTAAATTATTGTATTTTATTATTTAATTTTATTAAATTTTATTATTATTATTATTTTTTTTTTATCTTCGCCTATATTTCTATTTACTTGTGGTTCTCGAGAGTGTTTTTTTATGTTTCTGTTGAGCTATTGTGGATGAATAAAGTCCAGTTAAGTCTAGCACATTAACACAAGCGCATTTTGGATTACCGTAATTATCTGAAAATTTGCGCCATCGAATAAGACGTTACAGCCAATATATGGTCGTTACGGTAGTTTCACTTGCGCCTACCCTGGGAGGTGCTGCACTCTTATAACACGCAGTAAACTGTAAATTGCAAAATCACTTATTTACAGGACATTTTCTGACCTTTTTATAGTCAAAATAAGAGGTGTAGGAGTTAAAACGGCAACTATTAACAAACATAGGCACGCTTTTTGGTCCCGCTCAGTCCCCACATGGGCAGATAAGAAACTTTATGTAAGGCAAAGCCCCGTAGCTACGTTCTATTTAAGCTTTACCCAGAGTCAGATGGAACACCAGATATGAGCTTTATCTGTGTTTATCCAGCACAGAGATAGGCCCAGGTTACCTTTAGCCAAACACTGAGAGTGTGGCGCCGCTAAACATTAAAACAACAAGCTACTGAACAAATCCATGCGCCCCTTTTTCTGAAATGGCTGGAAAAAACCTGGAAAAGACACGGACCTGCCGGAAAAGTTGCCCACGAAAGCCACTGAGTCAACCTCCAAGGCTTCTGCACGATTTAGGGCAGAGCTGCTTTGAAGAAGAGATGGGCGTCATCTCAGGGTGTTAACCGTCACCCATCCGCCTCAGCTCCACTCAGTCTCAACATGAATTTTAAATCACCCGCAGGTTAGATGGATTTGAGCCACGTTTAGCTTTAAAACTGCTCTTCAGAAAACCTACGCGTGGCTTGACGGAGAGTTTGGAAATAATAACCTTATGTTATAGCCTGCAAGCTCCTGCAAGACCCCAAGATAGTTGCACTGGCAATGCAAGGCTGGTGCAACTGCAGAGGGACCTAACGCAAAGTAATTACAGTATCAGTTGAACTACTTGAACTTTCAGCTCCAGAGTTTGAAAGCTGGATTGTTTTTGTGTCTTGGGAGGAGGGGGAGGGGTCGTATCCCGGTTGGCATCGGGCAACGTTTCGATCATCTTGATGTTAAGGGCTAAGCTGCTGATTTAAGAACTTGAGTGATGTGGAGTCTTCAGTTTAACCAAATCTACATCTCTTGTGGACACTTAGAGGAACCCAAACCTCTCACAGAGACAAATAACGAACTCCAGAAAAGCTCCAGTCGTCTAACAAGGTCTGCACCCCCCACACGCGAGCAGTCTCCAGGTATTAGAACTTGAACTTGCATGAACACGTTCACACCTCACTTCACAGCGTGCACTGTACCTTCTTTTTTTGATTCCTTCTTAACCACGTGTGTCTTTCGGTTGACTTTCAAAGCTCATATCAGCACAAAGGGCCTCGGGGGCGTCCGCATTTTATTTCAGACCCTTTTTCCTTTATGCGCCAGTTTCATAAAGGTGCGTTCACTCCGGCATATCGAAGCGGGATTACGTGTAATCCTTGCTCTTGGACACAGTGACCTCTTCTTTTCGGCAGTGTCATGTGTCTTTACAGAATTAATTACTCTGAGCTTCGGGGGCTGACGAGATTTCTTTGTGTTTCCAATATCTGGATCCTTTGTGGGATTGGCGGAGAGGGTGTTATTAGTTCTGCTTTCTGTGAATACTCAAGTACAGGCGGGAGAAAAACGCATCAGGCGAAATATCATGCATTAATTAGTCAACGATTACGTCTTTGGAAATCCTTTTATTTTTCTTTCTTTCTTTATTTTTCTTTTTTACATCTGTACCAGGAATAATTTTCATGTTGCTTCCTGGAAGATAACTTGGATGCTTTGATTCTGGCACATTATAAAACCATCCACACGCGCCCTTTGATGAAGACATCCACGCATCCGCCTCCAAATTACTGCTCGGTTTGATCAAACTGCTCATTTACAGGACTAATGAGAAAATAAACTAAAATGAAGCAGTCATTTGGTTGGTTTTTTTTTTTGAGGCTGCGGTTCTCTTGCTGCGGCGGCTGATTATTATTATTATTATTATTACAATTCCAGCTAACAAGGTCCCTTTCAGGTGCTCCGTGAGGGCGGCGGCTCCCTTTTTGGAATTACAAATGTCAGTTCGGAGGAGCGCTGCGTGTTAAGCCGGTAAACAATGCCACCAGTGATCAGCCTTGTTTTCATCTCCATCACCGAATTTCTTTCCTGGCGCGGTGCCCGGGTCACGCACGGAGACGAGACCACAGCGAGAAATCGTGTTCTGAGACCACACAGCAATTAAAACCAAATACAGGATTGCTTTTCTTTCTTTCTTTTCTTTCTTTCTTTTTTTTTTTTAAGCTAATTACATCACAATGGATTTAATTATAGCTGCATGTTTTGCTAAAGCAACAGTGGTGCGAAAAGCGTCAGGCTCGATCGTCTGTCTTTTGTGTGCGGCGGGATGTTTCCTCACTCCCTGGACTGTAATCAGTGTTTGAAGAGACACCACAGTGTGATATTGGAACCGAACGCGGGCACCATTTGGGAGATGAATACTTTAAGAAATGGAACAAATGATCCGCCACGGTTTTTTTGTTTTTTTGGATTGGATTCTTACATGTTACTGTCTCAGAAGAATAAAGAAAGTAAAGTAACTTTAAGGATCCTGTTGGTCGGTTGTTTTCACGAGCCGTAAACACTGATGAGCTTTCTGTAATGATCTTGCAGAGGTTGGCGGCTCGTCGCGGAGCGCGGCCGTTTGGATTCTTCACACAAGCATCTGCGCAAGTGAAGTTTCGTTCTTCAAAGACGAACCTCAGACGATCCAAAACATCTCCCTCTTTTCCGACTGCTTGTAGAGCTCCTGCAATTTTAAATACTTCCTCCTCTTACTTTGATTCACGTCTTTTTGAGAACAGCACGGTCTTACAGCCCTGAGCTGGAGACTGTGAAGTTAGCGAAATGGAAATGGCTTTGTGCTTTCCTTACTTCTTCCATTGTACTTCTATCAGGCATAACATTATGACCACCTTTCTTATATTGTTTAGGTCTCCCTTGTGCCTCCAAAACAGTTGTGACTCATCAGAGAATGATATACCACAGCCTTTGGGTCCTATAGTTCGAGGGTAGGGGCTTCTGTGGATCATCCCACAGTTTGGGATCTACTGAATTTGGAGGCCAGGTCAACACCTTGTCCTGTTTTTCAGAGCTGTTCCTAAACGTTTCTGTGTGTTTGCCTGTGTTTCTTTTGTCCCGGGGCTATACAGTCCAGGAGTCAGTGCTACGGTTTTGTTTTCCCAGTGCACACTCAAAAATACCCCAAATCGATATTTCTAAAAGGAGGAATCTATATTTTCGATTGTTGGAACAAATTCAGTTTACATGTGGACTCGCACGCCACTAATAATCCCATTCATAGCCCAATTAGAAGCCCGGCCAAGCTGAAAGAGACTCGCTTCAGTGGAAAGAATCGGATCGAGCGGGGTGGCGTGTATCTGTGATCATCCGTTCAATAGGAAAATTTCATCCCGAGCTTGTTTTCTGCACGGAGGAAATAATGAGTTTCATGGAGGGACAGAAACGCGGAGGTAGCAAAACAAGCAGTTGTTGAAACAAGGGAAAAAAGCCACTGCATGATTCGATGATATGAAAAGGCCATGGACACGTACACACAGTCAGGCATAACATTATGACCACTGGGAGGAGAAGTAAATCACATCGACCATCGTGTGTCTAATTAGTGTTCTGCTGGGAAACTTTTGGACCTGGCATTCATTCGTGCAGACGTTACTTAGACATATAGCACCCACCCCATAGCAATGACACTCCTTGATAGCAGAAACCATCCCCGGCAGGATGCCGCCCGACACAGGCGCACACATGGCTTTGTTTTGTAATTGCCAAAAGCTTTAAATTCCTCCTTTGCAAACTGTGCTTTGCATGATAGGAAAATAAAAGCATCTGCACATCCTCCTGCAGTGACATAATCCACTTCTCCGCTATCCAGCATGTGTTTTCTATATCCTCAAATGTGTTCCAGACCAGGTTTTGCCAAATGCGCTACAGTACATCTGCAGTTAAATCAAGTTGTCTTAGATCCCGTGGGGTGGATGTTGATGGCATGTGAGCGGTAACAGAATGCGAGTGTAACATGGGCCTTGTCAAAAGGTTCAGCAGCAAGTGTCAATCCAACAGGCACGCGAGGTCCAAATTGATAGTTATTAATATTTTCCGTCGGTGATTTCTCCTCGCCGCTTTGACAGCTTGACATTCTGTTGCTAGGACACGTTTTAAACGAGGAGACTGTCACCGTGAAGGAATAATTTCCCAATGAAGATTATGCTGAATAGCTCAGTAAAATTTAAAGTTTAAAATAATTCAATTTGACGGCTGCACAGTACATTTTTGAGCCAACGTCGTCCATAAAACTGAAAACTGATCTGTTTGTGTATGAGTGTATGCATATGTCTGTGAAGATGCAAATGGGCTTCTTGATGCGTGACCTATGAGCAACAAAAGAACTGCAGGAATGAGGAACTGACAGATGAATGAATGAAAAAGACAAAATTTTAGTTTTGAAGGGGCTGCCAGCTTAGAAAAGCCATAAAAATCCATGCAGTCGGTTTGTTGTGAGTGGTCTGAGAGTGAAAATGGGTCATTCAGAGAGCTGTTTTGAAAAGAAATCAAGTGATCCATTTGCATTGTTGAGCCATACAAAACCAGTGCCCCCATTGACTCCCACCAAAATATTCTAAAATGAGCTAAATATAAAACAAGCAACAATTCATTCATGTCACTGTGATTGCAATTATTATAATTGCTTATTTTGACTGAAATGTGCTTGAATTGATTTCAAAGGAGACAGGCTTAAGTGATTTTCATAAAGTCTTCACACATCTCATAGCCACTGTTGACTGTGATTTACAATATATTAGCTTATCTCATGACATTGAATGCTTCTGCTGAAAGAAAATAAAGGGATACAGCTTAAATGAGCCGCAGCTGCATTCATAAAAATTTCTCACCAACTAAAAAATAATGAGCTGTGCCGGCTTGTGCCGTGTTCTGGTCAACATTGCTGCTGCTGCGCCTGTTGAAAATCTCACTTTTGGAGTGTTTTCTACATTTGGTAAGGCGTGTGGCCTTTCTCCCACCTCAGAAAGCCTGATAAAAATCCATGCAGTCTGTTTGTTGTTAGTGGTCTGAGAGTGAAAATGTGTCATTCAGCGGGTGGTTTTGAAAAGAAGTGATCCATTTGCCCTGTTGAGCCATACAAAACCAGTTCCCCCATTGACTCCCACCAAAATATTCTAAAACAAGATCGATATAAAACAAGCAACGATTCATTCATGTCACTGTGTTTGCAGTTAGCATTTGATGCTAATTGTTTATTTTTGACCTAAAAGTGCTTGAATTGATCTCAAAGGAGAGTGGCTTGAGTGATTTTCATAAAATTTTACGTCTTCACACATCTAGTAGCGGCGTGTGTTCTGCTGAGTAGCCGCCATTGACTGTGATTCGCAGTATATTAGCTTATCTCGTGACAATCACATGCTTCTGCTAAAAAGAAATGAAGGGCTACAGCTTAAATGAGCTGCTGATTGTGAACGCCATACTATATTTTTGTGTTTTTTATTAATAAAATTTTCTCACCAACTAAAAAATAATGAGCTGTGCTGGCTTGTGGCGTGTCCTGGTCAGCGCTGCTATTGCTGCGGCTGCTGGAAGTAGGACATGCTCATTATATCTCAGATCAGACCAATTAACGGGAAGGTGACTGGGTTTGGATTTTCTCCAAGCAGCGCTGCCTGATGCTGACCTGTTGCATCCATTTTTTTTTTTTTTGCCTGCAGAGCAGAGACTGTTGAGCGTCTGAGGAGACTTGTTAAGAAGCAGAGAGCTGCTCTTTCAGACTGCTGCATCATCGGCAATTGATTTTCTCCTCTCCCTCTCCTCTCTCTCTCTCTCTCTGAGCTGAGCGACCTGCAGACACGCATACTGTACTTCCTCGCAGACGCTCACGCGCTCGGCTGCCGGTGATGGCCCACTCGGTGTCACACAGCGCCTTTATTTTTGTCTTTTTATGAGCGCAGTGTGTGGAAAGGCTTTTGAACGCGACGGTTTGGCCGATTGTTATATAACCGTCATCAGCTAAATTAATGCTTCTGCTCAAATTCCTCCTTTTTGGACTCAGAAAGGCGGACTCGACAGATTGTGTGTTTGTGTGTAGTCGATGTGTGAGCTTTTATTAAAGTTTTGCAGCCAATCCCCTTGTAGCACAATGGTGGAGTGATGAATGCCCACAGCAAAAATCCAATAAGATAGATTTGGTGGCTACAACAGCGTGCACTCACTCTCTTACTCTCTCTCTCTCTCTGCCCTTCTTTCTGTCTAATACTCCCCCCTGCCTCGCTTTCTCTCACACGTGCTCAGTCTCATCCACCAGCGCGCCTCCAAATCTGTTGTTTGTCCATGGCAGATCAGTGCTCTGTAATCACTGCTGGTTGTTAATGGAACGCCACCCGCGTGGCCTGTCGGGGCAAGCCTCTGCTCCGAGTCCGAAGCGAATTCAGTCGGTGGCGAACACATCAGCCGTCTGCCGTTGTCTCCTTTGTGCGAAGAGCGCTGAAAGATTGCAGCCTGCTGTACGGGGCCGCTTTAAAAGGCTTTGAGAAACAGCAGCATGAATGCAATAAGTCTGCACTTAATTACTTTCACTGAAGATTTGTATTGGATTCCTGCGTCGCTGCCTGGCACTGACTGTACATTTGAACATGTGCCGTATTGTGTTTAAAGTTTAACTGGAGGAACGATGAAAGCAGAAATGAATGAAGAAAACCTTGGTTGCCCTTAAGGAAATTGTCTCGCACAATAGGTTTTGCAGAGCACATGCGGATTTAAAAAACCCCTTCAGCATCAGATCTGCTTACAGAACGATTTATTCAAAGTCAGACTTTGTTATGCAGGTGGATGCTGGAGGTGATTAAGGGTGTGACCAGCAGGTGTATTCAGACAACAAAGGCTCTGACGGATTGATCTTATTTGCACAAACATGAATAAAACTGCTATTTGACTGGTTACAGTTATGAATCCAAATCCGAATCAGTTCAGCTAAAAAAAATAACCAACTCCTGAATGATTTCTTGGGACGTGCTGTGATATTTCACTCTATATTGGTCTGTAAAGATTGTGTTTTCCCTAGAAAGTAGAGGCTAGGTTGTGTCTGCACTTTTAGCATTAGCGTTGGCATTTAAATTCAATTTATACATCAACAATAATAATCCCAACTGTTTGGCATGGTCAGTAGGTTTTTCTATTTACAAATCCATGAAAAGTTTTTTTTTTAGAAATAATTTATTTTGTTGTCTTTGCTTTATTATTAATGCATCAGTTATGGAAGTGATTTATCTTATTCTGCAAAGGGCTTTCATTGTGTCTGGGTTAAGAGCATAGACTGTATATAAACATGGACTTCACTTGCATTGGTCATACTGACGCTATTTTTCTGGGGATATGGGCCGTTCCATCTTGCAAGCTTGGAGCCAGAGTCCTCGCTGTAAAGTCTTAGAGTGGAGCCACATTATCGATGCCCCGCCCACATTTCCTCCAGACTCACTCGTGTTTTCGTTTAATTAATGCTGCGCTCTGCTCTACCTCCACCGGTTACAAAGATTTTACACTGTACTTTTTCATTAAATTATCTTTTCCAACTATTAGGATCCTACTGGACCGCTTTATGGAGAGGTTGTCGTGGCAACTGTTCGTCATCATGATGTCATATCCTGTTTGTATAGCGTCAAATAACATAACTAAAACTAGAACTTATTGGAAAAACAGGCACTTGGACGTGCAGCAGTATTATATAACCAACCTAAAATGACAGAAACCATCCTTGATAAAAAAGAATATTTGACATGTACTTGACGCATTTTAATTTGGCCCAAGTCCCATCCACTAACATGGAGGAGGCGGAGCTTATGACCTATACTGCAGCCAGCCACCAGGGGGAGCTCTACTTGCTTTGGCTTCACTTTTGAGGAGCTGTTCTGTCATTGCTTTTAGAACAAATCCGCTCTAATATTGTCGCTTTACTGACACAATTTTTAAAGTTATTGGACAACTGTCATTAAAAAAACATCTTTCAACACTGTTAAATTAATAAAATGAAATAAAATCAGTGAAGTGCTAAGGTATTTGTGGTTCAAGAACAGCATGGCACTGCTACTCCGTAAGACTGCATCCTCAGTAGATGATTTTATTGTTGTTCCGGTCTAATGATCTCACACCGTGCAACAAAGCCTGAGTCAGGGAGTGCAGTTGTTTTCCTCTTCTGGATTCGTGCCTCCTGGCTGCTCGTATGCGTCCCGAGCCTGTCTGCTGCTCCTTATAATTCTAAAGGGGTGTCGGCTAAGAATCTCCAAGCTTGTCGGAGTATTTGTTGTACCAGCTGCTCCTCTGTCCCATAGGTAATGCGAGATTTTCAGCCATTTGTGAGATGCCGAATAATCCGCGCGGCAACCGGAAAACGCTCGGCATGCAATTTAAGATTTTGTCATCAGGTAAAAAAGCAGGATGGAAATGAAGAGAGATGTAAAAATACAACAAAACAGAAGCTGATTGTGTTTCAGCATCAGAGCAAATGAGTCTCATCTGTCTCGTCTCGTGTTTTGAATTGGTGCTTCAGATTCAGATTCCTCTGCTGCCTGTTGTTTTGTTTTGACTCTTTTCATCAGTGTTGCTCACGAGCTAAATGTCCAGTCTAGGCTCAGAATATTGCTTTTTTTTATTCAGCCAAATCTGTTAGGAGACAATTTATCTGCCTATTATTTATTTTTCTGTTCCCTTTTGCGCACCTGACCCTGATGTTCTCATAGATCGGAAGAACTAAGCTTGTTAAAAACAGCCTGTAAAGTGCGACACCAGCGGTCTGCGTTGTGTCTGGATGACAGAAGCTCAGTGCCGGGTCACTCACAGACGGAGCACAGACACAAAGAGCTCTTTAAACATTTGGAGCAAGTCTGGCATCGGCTTGCCGCGGATTGATGACTTTGACACAGTCCGGCAGCGTGCCGTTATTATAAGAGACCTCGAGAAATGCGTCTCTTGGACACGAATCCTAATGAAATATCACCGAGGAGCTCGGGACTGACGCCCAGTAAAGGACACTGAGCTCTCCAGCGTTGCGGCTGCGGCTTAGTTTTAGCATTTAAAGCAACCTTTCATTATGTATTCTTCCTCTTCGAATGCAAATTCAAACATTTGCTTCATTCTTCCTTGAAATTCAGATTCCCTGCGAGAGGAGGCTGGCATTTGCGTTGATCAGTCATGCACTCAGATCATGCCTTCTTCAGCGCTCCCGTGTGTGCCGTGGTGTCAATTAAACCTGAGGTCTGCTGTGCTCTAGTGGGCTAACTCTGTCTAATGGGGCTCCATGCGAGGAGACTATCCATAATAGAATTAATAATGAGACACACTTGCAGAAAGGGCCCCGTTATCGTCGCTATCTCGTCCTCTCTCTCTCTGCTCTTTCTAGCATTCAGAAATGAAGCATTAGGAACAAAACTGGACAAAACCCCAAGCCTTGGCTGCAAAGCGCTCACGGTGCATTAAATTCCAATGAGCTCCTACAATGCTTCCCGGTGATTAAAGATGCTCGGGTGTATTTTCGGTAGGGACGGGGAATCGCGGCGCTGTGAAGTAACAATTCAAGTTTATCAGCGAAGAAGGGGAGCAGGAGCAGAAGGGTTCATTAGTGCTCTTCTTTCTGCTCGCTGCCACAGAAATAGAGCAAAACAGAGGAGCGATGGTAAACTGTACTCTTTCCAGCAACCTTAAAAGCGATGCAAAAAAATAAAGTCATGACTATAATGAAAATAAACGAGCAGGTTAAAAAAAAATAACAACCTCCAGCCAGGTAGGAGTTTATTTATCGAGTGATGGGTTTAGTTTTCCAGTGGCAGGGGAAAGGGGCTTTGGATAAGAGGAGGAAAAGGGGTCATTGTCACCAAGAGCAGTTGGCGTCATGGCCAAACGGTCAGAGAGAAGACGCTCACACGTACAAAATCTGAAAAAGACAGAAGATACAAACGTACACGAGTGATTGATCGTAGATCTTAAAGATTAAAATGGCGACAACTGCAAATGTTTCCCTTTGTTTTAGTGCAAAGAATTATGTTTGCATTTAATGACTGGACCTTTCTCAAGAAAAAGAAATGCAGTTTCTGTTTAGTTCTAGGTCTCAGCGTTGTGTTATGTCCACAACTCTTACTACATCTGTGTAAACCCCAGGATTTGAAGTTACCTTTATTGGAAAAATTGCAGTTAATATCTTCAATATAATTTTTGCAATTCGCATATTCATCCCGCGGGCCAGATTAGACCTTCTGGCGGGCCGGTTTTGGCCCCCAGGCCTTATGTTTGACACGTATGGTTTAGACTTACTTTATTTATCCACAAGGAAAATTGCTCAAGTCACACTGGGTCAGTTGCACATAAAAAAAAGAAAAAAAAAGAAATAAAATAAATAACGAGTGTAGACAGTTAAAAATAATAAAAAAGTAAAAACTAAGAATAAAATAAAAATAAATATAAGTAAAAATCTAGTAAGCAAAAAAAATATTTTTTATTTTTTTTGTATTTTTAAAAATTTCAGGAAATAAGACAGGGCTTATACTTTCGAGGGTTTCTCATTTAAATTGTTGTTATTGTATCAGTGATTTAAGCCGCAGAAACAGCTCTAATACTTTTACAGCATCAGGTGACCGCTGTGTCACTACACACTCCTTCATTGCTGCAGTTATTTTCCTTCTGCTGACCAAATAAAATTGAAAAAAAAATTGTCTGTACTAGACTGAAAACAACTGACCTCCAAGGCCCTGAGGTACAAAGTAGAGCAAATTGACCCCAAAACTGCAAAGCTGTGCGTTTTTATGTGTTTCTGTTGGGATAGGCTTCAAGTGTCGAGTTTAAATGACGTGCTGCTGGTTTGCTTGCACTCTGTTTTGTTCAGCGGCCGTATTTCAAAAGATGCTGCAGTGCCCGGTGCCGTTAGAAGTCATGCGGTCGTCACGAGCAGGCTGCAAAAGTGGCTCCTCAAGGGGACTACTGGAACTAGTGATCACACTCTCCGGTTATGTGTGTGCCAGCGTTGTGTAGATGTGCGTCGCTGCTCGTGATAGCGGCGTCCCGCGGTCCAGGGTGAGTGATCAGGGGGCAGGCGGTGGGATTGAATCCAGCCCCAAAACAGCCGTTCTGTGCGTCAGGCTGAGGGCTCTTTTCATTGCCCTCCCCACCTCCTGCCTCCTCCTGTCCGTCCCTGAGCATGGCTGCTGCTGATGGGATCATGGCTGTGGATCACTACTGCTAATAACACTCACCAGACCTCCTCTCTTTAATCGGCATGGGGTGTTGCTTGCTTCGCTCTCGCAAACACATTAATTAAATGCCACCTCAGCACAGATGGACGGCGTCTTCAGCTGGGACAGGAAAGTGCTGAAGGTTTCTTTTTTCCATCTTGCATAAAGAACTGGCCTGTTATTTCCAGTTGAAGCCGTGTTGAACTCCTTTGTAAAAGAGATATTTGATATTAATGAGGGAAAAAGAAAGATTTTGCTTTATGGTCGCTCATTCAAATCCTCTGTAAATTCAAAAACGCCAGACAGTCGCAGGTTCTGTTAGGATTTGCTGCTTTTCAGACGGAGCTCATTTTGGCTGCAGACTCTTTGCCAGAATAAACAAGCAACAAATCAATTGAAAATAAATTTTGGAGCCGCCAGAAGCGAGCTGGGGCGGCGGCTAGAACCCGAGTCGTCGAGAAATGCCCGGATCACGTGTGATTTACAAACTGGATCAGAAGGATTGATTCCTCAATCTAAAATCCCAAGAAGCTATTTGCAGGCGCATGCACGCGCGCCCGCTCATTCTCAGCGCTATAACCCTCGATAATCTTTTAAAACTCCAAATGTTTATAGTTGAGCCGTAATAAATGACTACTCCCCAGTTGCTGATGGTACAGAAAGTAAAGCGGAGAGAACTTCCATCGACTCTGGAGCGTTTTTTGCATCTTTAAGCTCGTATTTTTTCGATCTTGCGCATTTAGGCTCATGTGCTTTTGCCAACCTTGTTTTTCAGCGTCTGTTTTCAGATTGCCCGGATAAAGCAAGAGTATTTTAAGCTGTTCACCCAGAGTGTAGAAAATAAAGGACAGATGCTTTTCTCAGGACTTGATGTAGAACAAATAAAACAAGAGAAAAACATTCAACAAATCTGAATAAATGATTACAAATGAAGGATAATGTTGCTCTGTGACTGTCGGATGTGTCAACAGGTGACTACTGTTTGACTTAACCTGCACCTATAGTATTAACCCATATATAATTGGTTCACTAAAGCACTTTGTACATTAATCAGACACAACATTATGACCACCTTCCTAATATTGTGTAGGAAGGTGGTCATAATGTGCCTCCAAAACAGTTGTGACTCATCGGAGAATGGACATGGACCTACTGAGAGTGTCCTGTGGTGTCTGGTAATAGGATGTTGTTAGTGGGGGGCCTTTGAGGGGAGGGGCCTCTATGGATCATCCCACAGATACTTGATCAGTTTGAGATCTAGTGAATTTGGAGGCCAGGTCAACACCTTGTGCTGTTCTTTATGTATTTTTTAGTTGTTCCTAAAGCGTTTTTGTGTCTGCATCCTGCTGATGATGACTGCTGCCATCAAGGAGTGTCATTGCTATGGGGTGGGGGGTGTCTGGTCTGGTCTAGATGGGTGCTACATGTCTAAGGAACATCCACTGAACTGTCACAAGACGGTCAATGTTGTTTACTTCTCTGTGGTTTTAATGTTGTGGCTGATTAGTCTATATGGACATTATATCCACTGTAATGAACGCTTTTTTTGCTTTTCTAATCCTCAATTAAATGCATTCCTCTTGAACACCCAGATAAGTCAAGAATAATCATTAGCGCTGCCATGGAAACGGTAATAATAAAACCCCACGCGCTGCTCCCTGATAATTAACTGCAGGGCTGTTCCATGTGCTTTCCTATTTGTTTTCACGTGACACACGCTGCAACCGCACATCACGCATCTGCGTGGTCGTGTGATATATAGCCTAGATATAAATATATTTTTTATATCTTTTTTCTGAACCCAGGCTTCCTTTGAAGTCCGATATAATAAATTTGCTCATCAATTACACTGCCTGGCTCGGCCTTCTGTGTGCGTTTTGTTTGGTGTCCGCTCCAGTTAATTAGAACAGAACGTGTCATGTCGTCCTTGAGATAGCTGCTAATAAGTGCGGGCTGTCTGAATCCCTGCCTCATAATGCCTGCTTTGCTCTCCTAGCGGGGAAATAATAGCGCGCAGGACAGGAGAAGTGATTCGGCGTGTGGCGCAAATAACCCTCGGGCAGTGGTTCTGCGCTCTGGACCGGCCTCGATGAAAGGTTCTGTGTGAATTTATTTTTTTGTGTGTGTGTTCTTAGACCTCACATGCGTCGCCGTGTTGATGTGGGAGCTATAGCGAGGATTCCACAGATGGTTTGTGGCACCGCAACTCCTTGATGTTTGGAGTGTAGAGAGAGCCTTACGCCGCTATCTTTTGTTATCAGCTCTTATCGGACCCAGCCTTCATTGCCCTGCCGTGTCTGCAACCCATCAGAGATATGCGTTTAAAGCATTTAGTCGGCCCGAGCAAAACACCCCGAAAGATCAGGAGGATTCCTGGCGCAAGACCCTGAGACCACCGGTGTCCTTAAACGAGACTGAGGAATGTTTCAGTCAAAATAAGCCTGATTTTCTACGAAAGTCAGAAATCGGTGCATCTCGGCTAAATGGTTTCACCAGAAGTTATAGTAGCTAACAAAACATCAGAGTTGTCTGAAATTTGTTAAATCAACCAAAAATGCTAAGCTAAAGCTGAACAACAGGACCTCAGAGTTTCTAGAAGACATGGCGCCACTCATCCAGGTAGTTTCTTCAATTGAAGAACTGGTCTGAAGTGGCGACACAAGTCCAGATGGTGGCCTTGCTTTAGCTTGATTTTTTTT
The DNA here is from genome assembly GCA_005024645.1 of Planiliza haematocheilus. Taxonomy (NCBI): domain Eukaryota; kingdom Metazoa; phylum Chordata; class Actinopteri; order Mugiliformes; family Mugilidae; genus Planiliza; species Planiliza haematocheilus. The sequence goes on along the minus strand of SRSE01000170.1, from coordinate 1,194,478 downwards.
ATTACTCCATAACCTGGATTACTGAGAACCCATCACAGACACTGATCTACTTGTTTTTAGACATTTAAAGTTGAAATTGTACATGCTATATAATTTTAAAAGAAGAAACCGACAGACTTCTCATTTCTGACCAAAGGACACAGTCACAAAAAGCGGAGTGAAAACACCCCTCCAGCCGTAAAAGCCTCTCCCGTTGAAAACCCACCTTTTTCTTCTTTCTTCTTCTTCTCCTTCTTTGTGACCTTTGGCTCTCCAATTAACAACCGCTGCTTCTGACGCCCTTCTTTTGTCGACGTGTCAAACCAGAAATGTGCGGAACAGACCTTTTGTTTGAGTGGTTACTCATGTCCCTGCCCTTTTGTTCCCTAATAGCCCATCATCTGGGCAATGTCCCCCTGACCCTCCGACACATCGCCGCGCTAAACGAGGAAAAAGGGACTCTGGGAGACTGGGGATGTGCAAGAAAGTCACACGAGTGTGTTTGGATTTAACTGGTGAATATGAACGGTTTAACGGACGTGGTTTTAGTTGACAACCAGATCAGAGCAGTGGTTCTCGACTTATTTTCTTAGACACTTTTTTGGACGTGTCATTGAATTTTGAGTCATTCCATCAGGGACTGACTTCAAATTTTTTAGCTGGCTTTAAAGCATCTAGTTTTCTAAAAGGAACAAATAAAAGATTGGAGAAAGAATTGACTTTTTCATCAAGTAAAGTGTTTTACGTCATTACATTTTTAATATGTTTTTAGTTTTATGCATCTCCTGGGGACAAACTTCTACAATTTTCACAGAAGATTGCTTAAATTTCTGGACTGCATAATGAAAAACTATTTCCATTAAAAAAAAAGTAGCAGATCATGATCAGATGGAGGAAATATCCGACAAATATTTCAGCAATGAAACTAGTCATTTTGTGGCGGCGTAATCTCACAATCCTGCATAAATTCCTCACGTTCTGACTTTTAAATTGCTTTTCTATCATCCTCGCTCCCACGAACGAACGCTTGCTCGTTTCCTAACATTTAGCGCCTACGTTGCTGTTTTGAAACTACTGCGGGAGCGGTTTTCCTGCGAGGCGCCTGCCGCAACCTGTTTTTCTGTAATGCACCTGAGCTCAACTCTCCCAACGCGAAATTGGTGGCCGAAATTGAACAGTCTCTTATTCTGCGAGCTTCTCCGAACTAGTTGGGTGAGTTCAAATCAATACGGGCTCCGGGGGCTCCCAGTCCGCACAATGAAACAGTATCAGGTAGACGCGGGGAGAAATGCAGTCGATAATATCACATTATGGTTTCTCTGTGTGTGAATGAAGGTGTGAGACTGTGGTTGACAGTGCCAAGTGAAATCATAATAGAGTTTCTGAGGGGCAGACACAGTGTATTATTACACACCAGGGTTGTGGAGAGGTATAAAACGGCTGGCTGTTACAGGTGTGGGTTTGAAATGAGGAGCTGGCGAGGTTCGCAGGGCTCAGGTTTTCCCAGCGTATCTCACGGATGCCACATGTAATCGTAGACAAAGAAGGATACTGGAGCTTACTCCGCGTCTGTCAATCAAATCATGTAATAATACTTTAGTCCACTTTGAAATTTACTAACCATTAACGGCCATCTGTCTGACCTCAGCACCATTGTCCTCCAATCAAACTCTCTTTGATTGTTGTTTGAATATAACTCAGATCTGCTGTTACAACATTAGCATGGTCACGGCTGCGGCTTCGCAGACCTTGAACGCAAAAATGGAAAATATGTTTTCAGACGCTTGATTTTCGAGCATTGCTGTATTTTTTTCAAGCAATGTTTGTCAAGTTGTTTACTACTACGTCCGGGATTTTAAATTCTTAAGCACTTCCAGATTTTTACGGCATGAAAACACGACAATCTGTTGGCCCGATTTTAAAGCCCATCATTCGTGCTTCCAAAGAAATTGCACTTATTTATTTATTTCCAAGCAGCTCTCTTTAAGTACTTCACGATTTGTCTCTTTTAAAGGCTGATTCGCTGCTCCCAGCCTGCCGCCGACAGCCCGGCTGCTCCTCTCCGACGTACCGCCCAGGCCGATTCAGTTCCGAGTGCCGGCGTAACTTAATGTTATTAGCCTCATTTGAGAGCGAATTATGTTATGCGAGGGCATGATTTGGCAAGTCAAGGGCGCTATTTATTAAAGTAATGGAACAAATTGTAAATTAAGTGTGCAGAGATTATTAATTCGAGGATATAAATTACTAATTCATGTGCGCAAATAATAGAACAGAAGTCTATCCCGACCCCTACTGGGCTTTGTTGCGTCGTAGTCGCTTCATGTTGTGCTTTGTCTTATGTTTTTCATCAGCAGAAGATAAAAGAAGCCCTCAAATGTTCTTAAAGAGCAGCACAAAAATATTGTGTCGACAGCAGGTGGATGAATTCTCCACCCATAGTTTTTCTGAAGAGCAGTTTTGAAGCTCCGGATGTCGCCATCTTGGCAGTGACTTAAAGTGGGGAGAGAGGCGGAGCCTGAGTGGAGCTGAGGCATGTGACGCCTAGCGCGGCCGTCATGAACGAGCGCCGAAGCCATAAAAACCAAAATCAGGACGTAAACGTGTTCATTTCTGCTGTGAAGCGGGACATTTTAACATTTACGTCACCTGGGACTAATTTGCTTTTGAGCCACTAGTGGCCATTTGTGGAACTGCATTTATAATTTTTTTTTTTAATCACTTCCACGTCGCCCTTATTTGTCAAAGGTTGCCGCTTGAATCGGACGCATTAGCAGCTTTACTTTAACGTTTAAACACTAATCCGAGTTGCACAAGTATGCACCAAATGGCATCAGATAAGGTGAAAGGTAAACAGATCTCTGTCTCGTACTGCATTCCTTGCGAGCACTGATACTGAGTCAGTTTATTCAACTAGAAAACAGTTGTTGGACTCCTTATTTTAGTTAAATATCTGCATATAATTCTGTAATTTCATAATATGTATAATAATATAATGATTTTCTCCTCTCTCTCTTTGATCTCACTTTCAAGTATCACAGTTCTTTAAGTAAATTTTCTGTCAAGTCTGAATAAAAGGGCATTCAAAGTCTTCTATAGGTTAATTACAATATTTCATAATTTCGATAATAGATGTGTGGTATTATATGTCTTAAAAGGCCTTCACCACAGAGTTTCTATTGAGTGTTTATTGTAAAAGGAGGTGTCATCTTGGATGCAGAAAATAATCTTCCGTTTTATGACAAAAGGAGCACTACTTTGGTGAATGAAAGGCGATAACGGCTGACATTCAAACGTGGGATTTGGCTCATGTATTAGCATCAAACCATTGCTCAAACCCTTTATCGGGAAACCGTTTTCCAAAAAAAGAGGCGAAAACAGAAAAACAAAAACAAAGCCCCTAAGGTATCACACAGAGCCACCTTGCCCGCCGCAATCTCTGCAAATCAGAGACGGACATGCTCGGGGAGGTTCCACAAACATACGAGCGGCATGTGTGCGCACATCTCCTTTCCGCCCTTGTGTTTTCGCAGCTCCCCGGCAGTCCCCCAGATATGAGTATATCAGATGCCACCTTCCCCGAGGCACCGCGGAGCCTTGATTCCACGGCAGCCTCTGATTTGATATCGGACCTAATCCAGACAGAGCCTGCCGAGCTCGCCGCCTCATCAGCCCTGCCGCTCAACGCCGCCTCCAAACAGACACACACACACACATACACCCGTTGCTTTCGCCGGAGAGGGGTCAGCCCTCTCTCATTCCTATAGATGATCCTTTCTCCGCCTGTGTCTGCCTTCTCGAGCACGATAGAAGCTACTCAATAACATGCCGTGACCCCTCCGGCGCCCTTACTTTCCGAGAAAAGACCTTCTATCTCGCCCTGTCTTTTCGGCGTCCACTCCCCTCCCCTAACCCCCCGAAAGTGTCTTGTCTACAAGCTCGGCCCAGTTTCCTTGAGAATCTCATGAAGGCCCCCCGGTCGCCTCTGCCCGCCCCCCCCCCCCCCCCCCCCCCCCCATCACAATGCAGGCATTAAAAGAGATTGGTGGGGTTGAGCTTTTGAGTTGAATTAGACACGGTCAGTGTAGCTTTGGGTGAACCGACCCCCCCGTTAGGAGTGAGCATGGATGGATGAGATGGGAATGTGGTGGCAATATGTAGCTGTCTGCGTTTATCACTCCTTAAGGTGAGTTTGATTTCACACGTGTGAACGCATGTTCTTGCAAGAGCAGGAAAAAAAAAGTCTTGATTTACGCCAAAAGTCGGAAAGCCATCGATCTTGCGCTCAGTTCCTCGAGGAAACAGGTGTTATTCCCTCCCGCCGTAATTCATTTTAAGCGTGCGAGAGAAGATTCCTGCGAGCCTTCGGATGAGCCGGTATTGGTATTCTTGCGCCGTAAAAGCTAATGATGAGCGTTGGGAGGATCACAGCAGGCGCGGCAGGAGCTACACATTTTTCATGCACTCAAAGCTCGGGAGGGCCTTAACTTGAAACGCCGCTAAAAAGACCCCTAACAATGATGCCTAATCACTTCTAACGAATCAAAGGAAAAGGGAGAAGACCCCACCACGCCCCCTCGGGGAGCTTCACCGCAGAAATTACCAATTCCACCTCGTATCGTCTATCTGAGATGACAACATTTTCTAAAAGCAAACCAACATTGATTTTTATGCGCCCTCGGGTCGCGCAGACTTCCTTCCGTCTCCTGTTTCAAAATGGCACAAAATAGGCAGTTCTTTTGCACGGGCAGCTTCCCAATGGACCAGAAGCAATTTAATCAGCATCGTAACAGACTCCGACGTGATTGAGATGGGGGAGTTAGCGCTGAGTTGTAATTAGAGGTACCCTCCTTGCAAGCTAAGTTGAAATTAAGAGGCAAACAGCCAGAAAAAGGCGCATTGGACTCTGGAAAGTCCTGGTTTTTAAAGTGGAACGAAAATAAGGAGTGATAAGAGGAGGGGAGGGGTTAGACAGGGCGAGAGGGTACGATCGGGATCGAAGCACACCTGCCGAGAGGCCGGCTGCCTCGCAGAATGTTTCTGAGGTCTGACAAATCCGAGACGCATTTCAGAAAAGCAGCAATTACGGCCCCCCTGCCCGGGCCTCTTTCCTCCCACACCTCCCCCGGCTCCTCTCTTCAAGCTGAAGGTGAACGGTAACATTCGGAGCCAAGGCTGCCGCGCTAAACAATCCTTTGACGCCACAGGTTCGGATGAACGAAGGACGAGAGGAAAGCGGTTATTTGATGGACCTTGGGTTTCCGTTCCCGGGCGCGGCGCTTTTTTTTCTTCACCGCGTCGCTCCCATTGTCTTAAGAGCTCACTTCCTCGGCACCGCGTTGCATCACCGGGCAGCCGGCCATCCAGCTCCCCCTCAGGAGCCTGTTGAGGTCTGTGCCGAAAAGTACACTCAACCAGGTTCCCGCTGCTTGACTACCAACTTGCCGCTCTGTTGCCATAGATACGCGTTGGCATTGGCTGAGACTTACACGAGAGCCTGCGCAGGAACGGTTAAGATTCACTGGCTGCCGTCTGGATGAAGAGAAATTAATTTTTTAAAACTAGACTGCCTACCTTGTTTATCTGGGTTGAGCTTTCCAAAATTATCCTAACTGTAGTCTTTTATTACTGTAAGCCACCGGGAGAAAAATAACAACAAGAAACAGAGTTGCTTGTATTGCTCTGGGCTGTTTACAAGAAGAGGCGCCATGCTGGCGAATCCCAGCGAGACATTAATGCAGTACACCTTAACAGGAGACACTCTGCCTCTAGCTGTTAAACATTTAGGTCAAATGAATTGTCAGAGCACACAGCCAGCGGTGAGAGAATACCTTTAATCAAATATTATCCTTCATTTAATATTTTTCAGACAGAATCCCTTTATGTATTCAAGTCATTTCGGGGTATTTTGCAGACTCGTCTGTTAAGGTCACGCACCGCGCTTTGACACCTTCGGCTAATAAACACGCAGACGGCTTCAGATCAGCTGCTAATTATCATGTTTCTCTGAGATGTTTTAGTTTAACCTGCCTTACAATCGATTGAGACGTTTCACATTTTAGCCAATGAACTGACATCAAGTTTTTAATGGAGAGGGTAAAATCTTATATTAAAATCCTGCAATGCAACTTGCTAAGACACTATTTGACCTCAGTTACGCTGCCTTCTGCAGAAAGTAAGGAAATTGTATGGACAATTTGAGGGGTGAGAACAAATTGACGCCATTTTGTTCTCACGGCCCTCGTTTGGGACTTCTCGCTGCTTTTTCTTGACAAATCAGCTGGGGCAGAGCTTTTGCTGGTCTGGTGTCCAGTTACTATTTTGTGATTTGGAAAAAGCGGCGTGGCTAATGCAGAAAAGCGTGAATGCTAGCAGCCACTCTGCGAGCGCCCAGATGCTAATATTCGCAGCGTTACTGCTAATCTCTGCGGGCTAGAGATCGGAATCTGCTGTGAAGGGCGTGATCCGACGGACACGGTCGTCAAAGCGACTGGCCGACATCCGAAAATACTAAGAAAAGTGCCTCTCGTCCAACCGGAGGGAAATAACTCCTGGGAGTCGGCTCTTGAGTTTAAGTATAAATTAACTGGCCAGAAAGAACTTTATTGTTCTTGCAGCCCTAGAAGCAAGAACAAATTTGTCACTTCTCACAGAGTATGAAACAAGCTTTAATGACAAGATACTTGCATGGCTGACACCCACAGATGTTCCTGTTTCAACCAAAACACCCTACTAGTCCTTCAGAACTGAAGAAGCTGCTTGGATGAAACATCTTCAAGAAACTCCACAAGTCCAGTTGCCTTTATTTAACGTTTTTAGATAATGATAAGGGTCACGCTTGCGTCTAAACCAGCTGAACCCATGTGTGACGGTGCATTTGCTCAACATGTTGCTCGTTACCTATCCTAGCCTGTAAGCTAGGCTTAGAGGTTCACCTTTCTCCCGTCCCTCAATAAATTAATGAGTCGGGAGTGAAAGCTGACGTGAGCTATCATTCAAAGTATGCGGGACCATCTGTCTACGATAAAATGGTTTGCAATGACTCGGCCAATTAGCCGTGACTGCAAGCTGGAAGTCAGGGTGCGGCCACAGGTTGCGAACGGGGCATTAAACTAGTTGTCAGACCGTGAAATCGAAAGAATCTTCCAGGAGGTTAAGGTGCCGGTGTGATTTGTGCTTGTTTGGAAAAGCTCAAGAATGCCCTTCGCCTTGTGTCTTTTTAGCCGATTCTTTATTTGCCCGTCGATGGGTATAATTTTCCCCTTAAGGAAAGAAAGAACGAAAAGAAGTCGTTTCTGTGGCGCAAATCAATGACTGGAACGGGCCGCACTCAAACCTGGAGTGAAAAGTGGACCATTAGAGAGAGTGGAAGGCTGATATTGTTCAGAAAAACGGTACATGATGTTAGCCTGTCTCGGCTGGAAGACACTCGTTGTTTTGATCTCGGTTGTTCAAAATAACTTCGACTGAAAATAGAGCAGGACAGGGCTGACAGATTTGCAGATTGGTCTGAACATGAACACCTCCAAAAGCCAAGAGCATGCACCGGTCACTGTGGATGGTAACCCTCTTGATTATGTCGAGTAGTTCACATACCTGGGAAGTCTCCATAAGGATAATTCAGGGCAGCAGGGACATGAGCATGAGGCTTGGGGAAACTCAAAGCACATTCACAAGCCTTCAGACCATCTGGAAATCCAACCAGTACAGCCTCAAAACCAAGATCCATCTGTACAACAGCAAAGTTAAGTCAGCCCTGCTGTATGGTGCATCTTTTGGCCAGAAAAGGTCTCTAAAGAGGACCTGTAGGGAAAGACAAACTGTCGCAATGTGGTGCAAGAAATTAAACATTTAAACATTGACAGCTGAGAAGGCTTGGACATGTCCTCTGTATGGGCAACGACTGTAGTCCCAGAGTAGCCCTGAGATGGACCCCACCTGGAAAGAGGAAACAAGGGAAGAACTGTGACCTCAGAACTGAAAATGGCAAACCTCTCGTGAAGCATGCTGGACAGGATAGGACAGGACTAGATGGAAGAAGATGGTTGTAGCCTTATGGTCCTACCAAGAACGAGGAGGATTAAGTAAGTGAGAGATATCCCGGTTAGATTTTTGTCAATGATTTTTGACTGGAACTTTGGCCTCGTCCACACGTACCAAAACGAGAATATTTACACACTTCAAGAATCGTTTCAAGACTATCTGCATCCACACGGATCCGTCTCAACACGACTCAAAACGCTACTTCATATTCCAGGCCTATAGGTGGCGCTGTTTCAGTTTCAGAAATTCACCAAAAACGGAGAGGAAGGGGTGGAGTGGTGGATGAAAAATGTTGCTCATGTGGTTCGCCATCAGCCTTTTTTGCTCAGCGTGGTGGCACAGGAGCATGATATTTAGCCCTAGTAACCATAACAGGCTCAATATCTTCTAGTCCAACTCAAGAACTGCGAATTTTTTCACCCTGGGACCAGGTGTCAGAAAAGTTCGTTTTAGGGCAATGCGTTTTCAGGATCCGTGTGGACGATCGGCCAAAACGATGCAAAACATCTGCGTTTAAACCAAAATTGTGTCCATGTGGACGGGGCCTTTTTGTGCTACCCTTGCAACAGTAAAGAAATGTTCTTTAATCTGAGTTGGACTTTTAAAACTAGTGATAGTACTGGATGCTTTTCTTTTAACCTTAAAAAACGATCGTGCATTGATTTATTCTTCAATTGCAAGCAATGTTTTCACAGCATCACCACATTAAGTGTAAGTTTTATTGACAAAGAGACGTGCCTGGACATGTTTTAGTTCAATCCACGCAGGTATCCTCTTAAGTTCTTAGCGTACAGTTTAGTGTACCTTTAATCGACTCACTGTATCAGACATTGTATCAGTGTGTGTGTGTGTTTGCAGAGACAGCTTCCTCGCCGGTATGGATCGTCCCGTCTTCCTTGCCGTCAAACAGTTGTTAATCCCAAACACAGCGGGATGGGAAATTGGATGGGCTCTATCGGGCCCCTTCGGGGTGGCCTTACAGAGTCACGCTTCTCGCAAACACACACTGGCGTTCAAGTGTCCGCACACACACACACACACACTTGGGGTTGATGTTGGCACACAGCATGCATCAGCTCAGCCCACACACTGTGACCCAATATGGAGTGTGACCAGCTGCCCATGGCTGGATTTTGCCAGTTTTCAGAGCTGAGATTTTGCGCGCATCTGGGTCTGCTCGAGTGTATGACAAGGCTTTCTACAGAAAATTTTGACACTCGCGCCGCAACCTCGTCCTGCTGCTGACAGCACAGTTTCCTCTGTGGCCGTGCCAAGAAGACAGAAATTTAAACTTGCAGCAGAATCCCGGTCATCTGTCATGATCTCCTGCCCCGCTTGTTCTCAGTCCAGCTTTTAAAATAATGACTGACTTGTAGAGTAAGCCTTTGACTTTGAGGACTCGCTGCTTTAACGTGAATTAAGCCCCTGACAGCGCAGCTTCTGCAGATAATGGAAATAAAGAAAATTAGCTGTAATGTTCCTGCAGGATCTTCTTAGTCGTGTTTCTTGTCACTCTCTACTGGCAAGTGTCCGAAAATGGATGAAGCGATGTTTTCTGCAGGATTTCTAAAGTGGTTGTTGTCCCTTTTATCTCAAGAGTAGAAGAAGCCAACTTGGCGCTGGTCTATGCAAAGCCTCAGAGTCATCATTAAATTCTTAGAATCAGTTGTGAAACAAGCAGAGGCTAAAATTGGGAACATATGCTCCCACTTTTTAGGTTTCGTTGAAAGCGTCACAAACCACTTTCTTTTAAACAGGTAGCAGAGTTATCTGATTCGGAAATGCGATGAGTGATGTGCATTTTGGCACATTTCAGAGTCAAAAGTGAGCCACGGCGCCGAAAGGAAGGTTGAGTGCTATTAAAAAAGGTTTACAGTGACAGTTAGTTGGAAATAATTTATAAATCGTAAGAGCCACAAATCTCTCTCTTTTTCTTTGGGGAGGACGTCCTTAGAGTTTTAGATCGCTTCACGCTCCAGTGCCGTTTTAAGTAAAAAATAAAATGGTCCCAGGATGCGGAGAAGCCATATGTAATCATTCACATACTTCTGTCCTGATTAGGATATTATAATCTACAGCGGCAAATGCTGGACTCAGATGTTAAAGCAGACCTTTTTTTCTCTCTTGACCTCCGTAAGTAAGGAATTATTCTCCTTTTGTTGCGTCACCAAGACGTAATATGAAGGTTTGGTAACAATCAAATAGCGATCAAGTTAGTGGGCTTGGATTACAGGGACAGTCTGCAGCCAGAAGACAAAATCATCATTAGCACATCACAAAGATGACTGTTATGCGATGAAGTAAAAAGCCTTTATTCATTCATTCATTCGTCTTCTATAACCGCTTGTTCCTTTTAAGGGGTCTGCTGGAGTCGGTCCCAGCTGTCATCCGGGCGAGGGTCTGCTTTAGATGCACAGCATAATTTAGTTAATCAAATACATCAGCCAAAATCCATGGATTAAATATTAGGGAGGAAATGTATAATATTTCAAGATCACCAAAGACCCCTCACATGTCCTCCTCTCAGCATTTGAGTTGCTCCCGTCCAGACGACGGCTCCGAACTCGGAGGAGGAAGGCCGCCTTCGTCCGCAAAGCTAAGCCTCCTCAGTTCACCTTAGTTTTCTTGCTTCAGTATTTACGGCCACTTCTCCGCCTACGCAATTTTCGAATGGATTGTTTTGGATCGATAAAGATGGAACACATCGACTCAAGGTTACCTTCGGAGATAGAAACATTTCTATGACTATGAAAAGTTTCGGTCGACCTTGTTGAAAGTGAAGCGGGAAGTAGAAACAAAGTGAACCCAACTGGCAAAAAAGACACAGCGCCACCAAGTGTTTGGGTGGAGTTGTTACAGAGCGAGACGTAGGCTACGTACGTAGGATACAGCGTCTTCAAAACTCTGCTTTGAAAACTTCTACCTCTGCAATAACATCTAAATATTAATCCTAAAATTCCTTACTTTGTAATGTTCTGTTTTTTATTTCGTGTGCCTTAGATTGTCGCCCGGGGACGAATGAAGTTTTCTGAATCTGAATCTGAATCCAGTATAATCCGATACAAGCCATAACCGTTATCATGTCAACTACATTTTCGAGCAACGCGTCGTGAAGAGAGATTTGTCTCGAGTTAACTCAGACGAGCAGGATGTGAACAGTAGCTGAAAGGTGACTGAGACCTGTCATGGTGTCAGCTTCTTGGTGTTATTTTCAGCAAAACAGCCAAGGGCTATTTATGCATTGTGAGTTTTTATTTTTTATTTTTTTGGAGGAGGAGGAGGAGGAGGAGTGGGAGCAACACTTGCAGGAGCACGCTTTAAAGAGTCCGTCCAGACAAATGTGTTGTCAGCAGCTCAGGTGTTCAGGGGGGGAAAAAAAGACAGTATTGGATTGGTAACCGTATCGGCAGACCCTCAAGGTTGCAGCATCAGTATCGGACATGAAAACGTGGCATTGAGCCGTTTCTATAAAATATGCGGCGGTGGAGGACCACTGAGTCTCAGAAAAACAATGGCATAAAATTCAGGAAGGGGAAGAGACAAAGGTAGAAGAGGGAGACGGAGCGGATGTGGCAAATGCGTGATGCGTTTTTTTGTTGTTGTTTTTTTTCCGAGAGCCTCGTCTTGATGACACACTCCAGTATTCATGCTGGCTCTCTGCTCAACAAAAACCAGACATCTGCCCGGCAGGACTGGCAAAAAGCTGCTGGCTCGAGTGGCCTGCATGTGTCTCACAGACGAGATTCAGGCTTTTTTTAATGTTGCTTTGAGATTTCAGTCTGGAAACAAACAGGAAGGAAAAAAACAAAATAAAAAAATGAGAATATGGGCATGTTTTAAACTTTTGTGACATATATTGATCAAGCTTAAGATTATGACCACCTTCCTAATATTGTGTAGGTCTGCCTTGTGGCTCCAAAACAGTTGTGACTCATCAGAGAATGGACATGGGTCTTCTGAGGGTGTCCTGTGGTGTCTGGGAACACAATATTGGGGCTTTGAGGGGAGGGGCCTCTGTGGATCATCCCACAGATACTTGATCAGTTTGGGAATGTTCTTCTTCTTGTTTTGTTTTGAGTTTAAACCATGTGTCAGGCTGCATCCTGCTTGGGATAGCTGCTGTCATTGCTATGGGGTAGGGGGGTCTGGTCTGGTGTAGGTGGGTGCAACATGTCTAAAGCCGGGCATACACTGTGCGACTGTCGGCTCATTTTGAGACGATTTTCCGTGCGACTATTTTTTGAATCGGCTTCGTGCAGTATACGTGGGGTAACGAGGAGAGATTAACGCCTCACGACGACCTCCCGATCACAAATCTTGTGCTCGCAAGAAAATCAAACTTGTTTGAAATCCGGGTCGCTCCTTGTGAAGGTATCGCACAGTAAAAGCAGCGCCACGGGCCGATTTGCCTCAACCTGCCGCACAGAGAATGCGCGATCACTGAAGTTACGTCAAAACAACATGTGCGTCTCCCACTTCCGGGTTCCTCCTCTTCTTCTACTTCTTTTTGCCGTTGCAGTGCCGGATACAAAACTGCGACGTGTGGTATGTGGACGTACAGTGTGAGCAGTCAAGTCGCATCATGAAGCAATCGTCGTGCAGTTTGAGATGGAGCTGAATCAAAAGATTTAAAATATCGTACAGTGTATGCCCGGCCTAAGTAACATCCATGTGACTGAAAGCCAGGTCCAAAAGTTTCCCAGCAGAACACTGAATTATCACAAGACGGTCAATGTTATTCACTTCCCCTGTTAGTGGTCATAATGTTGTGGCTGATGAGCCAGAGTTTTTAGGACTCCACGCGTGGAAAGTCTCTTAAAGATTCAAGTCCAAAATTCAAGTTCACAAGTTGGGGGAGACATTTGTTATGTCCTTAAAACAACGTATCGCTCTCCCGTCATAATGTTCTGGCTAATCAGTGCATGGCTAACAGTGCTAGCAAAAACTTGTCTGCATCGCTCAAACTGGACTTCCTGAATCAATTTTCCCGCCTCTCTTGTATCTTTAGCAGCACGCCAGCTCAGTGCGCCTGAAAACACGAGTCTTGTGCAGAGCGTATCGGAACATCGACGTTATCTTAGCCGTCGGTAGCTAAGGGCCTCCGCTGTGTCGCAGTGACAAACACGCGCGCTGTTTGCATTCGCCTAATTAGTTACCAGCTGTAGTGAGAGGGGTAATTGATTGCAGGGCAACGTGGCTGATTTGCAACTCAACCAAGCTAATAATTTGTTATTGATTGAAGCATTAGTGAGGAAAACACTACAGAGAGATGTAACCCAGCCAAAAGTGCTCCGGAAAGTTGATGCTCTCAGTTTTTAATCTACTTTAATGATATTACACCTCGCTCAGCTAACATCGTAAGGAGCGCAGGGCCGGGAGATGATGAACTGCCGGTTTCAGCTCTGCACCGTGGACTCATATGTTATGACTGGAGGAGATTGCATTTACTCAGGAAGCATGAGAGAGTGTCTGTACGTGCGTTTTTTTTGTCCGAGAACATTTGTGTGTCTGTGTTTCTCTCCCTCGGCTCCTCTTGCGTAACGCTTGAATATGGAAGAGAATGATCGGAAGTCGCTCGCGCATTGCAGTGCGTCACACGTGCAGTGAAAGTGTCAGGATATCTAATTTTTTATTTTTTCAAACATTTTTCCAGCACGTTTTTTCTTTTTAGGAGCCAGACATTTACACCGAACTCATTTCTGCTTCATTGACTTGCGGGAACTCATGCGTCATTGAGCAGTCGACTATTGCATTCAATTGTCTAATTTTAATCAGCCATTAAATTAACTTCTAAAGTCTGATTGCGCATTTTAAATAATTGCCTCCAGGTCAGAGGTTAGGTACTTCTTTGAGGTGGCTCATTGCTGAGGTGTACATATCTTCTGGGTAGTTTCTTAACTCGGTGTCCTTCACACTGTCTCTTCAATTCTTTTCTTTCAGCTTCTGTTTCACTCAGCTTTATATCTCGTCTTTCCAGCCACCCTCTAGTTATCTAACATCCGCTTCCTTCCCCATCCCACGGTGATGTCCTTTCCGCAGAAAAATCTTCACTTTTCTATTCTCTTTCTCTTCTGCTGTGCCGAATATGGAGCCAGAAGCCTGCAGGAATTGAAAGTTTCGGAGGGTGGGGAGGAAAAAAAAAAGGATTTTGAAGTGACTCAGAGAGAAATTCTCTTCTTTGAAGCCAGGTGTAAAAAAAAAAACAAATGTTACACGGAGGTGCTGAAGTCGTCCTCTTCTCTCCCGCAGCCGTATCCCAGAGGCCCAGCTTGGCAGTTAGAGGAGAGGCCATCACCATGACAGCGTCCTCGAAGGACTCCACGCCCTCGTCTGTGGCTGGCCTCTTCCTGCTCCTTCTCCTCCTCCTCCCGGCTGTTTTCGCGCAGAGGTCTGCTGTCCCGACAACCCCGACCCCATCCTTGTTTGACCCGCGAACCCAACCGGAGTGTGCAAAGAAAGAACATCCAAAGGTTTCCGTCCAAGGTCAGACATCATTCTTTTTATATGACAGTACTTCACATACAACACTGTTTTAACATGGACACAAGATGGATGTCTCGGTTTAAGATTTTTGATTTATTACTTTTTATTTTTTTATTAAAACAATAAGAGAAAAGTGAGAAGACAGCCACTATAGCATGGATTTTGTGAAATATTAGATTAAGCTTTAGCTACCGACTCATTAAGACTCAAATAATGAGTTTTTAACAGTTCGTATGACATTAAATATCACACTTTGGTTTCAAGACTATAGGCCCTGATACACCAAAGCACCACTGAATAACTACAATGAAGGCTGACTGTGATCTTGCTTGACTCTAGACCAAAAAGTTGCACTTGAACACACCACAGAGGCTGCAGCCAATGCCCAGCTTAGCACATAGGTTCACATACTCCATAACACCATGTAGTAGTAGTCGGCATTCAGCATTTAAAGGAGGAAACTGGAAGAGCTGCTGTTAGCTATGAGGCTAGGAAGGGCATATCATGTTGTGAAAGTATTTATTTGTATTTAAATGACTAGATAAAGATGAAAAATAAGTCCTTCTTCGTAACTGCTTTCATTAGTTTTATCTTGCTTCTCCTGCACTGGTTCTCTTAGCTTGAACATCCAACCAGAGAGATCTCTGCCACGGATTCATGTTGCTCCTGATTCAAAATGTTGAATCGGCTGAAAAGTTACGACATTGTGTTACCATAAACTGTATTAATATGGACGGTGGAACAGATCCTTTCTAAAGTGAAGCCAAAGCGAGTAGAGCTCCCCCTGGTGGCTGGCTGCAGTATATGTCATAAGCTCCGCCCCCTCCATGTCAGTGGATTGGGACTTGAGCCAAACTAAAACATTTTTTAATTTTTTAAGGATAATTTCTGTCATTTTAGGCAGTTAATATATTATTTAATAATTGATGCATGTTCAAGTGTCCATTTTTTCAGAGAAGTTTCATTAAGTTTGTCATTTAACGCTATAGAAACAGGATGTGACATCATGAGTCTAGAGGGAGTGTAGTCAGGGCATCAATAACGCATCTTCGTGTGGCTCCACTCTTGAACGGTACTGCTCAGACTTTGGTTCCACCGCCCGTTAGCCCTGGAAACTAGCTTCCCTTTGGCTGATACAAGGAAGCAGGAATGCGTCATACATATTTATATACAGTCTATGTTCGTTACACTCAATATTAGGGCGCTGACTCGTGGCCTGACACTGGCAAACCATTGGCTCGGTCGGCCCCAGCCTTTAGGTTTCTCTCTACACCCGGTAACCACAGTTTGGATAGTCAAGTCTTTTGCAAGAAAAATAATAATAATTGTTCTGTGCCTTCGTGTGTGTCCTTATTCAGACTCATTTTATGAGAGTCATAGTGATTCAGATCATAGACACAGATGCTACAGAGTTCTGTTTGTAATAAGAATCTACTTTAATCCTTGATTGCGCTCGGTTGGTTTGATAAACAAGGACACTGAAATTGTTTGTGCAAGCTTTATGTGCTTTAAGAGGTTCACTGCTGCAAATTATTGCTCTCGTGTATCTTTAGGGGAGGTGGCACGCTTTACAAAGACTGTTTATCTGTGCGCACATTTTCTGTCTATATAATGAAACGTACATGGCCTAAAACCTATTGTGTGGCATCCGCTCAGGTCAGCGTGCGTCGATACGAGAGAGAGAGCACGACAGGCAGCGTGAGGGGATAAGACGGGAATGATTGCGCGGGATAACGGCGCTCGCTATCTGGGCCGTGCATCTGTACGACGGGGCCGAGAAACGACGCCTTCCTCGGCGTGTGAAATGGAACAGAACAGTTTGGGGCGCGGAATCGCACACAGATACGGCAGAATGAAAGGCAAACACGCACAAAATTGCGGTGTTTATTTTTGAATAGGGTTGTTTGTGTTTCATCTGCCAAGAATGGTGCCTAAGATTGGGAGGCCAGAAAAATCGCTGGTGGGGATCTGGAAACAAAAAAAGAAAACAGAAAAACAGCACAAAGATTGGATGTGACCAGAAGGCTTTTTTAAAAATATACTCTGTCCCTCCAAACCGTAGCAGACATTTCCTCAACTCTTTTTGATTTACCTGTTTTTGTTTTTGGACAGCGGTATTGTTTCTCCGCACTCATCCATGCTGCACTCTGGATAATTGAGCTGAAGATTGACGTGAAGAGCTGTGTGCCATTTGGTCATTTTTTATTTATTTTTTTATGCTGGACTCTCTGCGTAATAGCAGGTTTAGTTCTGGAAACTAAACTCTGGAAACCTCTTTTCCAACAGCGAGACGGTTATTTTGATTCCCCAGAAAGCCGCGAGGCCAAGGTCACCTGTGTGCTGGGACTTTGCATGTGTCCCGTTCCCCCTACCAGGCCTCCAGATGTCCAGATTAGACCGGGGTCCCGCCAGTGCTTCACTTCAAAGGCGCTGCCGCTTGAGGACGGCTCTCGTGGCGGGGAGCTGCAGGGCCGCTGTGGTGCTCGCCTGGCGGGGCTTTATGCGGATGCAGCCTTAAAGGAGAGGCCTGCACAATGGAAGTGCCAACAGGAGCTTTAGATTAGCCTTTGTCATTGATGAGCGTTTTATAGCGGCTTGCTGAGTCGCTACCTGACTCACCTGGGAGCAGAGTAGGGCGAGTTCTCTTTGCGTGTACGCATGCTAAACAAGTGTTTGCACCTGTAATTAAAAGCAATTGTTTATGTTTGAATATTACGTTTCCTGTCTACATGGGGTTATACGTTGCAGTTAAATGTCTCTGCGTGGTGCAGGGAGAGTTAATTCTGGTGGTGTGTGTGTGTGTGCCTGTGCAGGTTGAAGGGATCAGACGTCCTCTGCCCCCCCCCCCTCGAGTCAATCCCTCCACTGGAGCATGTTATCTGCTTTAAAGCCCAGCTGTATTCTCTGGCTTTAAGTATTTTCTGTTTGACCCAGAGGAGCCTTTGATCAACTTAAATTAACCAGAATTTGTCAGAAAAATCGAGCAAATGTACTGCTGTGTCTAAAATTCTGCCTGAATATTTAATATACGGTCTAGGTTTTTGGGCCGCATCTTTTTACCGTGACAGATTATTGCGTCTGATATAGTTTGGGTAATAATGTTACTGTTTATCTTCATTTCATTTTGTATTACAAACTTTATTAAACCCAAATTTAGTGCATTTTCCATCTAGGATAGAAAAACTGTAAAAAAATAAAAAAATAGATCAGGCACCTTCCTAATATTGTGTAGGTCTCTCTTGTGTCTCCAAAACAATTGTGACTCATCAGAGAATGGACATGGACCTTCTGACGGTGTCCTGTGGTGTCTGGCAACAGAGTGCTGTTAGTGGGGGGCCTTTGGGTCCTGTGGGTTGAGGGGAGGGGCCTCTATGGATCATCCCACAGATACTTGATCAGTTTGAGATCTAGTGAATTTGGAGGCCAGGTCAACACCTTGAGATGTTCTTCACGTGTTTTTTGAGTTGTTCCTAAACCTTGTGTCTGTCTGCATCCTGCTGGGGATGTCTGCTGCCATCAAGGAGTGTCTATGGGGTGGTGGTGCCTGGTCTGGTCTAGGTGGGTGCTACATGTTATATTGACCCACACAGTCAATGCCTTGAACTGTGACGCACTATAAAAACGTTGACAGCAGCGATGGGAATCAGCAAAAGAAATTCAATGTTCTCACACTCATTCACTTTCCCTTTTTTTCCGTCAACATAATAGTTTTCACGTCTGTTATCTCCACACACACACACACACACACACACACACACACACGGGGCATGCTTGTACAGACGTGCCGGCCTTTTACGTCAAACACACCGCAGATGGGTGCGCAGATACAGCATGGGAATCATGTAACCTCCCGCCCACAGGAACGCACGGCGCGGGCTCACGATTTAGATCAACGATATCGGCTCGGGTCCGATAAGAGCGCAGGGCGAGGGCACGAACCACGTCGCTCTGAACCTAGACGGGGAGTTATGGAGACGTTAGGAGAGTGTGTGAAAGGTGGTTTAAGAAGAAATAGAGGAGGCTGATAATAAGAGTTTTGGCTCAGGAGGAGACGGATTAAACGAGTCATCTAGACGGAAAACAAAACTTTTTTTTTTTTTTCCTGTTTGAATCCTTAAAAGTCTTTCACATTTACTTTTTATTCTACCCTTCACATCTCTCTTCCCCTCTTGTTGCTTCTCCTCTTCTGATCTCCTCCTCTTAGATGCTCTTTCATGCCTTCCTTCTTCACTTTCCTCCAGCCTGCTCTTTATTTTTCTCTTCAACAAGTAGTATTGCGCATTTTCCCCTCCGTCCCTCTGTCTCCCCTTCTCTCTCTCTCTCTCTCTCTCATTTTGTCTGGGTAATGGTGCTGTCGTTTAGCTGTCGAGCCACAATCTGAAGGGCCCTCGAAGGGGCATGAAAGATGCTACCTCGAGCCATAATGGTTCACTTTAAAAAAATAAAAGTCTTCACCGTGACTTTCTGATTTTCTGACTTTTTATTCGGCATTCTCGTCTCCCGCCGGCTCCCCGTCTCCCCGTTCATGATGACATTGGTAGGCCTAATTGGAACGGTGATATCGGAGCGCCGGTGTGTTTGCAGGCGTCAATCACGCGGCTGAATGGAGCTATGTTTAGCATGCCGCGGCGGTGGCCAACTTCTCCCATGCCGACGGTGTGTCGGGATATCGGATGCTGGCCCGCGAGAAAAGGATCAGAGAATAGAAAACATTTAAAGGCTTTATTGCCACTTTACCTTATAAGTGGGAAGCGACAGGAAATTGGTCTTTCTGCTGCGTCCATTACGCCGCTTTCAGACGCCATAGACCCTGTCTGAGTTTGGCTAAATGCACTGATAATGTTTCACCCCCTGAATTACAATTCCGTTGTGCACCTTGTAGAGTTTTGTTAACATTTCCAACACGGGTCACGTCTGAATTAATTTCACTTTAATGCAAAAGCTGCAAAAGCGTTTTGACCCCTTTTTATTAGTGTCATCACACAAAACCCGCTCCTCGTTAGTCAAGACTTGACTAAACTTGAATGCTAAACACTTTTTTCCAAACAGATTTCCAAACTGCATAACCGGCCACTCGTCATACATTACGTTTTTGTGTTTGTGAAGAGAGAAAAGAAAAGAAAATCACTTGAGAGTGATGTATGTGGCCTTATTCCATGGGCTGACATTTCAGAAAGTGGCCTCTTTAGAGTTTCATTATGAAAGGTTGCCCTCGCGGCGCTTGCTAATTGACTTACCCTACGTAAACGTTTGGAAATCCTTCACTTATGCGGCTTGTCACAGAACTGAGAACGCTCTTCATTATTGATATTTTCGTTCCCTGATTTGCAGCGGTTTTCTTTTTTTGTAGCAGGCGGCAAATGTTGCGTGAACACGGAAGCACTGTCCCTAAAGTCCCATCTACGTGGAAAATGTTTTGCTAGTGCATGGGCGGAGCGAGCCCTAGCCTATAGCCGCTATTAGCGTGGTAAATTTGGTGAAATCTTCGATGGTTGTTCCTTCGGTCAGCTCACCTCAAAGTCAAGAGTAGTTGATACCATAGAACACAAGTGTCAAACATACGGCCCGCGGCCCAAAAGTGGTCCGCCAAAGGATCTAATCTGGTCCGCAGCGAGAATTTGCAAAGTTACGTAGAAGCAATTTTTGAATGAAAATAACTGCTATCCCTAATGTGTGCAATTTACTTGTACTTCTTTGCACTAAAACAAATGGACTCATAGATTATTAAGCTATTATCTTACTGCTCCGGCCCACTTTAGATCAAACTGGGCTATGGGTGGCCTCCCAGCTAAAATCAGTTTGACACCCCTGCCATAGACAGTATAAAAATACTCAAAAATGAAGACACAGTGAGTAGAGCTCCCCCTGGTGTCTGGCTGTAGTGTAGCTCATAGGCTCCACCCACTCCATGTTAGTGGATGGGACTTGGGCTGAACTAAAAGCACTAAAGTACACTTCAAATATCAATTGTCAATCATAGTTTCTCTCATTTTAGGTAGTTAATATAATACCGATGTATATTCAAGTGTCTGTTGTTTCGTTTTAGTTATTTGACGCTATAGAATCAGGATGTGACGTCATGGTTGCTAAAAGTTGTCCGTACTGCGCAGACTCCCCCCTACGGACTCACAAGATGGCGCCGTCCGTATTTCAGCGGGAAAATAGCATCAGTTTGGCCAATGCAAGGAAGTGGGGACGCGGTGTCCATATTTATATACAGTCTATGTTTGATACTCAGAGTGTTTTGCTACAGCTTGCCACATCGCTGCTAGTTTCAGTTCCGTAATGCTTGAATAAAACCATTGCTGAACATTTCTCTACAACAGAATAACTTAAGTAAAAAAATAAATTTACTTTTGCATGATGAAGTTTCTTTGAGGCCCAGTACATTCTGTTGCAGCTGTAATTCATTTGTCAGACGCTTCGATTCCTTTTCTTCCCATCGGTTCTGCATCTGAACTAAATATAGCACAGGAAATGTACACCATATTTTGTTTGCTTGTTTGCTCTCTTTCTGAGAGCACCGCTCACATTTCTGTCACTTTTTTATTTTTAAGCACAGATGGAGTGCAGCGGAGTTGTCAGTAGTTTCGTATGTTGCTTCACCACTGGTTTAGTGAAAGGCAGACAGACATCTTTACCGGTCACTGACTGAAAGGCTATTAGCCTCCTGGCCCCGGCACCATTCCTCCCGTGGCTGCTCAGTCCCCGGACTCTCCGGGCTGTTTCCTCGCTCTGCACATAACCCTACAGACCCCTCTATCTGAGTTCAGTCAAGTGGGAGTAGCGGGGAGGGGAGGAAGCAGGAGCATGCAGGGGATAGAGGGAGAGTTGTGCTCCACTGAGGCACGGCAGCCTCTCTCAAACTATCGCCCTCTGCAAGTCAGCCGCAATGAAAATCGAAACTTCTAATAGGAGAGATAGCGGGGAGCGGGACAAGCCAGATGGGGCGGAGACTGGGATGCAAGGAAGGGCGAAGAGTGATATGAAGAAGACCAAACAAAACATATTTCAGGGGATTTTGGACAGATAAGGCCTGAGTTGTGAAAGGGTCTGCAGAAAGTTTTACTCCTTCAGTTCTGAGAAGGTCTGTGAGGAAATGTGGTGTGTCTTTGTTTGCACGCACACAAAAAAATACTATGAATGGATATTGTATGTAGATTTGTACAAAACAAACCCGTGCCTGTTCCATTCTTTGAGCACCTTTTGTTATTTTTTCCGTTTCTTAATGGCAGCTGTGCTCAGTGTATGCAGAATGCATTCATACTATATGTGGTAATTGACGCTGGAGGTGATCATTCCTTCGCAGAATCACATTCCCGGCGGCAGATAGCGGGGAGTCTTTATTTGACCTGCTTTGTTAACGGTGTCGGATCCACCACATTGCCCCGAAGATAACCATTTCTAACATGGCATCTTTTCAGTGGGTCTATTTTCCATTAGCAAAACATCGCGTTCGGTCGTATCCGCCCCGAAGGAAGATGACAGACAGCTACCTTTAGTGTTGTATTTGTCATTCGCGGCTCATTAAACAGTGTCGCACTTGAGGGGAGAAATCAACTAGATGTCTGATTATAATACTAATGGTAAAAAAACAAAAAAAAGACATGGCACGGCGCTGTATGTTATCAGGTGAACACACATCGAATGAAATCGCTAAAGTGAAGGAATGCAAGGCTGTTTGGTTTTAAAGGTCATCTGAGCTGCCTCCTCTGATGCTGGTTTGTTTAGCAGCACTCAAAAAGATATCCAGCAGCCGACGCTGGAATGGAGCAACTTTTACTCTTTTTTAATCCAGTTATTTTAACGTCAGAGTTTTGCAGTTTAATATTATCGATGTGCTCTTTATACCTGTACACACAGCACCTAGTGCAGTCAATTTCTTGTCTTTAGGATTTTTTTTTTCTGCATGTGACGTCAAAATTTTGCTCCCTTTCTTTATGGTACCTATTACTGTTTGAGCTATCGTTTTCTGCATTCAGTGCAATAAATCCTGGCAACGTACAGTATCTCTCTAATTTAAGTAAGCTACCGTCATTGCAAGAAAAAAAAAGACATTGTTCAGATCAGATGAGCCAATTCGGCGTGTTGAATCTGTAGCACGGGGTTTTCGTTGGAAAGACGACTCTGTTTGTGTTGTGGCTGATTAGCTCAGTGAGTCGGTGCACAAGAAGAGAAATGGAAGCAATGAAATAAATAAATAAAACGACAAAAGCTCAACAGGTGTAGAGCATGTAGTATGTGCCAGCTGGCTGTTGGCTGTAGTCTTTTGTGTTCAAATTACACTTTTGATCCAGAAAATAAACTGTATAAAGACGGACGGCGGGAGCCAAGGCAAGTAGAGCTCCCCCTGGTGTCTGGCTACTGTATAGGTCATAAGCTCCGCCCCCCCTCAATGTTAGCAGATGGAACTAAAAACTTTTCTTTTTCAGAGATGGCCACTTATTTTCTGTTATTTTGGGGTAGTTATAATACTGATATACAGTGGTCCCTCATTAATCGCGGGAGTTACGTTAAGTTAAAGATAACCTGCAATTGACAATGATTATATTGAACGCAAGCTGAACACATTCTGTACTTTACAAGCGACACCGTATGGAGGACATTGATTGACAATGGTCTACAGTTCCTTAGCCAATCAGGACGCAGAAAAAGAACGCATAATTGCACTAAAAAAATCTGCGAAACCGCAAGGCCGCGAATGGTGAACCGCGTTATAGCGAGGGACAACTGTATACACAAGTGTTAATTGTTAATTTATAATTTCCAATACGTCGTTTAACTTCATTTTTTGACGCTATAGAAACAGGATGTGACATCACAGTGTCTCCAAGTTGGCATGCCAACTGCTGGAAGAGTTGAAAAAAAAATAAAAATACAGTGTACAGCGTAGATGGCGCCCACTGGTATCCCCAGGAAACTAGCATCACTATGGCAAATGCAAGGAAGTGGGGACGCATTGTCCATATTTATATACAGTCTGGTCCAGACACTGGAGAGATGAGGCTGCTTCACAGTAGGCCTTTGTTTGCTGGCAGTTTTTTAGCCACCTGTGGCCACCTGACAGCTGTTGCTCTGCGGGCGCAAAAGCAGAAAAGCCTGAGAAAGTTTGAGAAACTTCACTGACCGCTGAACTGCTTTCACTTAAATGAATATGGTGCCTTCAGTATTTCTGCCGTTCTAGCAAATTGCTCCACCGGGGCGCTACGCCGCTAAGTGTTCCTTCACTTCAGACCAGACTGGCTCAAATTCGCACCCCCAACTGTCAGATTGTGCTCTGTACCTTCTTGTAACACATTTAGTCTTAAGAGGAGCCATTACATGCCTGTTAGGTGAAATGTTCTTTTCTGTACATTTTTCCCTTTCTATTTGCACCCACTCTTGACAAATAGCTTGTCTGGCAGTACGATAAGCCCCGGTGGCTCAAATATTGAGGAATTAGATGGAGGTAAAACAGGATATTTAACCTTTTCTCTGAGTGCCAACTTGAAGTAATCTCCATCAGATTTTAAGCGATAAACGGCTGAGCTGTTTGGTGCCGGTCTTTGTTTTGCACAGATGTTTTTTTTCGTGTGTGTGTTTGCCGTTTGCTGCGCTGTCCTTTCCTCAGCTCAATAATAACTTAGCGTTTTGCCGATTTGACTTCTCTCCCTCCAGACTCGGCCTAATAGTGCCTCAGATCGGTCGGGGGTGCCACTTGACTCTTCCCACATGCTGGCTGCCGTGCAAAGAAACTAAATGTTTTATTTTTATTTATTTATTATCAAAGTGTTAGACGGAAGAAGATAGGAGGGCTGTGATTTATGTCGGCGCGCGACGAATGCCCCAGCCGCTGTCCCCATCCCTCAGGCAGACACGGGCTAATGCGTTTATCCGTCTGCCTGCCGACTGCACAAGCGAGGGGGGACGATGATCGTTCATCACGTCCACCGCCGGGGCCGCCGTGAGTGAACTGTGAGGGAGAGGCTTTCATATTCATCCTGCAGCATTGTAATGTCTCTGCCCCACCACCTGGCCGGACAGTTACGAGGAGAAGGAGCGTATAAAACCACTTGTAAGCAGGAGGATAAATGTCAGTCGATGAAAGACCCCTGACTGTTGCGGGGCCCCTCCTAAGAGAGTAAACAAGCTTGTGGTTCATGAGCGCTCCTGCATCAAATTCAGCCTCCTCTGTTTTCTTTTTTTTTTTTTTACAAGGCTTTGAAGAGATATTCGTGATGTGGGGAAACGTTTATATGCGCATAATGCTCCTCGGTACGGACTTCAAGTGATTTATGCTGCACATTAAACTCTCTGAACTGAACACTAACAGCTCCTGTTTTTACTGTTAGGTGCACAATGCCTCCGTAGAAATTATTCTCTTGTTATCGGTTTCTCCGCTGCACATTCGTATTTTATGGTTCATGTCATATGCTCTCCTTTAATGGCCTTATTTTACGGGGAGGATGAGTCACGTTTCAGCCGCCTGTCATCGTTTTCTATTCCTGGATGTTGTCCAGAATGTATTTAGAAGGCACCGACGGCTGCAACGATTTACCCCCACGGGTCCCGCGCTGCTTCAGGTCGACTTCGGATTTTCCTGAGCAAATCTGTTTTCCCAATATTGCTGCAGACACAATGTGACTGTCAAGATGTGGAGCTCAAAGTAGCTTAACACTTATAATGCTAAACTGATCGAAGATCCACCGATCAGGCATAACATTATGACAATATCCTAATCCTAATATTGTTGGTCTCCCTTGTGCCTCCAAAACAGTTGTGACTCATCAGAGAATGGACATGGGCCTTCTAAGGACGTCCTGTGGTGTCTGGAAACAGAATATTGTTAGTGGAGGGGCTTTGAGGGGAGGGGCCTCTGTGGATCATCCCACAGATACGTGATCAGTTTGGGATCTAGTGAGTTTGGAGGCCAGGTCAAGACTTTGTGCTGTTCTTCATGTTTTTGTGTCTGTGTCAGGCTGTTGTCATCAAGGAGTGTCGTTGCTATGGGGTGGGGGTGCCTGGTCTGGTCTATGTGGGTGCTACATGTCTAAGTAACATCAACACCAATGAATGAATGAATGAATGAATGAATGAATGAATGAATGCCAGGTCTAAAAGTTTCCCAGCAGAACATTGTATTGTCACAAGATGCAGAGATGGACAGAGTACACACCTTCTAGTTGAGTAAAAGTACAGGTACTCCTTGTCAAATATTACTCCAATGAAAGTAAAAGTAGCTCAGTCATCATTTTACTTAAGTGAAGTACTAAAGTATTTGCTTAAAAAAATACTTAAGTAAAAGTATTTAAAAAGTGTCTCAGCAATTTAACAAACATTAAGCTAGCAAACATCAGTAGCTACTTTACATACCACAACGTGCTTTTTCATGTTTGAAGACGAGTTCTTGTAGGCCGTGATATAAGTTGTTCACGGTAAGCACAACAAACATTTAAACTTAATCATATCACTTATCTCAAACATGGGTTTGAGATAAAGCCACGGGTGCTCGGTGGGAGTGGAGTAAAAAGTACAATATTTGTCCTTCAATTGTAGTGGAGTGAAAGTAAAAGTATCCCCTAAAAATAATACTCAAGTAAAGTACAGATACTCAAAAACTGTACTTAAGTACAGTACTCAACGCTCGTATGCGTTTCTCGCTGTTTTCGTCGTCCACACAAATACGCAAGAGCAGCGTTTTGGAATTTTTAAATTTACTTAGTTTCTGCCCGCCACTGACAAGATGTCTGATCGGCGTATGTTGGCTTTAAAAAGAAGCATTCTGCAGTTTTTATTTTATCTGGCGGCGATCATGTTTGTGTTTCCAGGATGTACTTGTTATTTACAGTAACCCCGTCGACACTAAAAGCGCGGCGGCAGGTAGTAAAATCTTTACCGCAGTATTTAACGTTGTTAAGCTTAATGCACTTGAATGTCAGGGTTTGTTTGTTTGTACTCCACTTCTGCCGTGTCTCCTCTAAATGTCTGCACTTAAAAGCGGGACAAAAAAAATAAAAAATAAAGAGCGAGAGAGAAGAGAGAGGAGAGGGCCGAGGCAGAATAATTGTTGAGATGTGAGTAATGGCGCATACTTGCGGTCAGCGTCTCCTTCAAGGTGTTCCCGCGGCTTCACTCGCCTGTAAATAATGGAAGCGGTTCTGTGTAAATAAGAAAAGAGACGTAAGCACTTCTTATAGCCACGCTAACGGTTAATCGCTGCTTGAAAAGTGTGTGGAGGATTGTAGGAGTAAGACACAATGACAAGCTCCTTTTTATTTGAACCGTTTAATTACCAGTCACACAAGCTGTTAAATATCACGCACAAGTGATTTTAGGAAAATAATATGAAATAAATAAATGACTGTCGATGTGCATGATAGTACAGTTGGTATCTGAGCTGTTTTAGACTGTCCTCCTACTCCAACGACACACACTCCGTTCACACATGCCGTGCTTGCTTTGCACAACCTCTGGATCATGTCAAATTCCTTAAATCAACTTAAGTTGTGTTTACATAAGACCCCCCCTCCCCACGTGCATTAATCAGAGAGCGATCCAGGACGGACGGTCCTGCTCTCCCCCTCGCACCGGCCTTGTATGGTTCCTGCGCCCCGCTCTGCATGTCAAAGACGGACAAATCCGCACTCGGACGTGAAGAATGGACGCAATCCACGTGCATATGTGTAGTTTAAATATTTATACTGGGTGGGGGGGATAAGAGATGGCCTCTGGAAGGATTTTGCGTTCGATTAGAGTAGCACAGGGACGCTCGATGATTTATTGCGTGATTATCGGAGACGTAAGCCCGCGTCTGCAGGACTACTTTTCTGCCTGTTATTAATTTTTAAAGGCGTTACATCTTTTGCTCTCTGTGCTTTTGGAAGTTTCTCCTCACTGCTTGTCTAACAGATGTTAAATACGTTAAAAAAAAAACTCTCTGGCTTCGTTGTTTTCAGGGCAGAACTCGTGGTTTGGGGCTTTTCCTTGGGTTTTGTTTGACACTTCACATAAATAAAATCAAGAAGGTCTTTATTTCTCAGACGCCGACTTAAACATGGACTAAAATAAACCTCGCAGACTACAAGGTTTATTTGTGTGATGATTCTGGTCTAGCAATTAAGGTCATACTTCCAAGATTACTGCAGAAGATCTAAAATGAGTATATGTGCTACTGGGTCAGAGGAAATTAAGCTGGAACGTGGCATGAGGGAAAGAGGGACTTTTACCTTTTTAGAAGGAATATCCCTTTTGGTGCCGCAGTTTTTAGCGCTGTCCCTTCGCAGCAAGAAGCGTGAGGGTTTAATCCAGGTGCTGCAGCTTCTTCCCAAATTCTGAAGACATGTCTGCTAGGTTACTTGGTTATTTTCAATTGGCCATATGTGTGCATTTGAGTGTGAATGGTCATTTGTCTCTCTGTGTTAGCCCAGTGCCAGCTGGGACAGGCTCCAGACTCCAACAACCCTCTACTGAATAAACAGTTAGAGATAATGGAAGGACAGATTCCTTGGAATGACACATTAAACATCTGATCTTTACTTGAAGATCTGAGACTAATAAAGTGTAGCATATACACCGATTAGGCGTAACATTATGACCACCTTCCTAATACTGTGGAGGTCTCCCTCGTGCCTCCAAAACAGTTGTGACTCATCAGAGAATGGGCATGGGCCTTCTGAGGGTGTCCTGTGGAATTATGTTAGTGGTGGCCTCTGTTGATCATCCCACAGGTACTTGATCAGTTTGGGATCTAGTGAATGTTTTGTTGAGTTGTTCCTAAAGCGTTTTTGACCTGCATCCTGTTGGGGATGTCTGCTGCCATCAAGGAGTGTCATTGCTATGGGGTGGGGGTGCCTGGTCTGGTCTGGTCTAGGTGGATGCTGCATGTCTAAGTTCTCGTCCACACGTACCAAAACAATCTTTTCCCCCTCCATTTTCCCTGGCATCGTTTCAAGAATATCTGCGTCCACACGGATCCGTCTCAACACAGGCCTATAGGTGGCGCTGTTTCAGTTTCAGAAATTCACCAAAAACGGAGAGGAAGAGGCGGAGCATGCGCATAAAGCTCAAGTGCTGTTTACAGATCGGCTTTAGAAAAAAACAAACTCAAGGAGAAATGATATTTAGCCCTAGTAACCATAATAGGCTCAATATCTTCTCCAGCAGGAACACGAGCATGTAGTCCACCATTGTTGTTGATGTTGTTATGAGACGTCTCGCGGGATATAAGAGGTGGAAGGCTGCTCGAGGGGTGTGGCCATGACATCATCGAAACGGCGTCCACAAAAACTCGAGCTGTGTTTGCGATTTTTTTCACCCTGGGACCAAGTTTCAGAAAAGAATTGTCAATCCACTTCTCCTGTCAGTGGTTTTAATGTTGTGGCTGATCGGTGTAAGCTTTAAGCGAGCTCTCCAAACAGTGGCACGTTTGAGGACGATCTGCGCCAAGCTCATAAAACTCCAAGTAAGGCAGCTCTCATCCCGCAACTACAAAACCTGGAGTGAAGTTGAGCCTGACAGCGACCCTGTGAACACAAATCCTCACGCTGGGACCGACCGTCAATACTGGCATCAGTACGTCTGTGTCTCTCTTCTCCGCGTGCGTCTGTATCTTAAACGAGGAGCGCCGCGCTGCAGCCTTCTGTCTCTTTATCGCTCATGTCTCGAGTTATGTTTCCAGATGACAGAGCCATACGGGCCCCATCAATCATACGTCCATCCCTTTGCTCGGCGAGGAGCCGCTTCACCGCTGACTGCGACTCTGACGCGGCCTCACAGTAGCCTCAGGCTTTTATGAGCTACCTTAACGTTTGAAGAAAATGAAAGTTTAAGGTTTTAAATATTTGACGACTAAGTCCATAATGAATAGTTAGCAGCAGCGCGGCTAAACGTTTCACATGAAACCACTTTAACATTTATTTCTTTTTCACCTTGTGCACGTCCAGTAGTATAAAAACTTCGGGGGAAATAACCAAAATGTATTTAGCGCAGCTCTTCACGCTGCTTAAAGCAATCCCCGTTGCCGCTAACCGCTGCGATGCTGTGTACAGCAAGGGAAATATGGCAAATCCCTTTACGCCGTGCAAACCTTCCGTGGGTTCCGAAATCCGTTTAAAGGTCTTTGCATTTTCTGGGGGTCGCGCCGAGATCGAAGCGAAAATGCTCTTTTTTCCCGCAGTTTCGCTGTGACATTAAAAGCCCACCCCCCGCCCACCCCCAGCGGACGGGCCCCTCTGCTCCGCCGCTTTGAAACTTTGATTTGTAAATGCCAGTCTCAAACAGCGCCCAAATTCCAGCCCCCCCCCCCGTGCGCCACGCCGAGCTGTTTGTCCGAGTGTCAGGTTGCATCAGGATTGTCGTATATCTGACGCGGCCCGCAGGAGCTTTGTCCCACTCTGCGGGGGTCGCACGGCACCAGCGGTTGCTCTTTTTACCACCTCGCCTGCGACCCGATGGATGTTTCTATCTTCTTTTAAACAAACCAGAAACTGTTTAGTGTAAAGGTCCCAGAGTTCAGGAAAAAGCTGCAACCGGGGAATGATATTTAATAAATGACATTGATTTCCCTTTGATCGTCTAATTATTGCCACACATGCCTGCGCTTCCCACCACACACACGGAGCCTTGTCTGTAAATGTCACTGCCTTTTTATCTCATGACATGATTTAGCTTCTGCTAACCTCTCTCTCTCCTTCTCTCTCTTTGTCTCAGCGCTCAGCCCGTGGATTTCCACATTCTCCCACCCTGGCGTGAGAGACTACTCCCAGCTCACCCTTGACCTGACTAGGAATGAGCTTATTGTGGGTGCCAGGTAAGAAACCATAAATCCACTCAGCTTTTCACCCCGCAGGGCACATTACTGAGAACGTGATACCCTTTCTGACCCGCCTGTACAGTGGGGAATTTTTTTTTCTTCTGGATAATGACGCTCCTGAAGTGCTCTGCAGAGGCCTCACGGGACTATGTTAAGCTTTGACTTTGGCTAGAGGGATGAGTTTGGAACAAATATGTCATCCCGCAATAATATCTGCGGCGTGATTCGGCGTGTGCACGCTGTGATTTACTCCAGAGCTCACTTTTCCGCCTGGCGTTAACCCGTTTAAAAGCCTGCACATGCACGTACAAACCTGGTGCATAAAACTCTGATAGAGAGTTACAGCACGGCCTTTAATGTTCTCTGTGTTCGGCTGACAGCAGCTCTTTTCTGGTAATTTATTTTCATTGTTGAACACAGTCGCTCACGTCTGTTCTCCTCTCTCTCCCTAATCCAGGAACTACCTTTTCAGACTGGACCTCAGCAACATGTCGGTGGTGCAGGTAGGCGCGCTCATCTCCTCCGAGAACATCTCTTTATTGATGTTATTGGGATATTCTGGTTGTTGTTGTGTTAGCTTTTGTACATGGACAGTGCTTTAAATAATTCAGATAATGCAGGTAATTCCTTGGGGGGAAAATGCTGGGATCCGTTTTTTTTCAGAACCTCCTCTTCTCGGTCGTATCGAGCGGTTCCGCGGGAATCTGTGCTCGAGTCGAGGTTGCTCTGCTCCGCGTAGTTCACCGCCCGCGGTCACGTTCAGTCATTTTGGCAGAAGTGTCTGTCTCTAAAAGCCCGGTTTCGATTGGATTGTTCATTATTATTTGACCTACAGCGTGGTTTATACTCCTGTAGGGGTTCTACACATTATGACCACCTAGTAATACTATGCAAGTCTCCCTTGTGTGTCCAAAACAGTTGTGACTCATCTTTTTTTAGAGAAGATGTTTCACCACTCATCCAAGTAGCTTCTTCGGTTCTTCTCTAAAAATCTACAAGTCCAGTTGTGTTTTTTTGAAACCTTTTGCATTACCATGACCTGGATGACTGAGAACCTTCACAGTCATCAGAGAATGGACATGGGCCTTCTGAGGATCTCCTGTGTGTGGGGCTTTGGGTCCTATGGGTTGAGGGGAGGGGCCTCTGTGGATCATCCCGTGTTTGGGATCTAGGGAATTTGGAAGCCAGGTCACCTTGTGTTGTTCTTCGTATTTTTGTGTCTGTATCAGGCTGCATCCTGCTGGGGATGGCTGCTGCCATCAAGGAGTGTCATTGCTATGGGGTGGGGGTGTCTGGTCTGGTCTAGGTGGGTGCTACATGTCTAAGTAACATCCACATGAATGAATGAATGAATGCCAGGTCCAAACGTTTCCCAGCAGAACACTGAATTGTCACAAGGTGGTCAATGTTATTTACTTCTCCTGTTGGTGGTTTTAATGTTGTGGCTGATCGGTGTATGTACAGAGTTTCTCCTTGTACTTCAGACAGTTGTGACTTGAGATAAGTGACCAGTGTGAAAGTTAAACGTTAAATGCCGGCGAAACTTGTGCATGGGATGTACATTTACGCCGCACTTAATGACGTAACTCTGACCCAGAACCATAAATCTGGTTTAACCTTGCTCCCAAAAGCACATGATTGTCTAGTATAATTTTAATCATTATTAAATTACAATTTAAAGTCAAAGTTTAGCTACTGTAATGCTAGTGCTAGTGGTGTCACACTGACGAGGAGCAGGGCTGTTTCTTCAGGGTGTAGCATCTGAGTGTAAGGGTAGGTTTGGGTCTGAATGCATTCAGTAGGAAGGATCATAAAACATGGATGAGTGCCATCTTGTGCGTGTCTGTCCCTCCATCTGGTTCGGAAAAGGGCAACAGATCTCATTCAGTCAGAAGTTGTGTAACACATCTTACCGACTTCCGGTGGAACATCATCTGATTAGACGCTTCGGGGGAACGTTTCATCACAGAAATCTAATGGAAAGAGTTACACGAGCCTCAGGCAGAACTCTCCGGAGATACTTACTGCTTTGATTAACTTTTAACAGTTTTCTGACACTACAAAGACTTTTTTCCTTAGTTAATGAGACAAACTTTGGGAGCAACAAAGCAGCGGGCTGTCAGTCCCGTCCTCTTGGTCCTTTCATCAGATTCCCAGAATTTGCTATAAGCTTTTTATTTTTTTCCACAACTGTCATCTGGGTTCTATAGCTTAATAACATCAGTAAAAAATGTATTAGTTTATTCGTCAGCAAGAGCACAACCAAAGAAATAATTCAAGATAATCATATAAACATGACGCTATCAAAAAAAAACTTTTTTAAAATGGAATTTGCTCTTTTGAAATTTAAAATCTAAAAAAAGTTTCTGTATGTGCCACTTGTATTTTGAGAAGCTTGTTGGCTAATTTCATCTGCATTCCTGCAGCCCGTGCTCCCCTGCTGTGGCGCTCACATCAACCCCCTTATGGGGCGAGGAACCATATTTAGTAACTTCAGCACACATTTTAAATTGCGTCCCCGCGGTTTTTCGCTCAGCCAGTCAGCGAAGATCAAGGCAGCGTTCTCAGGTCGAATGAGGATCCGATGTGGTCTGAAAGGTCCTCCTCTGCATGAAAGCTGAGTGCTTTATAGTCCGAGGAAAGAGTCAGCTAATGTTGTCTAACGTGATAGTGTTGACAAGTGTTTGAATCAGCACTTATGTTCTTATGGTCTAAGTACATATTTACATTTTTTTACCAGCTAATGGTAAGGAATGGGGATGCTCCATATTGGCTTTTCTGCTGATATCTGATATTCCGATATTGTCTAACTCTTAATTTCCAATACCACCCGATACCGATATATTCAGTCTTTTTACACCAAAATTATTAGGTCACAACATAACATATCACCTATTATGGAATTAACACATTATGACTAATTTTATTGCGATGTCCCACTGGATGCAAACATAAATGCAACATGGCTTTTCAAATGTAAACACTGTCTGTGCAAAATAAGTTACTGAAAAAAGTGCCATTCATTTATTTTTGTGTGTTTTTAGAGAGAAAGTTTTGCCTCAAACAACACTACAGACAATATCAAAACAAGGAAGACAAATGTAGCGTATAACTCTGCATGATTCTTCTTGAGGTGGGTGATCAAATTTGATGTATTAAAGGAAGACGCCTTGTTTCCTCCTCTCATAACCACCTTTGCTTTGCAGTCATTGCAAATCGCAAGTTTACTGTTAGTAGGTGACACTTGGAAATACTTCCAAACCACGGACATCTCATACACCGGGCGAGCTAGCTTGTTAGCCACGGTTAGCAACCTATGAGACTAGAGTGTTGTTGTTGTTATACGTCATCAAGCACGCGCCTGTTATGTCCCATGCTGCGTTCATGCAGACTCGGAAATGCTGAAGCCTACAGAACAAACATCGGTTATAAAAACCCGATACCGATAATTCCCGATATTACATTTTTAATTCAATATCGGCCGATAATATCGGCGGGCCGATATGGTAACTTCATCGACCTTGATTTTTATTCATCTTCTGTAACCATTTCTCCTGTGAACGGCCGAGGGTTGAATCACCAATGCTAACTAGCAACCAACGTAACCAGCATGTCTTTGGACAGTGGGAGGAAGCTGGAGAACCTGGAGAGAACCCACGCAGACACAGGGAGAACATGCAAACTCCACACAGAAAGGAACCAGTCGGTACTGGATTAGAACCCAGAACCTTCTTGCTGTGAGGCGTCAATGCTAACCACCACACCGCTGTGCCATCCCAACCTTGATGCCCTACAACAGAGGTGTCAAACCCATTTGAGTTCAGAGGTCGCATACAGTTCAATTTGATCTCAAGCTACCTGGACCAGTAGCATAACAGCATAATAACTTGTAAATAAGGACAACGCCAGCTTTTGCGCCTTGTCTGGTGCAAAAATTTTAGCGTGTCGCTGTTGTTTAGCTCTTAGTCTCAGTGTTGTGCCAAAACTCTGACAAAAACAGTGCAGCCTTTAGTTGTTAATAAGGAATGCGAGCCAGATTTATGTCTTCTATGGTTTTGCAAATTCATCCCACGGGCCATATTGGACTCTCAAGCGGCCCAGTTTTGGCCCCCGTGCCATATGTTTGCTTTCCTATAGTAACACTCTAGGGTTGAAATTTGGAAATTTCAAAATGTTTCTGGCAGTATTTATGTTCGGTGTACCACGATAAAGTCTTTCCTATTCTTCTTGAACTGAAAAAGTAAAGGCGTGAGGGATACGGTCACAAGTAGGAGAGCAGCGTTAAAGTCTGCACGAATATATTTTTTTCTTTATTATTCTCTGTGTCGCGTGGGATGTAATTAAATTCAAAGGTCGCGTCGAGTGCACATGTGCTCCTCTCTGTGTGCGTTCCCCGCCGACCCCTTTAGCTCCGGGGTTGCCGCGCAGTTGCATCACACGTCACGAATTGACAAACCTCCGATTCTCAGTGGGACTGTGCCGTGTGAACCGGTGTGTCACTGTCACAGAGTAAAAGAAAAAGCAGGCTTTGGCACGAAGCAGATAGAGCGCACAGGTTCCACGCTTTGAAATGGCTCGAGGATATCGTCTTCTTTTTGTTTGTTTTTCTTAGTTTGTGAGGGCTTTCCACTGCTGCAAGGCAAATTTAATTACGTGTTCTGATTCTGTTAAAGTTAATGCAATTTCTGTTCATGCAGTTTGCAAGTGAAGTCAACGTGGGGTTGTTAAATATAGCGGCGAACTTTAAAAAAACGGGTCACCCGGCGAAAAGCACCGCTACGGCTTTAAGTCTCACATCGAACCCACTGTTGATGTTGGAGTTTAAAGGCTCGTCGCAGTGGGTTTTTGCATGTTGTGGGCCATTAACTACAAATGGTGTGTACTTTTGTACATTTTTCAAAGCATACCCCGTTTTATTAGACAGATTTTTCCCACCTTTCATCTGAATATTGGCCAAAGCTGATGCCGAAGCATCTTTTGATGGACAGCTTTGCTGTCTTGTCTTTGAACGGTGGGAAGAAGCTGGAGAACCTGGAGAGAACCCACGCAGACACAAGGAGAACATGCAAACTCCAACTAAACCTTCTTGCTGCGAGGCATCAGTGCCACCGTGCCGCCCCCACAAACATCAGTGTGTCTGAGTATTAGCTGCTCAAAAACACGCAAGCTGCATTGAACAGTGACAAAACAGGTGTCAAACAGAACCGTGGAGCTTTCCAGTTCAAAATCTGACCTAGAAAACATCTAACGGCTTATTTTCTGCACTCGTGCATAACTGTCTGTTTCAATAGCTGCCCTCCTCTCCATTATCATACGACAATAGCTGCACGATTCCCGACGCCGCGTAAACAAACAAAGGCAGAAATCAGTCTAAAAATACCCGGTCCGTTCACGAGAATAGTGTCGCGGGCAGAAATCGCACAGCTACTCCTTGTCCTTCCATAATTGCGGCAATTATTTTTTATCCGCAGAAGAATCACATTTGCAGCATCGCTCTTGCTATTATTCCAAGGACAACGGGCCGCGCTGTTTCCGCGCGGGGATGAGAGCGCGTCACCGGACCCGACTTGGTCTGACAAAGTCGCCTTTCACGGCGGCCCCGGCCGAGTGGCATGATGTGTACAGCTGCCACCCGTGTGTCACCGCCGATATCAATGCGCCCTTTGTCTGCACGTCCTGGTTGTCTCGTTTCTGGAGGAGAGAAGTTGACTTATTAGGGTCTTCGTTTGTTTTCGCCCCGGGTTGTGTTGTTCCTTGCAGCTCCGCGAAGCTTTGCAGCTCCACATCGTTACGGCATGCAGGAAGCGAACGCACGTGTATCTACAGTGGGCATGCAAATGAACATAAATTAACTTAATTTGTCTTTCTCAGACGCTCCCCTGCACACACACACACACACGTCCTCAGCTTATTGTGAACCATAGGGCTAAATGAGGCAGATCCTTCACCGCTCTGGCCGACGCGGAGGTGTCTTTGTGATGCCAAGGCTGAAATCAATGAGAACATTATACAAACTGCCTGGTGAAGCATAGAGGAGGGTCCGCACCCCGGCGCTCATTTGCCAGCAAATGAAAGCTGTCCAAAAAGACAGAGGAGGGCGGCTTCCTAAAATACTCGCTTTCTTTTGTTGTGTAACCGAGTAAGGAGGAAAAAAAAAAAGCAAGTCTCCCACTTGCCGGTCCGAGCATCAGATTCACAGTGGGTTCGTTTCTCTCTGACTGCTTGTGTGCGCTCGCTCGCTGTAGAAACATTCCAGCATTCATGTCAAAGCCACGCTGGTTCATGTGCTGTGACATTAAAGTCCTGCGTCTCACTGTTCTCATCTCTTTGTGTTTTTATCTTTTAGCAGTCTTCAGGTCTCTACGAGCATCGTCTATAAGTTTAATACGTCAGCTCAGCAGCTCTCTCTGCTACAGCCTGATTGTTATGCAGACTCTGTGGTCCTTCCTTCCTTCCTAAGCTCGGTACATACTGTATATTTATATATATATATCAGGACTGAGCGACGGTTTACTGTCAGCAATTTCAGTCATTAGCGACAGGGACTCATTTAAAAAAGCTGCTGATTCGGTCGCCGATGATTCAGTGCGCTCACTTCAGCTGCAGAAGCTTTGTTATTAGGATTTGTTTAGTAATGTAATGAATATCTGATCTCTACGCTACACTGCAAAATAATGCGTGGCAGCACGTTAGTACAGTACGTCAAACAAGCTATCGTTTCATGAATGAGCCTGAATGAGCGGTCCTCAATAATACAGAAAGCAAATGTCAGTTGTCTCTCTCTCAACCACTTTTACTCCTCTGCATCCATTCAGCCATCATCACATCCCTTTGCAGATCGTTAGCAAGCTACACCGATCAGGCATAACATTATGACCCTCCCACAGTGGGATGTATCTGTGGATCATCCCACAGATACTTGATCAGTTTGGGATCTAGTGAATTTGAAGGCCAGGTCAACACCTTGTGATGTTCTTCATGTTTTAGTTGTTCCTAAAGTGTTTTTTGTGTCTTCATCCTGCTGGGGATGGCTGCTGCCATCAATGAGTGTCATTGCTATGGGGTGGGGGTGTCTGGTCTGGTCTAGGTGGGTGCTACATGTCTAAGTAACATCCACACCAATGAATGAATGAATGCCAGGAACAGACATCTCCGTGCAGAGCACTGAATTGTCATTACATCAGTGGTCATAATGTTGTGGCTGTTCACTGTATATATGAAGCCAGAGGTTCAGGACTCCCACCTTCCATTAAAACCTCATAATCAACGTTTTGCACAGAAGCATTTTTTATTTGTGGGTTTGTAGTGTTACCTCACAAGGTTCTTCTCGCAGCTTAAACCACTTAAACGATCCAAAGTTGAAGATGCAACTTATTTTGACGGCCGCCCGTCAGAGTGAGGTAAAGGTAACTGCAGCAGCTTCACTCGGAATCCAAGCCGAGCTGTAGAGACGGAGGCGGGACGCGAGGCACGACCGCCTTTACCTTAAAACAAAGCCTCGTCCGTTGAGCACAGGTGAAAGTCATACTGACGCGGTTCAGGGCTAACTCGGTGATTGATTGTAAAGCAAACCGAGGAGGGTGGCCCGCCCGAGAGTCTAATCACAATGCTGCATTCAGGACCGGCTGACCTGGGCTTTCCGAATGTAACCGCACACTGTCACCGCCCCTCCCCCCTCCGGGTTAGCGCTGGCTTCCCCCTTTAGCGCCGGGCCGATTGTATACGCGACGGTGTGTGTAGTTTGTTTGTCAGCAAATGGGCGCTCCATGACGGCACCAAATTAGAAAGCCAGCCCCGCTGCCTCCCACCCACCTGGAGCCAAGACTGAATGCAAGCACAAGAGGATGGATTGGACACAGTTTCTCATGGTTTATATATATATACGTGAGTGTGTGTGTGTGTTTGGAGGGAGACGAGTGTGCAGTGCCAGCTTTTCGGGCAGAGGATTTTAAAGACGGACCGTG
The DNA here is from genome assembly GCA_005024645.1 of Planiliza haematocheilus. Classification (NCBI taxonomy): domain Eukaryota; kingdom Metazoa; phylum Chordata; class Actinopteri; order Mugiliformes; family Mugilidae; genus Planiliza; species Planiliza haematocheilus. The sequence continues at coordinate 1,156,219 of SRSE01000170.1, read as the reverse complement.
CCAGAGGCGGGAGGACTGCTGAGGTGCTGATGCCAGGTCTTTTAAAGGCTCAGCTCGGGCCGTTCTGTTCCGGCACCTGGGAGAACACCTGCTACGGCCATTACTGAGCAGGCAAGCGGAGAAGAATGAATGTGTAGGCAATCGGAGGAGAAGGAGAGAGCGAGAGGGTGGGGAGGGGGTAAGACGGCGAGGGCAGACGGGGATAAAGAGGTAGGCAGGGGCCGGGGAATGAGAGACAGCAAAGATAACGGTGGGGGGGGAGGAGTGAGCGCTGGAGGGCGAGGCCGGGAGAACGGCTCCGAGGACCACACGTACCGAGCGGAGATGAAGACGAATTGCAAAGAGAACAGGAGTGAATATGAGAGGGGGCGTGAGGGAGGTGACAAGCTTCCACTGTGCTCGTGCTCAGCGCTCTCTCCCGGCGCTGCTCGCTCTATAAGTGTCTCTGTGTCTCTGCGGAGTCGTGCGAAATTGTTTCCTCAGTGTGCAGCGGCTGCAGGTGCAGGACACGTCCGTGGGGAGCCATCAGAGATGATTTCTCTCTTGCAGACGACGCCTCCCCGTTGTTGTGCTTTTGTGGAGGGAGAGCAGAGTTTGGACACATTTTCAGTGAATGGAGAAGCAGTGGCAGCGCGTCCCCCGCTGTAAGATAAAAGAAAGATCAACGCCGCTCCTTAAGCTCTTTTCAAGTGACGCCAGTACTGTTCAAATAAGATTCATGTTCAAACACAGTGCATGCATCACTCTCTAAATGCCAGAGCCAGGTCGGTGCACGTAGGTCGGTGCCGTCCTCTAAGACTGCAGCTAGACTCTTATTAATCAATGAGTGATTGATGACATGCACAAGGCACGGGCCAGTTTTGCTAACAACAAGCGCTAACACCAGAAACTGTTGGTCCTGTTTTATTTGGTGGAGCACAACCAGTCCGTCCAGTGAGCCGCCACGCACCACACCACACCACAGACCTGGTTCACTTAAAGGAGGCGTCACTTTACCCTGCGTGGACGTGGGCCTTCTGAGGCTACGGGTGCAAATTAGCATTGTTGCTATAATCCAGCATGTTTACGTCTATTGCTCTCTGAATAGATGTTCATAAGTGAGCACTGTCCATATCAAATAAATAAACTTAGGTTTAACCCCCTTTATAATGCATTTTGGACTGCCGTAATCACGTCACGGTTCGAGTTATCGGGGAATCTCAGCGCTAACAGAGAGAGACAGACAACCATTCACACTCACACCTACAACCAATTTTGAATCACCAATGAACCTAACCATGTGTTTGGACGGTGGGAGGAAGCTGGAGAACCTGGAGAGAACCCACGCAGACACAGGGAGAACATGCAAACTACACCGAAAGGAATCAGTCGGCCATAAATGTATTTATTTCATAAGGAATGAAAACAAATTGAACTTCAGTGGCCAAAGTCAGCCTGTAAATTAAGCTTTACTTTAATCTGCGTCATTTAAATGCATGTAACACAACAGATTGTCGCCCGGTGCCGTCCGTGATTCTCCATTTGTTTGCGGTGGGTCGCCGGCAGCCAACAGATCTTCAATTAATTGCCTTTCTAAGGTTTATAGATTGAGCGATTTGGTTGCTGCAGTCACAAATTGCCTTCTCTCCTCGCGTCGGCGTGTTCAGACCGACGACAAATGAAGCTTGAACCCGAAACCTTTTTTGTTTTTCCTCATTAAAGATTAATATTGGAACATTGAAGTCAATAACAACACAACAAAAACATACACGGCACCGTATGCTCTCAGCTCTCATGTGTTTTACCTTTAGAGTGTACCATGCTGTACAGTAAAGTAATGCCGCACACTGTGCCGCACGTAAAAAACAAACACTCCATCACCCACCCAGCGAGCTCACAGTGGGACTGCTGGGGCGTCCCGCCGAGGCAAAGCTCAGACTCTGAATGTCAGATTCTGCAGCGCATTCTCAGAGTCTGATATCTCTGTTCTCCACCCTCCTTCCTTCTTCTTTTTTCTTTTAACTCTTCTCCTTGTCTTTTTTTTTTTTTGTGGGATGTAGTGCTCGTATTAGCGCTGGGCCTGATTGCAATCCTCCCACATGCACTGTCCAAGCAGCACCCACTGACAGAGCTCTCTCTCCGAGGCTCAGATGTGCCGGTCGGCCGCAATCAGAACAGCAGGGGGGAAGGTGGTGGGAGGAATGTGTGTGTGTGTGTGTGTGTGTGTGGTGGGGGGGTAAAGCCGAGGAGTGGGAGAGCTGGAGTGTCTGATGGGTCGGAGAAGACGAGGAGGAGGAGGAGAGCTCCGGTCTGTGTCATCCGTCTTTGTGTTGGGATGCAGATGTGCTACCGTGAGCAGCTGCAGAAAAGAAATAACAGCAACTTTTTTTTGATTGGGCAAACTTTCATGTCTGACGCCAGCGGTGCGCGCGCTCCCGGGTCTCAATCTTCCTTTCACCTCCTTCCCTTTTCCTCGCCTCCTTTTTGTAGTTTCAGAGTAATGGAAAATAACACAAGCGGAGCCATGTTTAGATGGCTCTTTCTTTCTTCCACTTTTGCAGGGTGCTAACAGCAGATAGGATATTGATTTGTCTCCCGCTAACATTTTTGTACAAGACCACGGTGTTGCAGAGCGGCGCTGAATACCCTCGCCTTTGGATGGAGTGCTTTCTTATTTCATTTCTTATTTTTTTCTTCCCCCAGCAGTTAGCGTTGCCCTTGTCAGTTTTCGTCTGTAGTTTCGGGAAGAAACGTTTTCACACGCCGCTGCGCCGAGCCTCCGCCTCACACGCAGATTCTCTCTGCCTTTGCATTTTTATTTCCACGTGCACTTAGAGATTAAAGGTCACGGCATCAAAGGCTCTGAGAGGACGGGATCTGCCAGGTATCAACAAGCTCTGTTGGTGCGAGGGCCGCAGATGTTACGGATGTGTCTAAGTACCAGCACCGATAGAGACAGAGGACACGTGGTAAGGAAAATAAGGAGAGAGTATAAAAATGCGAAGGAGGTAAGCTGCAGGTATAAACGTTCCGGAGTGAAAAGAAAGTATTCTGCCCTTTACCGACGTAATTTAGAAATGGAATTTAGGCATTTCACGCCCCGAGCGGGTAACTAAAAGCACAGCAAGTTCGGGAAATTGAAAACAGAATGAGAGCCGCCGAAACTAATGAATCTAAAGAAAATAATAAGTCTGACAATAACTCTTAATATCAAACGCTTAAATCACCTCCTGCAGATCTTAAAGATGGTCCCGAACGCTTTGTGTTGATGGCTTGAATTTACAGCAGCTGGATGGGTTGACGCCAACATGGCAGAACTTTAACAACTCTGTGTGATCATGTAACAAAACTCGAGTCATTGCAAGTGGTTTCATTTTGCCTTTTCTGCTGAATTTTCTTTAAGAAATACCTCGTTGATAGATATAGCTGTCCCAGTTACATTGCTTGGCGTCTGACTTGATACTGCAGATGGTTTGTTACAAAGAAACATCTGCAAAGGAAACAGTTTGAAAAAGGTCAGGTACTCTAAAAAAAAAAAAAAAATACTTGACAAGTGATTGGATGAACCATCTGCCTATCAACGTCTACCATGGGCGAACTTCATTGCACAGCTGTACAACGATAAACTGGTCAATGTTAGCCCAATCATAGATGAATGGGTTGAGGTATCCATTCTTCAATTAGCTGGAAGTTAGTTGGAAACAGCCGCTGCTGGTTTGACGTCAGTGTTAAACCTGAAACTCACCATTTGCTCCCGAGAATTGACTCACTGGATGTTGATTTGTCGAACCACTTGGGGATCGGCAATCGCAAATCCACAGCATGACGCACCACAAATTGGCTCCCCCATGTGATCTTGGGATCCTCCCAGAACCCTTCTCTATCTCAGGGTCCCACGAGTTATCTGAGGATAGATAATAGAACAGTATGCACACAGCAATGTTAAATAACCAAAGGAGAAACGATTAATGCAACATCATTACAAAATACACAGATCAGGCATAACATTATGACCACCTTCCTAATATTGTGTAGGTCTCCCTTGTGCCTCCAAAACAGACTCATCAGAGAATGGACATGGGTCTTCTGAGGGTGTCCTGTGGTGGGGGCCTTTGGGTCCTATGGGTTGAGGGGAGGGTTCTCATCCCACAGATACTTGGATCAGTTTGGCATCTAGTCAATTTGGAGGCCAGGTCAACACCTTGTGATGTTCTTCATGGGTTTTTTTTAGTCGTGTGTGGGCTGCTGCCATCAAGGAGTGTCATTGCTATGGGGTGGGGGTGTCTGGTCTGGTCTAGGTGGGCGCTACATGTCTAAGTAACATCCCAGGTTCAAAAGTTTGCCAGAAGAACATTGTATTGACACAAGGTGGTCAATGTTACGTCACCTAGCAGTGGTTTTAATGTTGTGGCTGATCGGTGTATGATACACACTAAGCAAAAACATACATGCAAGAAAGAAAAAACAAAAAACATATTAATTATTCCGAACCAGTTCATTTAGAAGAAAGGTGCCGGTAGAAACTGACCTCTAATTAAGCAAATAATTGAATTTGAGTGAATTGTTAAGAGTTGCAGCAAAAACGCTTTTTTAATGACAGCAAACTGGACTAAATACAATTTGTTTGTTCTCTCCTTGGCAATGCCTGCGGGCGTAGAGGGGTGTCGAAGTGATAGGCGGACGAGGAGCGAGGTCTTTGTCAGTCCATCAGATAATCCCTGCATAGATAAGCCATGGAGGTGGAATGTAAACACCATATTACTGTCTGGAACTCCTCCTCGTATCTGTCTCCATCCGTCCACCTGCAGCTAAACCCACCGCTCCAGCATCCCCGCACATGTTCTCTATCGCTTCTTCTACCATTGCCACCGCTCTTGAAATCCCTCCTACTGAAAAAATAAATAAATAAAAAATCACCTCTCTGTGACATTTCTCCTCAGCAGAACATTATATTTGCTCCTGATGCGGAACTGCTGCCTGAATTCCTATCAGGTTAATGCCCCCATTGAATTTTTCTCCGTGAGCCCATTCATTAGGTTGCTCTGCTGGTTTGCCATTGTACGGAACAATCTGGTCGTGCATCAATATGCAGACCCGAAAACAGTATTGTACATACTTACTCGTGCTGCCTGCTATAATGGATGCACATACCATGGCAAAGCCGCCCATTCATCCGGGCAGATGTCTCGCGCCGCCGCTGTTGAACCGAGATTTCTTTTGCACAGGACTGGAATAAACTCGCAGACCGGAGAAAAGGAGTCCAGCTTGACTTGGGATTTTTGTCTGATCTCGTAGGCGTGCTGCTGTTGAACCGCACTGTTCCGTGTGGCAAAGCACAGTCAAATTTCTCGGTGATTGGTTTGCCCTTTTGGTAAAACGCGCAGGGGATAAGGGATTGTGGAAAATAACAACTTTGCTTTGAGTATGTGTGTGTGCTTGTGGTTTCTCTATAGTCTATTTATTCGGGATTAAATTAGGAGTACTGATAGGAATTCAGTTATGATGGTTAGGTAAAGGGCGCCAAGGTGGTTAGCACTGATGCCTCACAGCGATAAGGTCCCGGGTTTGATTCCATGAGCCGACTGGGCCTTTCTATCTGAGTTTGCATGTTCTCCCTTTGTCTGTGTGGCTTCTCTCCAGGTACTACAGCTTCTTACCACCATTGGTGATTGCCCGTAAATTACGCCCATAGGTGTGAGTGTGAATGGTTTTCGGTGTTAGCCTAGCGATGGACTGGCGACCTGTCCAGGATGTACCCCGCCTCTCGCCCGATGAAATAAGCGGGTACAGAAGATGAATGAATGAATAAATGGTTAGGGTAAAGCATGGTTTATACCTCTGCAGCACATAGACTACGTAATCTACGTACGTAGCCTATGCCAGGGCGAGCCATTTGTACTTGTGCCTCATCAGTCTGGATAATGCTGCGTTCCAGATCATTTATCCCACTTCGAGTGAACTAGATGCGACCTCAAAGCGTTGCGGGAGAACAAAGTTGAACATAAACAACAAACATGGCTGACTGCTATAAGATAATATTTGTTTTGTTTCCAAAATTGGAGTGTCCCAAAAATCACCACCTCTGCTGAAAGCTAACGATCAAAAAACTGGTTCGCTGTTGTTTTGTTATGTCACGTTAGGCTGCACTTCAACATACACATATCTTCACGCAAAAGACATGTTGTGTAATAGGACAAAAAACAACAAATAAATACATTTTGTAGTGTAGTAAATTGTGTCTGTGTAGGTTCTCAGTCATCCAGGTCATGGTAATCCAAAAAAGGTTTCAAAAAAGGCAACTGGACTTGTAGATTTTTGGAGAAGACGTTTCACCACTCATCCGAGTAGCTTCTTCAGTTCTGAGGGACTGGTGGGAAGTCTGAGGTTTAAATAGGAACTCTTCCTGAGAAACATTGCTTGTTATGCTAATAACCCGAAACTGGTGCAGCTATTCCCACTAACGATGTAGTAAATTATGTCTTAACATTCACATTGTGCATGTCCGTGGGCCATTCTTCTGCGACGTCAAGCTGCTACATCTCGTGAAGTCGGGGTAGATTGATTTTCCCCAACTTTACTAGTAGGACCTCCAACTTCTTGCGGCATTCCAGAGGAACCTGGAGTTTTCTGGAACGCAGCATTACTCTGTAAAAAAAAACACCTCCCAAACACTAGTCGGCGCTGTGTCTTTTTTTGCCTGTTGTGTAAATTTCTGTTTCTACTCCCCGGTTCGCTTTCAACAATGGCGACTAAAATTTTTGCTGAAATTTTTGCTTGTCACGCAAATGTTTGTACCTCAATTAACCTTTCCTAGATGTGTTCCATTGTTATTGATCCAAAACAATCAATTTGAAAATTTGCGAAGATGGAGAAGCAGCCGAAAATACTAAAGCAAAAACACGCTACTACCAAGCTGACCAATGCACGCCTAGCTACGCCGTTAGAGTCTGCGTAGGGTCTGGGTTATCGCCGTGGCTACACCATCAAATATTAAAAGTTTGGTTTTGGTTTATGAATGAAAAATAATGGTGCGATATGGGGTTAGCCAGTAAGTTGGGATGTTTTGAGGTTAGTATCCTTAATATCAGTGGTAGCCATACAAACATTGTGTGTGTGTGTGTCTAGAAATAAGAAAACAATACTTCTTTGTATTCCTTTTTAGTGTAAATGCCATCATCTGTGATGCGAAGTTGGATCTTATTTCCTTTTCAGTTCTCTCCAAAGACTTGCTTTGCTTTTGAGGTCACCTCTGTTTTTTTTTTGGTTCCTTATTTATCAAGTGTTTTTTTTTTCCTTAGTTTTCTTGCTGAGAAATGTCAAAAGTTCTGAAGCAACAGTGGACCCCCGCGCGTTCGGGGGCCTGGGATTTGTCCTTGACGTGGTATTTGTGTTCGCGGTTGTTTGAGCTGAGCATGCGGTCTCCGGCTCCCACAGCCAGCTGATGATGAGCAAACCCCCCCTTCCCCCCCGGTGGCCGTCCTGCTGTGCGACATGATGGTCTGTCTCTTCGGGCACTGGCTGACAGTGGCATTCGAGCAAAACTGCACCGCGGCGATCCGTGTTTGCAACTTTAAGAAAATCGGAGGTGAAAGTAATAAGATGGATTTCTGTGCCCTCCTCCCACTGAGTGGTCTCTATAGAATGTGACTCACCGTTGTTTTATGTGCTGTAAACAAATGTGTTTGTGGTGTAGTTGTGCAGAATGTGTGCAATTATTTACTGGAGTTAATGCACGAACCTGTGTCCCTGATAAATGCTGATACTTTTAATGGAATGGTGAGAATGTGAGCTTATTATTTTAATCTGCTATCCAGACTATGGGAGTCAGTTGAAAGAAAGCTACTGTCATGATGCCACACAACTGCAGCGTCTCAGGCTCAGCTGTGAGAATTTGCACTTGAACATTAAAGCAAGACATTCATATTATACCTTAGTTTTTTCTTTTTGTGCATGTGTAAGGTCTGCAGAGTAACTCAAACGCAAATTCATTCATTTTCTGTAACCGCTTGTCCTCTGGAGGCTTGTCCTATCCCAGCTGTCATTGGGCGAGAGGCGGGGTACAACCTGGACAGGTCTCCAGTCTGTCTCAGGGCTAAGAGAGAGACAGACAAACATTCACACTCATACCTACAGCCAATTTAGAATCACAAAGGAACCTAACCAGCATGTCTTTGGACGGTGGGAGGAAGCTGGAGAGAACCCAGACACAGACACAGGGAGAACATTCAAACCCCACACCCAGAACCTTCTTGCTGCGAGGCATCAGTCCTAACCACCACACCACTGTGTCACCCAAGTCACCATCCACCTCCACCATTTATGAAAAACAGAAACAGCAAAAGCACAAAACAGAAATTACTACTTATGACGTGATGAATTTGACAGGATGGGTATAATTGGCACACAAACTCATGATATGCTCTAATTGGTTGACCATAAACCTCAGAGTGGACCAGCTGACCAATCAGACCAAACTGGAGGTTGAAGTATGTCAGACACAGCTGCAGCAGTGAAGTGTGTTTCCGTATTGCTGGGAACAAAGCACCAGGTGACTGAGTTGTGCACTCAGATCTGTGGACGGCTTAGCTTAGCGCCCAAACGGCACAGTTCTCTGCAGTGAGAAGCAAGAAGAGCTTTTTGAATGACAATTAGCGCTATGCCAGCCTGTTATTTAGGGGGAGGGTTAAGTTTTCTGCGCAGTAAGATGTGTAAATCTGTTCTAACGCCCCAAAATAATGTTATAAACTTGTAAGGAGCATGACGTGGTAACTTTAACATACTTTACTGTTTATTAGTGACAGAAAAAATCTGGATTCTGCAAACTTAACCGATTAAAACCTTTCAAACCCTCCTGAATCTGATGGTGAATTATATTATATGAAGTGCACTCATGTGTCACGTGACTCTGAAGGGGAAAGTACATTAACGCCGGTCTTAAAAGGGATATATATGTACACATATGTTGCTCTCGTTAATGGCTTAAAGGCAGCAACGTTGCCGAGTGGTTTAGATGATAAAAGCAGCAGCTTCGTCGAGGGACCGTTCACGGCTGGGGAGAACAGCTGCTTTGAGCGTTTGCTGCTGTTTGGGCCCGGCATTCATCATTTCCCCCGCAGCTGATCAAGGTCAAGAGATCGGAGCTGAGTCAACAGGTCATCTGTCTTGTCTTGTGTAAACTCCCTCATCAACAGAGATGCCTGGGAACATCCCATTATAGCGCAAGACAAATAAATGCATCTGTTGGTGGAGGTGTTTTTCTTGGACGCTTGCATCCCTCCGAGACGGGAGGAGCTGACATTTGGTTATGCTGGAGACATGCTGACCTTTTCTCATGCAGGTAGCATTAGTCTGAAGTGGTGTACGTTCCTTACGTGTGGTTTTCCACCTACAGTGCTTTATGCGCGCTGAGCCGCGGTCCTCAAGGACAGAGCGGCTTCACGTTGAGGATGGAGATGAATGAAAGGTCACGGGGTGGACGCTAAGCCGACCCCGGCCAGATATTCGTACCCATGTCCCGTTGGCGGTATCGAGCTCTTCTCTCGCCCCGCGTTTGATGAGTCGCGGCTGATTTCATTCACACTCTTCATTAATTTCTGCGCCCGCGACTTGGCCGGAGATTTAATTATTGATGTGGCCTTTGTCGGGATGGCGGGATAATCTGCGAGCCGCGGAGCTTAGGGCGAAAGTGGGCTACTCGTCACGGCGTAATGCGCCGCGCTCTGCTGGCCGGGAAAGAAAGGCGATTTTTTAATAGGACGCAGGACGTGTTTATCAACGGTACCTGGGAGTTATTTTCATATGGATTTATGCTTCCACCCCAGAGAAATCTGCTGTGACTGTTTGTGCTTTATTTAAGTATTAAATATGTCAAATAAATCTTCTCCTTTACATAAAAACAAGAACGTAATGACACCCTGTCCGTTCGCCTGCACTACACCTGCATCTTTCTCTGTGTGGGTGCACTAAGTGTTTGAGGAAGACGAGGAATAATCCACTGTGCTGGTTGGCTGGTCGTGGAGAGACGGTCTGCTTTCACCTGCCAGCCTCCCTAATGTGGAATTACAGTGAGTGGGAGGCGGCAGCAGCAGAATCAGCAGCAGCAGCAGCAGCAGAGCAGCATGGTGAGTGGGCAACCACATACAGGCTGTTAGCGCACACGCCGAACCAAACAATGCACTCACCTCAGCGCTTTAGCATCACAAGAGGACAAAAAAACGCTTCCTCTTCCAGTTGCGATTATTCGAAAGATCATTTCTGCTGTTAAATGCCCACTACTGCTGCAACAACTAAACAGCTATGTTATATTTTAATTATGTTAATAACCATAATTCATACAGGCAATGCTCAGTATAGCTTCTACATTTTAATACTTAGCTCTGGGGTACGTCGGGCGCTTCATTAAAGATAGGACGTCCACTTGATAATTTAAGGCTGGTAATTGGAACTGGGATTTTTTTCCTTAAGTATGAAACCATAACACTGCTCTTTATGCGAACAGTATAAATAAATGGGTTGAATACAGAGAACTAATTTCCCTTTACGCCGATTAGCCACAACATTATGACCACTCACTAGGAGAAGCACATGACATTGAAACATCTTGTGACGATACAATCAAGTGTGGATGTTCCTTAGACATGTAGCACCCATCTAGACCAGACCAGGCACCCCCATCCCATAGCAATGACACTCCTTGATGGCAGCAGACATCCCCAACAAGATGCAGTCAACAACTAAAAAACATGAAGAACATCACAAGGTGTTGACCTTTCCTCCAAATTCACTAGATCCCAAACTGATCAAGTATCTGTGGGATGATTCACAGAGGCCCCTCCCCTCAAAGGCCCCACCACTAACACCATCCTGTTGCCAGACACCACAGGACCCCCTCAGAAGACCCATGTCCAATCTCCGATGAGTCACAACTGTTTTGGAGGCGCAAGGGAGACCTACACAATACTACGAAAGTGGTCATAATGTTATGCCTGATCAGTGTTTGTGTGCATACTTGAAATATCCAGATCCTCGTTGTCATTCCCCACCTGTCCAGCAGATGCCCTCAGACTCTCCGGCTCTTTGCCAGTAACCTGAGTCCGTTCTCTCATTTAGCCCCAGCTCATATCCGCTGACCTCCTTCTCGTTTCTCGCTGTTTCAACCTTTTACTCCATCTATGCATCTCAAATTCTTGTTCGATAAACCCCGCCGGTGGTTGGTGTCTGGATTTAGACCCGCTGCCCGACTACAAGCCCGTTCACTGACAATTTAATCCCTCTGATTTCTAAGAGCTTTGTCTTTGTGGGTCCTGCCTGAGCTTGGACGGTTCTGTTAGATATAGATATCCTCCAGCAGTTTTCAGGATTTTTGCATTCTCCACCTTATTTCTTCATTAGAGCAGCGGTTTCCAAATAGCTCAGGGTGTCAGTTAACACAAGAACTCTTGTAAGAGCTGAAGAGTAAATAAAAATATGTAAATGAACATGAAAGCTGCCCAGGCTTTGCGTTCCACTCATGGACACTTTTTGTAGCTAGAAACCAAAACCTCGAAAGCATAACGATGTCAGTGCCAGCTCATATATCAGCTTATTGTGAAATTGAATCACTTTCAGTTGAGTAGTCAGACACAATCTGTTGAACTGATCTCTTGTTATACACTACCTGGCTAGAAAAAAAAAACTCCTTATATTTCACTAGACCACCTTCAGCTTCAGATCTTGTATTGATGATGAGAGAGTCTGACCACTGCTCAAAGCTTCTCCAGCACATCCCAAAGATCCTCAATGGGGTTAAGGTCTGGACTCCTCCATCTCATGCTCCCTGAACCACTCTTTGACAATCTGAGCCCCATGAATCCTGACATTGTCATCTTGGAATATGATCCATTGATGGAATAAGCTGCTCATTCAGTATATTCAGGTAGTCAGCTAATGAACCTAGACCTGAGCAACTGCAGCAACCCCAGATCATAGCACTGCCCCATAGCACAGGCTTGTACAGTAGACACTAGGCATGATGGCTGCATCACTTCATCTGCCTCTCTTCTTACCCTGATGCCCCCATCACTCTGGAACAGGGTAAATCTGGACTCATCAGACCACATGACCTTCTTCCATTGCTCCAGAGTCCAATCTTTATGCTCCCTAGCAAACTGAAGCCTTTATTTCCAGTTATCCTCACTGATTAGTGGTTTTCTTAAGGCTACACAGCTGTTCAGTCCCAATCCCTTGAGTTCCCTTCACATTGTACAGTACGTGTGGAAATGTTCTTACTTTCACTATTAAACATAGACCTCAGTTCTACTGTCGGTTTTCTTCCATTTGATCGCCAATCACGATCAATCAGGATGTTTTTCCGACCTCATTTCTTTCTCAAAGACGATGGTTCTCCACTCTCCTTCCAGTTTTTAATAATGCGTTGGACAGTTCTTAACCCAGTTTTAGTAGTTTCTTCAATCTCCTTAGATGTTTTCTCTGCTTGATGCCAATGATTTGACCCTTCTCAAACAGACGAACATCTTTTCCACGACCACAGGATGTGTCTTTAGACATGGTTGTTGAAGAAATGAGAAGCTACTCATTGCATCAGTTGGGGTTAAATAACTTGTTTCCAGCTGAAAGATAATCACCCATGCAGTAATTATCCAATAGGAGGCTCCTACCTATTTGCTGAGTTGAATCCTGGTGGCGACTTCTTTTTTTTTTTGGCCAGGCTGTGTATAAACTGCGTTGGAAATGTGGCTCTTTAGGTTGACATATTTTTCTAAATGCCGCTTTTCACGCTTGAAATCCGTCTGAAAAAGGCAGAAGCCGTCTTTGTCGGGTCTGCATTCACGGCTGAGCGGCTGTTTCTCGTCTCCCGCTGCCGTCCGGCACCTAGATGTATTTCTTGACAGCGTGAACATTTAGATGTTTTTAAATGCCGCGTGCGCCGAATGCACAAACACCCTCGGCGCACCGACTGTTTTCCCCAGAGCCGCGTGCGTTGACGAAGGTGCAGCCCGGTGACCTGCTGCACGGATTCAGCCTCCTGGTGTTTAACACGGAGAGGAATGAGGAGTGGGAAAGTGTGTTTGTGTGTAGGTGACTGTGAATAGACGGCGTTGATGTGTATGTGCGAATGAAACACAAAGGAGAGGATGTGGGTGTGTCCACGGATCAGTGTTTAGAGACAATGAGCTGCCAGACAAAGCCATGTTTCATCCGTCCACATTTTTGGCTTTGGTAACACTACTATATCTGTGTGTTTATGTAAGTCAATATTCACCTGTGGGTGTCTGATGTAGTTGTGTGTCTACTGATACAGTAATTCCTACATTTATTTGCATTTCGGCTTTGAATTCTATGTAAATGAAAATCGCTTGATGCCGAAATAAGGGAGCATTTTAATATGTAAGTGTCGAATAAAACGATTTACCGTGCATCTGCAGAATTGGGATCAAAACCAACGTGTTTTGTTTTTTTGTTTTTTTTCCCCTTTTTGAATAAATCTATTTGCAGCACTTCAAGTCTCTGCTATGAGCAGCCTGCTCCTGCTCCATTTAAAACACTTCAATTTGAGTGTTGTGAGAGTGTTACAAACACCGAATCGAAAACAGCAGAGCAGAGGCGTGATGAGATTTCAGCTCCTCTACTTCAAACCTGCACTCGGGTGCTTTGTTTGTGCCGGGGTCGGTCGGTGACATCCACGCTGACACTGAAAATCTATTTTCTCTCAAACGGAATTCCAAGATGTTTTGCAGAAAGAACAGTTTGTCCAAACGTCTTGTGTTGATGTCTCTATCAGGGGTTTTGTTTGCACACTATATATATCGATGATAACATTTGAAGCTATACAATATTAAATAACGACCTAAAGTAACAACAGATTTTTATGATTTTTTTACTACAAATAAAAGGAGAGGACCATACAAGCAACAAAGGCTGACTGAAATCCCTCTTTATTACTTAGCAGGGAAATTATTGTCCTATATAAAGTGTGCAAATTTGCATAAATGTGCACAGACATGCTCTATATCACTGCACAGGGTTAGAGGGTTTTGCAGCCATGATCTGTATTTCAAATCAAAGCAACTAATCACCGCTATACGGTGCATGAGGCTGCTCGGCCGCGCTCTCGTTCTTTGGTCGTTAGGGTTAGGGGTCTTTTATCGATAATTTGAATAAACACCGACAAGATGTGCAGATTAGAACTAACTAAGAAGAACTAACATGCGCTGATCAGGCGAAACATTATGGCCACCTTCCTAATATTGTGTAGGTCTCCCTTGTTGCCTCCAAAACAGTCAGAGAATGGACACGGACCTTCTGAGGGTGTCCTGTGGTGTCTTGCAACAGAATATTGTTAGTGAGGGGTCTTTGAGGGGAGGGGACTCTGTGGATCATCCCACAGATACTTGATCAGTTTGGGATCTAGTGAATTCGGAGGCCAGGTCAACACATTGTGATGTTGTTTTTAAGCCATTTTCGTGGCTGCATCCTGGTGGGGATGACTGCGGAAATCAAGGAGTGTCATTGCTATGGGGTGGGGGTGTCTGGTCTGGTCTAGGTGGGTGCTACATGTCTAAGTAACATCCACATGAATGAATGAATGAATGAATGAATGAATGAATGCCAGATCCTTAAGTTTCCCAGCAGAACATTGTATTGTCATAAGATGGTCAATGTTATTCACTTCTCCTGTCAGTGGTTTTAATGTTGTGGCTGATCGGTGTACATTACAAGTAAGAAACAACATAAATATCAATCATGACCCTTTTTAAAAGCCCGTTCCTTTCCAAATACTGAGGTAGTGGGACTGTGGACGTCTCGGTGGTGGATGTGTGAATGATCACAGCTCACCTGTGACGCCTGTGCAGTTATTTAAAATCCCGCTGCATGCCTTCAGTCAGCACTGACGCACGTTTTCTAGTAACGTGAGTAATGCAGGAAAATTTAATAGTCAACCCTCGAGCCCGCGCTGTGCCGGCGTTTTCTGACGAGCGGGTCCGACGAGGCCGCGATGCGTCACCGGTTTCCCGCCACCTGCGAGCGCTGCCAGTGGTGTTCGCTCCCGCTGCTGCGTAGGTGTTCTTTCCTCTGCACCACCTTGTGCCAAATCGGGCCATATTGTCAAGCGGCGAGCGACTTTATACGTGTTAGAGGTGGGTCGCTGCCTGAAACGGGAGATCACGCGAAGATGGGGATCGCTGGGCTGGGAGTGTGATGACTCGAGCAACAGTTACAGTTTTTAAGCCCTAGCTGTCGTCGCAATCTTTCAGTATCACTAAGCTTTCCCTAGTGAGTTTAACTTGTTACAGACTCTGACACAAGCGGTTAGAGCTGGTGCCTCACAGCGAGAAGGTCCAAGAAGGTTCTTGGTTCCCTTTTCTGTAGAGTTTGCAGGTTCTCCTTGAGTTTGCGCGGGTTTCTTCCTGCCGTTATCAAAAACATGGAGGCTAGGTTTTGCCCATCTGACCGTGCAATTTCGTCATCACGCCCGCTGATAGGGGGGGACAAACGGGTCTGCTGTCCCGGGCCCAGGATAGAGGGGGGCCCCAGAACTGGGCCCTCATTACATTATGGAATAATTAAAAAAACAAAAAACAAATTAAAATAGTCCTATTTGTTGAAAAAAAATATGTAATATTTGAGTTACATAAAAGCTTTTTATTTGTTTTCTTCCTAATTGTCCTTGAAATAGTGGTCAAGAACCCCCCCATTCCCATAGCATAATGACAAATAAAGCGCTTTACTTTTTAAATCCTCCAGTGTTTGTTTTTTTCCTCATTTTTAATGATTTTCTTGTCTAAACTCAGACATCCAGTCCCTCTGCGGCGGTTTCACAGAAAAACCATCTCCAACCGTAACAAGTGTCAAGACGGCTCCTATTCAAACGGCCGCCACTCCCCTGACACACTTATTTACAATATTCATGAGTTATAATTAGTTGTCGCACATGATGTTAGCGGCGTGTCAGCGAGAGGCGGCCGCCTTATCAACACAGCGCCACATTTCGGGAGCGACCACAGCCGCGGCCGCTCGCTGGACCGTCTTTACTTCATTAGCACCCCCCCGCTCTCTCTCTCTCTCTCTCTCTCTCTCTCTCTCTCTCTCTAACTCCATTTCTCGTTAAAATAAATAATAATGATAATAATTCATTGTCAGTCCTGGCCACCGTCGTCTTGCAGTAAAAGTGATGAATCCTCTATCTTGCTCCTAATAGTATTTTCTGCAATTTTATTTGGTCCATAAAAAAAATAAAAAAAATCATATTTATTTATTTATTTATTCATTCATTCATCCCCCTCTCTCCCAGTAAAGATGCCGGGGGCAGCAAAGTGCTCTTATTGTGTTTAAGGAGTGGTGAAATTGGGAGAAATGAGGTGTCATGCTCGGGTTTGGAAGGGGGAATTGATGGCGGAGGATTGCACATGGTTGCTGGCTTTGCTAATGGATGGAAATGAACTCCAACGTGCGCCTGAGTCTACGGGCGCAAATAATAAAACCCACCGGCTGGCCTCGGGCTGTGTTTGAGAATGAAAAATGGCAGTTTTTTACCGTCCAGATGAGTCTTTAATCGACTCCTGTTCAGCGTGTCAGGGATAGTGATTGTACTTTTTCTGAGTTGTCTTAAACTTGGTAGATGTACTTCTTTTATTGTTATAACTCTATTCTCTGATTATTGCACGTTAGCAACAAAAAACTGGAGCGTTTCTCCTCTCGAAGAAAGAAAACACTTCACTCTTCACATGTGCAGAACCTACATCTGGCCTCCGAAGATAATGTGAGAACAGAAGTGTGATTGAGGCGTATGAGTTGCCTCGGCTGCTGCAGACTCACTTTTTTTTCCCACCACCGGCTAAATTGGCAGTGGCTCGTCGTCGGCGGCGTCTGAGCGAGAGCATGTAACCGTGCCTGACAGTCGGCAAGCGTGCGACTTCTTCCTCCACTTCCAACTTTCCCGTTTCTGCGCCGAGTCGACGCTGGTTTCTTTTAAGCGTGACCGCAGTCTCTCCTAACCTGAAATGTTTTCGGAGGCTGCATGACGAGACTGATGTCGCTCTCGTTTGTGCGTGATAAATGCGAAGCCGGCAGCTGGTTAAAGTAAAGACAAACCATGTAAGATTTTTTTTTGCTTCCGTCTTTACGTAAACGGACAGTCTTTTGAGTTAAATGAAACTTCCCTTCTTACTCTTGGCAAAGAAAAAAAATGCACCGTATTCCTTCCTCCTTGGCAGCGAGGGCAGGAATGAAAACGTGTCCAATTTCATTAGATACTTAATTAGTAAATGCCCGCCGGTGCAGGTTGAGTTGTCAACATATTTTCACCATTTTCCTGCAAATTACAAACTTTAAAATACAGAGAATATAATTTATTCTGCATTGTTGGGCCAGATTCTTGCATATACATGAGATATCATTAAAAAACAACATCAAAGTGGATTTCACGAGGCAAGGAAAAGCAGAAAGTAAGCCTTGCTGCTGCATTTTTCTAGGTGTTTTAGCACTATGTTAAATGGAGATCCCGACTGCATGTGATTTATCTCTTACCTCTCCTGTCCACACATTGTACGGCTCTTATTCATTCTGTTCATGGCAGCCCGGGCCATTCAGGGTTCGGTACAGAGGGAAGGAATGCGAGGGAGAGGATGTTGAGGCAGAATTGGTATTCTCACAGGCTCTGTGTGAGCGTGGCTTTGTTCCAAAGTGGTGTGAAGAAGAGGAGATGGACAGAGAGGCTGGGGGAGGCGGAGGGAGAGGAGGGTGGCACTTTTTGGTGAAGGTCAGCGGGTTAAGCCGGTGGGGAGCCTCGGAGATGGGGCCCCGCCGAAGAGATGGTAATGCTCCGAGCCGTGATTCATCGCGAAGGCATCCGTCTCCCTTCTATGTGTGAGTTTACAATGACGTCATGCCATCAGTCCCCCCCCCCCCCCTCGGGCTGTCACGGGCTGACAGGCAGGGGGGCTGCGGAGGAGCAGTGTTTTCATTTCAACAGGCAGAGTGATGGACTGCTCCGGTGGGGCGGGGAGCGGAGGGGCGGGGCTGCTCTCTGAATGGCAGATGCCACGCTGTTTTTCGCTGAGCTCGAGGGAAGTGGATTTTTAGGGTTCGCTTGGAAGTTGAGCTCCAGCAGAGCACATTAGCTGGTTTCGGTGTTTTTTTATTTTTTTTATTTCTTCTTCTTGTTCGCTGTCGGGAGCTCAAGTTCCATTTTAATCACAGTTTACTTTATATAGCCGTCCCATGCTGCTGCCTCTCTCCCCGTTGCAGTCGAAGGCAGGTTAATGGAAGGAAGCTGCTATGGGAGACGGGGAGATGAGCTGGCATTCTGGCGGCTGCAGCTTCATAACACTAATCAGTTTGTCTCAATCTCGCCTCTGAGCTGCTCTTAAATTTGGTCGCAGATGTTTCACCTGGTTTTTAAGGTAAATTTAGCTCGATTTAAACCTGCGCTACAACAGACGGCGCATTCATCAGGCTTGTTTTCAATCACAGCATCTCGTCTGATGATTATAAACAGGAATTAAACACGTGATCGTGTTTATTAGTGGGTGGATGTCATAGCTTTTAAATAAAGATGGATGATAGAGTAAGTAGAGCTCCCCCTGGTGGCTGGCTGCAGTATAGGTCATAAGCTCCGCCCCCTCCAAAAGATAATCACCACAATCATAATTTCTGTGATGGTTTCTGTCGTTTTAGGTAGTTAATATAATGTTGGTGCATGTTCAAGTGTCAATATTGTGGATATGTTTCTTTTTAGTTAGTTATTTGACGCTATAGAACCAGGATGTGACACAATGGCGACACATACAAGTCGTTAAGTGGCAAAAACTGTGTATAACTCCACGTTGGTCTACTCTCAGACCGTGACTCTGGCTACAAACTCACAAGATGGCGCTGCCGAAATTATCGTCAGTTTGGCCAATGCTAGGGAATGGGGACGCATTGTCCATATTTATATACAGTCTATGCAGATGAGCTCTTCCACTTGAAAGAATAAACACACTGCTTAGTGTAAGTGGACAGGGCTTTGGCCAGACTAAAACATTAAAGTACACTTCAAATAATTATTATTTTTGTTTTGTTTCAGTTAGTTATTTGATGTTATAGAAACAGGACGTGACATCATGATGACTGCAAGTTGCCGTCCTGTAGGTCCATTAAAGTAGGAAGTGTATAATCCAACTTTGCTTTGTGGCGGTAGAGCAGAGCACAGTATTTTTATTTTTTTTTTCAAACTTTATTTATTGAATTTTGGTCATTTTTATAACAATGAACACAAGAAACCACCAACAAGGGTAAAAACCCTTCCCTCCCTCTCAAATCCAACAGTTCTCTCGGATGAAATTATTCATGAAAATAAGAAAAGGAGTCCAAATCTTAAAAAAGTCCTCAACTTTCCCTCTTGCTATACAGGTCAGTTTATCTAGTGCCAAGCTGCAAGACATCTCCTTAGGCCACTCTCTAGAATCAGGTCTCTGAGTATCCTTCCAGGTTAAAGCAATAACACATTTAGCTTGCAACAAACAGAAATTGATTAGTTTGCGTTTCTTCGTATCTGCTGGAAAATCTTCAGGATATATGTGGTAGAGCATAGTTTTAATTAAACTTAAACGTGATGGATTCGCGAGTAAATGTGGGCGGGGCATCGATATCATGGCTGAGCGTGGCTCCACTCGCAAAATAGCACCACCTCTATCCCCGGGAAAATGGCGTCGGTTTGGCCAGTACAAGGAAGTGGGGACGTGTCATGCATATTTGTGTACAGTCTGTGGTTGATGTCTGTTGATGGTTTAAAAAATAAATAAATAAACTCCACATACGTCACCTTTACTGCCCCCAAGTGGCCAAAAATCAAGTAACATGCCGTGAAAGAACAGAGAACCGAGGCAGCCAGAGTGTTTGTTTTCACTCCGGTTTAGTCGCCACCAACACTTGAGGAAAAAATAAATAAATCTGCTCTTTAGCTTCCAGTGTTCGCCTTTCTCGAACAGCTAATTTATTCCTTTGTCCTAATCTTCCGACGTTTGTCTGCAGCTGGAAACGGAGGCTGATCCTTGAGATTAAATCGTCCAGTAAACGCTCCGTACAACCAAAACATTGAGCTAAATGGGGCTAAACAACAAAACGCGGGAGTGAAAGTGCTATCGCCCCATGGAAGATCTGTTTTCACAGCTTGTGCACATTCCACGGAGGCACAAATAAACACCCAGTGTCCAATACAGTATGCACGCACAGATGGTCTGGGCCTGGAAACGTATTACATTTCTATAAAACAACGTTACCGACCAGCGGAGCTTTAAGTTGCGTCTTAAACAATCAAGACTGGCATTTAAAAATGTCTATTAGAGCTAGAACTATTTCCCCTTCAGAGATTTGGCAGCACAAACTGTTCTGGCAGCTAAATCATAAACAATCACACGGCCATAAATCGTCTATAAATGTAAAAAGCAAGAAAAGAAATCCCAGGACAACGTGCAGATGTTTGACTAGCTCATTAGGGCGTGGATGGTGGTGTTCAAGTCTGCGTGTTTTCACTCATTAGCGACAATTTATGCAGAGGCCAATCATCCAAAAATCATGAACTTCCACTCCTGCGAGCGCGGCTGATAAGCTCCATGATCTGTGAAACAAGAGATGTGTTTACACACCGAGCAAATATAAACGGCGGCGTTTTGTTCCCGGAACGATTCTGGCAGCTCGCTTAAGTTCTAATTAAATGCGCTTATAGTGTTTCATTTTCATTCAGAGCCTTAAAACGGCCATGTTCTCTAACAAAATACACTCAAAGTATGTTTTCCCTGCAGAATTTCTGTCTATTGTGAAGTTTCAACGTCTTCCCCTGAGCTTTAAACGAAGCAAAAATCAAGATCAAGAGTTATAGTATCATTGTATGTACAGTGGTTGTTGTGAGATGAGCTGTGCGGTGGCTCTGATTTATTTTTATTGACTGCGTTTGTTTGGCTCCTGGAATCCTGACCCAGTTTTGTGTTGACTCTTGCTCGGCGTCAGTTGGCAGGCTTCACCGAGCGCTGGGCCATAACTTCGTCCTGCCGGCCAATCGTCCTGGCACGGCAATTCATTTCGATCTGGATAATTGTCCTTCGTGCGTGGCACCAACCCACGAGAACGGAAGAAATCTTTCACATTAAAAAGTATAGATGGCCGCCGCGATGTCGAGGGATTGCTTTTAGACTTTAACCTAACTTCTTCTCCTGGAGATCAGAGAGGAGGAGGAGGAGGAGATGAATCAAATGAGGCCAGTGACACCCACAACAGGGGGTCCTCTGGCACCTGCTCGTATACAGCTGATGCCAAGTGAAGGACATCTCTCAGCCCTCTCAACCAGAGCCAGCGCTGCTCCGGTGGCCAAGCAGCCTGTGTGTATGCACATACATTAGTGTGTTTGCAGTGCGGTCGCGCAGATCTGCTGCCCGCATCCCTAATTAAGCCCGAGACATGACCATCAACGGGAATATAATTGGCCGGCATGAGTGATTGGGGAGGGTAGTTGGGGGGAGTGGTGTTGGCGGCGGAGTGGAGGTGAGTGCTGCAAACTTTCCGAGAGACCGGAGAAGAAAGGAGGAGAAGATAGAGGGAAAGCCATTTACATGCTAATGCCGTCCTCGGCCCTTCAGCTGCCCGGTTGCGTGCGTTGCCCGCTACCCTCGAGAAAGCTCTTGGCCGGCGAGCTAGTCGCCATGTTTACATAATAAACAAACAGCAATGAGGTTAAAGTCTTTTCATGCATCTTTTTAGCGCATGCCTACAGTATTAGCAACAGTCAGTGGTTGCATAACTGCTCGGGCACTCGGCTGACTGCTTTTCGGCCCCCTTTGTCATCCCTGGACTTTTTCTTGTTTCTGTTTCCTAGGCGACAGAATGGGCACCGGACGAAGAGACCAGGAGGTCCTGTCAGAGCAAAGGCAAAACAGAGGTAACCTCAAGCACGCCCCCAATTACAACACTTCATGTCCGCAGTGTCTGGCTTACAGAGAGGCCATTTTGATATCTTCTGGCTGTTGTGGCGAGGTCCTTGCGGGGGCCCCGTGGGACGGCTCTGTACAGAACAGCTATTTCAGACCCTTCAATCAAGAGTTGTTTTTCTCGCAGTGATGAGAGACGGCGAAGGGAAAGGGAAGGAAAATGTGCAGCAGAGGGCCCAGTGTGACGCAGTGAGACATCCTCTCAGATGTGTCTGATAGACATCACTGTCCTCAGTTGTCTTATTTAGATTATTCCATGACTGAAACTTCATATTTCATATCTTCACGGTGCCTATAGAGCGATCTTTAAAACCTGCATCGCAACAATTACCTCAGTCCATAGCTGCAAAGGCCTATAAATCCATATCACGCCTTTGTTAAGACAGATTTGAATCTTTTTTTACTGAAACATTTGACTCACTGTGGAGCCTGTGTCGATGTCGCAAATGAGCTTTGCAAACGGTTATTCCGATTTTTGAACAATGGACCTACAAGAGCGAAAGCTTTGCCTTTGACTGCATGCCAGTCTGGTATTAGAAGAGTTGGTCCATTGTTCTTCCCAGCGACACATCCAAGAGTATTTAGCAAACCCCCGTCAGCTTTGGATGTACTGTAACTTTTTGAAAGCTTTCTTCTTACCACCCCTCTCTTCTGTGCAGATTGAATGTCAGAACTACATCAGAGTTTTGCTGGTGAACAAGACTGAAGTCATGACCTGTGGAACCAATGCTTTCCAACCACTCTGCACCGTCCGAGAGGTACGGACAAGCATGTGTTTGTAATTATCTAGGAATCCAGCAAGAAACGCTGCAGATTTAACCTGCGACTCACCCTCTATCCCTTTATCCCTCCCATCTCTGCACGAATCTGCTCTATCTTTGCATCCATCTCAGGTAGGTAACATAAGCAGAGTGCTGGAGCGCGTGAACGGCGTGGCGCGCTGCCCGTACGACCCCCGTCACAACTCCACGGCGGTGGTGACGGAGAGCGGGGAGCTGTACGCCGCCACCGTCATCGACTTCTCTGGCCGGGACCCCGTCATATACCGCAGCCTGGGCGGCAGGCCCCCGCTAAGGACCGCCCAGTACAACTCCAAATGGCTCAATGGTAAAGTAGCACTACACTGTCGCAATGAAGTATTGACTGTTAGTTTATTTGCTTTTGTGCGTGAGCCAATCAATATTTTCATTAAAAATATTTGTTTTAAATTAGTTTAATTATTTGATTTTTTTTTTTATTTTATATTAAAGACAAACAGCAAAAATACAGAACAGGGACAAAAGAGTTGGTATAGAACATCGAACAACTTCGATGTTATGTGCCGTGTTTTGTGCTGGGTAAATATTAAGCCTTGAAGTATATATATCTATATAAAGGAGAGAAAACTACAAGAAATCATTGCTAATCTGGTATTCTTGGGATGATATGGGCCGTATCCTCTGGAAAATACCATCAGTTTGGGCAGAGTAATTTGACATTCCTTAAATCTGTTAACAGTGTCAAAGTGTGTTGTGCACGCTGCAATGCTTATTAACGTCATGTAAAATCTGATTCAGATGTGATAAAGCGTTAGCGATCAGTCAGTGGTATGCTTTTTTTATGCTGCTAGCTAAGCTGTACGTCTTGTTATGGCTAGTTATTTTGTGTTTTGCTTATATGTACCGTAGCTACAAAGCAAAGCTCCACCAATACCAATCGAGATGCTCAGTCATGCCCCGGCAGAGTAATTTGATTTTCGTTAAATCTGTTAACAGTGTAAAAATGTGTTGCGCGCTGCAGTGCTAATTAATATCATGTAAAATCCCATATGCTTACATGTAGCGTAGCTACAAAGCTAAGCTCCACTCTCACCAGTTCACCAGCATGCTTCCTGACCTGAGGTACGTCCTTCAGCTTCATGCTGGTGCGTTTCCGATGCAAAGAACAAAGACGAACTGAGGCTAATACAAGCGGGAAACAGATGAGATACATCAGGGTTGGGCTAATAATCAAGGCGGCCAACACCAGGGATGGATGATTTGTGCGGCCGTCAGAAGTTCCAAGACCTGAAGGTCAAACTGCATGTATTATCCAACCAGCTGTTCAAAAACCAAAAATAATTCAGTTCTCTGTGTAATGAAACAGAATCCGAGACGAAATAATAATTATTATTATTGGTTGAGTTCATTTCAGAGCAGCTAAAACACAAAGTTCTGCGGAATTTGCAGAAATACAAAATGGTTTGTTTGACAGGTTTGTTCGTGTTTCACAGGGTCAACTTTTTTTTGACCATTTTGTGTCAGGTGTGAGATATCTAATCCAGTATTAATAGTAATCTGATCGGCCCAAAGCACACAAGGTTACATCGTAGAGCCTTCTGTCAAACAAACCGAACGCTCCTGCTGTTTCTTTAAGCGTTCTCCTTGGCCCGTCTGGAGCCGCACCTGGGCCGAGTCTGCACTTTCACTTCCAGCACAATCAGTCCTTTTGTTGCAGCCAAGGTAGATCAATCTGACTGTTTATATATATTTTTTCAAAGGATTACAAAGCCTGTTTTGTGTGGAGCAGGCAGCACAGGTAGGCATAGCAATCGGTGGGATTTGTGGAATGGCGGCGAACATGAAATGCTGTCAGTCCCGCTGGTGTCGGTGTCAATAATCTCCCCGCTGCTGACGTTGGACCTTTTTTTTCCTGAGAACAAATCGCAGCACAAAATTCATTCACACACGTCCTGACTCCAGCACAAATGTAGAGGGACGTTCGCTGAAAGAGGCTGTCATCAAGTTCCTTTGATATGCAGAAACACTTGGGTGATTTTATGGAGGTGTACATAGAAGCGAAGTGGGAGGATTTATTTTAAGCATCTATTGTTCTGGAAGTAAAGGTCAGAGTCATTTTCTGTCTCATAGACGGTGTCAGATGACTAAAGGCCAGTTCAGTGTTTCTGCCTGCGTGGACCGGTGCAGGCTTTTCATACTACAGTTAAAATTGTGTTACTGTGAGGGCCATTTGCAGTCGCATCCAACACAGAAAAACACACAGGGCTCCCACGGATGTTCCTGAATGGCTGCCTGGGACAGAATCTTTACAGCTGTACAGATCAGGCTGCATACACCGTGCCGTTCCTGTGATGTGCGTAGTGCAATGGCACGGCATGCGAAATTTGTCGCACTCCTGTCCTAAGTGCTGTTGGTTTGCTGATGGTGCACTCAGTTTGTGTGATCAGAAGTTTGGTGCTAACAAGAAATCATCGCCAATTTGGTATTTTTGGTGATGACATTGGCCGTATCCCGGGAAAATAGCATCACTTTGGGCAATCCAAGGAACTGGGGACGCATTGTCCATATTTATATACGGCCTATGGTTGCTAGTCGTGATGCTAAATCACGCTACAGCCTCAAAAACTGTGTTGCACGCTGCAATGCTAATCAGCGTCCTTGTAAAATCTGATCCAGATGTGCTAAAGCGTTAGCAATCAATCAGTCGTATGTTTTTTTATGCAGCTAGCTAAGCTGTACGTCTTGTTATGGCTAGTTATGTTGTGTTTCGCTTATATGTACCGTAGCTACAAAGCAAAGCTCCACCATCACCAGTCGAGATGCTAAGTCACACTACGGCAAAGTAATTTGACTTTCATTAAATCTGATAACGGTGTTAAAATGTGTGTTGCGCGCTGCAGTGCTAATTAATGTCATGTAAAATCCCACTCAGATGTGCTAAAGCGTTAGCGATCAATCAGTGGCATGGCGTTTTATGCTGTTGGCTAAGCCGTATGTCTTGTTATGGCTAGTTTTTTGTGTTTTGCTTACATGTAGCGTAGCTACGAGGCTAAGCTCCACTGTCACCAGTTCACCAGATATGTTGTACCTGGTTTAATTAGCAGCACATCTTCAGCACTGACTGATTAATCTGCCTTGTATTCTCAGCTAATCCATTAATATTTGGTCTATAAAATGTCGGTAACGTCACAGTTTACAACGTGATGTCTGACCAGCTGTCCAGAAACTACATTTTAAATTCAAAATGCAACAAAACATAGAAAAGCAGCAAATCCACAACCATTAATCGAAGACTTAATCAGCGAATCCACCTTCAGAGTAAAAGTAAATAAGTATTTGCACGTCTGTCCAGCTGGCGAGCTTCTGATTTGGACCTCAGAGAGTCGGTCAGAATAAAGGAGACGGGAATGTAGAGGTACGAACGGGAAGACGGGGTGCGAGCAAAGGTGGAAGAGTCTGACGGTACACGTGGTCATGATGGAGGAGGGATGAGAGAGGAGCCGAGAAGATAGGCTGAGGAGTCGGTGAGCGGTGTAATTATTCCTCACTGCGGGGAGAGGGTGAAATTACTACACCCAGCATGCTTCACTCCATGCAGGGAATCTGCCTCTGTGTGCATGTGAGTGTACCTGTGTGTGTATATACGTGTGTTTAGACTGTATACAAGCTGCATGTGCTTCCATGTGTGCTTTAAAATAGTGTGTTGGGAAGAGAGTTGAGAAAGAAAGTAGATGGTGTCCTCATCAGCATAATCACAGCTGGCCACGCACACAGTCAAGCACACATGTCGCCCTGCACTCCACCAGTCGGAGCCCGCGTTGCTTCATGACTGACTCCGCGAGAGTTATGGAGCCGCGTTCCCGCTGGATTTGGGGTGTGAATGAAAATCTCATTTCCAGCTCTAAGCCTCTCCAATTCAGGAGGACCAAAGCCAGCGAGGGGGGTCCTGGATCTAATCAATCCGTTCCCTTATTGGTTTGGTAGCCTGCCAGGTGCTGACCAACTGTTTCTCCTCATGCATCTGGATGTGGCGAGGCACCGCAGAGTCGCTTGAGAAATATTCCAAACAATGTTGCAAACCTCCCGCGAGGTCTTTTTAACAGCATATTTATTCATGTTTCTGTCCCTCACTCTCCACCTCGCTCTCGGCTTTCATTTGCATTAGCAAAGTGATCTTCTGTGGAAAATTAAGTGCTGCCGAGTTTGTCATTTTTTAAATTATTCAGTGTTTTGCGCGCTAAATACTGAGCATATCTCCAAAATGTTTAAATGTAAGTTATGTCACCTGCAGTATCTGCTACTAGCAATTTCTGCACGGCACTAGTTGAGGTGGAGCAGACCTCTTCTCTGCTGTAGCTCTTACAACTAATCATGGACAGAACTGCTGACTTCACCAAGATTCAAGGACTTTAAAATGGGTTTATTAAAATTAATTATTTAGTTCACTACTGCCACTACTCTAACCTTTCTATATAAGCATTATTTTTTTAAATAAATGATTTATTCTTTGACAATCTGGAGGATTTCATTCCTGTTTGATTCGGTAACCGTTGATACGTGCAAAAGAGGCTTAATGCTGCAGATCAGCGAATTCTGATGACAGCTAAACAAACTGCCAATTTAATTTGTCAAGCCATAATCGGCCATCGTTTTGCGTGAAACCATAATCTGATTTCATGTTGGCACAAGCACAAGTCTGTAAATGGCAAGGTGCAAGTGAAGGGAGTTGGAGATTTTGCTTTCCTGCAGCTCTTCATCTAACAGCTCACTGTGGCTGCTCCTTATTGTTTCATTGTTACCTTAAACTGAGCGTCTGTCAAAAACAAACTGACAAAAATGAACGTCTCCATGATCTGTAGACATGTTATCAGTGAACAATAGCAGGAAGTGCTTTTGAATAAAAGTCAATTTCGACTAAAAATATGAAGCTGCGACAGTAGGACATGTTCTCTTTGCATTAGCAGCAATCTGTGAACCCATCTGCTCATGGTTTAGCATCCTGTGTTCAAACTCATACACCGATTGGCCAAAACATTAAAACCACTGAAAGGAGAGGGGAATAACATTGACCATCTTGTGACAATACAGTGTTCTGCTGTGAAATGGTTGGTTGGCATTTGTGTGGATGTTACTGTAGCACCCACATAGACCAGAACATTTTTACTCGTCACTTTGATTTTTTAACATTTTTTAGTAACTTTAAGTACTTTTTTCAGAACAGTGTTGACTTTAAATGGTTAAAAAAATAAAAAATTGTGCTGCTGACACGTCTTATCTGTACTGAAGTGCTTCATGGTATACAAACTCTTTTTTTTGCACAAAACTTTTATCAAGGATCCATCAATTAGTTTTTAAAAATCAAATTTGCCTTCCATCAGTCCTAATAACGTGCTTTCATCCGATTCCTACATTTTGGTAGCCGTTAGCCGCATAGATGTTTAGCCGGGATCTGACGTGTGCGTCAGTGTAATTGGTGTACCAGGAAATTGTTCACTGACAAAAGTTCCACATTGTTTGAAACGGAAACTGTGATTAGAGACAAGAACC
The DNA here is from genome assembly GCA_005024645.1 of Planiliza haematocheilus. NCBI lineage: Eukaryota > Metazoa > Chordata > Actinopteri > Mugiliformes > Mugilidae > Planiliza > Planiliza haematocheilus. The sequence continues at coordinate 1,127,973 of SRSE01000170.1, read as the reverse complement.
AATTAATAACATCACTCGCCACCAAGTGGTCAGGGGTGTGAATTGCAATCTGTCAAAATGACGGATGGCTTTCAGATTTTTCCGTCACAGTTTTAAAAAAATGGACAATGACGGAAGATATTCGGTTAACACGACCCCTGATCTGATCTGAACGGATCATCCGTCACCATTGAGTTGCCTCATCACTGACTGGTTATGACGTAACTTGTGTACAAGAAACTCTTTAAGATTACAACATTTAACATTAGAAACAAATACACAACTAATCCCGATAGAGTACAGTAACGGTAACAGAAGCACAAAATAAAACGTTAAAAAGGACTCTAGATGTGGCGTCCAAGTGTGCATTAGAGACTCTGCAATGTTTGGACATAATGAAGCTTTAAGCGACTACCCATCCCCCCTATCATTAATGGATAATCTTTGCATTCTTGCAGCACCTCTTTGAATGAATATTAAACAGCCTTGCTCTTCGTCACGTGATGTTACAGATAGTAGCTTCACTCCTCCAGCACCAGCACGGCAGATCGAACAATCTGCTTACCGCTCAGCGGGGAACGGGAAAAAAACAAAAAAAAACTCGACACTGTAGCGCCCACGCAACTTCAGCGCTTTAATGCAGAACCTGTCTGCTCCAGCTGCCCTCTGGCTGCCACATATACAGTATGCATAAACACACGGCGCGTAAACATAGGAAGGCTTTGGTTTGCTTCCATATAGTCGCTCAGGCCTGCTGAACGTAAAGCGCGGATGTGTTCATAATGACAATTCTCCTGGCCTTTAGCTGCAGGATAAAAAGCATTAATGTGGTTATCTCTTCAGCCTCGGCTCCAGTAATTGTCAGTGACCCAGCAGGCGTGACACCACTCACTTGTTCATCTGCATGCTTGTTAGCGCCAATTAGCTGCCTGAATGTGGACGTATATTACAGAAATCTCCACAAAGGGTTTACTTTTTTTTATGTGTGTCACAGATATAAACAGTAAACAATACCTTTCGGCGCCTCGCATAGTAATAATAATCCCTATAATGAATGTTCTGTTTTCTTAATGTAATTTTTGCTCCTCACTTCATTGATTTAAAATAGATGAACTGATAAGAACCTCCGCTTCATTAAATGTAGTGCAAAGCTGATTAGATTAGCGGCTAAATTTAACCTGCTCGTTACGCATTTGCGCTGAAAGGCTACGATCACCAGAGTGGGAGGTCGGTCGTCTTCTTCTTCTTCTTCCCCGGCTGCCCCCTTTTTTAATAAAACTTGATTACAACCTCAAAAACTCTGAGTCCCTCCCCCCCAGCTGATTGTCTCCTTGCTCCTTCATTTGCACTTTTCTCCAGACCACCACTGTTTCTATCACTGATGTGAAATGGAGTCAGGGGGCGGCAGCAGCAGCAGCTGTGTGGACAACAGTTTTGCCTCCTCCTGCTCTGTTTCGAAATCTTATTCTCTTGTTTAAAAAAGAAAAGTCTTTGTAGCCCCCGGGGCACGTTCCATCATCGCTGTTAACAGGTCATTTCCCCTCTGTGTCTTTTCTGTGTGTGTTTTTAAAAGTGTTTCTGAGTGGCTGTGTTATTATCAGCATCTTCTTTTTTATTTATTTTTTTTGGTTTTTGGGTATCTGTACACATTAAGGTTATGTACTTGTATTTGTGCTTGCGGGAGTGTGCTCGATTTCTGCGTGCGATATCACTTAAACTAAATGGGTCCTGGGGGAAAACGGAAGCGTCGGCAGCGGAAGAGTATTTCCTCTGTTTCATCACTTATTCACACGAGTAGAGAGTTGTCTTTAAAAAGAAAAAAGAAAGAAAGAAAACACAGCAGGAGGAAAAAAAATCTTTGGACTGACGAAGCCACAGTTTTTTCGGTTTTAGTTCACATCTTAATACACAGCTTTAGTTTTTATTCTTTCAAATATACAATTTAAATATGTGTTCGGCTCAATATTTACCAAAACATTTGTGCTAAATAGGGATGTCTGATAACATCGGCCGATATTGAGTAAAAAATGTAAGATCTGGAATTATCGGTATCGGGTTTTTATAACCGATGTTTGTTCTGTAGGCATCAGCATTTCCGAGTCTGCATGAACGCAGCATGGGAAGTTAACAGGCACGTGTTTGATGACGTATAACAACAACAACACGCTAGTCTCGTAGGTTGCTAACCGTGGCTAACAAGCTAGCTCGCTCGGTGTATGAGATGTCCGTGGTTTGGAAGTATTTCCTAGTGTCACCTACTAACAGTAAATGTGCGATTTGCAATGACTGCAAAGCAAAGGTGGTTATGAGAGGAGGAAACAAGGCGTCTTCCTTTAATACATCAAATTTGATCACCCACCTCAAGAAGAATCATGCAGAGTTATACGCTACATTTGTTTTTACAATTTTAAAAGACTGCATATATCGGTATCAATAAAGCAGCTCCACAGCTCGGACCATAACGCACAGACCTTACCTCCAAAGATGGCGCCCCCCAGATCCTTGGGAAAATAGTGTCAGTTTGGCCGATGCAAGGTAGTGGGAGTGCATCATCCATATTTATATACAGTCTATGTTTGTAACTGCTTTTTTTTAAATAATCCCCAGAAACATGAATTACATCACACAGTAAAAGCGTTTAATAATACTATTTTCTTTAAACTAATCTGTTTGGATTCGACATGCTGGTTTTGAGTTCTCCACGTGTCAGTTTAAACGCTGTCACTGCAATTACAGACTTTTACCATGAAAGCTCCATGTGGATGTGGAATCAGCTTTGATGTGTGTTGGACTAACAAAGACGTACACGTTCGAGCGTCTTTCAAAGTGCTTTTTTCTCTTTCCTCCTGCTGCGCGCTCTCAGCCGGTGAATTAGCATTCACTGATCAGCTGTGTATTTATGAAGAATGACAGTAACGTCCCTGCTTTTCAGTCTCCTCTACCTGATATCCCAACCCAGCAGGAAGGACCATTAATCATTCGCCGCGTCCCTCACGGCAATAAAAAGCAGACCGGGCATCCAGTTAAACAGACATAGCTCCATGGATTTACCATCAAAACATCCGACGGATTTATTAGTCGCCGTTTTTTATGTCCCCCCCTCTCCGGCATCTCCTCATTTACACATTTGACACCGTGGCTCGTTTCCTGAACGTCTCAAACGGGAGCGTGACAGTGGAATTTAGAAGTTTTTATTGCGCCCAATAATGGCGAGTACAGAGGTCAAAGTAAGAGCACATAAACGATAAATGCTGCAAATATTTCCGTTTCCCTGGTGGCGTCGTAATGATCCTCTCCTACCCTTCCTCCCCGCAGAGCCCCACTTCATCTCCGCCTACGACATCGGCGTCTTCACCTTCTTTTTCCTGAGGGAGAACGCGGTGGAGCACGACTGCGGCAAGACGGTCTACTCCCGCGTGGCTCGCGTCTGCAAGAACGACATGGGCGGCCGGTTCCTCCTGGAGGACACGTGGACGACGTTCATGAAGGCGAGGCTCAACTGCTCCCGCTCTGGGGAGATCCCCTTCTACTACAACGAGCTGCAGAGCACCTTCTACCTGCCCGAGCAAGACCTCATCTACGGCATCTTCACGACCAACGTGTGAGTGCATGCGGCTGTTGGCGCATACTGGCATAACATTATGACCACTGACAGGAGAAGTAAATAACATTGACCATCTTGTGACAGTTCAGTGTTCTGCTGGGAAACTTTTGGACCTGGAATTCATTCATTCATATGGATGTTGCTTAGACATGTAGCACCCACCTAGACCAGACCAGACACCCCCACCCCATAGCAATGACACTCCTTGATGGCAGCAGACATCCCCAGCAGGATGCAACCACAAAAACGCTTTAGGAACAACTAAAAAAAACATGAAGAACATCTCAAGATGTTGACCTGGCCTCCAAATTCACTAGATCCCAAACTGATCAAGTATCTGTGGGATGATCCACAGAGGCCCCTCCCCTCAAAGGCCCGGGTGGTCATAATGTTATGCCTGATCGTGTGTTTTTTTCTTAGTATGTTTGAGGCAACCAAAACACATATTTCCCACAATGCAACCATCCTTATGCAAACACCAACGTCATTTAAACTCCACATCTTTAGTTTACAACACAGAAATTCAATCCCATCATCATCCAATGAGGCCCCTCCCCTCAACCCACGGGACCCGAAGGCCCCCAACTAACAACATTTTGTTGCCAGACACCACAGGACACCCTCAGAAGGCCCGTGTCCATTCTCTTGATAAGTCTCAACAGTTTTGGAGGCACAAAAGAGACCTACACAATATTAGGAAGGCGGTCATAATGTTCCGCCTAATCTGTGTAAGTTGGAACTGTTTGGCTTCACAGTGTAGTTGATGGGTTTTCCAGTGTAGCCATAAGAGAACATCTCGTAAACATCCGTTTTGCCATATTTCTGTGTTTTGAGACGCAGCAGCATTGGTGTTGGACATTTGGATGTCTTCTAACGCTCATGACAAGACGTCAAGCTAGATGGAGAAGCAGTGTGTTTTCTGATTATGACTGCTCAGACTTCAAACATTTGCTGTAGTCTTTGGCGGAAGCTTGGCGTCTCCACAAGAGACGGTAGAGCTGCCGCTTAGCCGTGCGTCGTCAAGGTGAAGCGTGAATCTGGTTTTTGAATCATGAGTGTGACGGGTACAATGACAGGGCGCTTGATTCGGCTTTTCCTGCTCAGGACTAGCGCGCCAACTAAAAGACGAGGCATCCTGAGAGAGTGCAACAGCTGAACCACCTGCGTTTCCCCATTATTCACAATTATGCTAAATGATTTTTTGTGCCGCACAATTGGACTGTAAAGTGCTTTTGTAGCTTCAAAAAAATAATTGAACCATCTGCCGCTAAAAAAGTTTGACCCAGTTAACTTGTCATAACAACTGCATTCAAAGGACAGAATGCATTGTTCCTACAGACACCGGAGAGGTTCACCGTCATCGGTAAAGCTTAGACGCAGATGATTACGGTCGTTCCAGAAGCGTCCCCTCTGGGAGCGGTAATCCATTATTAACTTCATCATCGCTTATTTCGTCTTCACAGTTTGCACGCTCCCATAAAGGACTTAGCGCTGATAATTAATCGCAATAAAAGCGGCGACCTGATTGTCTGTTCCTGAAAATATACGAGAACAAGAATTAAGACATTTTTTTAAACTTTCCTGACGTACGTGTGTGTGTGTGTGATGGAAACAAATGCAGGGATGAGCGTGTTCTTTTTAGATTAGTGTCTTATATTTAGCTCATCCTCTGGGAAGGATTACTTAAAACGGGGCCGCAATCCCAAAACACAGAGTGACCACAAAGCGATGCAAAGGCCTCGTTTACTCACACCGTGCCTCTGTTATGCATTCAGAGTCCCACGAGGATTAGCATTGCATAACTTTGTGCACCTACGAGCTTTCAGCCGGAGTCCTTTGACAGTCTTCTGCAAACAAAGAACAAAACACTCCCTCTGCCCGTATGATCCACTTTGCAGAGGCATTATGAAAGCAGAACTGCCGTGATGCAACACCTCTCGGCGCGTTGCTCCTCGCCGCCGCCGCCGCCGCCCTCGCCGCCGCATGGAGCAGCTCAGCCAAAACGAAGCCGGAGAGCCCCCTTCAGCCCGAACGCCGGCTGGAATACTAACGGGGGAACGGGGGCTCGCGCGGCACGACGCTCCATCTCCTTTTCATTTAGCCTTCAGATTTCATCACTTCATACGGTTTGTTACCGCGACGCTTCCCCACCTTCACGGAGAGAGACAATTTCCCAGAGTTTGGAGCACCCCCGCCGCTGCTAATGATCAGTGTGGATGCACGCAGCTCTCAGGCGAGCCGGATACGCAGAGCGGCTCGCGCTCTCTACCGCCGTTTGATTGCTCCAGGTGGGAGTGTCGCACACTCCATTACAGAGAGGAAGCATTTAGAGCCAAAGTGGGCGCATTGGAGACCTTGTTATGCCTTTTTGTGAAAGTGTAATTTCACCGTTTTTTTTTTTTTGGAGTAGGAGCGTGAGTGTCCAGCGGCGACATTAAACATCTCTGCAGCCGTGAGTTTTCTGCAGAACTGAGAACAAAAAAAAAACAAAAAAAAATTGAAAGTTTTCCTTTCAGCACATCCCTCAGGACAAAATATCACGTTTGCGTGAAAAATGTACGCCATTAAACAGCCAAACACATTATGGGCTCAAGAGGAAGGACCATGTATATTTTAATCTCATGGCCTTTTCCTTAAATGCCACCTTGGAAACAATATGTACAGGGGCTCTTTGGCGTTCTGCGGTGTATTTATGAACAGCAGTGCCCCTGGGTCCCACCACTGGGACACTGGAGTAAGACACACACAAGGAAACGCAAAGGGGATCGTTCAGAAATGTGCTTATTTTCTCACTTTTGAGAAGAGTTTGAGGAAACTGACGAGGGCCGCTACGGACACGACCCGCGAATTCCGCCGAATCCGTGGCATCCGCGCCTGACATCTGTAATTACCCACTGTTATCGAGTTAAGCCCAACGCGGACGAGAGGTGCAGCCTGTGTTTGTGGATTCACCTGCCGTTCAGGTGTGATCTTCTCTTCTCTAAAAGCCTCACTCCCTCCTCAGAAAATAAGCAAGAGAAGAAATAAAGCCAAAACATGAAGCAAAGCTCAATGGAAAAAACATCATTTTTTTCTCTATTTTATCACGGCTTCCTACTAAATCCTACTAAATAAACAGAAGAAGGATAAATCTCTCAGCAGCGCTCAGGCCGGAAGCTAAACATGTGGTTTATTGTAGCGCCGAATGGTGAAATTTCAACAGCGACAAGGAAATATATATCAAGCGTGTTGCATGCAAACGCTTTTAAATGAATCTGAAGCCACCAGACTCCGGGTCATGTGATAAACACAGAGTTGGAGGATAAACACTGCCAGTGTATCAAAGTCTTGGACTGTACCGTGTGTGTGCATGTAAAGAGAGGAAGCGCCGTCGTTGGTATTCAGATATATTCTGCGTTCTGTCAGGGGAGAAAGTCGAATCCTGCCTCTCACCTTCTGCTTTCTCACCTGTTACGCTGCCGGCGTTTGACACTACACGGCTGCTTCCCATCAGCCTGCAGCCTTTTTTTTTTGTTTTTTGGGATAGATAGGGAAGTGAGGGAAAGACAGAGGCGGGTGGGAGGGGGGCTGCTGCTGCTAGGGAGACAAAAGAATCGAAAAGCCAGAGAGATAAAAAAGAAAGGAGATGGAGAAATGAGAGGAGGTAATGAGAAAAATCACCGAGCTCCGAGCTTTTGTCTGTCTTCCATTGTGTCCCTGCGTCCTTTCTGCAGCGAGACTCGCCGGCCCTCCCTCCAAAACTGCTTCCCTCATCGGGGTTGGATATGTTAATGCAATCACCACAAACACTGTCTCCATCTGTCTGGCCTAAATTGAACAGGCTCACAGCTGCTCCCAGGAGTTCGGAGCTGTAAAACAGAACAGGAAGACTTGGAACGGGGAGTGCTTATCCTCTGCTCACAGTCTGGGCCAGGTCTCAGTACTGTAAACCAGAATCCTCTCCCCCTCTCTCTCTCTCTCTCTCTCTGTGACGCTTTGAGAGCGTCCCATGATGGTCGGCAGCTGACTGAGATGCCACTTGGTTGTTCAGTTTGACTTTTCAGATTATTATTTGACAGGTAAAATCAGTCTGTTTGTTCCTTGGCTCTTATAAAAGTGAATATGTGGAGTCTGGGTCAGATAAAAATCCGCCCAATAGCAATCTGAAGACGGGATTTAAAAATGAGCTGGAGCAAGAAAAGGAAGGTCAGTCTTTTAGTGTTCCGTAAAGTTATGAGCCTTAAAGACAGATTTAGAAATGTTCCTAATCTCTTGGTTAGTTACAGCCCACGTAGTGAAAGCTTTAGTCTTCTCTCTGTACGATGCATTCAGGAACCGCACTGAGCGTAGGGCACCTGTGTTCAGTTCTATGTGCAGCACATAGACTGTATATAAAGATGGACGGCGAAACTGCTCCTCAAAAGTGAAGCCAAAGCAAGTAGAGCTCCCCCTGGTGGCTGGCTGCAGTAAATGTCATAAGCTCCGCCCACTCCATGTTAGTGGCCGGGACTTGGGCCGAACTAAAATATTACAGTACACTTCAATTATTTTTTTTTTTCAAGGATCACTTTTGTTATTATCGGAAGTTAATATAATGTTGATGCATGTTAAAAAAGGATGTGACCTCGCAATGACTAACAGTTGCCATGGCAACCACTCCATCAAGCAGTATTGTCGGAGCATGAGACTAGGAAATAAATAAGTAAATGTATAAGCATTTCTTTGTAATTAAAATATTAAGGTACACTTCAAAATATTTTTTTCAAGGATCTTTTGTTATTGCACGTCAGGATTGTATATTTTCAGTTTTCGGATAAGTTTTGTTTTAGTTAAGTTATTTGATGCTATAGAAACTGGATGTGTCATAATGGCGGAGCGTGAGAGTTGTAAAAAACAAAACAAAAAACATAAGTATAGTGTATTATAATCCAACAGGTGGAGTTAGAGCAGAGCGTAGTATTAATCAAGCTAAAATGCGAGTCAGTCTGGAGGAACAAGTGTGGTCAGGTCACTGATATCGTGGTTTGACATGGCTTCTCTCCACAGTCGCTAGATGGCGCCGTACGTACCCAGGGAAATAGCGCCAGTTTGGTCAATGCAAGGAAGTGGCGACGCATCGTCCATATTTATATACAGTCTATGGAACAACAGCGGAAAACTGCAAGAAAAATGTTGACATTTCCAGTCCTACTTTCACACATGATTCATTATCCTGTGTCGACAGCAGTATTGATTAGTCGTACAAACATACGTGTTTCATAAAAAAAAGAAACACAGATCAGACAGACACCTGAACTCTGCAGCAGCTGTAACATCTCCGACTGCAGACACATCTTAAGACCTCCTTGTACTTTCCAGGCTGAAGTCCAAATAACCCAGACATCACTAGAGTTATTATTTTCCGGCTTTGAAAATCTCCTCCAGCGCCAAAGAAAGTATTACACAACTTTTTTTTTTCTTCCACCGGCTCAGTATTTCCCGTTAACAGGAAAGTTATTTTGATGTGTAAAAACAGTGGCATGTCCTTCTTAAAATAGTCATTAAAGTAGTTATTAGCCTCTACTGTTCAAAGGGAGGAGGAAGTACAAAAAAAAAGATTCACCGCAACATGCATCGGCCAGCAGAGCCTGTTAGAGCCGTTATGCAAGAGCGGTTTTAGCACTCCATCAGAATAAGGACACTTAAGACCTCAGCGAGCAGCCAGGTCTTTTAATTAACTCGAGGTCCTTCTGTCATGGGCTCAGTGCCGCAGCAAGATTCTCCCGCTGAGGTTGTCTAACCTGCCATTACTAACTAATTATGAGCCTCCTTATCTGTTTCTTGGTGGCTCCGCTGACCCCTCCACTTCACTAGTTCTTAGAGGGACTCGTATCTTAGAGGCCGGTGGCGAGATAAGCGACGGCGAAAACTAATGGTCCGTTAATTGATTCGTGCACAATTATGATAAGTGGGTTATCTTTTAATTCATTTACGGGACAAAACAGATTCTGGTCGCTTTACTGAGTGGAAGAATCTGCTGCTTTTCCTCAGCTAGGAAACACCTGAAAGTTGTTTTAGGTGGTTTAGCTAGAAAGTAGTTTTGGCGTGGAAGCTTCAACTCCAGTATGGTGGCTCTGGCCGTCGCCATCTTGGCTGCACCTGACTCCGCGGTTTATAGACTTACGCATTAAGTTGGTGCAGAAGCTACGACAACATCGCAAAGCCTGCGCAGATGCTAGCTTCGTAACTGACGTCCACCTCCCCAGAAATGTAAGTACATGCCGCGCCGCCGCAGACCACAAGAGCTTTGATTGGTCCGCCTGGTAGTAGCGTGTTTTCGCTTTAGTATTTCCGGCTGCTTTTCCATCGAGCGACTTTCAAATTGATTGTTTTGGATCAATAATGAGGCAACACATGGAGGAAAGGTTAACTGAGGAGGTCGAGAGATACAAACATTTGTACGACTTGTCTTTGGCGAAAAATCTGCGAAAATTTCAATCATCATTGTTGATAGTGAAGCAGGAAGTGGAAACAAAAATGGACCCAAATGACAAAAATATTCTTGTCTGTTTTTACAAAGCAAGGCAGACAGATGAGCGCACAAGTATAAATGGCTCGCCCCGGCACTGGCTTTGTGCATAAGTTACAGCGTTTGTGTCCCACAGTACTCTAAAAGAGACTTTATTCAAAGAGGGAGTGGAGCTTAGGGCAGACACCTAGCAGGGTAAATCAGCAGTTTAGACCGAAACCCTTTTTTTGTGCAAGGCTGTAATCAGGTTAACTTCTGCTGTAAAGTCAGACAGTTTAATAAGATCGCTCGCTTCGGGGCCAGGTTCAAGTGGTCGTTCAATGAACTGATAAGTTGGACAAAATGGACTAATCAAAAAATAAAGACATGAAAAAAAGGACTCCATCTACATTACAAGATATTTTCAGTATTGCCTTAATGCGAGTGGCTATAGCGGGGGTTTTCCATGAACCAGAGCGGTTAGCGGTTCAGTCCCAGAGAAAGACACCGAACCTTCAGTTGCTCCCAGTGCATGGGACTGGTGTGAGCATGTGTGTGAGCGGGTGGGTAGATGTGTCACTGTGACTGCAAATTACTTTGGGTACCAACAGGTGGAACAGCTCTGTATAAAAACAAGCTCATTTACCAATAAACCAGATTCTGCTCTAACCCTAACCCTCGACCTAACCCTTATCGTTTTTTCTGGTCGGAGAAATTCAATTTCATTTAGATAAATAACAATCCAACCCAGAACTGCCTGGCAGGGTTGACACCTCCATGTGTCTGTGACTGACTCAGCTGTAAAAGTTGCTTTTAAGGTCCACATTTTATAAAAGCTAGCTCACGCTGCATGATATCCTCCAACGCTGGAAGGCAAGGCACGTTTGAAGCCGCTCACAACTGCCACATTCAAAGGCGGGATGAGGAGCTGAGCTAGCGAGAGGGGTAAATTGGTTGGAAACATTTAAGAGAGTCCCAGAACTGTTGGACGCGTCCTCTCTAATCTGACATTGGGGGGGGGGGGATTTGTGATTTATGAAGCTGTTTTGCTTCCTAAAAGATATTCTTCTTATTGGCCCTAGCTGTTATGTCAAAGTGAAATGAAGAGCTTGGACCTTGAACATGCGTAACCGCACAACAATTCAATTTGGTTATGAGGCTAAATGTGCATTAGCTGCAGCATCGTAGTCACAAAAAAAAACTCCTCATCCAGGAAAATATGTGACTCGAGATGCTGCACAGCCGAGTGAAACAAGCCACATAACTGAACAATATCTCCGATGTTACACCGCCTCCTCCTCCCGTCGTATTGCTGACATCAAATCTGCCTTGAAATGAACTGCGAGCCTCCGGTTGAGCGCTGATCTGAATGCAGCTTTGGAGGATCTGCTGCTTGGGTGCATTTTCCTTTCACATTCTTTAAACCGAATCCACTATTCTTTGGTGTTTTAGCCTACATGCATTTGGATATACAGGGAAACAAATGGCACACGCGCCGATGGTTCGGATGGTTAACAATGCCTTTATATATAACACACGTGCTCGTGACAGCTTAAATCTAACAGCTGGATTACTTTAATGCAGCCGAGTGAACCTGTGCTGTTGCTTTATTGTTTCGTGTAGGTGTTGCTGACTCAGTCTCTGAATGTGACTGTTTGAGGCCAAAGCTGTTTTTTTTTGTTGTGCGATATAAAAATATGTATGGATAATCCTGGCAAGCCTCAAGTTCAATTTCTGGTCCCTGCAGCCGCGCAGCTCTGCTGAGTGGGCCCTTTTCCTTTTCTGCTGCGATGCAGGTATTCACCGGGGTTGAAACATTGGCCTTAATGTAGTTTAAGCTGAAGAGAGAAAATGAGGTTAGGTGCATTAAGCTAAAAACCCGGGGATTCAGCCTGACCCCTCTGTGGTCTCTCTTAAGTGATGCATGTGTGAACGATGCACGTGAAGTAATTGCAGTCAAATAAAATGAACATTAGAGAAATAAATGTGAGAATAAAGCAGGTGTGTAGAAACGGAGCATGCTAAAAATGATGATCGTGAACAGAACATATCTAGGAATCTTATTTAAAACCTGCAGGAGCATCTATGCTAGCATGCAGCCTAAAAACATAAAGGCTGAGATGCTTGTGCTTACAGCCGGACTCGGTGATCTTTACTTGCAGACACCCACAGAGTCGTGCAGAGGTAGGAGTTCATTACCTGACCCCGGGTGCTTCCTGGTTGAATCATTAGCTGTGTAAGTTTTTAGCTCCTTCACTTGAAAGACGAGGCTTATTTGGTGTCTTTCCCGAGCTGGCGAAAACAAACAACAAAGTGTTTTCCGTCCCGAAAACAGCTGGCCCTGCACTTTCTGTTACTCAAACGGCTGTAAAGTGTGAATTAGTTGGTGAGTATTTTCAGCTGCTGTGAATTAATTCCCAAAGGGTGCTCTAATGAGTATTTCTGGCAGCGGGACCGTGCACTGTACGAGGGGAAGGGTGGACTTAAAATTAACATCACTGTGTGTGCGGATGGTAATAAACCGACGGTTCGGCTCGACGGAGTCACAGGGACGAGGCTTTCCAGGCTTTAGACACACACAAACACACACACATAGGGCTTGTTAGCTAAACTCTGCGTTGTTTGGGTCTTGTCTTAAATAAAATAATAAAAATAGAACAGAATACCAACGGCTGTGTTCTTTACGTAAAGCTAACAGCGTAACAAAGATATACTGTGTCCTTTTTAAAGTGTGATATAAGCAGATGCATTGTTTGCGTTTATAAATAGACACCGTTTTAATGTTGTGCGTAGAGGAAACCTATGTTAACCAGAAAGCTGCTGCTCAGTTTTATCACGTTTTCTGAAATAAGTACAAAGAGGTCTGGAAATCCATATGTTCAGAGCCGGTGCATGCGGTGCTACAAGGTCCTGTGCGAATGGGATGTGTTATGTTCCTCGCTGACACTCATGTGCACGAATCTCACATGCTTTATTACACTATTCTTGTCCTGCTGCATGCATAAGGTGTGTGGAATGCATTTTAACAAGTGGAGGAGAAGATAATTGTGTTCGCTGGACCTTGTTGTCTAGTCCACTTCTGGGATAAGTGGTAGAAAATGGGAATGGATCGTGTGGTCTGCTCAAGTCAGCCACTGTCTGTGTATACTTCCTTCTCTTGGACTTCATGGTCAGAGTCTATGTTCTTATCTGGTAGCACCCCATGTTTACAAGTGAAACAAGCTGAACACAAAGTGCTACCGCCAACAACTCCCGTCTGGACTCAGCCAACCCTCCAAGCCTGCTATCGTCACGGTTAATTTGGCAGTTGGAACCAAAGTCGTGGACGGCGTTTCCTTACGATAAATGATGTTTGGCGAACTCTGGATTTGTGTCAATCAACTGTATCGGTTATTGCGCCAATTGCCTTGGCTCAAAGTTGGTATTAGGTGCCATCCGGAGATAGAAGTAAATAACGTTGACCATCTTGTGTCAATTCAGTGTTCTGCTGGGAAACCATTGGACCCGGCATTCATTGGTGTGGATGTTACTTAGACCAGACCAGTTACCCCCTCCTGGATGGAAGCAGCCATCCCCAGCAGGATGCAGCCTGGAACAACTCAAAAAAACATGAAGAACAGCACAAGGTGTTGACCTGGCCTCCAAATTCACTAGATCTCAAACTGATCAAGTATCTGTGGGATGATCCACAGAGGCCCCTCCCCTCAAAGGCCCCCCGACTAACAACATCATGTTCCCAGACACCACAGGACACCCTCAGAAGGTCCATGTCCATTCTTTGATGAGTCACAACTGAGACCTACACGATATTAGGAAGGTGGTCATAATGTTACGCTACTACTATGTCCGCTACGTATTTAAATGTCGTCAATTACCTTGGTTGCAAATAGCTTGGAGAACGTATATGTGATATTATGTGCACAGGATCTAGAGGAACCTTGTACACTTGATCTGTGATGAGAAAGAGAGACGGTTTATCCATCAGAGAATAAGACACAAGAAATGAAACGGGGACAAGCCTCCTCCCAAGGTCCTGCTGATTCTTCTTTGTCATTCTCTTTCTGTCTCCTTCCATCACTTCGTCTCCACATGAAAGACGCGGAGTGACAGAGTGCACAGCGACGGCAGGCTGCGAGAAATCTAAAAGCATCGCTGACTATAAAGATTTGATGAAAGGCCCCGAACAAATTAGCACAGGAGGAAGAGAACGGCCGAGATGCGGACGGGGACGGATTCCGCCAAACAAGACGGGAAAATCAAGAGCCGTCCGAGGCGACAGCCAGCGACGGGACTGAGCTGTTGGAGCAAGTTGGATCGCTTCGAGACGGGACTTCAGTCACAATGACAGTAATCATCGTGGCGGTGGGCCTCAGAGAGCGGCACCAAACGGCATAGCAGATGTCAAACAGCCTTTCAATCACTTTCCCAGGCTTTTAAGCAGACTCAAAACATATGGGCTGCATCCATTAGCGCTACAGACAGTCTGCACTCCTATCACTGCACCCTTTTGCTCCGCTCCCTCGTCGCTGTATGCAGCAACAAAGTAGAGCACTCAAGTAATCTGGGCAAATTTCAGACTTTCCGTGGTGGCTTTAACACAAGCTGAAGCTACAGCGCGACCACAAGCCCACAGTTTAACTTCTATTATGTCAAACTGTGTGTTGGTGTGTGAGACCTGTGGCCGACCCTCAGCTCATTTGCCTGCGGTTTTTCTCCGGCTAGGCCACTGCCAGCTCACCACAGCGCTCGCACTGCTTCGCACAATTTGTCTCTGCCACTCTTCTCTCCACCGGAGCCGTCGAGAGAAAAAGAAAAAAAGAAAAAAAAAGAAAAGAAAAGGAAAAGTTCTTTCACCCGAAGTCTGGAGGCTGTTTTCCCCTCAATAGCCTGCGAGGCAGTCAATGAGCCACCTGTTTGGCTTCCTCCGGTGTTTGGTCAGAACTCATTTGGAGCTGCGAAGCACTTTGCCACCCCACCTTGCAGTAATGACGGAGCACGCTGGTTATCTCGCAAGTCCTGAACTGGATCTTGGCGTAGCATGGGAAGCAAGCACCTGCAAAAGAAATCCCAAATCAGTCAGGCTTAGAAACAGCTATTAGGTTCGGTTTGGTACAACAGGAAAAAAGCAACAAAAACTCACTCATGGTGTATAAAACTAGCTTTTTTAATTTATTATGACGTCATTCCGATAAGTCTGATATCATAACGAATGTCCCTAATCATAGTATATCTTTTTGTCAGTACTGCGGTGTGAGTGGTTGTTTTAATCAATCGCTCCAACTCCCACATAAGACCTGAACTGAATGCTGCATTCAAGTAGCATCGGTATAATTAGAAAAACATTCTAGCCAAAAAAAAAAAACATTAAAATACTCCCTCATGTCAGAAAACAACTTGATTGTGGTAGTAGCTGCCATTACCCAGGATATTAATAAACCACAGAAACATAAAAGGTCGGAAAAACGACTCTCAAACCGGGAACAGGGAACTTCACCGCCAGTTTCCGAGGATAACATTTCTCTGGATGTTCTCTAGAACATGAAACGTCATTTGCGACATAACCATCGGTTCGATGGGGTTTTGAAGGACGTCAGCGCGGCTGAAGAAGGGTGCAAGCTAGATGGAAAGAAGACACCTGGACTTGTACCTGTTGGTACATTTGTTATCGGTATCGGCCTTTGGAAGCGGAAAGTTAGCGGTTATCGGTATTTAAAAACAGTTATCGTGCATCCCTGCTAAAAACCTCCTGTTACAAAAGTAAAAATAAAACTAATCCTCAAAACATCGTCACTTCCATGCGCCACGCTACGTTTCTTCTTCGTCTGTTTTTCCTCTTCTGTAGGCTAATGACGTTTGCGAGCAGCTTTTAGGCTCATTAGCGCCACCTGGATTAAAGTGAGGGCTCGGCTTTTTCTTTTTTCATTTTATTTGTCTTTTTAATAAGCTACTCACTCAGATGCATTCGCCATACGACTGCGTGCATCGACACTGGAGGACGAATACAAATACCGTTGCATCCTTATTATACACATTTCTCATAAATCACAGTCATACAGTCGCCAGCTAAGTCTCTGACTAAACCCAGATTAATTAGTCACGCAGACCATTTGATCATGTACTCTAAAGCATAGATGGAAAACTCTGGCGTAATTATATTTGGCCCGTGAGACCAGAGCAGGTATTATACAGTGCATGTATCATTGATACTACAAATCCCAGAATGCTCTGCTTGTGTTTTGGCATATCAATGAGGACAGGACCTGTAAGTACCTTTTCCTCTGTTGACAGTAATCACAGTGTCCTCATGCTACCCCTCCCAAAAATGTCAAAGAAAGGCAGAAAACTGTTTACATATATAAAAGACAGACCTGTTTGTCTTGCATGTGGAGCCAACGTGGATAATATCAAGCTTTACTTGTTCCATATTCAGTGTTTAAGCCAAACTTGTTTAGGTCCATGAAAACGGTTCATTGTTACATCTGGAGGAAGATTCTTTTCAATAAATATCAATGTTGGCCCAGGACTTTGTCCAGGTTTTAAATGTCGTCCCACTGTGTATTTGAGTTTGACAGCCCTGCTCTAAAGTGTCTAAAGTGAGCGTCCGTGCACCGTCTCGAAGTCTGTTCAGATTTTAACTCTCACTTCATGCATACTTCTTTTTTTTTTTAAACAGCAGCCGTCTGTATTCCTGTCGTTCTTCTGCAAACAGAAAACTGCTAACGGCTAATTCAGCACGGCTTTTCACGGTGCAGCTGTGGGAAAATGGAAACAGTTTGAGACAAATTCTGGAGCTCAGGTGTTCGGCGAGCGTACCGCTTTCATGCAAAAATTGCTTTTTCTTCGCGCTGCCAAAAACACAAAATCTGTAGTGCCACAAACTCGGAACATAAAAGTAATAGTAAAAGTGGTGGAATCCACGAAGTCTGTTGTACGTTTGTGTACGTTATAATTTCCCCAGCGTGTCCTTTAGCCGTGCTGAAAAGCCAGACCATTTGGTGAAAAAAAAATGTGCATGATCTTTATCTTTAATTAAAAACTGTCCTGAAACATTTATAGTGATCTTTCAACTAACCGTGGCTGCAGCATGTGTAAATAAATTATGCAGCGTGCCTTGTCCAGGTGAGAAATAAAGCGTGAAGATGCCTCGAGAAAATTGAAATTGAGTTAAAACTAGGAAGGGAAACTCGAGCGTTGGTAACCAGACGTGGAGGCCTGACCGAATTCATTTAGCCACTGGAGCATCTTTTCATCAAGCAGCAGGCTTCAGTGATGTGTGCTTTGCACAAAGTGCCCGGACAGCTCACCGCACCCCGTAAAGTAGCTTAAAAATCTTCATCCATCCATGTCATGAGTCTCAGATTAGACTAGACAGAACTTACAGTGAGGATGTGCATTGTATGCGTCCCACAATAGACTCATAAATGCGTCCCCAAGCATTTTTCAGCTCCTCTGTTTTACATACAGTAATTAGGCTCCGCTTAAGTGCTGCACACACAGCCTCTCCTGTGCAGACAACGTTTTAATCCCTTTCTTTCCGTGGGTCTTGCATTTTCATAATAATCTTATCACTAACTATCTCATAACCGCTGGTTTCTCAGCATCGAACACGCTACGCTAATACCAGCGGGCTGATCTCTGCATAGTAAACATTCTCAGTGTAAAGCTGAGTGTATGGGAAGGGGAAGAAAGCAGTCAGCAGCAGCAGCAGGCAGTTAGGAAACTCATTACTTTGCAGCACATAAAGAGTAAAGAGCATCCCGATAATAACTTTACTCACACTGTCAGTTTAGCCAGGTTTTACCCCTGTATGTTACACCTATGAGGCTGCGGCTTGTTGTGTGCGTTTGCACATAATCTGTGCAGCTGCCGCCCGTATCCTCAGCTTAATACTGTCCTCATTCGCTGTGCAGAACTGATAGCATAGCTTAGCCGGCAGCCAAAGCCAAGCCAGTCACGTAGCAGCTGTTTAGTGCAGGTATAAGATGATAGGACTTCCATTAAGAGGATGGAACACATTGCGGAGTGGCTTTATTACACAGCTGGACGCTGCTGATATACTTTCATTCGGTGCCATCATGCAAGCTGTCATGAATATTATTGTTGAAATAATATCTTTATATTTTTCCCCCTCTCTCTCTCCCTGCTATCTTTTTCCACCGTATCTCCTCTCTCTATATATAGCAACAGTATTGCAGCATCTGCTGTGTGTGCCTTCAACCTGAGTGCCATCAGCCAGGCCTTCAACGGGCCCTTCCGCTCCCAGGAGAACCCCCGCTCTACCTGGCTTCCCACGCCCAACCCCATCCACAACTTCCAGGTTAGTCCACGTCACATCAGTGTAGACCTACACGTATACAAGGAATTATTTTCTCTGCATCCAGTGAGCAGCCATGCCAGGCACCCGGCGAGCTCACTCAAGGCACCTCAGGAATGGGGATGGAGTTTATCAAACCATGACCTCACAATCTCAAAGCTGCCTTTCTGACCACTAGTTCACGGCTCCAGTCACACGGCTCATTGTGACCGAATCACTCAGCTGGGCTGGTTGTCAAAATACTACAGTACTAATCAGTACAGTATGTTGATTTTTTTGATTTTTTTTCCCACAAAAAACAACTTCAATCAAACTAGAAGAATGCTTCTACTTTTGGCAATCACTTCAGTCTACTGAATAATGACAATCCAATTTAGAACAAAGCCAAAAATAATTTTCAGTTCAATCAAATACAGTGGGAAGGAGTTTGTTTTTCAAGAAAATGTGTTTTCAGTTAGTTCTCGCCCTCGGGCCGTATCACTCCGATGAAAACTCTTTAAGTGGCATTTTCAGTTTGAAAGGTTGAGCCTTAATCGGGTATTTCAAACCAACTTTGTGTAAAGGGAAGAATTGCAGTGCTGGAAGCATGAAGGTGACCATTTATTGGACTTTCTGGCACTCAAGTTAGCAACTGTAGGTAAGAACACAAACATGGTCCAGCTGAGATCCTGAGAATTTTGTACCTGGATGTTATTGTGTTTACTGTGAAATAACTTAACAGTGCAGAATAGGTATTTGGAAAAAAAACGACTGTAAATTAAACAGTCTTTGATGCATAAAATACTGCATAAAACCGGTGGTCATACAATATGTGTGACAAATAACAAATGTGAACATAGTAAAGTGATGCTTCACTAACAAGGACCACACCTTAATTGATGCAAATAAGTTTATTGGTAGACAGGTTGTGAGAGGAATAGATGCAGGGACGAGAGGGATCTAAGGGTATGGGATGAAAATGGGTCAAGGGGGAGGGATGAAACGGGATTCTAAGGGTTGAGGGGATGGGATGAAAATGGTCAAGGGTAAGGTATGAAAAGAGATCAAAGGGGATGGGATGAAAAGAGATGAGAAGGGGTCGACGGGATGGGATGAAAGGGGTTGAGGAGAAGGCGTGAAAATGGTCGAGGGGAAGGGATGAAAAGGGGTTGAGGGGATGGGATGAAAAGGGTCGAAGGGAAGGGATGAAAATAGATAAAATGGGGTCGAGGGGACGGGATGAAAAGGGGTCGAGGGGATGGGATGAATGGGGTTGAGGAGAAGGCGTGAAAATGGTCGAGGGGAAGGGATGAAAAGGGATCAAAGGGCATGGGATGAAAAGAGATGAGAAGGAGTCGATGGGATGAAAGGGGTCGAGGGGACGGGATGAAAAGGGGTCGAGGGGGCGGGATGAAAAGGGTCAAGGGTAAGGTATGAATAGGGTTGAGGAGAAAGCATAAAAATGGTCGAGGGAAAGGGATGAAAGGGGATGGGATGAAAAGAGATGAGAAGGGGTTGATGGGATGAAAAGGGGTCAAGGGTAAGGTATGAATAGGGTTGAGGACAAGGCATAAAAAAATGGTCGTGGGGCAGGGATGAAAAGGGATCAATGGGGATGGGATGAAGAGCGATGAGAAGAGGTTGATGGGACGGGATGAAAAGGGTCGAGGGGAAGGGATGAAAATGGTCAAGGGTAAGGTATGAATGGGGTTGAGGAAGACATGAAAATGATCAAGGAGAAGGGATGAAAAGAGATGAGAAGGGGTCGAGGGGATGGGATGAAAAGGGGTGTTGAGAGCTGACAAACAGAGAGAGACAGAGGATTAGGACACACTTTTATAGGTAAGCAGGGGGAATAGAATAATATGGGACATGGTCTAGTTCTTGAACTTAAGGCATAACTCCATTCTAATTACATGTAAAACAAAAACAAAAAAACATTGTTATACCTCCAAAACCATCTGCAAACGTCGTCCCAAAATGGAATCTACCAACAAATCAATCTCTCATTTCAAGTCCCAGAGAATGAACAGAAGCTGCCATCCACTGGGCTCTGTAACCCAAACAAAGCTTTTCAGAAAGCTGCCATTTCATTTTTTTTATTATTATTTTTCTGCAGCGTCTGAATGAACTGCTGAGCTGTTTCTGTTGTCACGCTGCAATCACTCCATAGTTGTGCTCCTCTGAAAAAGTTGCAATTACAGAGAACAGAATTAAGAACTGAAACAATCTAGGCAGACACGGCGTATTGATTTAGTAAGTAGGAACTGGGGTACTTCGCCCTTGTTTGGTTTGTAGAATAATAATGACTATTTATAGTGAACTTTTCTACAAAGTGCTTTAAACAGGGAACTAAAAAAAAACATTAATTTTGCTTTCTCTCTGCTTGTTTTCTTTCTCTTCTCTTTCTCTGCATTATCTTTGCTCCCCAGTGTGGCACTATAAATGAGGGGGGTCTTCATGGTTTGACCGAGCGCAGCCTGCAGGATGCACAGCGCCTTTACCTGATGAACGACGTGGTCCAGCCAGAGTCTGTCGATCCGCTGGTCATGCAGGATGACGTCCGTTTCTCAAATCTGGTCGTTGACATAGTTCAGGGCATGGACACCCTCTATCACGTTATTTACATCAGCACAGGTAAGCCCGAAGAAGACAAGAAGACGAACATGCTATCCAAAACACTTTGGATTCAAGCAAGGGAGCGCATTGTACCTCGCTTGATTCTTCTTCTTGTCCTTCATTTGAATCAGAATACGGCACCATCCTGAAGGCACTGGCTACACCCAACAAGAACCTGCAGGGTTGCTACCTGGAGGAGATGGAGCTCTCCCCGTCAGGGGTGCGAGAACCGATCCTGAGCCTGCAGATCCTGCACAGCGACCGGTCCCTCTTTGTTGGGCTCAGCAACAGAGTCCTGAAGATCCCACTGGAGAGGTGCTCCACCTACAAAACAGAGACGTGAGTACAGATTGAAATCTTTAGTGTTTCGTGTTCAGATTCCAGGTGTGATAACAGTTTTAAAGGGGAACTACTGTGTTACTGCTATGGTTCGTCCACAACCTCAGAATCGGAAAAATATTCAGCCATTTTGCAAAGAAACTAGAAGTAGCAAATTACAGGTAAACAAGGCTGTAGATTGACCTACAGACCCTTGATGATGGTAACAGCTAACTCCGGACTCAACAGGGAATAGCACTAGCTCATCATAACAAAATATTGGTGAAATTAAACGAGTTTCGCGGCAGATAATGTGTTATTTAGAGTCTGCATTTGGGTGCCCCATTCACTCCCACTATATGGATATACGCAGATTGAATTATCTCCCAAAGGAATATGAATTACACAAAAGTTATATGGGTGAGTAAATGATTGTATTTTATGTCAGAAATAAGGTCCAGGTTGTAAAAAACAGTAGTTCCCCTTTAACATGAAGGTCTATTGGGATTGCCTCCTTTTTTCGCCAGCCTCAAACGGTCATTTGAGGAACTGCAGCATTGACTTTATTTTAAACCTGACGCTTCGGTGCCGCTAGCAGCGATTACGTTTGATAAGCAGTTTCATATTCCTGATCAAGGTTAGGGATCAGTCCAGCTGTTGACCTAGCTTTATGTTACATACCACATACTGTGATATTAAGATCTGGTGGGAACCCGTTGTTGCACTTTGCTCATTCCTGATCGTTGACGTCTATGTTACACTAGGAGATTAACTGAGGTAGCAGTCCTGATTTTCTCTATGCTGCTTTGTGTTTTACATCGTGTATATTTTATTGTCAGTTTTATGCTCTTTGGCAGTGGATTCATTTTAACCTGGTTGGTCCTCTATTGAAGGTAATTATCTGTCTCCAACGAGGATTAATGTCTGAAAGACCTCGCCAATAATCATTAAAGTCCGTACGGAACCAGACAAATGACTGGGGCGGTATCTGCTCACCAGAGGAAATTAATTTGTTGTGCTTTTGCGGCGATGAAGTTCTGCATAATACAAAGGGAGAGCACAGTTCTTCTGGCTTTTTGTTTGCGTCTGAATCCGAGGATAAACAAAAAGTGCGCGTGAGGCAACCTCGAACGCTGCCAGGAAAAGTTTCTCTGCGGGCACGTTTTCTTTTTTTTCTTTTTTTATATGTGTGTGTGTGATAGAGATACAAAGACACAAAGAGAGAGAAGGAGAGAGGGAGGCTTTTTGATCCGCCATCTCCAGCTTCAGCGTTATTCATGTGAAAATCTCCGTCTCGAGGGTGAGCGAGGGGAGAAAAGCTCACTGGCTGTTTGTCCAACCTTCTGTATCTCATCAGCGCTCTCAATCAGGATCCTCAGCTGGCCACCTAGGTCCTTCAAAGTCAGCCTCGTTTTAGCATACAAATGACTCGGCGCTTTCTCCGTTATGTGTGTGTGTATAGATAGATATATAGATGGATAGATATATGTGGAGGGCAGTCTACTTGGTGTGATTTGTGTGTGGGCCGGTGCTCGGACGAGTTCTCATATGCGCGCCGCATGATGAGTCAGCTCACTATTTCTTCTGAAGCCCAACTCCTAGACGCTCGGGAGCAGACGCACTCGCAACACGAACCGCAGGGAGAGGGAGAGAGAAGCGTTTAATAAGATGTGGGTGAGATATGCAGGATGAGAGTCAGACACACGGAGAGGAGGAATGAGGAAGAGAGAGAAGGGGAGGCAAAGACACTTATAGATAGGATGAAAAGCAGAGCCTATTTAACGCAGAGCGGGGTGAAGCGATAAGAAAGCCGGGCTCCAAGGGCGCCACGTATGGGGGGCGGGGGCCCTTAATCTGGTTTGCGATATTCTGCTCACCGCTGCGGCTCCGCTCACGCTTACAGTCATTCAAATGCGCCGCAGCCGAAGGCATACTGAACATAACACATGTCAACCTGTCAGTCAGCGAGACACCTGAACTCATTTGGTCAGGTTTGAGAAGGGAGGAATAGGAGATTACGAAAAGAGAGCCAGATGGGTAAATAATGAATGTGGAAAAGAGAAAATATATTTATTAACAGCTAATCTATATAATAATACTGTATGTGTGTCATGGTGTTACAGAGTTTGAGATAAGATGAAAATTTTATCTAACCAAGACATGAAAATTTAAAGATTAAACGCATTTGCAAGGCTGTTTGGTGCACTCTATAAACTCCAGCCTTGATGCACAGTTGCACAATCAGGTTTTTCTTTAATGCAATGTCAACAGACAATGAGTACGAAGGCCGTGGGAGAAGTTGACGCCTCTACTCGTTAAGCAGGAGCTGCTGAATTAAAGAGATCTGTTTCACAATACGACTTATTCCCTCAAACATGCTATGCGAGGCTTAACTGACTGAAGTCCTCATCCACACGTACGAAAACGATCTTTTCATCGTTTCAAGAATATCTGCGTCCACATGGATCCGTCTCAACACGACTCAAAACACTACCTCATACTCCAGGTCTATAGGTGGCGCTGTTTCCGTTTCAGAAATTCACCGAAAATGGAGAGGAAGAGGCGGAGCATGCGCATAAAGCTTGAGCGCTGTTTACAAATCGGCTTTAGAAGAAACCAAACTCAAGGAGAAATGATATTTAGCCCTAGTAACCATAATAGGCTCAATATCTTCTCCAGCAGGAACACGAGCATGTAGTCCACCATTGATGTTGATGTTGTTATGAGACGTTTCACGGGATATAAGAGGTTTCGCCGTCCACATGAAAACTCAAGAGCTGCCTTTTCAATTCTTTTCACCCTGGTACCAAGTTTCAGAAAAGTGCGTTTAAAGGCAATGCGTTTACAGGATTCATGTGGACGATCGGCCAAAACGACGTAAAAAAACTGCGTTTAAACCAAAAAGCGTCTCCGTGTGGACGACCCCTAAGTGTTTGATGTCATATATGCAATGCAAAAAGCTGAAATCTAGCAACTGATCTGAAAATTAGACTTTCTAACCAACTAACAGTCAGTTAACGCTCAGTGCTGGCTGCCTGCGAGGCTGCATCCACACTGCTGACTGCACTATCAAAGCAACCTCACAGTGACTTTAGAGTCGGCATGCAGACGGGAGCGGTGGACGACCCGGGGAGTTGGTGCATCCTTGACAGTGGCGAGACCAAAGCGAGGACTGTGGATGTCCACGAGGCTGGGACTGCTCATCGTCCTCTCTGCATCGAAGGAGCAGCTGCTCTCCGTTCCCTGCTGCCTTAGAGTACATCTCGTCAGCTCTTTCATCTGGCGTAATAACTCTTTGAGTGTTATCAAAAAAGCTCCTCGACGGCCAAATTTCAACCCCAGCGCAACAGGATATTCGGGTTAAATTGGAGTGAAGGCGCAGGAGTGGCAAGCATTTTATACAGCCCTGTGTTTTCAGGAGCTCAAAAGAAACTGGATGAATTAACATGAGCGCAAATAAAAGGTTGTATTTAGGACTTAATGACAGATGTGACTCATCAGAGAATGGACATGGACTTTCTGAGGGTGTCAGAAGGTCCATGGTCCTATGGGTTGAAGGGAGGGAGCTCTGTGGATCAGGCCTTGGACAAACTAATAGAAACACAAATAAGGTTTATATTTATGACGTTGTCCAGGATCATTTGCCCGAAGACTGCAGTCATCTTCCATTTTTGAAATCAGTTTCATTTGTCCAAGGAATTCTGTTGCAGAACTAGTCTTGTCTTTTTAGAGAAGCTTTGACAAAATCTAATCTGGTCTTCTAATTCTTGAGGTTTATGGTTTGCACCTTGTGGTCAACCATTTGTGAATTAATATCAAGTATGCGATCATCCACGACCACGCTTGTCTTCAAGGGAGCTTGTTCTTTGTTTCTCTCAGAACGTACCTATTGATTTGGACACACTGAATGCGCCTACTGACTCTCAGACGGATTTCTTTTGGTGTTGCGTTCTCTCAGGATCAACTCCTTTGAACGTATCTTCGCAGAAGCAGTTTCCTCGTGGAAATGCCACCCTTTGAAATCAACTCTCGGACTTTTACCTGTTTCACTGATGAAGAAATAATGACAAACTTTGACTCAGTGAAAGTAGGGGACACCTTTCCTCCAGTTTAAATGTGCGTATGTAACTGTAGCTTGAATATATCCAAACATATATGGGCCTAACTGCATGAAAAGTGCAATATGAATAAAACAGTTTAATGCAAACCAAGTAAAACTACAGAGTTTAAATGCATGTCTTAAAATTTCTACAAATCCTGCTCTTTTATGGCATCACTAAAGCCCTGAATGAGATCCTGGGGGTGTTAAATAATGCTTTCCAATTCTGCACTAGACAAAGAATTGCATTACTTCCCAAACTGACTGGAGGCAGAGGTCAGCTGGAGTCTTGCTCTGTTTTGTCTATCTTTGTCTTGATCTTCTCTCTCTCCGTCTCTCTCTGAGCTCCATCCGCTCAGGCTACGTGAAATAGACCCACCTGCCATTTGACTCTTTTCTGCTGTGAAACAAACGCGCCGTCATTGTGCTGCCGTCTGAATGAGCTGAATGGATTTCCATTTTCCACGTTGTGTGCGGTCGTCCCATTCACGGTCACAGCTCAATATCAGATGGTTTCAAAGCTAACGGCAGGTCATCAGGAGCCACACACGCTCTGTGTCATTTCTATGTTCAGTGTTCTGCTGAGAAACTTTTGGACCTTGTATTTGTGTGGACTTAGACATGTACCACCCACCTAGACCAGACCAGGCACCCCCACCCCATAGCAATGACACTCCTTGATGGCAGCAGCCATCCCCAGCAGGATGCAGCGACAATAATGCTTTAGGAACAGCACAAGATGTTGACCTGGCCTCCAAATTCACTAGATCCCAAACTGATCAAGTATCTGTGGGACGATCCACAGAGGACCCTCCCCTCAAAGGTCCCCCAATAACAATCTTCTGTTACCAGACACCACAGGACACCCTTCGAAGGTCCATGTCCATTCTCTGATGAGTCACAACTGCTTTAGAGGCACAAAGGAGACCTAGACAATGCTAGGAAGGTGGTCATAATGTAATGCTTGATCAGTGTATAGGCAGTGAGCTGAGTGTCGCAGACTTATGGTGACATATGATTCATAAAAAATGATGCAGCTGATGATTGAACGGGCAAACTGTGGCTGCATCCCTCTAAAGCCGACCCTTCACGCATGTTTGCGAGAAGCTAAACAACAAATATCTTACGACGGAATCAAACGGCGGTTTGAATGCCTGTACAGCTGTCGCGCTCCGAACACTCAATTACATTTAAGTGCCTTTAACGTTTACTTTTCCTCTGTTATCGATCCATATTGGCGACTCTGGCGAGCCTCCCTGAGAGCGGAATAACATTTGCATCATTGTCTTTAACTCAAGTGCTTTTAGTTACACTGCTGAACCTTTTCAGCTGCCGGTGATTTGTACCCTTTTAGCGATGGCTTGCGGACAAATGCTGCAGCTTGTGTGTGCGTGCGCGCCGCCGTGCGCGTGTCCTCTATTTGTGGTAATTATATTTGACCTGGCCAATTGGCACCTCTGGCTAACAGCTCCACTCTGTCCTCCACACAGCCTCTATCTCCCTCTATCTCACTCTGTTAGCGAGGTGATTTATATCTGCTGCTGCAGCAGCATGCTAGCTTAGCTGCGATGTTGCATCCATCAGGTCTTTTTTATTTATTTATTTTTTGCTGCTTTCATCAAGGGAAGGTAGAGCACGCTGCCAAATAGAGGCTGCAACTGCTGGTTTCACTTAGGACACTTACATAGAGCTTACTTTTCTTTACTGGATTGGTGCACTCATTTGTCAAAACTGAAAGTATCAGATCGGGAGAAGTGGTTCAAGCGTTGGAAGATGTCTTTCTTGGACTGTTTTCACACGGCCGGTGTTGAGGATGAGACGGAAACGCACACAATAACGAGGAGGAGCCGCTGAATAAATGACGAGGGTCTTTGTGGAGGATGAAGAAGTGGAACAAATCGGGGCTTTCTGTGACGTCTCCGCTCCTGCGGCGAAGCCACCGCTCACACGTCTGCTTACACAAACAATACGTTTTATTACAAGAGCCACAATTGTCCTGCTGGTGAGAGTTACGTTCACGCCTGAAGGGTTTTGGCTCAGTTTGCTGCGTATGAGCGTGTGGTTTTACGCGCGCGTGTGTGTGTGATTAACACTGACCTAGTGGCAGTCATAGGGCCAAGGAGACTCAGCCTGCAGCATGAGTTTAAAACCACGTCAGGAAACCGCTAAGTGGCCGTCGAGGAAAACCACCGATCATTACATTTCCGCTACAGTCGCGATGTGTGTGTGTGGCTGCTTGTTGAAACCAGTGTTCATTGCGTCTTTCCAATTTTGTCATGCTTCGGCATTTGTCCCTATAGCGTTCCCTTGCAATGGTAGCAGTCTGTGTGAGGGAAGCTCACAGGCTGGTCCCAAGCAAACCCAATTTACTGACAACTGTGAGTGCCAGCCGGTCAGCAGGCCTCTAGAGCTCACTGCTGCAAAGCCTGTATGACCAATCAGAGGAACACTTCAGCGGCCAAGGACAGGGGGAGAAAGAGAGAGATGGTGTTCACACAGTGGATGTATTTATTACTGCTCCACAGTGCTGTTACTTTTATTGCAGCCTTTGTTCTGGCTGAATCTCAGTGTAATCATTTTGCTCCCCGCCTCAGCCTTTCTCTGTCTATCTTGCTTTCACACCTTGTTCTTTCCTTTAGCCTTAATCCGGAGCTGCACAATGTTTCAACTCCAGCCTGTCAAAATCCCCCGATCCCGTCTTTTTAATCTCGGGTTCAGAACTTCGAAAAATAATAATTATGGCGATCTTGGCGGGCCCGTACTGTACTGCTGTGTTGAGGCGCTGTGTGTATTTTTGCAGCTAGAACAGAATGGTGGAGCCAGATGGAAAACTCCAAGATAAACTTTCATGAATATTATATCAATAATTTAAGCTGATCTGCATTCTGATTCTGAACCTCTGGTATCTGGAACAGGAAATTTAATATTTGCAAAATCGGCAGGCTACTAGTGTTATTCTTAATGTGTCAGATACATTCAGTAATATCAGATATAGTAGAGAGGCTGTCACTCAAAACCTCAAAACTAAAATTGCGTTTATGTTGAGGCTGTCAGCTTTTCCTGGTCACAAGACCGACTGTATTTGATAAAGGATTGAAAGGGACCTTCCAGGGAAGATTCCTCTCTCTGAGTTGTGGATGAGTTCAGTTCAATTCAGTATTATTTATATAGCGTCTAGAGCTTTACGAAACCTGGCCTGAAACACCCAGGGCAAGGAGTTCAAGTATCTTGTGGTGTTGTTTGTGAGAGAAGATTAAAATTGGAACCGTTAAGCCGACGCTTTCAATTTCAGTCCATGGTCATCGTCTCTGAGGATGTGGGTAACCTTGGAGATGGAAGGATCCTTTGCGTCCACAAGGGCCGAGTTGAAGTAGTTCAGGATTGGTGAGGATGGTTCCTGGAAGGAGACTCCAGATCAGGATCAAGATAAGAATCAGAATTCCATGGATGGATTACACATCTCATCTGGAGTTCAAATATCTTGTGGAATCATTTTTGAGGGTTAAAATTGGAACAGTTGTGGTGAACAGGGAGATGAAAGACTGGCATCATAGATACAAGCTAAAATGTTCCTTCCTACGTTCCCTATTTCTAATTCCGTCGTCAGCCTTGGAGGTGGAGGGAGCCTTTGCATCTACATGGGCCAGTTGAGGTAGTTCAGGATCTGGTGAGGATGCCTCCTGGATGGAGACTCTGGATCAGGATCAGGATCAAGGAGATGAACTGTACGACAATGCTTTCAGTTTAGCAGTCGGTCCACATTCTTACCTTGAACTTGCATAATAAGCAAGTTAAAAGTTATGTTAGCCTTAGAGATGGAGGGGCATCTTTTGCTTCTACAAGGGCTGGTTGAGGTAGTTCAGGATCTGGTGAGGATGCCTCCTGGAACAAGACCCCAGATCAGGATAAGAACCAGAATTACATGGACGGATTATATGTCTAATCTGGCCTCTTGAGGAATGGGGAATACTTACCCTATTGGCAGAGCGACCTGCCTTTGGATAAGAAAATAGATGGATGTATCACTGTTTGTCTCCCGAGGGTCCAAAGAAATACAAGTCAACAAGTCACTTAAAATTGGACAAAGCAAAGGAATTTAAGTGTCATGGCGTGTTGTTTGTCAGTGACGGTAAAGTTAGAACCGTTGTGTTGAACACGGAGATGTACTGTATGACAACGCTTTCACCTATGGTCATGAACTTTGCATAGTGACTGAAAGACTGGCATCACAGATACAAGCAGATAAAATGTTCCTCCCTATGTTCCCTTGTTCTAATTCTGTTGTCAGCCGTAGAGATGAAAGGACTCTTTGCGTCTACATGGGCCGGTTGAGGTAGTTCAGGATCTGGTGAGGATCAGGGTTAGGGTTAGAGTCTGATCCTCTTACAATAAGACTTCCATGGATGGATTACGAATCTCTTGAGGAATTAGAATACTTAGCTTGTTGGCAGAGCGACCTGAACTCGGATGAGTGCATGAAAATGGATGGAAGCATCAGTGTTTATCTCCCCGGGGTCCGAAGAAATACGAGTTAATGAGTCACTTAAAATGGCCTCAAGCTGTCAATAGCCTTCCGACAGACTAGGGACTCGTGTGTATTCTTACCTGCCTCCTCGCCCAGTGTAACCTTGGATGGGATAAGCCTAGAGGACTGAGATCAGACGATTAGATTCAGTAATGGATGCAGACGTTATCGTCTGCATCCACGTTACTCACAAGCAGTTTTCAGATATTTTCTTCTTGTATCTCTCTTTGTAGCTTGTCCCTAACTTCTTATTGTTTCTTAGTGATGATGCAGCTCCTTTGTATTCACAAGGGGCTAAAACTGAACAGAGGACAGCATGCTTCTTCTTCTTCCTCTTTTTTTTTGGCAGACAGCCATCTCACTTTTGTTCTCCAGGATCATTTTTTTTTTCTTGGACCCAACACCACCATCAGTCTTGAGCCTGGCTCCAACTGCGCCTAATTGGATGTATTAGCGCTGAGTGCTAGCAGGAGTTCTCCGTGTTTCCGATTCATCACGAGCAGACTTTTTAAATGGCCTGCTCAACCCAGCACAGCAAGACGGAGAAATGATGAAAAAGAAATGCCCCAGGGACAAGATTTACCCCCTGGAGATATAGCAGCGTCAACAGTGGTCTCGAAAAAAAAAAAAAAAATGACATAGCTCACGTAGAGAAATGCAAAAAGAGAAGCACATGTTTAACTAAGTCGGACCCTGCAGACATTCTTTGCTCAAGTATTCCAGGAGTTTCAGCGCCACAGCCAATGATGGCTAAATGCAATCTATAATTTATCAGTTCTGGTGATCATTTTTCGCGATTATACACCGGCAGCCTGCCATTAAAAGCGGAGTGAACTATTGTTTTTTATGTCTGGTTGTTAAAGCTTCTACAATAAAAAGAGACGCCATTTTTTTACAGCGCTCAGAAGCGCTTTAAAATGCCAATTACACCCCCAGAGAAGCGGTCCCGCAGATTTATCTTCCGATGCCACTCGTCCAGACGTATTGTTATATGGGCTGTTGAGTTTCGCCGCTCAGTCTGTTTAAAATTTAACCGGCCGTGCGCCTCTGTTTTGCTAAATCGTGCCACCAGGCGTGCGCGCCACTGAATTAAATATCAGCCGGTGCCCCTGCAGACTTGTCAAACCGATTCTCGCGCACATAGCGGCACGCCCTTGCAGCGGCGGACCGTTGAGAAAACGCACTTGCTTTTGCACAAGCTTCCACACACGCACTGGTGTTTAGATGGCTCGCATTCCTTCGTATCCTGCAGACTCAGCCTCCCCTGTCCCGGCTGACGTCCCTCTGCACTTCCTGTTACAGAAATGAGCTTTTCTATTCCCCCTCCCTCTCTCGTTCTCTCCCTCTCTCTCTTGCACAGCGCCTCTAATTGACTTTTACAGCGGTGCCGTTTTTTTAAAACAAAAAAAAGAAAAATTGCAGCGCTGTCAGGATGAGCAGACACAGAGAGCTTTTGGCTAATGCTTTATGTAGCTGAAGAAAGGTCAGAGTAGAGCTTAAACACTTTGTCCTTTTTTCTTCCGATGTTAAATCCTGATTTTGTTTTAAAAAGGCCACTGGAGAAGAAAATGCTGTTTCACTCCAAATCCCTGCTGTGCCTGAGGAACAAGTATAACACTGATTTGGGATATAGTGTTTTTATGAAATATGTCATCCAGAAATGTACAGTTTTTTGATAACGATGCTAGTGAAGCAAGTGCTGGCGCGGACACACATTGCACTGTAAATAATAAACTCCTCAGTCTAAATCTGCGGCCACAGTTCTGGCTCGAGGCTTTCCACCAGATTTGACAACAGGTGTGCTGGGATATGCCCCCCCCCTTCGGCCGCAAGGGCTTTAAGCGAGGTCAGCTCTTGATGGTTTGTGTGTTTGTCTGCCTTCCAGTGCGCCCTGAAGGTGTAAACTGTGGTTTGCATTTGGGGGCTGTGTGCAGCCCGGTCAAGTGCTTCCACTCCAGAAGTTAAAAAAAACAAAAAACTGTTGGTTTGGGGAATTACAATGTCAAAGCAAGACGGCTGTTTTACCAAACTGCTGCCTCAGAGTTTAAAGTTTATAATTGTGTTAAATATCAGTAAATTAAGTTTTGTGTTGAGTGTAGAAAAGTGAATATTATAAACACAATATATATATTATAATAGATATAATAGAAACTGAAGATAGATGGATGATTGATGGTTGAATAGAAGGGTGGGTGGATGGAAGGAAAGATGGATGGACAGATTGCTGGAAGGAGAGATGGATGGATGGAAGGAAGGAAGGAAAGACGGATGGATGGATGGATGGATGGATGGATGGATGGAAGGGAAGATGGATGGATGGATGGACGGACGGATGGATGGAAGGGAAGATGGATGGATGGACGGACGGACGGATGGATGGGCGGACGGACGGATGGATGGATGGATGAATGAATGGATAGATGATTGACATGGATGGACGGACGGGTGGATGGAAGGAAAGATGGATGGATGGAAGGAAGGAAGGAAAGACGGATGGATGGATGGATGGATGGATGGATGGATGGATGGATGGACGGATGGATGGATGGAAGGGAAGATGGATGGATGGATTGATTGACGGATGGATGGAAGGGAAGATGGATGGATGGACGGACGGACGGACGGATGGATGGATGGATGAATGAATGGATAGATGATTGACATGGATGGACGGACGGGTGGATGGAAGGAAAGATGGATGGACAGATTGCTGGAAGGAGAGATGGATGGATGGAAGGAAGGAAGGAAAGACGGATGGATGGATGGATGGATGGATGGATGGATGGATGGATGGATGGATGGATGGATGGATGGATGGATGGATGGATGGACGGATGGATGGATGGAAGGGAAGATGGATGGATGGATTGATTGACGGATGGATGGAAGGGAAGATGGACGGACGGACGGATGGATGGAAGGAAAGATGGATGGATGAATAAATGGATAGATGATTGACTGATGGATGGATGGATGGATGGATGGATGGGAGGAAAGATGGATAGATGACTGACGAATGGATGGATTGACGGATGGGAAGGACGGATGGATGAGGGATGGATAAATGGAAGCATGGACCAATAGACTGTAGTATAAAGGTATGTATAAAATTTTAAAGTATGTGTTTACTGTTTATTTAAGAAAGGGACAGTGCAATTTCAT
Source organism: Planiliza haematocheilus (assembly GCA_005024645.1). Taxonomy (NCBI): domain Eukaryota; kingdom Metazoa; phylum Chordata; class Actinopteri; order Mugiliformes; family Mugilidae; genus Planiliza; species Planiliza haematocheilus. Next base: position 1,094,908 of record SRSE01000170.1, on the reverse strand, counting down.
AGAACACATGATTACCCATGGTTAAAAAAGACAGAATTAGCCAGAAGGCTAGTTTTCATCTGTAGTCCCCTGGCCTTGATGTAAAAAAGGCAATAAGAAGCATATATAAACCATATACAAAGTGAAGCAGATCAACCAGTGTCTCGTACCTTGATGAGTCCTAACATGCTCCTCTTATCACGTCAGTGTCTTTCCCCACATCATTAACACCTGCTGACACCTGCACTCTAATCATTCTGGCATCATCTCCTTCCAGCTGATACGCTGTATCTGGTGTTCAGAGCTTTAATGCGTGAACGCGTTAATCCAACGTCTTTTGTCTCGTTATTTAAAAAAAACGTTTTTCTCTAAATTTATGCAAAAAAAAAAAGGGTGAATCCAGCTGCTAAATACGTCTTTCCCTGAGGTCAGAAGCCTCCCAGGCTGCCCCTCGGCACACATTACCCTGAGCTAATTAGGCTTCAAATCGCTACCATCTCTCCCTTTCATAAAACATTTACCCCCCACCACCGCCCCGCCCCCGCTTGAAATATGCACTTATTAATTGTTCCGCTCAGCTGCTCTCTGCCAGAGTGACTGTGTGTGTGCTGGAGGAAGGCGTGTTGGTAATCACAAAGCCAAATGAGAGTTCCTCAGCCACGATGACGATGCAAAACCCACACATCAAAGTCATACCGGATCCAATGTGGTCGACCTTGAGCCAAAATGGCTACAAGCTCCTCCCTCCGCCCCTTTTCGAATGAACTATCATGTTCAGTGAACTGTGAATTTGTGGCCCGACCTCATTACGATTATTGTTTCATCTGGATTGGAAATTGCAGCCTGCAACCGTATCGTGCAGCTTGATTAAAATGACACGGGGAAGGTTAGGCTCGCAAAGAAAGAAAGTAAGTAAGTAAGTCGTCCTCTTCTGGCCGAGCCACGCACCACCTGAGATCTGCACTCTGTGGGGTCACCTCTGATGTGCTGACTAAGTAGTTATGTCTGTATTAAATCTAATCTGACCCCGGGTTCGCCACGGAGCCCCGGTCCTGGCACGGAGAGCTGTATCAACACTTGGACACTCAAATCTCCTGGCCAAAAAAACACTACAGGGCTCTTCAAACAAACCACGAAGGCCTGCGCCAGGAACGAGAAAACACAACAGCAGGAATCGGTCCTTTCAAAAGGAGACGAGGGAGAAAATCCACAGCGCCGTAATTAAGGAGAAGGAGAAGGACTTGAGATGAGAGAAAGATGAGAAAAAGAGACGCACAAAAAAGGGAGGGTATGAAGGGGAGATGGAAGGGAGGGATACAAAAAAAAAACAAGTGCAGGGGAGCCTCTGAATGAGAGGAGTTATTCAGCTGATGCTTTTATTCCGCGTTCCTGAGGCGTCCAGATCAGCTCCGCCGGCTTAGCCTCGTCATTAACAGCTTTAGATTTAATTAGCCGTCATTAAGCCTCTGTTTTACTGGGGGAGCTTACAAATATTTAATCACTGTTTGGGTGATGTTCCATGTATAGTTTCTGTTGGTGGGAGAGCAGAGGAAGCTCAGATTTTTATATTATTTATAAAGCGGCAAAGAGGGGATGTTTGAACATGGCTTTGTCGTTACGGTGCAGATGTAAAACAGACGTTTTGTGCGTTTGCTGTAACGTTAATGACTGAGCGCCGTCGCCGTTCACCAGATAAATTACTAACTGAGCTGACACACTCCTCCTCCTCCTCCTCCTCTTGTCCCGTGCAGGTTGTGCTTGGAGGCGAGGGACCCCTACTGCGGCTGGGACTTCCGGCAGCGCAGATGCACCACGCTGGAGGACAGCTCCAACATGAGCCAGTGGAAGCAGAACATCACCGTTTGTCCGGTAAGAGCACAACACGTCAGCATTTACTGTAAGAAAGGGACGCATTCAGACCTCATGGGGCTCTGGGGCTCAGGTGCGCCGCTGACGTCACGGCAGTTTGGCGTCGTCGGTGACTAACCACCTCTGGGAGCGCAGAATAAAAACCTCATGACTAATGTTTGTTTTCGTCCAGCTGCGGAACCAGACCACCAATGGCGGCTTTGGACCCTGGGCGCCGTGGCAACCCTGCAACAATGACGACGCCGTGGACGGTGTGAGCTCCTGCTTGTGTCGCTCCAGGTCCTGCGACAGCCCCGCCCCTCGATGCGGAGGCAAAAACTGCGAAGGCCCCACCATAGAAGTCTCCAACTGCTCAAGGTGGAAAAGGGAAAACCACGTTCTACAAACGTCACATATTTTTTATTAAAAACCCTTATTTATTTTAGCTTATTCTGCACGTAAAAAGGTCTAAAACCAATTATGTAACAACTGTTTGCAGACGTTTGTCAGAAAGATGTTTTTAATCGAAACGGAAAAAGACCAGAAAGGAATCAATAACTTTGGTAACAATGAGGAAAGTCTTAGTAGTGTTCCCCAGATCGATTGCAGACCTACTGAGTAAGGATTAAAGAGGAAGTTAGAATTTAAAGTCGGCACAGAAATCTGCCTTTTCTCACTTAAAGCAAAAAATAAATAAAAATCTACAACAAGGCTTAAACAGAATCAAAAGGACTTGAGGTTGCTTCACTTTCGCCATTGCTGAAAGTGAAGCAGGAAGTGGAAACAAAAATGAAATCAACTGGCAAAAGGTCACAGCGCCACTTAGTGGTTGGGTGGCATTTTCAAAGTATATATGACTCGCACAGGCGTAGGCTACGTACGTAGGTTACAGCATGTATGTCCCACAGACCGCAAGAGTTGAGATTCATCCGCTTGATAGTAGCGTGTTTCCGCTTTAGCTTCTTTTGCTTCTCCGCAATTTGCAAATTGATTGTTTTGGATCAATTAAGTTGGAACACATCGAGGCGAGCTTAACTGAGGAGGTTCAGAGATACAAACAATTGTACGACTTCACATGGGCGAAATTTCTGCGAAAATTTCAACGAAAGTCGCGATTGTTGCAAAAAACGGTTGGAAAAAAATGTCACAGCACTAATTAGAGTTTGGGAGGCATTGTTTCGTGGCGAGCCAGACTGATGACGAGTGGCTCACACTGCCGTAGGCTACGTACGTAGGTTACGGCATCTACAGTATGTCCCACAGTACTCTTTAAGAGCTTTAATGCCAAAGCCTGTTTTAGCCAAACACAATATTATAAGACAAAATATTGGTGAAATGAACGAGTCTCGTGGCAGATAATGTATTATTTAGAGGCTGCGTTTCGGTGCCCCCTTCACTCCCACTTTATGAATATGTATGATCTAAATATCTCCAAATTACACAAAAGTTACGATCGTATTTTATGCTAGAAAAACAGTAGTTCCTCTTTACAGACAGACTCTAGTCATGTGAGTTTTATTAAAAACCTAAACTCCCCACCAGTCTTTAAGAACAGAAGAAGCCAAATGGATGAGTGGTGAAACATCTTCACCTCAAACCAGTCCAGTCCACAAAAAACAAACAAACAAAAACACATATATCATATTCAGACCAGATTGAGACAAATTCACCTGCTCCCCGTACTCAAACATCACCAGCTGTTCTGTCATCCTAAACAGAGGCGGGAGAATATAAAATCCTGTTTTTAAATCTTGACGCCAGCTCTCGGCTTGTTACAAAATAGATTCTGAAGCATTTTTTGCCAGTTTTATAAATAACTTACTAGCAGCCTTGGGGCAAAATATATTTCTGATAGGCTTGAAGAATACAAACCGAGTACCTCCTTTCGATATTATGGAAGGATTCAGTTTGTACTACACCGAGTCAGATCCAGGACCAAGCGTAGCATTTTTTAAACGACTGTACGGATTTACCTCTTCTCTGCTGTAGTCTTCTTTGATTCAATTTTTAATACATCCGTTTGCTGAACTACAGCTTTGACTTCTTATTTGTGTTGTAACCAGTGCACATCATACGTCTTATGCCACGTAGAACACCTGTCCTTATAGGGGGAATGATGTTAATAATGTATTTGAAGTAAAACGCTGTGACTGAACTGCACAAGTGTTGCACAAATGTCCTGAGTGACTTTCAAGCGTCCGCCCCAGGGCACAGTCAGAACATGAGAACGATCATGAAAGCGAGGAATCTTATTAAAAAAAACCATAATAATAATAATGTAGGTGACACCCATGTTCTCCGTGTGACATCTCTCACCGCCCAGCCTCCGCCGGCTTCAGGGGACTTGGGCCAATCAGTGTCATCGAGAGCGGAGCACGAGACAAAGAGCTCCGGCGCCTCCGTCCCGCTGGATAGCCGTCCCAGATTTAATCCATACTGGTGAAATTGAATTGCGCTTTTGCAGAAAAGTGGCAATTAAATCACGAGGAGTGCTGCCCAGTGTGGTGGCAGAACAAAGCACTTAAGCAAATTGAATGAATGTTTCCCAGCCGGAATGAGCCCTCGCCGTAGTGTTTGCATTTCTGTTACCGGAAGTTCATAATCGGAGCGATGATTAGAAAGCTAAAGCTAACGCTGAAAAAAAAATTAAAAACTCCCCCTTTCCTCCCTCTTTCACGCTGTTGAAAGAATAAAAGCGCCGATCGATAATTACGCCCCGTTTTGGAACGGTGTCGCTAATATTTTTCCCCCCACCGTGTGTCTGTTGCCATAGAAATGGAGGCTGGACACCCTGGTCGTCATGGGGACAGTGCAGCACAACCTGTGGCACGGGCTTCGAGATGCGCCAGCGTTCCTGTAACAACCCCTCGCCCCGGCACGGCGGCCGCGTGTGTGTCGGGGCAGGCAGGGATGAAAGGTGAGGACGACCACGCATGTCAGCGAGGCGTTAATTACACGCAGCACTTATCCTGTCAGGAAGGCAAACTGTATCAATGAATTCATCAGTAACTCAATCTCAGCTGTATGTTTGGTGTTCAACCCTCTTCCTCTCCCACCTCCACAGGTTCTGCAACGAAGGGGTTCCCTGTCCCCAGCCCATCTTCTGGACCCCATGGGGCACCTGGACCAAGTGCAGCACAGAGTGCGGCGGAGGCGTCCACTCCAGGGTTCGCACCTGTGAGAATGGCAACAGCTGTCCAGGATGTGCACTGGTAGGAAACACCCTCACACGATGTGCACTTTAGATAAAGTTAGCTAACCAGCCACAACATTAAAACCACTTCCAGGAGAAGTAAATGATGCTGACCATCCTGTGATAATTCAGTGTTCTGCTGGGAAACTTCTAGACCTGGCATTCATTCATTGGTGTGGATGTTACTTAGACATGTAGCACCCACCTAGACCAGACCAGGCACCCCCACCCCATAACAATGACACTCCTTGATGGCAGCAGACATCCCCAACAGGATGCATGAAGAACGTGAAGATGAGGAACAGCACAAGGTGTTGACCTGGCCTCCAAATTCACTAGATCCCAAACTGATCAAGTATCTGTGGGATGAGACCCCTCCCGTCAAAGGCCCCCCCACTAACGACATCCACCTCAGGACATCCCCTCAGAAGACCCATGTCCATTCTCTAATGAAGCACAACTGTTTTTTAGGAGACCTACACAATATTAGGAAAGTGGTCGTAATGTTGTGGCTATGTCGGTGTACATTTAATACAGAAAAGACTTTGCAAAAAGTTTCAACGTTAAATGGACTTTACCTGCGCTTCACCTCCCCGGTTTTCTTTATATTGTGTCGTTAAAATAATTAGAAATTGTCTCGTTTTATGCGGAGCTCTATTTAAAACTGATTGCTTTCCAGGTGACAGTTAATTATGATGTAGCGCCATCGTAACAGCTTCCCTGCCTCTGCGGTATAACCGGTAGTCCAAATGCACTTGTTCTGTCTTTAAAATTCAACAGTTTGAGGGCAAATTAAAATCCCTTTCTGCCCCCGAGACATGCTGTGTGGTTAGAACGCGTTAAACTAAATGTGTTGAAGCTGTAATGAATGAATTTCAGGCGAAATCATTCTGCGGGCGTGCAGAGGGATGACGGAGGACGTGACGGCACGTCCACATTCACCCGGTTATTTACAGAAACCTTACAGTTGTACACGTCTTCCGACTTGTCCTCCAGGAGTACAAGGCCTGTAACCTGGAGGCGTGTCCAGAGGTGAAGAGGAACACGCCGTGGACGCCCTGGATGCCCGTCAACGTGACTCAGGGCGGAGCTCGTCAAGAGCAGAGGATGCGCTACATGTGCCGGGCGCACCTCTCCGATCCCCACGAGCTGCAGATCGGTCGGAGGAAGGTGGAGACGCGCTTCTGTCCCAACGACGGCACGGCGGCCTGCGAGACGGACAGTAAGTTGACCCGAGGCTGACAGACGCCGTGGTGTGCGTCGAGGTTTCTTTTCTCGTGTTGCATGCTGCTAACAGTGAACCTAAACTGAACTGAAAGGATCAAAAACTCTGTGAGGAATCGTAACAGCAGCTTCACACAGAGGCTTTGACCTTTTAGCAACCTGGACTTTAGCCAGGTTGCCTTGTTCTGCCACCGGTCCGTGCTAGAACAAAGCCACCTGCTGTACTGTACGCTGCTGCGTCTCGGTGCAGGGTCGCCCTTTGAAATAAACTTGTATTGCCGGTTTGGACTTGAAACTCACCTCTTCTCTCCTATTTCTACTATCTGGATGTCAGTGTAGTGCATGAACGTGTTCACTGAACGGCATTCGTGCTGGTGCAGCTGACAGAGAAGCCGCCTCTGCAGAGGTGGGAAGTAACGATGTACAAATTACTTCGATTCTGTGCTTAAGTAGATGTTTCAGGTATCTCCCTACATTTGTACACAAATATCTACACTTTCTGCTCCTTACATTGGTTCGTTACTTTTTTAACCTCCACGGAGAGCAAGACGTAAAACACGTGACATAATCGGACATGACTAGAGCGTCGGATTAGAGAGGGATAGTCGAAGAAGAAGAGGAGGAACAGTCGTGGAAAGGTGTCGGGTGTGTGGGGAGTTAGAGAGAGAACCTCCAGCAGCTTGGAGGAAAGAAGAGAACCGGGGTGTAGCGCCAACAGCGACGCTTCAGTAGACATTCCCCGCCCATGGCCTTATTTAAGAGACTTATTTAAGACTCTTCAATGTTGACTGTTGAATGAACTGTTCAATGTCATCGACTCCAAGAACGATTCATGGCGAATGCACCTCATTTTGATCGTATATAGCTAACGGTAGCTAGCTCTCGGTTTAAAAAACAACAACCCAGTTATCCAGATGCTCCTGCTGGACATCTGGTCAGTTCAGTCTAGATTATTCTTTCAGAACTTTTATCATTTTGCAAAATTATCAGTTTAATTTATTGTTTCATTAATGGTAAAATCATCAAGTACATTTCAGAGCCTGTTTCTTTCTTTTACTTGAGTAAAGGAGTTGAATCAGTACTTTTACTTTTACCAGAGTATTTTTTTTTACACAAGTATCTGTTCTTTTACTTAAGTACAGAATGTGAATACTTTTGGGATCTGTGCAGCTTTGGCACTGCAGAAGCAGCTGATCCACACAAACATTTGATTTATTTCCTAATATATTCATTCATTTATTCATTCATTCATCTTCTGTACCCACTCGTGCTGTGAGGGCCCGCGGGGGGGCAGGAGCCTATCCCAGCTGTGAACTTTAATCTGCACAAACCGAACTTTGAACTAGTTCTCGTTTAACACTGCTGGATGTCCTTCAGACGACTTTCACCTAAGACGTCGTATCCCTCACTCACTCATTTTCTTCACTGGACTTATAAGTTCTCCACCCGCGTCAATTAACAGCTTTAAGCCGAGAGTCGATGGAGTCTGGTCTTATTTATTCTGTGCACTCTGCACAGACTCCTTTCGATGACACAGTTGCCTTTAAAGTGAAAAGATTCCCCTGTTGATGCTCCAGTCTGCACCTTAGAGAGCTAGCTGTCTGATTTAATATGCAGTATATTACATTAATCACTAATAATTATTATAATTAACGAATTTAAAAGAAAGAAATTGTGCAGGTATTCATTTGAAATAAAGTTGGATTGCATTGGGTTTAATATTATGTGGTTAGCACCTATCTATGTGTCCACACAGACCAAACACAGACCAGTGCTCCTGTGAGAGGCGGTGAGAAGGCGGCGCAGCATACAGAGACTTCTCTCGGCGGGAGCGTGACATGTTGAAAAGGCCCCCCTGTTAGACCTGTTAGCGCCCCTACATGCTGTTAGTGACGGGGTCACAGTCCAGCACTCCCACATACACAGCCACACATAGAGCTACGCAGGGACACGGTCCGCTGCTCTCCGCTGGTGGCTTTTCCGTGCCCCCCTCTCTTAAATCGATTACCTGTCTCCCCCTGTCAGCCTCCTGGGGGGGGGCATCGACTCTGACAGACTGATGAAACTCCGACTCGTGAGGGACGCAGATAGAGTCTGAGAGGACAGACGGAGAAATATGCCTCTTGGCAAAGTCACATACTCGGCGTGACTTACGCAAAAAGATTTCACATGCTTCACATCTTCCTTGGATTTCTTTAAATCTGACAGCGCTTTTATGTGCGTTGATATATTTATACGACCCGTAAAAGTGTCTCTCCTCTCTCCGCAGCTCTTGTCGAGGAGCTCCTGAAGACGCCGGTGGTGAGGATGGCAGGCACGGGCTGGTCGTCGTGGGAGACCTGGTCCAGCTGCTCGCAGAGTTGCTCCAAAGGTTACCGGACAAGGCGGCGAACCTGCGCCGGACCGGAGGGGAAGAGCGCCCCGGTGGCGTGCCGGGGATCGCCGGTGGAGTACCAGGACTGTAACGTCCAGGCATGTCCTGGTGAGTACACGTAAATGTGTATATATATTGTAAAAAACATAACTTACTTTTTTTATTTTTTACTTGTTTCTCCCTTATATGATGTGATTTATAGTCTGGGCTGCAGGATGATCTTGATACTGTGAACTGTGGTGTCTGCTGAGGCCAGAAAACATCAATTTCTGGAAAGCTAAGAAAGAAAAACTATTTCAGTTTGACTGTAGACCAGGACTGCTGCACAGGATAAGCAATACATTATAAATCCTCTCCAAAATATAAAAAAATCAAATCAAATCAAGACATTTCTTACTTTTCCTTACATTTTTAGGTCATCTCTGCTGCAGGTCTGTCTCCTGAAAAAGGCCTTTTTCGAGCCATTAGCCTGGATTAGCCGTAGCTGCGCACATTCCTCCTCAGAATATCTGGCAGCGCGCCGCTGGGATTTCATTACACCTCTGCGCACGATTTGAACACTCCTACATCCAATCAGAGCCATTTTGTTGCAAGTAAATTCAACATAATGGTGCTCAGATACAGTTATGCGGATGACTGGCAGATCCTTGCAGGGGGAGTAATCAGCTCCCAGCGCGAAAACTTTTTCCCCGCTAAAACTCTGCGCGCGGGGAGAAGTTCGGGTTTGCACAGAGGCCATGGAGCAGCTTCTCTCATGCAGCCTAAATACGGGAAGCTTCAGACGCTCAAACGGAGTGAAGATAACGTCAAGTTATTGGCCCATTTCGAAGTCTGTAAAGAAAAGGACGTGAGATAGGGGGAGAGGGAGGCTAATGGTGATAGTATAATACAGCTTAGTGGATCATTAGTTTCATTAGCTAATGGTTACCAGCGGCTACGGCAGTGCCAGAGGAGTCGTCCCGACAAATGAAGTTATCTATTTCAAACTCCTCATCAAATCATAATCAGCTGACCTGGAACCGTGCAGACCGCAGCAGCCTGCACATATTATTACTATTAAACAGACTGAGGACAGGCAAACACACACAGAGAGTAGAAAAAGGTCTGAGCTCCTGTTAAGCGTTCACCTTAAATATTTATACCCGGTACCTTATGAATGAATTATTTATGACCGGTTGGTGGGTGCTGATCAAATTCCAGACGGTTTATTTGGATGTCAGTTGCTGATATTTGCGTGTAATCCTCAGAGGTTAAATTTAGAAACCGACACGAGTAATTTAAGGAGGCGCGGGAGGCCTCGGAGCCCGTTTGCAGGCAGACGCCTCACCCCGGGGCCGCGGGCGTCCCTGGCCGACGCGTAGGTGAGAAGGACAAGGCCGGTGACAAAAGAGAGAATGAGTGCGAAATAGTAATTGATGATGAAATTAGAGAGAAGGATGGAGGCAATATAGATCGCTGGGCAGATTAGAATGAATGGGGGGCGGGGGTGTGTGTGTGTGTGTGTGTGGGCAGCCGGTGAGTCACTCGGCAAGTCTCGGAGTTCAATTATGAGTTTCAGGAGAGGAACTTCTGACCTGAAAACAGTCGGATGAAGTCGCCAGACAACGCTGTGCTGTACATACGGCTTTCAAATAAATCGCACTTTTCTGAAAACTGGTCCCAGGGTGAAAAAAATCGCGTGGACGGGGATAAAAACTGATGTCATTGCCACGCCCCTACAACATCAACAACAATGGTGGACTACATGCTCGTGTTCCTGCTGGAGAAGATATTGAGCCTATTATGGTTACTAGGGCTAAATATCATTTCTCCTTGAGTTTGGTTTCTTCTAAAACCAATTTGTAAACAGCGCTCAAGCTTTATGCGCATGCTCCGCCTCTTCCTCTCCATTTTTGGTGAATTTCTGAAACAGCACCACCTATAGGCCTGGGATATGAAGTAGAGTGTTGAGTCGTGTTGAGACAGATCCGTGTGGACGCAGATATTCTTGAAACGATGCCAAACAGAGGGGGGAAAGATCGTTTTGGTACGTGTGGGTGTCCTGTGGGGTCTGGCAACAGGATGTTGTTAGTGGCGGGGTCTTTGGGTCATATAGGTTGAGGGGAGGGGCCTCTGTGGATCATCCCACAGATACTTGACCAGTTTGGGATCTAGTGGAGGCCAGGTCTGCTGTCCTTCATGTTTTCTTGAGTTGTTCCTAAAGCGTTTTGTTCCATTGCTATGGAGTGGGGGTGCCTGGTCTGGTCTAGGTGGGTGCTACACGTCTAAGTAATGAATGAATACCAGGTCCACAAGTTTCCCAGCAGAACATTCAACCGTCACAAGATGGTCAACGTTATTTACTGCATTAAGTCCCGCACCTTTGTGTCGTCTCAGCTGCTCCTATTGATTTATTTGCATTTGCTACCTTAAAAGCCACAATCAAGTAATTTGAGAAGAGTCTTCCGAGCCTAATTATATCTAGTTTTGCCAGGCTTGCTGTCTTTTTTTTGTTGCAGCCAATAAATCTGTTCTACAACTACAGTATGAGAAACCAAACAAAAGCACAACAGACAGGACTGGCATGTTTCCCCTGTGTCACCTCCATAAAGATAGTACAACTCATAAATAAAAATATCAGTGTGTCAGCCAGGTAGCAGGTGAGATGCTTAGTAATCCGGGGAGTCAGACTCTCAGCCAGTCAGCTGGGTAAACAGCCAGTTAGTTAGAGAGTCAGTCAGGCAGAGCTGCTGCTGCTGCTGCTGCTGCTGCTGCTGCTGCTGCTGCTGCTGGCTGTGGAGGTAGTCAGAGTTAAGTGGTCACAGCCTGCTTTACTCCGTGTCACACTAATCCACTCAGCTAATGGAGTTTTCTGCGGCGCTCCGACGTTACCTGGCAACGCCGCTTTTCTCCGTCAGTCAGACAGACATGGGCTAGTCAACCAGCCAGTCAATTAGCCAGTCACGCTCCTGTGATTAGATCAGATGAAGCATTAACGGTCCCCGCGGGAAGACTAAATCAATGCGGCAGAGACGACGCGGGATATGATTCGATCGGAGGGACGACGGCAGGAGGCGACGGCGGAGCACGTGGGGATAACATTTAAAATAAAAACATCTACGTGCCCGCGTGAAGTAATCGCGCCCGGTGTGTAATGTGAATCAGCTTCTACGCAAACAAGAAGGAAGGGAGCCGACAGACACGTTTGTGCTTATTATCTGTAGCACAGCGTATTTGCATGCAGCTCCGGGGTACATTTATCTGTCCCCTGGCGTGCACAGTTACAGGCACGTAACCAGAAAGAAAAATGCAGTGGAGCGTTTATCGGGGGAGCTGAGGACGACAAATGGAAAATGAAAACAAGTTGTGTGTGAAGGGGACGAAGTTTAAGTCAGACTGAAGTCTCACAAATCACAAAACGACTGATCAGGTCCTGTTTAATGTAGCCATGTAGAATATGCTGGAAGAGTACAGTTTTTCTTTTTTTATTTAATGAAAAGAAAGTCTAAATTTCCATCTGTCTATGAATAAATCAGGCATAACATTATGACCACCTTCCTAATTTTGCTTAGGTCGACTTTGTGCCTCAAAAACAGTTGGGACTCATCAGGGAATGGACATGGGCCTTCTGAGGGTGTCCTGTGGTGTCTGGCAACAGGATGTTGTTAGTCGGGGGGGGGGGGGGGGGGGGGCTCTGTGGATCAGGATCATCCCACAGATGCTTGATCAGATTGAGATCTAGTGAATTTGAAGGCCAGGTCAACACCTTGTGCTGTTCTTTTTGTTTTCTTGAGTTGTTCATAAAGTGTTTTCGGTGTGTCTGCAACTTCTTGGGGATGTCTGTTGTCATCAAGGAGTGTCATTGTTATGGGGTGGGGGTGCCTGGTCTGGTCTAGGTGGGTGCTACATGTCTAAGTAACATCCACACCAATGAATGAATGAATGAATGAATGAATGAATGAATGCCAGGTCCAGAACATGGATCTGTCACAAGATGGTCAATGTTGTTCAATTCTCCTGTTCGTCCGGTCATAATGTTGTGGCTGATTAGTGTACGTATCTTTTGTGTGCTAGATTTTTTTGCTGCAGGACAATGTCACTTTCTATTAGATGTAGGAAGACATATTTTACTGACACTGAGCTAAAATCAATGCTAACCAGGACACTGTCGTACCTACAAAGTCACAATAAAACCACGTAACTCATGCTCGTGTGTTGCAGTGAAAGGTGCCTGGTCGTGCTGGTCGTCCTGGTCCCAGTGCTCGGTGGGCTGCGGCGGCGGCCACTACCAGCGAACGCGCTCCTGCAGCAGCCCCGCCCCCGCCAACGGAGGCGACATCTGCATAGGCCTGCACACGGAGGAGGCCCTGTGCAACACGCACACGTGCGACGGTAAGGTCACGCGCCGACGCCGGCTCCGGCTCACGTCACGCTGCCCGCCGCCATCGCCGCCGCCTTCCGGGCAGGCAAACCATCTCCCACGCCATGTCATTTCTGTGCCGCCCTCCCTCCTCCTCCTCCTTTTGCTAAATTGCATCTTTCATGTCTTCCTAATGAATAAACCAGGTCTTGATATGTGTGAAAAGATAAACAGAGTCATGCGGCGAAACAAGCAATCCTCCCACCGTGTCGCTTCACGCTGTGCTGCTGGAGCTCTGAGCGCCATGGCAACCTCTCTGGAAAGGTTTTAAAAAGAGATCCACTTGGGTTGGTGTACATATGGAAATCTTACATAAGGCGTACACAAGGCAAACAAATAACAGTAAAAATCGATGTTTAAGCTTCTTGATCCGACCATTTTTGCACAATAACGGCTGATCAGTGATCTTTTCTCACCCTCCCCAGGCAGTATTAGCTATACAGCTTGTTTTATTCAGGTTCTGGGATATCCATCCATTGATGCTGTGACTATTGCTGCCGGGTTCGTTTCGGTCATGAAAGGTTTTCTTACAAAAAACCCTCCTGCGCGTTGTCTTTCACATGCTTTCACTTTCCTGTGCCCCGTGCCACAAGGTGTACAACATTTCTCCTTCAATTAGCCTGAGCTGCTCCCAGCAACTGAAAAATCTTCCGTAGACAGACGCTGTAGCTTAATCCACAGCTGCGGGAAGACTCAGAAAATCCCGGAGGATTCCGGATAATTAAAAACAAAACTATCAGGATGCCGTTTACGATAAGTGAGAAAATATGAACGCGTCCTCTAATAGACGTAATAACCGCACCCGGAAAACCAGATTAACTGATGTATACGACGGCGCGAGGTATTAAAAATGTTTGCCTTGCTCTGTTTTCCCTTTGCTCAGGCAAGTTTAATCATGCCTGTGATGATGTGCAGATCAGCACATCTGGCTCGCAGCACAGGTTGCGCACAGACTCCGTCACTGTAGACGATAATGTAAACAGAAAAACTGAATATCAAATTCAATTTTCACTCTTGTTCCTTCAGTCTTGCGGCGGGTTTGTGGTGCAGTTAACCCACTCCATGCCCAGAGATGTTATTACCTTACACAGTCTCCAAGTTCGGCAAATTACCAGTGAGATACACCTATCAGCCACAACATTATGACCACCGACAGGAGAATTAAGTAACAGTAACCATGTTGTGATTATTCAGTGTTCTGCTGGGAAACTTTTGAGACCTTTCATTTATTCATTGGTGTGGATGTTACTTAGACATGTAGCACCCACCTAGACCAGACCAGACACCCCCACCCCATAGCAATGACACTCAATGATGACAGCAGCCATCCCCAGCAGGATGCTGACACAAACATCATCACAAGGTGTTGACCTGGCCCCCAAATTCACAAGATCCCAAACTGATCAAGAATCTGTGGGATGATTTCCAGCATTGACCGTTTTTTTTTTTTTTTTAAATGTGACGGAAAAATCTGAAGGCCATCCGTCATTTTGACAGATTACAGTTCACACATTTGACCACTTGGTGGCGAGTGAGCATATTAATGGATTTTGTCTCTCACTGCAGTTTGCGTTCCAAACATCGCGGAACTTTCGTCGGTGCACGATTTCCTGGTGCACCGATTATACTGATGCACACGTCAGAGCTCGGCTAGACTATAGACTATGTCTATGTAGCTAACGGCTACCAAAATGGAATTAGCGTACCAACGAAGCACTTCAACACTACGGTACCATCTAAGAGCTGTTTACGCTAGCAGTCCCGTTCCGAGTACGGACAAGACGCGTCGGCAGCCGAACCTTTTTTTTTTTTTTTTTACCATTTAAAGTCAATACTGTTCTGAAAAAAGTACTTAATGAAACTTTAATGAAAATTAAATGCTACTGAATATGTCTTTATTATCATTTTAAAAACTTAAAGTGACAGGTAAAAATGTTATGACCCTGTCAGTCAAAATGACAAGACAACGAGAAAGCGACCTCTGCCTACATGATATTAGTAAGGTGGTCATAATGTTATGCCTGATCGGCGTACATTACATTTCACACTACACTAATAGTTTGCTGTAGGTTAACAGGGGACCATGAACTGTTTCACAGCCATCATCGACTTTGGTTCTACGATCCAGATGGCTCCACGCGGCCTCGCTGCCACATTCATACTTTACCCTTGTACAATGTGCTGCGGCTGACAACCATCTGTGCTGCTGACACGAGGTCACAGGGGTTAACGTCAAAATCGAGGAACTTTAAAGTATTCACTCTGCTGTGGGAATCTTTCCCGGAGCAGAAACGGAGGCTGGGCGTTGAGAGCCCACTCCGGATCACGTGTCGCCAGCCTGACGTATGTATGTATGTATGTGAGGTATATGAAAACCTCCCTCCCTGCTCTCCGTCCGCTCTGCTCCCACAAGGACGCTGAAATATTCATGAAGGATCTGCCTGCTAATATAGGCGGATGAAAAACGGTGGCGTCAGAGCTCATAAGGGGCTGATTCTGAGGGTTTAATATCAAACTACCTTCAGTCCTGGGTCGGTCACGGATGTGATTTTCAGGCTTTTCTCTCTTTATTTTCCTGAGAAGCAGACATCGTCCTCCAGATAAATATTAATAATCTGTGACGTCTTGCGTAGAGGCCTCGGTTAAACAGTTGTTTCTCCCCGAGCGTAATTCTTTTTTTCCTCAGGTGCTTTTCGTTTCGAATCAGTGCAGCTGTCTCTCACGGAGAAGCTAACCCTTACAGTCAGTGTCCCTGGTAATTACACACAAAGTAAGGTAGATTGCGTTCCGTCTTTTTCCACCCTTTGCCAAGATGTTAATCAGCGTCTTTTATCAGGTTAATGGTTTCCTGTTTGACGCGGACCAACACGTCCATTTAGCCCCGCGGCAGTCGGCGGGGCTAACAACCTCTCCGGCCCACCGGTCCGTCTCGTCGCCTGCTCGTTTATTGACAGCCGCAACATCAGTCATCTACCGGGGTCCTCCCGGCTCGGGCCGCCCTCTCCGCATGAGTAATTAGAGGCGAGCTGGCTGTCAGTCACGGGGATATTTGATGCCCCCGTCACAGGTCATTTGATTAAAGCCCCCCGCCAGTAATGGAGGACAGCGGGAGGAAGTGCCGGGGAAGAATACTAACGAGGAGCCCCGGGCCTGACGGCGTTCCCTCTGACTCAACAGTACAATCACGCAGGTCGCCCGGGTGACAAAAATAAACGGGAATAAATGAAGCAATTAAAGCTCGTTGTCGTGATGCACGGTTATTAAGCACGTTTAAGGTGGCCGGTGTGTTTTGTGTGTCCCGCCGCTTGTGCAGAAAGAAAGGAGCAGATGGTGGAGAATAAGCCGCCTGTTTGTGAGCACCAGACTGATAGGAAAGGTAAAAAGAGCCCCCGTCCTCTGCCTCTTAAAGGTTCCCTCTGCCAAAACTGCACACTTGAGAGCACGCTGAATAACAAAACCATGCTTTTTCTCCAGCCTTTCATTGCGCTAGCCTGTGGTCCCTCCACTCCAGTGCTTTTAAATGCGGGGCGAGAGAGTGCAGCAAGTGCACGGTTCAAAGGGAGGTGGAAGCTGGACGTTGGGAGTTTTCTCTTTCCTCCTTGGTAGGGGCCTTTGTTTACTGCTCGGTCGCCTGCTGCGGGGAAACGGCTCTAAAGCTTGGCTCGGGAGACAAACATCTCCACTATGCACTAAACAAACTCTTCGGGCTTCTCTCTTCCAATCCTGTTTACATCACAAACACTCTTTGGTGCGCTCGGTTGATCGGAAAGGTTAGCGGCCGCAGGTGGTCGCAGCTTGGGTGGGCGCTTTGGTTTCCAGGCCGTCTCGAGTTTGATGTGGCCCTGTCCTTGGCCCCGGTTGTCTTTTTTTTTTTTTGCTTCATTGATTGACCTTTTCTCTGTGTTTAGGTGGCTGGATGGCCTGGTCGCTGTGGTCGGCCTGTGATGAGTCAGGCTTGCAGATGAGGAGTCGGGTATGTGGTGCTCAGGGCAGCAACCCCTGTGTGGGGAACAGCACTCAGCGCAGAGACTGCAATGAAATACCTGGTGAGTTAGCCAGCTTCCCAGATGCACACCGTTACAAGCTGCGCAGCCTGCTTCAGCGTTGTTGTGGGAGGTCTAGGTTTGGCAGCTCGGAAGAGGGCGACAAAATTCAGTTCTTTTGGTTTGTTTTAGCGCGCTGTTGGATTCTACACAGTTCTAGAGGTTTAGCCTTGTTTGCATGTCCAGGACGGGTTTTAGAAAAACACACCACTGCTTCCACTGCTCATCCAAGTAGCTTCTACAGTTGTAAACGCCCCTAAAACAGTTTCACCCCTTCGTTCACACCTTAAGACTGGATTCTCTGGACACTAATGGGTTGCTAGAGTACCCTTCATTGGGCAAAGAAACTAGGTTTGGAACAATTTCTTCCAACTACAGGTCGGTACCTGGTCATCAGGTGGGAACCAGGACTCTCCATCAGTCATTTAGAATTGAAGAAGCTTCTTTTTTCATTTATTGAAGAAGAAAAAAATGCGTTTCTGGCGTAGCTTCACCTGCTACCAAGGTGCACGGAGGAGGAAAATAAATCACAGAAAGGTCAAGACTCCACCAGCACTCGTAGAAAATGGAACAACTTTAACAGGCCGACGCGTTTTGGCTCGTCGCCTTCATCAGAGGCGTCCAGAAACGCGCTGCAAAGGGCAGTTTAAATACCAATCGCATACTTGCATGCATATATCTAAGCCAACGGGGCACCTGCAAGGTGGGCTTGACCATGTGGCTTCAATCACGTACAGCCACGTACACATGTACCAGCTAGGGAAAATGTGGGCGGGGTATATTGTCATGTGGTTTCAGGCCGATCATTGGAAAAATAATATATATATATAAGCACAATAAAAGCAGTAGAAATGGTGTATAATAAAAGACGGCCCCCGATGAAGGCTACGAGCCGAAACGCATCGATGTATTAAGGCTGTTCCTTATGCTACAAGTGCAGCTGGAGTATTGAACCATCATCTACTTCAATCCTTTTCAAGTTGTCCACCCAATAAATTTCCAGAACCCTAAAGGATGTCTGTAAGATACTTGGTTTGTCAGAAACAGAGTCTCAAAACGTTGCATTTGACCAAACACATATCAGTGTTCATTTTGACAGCAAATTTTGATTTAGTTTTAGTCATAATTTATTTATCTCAATCATTTTAGTTTTAGTCGACTAAAAATATATTAATTTTAATCGGCTAAAATATAAAGTGTTAATGATAATCCTAGTTTTTTAGATTAACTTGTATTTCTGAAGATAAAATAAAAAACATCTGTTATTGAATGGTATTAATGTTTAAATGTACAATTCTTATTAGCACAGATTTCACTCATTGAAATTGAACAAACTGCTATCGCTAACATGCTAACAAGCTGAGCTAACGTAACCAGAGTTGCTAGTTATTGCCTCTGACCAAATTTGGGCCTCAGTTGTATTTGCACTTGATAAACCAAAACTAGCGAGAGTAGCAACTCTCAACTTAAAACACTGAACAGCACACAGTAGTAGTGGCTAACGAGCTAACTAGCTTACCTTCGTATAGATTTCAGGATAACTCGCTTGCAAGTGTCGCTTCAAGTTCGTTGTGTCCACACGGTTTGCAACACGTCTGGTTTTTCAGAAATGGTAAACTGGAAATGAGTCCATATATCCTGCCTCTGTTTTCTCAACGGCGGTGTGCGAGTGCATGCATATGATGTCTACCGACCATCAATGAGTTTGTTCTGCTTGGTCGTCTTTCCAAGTCGTCCAGCTTCACCGTCTGAAGTCGTTCTGATTGGATTTCGTCCTTGTCAAATATTTCAGTCTCGTTTTTATTATTATTTATTATTATTATGTCAATACCTTTCGTCATAGTTTTAGTCTCTGAGCATATTTTTTATTTAGTTTTCGTAAAAAAAAAGGTCGTTGACGAAAACTATGACGAAAAAGTTTTGTCAACGGAATTAACACTGCTTCATATCATAGCTAGCTTTGCTCTGTATCAATATATTTGGACGCAGAAGTTTGGAGAATCCCATTAAATGCTGCTTTATTAATTAAGCATACGTCTGTTTTAGCTGCGTACGGTAAAAAAGGTTTTAGTGTTTCGTCATCCATTGATGGTTGTCAAGGTTTCCTCAGGCTCACAGTCTTTCTGTCATCTTTTTTTGGCAGCGTTGGCAGCTTTACTCTCTTGTCACATCTCCTCTGTCGTCATCAAACATTTTCCTCATTCCCACCAGTCTCCATCTTCACCATCCTTCCTCACAAACGCCCGTGTCTTATTTGCGTGTCGCCGACATCCTCTTTGTGCGCTAAACTCATCCGCTCCCGCCTATTAACCATAATTAAGTCCATACGAGTGCGACAAGTCAGCTGTTGACCCCGGCGGTCTCGGCGCGCCTTGTTATGCA
Organism: Planiliza haematocheilus; assembly: GCA_005024645.1. Classification (NCBI taxonomy): domain Eukaryota; kingdom Metazoa; phylum Chordata; class Actinopteri; order Mugiliformes; family Mugilidae; genus Planiliza; species Planiliza haematocheilus. Next base: position 1,075,466 of record SRSE01000170.1, on the reverse strand, counting down.
GACGTCGATCTCAGAAAGTTTTTCTCCGAAATGATCTTTCATGGCCTGCCAGCGCCAGACCTCCCCAGGCTCGGAATCCCTAATGAGTCCAGACGAAGGCGATTAATATTAATGGGTTGTCACAACACCAAATCACATCTAATTTTATTGCAAATTTCAATGAGGCGATGGATGGATTTGTTAAGGTCACTCGTGGAGGGGATGCAGCTGTGAGGAAGCTAGGAAATTAGCTCAAAAAAAAAAAGAGAAAATTAATTAGGAAATGTGGCACCGCAATTAAAAACCTTTAAAACACACACACACAAACACACACTCTCCTCTGTCTTCTGAAGGAGGAAGCGGAAAGACAGAAGACTGAACGTGTTGTACCTGTAAATTATCGTCCTTCAGTTAAGTGTCTCTAACGGCAACAAGGAACAGGAGTTTCCTCAACAGTCCATTTTCTCCAGAAAGTTTATGAATTCACTGGTGCAAGGAAAAAAAAAATATATAAATCTCCACGGACCCTTTGTGCAACATTGAGGAGACATTTCAATTTCTCATTCGCCGTCTTCCTTCCTGCATGTGTCAACACCCTTGATGTTAGAGTCGGTGGTTGTTGTGCTCTGAAGGCTGTTTCTCCAGGGACAGTGTGTGCGTTTGTGTCTGTGCGTGTTTGTGTGCATGCACGCCTGTGTGTGCGTCTGACCGTTTGTTCCTCTCCTCTCCACAGTCATCCTCCCCGCATCTGGTTTTGATAAGGACCAACACTGTGGAGGTAAGTGGATTAACAGCTGCCTCCGCTCTGTCGCTGTGTGCATGTTCGCGTTTTATTTTTATTTTATTTTTTTCTGTTGTTTCTCCTTTTCTTTTACCCCTGCGTGTTTCCACAGATGTCCGTCCATAACGCGTCTTTTCATGCATTATATGTGCATTTTCACCAGTGTTATTTCAGTCCGTGCACAAATTCCACCAGTCAGTCAGTCAGTCAGTCAGTCTGGGGGAGGAAGAAAAGTATTCTACATAATGTGCCAAGAAAGCATTAAATGAAACAGTAGGAGGTACAAGTGCATTCTGCAATCCTTGAAAAGACACAAAAGATCCATTGCGTCCAAAACCGCTCAAATAACTTGGGACAAAAAGACATGCAAGACTTAAATCAAGTGGAAAGTTTGACCGAAATTGCATTTCAGAGTCCTCTTGAGGGGAAAACGACTCAGTTTAGTCAGGAACACTTTGGTTCAGCAGAGTAATATGATATTAACCCAGCCGGACACAAGTATAATATAAGTAATATTGCATATGAATGGTTCTTTGCTAAATCTAATCAGAGACTGACCAAACCGAGGAGCACTCTTTTACCCCGTATTTTTAGGAGACCGAAGTGTCGGAAAAGATTACATTTAAGAGAACGGTTTACTGCTAATTGCATTCGTTTTTTTAAGATTATTTTTGATATCCTTCCTTTATTGGACAACGTAAAACTTCATGCCGGATGTAGTGAAACCAACTTTCTTTTCCTAAAATAAATCTATGCAATAAGCCAAAGTCTGCTGAACTTAAATAGTTCATACACATGAGTCCGTCTGGCTTTGTCCTGATATGATGAGGTCAGTGAAGTTTCTGAAGAAACTTCGGCACAATTTTTCAATGAGTCTATGAGTTATAAGCGCATAGGGTGTGTATTCAACAGGAGCAGACTTTTTGAACTGACTCCTCCTCAATAACTCCAGATCTTTATGTCAGATGTGAAGCAAACTCACTTTTGCTTTTAGAAAGGATGCCTTAACTATTAGTATGAATCTGTTACAATGTTAAAGGGAAACTACTGTTTTTTACAACCGGGACCTTATTTCTAGCATAAAATATGATCGTTTACTCACCCAAATTATAATTATTAATTATTTGCATTCCTTCAGGAGATAACTACATCAGCGTAAATCCATATAGTGGGAGTGAATGGGGCACCGAAACGCAGCTTCTAAATAATGCATTATCTGCCGCGAAACTCATTTCACCGATATTTTGTTATGATACGCTATATGTGATATTCCATCTGACCTGGACAACATCATCTCTGAGCGGCGTGCAACGCCCACAATGGTCGGCTTGTTTACCTGTAATTTGCAACTTCTATGATTCGTCCACAACCTCAGAGACGATATCATCCATGTCAGAAGACACCATCTGGGGTCTGTCGGTCAATCTACAGACCCCGGATGATGATAACAGGTACTCCGGACTCAATGGGGAATAGCACTAGCGTATCAAATATTGATGAAATGATGGAGTTTTGCAGCAGAACATGCATTATTTAGAGGCTGTGTTTCGGTGCCCCATTCACTCCCACTATATGGATATATGTGGATATAATTATCTGTGCAAATAACACAAAAGTTATATGGGTGAGTAAATGATCGTATTTTATGCTAGAAATAAAGTCCAGGTTGTAAAAAAACAGTAGTTCCCCTTTAAGGACACATGGTTGCTTGAAAATGTGCGAACTTTTAATCAAAAGCCACCAATCCAACCGCTCCTTACTCTGAGCATTTGAAACCTCGAATTCAGCCGTGCAGTCTAACGAGAGCTGCACTAAATACGGAGGGGTTAATGTCTGCTAAACTGACACTTCTGTGTCCTCTCCAATGCCCAGCGTTCACCTCCATCCATCTAATCGCCACCGGCGTCTCCTGTTTCCTTGGGGCGGGCCTGCTGTCCTTCCTGATCTACGTGTACTGTCAGCGCTTCCACAAGCCCTCGCAAGAGTCGGCCATCATTCACCCCACCACGCCGAACCACCTCAACTACAAGGGCAACACCACGCCAAAGAATGAGAAGTACACACCCATGGAGTTCAAGGTACTGAGAGTCACTGAGAGTCTTTATTCATGGATTTATCTCATGGATTTATCTCGATAGCGCGCTAACAACAGAAGATGAATTACCGTTTATCTTCACTCTTTCATTCTCTGTACGGGAGACTTTTAAGCCTCTCTACCTGCACACTAACCAAGACACCAACCCAGAGCTTTTTTTAGTCAGCACTCGCTGAGACTTCTATGGTTATGCTCTCTTGTTGTTGGTTAATTAAACTGGGAGATTATTATTAATTGCTTTTTGAAAGACCTTCAAACTCTCAATGACCTGAACCAATGGTCTGAGTTATTTTTTTGTTTTCCTTTGCCCCACTGTTCTGTACAAATCCTAATCTCTGATTTAGATTTATTGTTTTCTGATGACTATGACACCATCACGCCGTAGCGCTTAGCTTCTTGCCTGCTGCCTGTGTTATGAATTTACTTTTTGTATTCTTGTTTTTTCCCTATTCTTTTATCTTCAAAAGTTAAATTACTTTCATTCTTCCAACTTTATTATTCCGGAGGGTTCCTTTAATCACACATCAATCTGTTATAAACCCTCTGAATGTCAATATTAATTAAGTTCTGTCAGGTTCATAAATTATTTATGAATTACTGTTAAAGGGGAACTACTGTTTTTTAAAACCTGGACCTCATTTCTGGCATAACATACGATCGTTTACTCACCCATTTAACGTTTGTTAAAAATAAAATATTGGTGAAATTAACGAGTTTCGCGGCAGATAATGCGTTATTTAGAGAATGCTTTGCGGGTGCCCCATTCACTTCTACTATATGGATATATGCAGATTTAAATATTTCTCAAACGACACAAAAGTTATATGGGTGAGTATACAATCGTATTTTATGCCAGGAATAAGGTCCAGGTTGTAAAAAAATGCAAAAAACAGTAGTTCCCCTTTAAGTGGCAGTGCACCTTAGAATCAAATGAGAACTGTCCACCTTAAAATAGTCACAGCAGAGATTAAAGATCACAGCGTTCATTAACATCTTGGTAAATGTCCATCTCATACGGTGGCATTCTGTTATTTCTGTTCCGTCCGTTCGGTCAGCCTCCTAAAAACTTGTTGTCCGAGCTGTTATTGTCCTGGCAGTGTGGATGTGGTGTTGAGAGCCTGAACTCATTAGCTCTAACAACCAGAGAGGGGATGGGGGGGCGGCGGCGGCGGCCAGACTCTGCTGGACGAGCAGCCGCTACTACATCACTGTGTATGCAGTCGGTCCCCCCTCTCCTCCAGGCCAATTTATGTTGCCCAGCGTTGTGTATTTCACCGACTCTAACCTGATTATATTCCTGCCCCGGTCCCCAGAGCTGTTCAGATGGATTACATTAGTCTAATGCTTCCCCTGGAAAGTGTTTCACCTTATGTTCGGTTTTTACCAGAGGGTCAGCAATTGCATTAGAATAAAATGTAGGTTTTGGGCTTGTTTTTTTATTTAAGGGAGCTCCAATAAATTCCTGCCATCTCGTATATTAGAGCGTTGAGTGTGCTTGAGTGTGTTTAAATTAAATTTGTTAAACTGGTTTGCTTTGCTTATGAATACACTAATACACACACTAAAGCCCCCAATGCTACTGGAGGTGTGTTATCCCCCTTTACTCCCTTTAGTCTGTAATGTATGTACGTCGTACAAAAATAATCCAGATAAACCCTCCGTCTTAAGGTCAGTGTCCGTGTTGCTGCACTAAGATCAAGTTCACATTAACATTAGTGAACTTTAAGGAAAACGTCCGACAAGTTGATTTTGGAAACGGGATGAAATATTTGAGTGAGAAAGTGAGATCACTCATGTGTGTTTACAGTAAATGAAGCTTCAGCCACAAGGCTTACTTTAGTATGTCCACAAATGAAAGCTTAAATATATACCACTACAACTATGAATTCCCAAATAGTCTCCAAATAATGCATCAAAGGGGAGCTGCTGTTTTTTTTTTACTCCCTGGACCTTATTTCTGGCACAAAATACAGTTGTTTACTAACCCATATAACTTCTTTGTCATTTTTTACAACATGGCATACACATATTTTTCCAGTTTTGAGGTTGTCGATGTACCACAGCCGTAGCAAACTACAGGTAAACAAGCCGTAGGTCAATCTAGAGACCCTGGTCTTGGGTAACTCAACGGGGAATAGAACTAATGTACAATAACAAAAATATTGGTGAAATGAACAAGTTTCACAGCAGCTAATGTGTTATTTAGAGGCTGCGTTTCGGTGCCCCATTCACTCCCACTATATGAATAAACGCTGATCTAATTATCTCCTGAATGACAAATGAAACAAAAGTTATATGGGTGAGTATAAGGTCCAGGTTGTAACAAAAACAGTAGTTTCCCCTTTAAATATCTGATGCTAGTCTTCAGGAGTGCTAGCTTAATTCTCCCATTCTCCTCTGCTGTAACATTCCAGACGCTGAACAAGAACAACCTGCTCCCAGACGAGAGATCCAACTTCTACCCAACGCCGCTCCAGCAAACCAACGTCTACACCACCACCTACTATCCCACGGCACTCGGCAAGTTCGACTACCAGCCCAACTCCTCCCCTTCGCCGTGCAGAACCTACAACCACAGTAACAACAGCTGAGGCGCTCTCAAACCCTCCCCCCAATCCCAGCCCGAAACGGACACCACCAACGCTGCCGCCGCCGCCCCCACAGCGCCACGGTGACACGACTGAACCAACACGAACTGAAGCGTCACTCAGAGCTCGGCTTGTTCTCGCCAATCGCCCCTCTCTTTGCTCCCGTAGTCTCTTCTGCATGGTAGGGTTTGTGTTTTCAAGCTCGTCTGTGGAACTTTCCATCAGGAGATGTGATGTTTGGACAGCAACGCCCCCGCGTCCCGGTAGAATCATGAACTTATGCATCCAGCTGGGGGTGGTGTTATTGTAAGGGCCCGACTGGATATGGCAGTGTCAACTCAAAGCGTAAACGCGGGAAACTAGTGGGAAACCTCTCGGATGGATGGATGGATTATGACCACACCGGCCCCTGGCGCAGGTGTCGGCCTCGGACGTCCGCAATTCTGGAGAACATCTTGAACTAAAACGTGAAGGAAAAGGACTCCCTGTTCTACGCCTGCCTCGGCATTACAAACCACATCCTCGGCCTGTAATGAGTCTCTGGGCAAGAAAAGCAGCTACAGAGAACGAACAGCACAGAGCAAGAGAACAACAAAAGAGAAAACTCAATGAAGCCGATCATGAAACAAATTAGAGATCCATATCAGCTTGGTTGTTTGGGGGGGGGGATGCACGGCCTCCTTCGTTGCCGTTTCACGCGATGGAGAAGATAAGAACTTGGGAGGTGATTAATGTCGCGACCCTCGACATCACGAAATACTCTCCAAACCCGCTTATGATCAAAGTCCAACACCGGCCGCGTGCGTGCGTGCGTGGACAAGGACGTTCGCTCGCAAAAGTCAAAGCCAGGAGTGTGGGAAGCATTCTGGACTGTAAAAGCTTTGGGAACGCCGTGGGTGCCTGTATGCAAATAGAGGGCAACAGTGGGGCGAGAGATGTTTTAATTTCTATTATCTTGCGTTTGAATTTTTTTCCAGGAACAGTAAAAGCCTTCTGGAAGAGAATTGATTGATTCTCCAACTGATTCTCCAATGGATGCATCAAATCTACTGAGTGCTAAAATAGCTCGGTGGTCATATCAAATATGGCCAGTGTGCTGAACAACTGGATTGGGTTTTCTATGACGGTAGAGTAATAAGCTAGTAGACGGGCACTTGTTCTTCTTTTTTTTATTATTATTTTTCTTTTCGGATTTTTTTTAAGATAACTGTTTCGTGCTCAGACGAGCTGTAGCATAGGAGGACATATTTTGTTGAGATATAACTGATCATTATTATTATTAATTCTTCGAGTCTTTACTTCACCGAACGAACGCATTCCTTTTCGTCTTTTGGTTGTTCCTGCAGCGTCGCAACCGTCGCCTCTCCCCGCTACGTTAACGGAAATCAATAAATCAGTGACAAACAAAAAAAAAAAAAAACATCTGGCCTCGCTTGAAAAGGCTAAATTATGCTCAGAAGATAGGATCAAAACTGGAATGCATGCGTGCGAGGATGTGCGACGTACGTGCAAACGCATGTACCGTTTTGACTGAGCAAGGGCGGGGGAGGGGAAGGGACGGGCGGGGGAGGGGCTGCTGCATTTTTTTTTTGTAAAATGCTTTCATACATGTGACGATGAGGTCTGTAAAGGCGATTTCTTTTGTTTATGGGCTGCATTTCCCACTTCATGTCACGCACGCGAAGCATCCAGCTGCTTTTTCTATATTTTTCACGTATTAAGATGTTAATCATCGAAAAGTTAAAGCGCCGCTCCTCCGGCTCCCGCGGGGGTGGAACGGACATTATTTATAGTCAAAGCTTGGTTTATAAAGGGCATTTTCACAGCTATATTTTATTATTATTGTTGTTGTTATTATTATTGTTGCCTGATCGATGAATGCTAACCCAGCAACGCTCTTCAGTTTCAGCTAATGTACACATGCACGAGATGAGAGCTCTATCTGTATATAGGAGCGACAGCCTTCTGCCCATTTAATGTCCCCCAGAAGAGGATCGTGTAAATGTATCTGTATATTGTATAGCTAACACTGTTTGTTTAAGAAAAAAAAAGAAAAAAAAAAAAGCCTTATAGTTGTTTAAAAAAAAAAAAAAAAAAAAGTACAGCAGCTAAGTACACACCAACCACGAGGAGGTTTGTTTGGGGACAGAGCTCCACGACGTGACCGACCGCCCGTGGCTTACGACCGCTCCCCAGCTGCTCAAACATCAGATTTCAAAAGACGCACGGACCCAGAATGGAAAATAAATCGGCGTAGCACTGATTGTATGAGTGTGTCCGGTTTTTAAGAATCGCAAACGATCAAATAATTCGATTCGGACGACTTTTCTGCTGAGCCGGTCTGCGAGCCATCCGTCTGATTGTTCAGTTCTGAGCTCTGTCCCCTGCGATGTGAGGCTCTGTGCCCTTCTATGCAACTTACCAGGTGTACTGTTAGACCTGTCATGTAGACTGTAATCACTGCCTTTTAGACACTGTGAATTTTTTGGTACCCTATATTTTTGTATATTGTACATTATAAAAGGACAATAAACCTTGATGCCAACACAAAAGTGTGGCCGGTGGACTTTGTTGGAGTTGGTTCGGGTCTCTAGAGAGCAGGGCTGCAGCGGTTCGTTGCAGCTTGTGGGAATATGTCGGTTTGTCTGGAATATGATGATGTTATGTCCATCCTGCAAAAATAGCCCAAAACCCGGACGTGAAGAGTATGAGAATTCATTAAACAGAGACCCGGTAAGTTGAATGTGTATTACAAATGACACGGCCCACCACACAAGCAGCGCAACCGCTATAAAGGAGCATCTCAGCAGAAGATCTGGTTGCATTCTGACCCCAAAACGATGAAATACTACCATCAGTATGTGGAATTTTACAGTGATTTTTGTCTCCTTGTTGGTTAGTGATCAGCTTGTGGGAGTCGTCTCTGTTTCCTCATCTGTTGTTTTTCAGAACAGCTCAAGAAAAACCCTTCAGAGCAGATGTTAAGGGCTTGTATGGCAATGCATGCATTTGTAATTTGTTTTTGCACACACACCTATAAAACTAAACTACATAAATTTCCTTTTAATATTACTCTCTATGTGGGTGGTAGCAACCTGTTGCAGATAAATAATACACCTGTATCTCCAGGTAAAACAGCTCAAGTCATTGGAGTTAAATCATACTCAGCACTTCCTTTACCGTAATCACATTAATAGACAAACAACAAGTTTCTTAATTAGGTTAACACTGATCAAATCTGAACTTTTGTTGAATAGTATCATGAGGTAAAAGTTGGAAGATGGCAATAGATCCTCCATGCTTCAATTTCACGCTAAAATTTCACGCCTTTTGATTACGACTGAGTATAAATTTAAACCGCTAGGTGTTGTTCATTATTCAGTGGCTAACCAAAGGATTATAAGCCTGTCTTTGCACACACAGACACAGACCTATAAAACTAAACTACATAGATTTCCTTTTAACATTACACTGTGGAAGCAACCTGTTGCTGATAAACTATACAGCTCAAGTCATTGAAGTTAAATCGTACTCAACACTTCCGTTACCATATTCTCATTAATAGACAAACAACCAGTTTCTTAATTACGTTAACACAGATCAAATTTTAACTTTTGTTGAAAGGTATCATGAGGTAAAGATTAAAAAAAATATCCATTCACAGATACCATGTTAAAATATAGCCTTATTATTATGTTTGAGTAAAAGTTAAAAAGGCTAGGTTTTGTTCATTATTTAGTGGTTAACCAATGGATTTTAAGACTAGTTGGTAACTGATAGAAAATCTGTTTGTTGCAGCCCTGTGGCACATCTCATATCATGGAAGTCTAGGGGTTACAGCTACTTGAGACACATCTAATAAGAGCAGGACCGATGGAGTGGAAGCTACCCTGCAGGTTTTCTTGTGAGTTGACCAAGATTCTGCCACCAGTCCATTAAAACAAACCCTTGAATCAAATGAAATGTGCAGGGCAGACTAAAGCCACTTCAAGAGAGCATCTTCTGTAAAAGTATAAAAAGTTCAGTTGAATTTTTTAATCATTAATCTCAGCCCTTCACGGTGTTGCTGCCCTCAAAGGCTTCAAAGAGAACTGAACTGTTGATCCAAGCTTTGAAAAACACAAATGTTCAACAATGTCTCTGGTAATATCACTTTGTTGGGTGATGTAAGAGCTCAGCAGTGCATCAACATTTCCTCAAGAAGAGATCTCAGCTAACAATTTAACAGTAGCCAGTGATGGGCCGTGAAGGCCAGCAAGGCTTTCTCTGCTGACCTAAACTTAATCAAAATCACTGACTTACATTTTAATATCTTATTAAATATTTCCAGTGGCCTATTCTTTTCATTTTAAGTCCATCTCTCTGCTGCGTGATGCAACAGAGCTTTTATCCAATCGTATTTCAGCCGTTACGTGTTGCCGGAGTCAAAGAAATCTGCCTGGGCCTTCAGGCGGCTGAAGCTTTAAAAACATTGACGTTGTTCCTTTGACCAGTCACATTTCAAGTTCGTATTCTTAGGCCTTCTCTGTGGCCTACAATTACGTCAGCTTTCTCTCGTCCTCTGACTGGAGGGTCAGTGCGCTGTTCTGTTTAAGCTAGCAGTTCACGTTAATCTCTTGCTAGCTGCGACCGTTAACGTTTTGCTAAGTATTTTTTTAACCCACGAGATAGAAGAAGGAGAGGCTATCGATTTGGTTGCAGATCTTCTTAGAAAGTTGTTTTCAAGGCGGACTTTGAAGGAAAACCTGGATATTGTGAGGAAGAGCAGTCCAATCCTGGTGCTAGCTAGCCTGACCCAGCTAGGGAAAACTTTCAGGTCAGCAACTATGAGCGCTCCCAGGAGAACTCTAAATAGTTTCTTAAGTTCTGATGGGTTAAATGAATTTGTTTTACATCGTTTATGTATATTTTTGCCATTTTATTGAGTCAACATTAATGTTTCTGCTGGATTGTTGATGGTTTCTATAGGGGTGGCGTCATACCCATCGTATTAAGAGGTGTTTTTCAGTAAGGTTGGAGGCCATCGAAGGCCTAGGTGGAAAATGCAAGGCCCGCCACTGACAGTAGCCAAAGAAATCCAGATTCATCTGACAATGCAGCACATAAATTAACCGTACTCTTCAACTGAACACCATTAAATGTAACTGCAGCTACTAAGAAAACACCTTTAGAGGATGAATCGTTGTTAATTTCTTCATGGAGTTGATTGATAATAATATTAACGGCCCACGGGGAGCACTGACCGCGATGGTTTGAGCTGACCGCCATGATTTGGCAGAGAAATGTAATAGATCAATCACTATTTCTGCATTGTCTTTCATCGTTTCTTTTAATGACGGCATCCCCTTATCCTGCTGTGGTTTAATGGCCTCTAAAGGGGGAGTTGGTGCCATCGACTGTTCACGGAGACGTTCTTAACTTCTAAAATGGAAAACGGCACGCAGCCAAAGAAATGCAGCCGCTTTACTCGACTTAAAAAATCATGCAAAAGTCTCACAAAGATTACTTGTGTGACGAAGCTAAAAGTCCATGATTGTGACAGACTAACGCTCAGGGATTTGTCACAGCCTGGTTGTGAGTTCAAACAGGTTTTTGGTCACGTTTGAAAGTAAAAACCGATGTTGGGATGTCATTCTGAGACTAGAAACAAGACTAGAGGCAAAAAAATAATAAAAAATATCTGTAAATCTGATTTTAATCTATTAGCACTGCCAAAAGCTACCCTGCCAATAACTCTGTGTATATCCAAACTACACACCGGGCCAATAGAGCCACAGTTTTTCCTCAGTTCCATGTCACAGAAGAGCATCTTCTCCCCTTCATCCCCAGAACAAATGACTGCGGTGCTGGAATACTTCGCCGTATGAAGAGAGGGGGAGATGGATGAGCCAAACAAGCCAAGTAGTCAGGGTGTGTCCAGCAGAGTGCCCGTGGATCACTGCCGGTGCCAGTGGCCTAGACATCAGTGCTTTATCACCGCGCCACAATGATTCTGCTGCCGTGCAGGAAATCAAGATCAAAGCCCGGGTACAGCTACTGTCACACGGGACAGGCGGAGACCCCGAATAAAACATTCTGTGGTTCGTTCAGCCTCTAGTCCTCACATAAATAACCCAAGTGCGCTTTTTGTGTTTTGAGCCGGAGCAGCTATATCACTGATTGTCAGAACCGAGGGCAGAGCGCACGCAGGCCCATTACTTCACATATCCCTACTGTACATGCCCTTCTCATTTGCCTCAGTGCAGCCCCTCTGCTGTACCTCTCAATTAGAGCGGCCTCTCTGCAGTTTTATTAATGGTCGCAGTGAAAGCATTAATCAGTTGGCATTCTGCTGACAGACGGATGCAGTGATCGGCATCCTGGCAGGCGGCCACGAGGAGGTCGGCGGGAGGGGGGGGGGGGCTCTCCGATAAGACGCAGGAGGAGACGGCAAAGGAGGACGCACGCTCAGTTTTATAGTCCAGGCTCTGTACGACGGTGAGGGATGAGAATAAAAAAAAACAGCAGCTTTGGCTTTGTGGCTATCTCTGATATTGATGAGGAGTTTGTGTTTTTTTTTAACGCAGATAGCAGCTGTGTGAAAAACGAGTCCGGCAAACGGAGGACTGCGCCGAGGATGGCATTCATCACGGACTATCTTAGAAATTACCTGGAGGGCCATTGTTTACACACGTGTTAACATCTAAGATGATGAAATAACTCAATAAGGAGTTAAGTGATATTTAAGTTGGAGTGTTGTTGTTTTTTTAAGGGAGATAGTGGTGCCAATATTCACTTTCACTTGGGAATAATTAATTTATTATTTGTCGTTACTTGCCACATTACAGGAAATTACTTTTGTTGTTGAGTAGTAAATGGCATTGACCATCTTGTGACAATACAGTGTTCTCTTGGGAAACTTTTGGACCTTAGACATGTAGCACCCACCTAGACTAGACCAGGGACCCCCACTCCATAGCAATTACAGCCATCCCCAGCAGGATGCAGCCACAAAAACGCTTTAGGAACATGAAGAACATCTCAAGGTGTTGACCTGGCTAGATCCCAAACTGATCAAGTATCTGTGGCATGATCCACAGAGGCCCCTCCCCTCAAACGTTCCCCACCCTCAGGCCCCGCCCACACGTACAAAAACGATCTTTTCCCCCTCTGTTTTCCCTGGCATCGTTTCAAGACTATCTGCGTCCACATGGATCCATCTCAACACGACTCAAAACACTACTTCATATCCCAGGTCTATAGGTGGCGCTGTTTCAGTTTCAGAAATTCACCAAAAACGGAGAGGAAGAGGTGGAGCATGCGCATAGAGCTTGAGCACTGTTTACAAATCAGCTTTAGAAGAAACCAAACTCAAGGAGAAATTATATTTAGCCCTAGTAACCATAATAGGCTCAATATCTTCTCCAGCAGGAACACGAGCATGTAGTCCACCATTATTGTTGACGTTGTTATGAGACGTCTGGCGGGATATAAGAGGTGGAAGGCTGCTCGAGGGGTGTGGCGATGACGTTATCGAAACGCTCGTATGCGTTTTTTCCGTCCACATGAAAACTCAAGAGCTGCATTTGCAAATGTTTTCACCCTGGGACCAGGTTTCAGAAAAGTGCGTTTTAAGGAAATGTGTTTACAGGATTCATGTGGACGATCAGACAAAACGATGCAAAACATCTGCATTTAAACCAAAACGTGTCTCCATGTGGACGGGGCCTCAGAAAACCTATGTCCATTCTCTGATTGAGCTGTTTTGGAGGCATAAAGGAGACCTATACAATATTAGGATATTAGGATAATATTAGGTCATAATGTTATGCCTGATCGGTGTCTGCCCTCTGCTCATCTGACGAGCCTCAAGCACAACGAGCAGCCAGCACAGATCGCTGTCATTGCATTATACGACCATCTGATATTTACTCTGCGTTGTCCTGTTTACGGAGCAAACAGCCGGTTGTTTGTTGTTGTTTTTTTTTATGTGTGTTGTGCTGCGCCCCAGGAGGCGGCCCAGCCAGCCGGGCAGATCACACGCCGCCTGAAGTTCCAGCCAAAAAAAAACTGTCATCGTCTGCAGCGGCCGAGGCTCTCGACTGTCGCCTCTGCCGCTCAATGCCTCTGCCTCCCGCTCCGTGGGAAAACAGGGTAATTGTTTGATATGATTTATCAGCTTAACATTAATCCACTGGTCAGTCGCTGGTGTGTGGAGAAGTGCAGTTTGGGCGGAGGCTTCCCGGGAGGAGCTTAGAGGGATTTGGGCGTATTGGGAATGTAAACAAAGGAGTCAAGATGTCACCAAAGTGTTATCGGTTTTAAACCCATACCGAGCTTTTAAGCCTGTGCATCTAATCTGATACTGTTGATGTTTCATATCAAGCCCAGAATACAAGATAATACGCTGGCCCCTGCTACTGTTCACTTTATTTTGCCTCAGAACAATTGCTTTTCATTTGATTGACTTTGATTGTCGTCATGTCGCTGTGATGTGGGATGAGGATGAAAGCCAAGGACCAATGGGAGCACTGGATGAAGCTCAACTTCATTCAATTCAATTCAATTCAGTTTTCTTTATAAAGCGACAATAACAATCGTCTCAAGATAATTTACAAAACCCGGCCTAAAACTCCCAGAGCAAGCCTGAAGGTGACGGTGGCAAGGTGACAGGAAGAAACCTTTAGCAGAAGCCAGCTCATATGGATGGACCCAGGTCTCTATCCGGCCTAAAGCCAACCGGGTAGAGACTTCTGTAACTGTTCATGTGAAGGGTCGCAGGGTTTGCTGGAGCCTATCCCAGCTGTCATTGGGCGAGAGGTGGGGGTACACGATTGACAGGTCTCCAGTCTATCACAGGGCTAACACAGAGAGACAGACAACCATTCAGTGTTTGGACATTGGGAGGAAGCTGGAGAACCTGGAGAGAACCCATGCAGACACAGGGAGAACATGAAAACTCCACATAGAAAAGGTCCAGTTGGCCCACGGATTCAAACCCGGGACCTTCTCGCTGTGAGGCATCAGTGATAACCACCTCTCCAATGTGTCGCCCAATAGCATTACTAACAACACAAATTAAAAACCCTCCAGAGCGAGAACTAAGGTGACAGTGGCAAGGACTGACTCCCTTTTAACAGGAAGTAACCTTGAGCAGAACCCAGCTCATATGGATCAGACCCATCTGCTTGAGGACGGCCCGGGTGGAGACAGAAAAGAGAGAGAGAAGATGATTGACTATGATCCGAGCATTTCGGTTCCCAAAACATTTACTGCCAGGAAACACCTTCGACATCTTTGGTCCATATGATCAACCTCTCTGTGATGAAAGCTTGCTTGGAGCGTCGGGTTAATCCATATGGATTGCAAGCGTCCTGTCCTTGAACTGCCCAGTCCCGGCATCGTTGATGGACCATTTTACCACCTGCCTCCCGTCTCCAGTAGGAGAAAAGACTGGTATAAGAGCTAAACTTCTTCAACTACGGACCAAGTCTACATGAAACCAGCTCTTAGAGGTCCTAAGGTCGTGTAGTTGAAGGAGAAGCTGGGAAGCTCTCATCGCAGGAGGACGGGACGGGTTAACGGTGCCACTAGTTAACCCCGCCTGACAGAGAGAGATGGCCGTGGGCGACGGAGCCGGCAGTGATGGAGGGTCCTCCTCTCCTCCTAATAAAGCGGAGAGGGGAGACCAAACGATGTTAAATCACCTCCAACGCCTGCCTCTTCTCCCTCAGAGCCAAGCCTTCACAGCCGGGGCCGTTAAAGCGAGGGATCGAGGGGGGGGCTGTTTCCAAGAAGCCTCGTTTGAAAAACATTGAGGTTTATGGTAGTTGCGCGGCGCGGAGCCTGAGTGAGCCGTTCGCCTTTTATTCAATCTACTTAACCAGCTGACGAAGGTTGTAAAGGTTGGCAGCCCCATTGAGCGGAAGCGATATTGATGACGGCGCCGTAAATAAAACTGCTGATAACACGGAAATATTGATGGGGACACGGGTACCTCTGAATGGGGAGCAACGGAACGTCACCTCTCCTCCTGCAGCTGGTGGAGGTATCCGGATCACATAATGAAGCAGAGTGCCCCCCCAACCCTCCACGCTAATCCATTAAATTTACATCGCCTGTGCTCGTGCAGGGCTTAGGGCTCACTTTATGCCACCTGACATTTTGTTCAAATCAACTCGAGCCCTTGCCTCGATAAATTCTTCATGACTGACATTGCAGCCGCTGCAGTGGCACCCCCTCCCCCACCTTGTTGCTGGGTTAATGCATTCAACCATAGACTGTATATAAATATGTACAATGCGTCACCAGTAGGGATGTGCGATATTTCATGGTTTACGATATATCGTCAAAAACATTCCCCACAGTAAGAATATGTCACCCCGCGATAAAAAACATTAAATTCCCATTGATTACGTATATATGTACGCAACACACTCGCAGCCATATGCCACACAGCGAGGAGCTCGTTCCTAAACGAGGCTCCACCTTGGGTCTGGTTTTTAACCCTTTAACGCCTGAATTGATTTTTCAATTATATAAAAAAATTAAATATTTGTACATTTGCTTACCACTCCTGCCGGTCCTGCAAGAAACTAGTGCTTGCAAAATGTTCCTAGGAATTTTTTGAACGTGCACAAACCGTCATTGGAGTATTACATGCGTTATTTCAGCTGCAGTTTGAACTGAAACAGTGCAAACATGCAAGGTTTACAAACAAATAGCGCATTAAAGGACAGTAACACCGCTAATTTGTTCCACCACCTCAAACACAAGCACAAACCAGAATATGAAGAAAGACAGAAAATGCGCAAGGATGCAGAAGCAGCGTCGACTTCATCCAAAGAGTCCGGTAAAAAATCTCACATATAACTTGCCGATGCGTTATAGTCAAAAAGATTATGATGAATTGGTGTTTATTTATCTTCATTTTTATCGTTATCGTGATAAATACCAGAAATTATCGTGATAAATGTTTTAGTCCATATCGCCCATCCCTAGTCACCATTTCCTTGCAATGGCAAAACTGGCGCTATCCTTCCAGGGATGTGGGCTCTGCAACCTTGCGAGAGAGTCTGATCAGTTGGTAGCTGCTGTTATGTCACACCCTGTTTCCATAGCGTCCAACGACTAACTAACAAAACTTATCCAAATAAATTGACACTTGAACATGCATCAAGATTATATTAATTACCTAAAATGACTGAAACCATCCATGAAAAAACATTATTGACGTGTATTGTACTGTTTTAGTTTGGCCCATCCACTAACATGGAGGGGGCGGAGCTTATGACATATACTGCAGTCAGCCACCAGGGGGAGCTCTACAGCTCTGCCGTCCATCTTTATATACAGTCTATGCATTATTCAGTCCACTGCCGTTTACATTTGCTTTGCAGATCTTACAAGTTGCTCAATGTGAATCATTCGTACATCCCAGGACATGATGCACTGGACTTATGCTTGCATATGGATCTGCTTCTGGCACACGGAAATTTTAAACTGCTTAAACAACAACAACAACAAAAAAGAACAGAACATGGGTATTAACGTTTCCAACTAAAATGAGAAGTTGACAAGGTAATTGCACATTTGCTTCAGAGCAGGCATTCAACGGGGCTTTTAAGCAATTTCCCTGTCCTTGTGCTCGTTTGATATCTCGTTCCCGCAGTGTCATTGAAGCACGGCGACACATGCATGTGCATCACGGCCGCTGTGTTCCAATAACCGGCAATTTTATTTCAAAGAAAAGCTGCCATAAGAAGGTTAGGGAAGTTTTCTCTCCTCACAACGCAGACGTTACGACAACAGACGAAAGGCACGTTTGAATTGTACCGAGTGCACAAGGACAAGCAAAGAGCTGGAGCGTTTCAGTCGATGGCCTGTTTTATGGGGTAATGAATGGACCACGAGGTAATGTTTTAACACTTTTCTTTCCAGCCTCAGGACATTATTACTTCCAGTGCTAATTTAGCTTCAGTCTTCACTCGGACGTTCTGTAAATGAGTCATGCTGCATCTCTGTACCTGCGCCCGTTTTTGTGGAGGAAAGGTGCATAAGAAAAAACTAAAAGAGGAAACTTTTTTTTTTTTTTTCATCCTGCTCATGAGCGCTCCGGTGAGATCAGCGCGGCGTGTGGGCGCCGGAGCCAGGAATGTGCAGAATTACAGTCTGGCTGTGCACAGCTCTGCTCCGCTCTGCTCTGCATCCCCAGTTGTGAAATCAGTCAATCCGGAAAATAGCTGCAAGCTTTTGGGTTCTGAGCATCGCAGGAAGATTTGGCTACAACTTTCATCTCTGCTGGCCTGCTTCCATACCCCCGGTAAAGCCCTCCCTGAGCCCGTGACGCCCGAGGCGGAGGCAAACCAGGAGCTTCGCTATGTTTACCCCAAACACACGCACAAAAAATAACAGGTTCATCTGTACGAGGTCCCTCGCCGTGTTCCTGCTCTCCTCCCGTCGGTGTAGAGATCAGTCTTAAAGGTTTGCAGCACCTTCGGGAACAGACTGTACGCTGCCGTGAAATCGCTGTGTGTGAAAATGAAGGCCCACACAACACAGGAGAACAAAACACTATGTGCTGTACTGTGGGCGTTGGCGAGTTTCAGGGTGGAGGTTTTTGAAAAGCGATGATGTTTACTAAGTTTTCAGTTGCGGTTGACTCAATTAAATGTTCTATTAATAAAATATTATTCAAAAAAGTGTATTCAATATCCCTGTTATGTTTTGTTTTTTTTCCTGACTAAGAGTTATGTAAATCGAGGCATGATGAGAAAAAGCAGTAAACCATCATATTCATCTGGTGATTAATGTTCTGTCAGTCAGCTGGATGCATGTCACCGAGGGTCTTCATCCCCTGATGGGATGGGGCTAACATCAACATGACATTGATCCCGGAGCTCAGCGTGGGAATGCTGAGCAGTAATCATCTCTAATGGCTTTAATGAAAATGGGGAAAGGGAGAACGGGACGACGCTGAAGCTGAAGCTGAAGCTGAGCCAACGACGGGGGACGAAATAAAGGAAACACAGGAAACATCTGTCCACCTGATCATTTTTAACTCCTTGTCTCGGGGATATTACTTCAGCTCTGAGGTCATTTCTTCAGCAAAAATATTGCACATATGTTCTTAGGCGTTATACACCAATCAGCCACAACATTAAAACCACTGACAGGAGAAGGAAACGACACTGACCATCTTGGGACAATTCAGTGTTCTGGCAGGAAACCTTTGGACCTGGCATTCATTCATTCATTCATGTGGATGTTACTTAGACATGTAGCACCCATCTAGACCAGACCAGGGACCCCCACCCCATAGCAATGACACTCCTTGATGGCAGCAGACATCCCCACGCTTTAGGAACAACAAAAAAAAACATGAAGAACAGCACAAGGTGTTGACCTGGCCTCCAAATTCACTAGATCCCAAACTGATCAAGTATTTTCATAGGGTCAATTAATGCTAGTATTAAAATTAGTTCAATGAAGTTAACCGTAACCTAAATTAGCAAATTCTGTAGTCAGCTAACTATTGGGGTCTTCCACCCTCTCACTCAACCAATCAAACCAGTGTAGTCAAACCTTTAAATATATTCTCCTCTGCTGCTGTCTGCTGACATTTCAGTCAGCTCCTCATCCCATCCAGATCTCCGGTATCTACTCATCACCGCCTCCAGTGTCTAGGTTTCCAGTGATAAGCATGGCCTTACCCGGGGCCCCCTCATATATGATGATCCCACAGTTGCCAAAGACTTTCACATTTATCTTACCGTGCAAGGTATCAAATAAAATACTTTTCACTCAGAAGAAAGACTTGACAAAACAGGAAAAAAGGGAAAGAAATGCATACCTAAATAGTTTGAGGCTCCTTAAGACAAAAAACTATTGAGCTACTTGACTATCGACTGAACAATTTTATTATGCAAGGATAATTAAGAGTTCCCTCCATTCGATTCCCGACCAGCAGAAAGTGTGCATTAGCTTATGGAGACATAGCGTGCATCCCTACTTGTTTTGCAGCCAAGGCGGCCTGGCAGAGCTCCAGAAGGCAAAGGCTCTGCACAACGTTGCTTTTCTCAACAGCTATCCATCAACGAGCCAGGCCTCCTCAGCTTGTTTTGCCTTCAGGTCTCCAGTCGATGTTGAGTTCTGAGGTATTCGGGACTCTGACAGTAGACAAGTCCAAGAACAGTTGAGAGGAAATCTCTTTTTTTTTTTTTTTTTCAGGAAACACTGCATTCCAGTTTATTTCAAACACGGTAATACACTTGGGCAAAAACCGGTCCACCTCAAAGACAAAACACCCAGGCAAAAAAACAAGGTAGTGTGGTCTATGCTGCTCAGTGCCGTGAGGAATGTATAGACAACCCATCCACAAACGCATGTACCAACACAGGAGAGACAGATAATCAGGATACGACTCAGGAATCCACCTACACCTGAAGGACAAAGGACACTCCTTTGAAGACAATGTCCAAATCTTAGCCAGAGAAGACAGATGGTTTGAAAGAAGAGTAAAGGAAGCCATCTATGTCAGACTGGAAAACACTTCTCTGAACAGAGGAGGTGGACTGAGATTTATCGATCAATCATCAATTTAGAATATAGTCCTACTTCTGTGCCCAAGAAGTTTCAGCCCCATTCACATATTAGGACTGGAGACTCTGACTGATAAAGGTTCACCAGAGCACCATCCATAGGGAAAGAGGACAGGGATCAACAGTCCCCCCTCAGCGTCAGATAAGTATCTAGCCATTGATGGATACTTCATTAACAAGTCCACACTGCAGTATGTACAAAGAAGTTAATTTTGACCAGGTGAAGAGGAGGGAGAGGTAGGAGATGGGATGAAGCAGTTGAGGGGATGGGATGAAGACTAGGGTTAGGGTTAGGGCTCCAAACTAAATTTATGACTTCATGTTTGTACAAAGAAGTTTATTTTGACCAGGTTAAGGGGAGGAAGGGCCAGGGGGTGGGATGAAGAGGCCGGGGGGATGGGATGAAGGAAGATGTAGAGCTTGAAGGTGGTCCTCTGATGTTTGGATGGAGGAACCCAGTTAGTGAGATTTAGGATGGGGGCAGCTTTGGCTCATTGGTTAGGGCTCCAACCTAAGTTTTAAAACTTCATGTATGTACAAAGAAGTTTATTTTGACCAGGTTAAGGGGAGGGAGATGTAGGGGATGGGATGAAGCAGTTGAGGGGATGGGATGAAGGCTAGGGTTAGGGTTAGGGTTAGGGCTCCAAACTAAATTTATGACATCATGTATGTACAAAGAAGTTTATTTTGACCAGGTTAAGGGGAGGGAGAAGTAGGGGATGGGATGAAGTGGTTGAGTGGATGGGATGAAGGCTAGGGTTAGGGTTAGGGTTAGGGCTCCAAACTAAATTTATGACATCATGTATGTAAAAAGAAGCTTATTTTGACCAGGTTAAGGAGAGGGAGAAGTAGGGGATGGGATGGGATGGGATGAAGGGGTCAAGGGGATGGGATGAAGGATGACGTCGAGATTGAAGGTGATCCTCTGTTGTTTGGATGGAGGAACCCATGGAGTGAGATTCAGGGTGGGAGCTTATCTCTAGGAGCTTTTATCTAGTCTTTTCATCTCTTCCATTTCTTTTGAATTTCTAGAAACATTGTGTTTTGGAACAATATCTAATGAAATCTCTTTCTTTCACTGGCACCAAAGGAAACAACGAGAAAATGAAAGGTAATTTCATGTTGCCATTTTCTCCTTTTTACCAGCAGAGGATTTAAGATGAAGAAGTGTTTCTGAGGATGGGGTAACTTGGTGTCTAAATTGCAGCTCCTTTTGTTTCCCTTCAGTGTTCATACCCTACACTTTTATCCCTTTCTCTCAAACAAGCCGCGCATCCGTCGACTCTCTCTCAAGGCGGCTGTTAACCGCGAACCTTCCGATGTCGACACCAGCCTTGTTGATGGGTAACTGTGAAATCTTTGCGCCCTTTCACCTCACTACCAGCAAATGAAAGCGCTGGCCTGGCCTGGAACCTGCTGCACCTGTAATTTCCTGCCCCCGTTGCGGGTCACCCGGACAAAACGTACAAGCTTCACTGTGACTTTTCGTTCTCGTCCTTTGGATCACGGGGACGGCTTATCTTATTGCACTCAGTCGGCTCACAAAGTACGGGGACGTGATGAAAGCTGGCTTTTGTTTGGTGTCTGGATTCTGACCTCACCCTTCAAACTCCATTATATCCGTCGAAACATCTAAACACTACAAACGACTATCAAGTGAGGCTGCTTTGAGAGCAGCGTCTGAACTCGGCACATCAACTCAATTAAGTTTTCAAAAGCAGGAAATTAAGAATGATTCCAACAGCCTTCAGCCTTTATTTCATTCCCCACAGTTTTTTTTTTTTTTTTAGGAGAAATAAATAAATAAATACCAAATTTTCTGGCAGCAGCTGATACCTCTGAGAGTAAACAATACCTCAGTGCAGAGCTTTGGACGGACTACACTCGTGTTTTCTTGGTGTTCCAGCTCCGGCGCTGCAAACAACTTTCTAAAAAACCCAGCTTTCAAGCAGAGGAAATGGCTGTTGGTCAGTTGTGTTGAGGTTCCCAATTACTTGTTTTTTGTTTTTACTTGGCAAACAAATTTGTAGGAGAGGTAAAGTGGGGATAAAAGGTTTTCTGAGCGTAGCATCGATGAGCAAACAAATTTTATGCTGACGGCTGCTGTTCAAACAGGACCACGGTCCATTCAGATTAACTCTTACACCCTCTAAGGAGTCACCCTGTCGGTTTCTTTTAAGCTTATCGCTCATTTAACCGATTTAATCCAAGCATGCAAGGAAAAAAAAAAGACCAATCCAGGTTAGAAAAGATTGGAAATTGCGCTTTTGATGCAACGCAGATGTTTTCAGCTGCTTAGGGTTTGTTTCTGAGAAGCTACGCAACACATTGAGATGTTCTTAAGACCGCCGTCACTTTCTTTTTGCTCTGATGAAGTGGCCCAGTGAAGTAGACCGATCAGCCACAACATTAAAACCACTGACAGGAGAAGTTCAATGTTATTCTAGGAAACGTCTGGACCTGGCATTCAATCATTCATTGGTATGGATGTTACTTAGACATGTAGCACCCACCTAGACCAGACCAGGCACCCCCACCCCATAGCAATGACACTCCTTGATGGCAGCAGCCATCCCCAGCAGGATGCAGCCACAAAAGCACTTTAGGATGAAGAACATCTCAAGGTGTTGACCTGGCCTCCAAATTCACTAGATCCCAAACTGATCAAGTATCTGTGGGATGATCCACAGAGGCCCCTTCCCTCAAAGACCCCCACCCCACTAACAACATCCTGATCCCAGACACCACAGGACACCCTCAGAAGATCCATGTCCATTCTCTGATGTTTCACTCCAACTGTTTTGGAGGCACAAGGGAGACTTAGACAATATTAGGAAGGTGGTCATAATGTTAAGCCTGTAAATGTTTGTCAAATGACATAGAATATATTTGCTGGGAGCTACTTTCAGCCGAATATTAACTCATGTTGGTGCACTGTACGAGAGACTGACTTAGTGTTGCTGACACAAAAAAGAAAAAACAACACGTTACTCGGTGCGACGGCGCAATTCATTCACAGCGTTCTAATCATTTTTGGATTACGGCACAGAGGAGTTAGCTTTGTCACAATACTTCTTTACAATGAAGCATTTGGAGCCCACGGGCTGTGTGTGCGCGTGTTTATTAAAATAAGCTGAGGAGTATTTGCTCGGCGCAGCGTGACACAATTAAAAAACGCTTGAGGTGTGTATTTACAAATGTAGCCGTGACCCTCGCAGCGCTAAACTGAAAACTCGGGTGAATATTTCCAAGATCTACATTGTAAATTTTAATAACGGCGTGAGCGGCAGAAGTGGTTTAATTTAAATTTCCGCCACTAAGGTTGGGATTTAGTCTCATCTGACAAGCTGTGTCACAGTTCGTTAATTCTTCCTTATTCTTTAATCATTTTCTGGTATTTTTCTTTTAGATCCAGTACTTGAAAAGTTTCACAAAGTAAATGTGCTCTGATAGATGTTTAATGGGGCTAACTGCTCCTACTCCAATCACTCACAAGTCCGCCGCTAACACTGACCGCCTTCTCTCACCTTTGATGAGGAGGAAGGGCAGAGGAAATGAGTTATGCTTTAAGGGGAGAAACAGCTGCGTATCGTGGGGCAGGAGCCGGCGGGAGCCTGCAGAGGGCTCGGCCGCCTCCGCAGCGGGCCCGTCGACGTGAGCCGAGGACGGCGTGCGCGCTGGAGGTGAGCTGTGATTCAAATAGGCAGCCTGCCGGATCAGAGCCCGTCTCGCTGTTCTTCCGGCCGCAGCGTTTTCCGCTTGCATGGTTATCATAATTGCTCTTGCTTGGAGGACATGCTGCTTCCGTCAGGGCCACGTCCTCCTGCATTAGAGCTGAGGAGCCTCAGCCAAGCAGAACGTGGCTTTGCAGGTATTTCTCCTCAGAACATCCCCGTGAAGTTTGTCGCTGCTGCGTTTTGGGTAAATAAGAGTGTCCATCAGGGGTCGGCAACTTTAATCACACAGTTCTGGCTTTTAACACATACAGATCAGGCATATTATTATGACCAGCGTCCTAATATTATGTAGGTTTCTCTTGTGCCTCCAAAACAGTTGGGACTCATCAGAGAATGGACATGGATGGACCTTCTGATGGTGTCCTGTGGTGTCTGGTAACAAGATGTTGTTAGTGGGTGGGCTTTGGGTCCTATTGGTTGGGGGGAGGGGCTGGATCATCCAAAATACTTGATCAGTTTGGGATCTAGTGAATTTGGAGGCCAGGTCAACACCTTGTGCTGTTCTTCATTTATTTTTAGTTGTTCCTAAAGTGTTTTTGCTGCATCCTGCTGGGGATGACTGCTGCCATCAAGGAGTGTCATTGCTATGGGGTGGGGGTGGCTGGTCTGGTCTAAGGCCTCGTCCACACGTACCAAAACGATCTTTTTCCTATCCGTTTTCGCTGGCACGGTTTCAAAAATATCCGTGTCCACACGGATCCGTCTTTACACGACTCAAAACACTACTTCATATCCCAGGTCTATAGGTGACGCTGTTTCAGTTTCAGAAATTCACCAAAAACGGAGAGGAAGAGGTGGCGCATGCGCATGAAGCTTGAGCGCTGTTTACAAATTGGCTTTAGGGGAAACCAAACTCAAGGAAAAAATAGATTTAGCCCTAGTAACCATAATAGGCTTAATATCTTCACCAGTAGTAACGCAAGCATGTAGTCCACCATTGTTGTTGATGTTGTTATGAGACGTTTCGCGGGATATAAGAGGTGGAAGGCTGCTCCAGGGGTGTGGCCATGACATCATCGTTTTCCAAAATCTCCGGTTTCCCCTGTCCAGACGGATCCACAAGAAGTGCGTTTTCGAATTGATCCACCCTGGGACCCGGTTTCCAAAAACTGCGTTTACGGGATTCGTCGGGACGATAGGCCAAAACCATTAAAAACATCTGCGTTTACGCCAAAATGCGGTTTCATGTGGACCTAAGTGGGTGTTACATGTCTAAGTAACATCCACACTAACGAATGAATGAATGAATGAATGCCAGGTCCAAACGTTTCCCAGCAAAAAGTTGATTATCTCAACATGGTTATAATGTTGTGGCTGATCGGTGTATTTTCTTAAAGGGAAACTCCAGTTTCTGACACCAAATTCTGCAAAGAGAACAACTTCAGCTATCGCCAGCTTTGATCAGGTCGTTGCAAAGTTTTCTAAACAAAATGAAATTTGCCAAAAGTCGGGTTCTTACAGAAACACAGCATTGATATTAAATGAACTGCCGCTCTGTACCGGATATCAGGCCTTGCCGTCATAAATCTAAGGATTTGAAAAGTTGTAAGTCCTCGCGGTTGGAAACAAAATGTCCGTAGGAACTTTGTAAACCGTTGTAAATAGCCTGCCTTAGTGCTGAACCTCAGTCAAAGAACTGAAAAAGCAATCTGTGTGTGGCTTTACGTCTGGATCAGTGTCTGTGGTGTGTTTTTGATTTAAAAATATATCTGCTTTCAAAATATCACCCGTGGATTCCCTCTGTTTTTGAGGTGACTCCTGTCCTCTTTGGTGCGAAACTCCATTTTTGTGTTCCCGCGCTAAGCTGCAGCCTTTATAAGTCAGCAACCTTCAGGAGACGCCTCTGTTATTCTGTCGGCTGTGGCGTCGCGTTAGATAAAGTGTGGAATACATTTATGCGCGGAGCACAAAGAGAAAGAGAGAGAGATTAGGCTCCGTCACCTGGAGTAAAATTGCTTCACACTTTGTTGCCGCGTACGGGAGGCAGTGCTTAGCAAGCTTGTTGGCGCGCGCGCGTATTGTGTGGCGCGCACTTTGCTGACGCCTTCATTCTGCCAAAGCTGCAGGTAATGAGCTTGTGTGATGAGTCGCTCGCGACGCGTCGCTGTCACGCAGACGGTTTCAGCTCATAAACCTGTGACCGAAACGTCCCGCGAGCGCTAAATCAAGCTGCTCCGCGCGTGTGTTTAAGGCCGTGGGCGTGTCCGAGCGTCACACATGAATCCGTCTTTGGGTTTTCAGCGATACTGGCACATTTATATCTTAACGCGTGTCATGTTTTCCCACAGGAGTACCTCATACTCAAACACCTCAGATACACCACTGATGAAATGGGAAATTAGCGGCCAGCTGTCAAATGCTGAGAGAGCTCGTGCTCTTGCAGCCCATCGCTCCTAATCAAAGCACCTAGCCCTTTTTAATATGTTGAAGATAAAGTAACCGGCACTGTGATAGCGCTCCTGCTAAATGAGCCATTTGAAAGCGCGGCTCATTTTTCATAATCCCGGAGAAGTCAATTAAGGGACCTGTGGAGCTCGGGGAGGCCCAAGGAGACGACGTGGTGCGAGAGCCAGCAAAGTGACACGAGCGACTTTAAAGTCACGGGGGAGGGGAGGGGAAAAAAACAAGCAGAGTCTCAAAACACAACAGGGGAAACGTAAGAAGCGTCGTCTGAGAGGAGAAAACAAAAGCCGTGGTATGAAAATGTCAGACGAGGCGACGGAGACGCCACTTTCTTTTTTGTTTCTTTGTCAGCCAGCCAGCTGCTCTCACAGCCTTTTGACAGCAACGGCAACACGAGCCAAAATACTCAAATTGCTTGTGGGTAAAAGAGGCACTGTTGTTGCACTTTGCACGGCCCCCCACCCCCGTCTGCTCCCAGGAGACCCGGGGAGGAGAGCTCCCGGTGCCACAACCAGCCCTGACAGCGAAGCCAAGGAGGAAGAAACAGGAGCCCAACTCTGGCTGAAAGGCGGCTTCTAAAGAGTCGGCGTGGCATCTTTGAGCGGTGGGAAATGTATGCATCATTACCTTATCTCTCCCTGACAAGAAAACACAGCCACCTCTTTTGTTCCCCGCTTGTCGGGGAGGTGTATCCGCTTGCACCCGGGCCTCGTTCTGAAAAGAAAAGTGTTTTCCCCTTAATAACATCCCTCCGTGTGAATGAAACGGCTCCTCTTTCTTTCTTTTTTTGTCATTTCTGCGCGAGATAAAAGCGGATTTAATGAAATTTTTTGCGGCCTCGCGCCTGCAGGAGCTTCTTCTCGTCCCTGACTTGAATTTCAAATTTCCTGACGTGAAAATTCGCTTTGAGGATCCGATCATCCTCCAATTTGCGAGGGAATCGGATCTAAATATGTTTTCCCCTTTTTGCGCCGCGCAAGGTTGATTTATAAAATCCTCTCTGTGTAATGAAGTGAAATCCTACAGGGACGCTCCGAAACGGCAGCGGATGTTTGGCCGCCGCGCCCATCCCAGTTTCATTACACTATTTAACTGAAAAGCAATTATTTTCGACGCAAGCAGCTCGGCGTGTTTGGCTGACGAACGTTGAGAGTAAACTCGGCAACCTTTCTTTGGGACTATTTCTTGGAAGCGGACGCCGCAAACAAACAAACAAACAGAAAATATGTCGATTAATGACTTTTTATACACTTTATTGCTGAGATTTGGGGGTTTATGACAAGGAAAGGGAGCGCAAAGAGGGACAGGAGCTGGAGGAGAGCGGGAAAAAAAGCTGGAACGCTGTCAATAAACCGAAAAGCCATTTCTTGTCGCTGCAGGATTTGTGATGAACGCGCGTGATGGCTCCTCTAAAACCAAACAGATCACCGTAAACAAACTGCGGATTAGATTTACCGCCCAGCAGGCTTTTGGGTTTTTTTTTTGAACACAGTGCAGCAGTTTTAGGTCTAAAACCATCTCGCTTGAGGCCAAACTCATTCCTAGCAGATATTTATCACGTCTCGGCTGAGGTCCTGGTTCCTACCAACTTGGGCGGCCCCCGGTTCAAAGCCTCAGAAGAGGACGACATTCGTAGAAGAGGTTAAATTAGAGCCGCTCACACTAGCTGGAACCAGACCGGAGAGCGTTGCATGCAGATTTACTCCCCCCGGAGGCCTTCGTTTCCCGGCAGCGACGGAGCATGAGCTCATCTCCAGCTGGGGGGAGGAGGCTCTACATGTCGCAGGGATGTAAGTGCTCGAAAACAGTGAGGTCATGCCTGAGGGTTGAGGCCGATCGTGCGGATTTGTTGCCGAGGAGAGACGGGAACGGGTCGACTGAAAGATTTCCTAGAATGCAGGTGTCGTCGGAGGGGTCCTACCGCTCCTGCCTCGGCACGACGGTGTGAAAGATAACACGGGAAATGAGTTCAGGCTGCAGGAGAGCACGATGTAATCTGTGTCCTTAAAGGCACAGTCTGTGATTAAAATGAATTATGGAGGCCAGGTCAACACCTCGTGCTGTTTTTGTGGCCATCAAGAAGTGTCATTGCTATGGGGTCAATGTTATTTACTTCTTCTGGTCATAATGTTGTGGCTGATTGCTTTATGCCGCCTCTCTCTGCCAACTTAAAAATAAATCTACACGCAGCATTGATGTGGTATACCGACGTAGCATTAGCTCCTGTAAATGTTTGCGTGCTGAACTGAACCTGATTGATGCGTCAGCGGTGGACCTGACGCGTGGCATCACGTTGAGATGTGTGTCTGAGAGCTCGAACAAGTCATTTCTGCCTTTGTTTGTCTTTTAGCTTTCGATATCACGCTGGGATAATTCAGCCGCGGCGGCGAGTCGGCAAGAAAAGCGACAAAATTGCGAATAATAGCCGAGCAAATGCCCGTTTGTGGATTCAGTGGTCACAGTGAGGCCTCCTGCTGCCGCCATCCATTTGTTTGTGCTAATGTCAGATTTGTTTTTTCGCCTTAGTTCAGATCTGAATAAATACTTTAAGACCATTTACTGTATAACGACGGACGAACCGTACGTGACGTGTGGAGCTGGTCATTAAATGGCCACACTGTTATATCTGCAGAAGTTGATGCCTTGATGTAACTTCAGACTTGTGAATTATACACAAATTCATCCAGAGAGCAGGACATTTACTACTGAATATTTATTTCTCCTGTAAATTTGAATGATTTAACATAGAAGTCAGTGAGAAATGTATAATTACTAGGGATGCACCAAATGTTCAGCCACTGAAAAATTTCGTCTGAAAATTGTGCTTTGTAGGTTTTTGGCCGAAACACTTTTATCGCAGAAACAGAATGAGACGCAAGCAACAACTGCAGCCAGCAAAGGCATATCTGCTGTGTGGACGTATTTCAATATATAAAGTATGTATATTATATAAATATTCTAAATACCCCAATACTGCATTTTCGGTTTTGGCCAAGACTTTTCATTTCAGGGCATCCCTAATAATTACTGGTTCTCATAGGAGTCTGGTGGATTTAAAGAAGATGGGGGGGCGGGGGCTTTGGGTCCTATTGGTTGGGGGGAGGGGATGGATCATCCAAAATACTTGATTAGTTTGGAATCTAGTGAATTTGGAGGCCAGGTCAACACCTTGTGCTGTTCTTCAGGTTCTTAAAGTGTTTTTGTAGCTGCATCCTGCTGGGGATGACTGCTGCCATCAATGAGTGTCATTGCTATGGGGTGGGGGTGCCTGGTCTGGTCTAGGTGGGTGCTACATGTCTAAGTAACATCCACATGAATGAAGGAATGCCAGGTCTAAAAGTTTCCCAGCAGAACACTGAATTGTCACAAGATGGTCAATGTTATTTACTCTTCCTGTAAGTGGTCTTAATGTTGTGGCTGATCTGGGTATACCATCTACAGCTGCAGTTCAACGAAACCAGACTATCCCTTTAATGCCCTTTAAGGGAAAAGTCACTGAAAGACAGAAGCGAGAAGATGAAACAAGTAAAAAGTGAAAGTTGAAGGTCACTGTGCAAACTCCACAAATTAACTCTGGAACGCACCGAACACCACGAACCCATGTCAAACACCTGAGACCGACCCAGAACCTTCATCGGCCCACGGACAAGTCAAACGCCAGCAGTGTTATTTGTAAAATGTTCATTTTTAATAAGGTGCTGGAAATATTTGACAGCCACGTTAGTTCTTTTTTTTTTTCCTCCACAGTACAAAGACAGTAATGACCCCGAGCGTGGGCCGCAGAACAGGAGACATGACCTTTGTTACAAAGTCTACAGGTAAAACGGTCACAGTGTGGAAGAGAGGGAGGCCGAACGCACGGCACGGGCAATTAAGGCGACACGTCAAAAAAAAAAAATGGTCACGGTTTTTCTGTACAGGGAGAAAAGGACGAAGAAAGGAAATAAAATAAGACAAACATTTACAGAGAGACGTAAAAACGCTGCAGTGTAAAACAACTGTGACCAAGTTAGAGAGAACTTCCAGACAGATGTTTTTAGTTTGCGGCAACGCGTCTCTTTATGATTAAGAGCCTGCTTTTTATTTATTTATTTTTTCAGCTCTTTTTCCCTTAAGGTTTATTTTCAGGACTCTCAGTCGCCGCTAAGACACCTGCTGACGCTCCGGAGGAGGAGCGATTACAACGCGACGCAACCCTCAAAACAAGCTCCCTCATCTCATCTCAGCTGCGGTTGAAACTGTCACCAAACATCCCGTTTCCTCTGAAACTGGGTGTTAACTGTTAGTGTTGAGACGCTTCCAATAAATACTGGCAGACTGCTAAGGAAAACAAATCATTAAAAACTAAAAAAAAACTAATTAACGTTGGATTAAAATGCTAATCTCTAAGAAATTGACACAATTATCTATAAATAGGCTGCGCAACTTGTAAAACTGAACATTTCAAACGGCTTTTTCCACCATGTGAAGAGCTCGTTGGAAACGGGGGTGAAAAGCGTAAAGGTAAGTCTCTGGCCGGCGTCCAGTCGTCAATCTGGCGGCGAATTTTTGCATAATATTCATCTCGAGAGCGCGATGAAACATAATAAGCGCCTGCCTCTCGGTGACAGGCAATATCACAGGTCAGTTAACAGTGTCGGGATGGTTTCGCTTCCCCAGTGAGTCACAGCCTGCAGTTAGCAGCATTAAAAAAAATAATAATAATAAAATAAGACACTAGGGACGACTCAGCACAGCCAGGCCTGCTGATTGGCTGAATAAGCTGTCCCGTCATCGCCCGTTCCCTCCTCGTCAGGACACTCGATGCTGATCTGGAGTCAGTCGGACGTCAGGTTGGTGTCCAGTCAGGCGTGGGGAAGCAGAGGGGAGGGGGCAGGGCTTTAAATATTATATTATTTATAGCAGTTAGCTGTGCCTCGTTATAATTAGGAAAATAAAACCTTCACTAAAGTTTGTTTACACACAAACAAACGAATAAAAACGGGGTTAAACAGTCACGAGTGGCTCGAGGGAGTAAACATTGACATTGTAGGAGTCTTCTTCTCGGTAGTTGTAGCCGCACGACAGCTACCCATCACCACGGTTTGGATGTATATATGTATATATCAAATATTACACTTTTAAAAGAGCGTGGGGTTTCCACTTCCTCTTCACCTCCCTTTTCTCCTCTTCTTTGTGCAAGAATATTTATCCACTCCTTTCTTTTCTCCTCGAGTTGGCCTGTTTTTTTTTTTTTCTTCGTTCTTTCTTTGTCAGCAGTGTCACACAGAGACGAAGACGTCCAGGTAGAGACGGTCGTAGGACTCCCTGAAGAAGAGGATGAGGACGAGGCTGAAGAGGCAGGAGCCGGTCAGGCACCAGTTCAGCCACGACAGCTCTGGAGGAAAGAGAAAGAAGAAGAAGAAAAATAAGGGTGTGGGTTAGATTTGTTTTTAGCTCGTATGTATTTTGGATAAGTGTCTTGAGACTAGCCCGGTGGAGCCTGAGTCTGGCAACACACCATTAGGATTTCATTATGGGGAGTATTTCAACAGATACAGAGAGAAAAACACCTCTGCATGAAATAGGATTAGTCCTAGAACCAAAAAAAACACCATCTTGTTGTAAAGAAATGAACTTAATGCTTAGATGATGTGTATGACTTCTTTGCTATCACCTTTCTGTCCATCAACACATAAAACCAGTCAGCTTCAGTCCGTAGATAGTATAAATGTGGACGATGGAACAGCTCCTCTAAAGTGAAGCCAAAGCAAGTAGAGCTCCCCCTGGTGGCTGGCTGCAGTATAGGTCATAAGCTCCGCCCCCTCCATGTTAGTGGATGGGACTTGGACCAAACTAAGATACTAATTTACATGTCTAATACATTTTTTTTTGTTCAAGGGTGGTTTCTGTCATTTTATGTAATTAATATAATTTTTAAGCATGTTCAAGTTTTTCAGATAAGTTTCATTTTAGTTTGAAAGTTCCACTTCCAGTTGCCATGCCAACCGCTCCATGAAGCGGCGGCCCCGTGGAAGCGTGAGAGTTGGAAAAATAATAATAATAAGAAGAAGAATAATAATACATTTTATTTAAAAGTGCTATTCAAGGTACTCAAAGACACTTTACATAAAAAGAACATCAAATCAACAAAACATTAAAAACAATAGACCGAGCTAAACATTAAAAGCAATTTTAAAAAGGTGTGTTTTTGTGAGAGATTTGAAGGCGGGAAGGTCGGTACAGTCGCGGATGTGTTTGGGGAGAGAGTTCCAGGCGGAGGGGGCAGCTGCAGAGAAGGCTCCGTCGCCCCAGGTTCGACGCTTGGTCTCGAGTGACGGAGTGAGGAGGTTTAAGTCACATGAACGGAGGCCGCGGGATGGATTGTGGCGATGGAGCGGCTCAGTGAGATAGGAAGGGGCCTGGTTATGGAGGGCTTTGTGTGTGAGGAGGAGGATTTTGAATGAATATATAAATTTCTTTATAAGTAGCGCTGCCCATATACCCGAGAAACTAGCGCCAGTCTGGTTAACGCGAAGAAGTGGGGATGCATTGTCCATATTTATATACAGTCTATGCTCCAGACCATATTTCACACACCACAACAAAAACAAATCCAAACAGGAAGATAAAGCTATTAATTCAACTTTCCCTTAATAACATGCAACAACATACTGACTCTGTGACATCAAAATAAAACATGAGTCATCTGCATACATATAGAAACTTAATGAGAACTAGTATGACGTGACATTCGATGATTTATTAGTACCCCCGGGACTAATGTCCTATCAATAGAGATTCCTGACGTACCAAACAGCCTCCTGTGCCATCTTTCATAACGATTCTGAATAATTCACTGATATTGGCAGTGTTCCCTATTATCATTGACCTACACTTGAACCTAAACATGGTGCAGAATGAGTTGTTCTATTTTCTCGGCTCCGTTCAGGCTCCATTAAACCGGGAGAGAGAGGTGCTCCGGCTGTCTGGCAAATAATGCCCCGAATCTGGAGGGCAGATGACTGGGGGGGTAAGTGAAGCCGAACTGTCGGCATCTTAACTCATCAGCGCTCAGACAAACAAGGCGCTCAGACGTTCGCCCGCACGAACACAAACTCACACCTGAGCGCGAGCGGCAAGCCCGAACAAAAAGGAAATCAATAAAGCGTTTTTTTTTTTTTTCTTTTCAAATGCATTATTCAGGTTTACGCTGTGAAGGCTGCCAGCCTCACAGCGATGGCTCAAAGTTGTAGAAGTTTGAGGCGCTGACAGAGATGATAGGCTGAATCTAACCTCTTTGGCGAGGGCCATCGCCTCTGCCAGGACAGAGGCAGCTGCTCGGATAACAAGCCAGTCTAAATATAGAGAAATCAGGTCGTAACCAGAAGTAGAGTCCACGGGAACATACCAGGATGATGTGCCACATCGTGTGCCGTCGCTAATCCGTGCATAAAGTGACTGCTGGTTAGTCTGCACGGTACGCTTGTTGGGGTAAAATATGAGTCTGGGTTGCACAAATAATGCGGGTTAAGCGGTGTCGGGGTGAAAGCAAAGGATAAACTGGGGCAAAACAGAGGCGAGGATGGGGGTTTAGAGGAGAGGGAGTTGAGGGATTGGGTGAGAGTGTTTGCAGACGGAAGTCAAGACTCCTGAAGCAGCCTCATTAATCAGGAGCGTGCCGGCTGGACAGCAGGAGACCCGGCGTGGAGGCGGGTTAATGGAGTTGTGTTTATCTGACCCGCAGTCTCCGTCTCACTTTCCTCACATGTTCGCCCCGACGACGACGACTTGTCCGTTTAAAAGCTAGAGACGCATTCTGTGACACGTGGAGGGAAAAGTTTGGAGGAGAAAAGTTTGACTGAAGCCAAACAGGAAGGAGGTGCTGATGAGGGGAGGGAGGGAGGACGAGGGGAGAAGATTAGAGCAATTGAGATAAAAGGAGGAAGCAAAGACAGAGACAACTCTCTGACAATCAAAGCGCCTCAGATCACCTGTTTGCTTTAAAGCTGATTGCAAGATATTATTGATCACTGTTGAAAGGACGAGCACAGCCACGGAAAGATAGTTTAGTTCAAACCTCAGGGCACTTCAGGTGAGGACTTTGAAACACCTGAGAACATGAGAAAAAATTAAATTATTTTATTTTTAACTAATGTAATAAGTAGGTTTTTACACTAAGTGCTGAAGCAGTTATTTAAACTAATATATAAGATGAATGAAGTGCTTACGATGGTGAATATTTTTTTTAGGCTACCGGGCCGAAGAGCTGGTGCATCATTATTCTTTTAAAAGTTTTCCTTTGAACACTTGGTCCTGTCGGGGGTGCTATGGCAACCGCCCTGAGGTTAATATTGTGGGAATTATTTAACAGCACTTTAACTATCACAAGAAGAAGAATTTAACACCTAAATATGTCTCCTTCTAGGAAACTTAGCACAAGACTTAATTTATAGTTCAATTCCATTTGGTACCGAGGTGGATTTAACGGGATTTACTGCAGCTCAGCTCAAAAACTAGCATGTAGCTTGCTAATTAGCTAACACTGTTTAAGTAAGTTAACTACAGCGCTTAATGTCGTTTACTTGAGGTCTGTACTAGTAATCACTGAGTGAAAGAATACATAAGAGAAATCGTTATTTCTTTCTTTAATTGGCAGTGTTTTTGGAAATTAGGGAAAATAATTAATTTTTGGGACGACAAAAATTAAATATTCTTCTTTGTTAGACCCGGATAGCTTTCCAAACTTGAGCCTGCAAAGTTCCCTTCATGAACATACTACAGGCACTACAACCATGTCCAGCCGGCATGATAGGAAATAACTTTTCATACCAGCAGGTGGCAGCAGTCTATATTCAAAAGTGGAACCCGGGAAAGCTACTAGCTATTAGCTGGGAGGCTAAGAAGACCTAGGGTTTGTCACACAGAGCTGACCATTCCTGAATCAAGCTGATCAATTATTTATTTCCATGCAAGGTAGCCAAGTGTGACTTTCTGGCCCCAGACAAAGCTGATGTGATCAAAGTTGGACCTTGGTTGCCTGTAGCTTTTTGATGTCCAGCTTTTTGATGTTTGCACCATAGACTGTATATAAATATGGACAATGCGTCGCCACTTCTTTGCATTGGCTAAACTGACACTACTTTCCCAGGAATGCGGGCTGCGGCGTCTTGCGGGTTTGGAAGTACTCTGCACAGTACGGTCTGAGACTGGAGCCAGGTGTAGCTGCGCTCCAGTCTCAGACTCGCGTTTTTGTTTAATTAATATTAAAGTCACAAAGAAAAGTTGGAGAAAGAAACCATCCTTGAAAAAAAAAATTGCTTGGTGAAAAAAAAATATTTTAGTGTTTTAATTTGGCCCAAGTCCCATCAACTAACATAGAGGGGGTGGAGCTTATTCTGTGACCTATACTGTAACCAGCCACCAGGGGGAGCTCTACTTGCTTTAGCTTCACTT
This sequence comes from Planiliza haematocheilus, assembly GCA_005024645.1. Lineage (NCBI taxonomy): Eukaryota > Metazoa > Chordata > Actinopteri > Mugiliformes > Mugilidae > Planiliza > Planiliza haematocheilus. The sequence continues at coordinate 1,039,869 of SRSE01000170.1, read as the reverse complement.
TTGAGGCGCAATTCCACCGTCCATCTTTATATAGTCTATGGTGGTGCCTTCTGACTTTATTGTTTCTCTTCTTGTGGCACTGATTCACTGAGCTGTTCAGCCAATCACTGATCTCTGTGACTGACATGTTGATTCAACATTCTCAAGTGGCTGAAAAGTGAAGAAACCTGAGGCAAAAGGTTGGGCAGTCGCAGATGTTAGATCCTAAGATGCTGGACTGTGAATGACAAGTGGTGCATTTGGAAATAAGTTGTGGTCAATTTTAAATTCTGTATACATTCGTTTCTTAATTCCACAAAACTTTTACTAAACAAAAGTAGGTGACGACGGCTTGCCATGCTAACAATCTGGAAAAACAAACAACAATCCAACTGATCACCGGTTATATGAACTTTACTTCACTTCGGTTCTATTCAGAGGACACATTTGACAGTTCATCATATTAGCGGCCAATTACTGGAGCTGCCACCGTCAACAGAACGGTGATACAGATGAAGACAGAGACATGTCCTGACAGCCATCCTATGGCTTTAACCAGTCTTAATTGAGGTCAATGCAGCGGTATAATTAATGAAGCTCACTTCTCTTTTATGGCTGCGGTCTTTGTTTGAGGCGACTGGGTCGCACCAGCTCAGTGCAAAGAACGAAAAGACACGCAGAAATATTCACTGGAGATCAACAGGTTGATGTGCACACTTACTGTATTGTACTGTTGATCATATATTCTGTCACTGGTGCGTCTCACTCATGATTCAAAACTCTTCCAAAAATAAAAAAAAGCAAATGATAAGTGTTTTTATTCGCTCAGAAATGACTAAAAGAAAGGCTAAAAACACCTCAAGTCTTAACGGGGGTTGAAAAAGTTAGTCTGCAAAGGCAGCTTCACTTCAGAGGAGAATGCAAAGTTGAGGAGAAAGGGGAAAAAAAAATCTTGGGACCGAAGTACTGCGGCAATTATTCCTCAGTGCTGAATAATTTGTGCTTCCCCTCCATGCAGGGACCAACTCACAGCTCACTGGAAACTCAATGCAACCCATCCCTCCTCTCCTCATCTTCCTCCTCCTCCTCCTCCTCCCTCTCTTCTTCCTCACAGGCACTTTTGCTCCACAATACCTCTCAGCTGCTTTGTATTCCATCCTGCGCTCAGTGCTAAACGACACAAACACACAGCAGATGAAATCGAAAAGAAGCGACAAGTGCAGATATACGGCCCGGAGGCTCCATTCATGTTTCTGAGTCACATGGTTCAGAGACTTTGGGGATTTTTAAAATGCGACAGAGTCAAGAGGCCGGCTGGAGCTCAGCGAACCGAGACCAGCCTCTCACGGATATTAAAATGGTCAAGGAGGTAAATTCATAAACGTCTCCCTGCTCTCAGAGAGAAGGGGGCCATAATTCAGAATACGTAACGAGGCAGCCAAAAGGAAAACGCTAAAAAATGAACTGGAAACTGGAAAGAGATGGAAATCTTTGTGGGCCGAAGATGCCCGTTTTCAATATCAGGAGGTGAAAGGGTTTTGAAAAGACGAGGCTCAAGCTGAATTTATCAGTTTTGAAGTCTGCATATTATTTGCCACATCAATTACGGGACTACAGAGAGGAAATTAGAGTAATGAGACAGCACACTGGAATACTTTCAATGGGGATTTACATAATAATCAGATTAATCTTCACAGGAGCGATCTCCTCGGTTATGGATCTCTTCAAGAGACCTGAATGCAGCTAATTTACAAATGTTGAAAAATTAGACCAACACAGATATGAGAAAACAAAACTGCAGTTCCTCAAATGTCCACTTGAGGCTAGCTCCGAAAACGAGTCAATCCCCATCGACTTATTTGTTAAAATGTTCAACTTTACAGCAGAAATAAACATGCCTAACGTACATTTATTTATATTACTCACTGTTACATTCTTTTTAGGACCTCATTTATGCATAATTAAGGGAACTGTCTTGCTAGCGGTGGCAAGGCATCGCCTGCACACCTGCCAGTTTCTGAAATAGCCCTGGCTTCATCCATCATCATATACAATCCATGGTTTTCACACGCAGCCTCAGAGTCTACATCCTCCACTACAACAGATCAGATGAGAGGTAGTTCTGGGTTATACTGACACACTTCAGGCAGGTAAACACTCACAACCCTTACTGGTTAATTTACATGTGCATTTAATATACATATATTGTGAAATAAGCTGATTATTGTCGATGTTGATCATTAAGAGCTAGAAAATTCTTGGCCAGCATGAGCCCAATATTGGCCAATAATGAGTCAGCTACATACAGGTACGTACACCAATCAGCCATAACATTAAAACTACTGACAGGTAAAGAAAACGACCATCTTGCGACAAAACAAATGTTCTGCTGGGAAACAGTTAGACCTGGCATTCATTCATGTAGATGTTACTTAGACACGTAGCACCCACCTAGACCAGACCAGGCACCCCCACCCCATAGCAATGACACTCCTTGATGGCAGCAGCCATCCCCAGCAGGATGCAGCCACAAAAACACTTTAGGAACAACTAAAAAAAACATGAAGAACATCACAAGGTGTTGACCTGGCCTCCAAATTCACTAGATTCCAAACTAATCAAGTATTTTGGATGATCCATCCCCTCACCCCCAACCTATAGGACCAAATGCCCCCCCCACTAACAACATCCTGTTGCCAGAAGGCCTATGTCCATTCTCTGATGAGTCACAACTCTTTTGGAGGCACAAGGGAGACCTACACGATAATAGGAAGGTGGTCATAATGTTATGCCTGATATATATAACACATATTTTGCGTGTAGCTGAGCCCTCTTCTACTTTCTTTTTCCTCTGTGCCATTGAGCTGCACGTTCCTTCACTAGCATTGGGTTTATTTTAATTCAAACACTATCCAGTTTATACCGTATTAACGCTAAAATAGTCCCCAACAAACATAATGTTTGTTATAACAACATTTATCTGTGCACTATATCATGATACGCATGCTTCATTGCTTCATTGTTTGACTCAAAGAGCTCCGACCTACAGGCTACGGCTGCTTGCACGTTTCCTTCAACAGCTTTGTACCTACAGACAGTGACTAGTCGGAGGCTGTCTACCACTGAAGTAGTTATCGCTGGCTCACATTACAATGCCTGCAGCAGTGAGAACTCTCTGACAAGAAAGCTTCCATTAAACAACTTCAGGGTGGGAAGTGAAAGAAAAGTGCGCCAAAAGCCTCACATCGTCACAGCTTGATCCTCTCCCCGGCTGTCGCAGGGAAGTTGTCAGGATCTTCGCCTCACCCACACACACGTCAGCACCTGCACTAAAAAACAAGCTCGTACTGTATGTGCACACCCACGGAGCGGCGGCGGCGGCGTGCAAAGTGCACAGTTAAGAGCAACGCATTGAGGTGCACACACACACACCAGCAGTCCATCATTCAGCTAGCAGAGGGTGGATCATGTATTCTTTATAAGGCCTACTCTTCTGATTGTGCGTACTGGCCTGCAGCTGCTCCATCTACTCAACCTCCCGTCTCTCCACACCTGGTATGCCGCTGTCTAATATATGATTTATCACCACGCTGACATGCTACCGGTTAGAGGGATTCAAAATACGCTGCTTGTCATCTGGATCAAAATTTTCAAACAGCTTCATTTCTGTTTGAGTTACCAGATCATTCATGCCCCGGGCTTCAATTCTCAATCTTTCAAACTCCCACCTGTCAAATCAAAAGATGATCCCCGCTTACTGTGCCTTTACATTTGCAGAACAATATTTGCAGTGCGTTATTTTATTTCGTCTTGCAAGGAGAATATGATTTGTCTCATGCCTGAAGGAGGATTTAGTGGATTCAAGCAGTGAGGTTGCAGCACGAAAACCGGAAAATGCCTTCCTCATACTCCCCTTTTCTAATGCTGCATTCACACTACTGGCAAAAACACAACAGGCTACCACTCATTTTCTATAGGAGCTAGTGAATATGTAAGGTAATGGCCAACACATGTCGCTGTGTGGCGTGCCATTGCTTGCTTCCACGTTTTTCTCCACTGTAGTGACACTATGAAGCATGGACCAATCACGTTTTACCAGATGGTGACATCCAACCTGAGTCAATGTCCGCTTGAACAACACTCCAATGCTAACAGCAACTCTCCCAGTTTTCCCTGTAGAATAATTAATACCTACCACATTAATTCCTACCACATTCTGGTATAAACGGTTATTTCTTATCACGCAACGTGACTGAAGTCTTTCTTGGTTGTTTAAGTGCAACTTTCTGGCCGGGCCTTTGTTGTGTTTGCGCCATAGTCTGTATATAAATATGGACAATCGATGACCTGACCACACTTCCTCCAGACTCAGTTGTGTTTTCATTTAGTTAATACTACGCTCTGCTCTGCGTTCGCCAGTTACGGTTAAGGAAATGTTGGATTATACACTTCTTGAACTTGATTTGTTGTTGATTTTGTTCTACAACTCTCGCTTTACTGAGCAGTTGGCATGGCAACTGGTAGTCACATCCTGTTTCTATAGCGTCAATTAGCTAACTAAAAACTAAACTTATCCAAGATTAATTAATTACCTAAAATGCCATCCTTGAAAAAAAAAATGTATTTGACATGTATTTTAGTGTTTTAGTTTGGCCTAAGTCCCACCCACTAACATGGAGGGGGTGGAGCTTATGACCTATACTGCAGCCAGCCACCAGGGGGAGCTCTACTTGCTTTGGTTTTGCTTTTGTGAAGCTATTCCACTGTCCATCTTTATACTGTCTATGGTTTGCACATTGAGAGTGTAGCAGTAACCGCAGTGGCTGCCACTTCATTGTAAAAAATGAGTGAATATAGGCAGTTATTCCCTTCTGGGCTACTGCAGACAACACGACACAGGCTCCTGCTCCACATGTAGACATAAATACCAGATAATTTATAAACTACTCAAACACAATTATAAACTACATTAAATTTGTGCCAGAAGATGCGTCTAAACCCTTCATACTGAATGTGTCTATATTAGTCTTGTATCCTACTAGCGCAAAGTTAGACCTTGACGAGAATATTCTTCAGTGGAAAATCTAATTTTATAATCCCAAAATAATCTGACCTCACTTTCTCAAATGAATCCCGTTGCGGTGAATCAAGACCGACTACGAGCCAAAAGCGTTTGGCAGCCGCTGGTAACCTTACAAGCTGCCTTGGCAGGAAAACAATCGCAGCTCAGAATTGATCAAAAATGTGCTTGGGGGGGCGAGAGAGAGGATTCGGGGACGGCGGCAGGTACGTGTTGAGGTGCGCCATGCAGGAAATGATTTGCTCAGAAGAGAGGAGGCGCCCAAACAAAAGGAAAAGGAGTCTTTGATTACACATTTTGAAGTTATGGGAGACACATGAACTCTCAATTTACTTAATTTACTCTTAAGATTCACTCTCAGAAGTATTTTTATTGGACTGGGCCAAGAATAAAATACTAAGGTCTACAACAAGCCGCATGAAAACCTCAACTTCTCTGTGGACACATTTAAATCAGTCGCAATAATTGTTGGAGCCTTGAATTCTTCCCATGATGAGGGAGTGCGCATCATGTCTGACACCTGGTTATTTTCAACAGGCTGCTTTCGTGATCTCACTGTCGTACTTGTTAGCGGGTCTCGAGGGCCTCCCGGGCCCCGTGGCTGTTCAGGTCAATAAACATTCATGTCCACCTGCAGTGGCACAACGAACCAGATGGCCGGATCGAGATACAGTCGTCAGGCAACAGCTGTCAGAAGCCTTGTAGCAATCCGGAGGCAGAGGATGAATGTGACGCTGGTGAATATTTATGAGTCTGGAAATATATCTCTTATTCACTCAAACAAACAGGGTGGAGGAAGACGGGGTCTGAGACGGGAGCCGTGCTTACAGCAAATAGGAGCTGAACAAACCCCGAGCATACAGGGAAATTGAAGACAGGTGGGCAAAGATCACATGGAGCAACACGCATGTACCAGCAAACGTACACCCACACACATACACACAGACGAGTGCGCTCGGTTTGCTTATGATTTCTCCCCGTGAGAGCTGCAAAGGCAGGAGACAGGCAGATGACACGCTGCTCTCTGCTGCGGGACGAAATTATTATATCAAACTCTCCCTCAAACCGTCAAGTCAGGCATAAAGCTGAGACTAAATTACAGTTTGGAAGTTTTCTCATCTTCATGCAGAATGTGTCAAGTTTCCCACTGTCTGCAGCATCTATAGGGGATAAGGTGGATTTTCGAAAACAACGGAGCACGAGCTCAGTCAAAAGAAGAACCCCAATGTCCTTGACTGACACAGAAATAAACGTATATCTTTATCTTTTTGTTCATGCAGTCTTACCTTCGGAGTGAATGGTGAGGAAGAAGAGAAACAGGCCAGTGACCAGGTTCCCCAAGAAAGTGACGACTCCACAGGTGATGCCTTCAGGGACCGGGTAAACCGTCTCGATGAAGAGCTCGAAGAAGATCGGCACGCTGCCGTTTATAAAGATGCCAACCAGGATGCAGGAAGTGTACAGGATGGCTGCGAAAGTGCAAAACAAACAGCAGAACAAAATAAGTTACAACCGAATTGGGAGCTTTCTTTTTTTTTTCTATGAGGGTATCAAATCCCGTCCCGGCAATCCTTTAAAAAAAAAGGATGGCACACTGGTCAAGTTTATGGAACAGCAGAAGTGATTTATTCCACCTTCCAAGGCTTTCTACTCCGCCATTTGTTCTGGCCAGCGGAGATTTATGACGAACACTCATCCTGAAACAACATTTCATTTAGAATGCCATCCCTTAAGGTGGCAATTTACCAGAAATACAACCAAAATACTGCACAAGTGTTGATGGAAAAGGGCCGGTTTGGAGCCCAGACAGCAGGTCACGTCTCTCTGAGGTCCACCTTCACCTGATCACACAATTAGATGAAGGTAACTGTGTTTCCTGGTTCCCTGATCGTTATTATTATGAGTTCGGGGAAGAAGATGCTGCCCATGAGAAGGTGGTTTCTTTCCAGTGTAGCGTGCAGTGTCACGACAAGCTTCTGACCGCACTGCTACAGCAATTTAAATTTAATTTATTTTGCAATATATGCATGTTTGTAGTTGACTTTCACACTCTGCGCCATCATTTCATGGATTCTACCGTGTATTTAAATCTAATTTCATGTTCTTTTGCACAAATGCACATCTGTCCACGTAGTTTACAGCTCGTCTCCTTAGCTTTTCGTGCATAACTTGTGTGCATATATAATTACAGAAGCCTAACCTTTCATTTAAAATGACTGTGTGTTAAATTAATAAATCAAATTTCAAAGGTATTCTTCTGGTACATTCTGCTACACCAGCTTCATGCAGCATTTTACAATCAACAGCAATCAGAGCATTTCAAGGCCGAGCCTCAGCTGCAGTCCTTTGCCTTGACCTTAAGTTAAACGCGCGACTGTGCATTGGAGTGGATGTGCGGAGAGATTAAGCCGTCACCTCTGGAGCATCACGCCGCCCTCCATCTCCTTTATCACAGCAGATTGGTTCAAATGAGCTCCCCCATTAGCCTGCGCGTCCCTTTAATCACAGCACCTCTGAGGGCCCTCGTGTAGCCGCCTGCCTGCCCGCCTGCCTGCCTGCCATGCCTGTGATGTGGAATCCAGGTGCCACTCGGTGGCAATCAAAGGCAGCCGAGTCCCCTGGTTGTCTTTATTCAATCTCAACGAAACACTTCTATCAAACGCTGCATGTTTCCCTTCATGTTACAAAATTGGGCTATATGCTGCTAGTTCCCAAGAGGTAGAGGGAAGGGAGGAGACGCGTGGTCACAGCAGCCAGGGAACATGGGATATCATGCTTTATTTCTAGGCAATACTATATATTAGGAGCTAGGATAAGACTGTACCAGAATGTAGGGCTCCTGAACTGTGGGCATTCCCCACCTCTATGCTTATCTACTGTATTTCTATTTAAATTTTACAAATATGTTCAACATGGCAAATCTGATTAGACACATACAAGGTGTATATATGTGAATTATTTATTTTGAAAATAAAGCTGTAATCAAGACATAGGTTTGGCAAATAGATGGCTGGATGCAACAGGTATGTGGTTCCAGTTTCTGTCCTTGAAGGGAAACTACCATTTTTTACAACCTGGACCTTATTTCTAGCATACAATACGATCGTTTTCTCACCCATATAACTTTGGCGTTATTTGGAGTCATTCGGACAACATTTACATTCACGTATATCCATATAGTGGGAGTGAATGGGGCACCGAAACGCAGCCTCTAAATAATGCATTATCTGCTACGAAACTTGTTTATTTCACCAATATTTTGTTATGATACACTAGTGCTATTTCCCGTTGAGTCTGTGTATATCCATATACTCTAAATCAGAGGCTGCCAAAGCCGCCCAAACAGCATTAGCTTCTGGCTAAGGACCCTTTTGCAAACACACAGACAATGCTACAAAATATGTAAAGAAACATCAACTTTTAGACTTTTTTTCCCCAACTTTTATTCACTATATAATAATACAGATTATATATTTCTTATTTTTGCAACTTTTTTTTCTTATCTTCCCTCCCATTGTCTGAGGCCCCCCTAACGCCCCCTGGCTGCCGCCCAGAGGGCCGCGGCCCCCACTTTGAAAACCACTGCTCTAAATATCGCCTGAACGTCTCCAAATATCACCAAAGTTAGCATTTAAAGTTCTCCTTCAAATGCCTGTCACAGTCATACAATTATTCATTCATTCATCTTCCGTAACCGTTTATTCCTGTTAAGGGTCACGGGGGTCTGCTGGAGTCTATCCCAGCTGTCATTGGGCGAGAGGGGGGGTACACCCTGGACAGGTCACCAGTCTATCGCACGGCCAACCATTCACACTCACATTCACACCTACGGCCAATTTAGAATCACCAATGAACCTAACCAGCATGTCTTTGGACGGTGGGAGGAAGCTGGAGAACCTGGAGAGAACCCACGCAGACACAGGGAGAACATGCAAACTCCACGATTAAAGTTTAAACTGGCAACTCAAAGATGACAATTAACGATTAGAAGGCCATGGAAAACAATGTGGAAATTGTGACAGGACTATGACATTTCCATTACTTTCAAATCATTAAAATTCAACAATTGTGCAAAAATGGTCACGGCCAACAGTAACAATCATTATTAGGCAACTGGATCGATGGGATGTGATTAAAGCGATGGCGTGCAGGCTAATGGGGAGCAACACTCAGTCCAACACTGAGTGGTGACTTTTATGCAAATGATATCAGAAAACCAGTCACTTGTTCACACTAACTACAGATAACGCTCATCTGTGTGCGTGTGTGGTGCTTCTGAGCGTCCCTCGCTGGGATAATCAGGGGTTTTGGCAGATTTTCTTGCAGCGTCACATGACCCTGTGAGATGCCAGGTGGATGAAAAAGGTTGCAGACTGCCAGCGACTGGACAGAGAGCAGCTCCAGGGCACGGAGAACGATGATGGATGATGATTACTAGAATGGGCGGCTTTGAATGACATGCTGGTATGCTTATTGGTTTGGCTTTGGAAAGGCTACTAATGTCTCTAATTGCTTTATCAGAGAAATGAGGACCACAGTGGTGTCTTTTATCGTTCCTACTATGTACGTTTTCAGCGCGTTTTACGGTTGAATGCGACGTTTCCTGTGACGGTGACAGCGCCGTGGACCTACCTGGACTGGAGGGAAGGTGGGTGACCCTGCTCAGACAGGTTAGCGTGAACCAGGTAGAGGAGAGGGAGGCCCCCGCCAGCATCAGCACCAGGATCAGCTTCAGCATCCCGCGGATAGAGTCTGCAAATCTAAGAGCGGGTGAGGGGGGAGGAGGAAAGAAAAACGAGTAAATATACACAAATACCGCTGCAAAGTAAAAATACTGCTCCAAAAAACGTTGACACAACCAGTGACCGAGATTAGTGAAGTGAGTAAAGACGGGCGCTTTGCGAAAAAAGGAAGCATCATTCATAAACACGATGAGTAGCCAGGCAATTTCTCAATGTCTGCTTCTTCTGTGACTTGTGTCATAATCTATTACTGGAGACATGCATTGTTTCACAGAGAGGCTAGATCATTTCCTCCCCCCCCACTTGTTTTTGAGTGTGTCAGTTGTACTTGTCATTACACAAGGAGACACTATTCCTAGAGCTGATTCAATTTGTCTCACCAGCTAAGGAGGCAGACCGGAGATGCACATTGTATTATATTGGGGAAGACAAGCCATCGGGCCATTCCCGAACTCTCCTGAGCTCTGCGGTTTCTCTTTGCAGCCCCCTTCTAAACTCTCATAGTTCATTAGCTCCTCTCTTCTCCTCTGGGTATGCATATGCATGCTTGGGAAAGATTAGATGAAGCTCCAGAAGCCTGCAGCAAAGACAGACACTAATTACTTTTGTTTTGTTGCTCACGGACAAGATGCTTGAGAAGAGAGGGGCTGAACTTGACAATGAACTTAACGCGAGAACAAAAAGACGCATTGGATACGGTTGATTAGTTCAACTCGGGTTGTGAAGTTCTGTCAGCCAGCTGAAGGCCAGGCGATGGGGGAAAACACACTTTGCACGGATAATGAGAAAACTTCCACTCGTTGCGGGGCGGCATCGACGCTTCTTGGGGTTTCATGAGGCGTTATTCACACCCTTGACACCTGCCTCATGCTCACAGCGCATTCTGAACCCCCACCTTTGGGGTTTGAGTCGCTGCCAGACGCCGGAGCGGTCGCAACCCGATGAACCGGCCGATCTAAAGCCTCCGTATCTCCATTTACAAGAACGGTTGTAGCTGGAAAAGGCAGTCCAGTCAGAGGGCCAAGTGCTTACAACTACACAGAGATCCTGTCTCTCTGCCCACAGCTACACTCCAAAAACCTGCGTCACCCATCTGCCGCCGAATGGCTCGCCTCCACAACCCTTCAGCCACCCTCGGTGCCAGAGCGGGACCAGAGCGGGACGAAATCCTTAGCCTGCACCGGGGCCAAGCCCTCGCCTCTTTTGCAGAGAAGGATCACAGGCTGCTACGCTGTATTATTTCCTATCTGATCCTTTGAGAAGAAATGCCGTAAGGAGCTTAGTTCCTACACTACACCTCTGGTCCCTGAGTCCACCTGATAAAGGGCTCGGTCACCGATTAGCAAGACATGTCATGAGTGTCACATTTGGAGTGATATATATAAAAGTGAGCAGCATTATAAGACAAACTTGACGTGTTAACGTTACTGTCAACGGATTCTATGATGACTATGTTGTCAAAGCCACCAGAGGTGTCAAGTAACGAAGTACAAATATCTGTACTTTCTACTCCTTACATTTGAAAAACAGGCTCGTTACTTTTTTAACCTCCACGGATGACTAGACGTAAAAGACGTGACATGATCGGACATGATTAGAGCATCGGACTAGAGACGGAAACTCGATGTGCGTCCTGTGTTCTTCTTCAACTGTTTTGAACAGGCAGCCTGTTGATCAGTTTGAGCTCTGCTGCCACCTAGTGACTGGAAGCTTGTTTATCGTTCAAGCATCAATAAAGACTTAAAGTCCACCTGACCCAAATATTTGAGAACTAGCTACTGGTCTAAGCTAGTTTGCAACGTTAGCAATGGTATGGGAACACACTGTTTTGATAGTATAGCTAACACTAGCTAGCAGTTTAAAAATAACAACCCAACAACCCTCAGTTTATTATTAAAAATTATCCGGATGCTCATGCAGGACATCTGGTCACGTTAAGTCTAGATTATTTTGCGAGAACTTCTTCATCTTGCAAAATTATCAACTGATGAATTGTTAATGGAAATTTTTTTACTTTTTACTAAAGTACATTTCAGAGCCTGTACTTTCTTACTTTTACTTGAGCAAAGGAGTTGAATCAGTACTTTTTTAGTATTTTGGGTATTTTTTTTACACAAGTATCCATACTTTTACTTAAGTACAGAATGTGAATACTTTTGACACCTCTGAAAGCCACACAAAGTAAGAATCTCTCTCTAAAGGAGTGAAAAACGTAAAAAGGTTCCTGAGCCGATGAACTGCTGATTAAGTCAGATGAAAGTCCTTGCATTTACAATATTACAAACTGGGTGTCGGTGGAGGCATTCTTGTGCGAAATCACAAGTCGGTGCTTGGTTAATGAGACGGCTTCCTTAACCCAGCGGTGATCTTTCTGCAGGGGAAGGTAGCCAGAGCAAATGTTTAACTGACTAATGTTGGATCTCGGAGAAGAAAAGAAAAGCACGGTTGTATTTGCCACAGATGCTTTGAGATCGTCCAAAATCACCTCAAAACATAATGTTCTGAGTGAAATGGGTAAAATGTTCCTTGTGTTAAGCCCAGGATTTTAATCCTGCAACCAAATCACATTGCAAACAACAAATGTGTATTAACTGATCTGGAATTTACTCCTCTTTCTTTTAGCAGCTGTTAAACGCTACGGTGGGCGCTGAGCTGCTCAAAGAAGCGTTTTTGTAGGAATGGAATAGATTCACGTCACGTTCTGCGGTTCGACGGAACAGCTGCGCCACAAACAGCGCAGGGATGCCGCGTTTTAATGGGATTTGTTGAATAAGCTCGAGGAAAAACTAAGCAGGATATTGAGCAAGAAAACACTTGCACGTCCCCAGTAATGCGATGCAGGGCTCTGTTACACTACTCATTGCGTAAAGAGGGTCATGTCGTTTCATGAGGTAATGCCAGAATTAAAAGCCCATCTTTTACACTCGTCTAACGGGATTTATCGGCCGTAACGATAGCATCATTTGAGTCACGCAGAATCAGATTCCAGTTTGCTCTACGGTGCCTGCAGGAAATGATAAAATATCATCATTAGTGCGATACTATCATTTGGGCACGTCTACGTTTCAGTGAGGGACATGCAGCACATAACCAAACAGACAATATAATATGATGACCAACATGCAATCACAGATTGTCCCCGTTTGCAGGCAAAACAAATTAGTCAGTGGCTGATTCTCATTTGTGTTCGCTCCATCTCATCTCATTAACCTGGAGTATTGTTGAGCTCAGACCTCCGTGATGTGAAGGAGAATAACCTGGTTCCGTCTTGCGCTACCTCCTTCTCGCTCGGCCCCTATCCCACCCTCTCTTTTCCCGGGGCTTGTAATGAGAAGATAACGAGCAAAGCTTGTTAGTTATTCTTTCCACCCTTCTCAATTTGTGAGAAGAAGCTTGCAGTGCGCCGCCGTCATCCAATCAGCGTCTGCCTGGGCCACGCAATTAACCAGATGTCAGACTGTTTGTCAAATGTTTTCAGGAGGGGTGCCACACCTCGGAGCATCCAACGCCGCTAATTGAAGCTGCTACATCAAGATCGCTGCCATTCAGACCTCTAACTGGTTCGACGCTGGCGATAGAATTTTTGCAAGCAGCCAGCGTTTTTTGTTTTTCTTTTTTTTTTTATTATGGCCGAAGGGCTAATGTTAATCCCTCGAGAAATTTAGGTTTGTGGGAGTTTAAGCCATTTAAAAATGTGAAACTGCAACACCTGCTCCCTGTGGCAAACTGTGCTCAGCACTGGCACGGTGCTGCGCTAGCTGGAGGGGAAAGGACAGCCAGTGGCATATAATAAGTCACATCTCGACATTAACGTCTTAAGGGCTGCTAGTGGGTGAGGCAAGGGACAAAGATTGCTCTCCTGCCCTGTTCATTACCACCGGCTTCCTCCGAATGCTTCTGATGATATTGCCGTGCTGGAGCAAGTTGATAAAGGAAAAGGGGAAAAAAGCAAAAAGCGCCAGCCTTCGGATTTAAGGGAGTGCACGGAGAAAGAAATTAAAGACGCTGTTTTTATTTCTTCTGTTTCAGCTGCTGTAAAACATGTTTCTAATCAAAGTAGGGTTGCACGATACCCACCGTACCCTGCGCTGCCAAAGGTTCCTACTATACTAGAAATTCTACACGAGGGTACTACCGTGGTTTACTATACTACCGGTGCCAGTTTCCACTACATAGTGTCCCGCCTCTACTCTCCTCCCGGCTTCTCACTGCATGCTACTCCCTTAAACAAACCCACATGGCAACTACAACCGAACTACACAGCTGCTGAATGATTGGCTGTTTGCCTGTTACTGGTGACGCCCGGGGATATGAACGGGCTGTTTCCGCACGCTGGGTCCGCTTCGACAGAAATTAGCTTCAAAACAAACAACAAGCTAAAGTTCTGTCTTGCCCAGACGTGCACATGGCATCTTGGTATCGCGACAACTCTGAATCAAAGAAATCCCAAAGGATGTTGTGAGCCATTTATACTTGTGCCTCGTCATTTTGGCTCGTCCTGTAACAACACCACCCAAACACTAGTTGGCGCTGTGTTTTTTGCCAGTTGGGTTTCGAAGACGAGTCATACGAGCGTTGGTATCTCCTAATCTCCTCAGTTAACCTTCCTCCATGAGTTCAATCTCTATTGATCCAAAGCAATCAGTTTGAAAACTGCGGAGATGCAGAAGCGGCCGGAAACATTAGAGTGGAAACGCACTACTACCAAGCGGACCAATCACAGCTCTTGTGGTCTGCATAGGCACAGCAGGTAGTTACATTTCCAGGTACATCAGGCTTTGGAGCTAACGCAAAATCCTAAACGCCTATCAGCCTGGTGACTAGACACTAAACGAGAAGTCCAGTTTTCTTTTATGTAAAACCCACAAGAAGTAGTCAGATCCCAATAGGTTACGTTAAAGCATAGAGTAATTACACAGAGGTGTTTAATAAGAATCAAAAAGACAATGATCCATGCTTCAATACACAGCTGTGTGACTTTCTTTTAGGCTTCATCACTTTGGTCTCAAAAATGGCGTTTTTCCTCACACAGCTTCTCAAAGCCTCCGCAGTCGATAAATCCCAAAAGCTGACCTCACATTTTGTGAGTGGGTGATGAAAAGTGAGCGGAAACAGAGTGATGCAATGTACAGTGTGCAGTCTGCTCCGAGTCAGGGACTACGTGGTCGTAAAGTAAAAACAACTTTTTGGCGCCTCTGAGTTTCCCCCACAGTTACTCACTTTTAATGTAAAAAGCAGTTGATCAGAAAGTAAAGATACTGTCACCCACTTGTATTATTATTTATTTTTTTCTGACAATCTTGCAATCATAAAGCTGTGATAGGATCTATATCACCGCCGATCCGTGGCAATAATTACTGTCAGCGAGGACGGCGCCGCGTGTTATAGATGATAGCATTATTTCATGTCCTGTACTGATATACAATCCCTGAGCAGCTGATGCTGATACCAATCTGATACCATCCTTTACACTCTCTTTAAAAAACGTAGACTGGTAATAAGACATTTGTCTGCTGTTGAAATTTCCAACGTTGCTGCCAAGGCTCGAAACGCAAACATTGCTTACATCGCCCTCGGCTGTTTTTTTTTTTTTTTCCCTTGAGCTTAAAATAACTCCATGCAGTTGACATAGTGACAGCGCTACTGACAGGTCTTAGTTATAGATGTTCTAGATCCTGTTCATGTGACAGGTCTCTCTTTGCACTCTTTAAGTGTAGTTACGCATCTACATGACAGTTTAGGCCGACAGACACTTCCTTTCCCAATAGAAGGGATTTCTTGAGACCAGTACTGGCCAATAATGAGACAGCTACGTACAGGTACGTACACTGATCAGCCATAACATTAAAACCACTGAGGGGAAATAACAATGAACAGCTTGTGACAATTAAGTGTTCTGCTGGGAAACTTTTGGACCTGGACCTTAGACATGAAGCACCCACCTAGACCAGACCAGGCGCCCCCACCCTATAGCCTGATCAAGTCCACCTCCCACAAGTCCTGTGATGCGTTACCAGACACCACAGGACACCCTCAGAAGGGCAATGTCCATTGATGAGTCACAACTGTTTTAGAGGCAAAAGGGAGACCTGCACCATATTAGGAAGGTGGTCATAATGTTATCCCTGATCAGAGCAGAGATCACTGACCACAACATGGAAGATGATTAATGGACGCCAAATAAGATCATAAATAATAAAATAAAATATGTCTCCTTCTCCTTCCCCTCCTGTATCATCGGATAGTTTTACATAATCACATCTGTAAAAATGATTCAGGCAAATGCTTTTAACTGCTTGCTACTCATAAATGTATGCAACGTGTGGTGACAGATCACAGCCCTGCAGACATTGTTGCGGTTAAACGGGAAACAAGCGAAAAAGGTTTGCAACCACTAACCCAGATGGAGATGAAGGAGAAGTGTATGCATTACAGTTATTGCATTTATTGCGGTTATTACTACAGTTAAGAAAAATTGATAACTTTCCATATGCACGCATGCAGCATATGGAAAGTTCATCTGGAACTTTGATGCAAAATGATTTTAGGTGTGTAAGAACATAACACAAAAGACAGTTGTGACAAGTGTGCTCTTTCATTAACAGAGCTCTAAAAGGATTCATTAATTGTTCTGTGTGATAGCTTTGGCTCTGCCTGTGGCGCCTAAACCAACAAGATGAGAAAATAGTAGCTGCATTTCCTCACAGTGGAATAACTCCGGTCAGTAGGTGCTGTTTATAGCATTATTAATAACTAATAAATCTCCTGTAAAGCACAGTGGAGGGCTGACTTGACGTAAAAGAAGAGATCTCTCTCTCGCTCCCCTCATCTCATCTACTCCGTTTTAATATACGATCCGAGTCCAGCGACGCCGCAGCAGAGCGATGCTAATGCAACCACCCGCTTCACCTCCACTGATGGATCGGGAGCCGCGCCGCGTGGACAAAGTGTGGAGTCTGCAAAAGTGCAGGATCCGTTCCTGCCCTGATGGATATACGTTTGTTGCAGGCCGAGGCCCAATCAGCACTTCCAGGCAGGGCCGGTGTTTTCTTTAAGTTGTAATCAGGGAAATGAGGCCATAACTCCCACTGTTAATCAATGAAGCTGTTCGCGGCACTAGATGAAAGTATATGTAAATAGAGCGGCTGAATTATTGGTGTTGATTACATGGAGTCAGTGGAGGGATTGATTGGTCTCTCTTTGGTGCAACAGTGGATAGTCGGATGAAATTTATCTTCAACAACCGTCTCTACGTCATTTAATCTGTTTGTATTGTAGCTGTTGTTATGTGCTAAACGTTGTTGGCAGTGGTCGGTTTTGCATTTTCTTCTTTAATTTCCATTTAGGGCACAAAGGGAAACATTTAGATATCAGGACTTTTCAACTATTTTAGGACGTTAATTGTCCACAAGTTAAAATCCAATTTTCTGTACTTATTACATCAAATTTTGATTTCATTGTTTCTAATATAAAACTAGTATGTACACAGATCAGACATAACATTATGACCACCTTCCTAATATTATGTAAGTCTCCCTTGTGCCTCCGAAGCTGTTGTGACTCATCAGAGCACGGACATGGGCCTTGTAAGGGTGTCCTGTGGTGTCTGGCAACAGGATGTTGTTAGTGGGGGACCTTTGGGTCCTATGGCTTGAGGGGAGGGGCCTCTGTGGATCAGTTTGGGATCTAGTGAACTTGGAGGCCAGGTCCTTCATGTGTTTTTTTTTTGAGTTGGTCCTAAACTGTGTGTCTGGCTACATCCTGCTATGTGGAAGATTTGAGGAGTGTCGTTGCTATGGGGCTGGAGGTGCCTGGTCTGGTCTAGGTGGGTGGTACATGAATGCCAGGCCTAAAAGTTTCCCACATTGCATCGTCACAAGATGGTCAGTGTTATTTACTTCTCCTTTCGGTGGTTTTAATGATGTGGCTGATTGGTGTATACCAATATCGCGACCAACTGTCAGTCACAAAGTGTTGAGAAATGATCGGACGCTATGCTGTTGCGTAATATGTCACTTTCAGCTACAAAGAAAAGGTCTGCCATGGAAATGAGAGGTACAGTAAGCGCTTATTTCCCAATTTGACGCCTCACCGGGTCCGTCGAGCTTTCACTGAGCTGGCTGGTATTAGCTTCAAGAACTGACCCAATTAACTTTCAAAATAAGAGATGTGAGGCCCACTACAGAGGTGTGCAAGCAGCATACAACAGAACTGAATTCACCGTGTTGACTCTGAAGTTATTTTAAGCTGAATTCACTTGCCGCGCGACGTGAAGGTCACATAATAACATGGATGAGAAGGCTGTGCATTGGCTCCGTGAAGTTTGTGGAAGATTTAATTAGCAGGTCCATTATAGAGACGATCTGTTACACATTAGCGGTCTAAATATGCACAGACTCTTGGCGGTCTGGATGTGCTCGGGCGATGTTAGTGTACTTCATCTTTCCTTAAAAACAAACGATAAAGAAGCTCGGCATGACTTACCTGGCCACTGCCACTCCAAACACACATCCCCCAATAGTAGACCAGAAACCAATCCAGCCTGCGTCCACCTGGGTTGAAAAAGAAAATGGGATTAAAAATAAATAAATAATACAAAGAGCCAGGAGAAAGAGAAGAGGTTATTCTGTGTTCAACATGGAGTTTGAGACTGTAAGAGCTGAACAGAGAGCAGGCGGTGAGTGTCTGAAGTCTGTCAAGGCCTGTCAATCACTACGTCTGGAAAGCTGCCTGGCAGTGTTGTGTGCAGGACTGTTGTCCTCTCGTATTTTCACAGATGAAAGCCAGCACACACACCGGGCCTTAACCCTCTGGAGTCGACGGACGTGCTGGCGTGTCCAAATCACATGACCATGTAGCAGCAAGACAAAGTCTCACTGCAAATCTGTTTCAATTTTTATAGAAAGTGCTGACTTCAAACTATATACCAGTTTGTAAATTGTGTTGATAGGCCAAGTAAAACTGGACTTATTGAAACTAATATACGGCATGCTTTTTCCTGAATATTGTCATTGTGTTTAGTGCAGGAAGATACGGCGAAATGGAAAACGCTAGCAAGCGGAGATCGCTAGCTGGCTTCAGGTGATTGAAAGCAAAAAATTATATGGTAATGGTTGCTAAGGAAGAGGGAACATTTATGGGAGCAACGCTATATACGATCTATGGAGTGATAACAGTGAAGAGAGAGAAAAATTATTTTTGAGATTTGAGACATTTGCGACATTACGTATTTACTTACCTTACTTATAAGACATTACTTATTGTGACGCCTGATAGTTTTGCAAATAGTTGTAAATAGTTGCAAAAAACGCCTGATGCATTGTATTTCAATGTAAATAGTTGGAAATAACTTTGTTGTTTCCTAAACTTTTATATAAGCTTTTGAAATTTAATGTTTAGATTTGCATTCTTAATTACAAAAATGTAATCTAGGTTTTTCCTACTCGGATTTAATGTTTTTAGTGTGGTTTTAGGTCCACTGTGTTAATACAGTATGTCAGAATGAAAGCATAACTTTAGAATCACACATGTGAGGTTGTGCTGAAAAGAAGGATACCCAACAAGGCAAGGTTAACTGTTTTTAAGATGAAATATAAAGGTAAAACCAAAAGTAGTCAAAAACGGCCAATTATACTGTAGACTGAAGAGGGTTAAAGAGACTGCAGCAGAATCAATAGGAGGTGAGATGTCACAAACACACACAACCAATCGGTGCATGAGGCGCCAATGAACGTGTTTGGTTTCCCATTAATCTGCCTGAGAGAATAACTCACGTTCAACCAAATTCCAACCAGATGGAAGATGATAGAGCAGAATCTATAGTAGAAGCTTAATCATGAACTACTCCAACCTGCCAGGGAAGTCTATAATGAAGAAATGTGGACTATTAAAGTTATCAAATGTAAAAGGAACACTGGCCTGGTAACTGATGACTGCCAACGTGTCAATATATTTCTGTAAGACGGTAATAGCTCATTGGAGAGACAAGATCAACTTCTTTCTCTCCGTCCAAGTAAATGACAAGGATCCGAAATATTTTAAACACCCACCATCTCAAGAAAACCTACGCAGCCAGTAGGATTTTTAAGCATGTCATTTCAGCTCTTGCACCATCACATGAAGTAAATCACAAACTGCTCGCGAAGCTGTTTTAATTCCGAAATACAAATGACTTTGTTTGTGTGCGGATACAGAGTTAATTAACGGCAGCATTTTTTTTTAGCGCCTTGGAACCCTTAAAAAGGTCAAATATGAAGCTTAATCATCATGACTGCTACACTGCACCCGTGTAAATAAGCTGGAGATGACTGGAGTTAGGATATTGGAAGAAAATGGTCCGGGCTCTAGACATCACTGCGCACGTTCTCCTCAATTTTCTACCTTATTCGTGTAATCCTGATGATATATAAAGACATTTTTCATGGCGAGAAGTGTTCTGTCTGAAGGCGGATCGTATATTCTCTGAAAGCTACAAAGTGGTCCCCAACTTCCCAAGTGGCTTCGTAATTAGACTAAAAGAAGCGTTGGATAACCGTTCTAAATGGCTCTCCATTAAAGGAAAACCTACGTATGAAGGATGAGCGCGGTGAAGCACCTGTTTCCTGCGATATACTCATTATGGTGATGCTAAGCCCCGTGCTCAATCCTTCTGTCTGCAGCTTTTGCACATTTCCCCCCGCGGAGTGCTCACAGCGGGCGTTCCAGCCCCAGAGGTGGAGTGTTGTTACACAATCCTTTCCTATCCCAATTTCCAAAATCAGCCTGAAACCAAGAATTATAAACGTTAGCCTCTGTCTGACCGTCTCTACTTTCACCGTCCTCCTGTGTTCCAGCGCGTCTCGTCCCGGCTTTACCCCAGCTCCTACTTCCTCCTTAATACGATCACAGTGGAAATTATGATCTCAAAATACTGTAAAGGCAGAAAACTGCAGCCTGACCACTAGGATGTGATTTCATTAATCAAAATTGACCAATCGTGTTGTTTTTATTTCTTTGTACGGGGCCCAGGTAGTAGCCGGTGTATCTACAGGGCACAGGTTTATGTGGATATTCACTCAGAGGCAGCACTTTTAGTGACAGCAACCCGCTCGCGGCTAAACGATAGAGCTGGATGGAAGTAAAACTCCTTCACGCTAGGGTTGGGCGGTATTATATCGTGTGACGGTATAAAAGTGTCTACCGGTAGAGATTTTTCAATACCGTTTATATGGGAGAAAGAGCAGCATCTCTCTGAGTCGCTGTAATTACACCGCCTCGACACACGGGGCACTGCAGGCATTTTACCGGAGTGATAACAGTCATGGCGGAGGCGGAGAGTGAACGTCACGACGAAACGGAGGCAGCCCGGCCCACGTATGACGAAGAGGAGGAGGAACATGTGGAACTTTTTCGGATTTAGAAAATCCGACAATGAACAAAAAGTGATACTCTGATTATCTAAATTTACAAGGGGAAAAAAATACTACAATATATACCGTTACCGTGATATGAAATTACTCATACCGTGATATAAGACAGTAGTACAATGCACAGTGAAATGTATTTTTGTACCTGCAACCAGTAGTAAAAAAAGAATGTAAGTACTACAGTAAACAGTAGTAATATAAGTGTAATGTACACCAACAGAGAAATAAAATAGAAAATAGAAAATATAGAATTAAAAAATAAGAGATAAAAACTTAGTTTGGCGTTACCAATTTTCATATGCGGTATGCATTCATAGTGAAATAAACATGGAAACTTGATTTGGAAATCTACGTTCACCCTCAGCGTCCTACGGTTTTTAGTTCAGTCACCTTAACACCTCCTGCTGTGTCATTTGCTGGCTAGCTGATCCCTCCGCCAGTCATTTACCAAATCAATCCTTTGCACGAAGTCCAACCAAGGCGCATTTCCAGGTCATATTTAGTAAAGTCCTAAAATTCCAGCGTGGCAGCTGAGACCAGACATCTGTCAAGGTGATGAAATGGTTTCCGTTTCATCCGTAGAGCGTATTTTATTTGCCTTGCTGTCTATCTCCATGCTTCATTTCTATAAGACAATGCGCCGTGAATAAGACTTTTTTCCCCCTAATCCAATGAAAAAAGGTGGGCTGTGATGTTTGCCTCATCCGATGACAGATGATGGCTCTAGCTGCCTCTCAGCGGTCATGGTCACCTTCAATCAGACCGGGCGTCTGACAAAGAGATGACAAAAGCATCTGTATTTGGAGGAAGAACCCTCGAAGACGGGCGCGAAGAGAAAAATGCCGACAAAGATGGAGAGACGGGGGGTGGAGAGGGCAGGGGAGGCGAGGTGAGACGTGAAAACGGAAGATGTACGACCACACGAGACTGAGAACACAATATCATACACTGCCCGGTGTCTGCACTGCAGAGGTCATACTGGGAATGAGAGCGCGTGAGCATGCAGAAGCAGGTCTGGTGAGGAGGAGGAGGAGGAGGAGGAGGAGATGTGAGGCACGGGGAAGAAAGGTAGGTGGAAACTTTCAACTAGGACAGACAGCTGGAATAAACAAAGATGGCGGAAACTTGCGAGAGGGATGCATTTGATGCGGCCTCTGAGCGCAAATGAAGGGAACACGAGGGGATTCAAGTGAGCGCTGAGTGGCTGGTGTGCACAGATGCCTCTAACTGGGGCTGCATGTTGCTTCATAACAGGCTGACATGGGCTAAACACAGAGAGCCGAATTGGCTCCGATACAATTTTCTTTCAAAGCAAGGTGTACACGTCTATTTGTGAGTACGCCTGCTTGCAACCGCCCACCTGCTCCAAAAATTAACACATTTTTTTGGGGGGCGCATAATGAAACTGCTCTCTTCAGAGCTCTGTGCTCTGGCTTGCAGATCTTGTGACATGTTTTAAATTACCAGAGAGAGAAAGAGTCAGGTAGAGCGAGGGAGTACACTGCAAAAAAATTGTTATTTTTTTTGCTAATGGAACTCGTGAAAATGACTCTGTATTAAGATGTATTGTCTTAAGACAAGTCCCTGTGTCTTGCTAAAATGGTATAAATTGTGTCTTATATTAAGCGTAATGAGATATTTCGACTAGAAATGAGACAAATATACTTGGTAAGATTTTGAGTTTTTGCAGTGTAGCAGCACGGGAGGATATTTTGTTCCGGGAGCCAGAGCATGGGAGTGCAGGTATGGAAAAAGGGTGAAGGCGTCTTCTACATAGATGTCATTTTGTGTTTTGATCAAATTTTCATCTCGCTCCCCGTACAGCCTCCGCCTGCGCCGCTTTTGAATCATTTGACAGAATCAACGCAGCTTACTGGGAGACGGGAAAACTGAATAAGTTAAAGATGCAACTGGGATCTGTGGGTGTGCAGCGAGCTCAGTCGCAAAGACGAAGCGGTGTTTGCCTTTTCGTCGGTTCAGCTCGGCTTTAAAAACAAACTCTAAACCCAAGGAATAAAAGAACGTTTTAACACTCCTACACTTGTTCAGATGCTCCACTACGCAGTTTAGTTTATTTTTTGCACTGGAGAGATATCCCGTAACGTCACATTTTTTTTTACTCTTAGCTTATTTCTTAACTTATGTTCCTAAGTAGCACGGATAAAAGAAATCTGGAGTACAAAAAAAACATCTTGAGAGCAAATGAAATCTATGAACGATTTGGTATGCGCTCTGCTACCTCTCGGCTGAGGTATAAAGTAGAGATGGGTGACAGGAAATGTCTCATCCTTCACTCTCCTGCGTGTGATCTTCACTCCAGCAGCACCCGTCTGATGATAACCTTGAAAACATCCTCATTTTGTCTTCTGAGACACTGCTGTCGAAACTCGGAAGATGCAAACCGCCCAGAGCTTTTGTTAGCTATCCTGTAGCACCAGTCAGTTTCCTGCCTGCGCTCTTCGCAAAAGATCAACAGGTACTAGACGAAGGGTCAGTAATCGGAACGCAGCAAAAAGACAAATGATCATTTTTCTCTTTCATTTTTAGATTCCTACCTGTCTAGACCTAGAAATACACTGGTTTTTGAACGGTGCTTTCACAAGATGGTCTGAGAGGGTTCCTTGCAAAAAAAAAAAGTTAAACTGTCAGCAGGCGTTTCCACGTTTTCCCGAAATACACCACTCGAGTGCAAAAACCGCCGGCCAATTATTCCTGAACATCTCCAGTGTTTCAGATTCACTTTAAAAAGTAATGCGAGCTTTCTGTGCCGGGACTTTTAAGAACATCATCTGGGCGATAACAGGCTTCGCTCTCAAAAAAAAGCCTGAAGAACTTCTGAGAGATATTTTAAGATGCAGCCAGGAGACCGAGGGGAAAACTTGCCAGCTATTCATCGCATTGTTCATCTGAGTGGGCTACATGTGTGAAAAGCTTTGCAAAATGCCGGCACAGGTGAGGGTTTTCAAAATGGAAAAAAAAAAAAAAAATCAAACCTGGAAAATGAAGCGGCAAGGTGCTCCCGCTGGTTGGTTTTTATGCAGAAAAACAAGACGAGCCTCTGCTTTCGCTCGGTTGCAACATGCCCACGTGAAGAGTAAACCAGACGAAAACTGGAGGAGAACAAGCGGCGACCTTGCGCGCACACTTTCACAAAAGGCACTCAAAATAACAGTACTGACAAAGAACTGATTACACTGAAAGCAGCTCTTTGCCAGAGCCACTGTGCACTGTCGTCCCCGGCTTCAGTTTACTAACGCTCTTTCTATTCAAACAGAATCAATTTATAAGATTATAACGATTAGTGTGTTAGTATTTGCAGCCTACCTGGTTGACTTTGGCCGGGGTGAGGACCATGTCGAGGACTCCCGACCAGCCGGCAATCACTCCCGTGGGGACCGCGTAGGCCAGAGCTATCATCAGGAACCGCAGGTTGCTAAAGAGGACAAATATATACGTTAGCCATTCAAGGCTGCATTCACAAAAAAAAGCCTAACAAGACAAACCGACTGTGTGCAGATTCTCCCAGGAATCTGAATATGGATGAGTTCTTTGACCAGCAGTGTCGCTTAGATGAAGAAAAACTGTATGTTTCTAAGGCGGTTCCCTGTCTGGGTAATGAATTTGTTACTTCTCACGTAGATCTGATTAGATTTAATCTCAATGCATGGTTTGAAGCACATCATTTAGCTTGCTTTTAGCGTTAAATCTGCATTCGTTCCACATCTGCGACTTCCATTGTAATAAAAAACGCTGATATTTACTGATGTGGATCTAAAGACTCCTAAATATCAATATATATAAAAGGGATGGGATTTTTTTTTTACATTTAATCGAGAAGGGTGGTGTTTAATAATCCATTCAATCAGAGAACATTAGCATCTAATAACCATGTGAACACCTGATCCAATCGTTTTTCTCTGGTTGGAAGAAACACATTTTTTCTGTGCATGTTTGCCACACATGGGCCAAACATTGGGAGGTGTGATGAGTATCAGGGATACAGAAACAAGGAGGCTGCAGAACAATCAGTTGTTCAAACATGTGTTTGAAAAGATGGACAACGCTGGAAACTAGTGTGCAGAAAGATAGACAACCTGGGTCCATCTTCTTTTAAATGAGTGTAGTAAATTAAGTCAGGGGGGAAGAAAAACAACCCTTTTCTTCTGTTATAGTTCTGACAAATTCAAATCAGCCACAACATTAAAACCACTCACAGGAGACGTGACTTTTGGACCTGGCATTCATTCATGTGGATGTTACTTAGACATGCAGCACCCACATTGACCAGAAGGGGGCATGGTGTGGCTGATCTGTGTATCTAACTGTATCTTTCAGTTTATTTTATTTAGTGTACACGTAAACAGTTAATCGGGTTAAAGAAATGTGATCCGTGTAAACACAGCCAAACATAGCCCCTCTTGTTTAATGGTATTTGACCTCGACTATCTCAATGAAATGCTTGATCCCAAACACTTATTTTATACCTATAAAATTATAGCCACGTAAAACCACTTCATAAAGCCCAAAATGTCCTCACGCAAACCTAAAACCATACTCTCACCATACTTCCGTAACACTTACCTTCCTTAACCTTAAACCAAATCTTCACCCAAAGATTGAATGATTTATGGCCTCTCAACGTGACTGAGTAAACAGGGTCTGGTCCCCACAATGTGACTTATAAAGGAACACACACAAACACACACACACGGTTCTGGCTCCCCTCCCTGTGCCCGTCACAGCCGAAGATCTATACTTGTGTTTACTGACAGAGAGATAAGCAGCTACCTGAACACGGTGGGGAGAGCTGCCAGAATAAAGCAGAAACACATCACAGAGGGTGACACGCACCTAAAACTGAACTGACCGAAATTATTGATTTATACGATCACTCAAAAATACTCTAGCTTGGCACCGCCGAACAGTGAATTGCGGGTATTTGATGAATCACTTCTAAACTATGTCGTTGAGCTAATAAGAAATAATGACAGCAATTTGCTCCGGCTACAGTTACAATCATTTAAACACTTCTAACCACAACAATGTAACTGAACAAGTACTTGATTATTTCTTCCTCCAGCACTGAAAATCTCTTTTAACAGCAGTATTTTAACAGTCTTGGCCTTATATCGTAATATTTAATGAAACGTTTTTTTGTCGTATTTGACATGTTTTGTTATTATTTGCCACCGTTTCACAGCGACATCTTTATGCAGACTTTTAGTACTTCCATTGGAGCAAATTTGGGCAACTGTTCCTTAACCAGGTCATGCTATGCTAGATTCACATCAATAATCAGTCGCAAAGATGACATGATGTATGGTTACAGTTCACTTCAGGGCTGTAACTAACAATTATGTTTATTTATGTAAAACATCTAAAAATGGGCCCAGTGTGATGCGTCATACTGCTTGTTTTGTTTGTTCAATGTTCAAAAATGCAATGGTATTCAAACTGCGATGATATTCAAAAGCTTCAAATAGCCTGTTCTATCCAGAGAAGTCAAAATGAAAGGAGCCTTGGCATTTCTGAATGATAAATGACTGTGGAAATTATTGATGATTGGAGCGGTTGCCATCAGCCAGCTGATAAGCTTATCTTTTCAGCTTTAGCCAAGTGTCTTTCCAGTCTATGGCAGCTTATCAATTTATTAACAAAAATCAAACAATCTCCCAGCTGCTGGCTACAGATACTGAGCTGCTAGGTCCGATTCAAGTTGTTTGCTATCTCAGCTCGCAGTGAACTGGGGGTGAAAAAAAAAAAACAACTCTAGCGTAATGTCTGGTCTTGTATTCCTGCCATGTACACACAAACACACACAGAGAGAGAGTGTACCTCTTTATGGCACGCCTCCAATCACATGAAACCCAAATACAATCACTTGGAACATGAACACCAACGCTAATCACCT
Source organism: Planiliza haematocheilus (assembly GCA_005024645.1). Taxonomy (NCBI): domain Eukaryota; kingdom Metazoa; phylum Chordata; class Actinopteri; order Mugiliformes; family Mugilidae; genus Planiliza; species Planiliza haematocheilus. The sequence continues at coordinate 1,012,752 of SRSE01000170.1, read as the reverse complement.
TCATCCAATGAGGCGGCATGCTGATTTAAAATCAGAGCCACCTCCTCAACCCCTAGCAATGTGATTAGAATCACTGGGCGTCTGACAAACGAGGCAGGGCTGGCAGAGCAGGCAGCAGATTCATAGATTGTTCTGTGTTGCTGCTCTCCTTCTTTTCTTTTTTTTTTTTGTTTTGTTTTGTTTATGGGCACAGTTTAACGCTTGCATTTATTCTCCCCTACCTTTATTATCATGCAGGTAGCGTCTTGAGTGCTATCAGCCAGGGACATCTTGAGAACACTTTGGGGGCCAGCATCCCTTGTTTGAAATGCTCAACACAAAGTTCACACAAACACACTACACAGGGAACTTCTCGAGACACATAACCTGCGCGGCTAAAGCTTTGCTGCTGCAGAAATACACGCAGCCTTTCCCTTTCCTGACAGCGTCGCACTTCAGACAATGAATCACTTTTATTTGTAGAATGCTCTCACTGTACAGAAAAACAAACACGGCCCGTCTCCCCGCTGCAGACGGCCTGTCTTCTCCTAAGCAGTATGAAGCTACTTGGCCTTGGAGAGGGAGCGTACGGCGGGGCAGTCGTAAAAGCCTCTCTACTTTTCTCGCAGCACCCTTTTCATTAACCTTGCCACAACAGCAAGAAATCAATATCCGTGCACCTTTTCCTCCATTCGACGACCTTATTTAGCCAACCAAATGCACGTAAGCAGACGCTGGCTACCTTTTTCTAAGAGGAGGGACATTTTTTTTCCCCCCTTCGCTTCCTGCTGCCGATGAAATATTTCCAAAGAAACCTCAAAGCTGACGGTGTCATCAGCTAAGTGCCATTTGTCCTTGGCAGACCTGGCTGGAGAGCAATGCATCAGGATGACAACTTTCAAAGCTAAAGTGAGCACGACTGGGGAGGGAGGCATCATCAGTACCCAGTGCCTTGGGCAGCTTAGTGTTACCTCAGAGGGCGATTTGAATACAATGGCGACTTTGCACCAAGTGCAGAGACAGTCAGGCCCATAATTAGACCGCTGCTGTGGAAGCAGATGTGAACAGCTGGAAGCACTCATAACGCTGAACATCGTTAACCATTGCTCAGACCCTGACAGGCTAAATGGATGAACGGATACATCAATGCAGAGGGATTAGACAAACTAACTGATTAGTCACCCGGCACCTAACGCCACATAACGTTACAAGGGTTAAATCCAATCTAACATCTTGGCTTCAGGGCAGATACCGGCCTAAACCCATGTCCCAAGTCCAGGTATGACCATTAGGACCAACAAGTCCAAGTTTGACCATTAGGACCAACAAGTCCAAGTATGAGCATTTGGCCCAAAAGTCCAAGTATGACCATTAGGACTACCAAGTCCAGGTATGACCATTACGCCCAACAAGTCCAGGTATGACCATTAGGACTAACAAGTCCAGGTATGACCATTAGGACCACCAAGTCCAGGAATAACCATTAGGACTAACAAGTCCAGGTATGACCATCAGGACCACAAAGCCCATTTGGTTTTCGGCCTCATGACAAAACTCCCAAATAACTAAGTTAATATTTTCATTTAGAGATTGGGACTGGTAGATTTCTAAACTTCACCAGTTCATCTTCATTGGGGGAAATAGACACTACAACATAAAACATGACTTAAATCACAATTAAATGGTGAACCATTTAAAATTATCCATTCATATCTTACACGTTATTTTGTTGCAGAGTTGCCCATTGCAAAACAACTTTAGCTTTTTTCAAAACCGAATATTCCCACATTCTATGAGCTCTGCTTGGTCTTCAACAAATCCTGACAGAAAGATCTGACTCCCAAGCTGTTAGAAGTTAATCACCAACTAATCAACTACTATGATGGTTATCCAAAAAGTTTTAAAAAAGGTAACTGGACTTGTAGATTTTTAGAAAATCCAGTTGCCTTTTTTGAAACTTTTTGGATTACCATAACCTGGATGACTGAGAACCTTCACAGACATACTATGATGGTTGAATGAGCAGTTAATAGTTTAGATAAGGGCCCTGTTTCTGTTGGAAAACCAAACATTTAAAAGAACTACACAACCAAACCAAATGGTTAAATGAGGCAGAAAGACTGATCCTTTTCACAATACACAGATTCATATAAGAAGTTTGTGACAAAAGATATCAAATACTGGAGCTGAATTAGTCTTTCCATTATCTGGCCTATCTTCTTTTTGAATACACACAGTCAGAAGACTCAGAAGTTACTCTTTCCGCTCCATGTCCGGTCCCTGCAGGAGAATTCTCAGGCCGGAAGCTGCTGGACCGAGATACAACATGTTTCCCAAACAGGTCATTGGAAGGCTGCCTATCGCAAGTGGAACAGAAACCCTCTCAGCTGGATGGCCTAGTTAAGTTGGCTCGTCCGTGTGCGTGTGTACTTCTATCCAAAGCGACGTATTAGGTTGATATCTGCTCGGTCTCTGTCATCTATCTGAGGGAACGCTTGCAGGAATCCAGCCTTCGTGTGATGGTCAGAGGCCCGTGGAAGGCCTGGCGCTTTAGTGAAGCCATTTCTCTCCGCAGGGGACCGAGTGCGGCCAACAAAGCCAGGCCAACTCCCCGGCTGCAATCACCCGGCTTTTCTTCTCCCTACGCCAGTCCTTTTCGCCTGGCCACTGCCACGGGCCTCATTCCTTCACAGACAAGGGAAAAGGCAGCGCAGTTGATCCTCTGGCAATGCTTTCCTCATTGCCCAGAGGATACATATTGCCTCGGTGGAAAGTGTGGAGGCGTATAGGGATGTTTCATGGTTAGAATAAAGTGTGATTAAATCATTGCCGTACACCTATCCAATGGAGGAAAAAGACAAACAACAAATGCATTCCACTGACATCCAGGACCTTGTCATAATAGACAATCTTTCTCTCTTTGTATAAACACATGCATGAGAGGTGCCTCTAGAGAATACACTTATAAGTGACCCTGATAGTCTAGATGCAGGGGATGATGTTTTCAGCGGCGACCAGCATATTATAGCATAGTAATTAATCTGGAGGGAAGGCAGGGGGTTCTTTGATAAAAACCCAAGCAGATGGTGAGTGGCAGACCCCTTCATTAAGATTCCACATCCTTCTCTGGTGTACGAGTCTGTCGCTTTAGCGCTCTCTCTACAACATGAAGTGCACATCGCATAAGCAAACAAGAAATCAAACTGGACTGAGTGGATCCATAGACGCAGTTATTGGACTTTGAAGGTCCTGCAGAAATATGCTCCTGACTGCTCCCTTAGAGGCCGATGTCATTAAACATGACAGCACCTGAAACCAATTTCAAACACATGCTTTCTGCAGTATGCCAAGTGAGATGATCTGAATAACACGTTGAAAGAAGGATTTCAACAGAGGTTTTAGGCGGTATTCTTTAAGAAGACATTAAGTGTGTATAGACGTGTGTTTGGTTTTTACCTGAAAAGTCTGCTGATGCTGCTCCTGTAACTCAGTCTTTGGCTCGCTGCAGCCACACTGGGAGGCATCGGTGGCCGTGATGGGAAATAGACCAGGACTGCTCCAAAAAGCAGAGCGATTGCAGCCAACTCTGCCAGAGCACAGTGAGAAAGATAAAAAGAGACATACATGTTATATTCCAAGATAAGATGGTGAGGTCAGTTTGACATTTTTTAAAAAAAGGTCACCGTGACATCGAGAAGTCTTCTGAAGACATTCTTGGGTAAAGTAATGGTCTACTAGATAAGGGTGCAGAATAAATACAGTGAACAACTTTAGAATGACGTCGCAATGGAGCTTATGTCTCTTTCATCACGTTTCAAGTGTAATAAAGTATTTTTACGGGCATGCCTCTTTTTTCTTTAGAAGACCTTCAAAACTTTTCAAAATAGGTGTTTGCATTGTCCTTCAAATATGACTAACAATACTACCTGAGGTAAAACAAAAGCTGTTACCTCCATCTATTACAGCATGCTTGTTTCTCTTTTCGGTATGCTTTTAATTTTCTGAATCAGTTAAGCATAACAGTCCCAGCAAGCTATTTTTCAGAGGTTTATGAAGATTATAATTAGAGTTTTCAGCGTTTTCTACAAAATTCTTAGATCCCCTTGGCTTGATTGTATTTTCGTCCCTTGACAGGGCTGACATGATGTTGAAATGATTGCGCTATCGATCCCCCATGCCCTCGGAGGTTCTCGCTTTCTGTCAGTACCTGCATACATAACCAGTTGGATCCTGTCTCGGATGAAGCTGTCGGAAACCGGCACCGACATCGCGGCCGGCACCTGGGTGTCATTGGGAGCCGGAACCACGAGAGGCCCCACTACAAACGACATGGCGCCCCCCAGGTAGCAGAAGAGCGAGGCCACGGCCGTCGCGGTGGCTCTCTGATCGGGGGCGAACCACGTCGTGGAGAGGTAGGGGCCGGCACTCATTATGGTCGGGCCGGCTAAACCATTTAGGAGCTGACCTCCATGTATCAACCTGCGAAGAAACAACATGAAGAAGAAGTGTCAAGTAAAATAATAATAATAATAACTAGGCTACAGTGCATGCATTCAGGTTATCTGGGTTTGCTAAAATATTTCCTATGTGTAAATTCTCAAGTTTCTCAACATCACTTACGTTTAGTCTGTCTCTGAAAGATTGAGTCAGCACTGAGTGGGCGCTGTACAACTTCTTACAGTAAAACAGTGAAAAATGAGGCTTAATACAACTCAAGCTGGGTGGCTTGTGCATGACTGGATTGGAATTTGGTATAGTTTGCAGGAAAACCTATGTTTTCTAAAGTAAATGAACAGGAAAGTTGTAAATATATATATATATTCAATTCATGTCAGATAGTGAGACAGCCGTTTGTGTAACATGTTATATGTAGTATGTGATATAACACTGTTAATCTAACACTGTTAAACAACAATCACACTTTCAGCAGGGATGATGTTACCATTAGTGCCTTCACGCCTAGTGTCGCAAATTCGCGACAAACTGTTTCTGCTCAGACTGCAGCCGAAATAACACATGTAATACATTCAAAAAATTGCTAGGAACCTTTTGCAAGCACTAGTTTCTCGTAGGGCCGGTCAGACAGGTAAGCAAAAACACAAATAATTGATTTCCTTATATAATTGAAAAATCAATTCAGGTGTTAAGGGGTTAAGACATGAAGCAACCAACATTTATTATTGGCATCTCATGGAAGAATGACAATGTGTAATTGTCTCGGGGGGGATTAAGTAGCAACTTGCCCCGGAGAGAATCCAAGTTTCAGTCTCACTTTTGCACCTTCAGACTGAGCCGTGACAGACAGATGTATTCTGAGATGTCCCCCGACGCCAGCAGACCCCTCAACCCCCCCGCCCCTCCCTCCCTCGCAAGAACTGTCTGACTGAGACAGCCAGCCGCTGGAGACAGCACACAGCTGATTGATTGTCTGTAAGCTCGGTGAAGACACCGTTCATTCACAGCAGCCCGAGCCGGCTCAGCGGGGAGAAAGAGGGAAGACGAAGGCAGAAAATGATAAGGGAGAGAAGGGACAATGGCAGATGTTGGTTTAATTCTGACCTTGAGTTCTGTACAGTATATTTTCTGTTATATAGTAAATCTGACAGTTAATAGCTGCTGATGATCCTCGCTGGACAAATAACTTTGCTTTTGGCGTCCATCACCGTAAAACATCAATATGAACCCACGCAAATGATAACAACACTTAAATAGGACATTTACTTGTACTAGTGCTGATGACACACGTTTTTTAACCGTTTTAATTCATTTAACACAATCAGGCCAACATAAATAAAATGCTGCGTTTCAAATTCCTTACCCGACTCCAAAACAGTCGCAAAACACAATTACGAGCGGAGCAGACAGTTTTAATAGTTTGGGGACGTTTCATTAGGTACCCAACGAAGTTCATTGCCCGGCTTTAAATTTAAAATATGTTCGGACATAAAAGCAGCTTGTTTGCTCAGTTCTCGGTGTGCTTACACCTCTCTGCCCTCTAACTCTCTCTTACTTCGCTGTCCGCTGCCTCTGGGCTGCACAGATAAATGTGTCACGGCAGAATACAAAGTGCCGCGGTCGGTGACGGACTGATTGGAGAATAACTTGTTCGCCCTGTATCTCCTTCCCACATCTCAGACCTGCTAACATCCCAGCCTACACACCAGCACACCTCCTAAAACAGTCGGCGGCTCCTACTTTTTAATCATCCCACTCCTTTCTTTCTAAGTTCTTTCTAAGTGTTTCGGTCTTTACTGCTAACTGAGAAGCATAACTTTTTGACATTTCTGTGTGGCACATAAACACCCTGGTTATTTGCCTGCCCTGTATATATGATTCTAGCATTAGCCGCGTTGGTGCTGGTGCCGTATGTCTTTTAACTTCTCTACGTGCAGCCTCGGTGAGTTAGCTCAGCAGAATGGATGAACCCAGAGTCAGGGAATTTACCACTCTGCTATTTTCTTCCCTATCTTGTTATGTGTGACAGGAGATGACAGCAACAAGGGATAAAATCTATCCTCCACATTATCAGTGTCACGCTGTCATTTTCACTTTAGCATGCAGCACATCATTACATCATGTGTCATTATATATATATATATATATATATATATATATATTACTGGCTTAGCACTCTATGATTTAGATGATGTGGTGCACCTGGGCACATGGATGTTTGCCTCCGCCAACCGGTCGAGTTGCCCATGTCTGGTTATGATATTAACAGTAAACACTTCACAGGAGAGTTTAGTCTTGGCCTTTGATATTGATCTTGACCCTTTACTGAATCAGTTCATTCATTGTGTGTGAGTAAACATTTTGCGCCGCATCTGAAGAAACTCACCCAAGGTGTTCCTGAGATATTGCATTCACACGTACGGCCCTGGCGTACATATGTAAGGACGGGCAGACAACCTGAAAATGGCTGTCGCTGCCGCAGAGGCATACGAAGTAGTTAGAGCTGTTAAGACACCTGGCTAATGTGTTTGCATGCTGCTGTTTATCAGTCTCAGACATGGTAACCCAGGTAGAGCAGCAGTTATCTTAGAGTGCTGTATTTTTGCACCGTATGTAATTACTGTTGTTTTCACCTAAGGCAGTGGTTCCTAAAGTGGGGGCCGCGACCCCTATGGGGGGCGCAGAGCCATTGCAGGGGAGGTCAGATGGAATTAGAGGGTGACAATTTTTTGGGACTCCCAGTTTCACCGTTACACTGAACATATAACATAACAAATACACAGTGAAGTTTAGTTTTATTTGTTCACAAAAGTTTGAGGTTTGCATTAATTACAATGTGTGAAATAAAAACATTTGGGGGGGGGGGGATTAAAGCATTAAAAAATGTTTTTCTTGGAATTATTAGTAGTATTATTCATTCATCCATTTATCTTCTATACCCACTTAGTCCTGTTAAAGGTCGGGGGGTCTGCTGGAGCCTATCCCAGCTGTCATTGGGCGAGAGGCAGGGGTACACCCGGGACAGGTCGCCAGTCCATTGCAGGGCTAACACAGAGAGACAGACAACCATTCACACTCACACCTACAGTCAATTTAGAATCACCAGTGAACCTAACCAGCATGTCTTTGGACGGTGGGAGGAAGACGGAGAACCTGGAGAGAACCCACGCAGACACAGGGAGAACATGCAAACTCCACACAGAAAGACCAGCCGGCCGATGGATTCAAACTAGTGACCTTCTTTAGTAGTAGTATTATTATTTTTAATAGCACTGAAAGCATCAGTGAATGACAGGTTTTATGTTTGTCCTTCAAACTAGGTCATGCCCAGCAGCGCTGCATAGTTCACATCGAAACTGACCAGAAAGCAAACTGAACATTAAAAATATTTTCAATCTTATCTCTCTATTATAACAAAGTACGAAGAAAAGCCATTATGATACCTTTCTATCTGGACTCAGCCGTAGTCCTCATAAAGCTGCTTTTGCTCTGTTTACTGTTTACGATGCAGTTGACAGACATGGTGTTTGTTTTTTGGCTGTAGCACGGAGCCTCGAGTGCCGAATTGAAACGGAGTGGAAACCACGCAGAAATCATCACAAACCGGCCAAGTGCCAGTCGGCTTTTTGGAGCGCACCCTGTGACTACAGACTTGTTTAGGCCTGGGAAGGTTCCAGACAGTAGACTGTTCCACCTGCCGTACTATATCCTCTCATTAGACACGGATAGTATTTGAAACCCAATCAGTTTGTCCAAATGCTGAAAATTAAGGCGACAAAGCATCGTTTAAAGGGACATATGTGAGGAAGAATCACCTCGTGTTAATGCTGGATATCGTTTGAATCTTTTTAAACCAGCGTCAGAACCAAAACAAATCCTTTTTTTTTTTCACATCTTCTGAATATAACACAAAGAAAAACAGCTAAACTGGAATTTAGTGAAAGAACTAACTGGTTGAACTGTATTAGAATAAAAGAACAAAACTAATCATCTGAACAAGTGATGACAGATCTCGGTAGCTCGCTGCTTCTGAAACTTTAGTTCTCAAAGTTCGGTCAGTACCTGGCCTTACTGTCTATTAGATCAGAAGATAGATGTGACTAAAAAAACCTGCCTTTAATATGACAGGTGATGAGGACAGATGGTGAAAGACATAAGGATGAGCGGTCACTTAAAGCTGCTCAGCGGCGGGTGAAGGAAAGAAAGCGAACCGAGCGGCGTTTTCAACCGGAGTTGATTAATCACTATTGATGAGTCCTGTCTGACTGAATCTGACTGAAAATGGGACAAAGAGGCCGGCGCTAGGGAGAAATAATCCGCCCGGGGCTGACAGACCAAATTCTGCCATCACAAAAAAAAAAAAAAAAAGGGCCAAGGCAATTCAAAAAATGGCACCACAGCATTCGTCAGAGTAATACGACAGCCTGCTGCGGGACCCACAATGCGTTCTGATGGCCAATCAGACGGCGACAGAGCGAGCCTGAAACCGAACTGACAGACGCTTACTAATCACACAGCTGCTCTGTATTTAAATACACAAGAGAGACGATCAAAGGGAGGGATTGGAGCGGCGACAGAGAGCGGAGCGTGAGAACACAAGAGGATGACGTCTTTGATTCGAGAGCGGACCTAATCACTGCGAGGTCTAATCAGCGACCACGGCTGAAACAGTACCTTTCTCTCCTCGCCTTAACTTCCCTGAACTAACACATTCTTTTTCAAAGAAATGTTTTGTTTTTTTTAAACAAAGAAGATCATGTTTTTTTTGTTTTTTTAAAAAAAGGGAGGAAATGCTGCTGTTCACACGATCTCAACTCCCTTTGATTTCCTTAAAACGGATACAAAACAAAGAAGCAGTTTACTTCCTCTATCACAAAAGAAGTTATCGCTTCTTGAAACATGAAACGGCACAAGGAACAAACGCACATCTGCAGGGGGTTTGTCGGGGGTCGTCAGTGTTTCTATACCTGGATAAGTGTCGCCACTTGTCCCCTGATCAGTGGAGCGGGAAAACTCATTACTCTGTGTTAGATCGTACTTTCAAACATTCAAACTTCAGCCAGACTAAACTAGATTGTTAAGATCCCTTCCTTCCTCACGTCGTCATTAGAGCCTAGACAGGAGACACACTCAGCATCAGCACATAAGTAAACAAAGCACCTCCAGTCCTGTTAAAGCATTATCCTCACTACCACTGCAAGGCAAAGAGTGACATCTGCTGGCCATTCGCGTAGCTACACCGTCCTCAGAGCTTGAACTTCTCTGTGATAATCCAGTATGTCATTCAATAAAACGCACGCTTCCAGAGCCGCGACCTGCCGCATTTAATATGCAAATTAAACCGATCTGCGCCGCGCTAACATTTGCTTTGAGATCCCCGTAATCTTTCGCCACACAATCACATTTTACGCTTTGAGCGCCGGATCTGAAGAGTGGAAGGTCACGGGTGCGGAGGGTCACGTTTCATCCTGCGGCAGGAATAGGACGGCAGACAGGGCTGACCCTTGAAAGATGAGATGTGATTTTCAGTTTGTGCTCGGCAGACAAGAAAGAAATGACATGTCCAGTAATAAGGCTACATCCAGGTGAGGTGACGCTTGAAGATTGCTGGAGTTATTGGGTTTGGGACTGAACTGACACTCCAGAGATGTTGTACGTTAAAGTGAAACTACTGTTTTTTACAACCTGGACCTTATTTCTGGCATAAAATACATTTACTTATATAACTTTGGTGTTATTTGGAGTTGTTTATCAGATATTTAGATCTGCGTATATACATATAGTGGAAGTGAATGGGGCACCGAAATGTAGCCGGGAAAGTCGTTCATTTCACCAATATTTTGTTACGATACGCTAGTGCTATTCCCCGTAGTAGTTCCCCTTTAAAGCTATGAACAAAAGAGAGAAAAACAGGAAGAGGTGACTTGTGTCTTTGCTGTCCTCTTTCTATTTGATTCCATTTCCTCTTAACAGTAAAATCCATTAGCATTAGCCTAGCTTTTAACTGCCTACTAGCCTCTTAGAAAACAGGGGGCAGTTGTTGAGGTGAGATCAAGTCAAGTAATTTCGTCCAAATATCACAAGACTAGTACCTACAGGCTCCCATGAAACCTTGACACGGCTTACGCCAACATCAAGGCTCTGCAGGCTGTTATTAAAAATCTGACACATCAAGATTAGCTTTCTCGTCGTGGGGTAAAATTTACTTAACCTGTGAAATGAGTTTGGTAATACAGTTGGAGGTGTGTTAAATCGAAAAAGCCTTTTTTAATTAGAGTTCGAATTTAAAAATAAGGACGACACCGACCTTTATCAGGCAGGGGACGTCTAGAGAAAACGGGGGAACTGTAAGGAAGGATATCTAGGCCGCTGTTGTGCTGAATTAAGATCATTCACATCCACCAACATTTTGGAAGTTCAGTATGTCTAGAATCACCGTCAACAAGTTGTTATATCGCTGTCCAAACTCAAATACTCGAATACTCAAATACTCAAATTTCTTAAAAAACACAATGACATTCCATTAAAGTTGAGTTTTGACTATCGGGATATAAAACGACACCACATCAAATCTTTATCCAATTAGAAACACGTCTGAATTGCTGAGTTATAGCCAAAAATATGTTTCATGAGGTTATAGCGTCCTTGACATTTGACAGCCAAATCCTAAACAGTTAATCGTTCTGTTTCGAGTGACCTTTTGTGCCAAATTTTAAAAGAATTCCCTCAATGCATTTCTGATATATCACACTGACAAGAATGGGATGGGTGCGAGGCAACAGTGACCTTTAACAAACTAAATCTAATCAGTTCATCCTCATCCAAACTCAAAGTTGGTGCCAAATTTCACAAAATTCCCTCAAGGTGTTCCTGAGATATTACAAGAACGTTCACAAGAACGATACCGACATGAACAACCGTCAATACAAGACGCCTTTCCACACTGCTAGTGCCGACACACAAAAACAAAAGCCTGCTCTTTTAGGCCTCGTCCACATGTACCAAAACGATCTTTTCCCCCTCCGTTTTTCCTGGCATCTACGTCCACACGGATCCGTCTCAACACGACTCAAAACGCTACTTCATACTCCAGGCCTATAGGTGGAGCTGTTCCCGTTTCAGAAATTCACAAAAAACGAAGAGGAAGAGGCGGAGCATGCGCGTAAAGTTTGAGCGCTGTTTACAAATCGGCTTCAGAAGAAACCAAACTCAAGGAGAAATGATATTTAGCCCTAGTAACCATAATAGGCTCAATATCTTCTCCAGCAGGAACACGAGCATGTAGTCCACCATTGTTGGTGATGTTGTTAGGAGACGTCTTGCGGGATATAAGAGGTGGAAGGCTAAGCTAGAGGGGTGTGGCGATGGTGGCAATGACATCATCGAAACGCGTTTTACAGGATTCGTGAGGACGATCAGCCAAAACGGTGCAAAAAATCTGCATTAAACCAAAAAGCGTCTCCGTGTGGACAGGCCCTTAGGAAATCACTCGGAAAGATTAAACATTTGAACAGGTGGACAAAAGTAGTTTGGCCATCGTGGTTGTAGGATTATGGTTTTGATTTAACAATAAAACTAAAACTTCAAATGGATCTTGGATCTTGTATCTTCAAACCTCCTTAGTTAACCCAAAACAATCAATTTGATAATCGCGGAGATGGAAAAATATCGGAAATACCAAAGCGGAAACAGGCTACTACCAAATGGACCAATCACAGCTCTTGTGCTCTGCGTCACGTAGTTCCATTTCCTGGGGAAGTCCACATCAGCTACAGCACTAGGCTCTGCGTAGGTGTCTGGGTTATCACCGTAGCCTTTGCATCAACTTAACGCAGAAGTCGAAACTACCTAGAAGGATAAATCATTATATAACATTATCACCTGGACTTACCCCTTAGAAATCAGCTTAGGATTAATTCCAGACACATTTTTACAGCTGAAAATTGAACTAATCAGTGTTGCCTGGTAGATAATTTATGTAACGAATGAATGATGCTCTCTCCAGGTTCTCCAGCTTCCTCCCACCATCCAAAGACGTGCTTGTTAGGATAATTGGTGGTTCTAAATTGGCCGTAGGCGTGAGTGTGATTGGTTGTCCGTGTCTCTGTGTTAGCCGTGTGATAGACTGGAGACCTGTCCAGGGTGTACCCCAGCTCTCGTCCAATGGCAGCTGGGACAGGCTTCCAAAGACCAATATGGGCTCCATACTGTGTTTACTATGCTGTACAGCACTTTGGAGATTTAGGCCATTTTCACTTGATCAAAGCAAAGACACAGCCATTAGGCAATTCTGTTTCTTGCTTAAATAAGGATTTCCTTTCAAAGAGCTCCTTTGGTCAGTTATTTCTGTTTTTACTGAAATAATTGGCCCCTAAATGGGAACATTCCTGTTTTATGTGGTCTGAACAGCTATTATGTAACACACATAAGGTCAGCGGCCTCAGATGATAAGCCGTCACATGTACCAAGCGTGTTTAGTGTACGCGTTAGTATGAGCATGCAGACGTGGACTCGTGAAGAAGTACACGTCTTATGAACGTATTCTGAAGACAGATGTATTAATAAATGCTATGAAAGTACATAAACACTGAATGAAACAACCGTGAAGGGAGGGAAAACGCCCGGAGTGCGAAACGATTATATCGCTTCTTCTTTCTAACCTAAATTAAGACGAACTCTCTGTTTTACTTAGATTTGCCCCATATCACTATAATATAAGCTATCCACTCCACTAATGGTTTTCTTACTGCAGCCTCATGAGACACCCGGAAAGAGACGGAGAAAGAAAATTGATTTATCCGCTCTCTGAAAGCCAAAATTATTTTTAAAAATCCCCAACTCCGTGGAGTGAAAGTGATACGTGACTCATTCTGTGGAAACACAATTTCCTCTATGCAGTGATATTTTATGATATACTACCTCATTGTGGAGCCCAACAGGAATCATTAGCCAGATTACCACTCAGAAATATTCAATGAAATTACATTTTTTAAAAGGCACATTATAATTGAAGTGACCTTTTTTGAGCTCTTGCACTTTGAAAAAGAGAAGTAAAACCCAGAATGGAATAGAGAATAATGGGTTTTTTTTCTTCTTCAGTGTTTTCCGGTGGTGGCCCGTCAAAGCGCTGTCTGATAAGGGAGGAGGCCTGGCAGCGAGGACGCTAAGAGAAGTAAAGGAACCACACTTAATATTGAGCGGTCTTTCAGAATCCTGATCTTGGAGCCAAAAGCTTTCCAACTGTCCAGTTACAAGTCTCTACACTGAAAAAAAAGAAATGGGATGTCTGCTCAAAATAAATACTGCAGAACACCTTTGGAGGTCATATAAGTAGCTACGACAGTATGCTGTATTGATGTCCATACTGTTGCTCAACCATGGTAGACACTATCGGTTGAGAGATTCATGATCTAAAAGAGATGTTGACCTTTTATAAACATTCAACTGTTCCTTTATCCAACCCTACCGTATCATTTTTTGTGTGTGGGTGGATCGTCAACACTTTGGCATTCCTTTAAAAATATTGGTTTGGTTTTATGGCCAACAACACTACAATTAACTAATTAACAAGCATGCTAGCATGCATCCTAGTAATCCAAGCGAAGGCATTGGCTAAAATCATAGGTGTTTACACCTATCAGGCATAAAATTATGACCACATTCCTAATATTATGCCTCTAAAACAGTTATGACTCATCAGAGAATGGACATAGGCCTTCTGAGGGTGTCCTGTGGTGTCTGGCAACACAATGTTGTTAGTGGGGGGGCTTTGAGGGCAGGGGCCTCTGTGGATCATCCAACAGATACTTGATCAGTTTGGGATCTAGTGAATTTGGAGGCCAGGTCAACACCTTGTGATGTTCTTCATGTTTTTTTGAGTCGTTCCTAAAGTGTTTTTGTGTCTGCATCCTGCTGGGGATGGCTGCTGCCATCATGGAGTGTCATTGCTATGGGGTGGGGGTGCCTGGTCTGGTCTAGGTGGGTGCTACATGTCTAAGTGACATCCACATGAAGTTTCCCAGCAGAACACTGAAATGTTGCAAGATGATGAATGCAATTTACTTCTCCTGTCAGTTGTCATAATGTTATGCCTGATCAGGGTATGTTAGACCTGTCATCACAAGCGATTAGCAATTTTTTTTTCCGACCTGTTTCAACCAGTGTCAATTGATCTGTCTAAACTTTTTTGTGTGTAAAACACCAAATTATGGTAAAACTATTTACTGTGTATGGGGCAACATGTTCAAATTCTGTATTTTATCTAGTTTTAATTGTACAAAACCCAAATACAGACAGCTTAATATCAAATAAACGACAACAAAAGAAAAACTGAAACCAAAAGTAAATGTATGTGGCTCATTGAAAACTATTTGTACCAAAACGCTGCTGGTAAACGTCCTTGGCATGAGTAATTTCCTAATGAACTAATCATGTCATACATAACAAATTATGGCAATCTCATCAGATGAGAGATCCTGGCCCCAAACTGGCTGTGGCAGTCAGTTAGAAAAGTTTGCCTAATAAATAAAGTTATGGAGAAAATGCTAGGCTTATGACTGCTGGTCATAAGGGGTCATGCGTCTCTTTCCGCGTCCTTTCTGAAACCTTCCAAAGGATCCCTATCAAACATTTCCCACGGGGCCATCTGTTTCCACACTGTTTACAGAGAGGAGTCTTACCATCGCCTGAGAGGCTGTTGTGTCAGTGGGATGCTTCGTAGTGCTGATCCTAGCAGCATGAACAACGTGGAGAGGAGGAGGGACGCCCGCAAGCCTGCAACACACAAGATGCGGTCACACAAGTGGAGAAAGAACAAGTGAAAAGCTGGCGAATAGATAACGGCACAGATGGCGCGAAGATGGCTGATGTCACCTTCCCACATTTACAATCAAAGACCCTTTTATTGTTGCTGCTTTCATTATGAATTAATCCGCTGTTTTGAAGGTAAAAAAAATCCATAGCAATTTACCAGAGCTTCAGGAGAAGAATTTAAATGACTATATATAGATAAATAATCAGTCTGTAATGATTCACATGATCACAATTCACAATTTGGTATTTTCTGCTCAATAAATCTTCTGTGACGGTGGGAAGAAGCCGGAGTACCCGGAGAGAACCCACGCAGACACAGGGAGAACATGCAAACTACACACAGAAAGGAACCAGTCGAACCCGGGACCTTCTCGCTGGGAGGCATCAGTGCTAACCAACTCACAGCCACTGTGCCGCCCTGCACTATAAATCATTTAAACTCATTTATTATTAGTCTATAATTCTCTGCCTACTGACTACAGTTGTCACGATACCAAAATGAGTAACCACCGAACAAATTATCACGGTGACTGTAAGCCGTGTGCACGTCTGGGCAAGACAGAACTTTAGCTCGTTGCTAGTTTACCTCATATCCCCAGAAGTCACCAGTAACAGGCCAATCATTCAGCAGCTGTGTAGTTCAGTTGCAGTAGTTGCCATGCGGTTTGTTTACAAGGGAGTAGCATGCAGTGAGAAGCCGGGAGGAGAGTAGAGGCAGCCGGGAGGAGAGTAGAGGCGGCCGCTATGTAGCGGAAACTGGCACCGGTAGTATAGTAACCCACGGTAGTACCATCATGGAGAATTTCTATTCACTAATGCAGCCTGCAATCCTGTAATAAATCTTTCATGTTGTTTTTTTTGTAGATGTACAGTAGCCAGAGGTTAAGTATTATATTTTACAGAGTGGTGCTTTGTTTGTTTTACCCACGACAATGTCTCACTGATTGGTACAGCACATTAAATGTGCTTTCACGGCTCCACACAATGCAGCTCCTAAACGTTGTCACATCAAAAGCTTCCACACAAACTGAGCATCATAACTTTGATGAATGATTTCCTGCAAGGCTGTTTCGTTAGATGGCGTTAGTTTAAAGCCTGGTGTCCCTTAAAAAAATAAATAAAGACAACAGGAACCCTAAAGTATGCTGCTTAATATGTCCTGTGTGACAGCAATAGTGCGGACAAAGCGTTTTTCTGTCAACTTGGAAGCCTCTCTTCTCAAGTTTCACCCACATGACAACCATTTAGTGAAACAGGAAATTCTCTCCACTTCCCCGTTCTTTTGTGCCCATGTGAATTTGTTTGTTTTCTAGAGAAATTACAATAACTACTATGTAGGGCAACATCAATATATTAACATCAGTCACAATAGCGTACTTAACCCACATCTTATGGGAGATACAGGTCATCAAATACTGACACATGTCGCTACCGGTAACAAGCACCAGCGGAGACTTATCACCGGAGTCCTCTGTGAATGTTAGCTGTCACATACCAACTTACAGCTTTGTAAATCATGCTTATTTGAATTGGAGATAAAGCTATAACAGTCAGCATTTATGGGCAGTAACACGATTATGAACAGCAGAGAGCCGTTTGTGCTGCTTTAGTGAGTTCACAGATGCCTTTGTACTTTTGGCCGGCAAGTATTAAACCTGTAGTAATTAATCAAATCACTAGAGAGCAAAAAAAAAAAAAGATCTGAACAATAATTGTGATATTTGATGAATAGCTTCAGTCAAAAGCTAATTATTAAAACAATAATGAGCTGCAGCAAACATCCAAGTGTAGACATCTGCCTGATCTGTGGGGAGCTGCAACATGAATTCACCGTTGTTTTCTCACAACTGAAGACGAAACCATTAGCCACGACACGAGCTGCAGATTAATCGCTAGATCCTGTCATGATTAGAACCGAGGCCTGTCTAAATGCTCTCCAGCATCTTCCGCAGCGGCGAAGGCGTAAAGAGAAGCACGCTTCCGCCCGCCGGTTCGATTGGCAGGTACACCTGGGGGGGGGGGGGGCAAATGAGTTGCGCCTGGCCCTCCCTACTTCACCGGCGCTTAGGTACGCTTCAGCGAAGCACGAATACATCCAAACCCTTCCAGCAGTGACGACCTAGCTGTGCTGCTTTCATGCCGCAATGAATACGTGTATGACTGTGCAAAGGGGTGTTGATCAGACCTGAAATAACTGGACAATTAATCTGGAAGCAGACGACAATTTTGGTATTTAATTATGTGTCATTAATTGAGAGAACAAATCTAACTTGTGCTGGTTTCTGCATTTACTGTCTGAGCATTTAATTCATTATGTAAATACCTTTACATTTTTGGTTGTTAGCTGGACAAGAAAATGTAATAAAAGCCTTTAAATATATATATTTTTTTAAACTACAAAGAGCATTAAATAATAAATTTGCAACCTGAGCCTGTAAAGCAGTAAGAGTTGCTTTACAACACCACCAGTGTATTCAATTAAGCCCTAAGCAGTGGCGTCGTATCGTAGTAGTTTTTCTGCAAAGATAGGATCATATGAACTTTCTATAGTGGATGTGGGAGCAGCGTTTCCACAGTTCTGCATTTATGTCAGGTGACTAAAAGTAACCTATATTTCAGAAAAACCCTGGAGACAAGCTGCTGTGAGAAAGACCTACAAGATTTACAACCGCACACTTAAATGGGCGGATAAGCTCCGTGACACATTGTGCAGCTTCAGGATATCGTATACTTTATGTATGTCATTCACTGAGCACGTTATGTAATCTTGCTGCTTTGTGACAGCATGCCGTATAACTTGATTTCAACAGAATACTGCTAGGCAGCTACTGCGCTGATCTTCATCGACAGGTTTCTGCCTCTGAGGAGGAGGAGCTCCCAGGTGGAAACCAAGCATTTTCCCCTAAGACAAGCTGGAGCAGTGCCATTGTGCGAATGCGTGCATAGGTCTTTGTTTGTGTACTATACTTAGAGACAGCCTGTTGCAACCTCTTGCAGTCACACAAGTTTTTAAGCGAGGTCAAACCAAAGCTCAACGCAGTTTACGAACGCTCAACGCGTTGCCCGAGCTTGACAGACACAGACGTAGCTGCAAACTGGGTGTAAAGTTGAGCATTCATTTGACTCATGATGCGGTGCCCCATGATTAACGTGGGCAGAGAAAACACCCGGTGAATCAGGGTCACGAGATGAGTTATGCAATAGTTTGGCAAGATTTTACACGTGCTCTGAGATTCATCTGCCGGGTTGGTTTCTATGATGATGCTACTGTTTGTGTCAAGTAGTTTGTGTTCAGTCAGGTGACGCAGGGGGAACTGGTTAGGCGAAGCGTACTCGACTCAGCAGACGAGAGGTCGGTACTCCTCGCCTCAAGAGCATTTTAAAGCGCTCCGTTGTTTTTCGAATCTGAGGATCTGAAAGTCATTCAAAACTTGCTTACTCTATGTCAGCACTTTTTAGAGCCGCAAAGCTGCTTTCACAAACTATTAGTGACCGAGGTGGTGACGGTTTAGGAAGGGGGCGGGGGGTGGGGGTAACTACAGGAGCAGAGTGAAAGAGGACAGTGGTATGCAGGGTGAGTTTTAAAAAAAAAAACACATAAAAAAGAAAAAGAACAGTTAAATGTTCTAATTCAGGCGTCTTCAGTGCCAAGGACCCTGAAACTGATGGAGAGAAGAAGCAGAGACCCCCTACTTATGTACACATGTGTTTAAAGACATTTAAATTGGTGAAAAAAATTGCCAGGAGGAATATATAAAAAAAATGTCTAATCAACCAAAACTTTCACGGCCCCCCTGCAGTACCTCCGCGGACTCCCTAGGGGTCGCAGACCACCTGTTTGAAGACCTCAGTTCAAGTTTATGATTAACATGAGTTATCGTGCTGTTTCTTAAATATGAGAATATATTATTGATATCAACCTCATACCTTTAAAACGGAATATATTCGGCTTATAAGAAACTTTTTATAGGTCTTAGTTATATAATTGACAAGCATACACATATCAACGTTTAGCATTCACTCAGACTTAAATGTCATAAGCACACTAATACACTAACTAGCCAAAACAATTTATCGAGCTGTTAAACTTGAATTAGACAAAAAAAGAGTTTCTAATATTTAGCCCAGACTTCTGACTAAAAAATAAGGTTGTAAAAATATTAAAAATGTGTAAGTACAACACAATACAATTCAGGCTACAGAAAAAAACTCAATTCTCTTGTTGTTTTTAACAAATGCTGAATACCACAACACCCACAATGAAACTAAAATTTAGAACAGGAGTGTACCTAATATATTGGCAATGAATGTACATCAGTCTTTTTCTTAAGAGGATTCAGCAATACTGGTCTTATAGTTGGTTTAGTGACATTTTAAATTAATAATATTGTTAACTTAACTACAATCTGATCTCGATCAGCTGCCACATGTGTTTAAAGTGACCCTCAACATCGTGTGGCGAGGGGTAAGCACATTTTGTAACAGGAAAAATACCTGTAATTTCTAATCAAGCCACAGACTTTGTAACACAGGACATTACTAGCTAATCTTACTGTGTGTAGATACCACTATTGAGTTAAGCTAACGGCTAAACATCAAGAGGGCAATAGGTTACGTGGTGGCAGAGTGGTCAAACGCCAGAACATCAACACGGGACACCGTGTACCAGATTAGAAACAACTCACCTTTTTTATCCATTAACCACATAAACAACAGCCAGGGTACGAAACCCACCGGGCCCCACAGCACCAGCATCGCGATGTCGGACTTGGTGAAGCCGTAAGCCCGGACCGCCGAGTTCTGGATGGGGCCCCAGAAGTTCCACACCATCCCCTGCATTAGAGCCAGCAGGGAGAACAGGGTCAGAACCACCCATCTCCTCCCGTACACTCTGCTGTTTACAGGCGGACTGTTGGTTTGCGGATGAGAAGGGGCAAGAAGCGGCTCCCGTTCGTCTTCGGTGCTCGAACCGGCACCCATGGCGGCTGTCCGTTCTGTCGCGTCAGTTTAAACAAGTCCCGTCGTTAACGGTTAAGTGCGGCAGCGGGAAAAATCGACGCTTCGGCTCCTGTCGACCTCACAAAACAATAACAGCCGATAGCTTCTTGTTTCTATTACTAGGCTTTTACTGCGCATGTGCGAGCGGAAGTGGTTTAGAATGTGGGGAAACCGCGCGTCAGTGAGTTGCCATTTTGGCTCGAAGGGTGCATTAGCTCGAGCGGGGTAGCTGCGGCCAGGGCAGAGCCAAAATGGAGCAGTTTCACAGCGAGGTGTTCCTGACGCAAATTGAAGACGTACGGCGTCATGTGAGGTTTGTTTACTTCCGCCACGGACCTCGTCTACACGTGTAGTGAACGGTGAGTCCTGTTGTTTTTCATGCCCCCACCTCTCCCACACTTTTCCGTGAAATTAGCTTGGTGTTTGCTTTCCTGGGTTGGTTTGACAGCGGAGTGGAAGCTAAGAAACAGTTCATAAGAGCCTCGGTGACAGCGTTGCGTCATGGTTTGCTAAATTAAACACAGACCTGAGAGGAGATGATTTTGAGTCTTTTTCTGAGTTGTTTTGTGGACATGAATTACACTTTACAATCACAAACATACTGTGATTTGACTTTACTTGGCTCAGTCTGTTAGGAAATAGAAAGATATTCCTATCAGCAAGTACAATCCGGGAATTTGATCGATGTGGGGCCTTTAGTGATACCCCTAAGGATTGGGTGCCGGGTTAGATAATGCTTATTACATTGCAGAGACAGCTGATTAGGTTATATACATCAGAAGATGGAAGCTTGTGATCACTGATAAGATTGGGTGCAGGTTAATGTAAGAGGAAACTACTGTTACCCAACACTGACCTTGATATATAAGGGGTCAAAAACCAGATACCACAAGCTAGCTAATATTTATTATTTAACATTATCAGTCGGAATTATCCCTTAAACATCTGACTAAGATGGATTTCAGGTCATTTTTTTACAGCTGAACATTGAAATAATCTCTAAAGCCTGGTTGATCAATCATGTGTTGGATGAATGATGCATATATTTCTTAAGCATGCGTGTACTGTAGTTACTTATTGGTCATTGACGTAGTAATATTGGATTTTAATGTCAGGATGTTTTGTCTGATGACTTTTGCGTCAATTATAAATCCACTCTACATGACCAGTTTCACCTCAGTGATACAGATCCAGTGGATTAAGTGGAACACACACAGACAAGAATAAAATGCTCTAACAGTGACATGGAAGACCAGCTGTCGAAATATAAATCAGTATGTAGATTGAAAATGAAGGAATAGCCTTCACAAAGCCCTGACCTTAACCCCATCCAGCATCTCTGATCAGTGACCAATGTCAATAATGCTCTTGCAATATATACGTTTAATGTCTCTGCTCTTGCGGGAGGGCATTAAAGGAGCATATTGGGTTTTAAAGTAATTTTAAAAAGTGACCTCCAGAGAATTACATTGACTTAATGTACCTGAATCTGTCGAGTAGATGAGCATGCGCCTTAAGTGATGTTAAATTCGCTCCCTCAATTTCGATTCCCCTCGAAAGATGCCAGTGTAGGCAGGCAGGTTTATAGTTCAGTTTGTAATAGTGTATTTGAAAGTAAGGAAGCTTCAGGTTCCTCTTCTCCCCCGACTCTCCTCAGGATGAGTCATAGCACTTTTAGTGAAAGCACAGCTGAGAGTTTTTTATGTAAGGCTGTTTGTAACAGAGCGCCAGTAGAGCAACACATTCAGTGAAGATGCATAAACAGCATTTATGTTTTTTTCAGTCGGCATCAAAAGCTAAAAAGTCTCATTCTCCTTTATCTCGCAGAAGATAACGCACGTCTCAGCTAGCAGGCTCCCATATAATCTCTGTGACAGACTGCTAATGTCACACCGCGATTCAATAGCGCCTCTTAATCAGCTAATCTCTATTTTCATCCTGTTTTGCAGCCCACTCTGTGGCTCAGCGTGTACCACTGAATATGGCCGCCTCCTCCCCCATTAAACCCTTCAGCCCAGAGGAGACTCGGAGGATTCTGCATCATTTGCAGCAGCCTGCAGTCTTCCTGAACATGACCCGTGGCTGGCCCGCTCTCCACTGGACGGCGGAGCATCTGTCTGGCTGCCTTGGCGACAGGCTCGTCCGGTTCCGACTCGGGAGAAAAGAGGCGAAGAACGGTGAGAGGAGGAGATTAGTTCTGACAGAGCAGCGCTGCAATCATTTCGTCGTAATTAATCACCTGGATCCAACGTGCACAGTGAAACCAGGCGTGACGTGACACAATTCAGGCTTCAAACCAAGCTGGGAGACTCAATCACTGAGTGATAGATAGGCGGATAACAATAGGACACAGTGCATACATTAGAAGAGTTCAAGATGAAACATGATTCAAAGATAGTTTTCTCTGTGAAGCTTATACAGTTTTTGTAATATTCATTCATTAAACAAGAATAATAAGAAAAAATATGCCTCAAAGGAAACATCACACCAGAGAAATGAACAGTGTTTGGGTGAAGGCGTGTTTAACATCTTCTAAAATCCCAAAGTTTATTTAATTCAGTACAAACGACATCGCCCAATATCTAAATGGCATCTCATGCTCAAGATTTTGAGCTTTTTCCTCCAAAATCAGTGGATATCTAGTTTCCTATTGGAAGCTGTATCCATGGAAGCGTTAAGGATGCAAAATGTTTCCCGTAATAAACATGAATAGCCGCTGATTTCTTTAAACAAGCAATTTACTCACCTCAAAGACAGTAATTCCAAAATTGCCTGCCTTCGACACCCTGATTGGCAACGCGACCTATTTCAATTCAGAAATTCCAGCGTAATTGTTGATCTATCCGTTCCACGTGACTTTATTTCTGTTTTAGTTTCCCGCAACGTTTCCGAGCCTCGTTCGCCAATTTTACACGAGCACGCCGTCATTGCCTGCGAGCATTATGTAGTTAATCCGCTGACAAATTATATTTTACAGATCGGTGATGATCTGATGACGTTTTGGAGGCGTTTTAATGCGATTTGTAAAGTTGTATAAATGGGAAATAAAAACACAGATGGGTTGTTTTTTTTTTGCCTTTGAGCATCTGGTGAATAGTTTGTGAAACGGCTCCAGTAATGACTTCCTCTGATGAACGACAGAGAACGTGGCCTCTGATAGTAAAACTGGCTAATTACATTTGTAAATCATATTTTTTTTTTTTTTCAATCTGCAACATTTGACAGGAGGGTATTTCTCATCCTGGATTATAAATGTCATTACTCGTCCGTATAGATACACTGAAACTGTGATTTATCTTTCTGTTAAAGTGGCTGAAAACATTTATGCCTGTGATTATGCGTCTTTCTTTTAACATAGATAAGTTCAGTCGCTTCACTAAAACTTTATCACTGTGATTACTCCCTTTCTCCCTCTCTGCAGCGCCTCTGTTTGAGACTCAGTGTTCATACGTGGAGGCCACAGTGGCTCAGTTTCTCAGCTGGACCCGGGGTCAGTCTGGGATAGATGTTGGGCCCTTTTCTGAATACCCCTGCTCAGAGCACTGGGCCTACGCAGACTACAAGTACATCGCCATGCTCTTCCAAGACCAGCCTTTCATGTTTGAGGTAATCCCCCCTGCTGCTGCACATAGCACACTTTAACAAATCAGGTCAGGTTTCTCATGCTTCTGTGGAGCAAAAAGAAACCCGACAGTTTCAAGTTTTACTAGTTTTACAAGCTTAGCATTGAGGCTCCTCACGTGTTTAATTGCAATAAGAGGGTTTCTGCACCTTTGACGATGATCACATTAATGCTTGATTGAATGATTTCCTCAGTCTAAATGTGTTAATGGGTCATTAAACTTTGACAGATTGGACAGATTTTTTTTTAAATTCATGCTATTGCCATCTTGGTTTTTGTGGAGGCGGAAGTGACCATGTTTGGATGAGAGGGAGGTGACGGGGTGGATGGAGGGGTGGTTCGGACTGAGAACCCGAGGATTGCAGTTTAACGACTCCAGACTGAAATAGTGTAGGTAATTTGCGGTGTAATTTCTTACTTTACAAATAACGGACATGGCCGATTCACACGGGATTAAGATCACAGACGATCTCCGCTATTGTTACAAATTACCGGAGGTCCTCAGTTAGGGGCGCTGCTAGGGATTTTGGGCCCCATGAAAAGAATCTTTACAGGGCCCCCTAACGAAGCGGCGAAAATTTTTGATGCTATTTTACAGGCAAGTATGCATTTTAATGGTATCATTACCATATTTGGGAAAGAAGAACAACATGAACATCATTTATTTGCTGCGACACTGATTCTTAAATTGCAAATATATAACATTGACGACTGAGTCAAGCTTCCTTCAACTTCAACTTTTCCCACCAAAAGCCCAATGCCCAGCCTTCCCACGTGCAAATTAATAACTTAGCGTCATTATTTTTTCTGTATTATAATGTCATCATCATTAGGGGCCTCTCTGGGCCTCCCTCAATCATGGGCCCCTAGAATCCGTCTCTCTCCCCCCCCCCCCCCCCCTTTTCGGCGTTTTACAGCCAATAAAACCTTGTCCACATATAAAGGAAGTCCTTTGTATGTGACAGTTGGTGGCTAGTAGGCGTCCCAGGCTCTGGTAGACCAAGAAACCCTCTTTTATTTTTCACACCGCATGTTTCCAAGTTAAACACCCAGAGCTAAAACATATGGCTAGTTGTTCTAGCTGTCATCTGTCATTATTTGAAAGGAAATATGATCAGTACACCGCCGCTCCACATGTATTCTCCCTAAGCTCCGAGCCAGCTATCAGAATGGTGAATTTGGGAGTAGGATCTGAAGCAGTGGACGTTGATTCCCTGTGGTATTAATTAAGGTAACGTTGTCTTTGTGTCATTCTGTCAGTCAGCTGCATCAGTCGCACCAATTGGTCCACAATTCAACGGTGAAACTAGTTCATCTTGGTTTCTTATAATTCACGGAGGCGGAAGTGACGTGGAGGCGGAAGTGATGTGGAGGCAGAAGTGACCATATTTGGTGCTAGGAATGCAGGTTAATGACTCCAGACTAGATATGTCAATCAAAGCAGGCAATATAGCTCTCTCCAGTCGCCCTAATTGGCCAATCGATTATGGAATGATCTTCAAAAGGATTACTAGGACACTCATTAGAAGAAGGAGCATCACCCAATCGACCACGACATTGGCTTTACCTCGGCTCTATAGGACAGCCTGTTTTATTTGTGTTTTCCTCGTATTAACAGGCCTGTACATATCAGCATGAATATAGTTTCCATTCTCATAATTCCCCATACATAAATGCATTAACACCCTGAAACCCCACTAAGTCTGCGTCGCGTAGGCGGGACCGGGGATCCGCGATTTATTGCGGTTTATGCATGACCCAAAGCGGCGCGATAATAAACGCTTTTAGAAGCTGTTTCCTTGAAGTTTAATTGAAAAATAGAATTCGCTGAATTATTACTCCTCTCGTCAGCAGCCCGAAATGAAAACATACAAATTAAAACAGCCAAAATATCATTCTCTCATTTATGTTTTTTAATTAAAATGTGAAGCTGTTCCCCGCGGCCACTTTATATTATCTGCTATTCTTGTCTTCCGGCAGGTAAAGACATAAAAGTGTCATCCTTTCTTGAGCCATGGCCGCAAATTTATTTCGTTTTTATCTCCGCGATAAATTTTTATGGGGCGTCCACCTTCAATTATTGCCGGCTGACGTCCATGCCTTTGAGACAGGCAGACATGGCCTTTTTTTTTTTTTTTTTACAGTATAAATGGGAAAAAAAAAGCCGGTCGCCAGTCTCTCGCTGCATATGCTAATGATTTAATTATTCAGGGAAGCGGTGTGATTGCTACACCTTGTCTTTAACAGGTTGTGATTGACAGAGTAGTTTTCGACAAACGCTGCAGCTCGGCATCTCTACACAGAGACCTCCGTTGGTGACCTGTAATGGGCCCTGTCAGAGCAGCTGTGATGTGACAGTCGAGAAAACGGGAATCTCGTTTCCGTGTCATGTCATTATCATAATAAAAAAAAAGAACCAAGGCTGTCATTTCAAACACTGTTATTTATATGTCACATTATTTACGGTTGATGTCCGTCATTTGAACGTGTGCTGCAGGACGTAAAGTGGTCCCAGTTTGGTTTTGAGGGACGTAACGGGAGAGAGAGCACCCTGTGGATCGGCACAGAGGGGGCCAACACGCCGTGCCACCAGGACACGTATGGCTGTAACCTGGTGCTGCAGATACAAGGACGGTAAGGATCGTTATGTCACGCAACCAGATTATAATCTGTTAATCTAGATTTCCTTGTATGTTCTGGTTAAAAAATAATAATATAATTATAAAGAACAGAACAAAAAAGAAAGTGATGTAATTAAAACTTTTAGTTTATGTGACTGGAATGGAAATGGTTGGCTACTTCTAGTTCCTAATTGTTCAGTCTACATTTCACTGAACTGACATTTCAACTCTGAGATTAGAAAAGTCCGGTTTATAATTTATGTTTGCATAAAAGATATTCTTTCCAGTTTTAATTGGAAAGGAAAATTAAAGCTCGCTGCAGTTACTTCTTTATATGTTTGGACTTTGGCACAGTTTTTTGATACTTGTACTTACACACCGATCAGGCATAACACTAATATTGTGTAGGTCTCCCTTGTACCTCCAAAGCAACTCATCTGAGAATGGACATGGACCTTCTGATGGTGTCCTGTGGTGTCTGGGAACAGGATGTTGTTAGTGGGGGGGTCTTTGAGGGGAGGGGCCTCTGTGGATCATCCCACAGATACTTGATCAGTTTGGGATCTAGTGAATTTGGAGGCCAGGTCAACACCTTGAGATGTTCTTCATGTTTGAGTTGTTCCTAAAGTGTTTTTGTGGCTGCATTCTGCTGGGGATGACTGCTGCCATCAAGGAGTGTCATTGCTATGGGGTGGGGGTGCCTGGTCTGGTCTAGGTGGGTGCTACATGTATAAATAACATCCACACATATGAATGCCAGGTCCAAAAGTGTCCCAGCAGAACACTGAACTGTCACAAGATGATCAAAGTTTTTTACCTCTCGTGTTGGCAGTCTTAATGTTGTGGCTGATCGGTGTGTAATGAATATGGTCTTAAAATGTAGACTCTCCGCTTTATTTTGTATTCAGCATGTAGGAATTACTTTCATTTTCATGCACAGTTCCAGCTCGACAGCGATTTTAAATGCTTTTTTTTTTTAACAAAAAACACATTTTACCAACTTAAACGATGAAGAATAATGAAGGATTATCCCACATCTGTCCACAAAACAGTTTTTCAGTCGAGTGTCAAACCGCCTCTAAAGTTGTAAACTAAAGCAACAGACGACGCGTAAGTGTCCACACACGTACGGATCTCTCTGCACGCCGCTCGACCTCTGCAGTGTTTCACTTAACTGATAAATGTCACGTCTGTGCGTCGGCTGTACCGTGTAATAGACTGATGTGAGAGACACATATTTGCATTAGCGCCCAATCTGCGTTGGGATCCACAGAGCTCTGAATAAAACATCGCTCCGTCTCATCGATCGGTGGACGCTGCTTCAGGTCACAACAGAGGCTTTAATTAAACAGAGAATAAGTTCAGGCGCAGCCATTAGTCTGGGATTATGGACCTCTGTAATAAGAGGCAGCTTTGTATTATTGACTGCAGTGCCACAGTTTGTCTTCTTAAAAATAAGTGTTAAACAGAGACAGAAAGAGTCAGATTTCTATATTTCCTGCCTGTTTTCTTTCTTGTTAGACACCTCTCTCTCTCTCTCTCTCTCTCTCTCTTCTGCAACACTGAAAGTGTACTCAAGCTGACACACACTGCAGAGTGCGCCCTCTGGAAAAAAAAAAAGAGTTAATCTGTCGAGAGGGGAGGAAACGGAGACGGAGGCTGAGCCGCCGCGTGGGTTATCTTCAGTCAAGAAATAAAAATAAAGGGGAAAAAAGGTCCTCCTTATATCACTCCGCAGAGAGCAGCAGCTTCACCTTGTCTCCTCGGAGCTGGGTCCCGGGTTCTTTTGTTTGGTATTGATCTGAAATTGAATGAAATGTGGCTCCCTTTAACCCGCTGATCTGTGAAAGCAAAACGACTGATACCGCCGTGACCTCTGAGGCAGCGCTGGGTCGGACGATAGCCAAGCTATTCAGGGAATGTGGCTTCAGCTCGGAGAAAACGGCAAATTCGTGGATTTGCTGCAGAAGAGCTGATTAAAAGATTTAAGAATTTAACCGTCCTTTATAGCCACCACTTCACCAGAACATTATGAACCATTATAAGATGACTTCAGTTAGCGCTTTCTTTCTTTTTTCATGATTACCACATTTAGTGTTGAACTTTATTCACGTCTAAGTCGCTTCTGGATCCATCATAATATAAAAAATATAAATAATTCCTCATATTTTAACCTATTATAGCTGAATTCGTATCTTAAAGCCAGTCTAAACACACAGCATATTAGGTTAACTCCTCCCACTACATCTGACCAAATAAATCTTTTAGTATATAGTATAAGTTGCATTCAACCCAATATGTGTTCAGGAAGCGCTGGCACCTCTTTCCTCCAGAGGACACCGCTCATCTTTACCCAACGAGGATCCCCTATGAGGAGTCCAGCGTCTTCAGCCAGGTGGATGTTCTGCGTCCAGACCTGGGGAGATTTCCTGCCTTTCAAGGCGCCAGGGCCCACGTCGTCACTCTGGAGCCCGGACAGGTCAGGATTCTTAACACAGTGTTCATTTTTTTAAATACAAAACTTGGCTAATAATCACGGAGATCATATCGTTGGCTAAAGGCCACTCATGCTTTGGTTCGTAGCAGTGGTGGGCTGTGCATTTTCCACCTAGGCCTGCAACGCCATCCAGCCGTATTCAAAACACCTCTTAATGTGATTGTTATGATCACCAGGACCTGAGGACTTGACTTAACTCAGAACCTGTTAGCTAAGAGTAGTGCTCATAGTTGCTGTCCTGAAAGCTAGCTGGGTCAGGCTAGCTAGCTCCAGGGTTGGGTGATCTTTCCTCACAATATCTAACTTTTCCTTCAAAGTCCTCTGAGAAAATGTCTTTCTAAGAAGATCTGCAACCAAACTGATAGCCTCTCCTCCTTCCGCCATCTTGAGTTCAAAATATAGCTATCGAAACGTTAACGGCGACGATTTGCTTGTGCATCTTGCAACAGATGAACACGAACCGCTAGCTCGTTTTAAACGTCCAATCAGAGGACGCTAAAAAAAAGCTTTTAATTGTGAAGGCCCAGTCAGATTTCTTTGACTCTGGCAATACGTGACGGCTGAAATATGATTGGATGAAAGCTCTAATGCTAAGCTAAACTGCTGTAACATGAAAAGAACAGGCTAATGGGAATATCCAATAAGATTAAAGAATGACTTTATTTTATCTAATCTTAAATTATATGAAAGGAGCAATTCTTCGTATTATTTTAAATGTTTAACTTGCTCAAACCGCTTTAAGCTTTAGTGCAGGACTTTTAAATTTGAGCGAGCATCCATCATATTCAAGCTCTCACATTGTCACAACCAGTGACAATCTATCTTTAAATACACCATGGTTTTACATCAGCGGTCTGTGGTGACATTTTCATGCTTGGCCACAGCTGAGACAGAGAGTGAGAGAGAGTAGCCCAGAGCAGCTGGGAAAGGAAGAAGCGTTTAAAAAATTAACTTTGAGTTTTTATAAATTCATCATCTCTGGTAGTAAGAAATAATCTTGGTTTTCAGAGGAGGGATTATAATCTAAAAAAAAAGGAGGAGATGAGTAGGTTTCGTGTGGCTTTTTCACTTTTCTGGAACAATTAAAGAAGGGAAGGGACTGTACGCAGTGTGCAGTTTCGGTTTCTTTAATTACTCTCAGAAACGGGAGGCGACCGCGGACAAAGCTTTAAGTCACTCTCAAAAGCACACGTGTCGAATATTCCCCTTTCAGCTGTGACCATTTCCTTTTTTACTTTATCTAATGTGAGTAAACTAAACCCTTAAATCTTTTAGAGCATTGAGCAGCTCTTTTTTTTAAAGTATTTTTCTGACATTTCGTAAACTAAACCACTGATTTACAACGAATAACAGAGAAACAGCGAATCCTGACGTGTCCTAGGCTTAAATAATACTATTATTAACCTTTTAAATTGAAAAAAAAAAGTCTAATTTGAAAAGAACATTTTGTGCATTTGAAGAGTTCAATTAAATCAGTTATATTGAAGTATGAAATCTAATAGACTTAGACTTTATTCATCCACAAGGGAAATAGCTTGGTCACAGTAGCTCAGCTGCACATAAAAGAACGCTCTTTAAGACCTCTAGTAAAAGCAAGAAAGCCTAACGGTATAAAAATAGAAATTCAATTCATTTCAATTGAAATAATACAATAGGATATAATAGTATAAGCAAAAAATACATGCAAGAGTTGAATTTGTTCAAATAGGGTTAAATATCTACTATATACATAGAAAAAATAATGTTGTGGTTGAATGATATGGATGAACTTTATCTTAAACCTTTGAGCTCTGCATTGTACCCAGTAGTGAGCTGACGCCTCTTAGTTTTTTTTTTAAACTGTTGCATTTACCAGATTTTAGAAAAACCCCAGCGAGCGACGTACTAAAGTTCGACGTTGCGCAACGAGGCGCTTGTGACACAGCGGCAGTAACCGTAAAAACAAGACTTTACTGCTCCTTATGCTGCAAAACGTGTAAACTTGGGACTCAGCCATGAGATTCACTCGTCACGGTGCCCTCCATAAAAAGAGCACGGAGCACGGCAGCAGTTGCAATTAAAACCCGTGAACCCATATATGCAGTTGCAAGAAAAAAAGCGCGTGAACCCTTGGTGCGAGGCGTGGTTGACGTGAAGCATCAGGCAATGCTTCTTGAGACCAGCAAACTCCAAACTGGTGGCAGGGCAGCTTTAACCAACGCATCCAATCTCATCACACTCCAGGTTGGCTGACTCCTGCCTCCAGTTAACTCTCGGATAGGTCATTAGCCCAGGGGTTCATATACTTTTGAAGTTGCGTTCAACAAAAACATGAAAACATTAAGCAGACTGTGTTTGACTATTGTTGTGACTCAGATGGAGATCAGAACCTGTTTCATGACCAGTTTATGCAGAAATCCAACCCTAATCTCTAGGGTTAGGGTTCACATATCGTAACCCTAATCCCTAGGGTTAGGGTTAGGGTTCACGTACCGTAACCCTAATCCCTAGGGTTAGGGTTAGGGTTCACATACCCTTTCTTGCAACTGTACATAACAAATACAGTAGAAGGTTAAGATGGATTATGTAAACTGCGTCATCACTCTTGCTATAAAGTCAGGGGAGACAGAGCCGGGGTCAAGTCGGGGCCGCCAGACTAACTGGCAAAACTGCTGAGTTCCTGTTCTCTGCTCGGTTGCAGAAGTAGGTCAACGCTACGGCTCGGTGCTGGGAAGTGAAAGCTGGCTTTCAAGATGATGATTTTCCCACACGTCCTCCTTCGACCATGAATCGCAGCGAAGGTCCTCGCCCTCCTTCGCCTCATTTCAGATTCCGGCCGCACTGTTTTGTTTTTCACGAGTCGAAATGTCGACAAAGCAATTAGCCGTCCGTCTCTCTCCGCTATCGGCTCATCCCGGAGCTCCTGTAGCGTGCTAAATACTCCGTTATCAGCAGCGATGAACTCAGCAGTCTGATAACTCTGCTGGCCGGGTTGTGAAGTGATTTGTAGGTCAGGGTCACGTCTGCTTTATTGATTCAATGGAAAAAATGTAAATACTGGTGTTAGAAGTGTCCTCAGAAGCACAAACAAGCGGATATCGTGGTCAAAAGACTTCTGATCGCACAGTCAGATTGCAGGCCGTCAACAGTATCTCACATCTGGCTCAGGTGCTATCACATGACCTCAATCTGGTCCTTCGTTCACACAAAACGTGGGAGGCACCTCCCGACCTTTGTCGTAGTTCAGCGCCGACCTTCACTGTCTGATATCATCGGCTGCTGCTGCTGCTCACGTCAACGACCTTGCTCTCCTCCGGTCGATACCACGCCCGGCCTCGGCTCAAGGCGTTTATACACACAGCTACAAGTTGATCTCCAGAAACGCTGCAGCCGCTGACACAGGATAGATACCATCTACAGCAATCTCCTACAAGATGACCCCACCCCTGCAAATCAAAACCAAAGGACAGCCCATTCCTCTTGTCCTGTCACACCACAGGCCATGAATGAAGCAAGGATGCTTACTGGAATCGATAGGCCCTTCTCCTGTTTAATGGAGTCACTTTATGAATGGACGAGCTGTGTATGGGGAAAGGTTTCTGCTGCCATCTAGTGGAGGATTGGTGCACATATCCCTCATTGTCTGTTTTAAACTTATAGTACTCCTATTTATACTTCTTGGGGCTTCTTTTTATGTTTCTGCACAGGTGCTGTTTGTTCCCAGACACTGGTGGCACTACGTGGAGTCAGTGGATCCCATCACCGTCAGTGTAAACTCCTGGATTGAGCTGGTAAGTGATTCTAAACCCTAAAGATCTAAATGGTGTCCCCAGATTGAAGCCACCTCTCAGTTTTTGAATAATGAACATGCCTGGCTATAAAATATTCCCTGTCATCATGATGAGTGTGTGTGTACATCAAGAAGTATGAGACTCCCTGCAGCCAGACAGCTGTGCATCTCATCAGCATACCCCGAGACTGCTTCCTTACCTCTGGCTGTCATCATCTGGCCTCACTCTGATCACGCACAGGAAGCCGATGACGTGTCGAGAGTCAGCGAAGCCGTGACCAGGGCGGTCGTGTGCGCGATCAAAAGCTCCCGGAGTGACGACAACGCTGACGACTGGCTCAACCCCACAGAGGTAGCAGGTCCTCACTCTCTGGTACTCTCTGATATTAATCACTTACTTCCGGCTTCTGGCTTGGAGAAGATTAACCGGTTACTTTTACACAAATGGGTCACTAATGAACTCTCATATTGATATCTTTGAAGTTGTACTATTTCCCATTCACCTTGTAGCAACTACTACGCCTAATGTTTTGGAGTTTTACATATTTTTGTGCTGATTAAACAACATTCTATCAATCTATCTATCTATCTATCTATCTATCTATCTATCTATCTATCTATCTATCTATCTATCTGCACGTTCATCATGCATCCCCTAGTATCCTGCACTCTTTTGTCTTCGTCTCGTGCATCCAGACGCCTGCATGAATTTATCTCGTTCCCCCTGCAGCTCCTTTCTCCCCCTCTCCCTCTCTCTTTTCTGCCTCTGCACAACCAACCTCAAACGGTTCCCTCCTGTTTTCTGCTTGTCGCCGTCACCTCAGCATTTGTTTTTTGTGGCTTGCAGGCGCTGGCCACTAGAAAGCGATTGTTTCTGACCCTATGTGCTGTCTTTTACTGTACAATGTTTTTACATTGCAAAGTTGTATTTGCAATTCCTTTCTTTTTCGTAGTGCAGTATATTTGCTCATGCACGAGGAGTCCTACGCTGTTTAACATACAGTAAGTGGTTTCAAAGCGTAACCGACCTTTGTGTTGAATGCCTGCAAACCCCCATGAGCTTGGTGAGTCCCTGGTCTGCCTTCGATAGATTACTAACCACAGTTCCTCCCACGCCGTTTTCTTTCTCTGTGTTTCAGTTGGTGCAGAGAGGCAGCCTCTAACAGTTTTAAAGTATATATATATATATCCCACCTACTGGAGGTCATTTACTGTGTGTGATCACAGCAGTATAGAAACGCAGATAGTCAGGAGAGACTAAAGCTCCTGGGCTTTCTCCTGTAAATATAAAAAGAAAAGCAAGCGCTGAACTTCTTATAGTTCTTCCTCAGAAGCTGTTTGTTGTGCTACACTGAAGTTAGAGTTCACTACAGCTCCAGACATGTATTGATTCTTTTCTTTACCACGCTGCGGTTTCATTTTTTAAGGACGGAGTAGCATCCCACAGTGAGAACATGCAGTACGTCAACCTGGCTGTGAGGGCCTGCGCTCAGAGACGGAGGAGCCAACTGCCGGCCCGGGACCCGAGGGACGCGTGCCCGGTCAAGCGGGACTCGAGCGGACAAATCAGGAAAAACGGAGACCGGAGTGGGAATTCTGCGCCTTTCAGTGTTCCCTATGGGCTGCACCTCATCCCTGTGGGCTGTCAGAAAGAAGAGCCGGGGACGCTAAAACATCCCGAGGTCGGCACCGCTGTCACTTCTCAAGAGGACAGCGCTGTCAGGCTCGACAAGGAAACCGACTGTAGCTCTGGTTTAGCTCCGCGCAGACCATGTGACCGCGCAGATGGGACACCAGAGCTCCCCTCCGAGGTCTGCAGGGAGCAGAGACTACCAACAATAACCACTAATGACCTGTTAGACTGCCTGGTGCATCCTGATATCATCACCCGTGTCACTGAGCTTCTGCTGGAAAGGCACACAGGAAGTCACGGGACCAACGCACCATCACAGCTTTAATATTCACCTGCCATAGACAATTTATACGTCTCACCGGGGTTTTGTTAATTAAAGGTTGTGAAAAGTAAACTGATGAAGAATGTCTGGCTCTCCTCCCTGCCGCCGGTAATGTCCTGCTGTAAGGAGACACCTTACTTTCGTTCCCTCTCCCATCCGTCTGGGTCCTCGTAATGCGATGAGTGACATCAGCGAGCGCTTCTAACATTTCCTCGTTTCGCTGTCCTCCACATGCTAATCATGTTTGAGTCTCCCAGAGGATGAGAGATGACCACTTAAATCAGTTAGTATGCTAATGAGGCAAATAAGTCAAGATAATATTCCAGGGACGCAAACATTTGTTTTCCGCGTAATGTTTCCCTGCCAGCGAGTAACGAGAGTTGCCGGTGAGCAGCCGCAGAGGGGAGACGGTAATGTTTTTGTGACGGATGAAATCTGAGTGAGGAGCGATGAATGAATGAATAAATAAATGCATGAATGAATGAATGAAAAGTTTCTGTTTGCATGAGTGTGCAGCCATGTCACACATCTCAAAGGGGACAAAGGAAGGGTGAGCATCAACAAGCTGGGGCATAATAAAGGTCGCCTTTAATTTTCACACATCTGAACGTACAATTTGCTCA
The DNA here is from genome assembly GCA_005024645.1 of Planiliza haematocheilus. Lineage (NCBI taxonomy): Eukaryota > Metazoa > Chordata > Actinopteri > Mugiliformes > Mugilidae > Planiliza > Planiliza haematocheilus. The sequence continues at coordinate 977,421 of SRSE01000170.1, read as the reverse complement.
TACACCAATCAGCCACAACATTAAAACCACTGACAAGTGAGAAGTGAATACCACTGACCATCTTGTGACAATTCAGTGTTCTGCTATTCAACGTTTGGACCTGGCATTCATTCATGTGGATGTTACTTAGACATGTAGCACCCACCTAGACCAGACCAGGCACCTCCACCCCATAGCAATGACCAGAGATGGGAATAACGGCATTAACATACGGTGTTATCAAACTAAATACGCCGTTACCGTTACGACAGTTAAATGTGGTGTGTTACTTGCGCTGTCAGCCAGCTACAAGAACTGCAAAGGTGTTTTTTCCCCTCTGGGTGGGGTGGTGGGGTAGCCACATAAGTGTTGATGACTGGCTAAGGTAGGATAAGATTTCATTCTAAGCTTCATTGAGGTAAAAGTCAAGAACGTACACGTGAAGTGTAAAATTATCTAATTCGTAGACGTATTTAAACATGTCTACACAAACTAGCAACGCAAGTGGAGTAAGTTACTAACTCAGCTACTTTTTGGGAGAAGTAACTAATAACTTTTTAAAAGTAACGTGCCCAACGCTAGCAATGACACTTCTTGATGGCAGCAACCATCCCAAGAAGGATGCAGCCTGACACAACAACTCACAAAAAAACGCTTCAGGAACAACTAAACAGCACAAGGCGTTGACCTGGCCTCCAAAACAGAGGCCTGGTCATTTTAAACAGCACAAAGACAAGTTGCACCATCACAGTCAAGAATTTATTTACAGAATTTTACAGGAATTAGCATAATTTACACTTTTCCCATAAAAAAAAAGAAAAAAATAACAATATTTTGATTTATTTTTTGGCCTGTTGGCGCATATACACAATACTTTTCAACAGGCCTTTTGCACAGCACCCATTTGTCGTAGCAGGAGAAGCTCAGGTGTTAATAATAATGAAAATAATATGAGCAGTGGCTCTGTTGAATTTAAGCGTCCCAGTGAACGAGCAAACCAGGACCCTGAAATTGAAGCAGCTAAATGGAACCCAGTTTTTCCAATTCGAAATGTCTTCCATGAAAAACGGGGTTCAGTCAAACTTGCAGCTTGAAACTCGTGAAGATCAGTACCCCTCCCCCCGCCCCTCCCCCGACTGCGAGTTTCCCTCTCTTTTTGTATTTTTTACGCTATGCGGCGGCGCGTTTGCATGCAGGCACCGTTTCCTTGCTGATGTGTTCGAGAACTCGGGCGTCACATTCGGCAAAGACGAGCTTTGTTTCGCGAACGTTTGTCCTTTTTAATATTCTTAAAAGCACGCAGTGTAAACAATCATTTCTCAGATGTCGTTGCATCTTCCGAGAAGTCCGGTTATGATTTTCATGTCGCACCATAGGTAATATAGCATCCAAATATATACAGTTTATAATCCTTACATGCTGTAATAACACTATCGATCACCGTGTTGTAAATCACACATTATTTTGTCTCAGTGAAACAATATTTCACAAGTTCAGTCTCATTCAGAAAGTTCATCCTCTGCTAAATGGATTGTTAAGAAGAGAATATATTAAATGACGCCACAAATACTATAAGGATAAAAATCTTAGTGCTTCATTTCCACAAATATAATACGTTAAGGAACCAAATAGAGACGACGGCGTTTGTAAAGTGGCTGCATTACATTCTGGTGCTCTTCCCTGTCCTGTTCAGCTTTATGTCGCTGTTTTTCTCCTTCTTCTCGTCGCCGCCGTCGTCGCCGTCTCCTTCGAGGTAGATCTTGTCCAGCTGATCCGCGTCGACATAGGTGTAGAAGTGGGCCATGATGGAGAAGATGATGCAGACGCCCATCAGCAGCCCGGCGAACAGCGCAAACTCTTTCCACTGAGGCGACAAATACAGGTTAGCGTGTGAAGATAAGGAAAGTGGAGGGAGGTTCAGTTTACTTGTTACGCAAGAGAAAGAATAAAATGCATTTAAGGTTCACGGGCGTACAAGGATTTGACAGGAAAGAACAACCCACATTCCTCGCGGCTCGGTGGTATCATGCTGGTATTTGAGGTTTTGTGTTTTTCCACAATCCACACTGCCTGGCCAAAAAAAGGTCGCCACCAAAGAAATGTTGGACCGCGTTTAACTTTGATTACAGCACACATTCTCTGTAGCATTGTTTCAGTAAGCTTCTGCAATGTCACAAGATTCATTTCCATTCATTTTCCACCAAGATCTTGTATTGATGAGAGTCTGACCACTGCACAAAGCCTTCTCCAGCACATCCCAAAGATTCTCAATGGGGTTAAGGTCTGGACTCTGTGGTGGAACAATCCATCTCATGCTCCCTGAACCACTCTTTGACAATCTGAGCCCCATGAATCCTGACATTGTCATCTTGGAATATGATCCATTGATGGAATAACCTGCTCATTCAGTATATTCAGGTAGTCAGCTAATGAACCTAGACCTGAGCAACTGCAGCAACCCCAGATCATAGCACTGCCCCATAGCACAGGCTTGTACAGTAGACACTAGGCATGATGGCTGCATCACTTCATCTGCCTCTCTTCTTACCCTGATGCCCCCATCACTCTGGAACAGGGGAAATCTGGACTCATCAGACCACATGACCTTCTTCCATTGCTCCAGAGTCCAATCTTTATGCTCCCTAGCAAACTGAAGCATTTATTTCCAGTTATCCTCACTGATTAGTGGTTTTCTTAAGGCTACACAGCTGTTCAGTCCCAATCCCTTGAGTTTCCTTCACATTGTACATGTAGAAATGTTCTTACTTCACTATTAAACATAGCCCTGAGTTCTACTGTTGGTTTTCATCCATTTGATCGCCTATCATGATCAGTCAGGATGTTTTTCCGACCGCATTTCTTCCTCAAAGATGATGGTTCTCCACTATCCTTCCCGTTTCTAATAATGTGTTGGACAGTTCTCAACCCAATTTTAGTAGTTTCTGCAATCTCCTTAGATGTTTTCTCTGCTTGATGCATGCCAATGATTTGACCCTTCTCAAACAAACTAATAACTTTTCCACGACAGCCACGTGTCTTTCAACATGGTTGTTTAAGAAATGAGAAGCTACTCATTGCATCAGTTGGGCTTAAATGACTTGTTGCCAGCTGCAAGATAATCACCCATGCAGTAATTATCCAATAGGAGGCTCTTGTCTATTTGCTTAGTTGAATCCAGGTGGAGACTTTTTTTTTTTTTTTGGCCAGGCTGTGTAGAAGGCCATGAACTGCCTTTTATTTCTACCATCCACAAGGCCAGATACCACAACAGAAGTGAGGAGTTGTATCTTAAGTAATTCAGGGTAAGTCACACCACCACGAGCTTTACCTGTTCAAGTCCCGCGCCCTCCGCCACGATCAGCACTATCACATTCCCAAACGCAACCGTGAGCAGCCAGCCGGCCTGCAGCACTGACTTCATGTTGGCCGGAGCCTGCACGGGGGGAAAGGCAAACAGGCCAAAAATAGTTAAAATGTGCAACCATGTCATCGTACATGTCCTGAAAAGAGAGATCTGACGGGAGCAGGCAGGAAGGCAGAGAGCTGAAAAAAAGCTTTTTGACATGGCATTTTAACGGCTAGACTTGAGTTACACCTACTTAAAGATGCACTATTTTCTAAGAAGATCCAATTTCACAGACATTTAAACTACAATTTAACAGACAGCTCTTCTGAAAACCTTTTGTTTTGACCATCAAACACTTCACAGCTTTTACAAGCGGCTCTGGAAAGTTATGTTGCTCTAAAACGCAGCTATCGAGCCTTGGTCACCTTGGATTTACGATGCTTGTGTTGGACTCAATAGTTAGAAAGAAGCAGCCATAAACCCTCCAGCACCATAATGTGATCTTCTTTTTCTTTTCTTTTACGTCTTAAAGGACTCCCTTTAATTTAGATCTGGGTTAATACCAATGAATTCAAGCCAACAACAGCTACTGTCCTGTGTATAGAAGATGTTGGCTTGAAACTTTTCCTTCAAAGCCAGTTGGCAGCGAGTGTTTAATCCTCCAAACAAAGCCGTTCAGTGAAGCATTAGAAGTATCTCAAAGTGTTACTCAGCACCAATCGCAACAAACCTGTGAGTAGGAGAACTCCAGGCCGGTGACAGAGAACATGACCTCTCCAGCAGTGAGGAGGACGTACTGTGGGATTTGCCAGGCTATGTGCACGTTGTTGGCTTCCACATCCTCTATTTTGTGAGCCTCCAATTGACCAGATTCCTAAGAGAGCGCACACAAGAGAGGAGGGTTAGGTCACGTTGTATCCGGTCAGATAAAATATCTGAGGAAGCATCCTGACCTCCAGGAGTATGACGGTGTAGGAAGCGCCAAAGTTGAGCAGGCCCAGGTTGAGGTCAGGGCACGCTCCTGTCACAAAGGTGCAGCCGATACCGGAGTATCTGAACAGAGGCGAGAATACAAGGAGGATGGGATGAGTCAGATTAAGAAACAAGAACTGATCTACATTGAATTAAGAAATGATATCATGTTCACATTAAGTCAGTTAATTATTTAGGCTCCTGAGAAGATCTAGATAAATGTGTTGCTTTGGAGGTGAAATCAGTTTACAGGTTCTGTTAGAAACCCTCATTCACAATCATAATTGATATTTGTGTTAGCCCAAATTACAGGAAAAAAAAAATGTAATATACACCAATCGGCCACAACATTATGACCACTGACGGTTTAAATAAATAACACTGACCATCTTGTGACAATTCAGTTTCCTGCTGGGAAACTTTTGGACCTGGCACTCATTTATGCAGATATGTACCACCCACCTAGACCAGAACAGGCACCCCCACCCCATAGCAATGACACTACCCCCCACCATCAACCTTCTTTTGCGAGACACCACAGGACACGCTCAAAAGGTCCATTTTCATTCTCTGATGAGTCACAACTGTTTTGGAGGCACAAGAGAGACCTACACAATATTAGAAAGGTGGTCATAATGTTATGCCTGACCGGTGTACACTATTTACATATGACTTTGACTTGTGTTTGTGTGCGCCTATATTGTGTGCTGCATTCAAATGAAACTCGCGAGTGTGTGGTTACGACACCGGAAGTCCTGTACACAAAATGCAAAAGTTGTAAGAAAACAGTAACGTTTTGCCAAGCTAACAACTGGGTAACTTAAAGTGGGATATGCAAAGGTGTGAAGAAAGAAGACTTACCATATGAAGGCAGCACTTGCTTTGCGTGATACTAAAAAGGAAGTAGCTTAAAGGCACTTGCTGCCTTCAATGGGGGCGTGTTTATGTGTCCGGGACAAAAGTCCATATGAACGGCCTTCATTATGCCTTTGTATTTCCTACTATAAGTTACCTGGTTGTTAGCTTGCTAAAATGTTAGCATCAGAGGTTTTTAGACACCAACAGTTGCCTAGCAGCGGTGTAGCTTTGCAGCTAAGTTGGCCCGCTAGTGGATGCGCCAAGAACTGGTTGTCTAGGTAACCCTCTTGGATATTTCCCACCCCAGATGGAAACAAGCAGAATTTAAACTTATTGGTAAACGTGAGGTAAACTTGAGCTGCCATTGGTTCTCACCTAAATACGATCAGCTGTCACCTCAAAGCTGAGTTCAATTTTTACTTGCCCATTTTTTTTCTCTCCGACCACTTAACTGAATTTAATTAATATTTTGTGGTTTCTTGTCGCCACACCACAACTTCCTTGTGTACATGTTCTTTTACAGCTCGTGTTTACAACACCAGCGTTTTTGCAAGCAGGACTCTTCCCATGTCATAACCCCAAGCCCCCCCAGTTCAATCTGCAGGCAGCATTTGGCCATCGATGATAGTGCCCTCAGCCCCAGGCCTGTACTCACATCCCCCGATCCACAGACTTGTTAGCAGACATGTCGTAACCAGAGGGCACATGGAACTCCACATCGCCAATTGTCAGGTTTATAGCCTTCGACTGTGTGTTGAGGAACCTGTTAAATTTGAAGCAGGAGAATTCATGAGCAAACATAACTAATTTAATTTAATTAAACTGAATTAAAGTAACTTAGGGATAAATCATCTTCAAATGTTTTACTGTTTAAAGACCCAGTGTGTAAAATGTTTTATCAGCAGAAAGGACCCCTTAATTGACCAATCAAACACTAGTTCTAATTAGGGCTGAGTGTCTGCCAATGTAGGTTCTCCTAAATACCTGCAAGTGCAAACTACAATCTCACCACTAGAGGTCACTCCATCCTACACTCTGGCCCTTTAAACATAAATCCTAGGTTGTAACCTTTAGATTAAATTCATTTTACCGCACAACAGGATTCCCGTCTTCGCTTTTCGTCACGTGGTCGTTCACCTGATTGAATACACAAATAGCCATATCAATGACATTTTCACTGTTCATTTGAGCATTGTTAGTTACTGCAAATATTTTGACTTTAAACCCTTATACAAGTTTCTCTAGAGATTATCTATAGTAATTTTTTTTTGATTTAACGTCTTACTGTGAGTAATATGTCCTACATTAACACAAAGCAATATGACTAATATTTGATATGCCTTTCAAAACTGATAAATACTGTGGAGGGGCACTCACAAGTTTGCACGTGACATTGGGAGCCTGGTAGAACAGGACGAGACTGTAGGCCTGCTCCTCTGCAAATGTCTCCGTACAATGTGAGGGTCCACCCTCGTGGATGATGTCAATCTTCAGGTTCTTGCTGGCCGCCCCCAGTGGGATGGTCTCATAATTAGGAGGGTCCTGACAAACAGGTTCACACAGGACATTCACATCAAATCACACCTTCATGTTTAACGTCTGATCTGACAAAACCAGAGAATAAACTACAGGTTGTGTCACTCTGTATTAAAATATCTGATGTCAGTATTTAAAGTTTTTATTTATTGGTAATATTTTGAAAACTCACATATTTTTATTACTAATCTGGTTTACATGTTTTAAAGCTCGCCTCTTTCATGCATAGCTTGGCCAGGAAACAAACGTTTAAGCTCACTGAGGCATTTCCTAGTTCAATAAGCTTAATATGACTGATTGAAGATGGTGACAGGGAGATCTCTGGGAAATAGTGAATACACAACTCTAAAAACTTCAATATGAACATATAAAATTGCCTGAAATCAGTGAATAGTAATTAAAGACTTGGTTTTCCTGGGTACCTGAAGGTATTTGATCGGGTCTGGAAACAGGTTGCTGCCATCGATCTTCACCTGGAGGTCTTCATTTACGAGGTTTACAACCTGCAGGAGGCTCTTCCCTGCTGGTGCGGGATCCACCACGGTTTTCTAGCAGACAGATATCAGCGTAGTAGAGATGAGAATAACGGAGATCGCAGACTTTTTTGTAATTTATTATCACATTGTCAAGATTTTTTCGGTTAACTGAACTTTCACAGCTTTCACAATTGCATTAAAACACATAGGAATGGCTTCAGGAGATTGCTTTGGAGAGTATAATGCATATATCCTTGCATCCCATAGGAAAAGAATAAAACTAAATAACTAAGATACAGAGTTTGCCAGAACAATAATAATAATAATAATAATGTTAAGTGTCTATGTTTGCAAAACATAGCTCCAATCAAAATGCTTAAGTTTATATAAGGAATTACCGTTTTTTTACAACCTGGACCTTATTTCTGGCATAAAGTTAAATTTTTTTACTCACCTATATAACTTTAGTGTCATTTGGAGTCGTTCGGAAGATATTTAGATCCAGCAGAGCACCATGTACATCCATATAGTGAGAGTGAATGGGGCACCGAAATGCAGCCTCTAAATAACACATTGTCTGTCACGAAACTCGTTCATTTCACCAATATTTAGTTATGATACGCTAGTGCCATTCCCCGCTGAGCCCAGAGTTACCTGTTATCTATTCGCGGACGTGTGGCAGTTTGTTGTTCTATGGCCAGCTGTTCTTCTCGCTGCCTCCACATCCTCCTTTCAACAAGCTGAGAGATGACATCTTCCAGGTCAGAAGTTAGTAGGTTGGTCTACAGACCCCAGATGATGAGAACAGCTAACTCTGGGCTCAACAGGGAATAGCACTAGCGTATCATAACAAAATATTGGTGAAATGAACGAGTTTTGCGGCAGATAATGTGTTATTTAGAGGCTGCGCTTCGGTGCCCCATTCACTTCCATTATATGGATATACGTGGCGCTCCGCTGGATCTAAATATCTTCTGAACGACTCCAAATGGGCATGAGTAAATAAGTAAATAGTTCTGGTGAGTGCAAGCGCCTTTCTGTAAAAAGAGACGATTACTGCTCATACGTACCACAACGTTCACCTCCACCAGAGTGGCCGCTACGAAGGCCAACGCGGCAAAGATCATTCCTACGGCCATCTTCCTTAGAGGCCTGGAGGCAGAGAGAGAGAGGAAGAGTTGCTTTAAAGAAGGCATTTGTTGTTTTTCTGACAGTAGTTTCACTTCTCCTTTCATTACAAGTAAGCAACACAATCTGCATTTATTTTACGTTGCAGACAAAATAACAAAAGCCTCTCTGCGTTTTACAAGCATTTAGCCACCAGTCAGTGGATTTACCTTTGCAAATATGCACTGCATGTGTGCAAATGTGAGCAAACAGTTCCCCTTAATTGTTAACTGGTTAGTCTGCTGCTGCGTTATCTCTGGATATAAACGTCAGGGCACATGTCTAATTCACCCACTTTAAGAGGCTCGGTTCAAATGCCCATGACAACAGTAGAGACGGGCGTTTCCAAAACAGCAGGCCTCTACTCACGTGATCTTGATCCTGCAAAGGCCAACGAGAGGATATATGGCGAGGTCAAAGATGGGCACAAAGATGAGAATCATCAGAGCGTTCAGCATCTACGCAACAGACAAGGAGACAAGAATGCACCTTTAAGTGACTCTATAAAAGCTCAATAAAAGCCGTAAAATCATTAAGGCTCGAGTTGAACGTGAATAAAGAGGCTGACGCTGTAACGCCGTGCTTGTAAAGTGATGCGCGATGGCGGTGATAAGCGGCCATAAAGGTGTTTTCAAGAGAAGGACAGCAACGATCGTGACAGGCATCGGTGTTGTTTACTGCTCTACTAGAAATGTCCTGCTGTGGTAAGAGGTGAGTGGAAAAATAAGTGAATTATAAAAGAGTTGTTAAAACCTGCATGTGGACAGAGCCAAACCTTTATTGTACTCTATTTGAAATTAAGCAATGGCTATAAAGGGAGAACTTTCAGGTTTTTATGAGCAGTTTTTAAGACAACGTGCATGGTAAACTTCCATCGATCAGGCATCACATTATCACCACCCTCCTGATATTGTGTAAGTCTCGGGCTTCCAAAGAAGTTGTGACTCGAAGAATGGACATGGGTCTTCTGAGGGTGTCCTGTGGTGTCTGGGAACAGGATGTTGTTAGTTGGGGGCCTTTGGATCATCCCACAGATTCTTGATCAGTTTGGGATCTAGTGAATTTGGAGGCCGTCCAATAAAACAAAGAGTACTCGTTGTGATAAATGTTTTACAAGTGGTAGATGTCTGTCCTTGGATTTTAATCCATATTTTGTCCACTTTTCTAAACTCGCACTCTCTATTACTCTCCCTAGCCTTTTGTTGAATGCCTTCGGCCTGGAGCTGCACGTTTCCCCATCTGTCATGCTGACCCCATAAACTCTACCCAGTGCTCAGTCAAGCATAATTCTCCGCTCCGCTTATGGTACTTCATACGTTATTTTTATGCCAATCCACTCACCTGTAATGTAACTACTTACATTATTTACATGTGCAGTATTCTGCCTCTTATTTATTCTTCAACAGTGTGTGTATTAGTACACGCTATACCCACTAAGCTTTTCTACTATTTATACTTTGAATGGAGGCCAAATCTACAATTTGCATCCATTATCTCCCATTTATCACCTACAATTTATTTATCTGCTTGCTCCTGCTGCTCTCTTCTCCTGCCTTCCAGTATATCTCACCTCTTTTTTTATCTGTCTCTTCACCCAGCAAGCCTTAAACAGATGGTTGCCTTCATAGGATTGTTTCATTCTGTTAAAGAGGTCGCCCCAGTGCTTGCTCTGGGGGTTTTAGGCCCTGGGTCTGGGTAAAGTACCGCTTTGATCGTCATCAGAAATTGAATTGTCACTGTCCACGTCCAAACGTTTACATAACCGTGATTTAGTTCTCGATGTCCTTTTTGTTTTCTTTGATAATTGAGCATGATGGTAAAATAAAATATAGTGATTTTTATATTACATAGATTACTGCAAGCTGTAAAACATCTAGTAAACTCAACCCGTTACAAAAGTCAAAAATTAACTTCGGACCACATTATAGTGCTTTACTGAAGCACAGGAACAATACACATTCATCGTAAACCGTGCACAGTATCGACAGTTGAGTTGGAGTGCAAGGAGGAAACTAGATTTCCACCTTTTTCTCATTGTATTCTTAATTTTTTATTTTTTATTAAGCTGCCAAATAGAGACACATACCTGCATCTGGTCAGGCTTAACAACAAAGTTGTCTCCCTGCAAGAAACAAGACAAATACAGGTCATTCACTTAAACTTTAACTACATAAATCCAAACCTGACGAGTGCATGATTTATCACGGCCATAAACGCCGTTATTTAACCAGTGTAAAATGACAAGTTGCAGCATCACAACCGATATCACAGTGCAGACGCATCATCAGCTTTTTGAAATTTTGACATTATTGCTTTATGGAACAGAGAGTCTTACAAAAGCCATGTTCATCCTTGTGGCTTGAAGCGTCCAGCGGGAACCCTGCAAGAGACGAAAGAACCGTTACTGTCGAACTAGTTTCTGGCAGCGTATCGCCCCGTCGGCTCTGCAGAACGACCGTTCAACCGCAGCACACGATACTCTTTTGTTTTCCTGGTGGACATTTTACATGCCTTCCATGGAATTCAAGGAGTTCTCCCTACGGTTCTTAATCAGTGAGATTAAACAAACAATGGTTTCAGGAGGAGCGTCAGTCGGGAATGTTGAATTTAGCCCTGTGGTTTTTCAGACGGCTTTGTTGGCCGGACTAGAAGATAACAGATAGTTTTGTGAGAGGGCCGCGTGTCAAGGCATTGGCGTTGAGCTGGCCGAGAAAGGCGGTCATGATCCCATCGTTCAAAACTTGTCTTTTTATTTTTTAATTCCTCAAAATGAGTAGTAGTTGAGTATTAATGTGTTTTCCAGGCATTTTTTGAGTTCTGAATTATTCGATGCCTCTCATGACATTAAATCTTATTTGTTTAAGCCGTACAAAAGACTGGAGTTTCCGCTTGGTTTGCCTGACAACTGCTCCAAAGGCCAATTGACATGCCATTCATTTTTGTGGATAAAAAAAAAAAAAACTAAGTGAAATCAAAGAACTTGGACTTGAAGCTAACAGAATCAGAGTTTTTAAGATTCATCAGGAGCAGACCATGAACGCAATCTGAACCAAACTCCTGGTCCGTCGCGATATCCTCCGCTAACTTTATCACATTCAGTTTTATGTCATGGTGTGAAAATATCAAGGCTGTTGTGATAGACAGTTGAGTCTTTAGTCTTCCTGTACCTGCTGATCGAACAGAGCCCAGAACATTGGCAGGGGGATGTAGAGCACCAGAACCCGAAGAACCATCTTGATCTCTTGGATGAGACGTTTCTGTTGGGGCACAGACACGCACATGGGATTGATTGTCGCTGCAATCAAGGCGCAGAAATTGCACGGAAGAGTCAACAACGGGAGCACTCTGTTATTACCGAGTACTTCTCCTCGGCCCAGTCCAGCCAGTGCTCCTTCGACTTGTCATACTTTGACTTCCTCCAGCGGTTTTTGATCGCAAACTGTAAACAAAAAAATTCAGAAACGGGATTAGTGTCTGCAGCAGGTTATTAAATCTTCGGGTAGTGCCAGGGAAAAGTGCGAGGTGACTCACCCCGATGCAGTTGCAGACTTGCAACAGGATGTTTCCCTGGGGAGGAGTCCTCTTGTATAGACCGCTGCCAGCGATGAACACAACTGCGCAAGACAGATGCAGAGTTAGAGTGGATTCAGGGGAGTGAAGACATCAGTTTGCGTTAGTAGCTGTTGTGCAATCCTTTGCTCCACTTGTTATACTTGCTATGATAACATGGTCTTAATATTTCCTCTAAACAACCAATGAGAAGAAACAGCACAATCTAACGGTAATTTGTCTTTTAAGGACGTATCATCCTCTAACTGGGCCTTATGAAGTGCTATGAGGTAATAAATCGTAAAATGCTGTAAACACGATTCAGGCCTCTAACACTAAAAGCTCCTACGTCGTCTCACCCTCGCTGTGGCCTCTCTTGTATTAAATCACAGTTTGTTTTCACAGCGAGCGGTCAGCCAGGCATGAATCCCATAAGGATGAGGGGTGACAGGGACTCAAAGGCAGACACAACTGACTGTCAGGATGTACGTACGTAGACGGGCCTGGATCAAGAGGAAGCCCAGCCTTGTATAAACACAATCTCAGCAACCAGATCGCAGCCTGAACTGGAGCTCGGTTTCAGATACGTGACAGTTATAGCTGATATAAGCTGATTTTGCAACTGTGTCGTTATTAATCCATCTTCTAGGGAAGTAACAGAAACTTACACAGTGTTTTTTTTTTAGGCTGCATATTCTGACCCTTACTTATCTAGACTCACATTTACCCTCATAACAAACAACAGCCTTGTGATATGCCAAATGTGTCAAGTTCAAAATACACAAGTTATCTATCTTGGGTCTCAGTCCAAAAAAAGACAGACTGTATGTTATATGGATCAGAATGCCCAGATTCTCAACCTCATGGTAATCCCAAGATCTTAAGTAAAGGCCACTGGATTTAGGATATGCCCAGCAGGATTTATACGACAAACATTATTTCCGGGGTCAAGACTAAACTATAGCTTTTGTCGTTTTCTTTCCATATTATCTAAAATGTAATAAATAACTTAAAATTGAGTGCATCATTTGTGCAACTTTGAAAAATATAGTATAGTAGATCTATATAGCTCATGAGGCTAGCAGCTCAATAGTATTGGCTATTATCACCCCCAGTATTCAAATTGAATATTGTCTCCGCCCCTTTTTGGGGATACCCAAAAAGCACTTGCCATAGACTTGTATTTAAAATAATGGTACAAGAACAAAGACACAATGTTAAGTAAATTAACAGTACGCATATAACAGAACAATCGTGATATATTGAAAAAAAAAATATTTGATCCTTCGTCTGTCATTAAAGTGGTGCAATAACTCCACTCAATGCTCAAGAAATCTATTTTGACCTTACTAAGTATCCAGGTAAACAAATTACCTGTGAAATATTTTACTTTGCAGTACTGCTCAACGAATAGTATGCTAGCTAGCAATATCATTGTGCAATGATAACTGAATTAGCTGCGCTATACATTAGCTTGGTTTGTCTAGCCCAGTGGTTCTCAATTATTTTCTGTTAGGCCCCCCTTAGGAAGAAGAAAATGTCTTGGGTTTTGAGTGACTTTCCTTTGTCTTATTATCTTCCTCTCTTACGGCCTTTCTTTTCATCCCTGTCAAATATTTTTTTCCATGTTCCCTCAGTTTGTTTACATCGCTTACCGCTGGCTCTGTTAAAAAACACCATAGAGCTAATAGTGCGCACAATGAGAGCGCCACTGCCACCTACTTTCTCGATGTGCAATTACACTTTAATCGAATACAACAAGAGCAAGCACTCGCGCCCCCTCAGGCATTGCACGGCGCCCCCCCAGGGGGGCGCGCCCCACTATTTGAGAAGGACTGGTCTAGCCTGAGCTCCTGCCATTAGCTGTTAGTAGCATTCAAATAACCCAGGCTCACACCAGTAATATGGTCTGGAAAATGTAGGCACCAGGTTTGTTTGAGGAAGAAGAATGTGTGACAAGCTACAGGAAATTTATTGATTATGAAAGCTAGTGGACTTTGTTCTCTGGCAACCATGCATGTTTGTGCAAACTTTCTTGACACTCCATTTCTTTTGAATTCCATGTCGCTCAGGGTATAGAGGGAGAGTGTTACACAGGTTTGATTTTTGATCATATTGTGGAATAATCTATTACAGTGGGACAGACACTCACCTAAAGCCACTATCATCAAAACTGCAGGAACCCCAAAGGCCAGAGCATAGCAGTCACCACCGAAACACTGCACATCACCTGCAGGAGTCGAGGTTAGTTATTCACGTGACAGGCCTCATTGGTACGCAACACATTTTGAACATTAAGAATGTGAACGCTCACCTCTCAGTACGGGCGTAATCAGCGTTGACAAGAGGCTCCCAGCATTGATTGACATGTAGAAAATGGAGAAGAATTTCTGCCTCTCGCTGGTCTGCAGGTGATCAATAAACAATCAGGAGTTCAGTGCTACGTTCTCCATTTTCACATATATTTTACCCAATAACAATTTGGTTGGCTAATGTGTTAGCAACGCGTTTCAAATGTGTGGTACGGTAATATCTGGCTTTTTAGCTTCAAAGCGCTTCAGTTTGTTTGTCTGCTCTCGCAATGATGTGACATTGATGAGCATCGAGTAAACAGAAAAAATTCTCACATGCACACATGTTGATACGTAAAATGTACCGCACCTAAATAATACATTAACAGCTCTTGTTGACGAGCCTTGAAGAAAGGCCCTTTGATTATTGTCAAAGGTTTGGTAATAAAAGCTTTACAAGACAAATGAACTATCAGACTTAACAACAACACAAGGTCAGACCAGTTTTGATCTGAAGAAGTGCTTTATGAAACAAATAACAAGTTGTTCTACTGAGAATAAAGCTATATTTATGGATCCATGAATCTATGCCATGGATACACCATAGCTCCACCACAGGTACATCATAGGTACAACATTGGTATGCCATAGGTATGCCATAGCTCTATATGTACACGACTAATTGATTTAGTCTAGTTTCCTCGTTGCATTTCTCACAGACAGTGCAAACATTTGAAAAAGAGAACCTTACATGCTCCTCCTCAAACTGGTCTCCTCCAAATGCTGCCACGCAGGGTTTGATTCCACCGGTGCCGAAAGCTATGAGTATCAGCCCTACCATAGACAGGGCACTGAAACACACACACACAGAGCAGACAAAATGTATAGTATAGGGATTATTAGGAATATTTCTAGGGATTATCGTTATTAATATGGAATATTTCCTGGGTCTAATTCTTAATTTGTGCTAAAGTGCACCAAATATCCAGAGATTTGCAGCTGACAGTTGGTCGCTAGGGAAAGTTTCAGGGTCTGGTTGCCCTAGTAACCACCCTGTATATTTCCCACCCTGAATGTTTCCAAATGAAACTAATAAATCATAGAAATGTTGTTAATATATGGACGGAGGTTCCTCTTTGGGGTTCGCCAGTGGATTTTTTTGGTGTAATGAATCAAAGTCATGGACAGTAAATGTTTAGGGAAACCAAACTTCTAGGCTTTTGAATCAATTCCCACACCTCTACTGTTGACTGATTCAAAAACCATACATGGTGTTATGAGCGACCGAATACTTACATGTGCACGTCCGTGTTTCCCACGGTGGGAATGGCTCCCACCGACTTGATCACATGGCCGATCACGTAAATAATGGACAGGTAGATGATGGTCCTGTTAGGAGCAAACAGTGGCTTATTATGTGCAGTCTGTGTGTGTGTGGTCAGACTGATTCATCTCCACTAACGGGTAGTGTTTGTCAGAGCAGTCAAAGCTCCTTGGTTAAAGGCATGAGATACGCTGCATGATGTAGCGCAAACCACCGATGGTGATTCAACTACAGACACATGGTGGACACAGTGTGTTGTTAAATGAGACATGAAAATGAGATCACTCTTTCTTTTGAAATAATGTGAATTAACAAATTTAGTACGTGATGCTTACAGAGGAACTACTTTTTACAACCTGGACCTCTTTTCTGGCATAAAATATAATCGTTTACGCAACCATATAACTTTTGTGTAAATTGTAGTTGTTTGGGAGATATTTAGTGTGTATATCCATATAGTGGGAGTGAATGGGGCACCGAAACGCAGCCTCTAAATAACATATTATCTACCACAAATAAATTTCACCAATATTTTGTCATCAACCGAGCTCTGTAGATCGACCTATAGACCCCGGATGACGTCATCTCTGAGAGCTGAGTGCACCTGCAATGATCGACTTGTTTACCTGTAATTTGCTACTGCTAGTTTTTTGCAACATGGCTGAATATTTTTCAGATTCTGAGGTTGTGCACGAACCATAGCAATACACCAGATGACAATAACAGGTTACTCCGGAGTCAACGGGGAATAGCAGTAGCGTATCATAAAAAAATATTAGTGAAATGAACAAGTTTGGCGGCAGATAATGTGTTATTTAGAGGCTGTGTTTCGGTGCCCCATTCACTCCCATTATATGGATATACGCAGATCTAAATATCTCCCGAATGACTACAAATTACACAAACATTATATGGATGAGTAAATTCTCGTATTCTATGCCATAAATAAGGTCCAGGTTGTGAAAAATAGTAGCTCCCCTTTAACCCACGTGTTATGTTTGTTTCTAAGGAACAGCAGTGATGTTCCTGGGTCAATTTGATTTATTTAGTGCAACTCTGCGCTCACAATTCACTAGTTTTTCCATGAAAAATGCATGTTTTTTTTCATGTAAACTGGAAAGACCTACATATAAAATCCAATAATTTTACTTGACATTGATTTTTTTATTTTATTTTATTTTATATGACATTATTTATTTATTTATTTATTTATTTTTTATAGGGTGGCGGTAACTCAACATGACAAAACCTCTTTCATTTCAGGATTAAATTGACACCCACTTGAATTTTCCGAGCCAGGAGTCGGCGATAAGAGCGCCCAGTATAGGTGTGAAGTAGCAGAGGCTGCTGAAGGCGTGGTAGATAGCCGTGGAGAGATCCTTGTCCCAGTGCAGGTACGTGAGGAAGTAGAGTGTCAGCACCGCTGTGATCGCACACACACAGAGACAGAAGCTTGTGACTCACATGGAAAGACCAAAATGCATCGCAACGTCTCAGCGAAACATATTCTACAAGTGTCTGACTGATGTGGAGCCTCTGAATCCTATAACCCTTCGTGCACTGCTGGGGGTCAGTCATTCTTAATTGAAGTTTACGCCAGTTACGGACAATTCTGTCACATGACCTGGAACAATCTACTGGGATTTAATAATAACTGAAACCAGACATGAGCTGCGTCCTGTCAGTCGCTCTGTCATTCCTCAACTCCAAATGAATGCCAAATATACCAGATGTGTGAAGCAGAATGTTTTGGGGGCGATGACGAATATTTATATGAGACTTTCCCAGACATAAAATAAGTATGTTTGGATAAACAGTTTGGTTGATTTAAATATTCAAGGTACTCGGGAGGAAATTAAACTCACAAACAGGAGTCACACGGCTAAAGCTCATACCGTTCACTGAGGAACAACAAAACCGGTCCCGCTGCACAAACTCTGCACAGTTTATTTGACAGCAACCTCTTTATTCCAGGCTGACTTCCCAATGCTTTCCCCCCAAGCTTCCAGCTAACTCCCACGGTATTCCTGCACAGATGGAGTTCACAGTTTGCCGACTGAAACATGCAGTTTGTACACACTGAATGTTTTACTGCTGCGCGCTGGACGCTCACGCTTCAGGAAATTGATCTGGAACGAAGGTGAATATTAGTTTGTCCTTGTTTATTTGCACTGTAAATTAAATATTTGCGCACGTTAGTATTCCGCACTAAAATTAATCAAGTGATAATGAAACTAAAACGTGTTTGCATTCATTCACAGACGTCTCAACCCAACTTTACTTACAGAGCACTTTAAAAACAACCACAGCCGAAAGACGGTGCTGTACACACTGTGATTGTGCGTTTATGGTTTTATAGTTTTTAATCATTTGTCTTGTGTTCTGCATAAGACAAATGATTAAAAACTATAAAAGTATAAAACAACAAAACGATAAAACAATAAAAACGATAAAAGCAATAAATAAGAGCAGGGTCTCATGTTGGGTTGAAAGCCAAGAAGTGAAAATGGGTTAGGGCTTGTCTGGGGCGGCTTGTCTGATGTGCAGTGGTAGGCCGTTACATCATTTGGGATCAGCTGACCTGATACATCGAGAAGAAGTGTAAGGATGGAGAAGATCAGGGAGGTAAGGCCGGAGCGAGACCGTTTAAAGCATATGTGGCAAACATAAGGCCCGGGGGCCACAATCAGCCCAAAAGAGGGTCTAATATGGTCCGCGGGATGAAATTACGAAGTGTAAAAATTACACTGAAGACATTAACTGCAATTTTTCCAATAAAAGTAACTGCAATTCCAAGTGTTCACGCATATGTGTGGACATAACAAGTGAGACCTAGAACTAAACACAAATTGCATTTATTTTTCTTAATAAATGTGGAGTTTAGGGAAACATTTGGAGATGATTATAGGTTAATACGCTATCGTGTTAGTGCTCCGGCCGCCCTTAACGTCAAACTGGGCTGCAGGCGGCCCCTGAACTACAATGAGTTTGACACCGCTGGTTTAAAGAGTCGAAGGCAAATGCAAGAATCTTAAAATGAACTCTAGAGTGGAGGGAGGCTAGGATGGGTGCAAGAAAGGGCTTCACCTTTTCCCAGCCGCCCCAAGCTTAAAAAAACTGCACCACCCGACCCAATTTAAAATCACCGTCGATCTTAAAACCCAACTTTGAGACTGCTGGTTTTGCACGAAACTGACAAGGGGCCCAAATCGACTCGTAAAAGCCAGCCGACATGAACTCGTGTGGGTTTCTTCTCCACGGTGAGTTTAGGAACTGATTGAAGTAACGTGACAGGGGCGGACATGTGAGTTTAAGTGAGGTCATGTGAGGGGAAGAGAGAAACTTTATCTGTCTGTACCAGGCTCTCTGGTACATTGCTCTTCTTTAACTTGCAATGTTTGAAAACCAGAACATCGTCGCTCATGAAAAGTTCTCCGGGACGTTTCACAGTTCAGAGACAATCTGTGAAATCAGACCCCTGCTCTTTGGTGTCATCTGTTATACATTTCTACCACCACCACCATCACCACAAACCATGCAGCCATACCTTTCATGCCATAGTAGGAGAAGCGTTCACAGAACTCGTTCACCACTATGAAGCAGATGCTGAGCGGGTAATTGGTCCCGCATAGTTTCTGAAAGGAAAAAAAGACACTTTGGATTTACAGGATGACATCTTAAATAACATCACGAGAAATTAGATAGATTTAAAAAATAAAACTTTCACTTTCTTGTCAATACTTTCACAATCGCTAACAGAGGATTGTGCAACATGCTGCCGTGAAATGGGTGGAATGTAACCGATGCGTTCTTCCTGTTTGTCACTCTCATGAGATACTGGAGTTAATCATTACGCAGAAATAGAAGTTTCATAGATTCCTCTGATAAGAGCAGATAAACTGATGAAAATGTCCAACATGCTCCTGTGATTAAATCGCACGGCCACGGTTTCGCACGCGCTTGGATTTCTGTCACCGCCATCGTGGTTAAATTCCACCCGCTTTCATGCATTTCATGGCCTTTCATTTTCTTTCTCTCTTAGCTGAAACCTATACGTGCGTGTTTTCCTGCAGCTTCTGGACAAATCCCACTTCTTACTTCCCAGCTTTTTTTCTGTTTT
Source organism: Planiliza haematocheilus (assembly GCA_005024645.1). Classification (NCBI taxonomy): domain Eukaryota; kingdom Metazoa; phylum Chordata; class Actinopteri; order Mugiliformes; family Mugilidae; genus Planiliza; species Planiliza haematocheilus. The sequence continues at coordinate 957,803 of SRSE01000170.1, read as the reverse complement.
TCTCTGTAAACTACGTTCCTCTGCAGATGAGGCCTTTAAGTGGAGATCATTAAAGCAGCATCACATGACTGCTTTCCAGTTGTAATGTCAGTCACTTAGTCACTACGATAAAAAGGAAAGATGACTTCTCTGATTTCTGTCGTCACGAACGAATAATCTGAGACAAAACGGGGAATTTGAAGATGCAGCCTTTGTGATTATTTCAAAACACTGCCTCAACTAAACTTCTCACGAGCTGAATTAACTGAATAAAAAGATTTGTTCAATAGTGAAACTAGTCTTTAAATTGCAGCTCTGGCATGTACAGCGTAGAGTTGCTTGTAAATTCTGCGTTTTCCTCCTTCGTGCTGCTTTTTGTGCTACAGCAAAAAATATAATCGAGACATGCGACAGTGCAGGAATTCCTGAGTGCAACTTTAAGGGTCAGATGTGTTTCCTCACTTCTGTTTGTTTACCCGAGCGAAAGCAGATGTTGCATTTGTCCTGAGATTTTTTTTTTTCCTCTTTTAATTCTGGTTTTGTCTGCAGGTTTTAACGCAGACAGTTTAAAACTAAGGTTATCCGCTGAGTCGACTCCATTTATCCATGAGGATTGTGAGATATCAATCACTGTCACTTTATATCTCTCTGCCTGACTCTCAGCAGATTTCACGTTGACTGCTTCTTGAGCTGAAACACTGATGACAGTAAAGTCATCACAGCCAAATAAAGAAGGCATCTATGTGGTTTTTTTTATATAATTTGTTTGTCTTTCTCCTGCAAAACTAAGATTTGCTATCATGTCCCGTCTCCAAAAGGAGACAATAAGATGCATCAACTTTAAGCCTGCATGCGCCTTGCTCTTGGGGAGGGGGGAGTGCCTGTTGCATCAGCTCACTGGTGTGTTTTTTTGTCTAACCTAACGGTTAAAAGAGAGATGTTAAGCGGAGCAAACAACTCTGACTGCAAAAAAAAAAAAAAAAAAAAATGCATCTCCATTTCATTCACAAACATCTGAGGCGCCCTCGACTCTCCCGTGTGTGTCCGTGCGTTTTTCTCCAGCACAGAATTTCTTTCGTGTATAAAAAAAAAAAAACTTTTCCAACAATCAAAACGCAACAAAACAAGCTAAAAAGTATTTGCACACTTCGCGTAACTGCGGCATATTTACCTTGGAGGGCATGTTGAGTAGCTTGCTGGAGAGATTTGGGATCTTTACTGGCGCATCGGGGAGCTCCTGTTCGGCATCCAAGTCCGTCCCACTCTGTTCCGCTCTAGTGTGAAACCTCGAGCATTTATGCTCTTAAAGCCGAGTTAAAAGTTAATATTCCACCACAGAACTTGGACTTGTTACCCCAGGAGAAGCAGCGGGCCTTCACAGCTCGGGATTAATTCTAAACAGAGCAACAAAAAAAAATGTCACTCGGATGAGGATTGTTTTGTTTTTTTCTCCTAAACGCAAGCCAGCGTTGGCATTTCACTCACTTTCTAGCGGTGGAGCAGGAGGTCCGTTAGCTGCCGTAGTGAAGCGGGGACCAGAGGCTGCTGCATCCTCTCTGCTTAAGTACAATGGAGCTGTTGTTACGCTCGGCCGCAGACCTGCCTGCCTGTGGGATGGGGGGGTCAAAGGGAACTGGATGTGCCGGTCAAGATGCGTCTCTGATCCGCATGAATGAGCGCATCGCTAAGTTTATGTAAATTCACCCTGTGTGTGTGTGTGTGTGTGTGTGTGTGTGGTATTACTCATGTTGTATTACTCACGCCTCTATTTTGGACACATAAAAGAAAATGATGGGTGTCTTTTTATTTGTTTGTTTGTTTAAGTCATGGGTCCAAACTCTTGCAGAATATTAGATGTGGGGCCACTTGTCTTGACCCCACATCTATTTCAAGGTTTAACCTGGCTGGACTTTTAGAGAATGCACTGACAATGGTCCAAAAGTTAATTTTCTTGTGTTCAACTTGAATCAGGTGACGTTAACAAACATAAATAAATAGTTGGTGATCAGTGTTTGCATCATAACCGAATTAAACCTTCTCTCTGTTTGGTGACTTCAATCGGTCACACCATAGATAATATAAAGATGGACGATGAAACTGCTCCTCAAAAGTGAACCCAAAGCAAACTAGAGCTCCCCCTGGTGGCTGGCTGCAGTATATGTCATAAGCTCCGCCCCCTCCATGTTAGTGGATGGGACTTGGGCCAAACACTAAAATACACGTCATATTTTTTTTTTTGTTTGGGCTGTTTTGCGTCATTTTAGCTAGTTAATATAATGTTATTGCATATTAAAGTGCATTAAAATTGTTTGGATAAGTTTCGTTTCAGTTAGTTATTTGATGATATAGAAACAGGATGTGACATAATGGTGACTACCAGTTGCCACTCCATTAAGCAGTGCTGTGGGACAGTGAGAGAAAAAACAGTGTATAATCCAACATTTGTTTGTAACTGATGGAGGTAGAGCAATTAAACAAAAAGTGAGTCTGTCTGGAAAAGTGAGAAGTCTGATTGGATCATGGTCAATTTGACCAATGGAAGTGGGGACGCATTGTCCATATGTATATACAGTCTATGCATCACACAGATTGGGGAACTGGAATGCATATGTATTCTTTTTAGCACAAGTGACTGACAGACACTTGTCAATAGTTTTGGCATTTGACCGTACACTCAGTACATTTCAACAGGTTATGGTAATGAAAAACGGTGAACAGCTGCAGCCTTTCTTTTGTTTTAGAAAGTACTCAACAGTGTGTTTAAAAAAAAAACACTTATAATATTTAGACATATTATTGTATTTCTGATGCATGGTCATCTAGGGAGAATTTTACTGTTGTATTTGGTCACAAAAGAACAACGTAGTGCTTTTTTTTTATCAGTGAACCTAATGTTTCTTGAATTTTAAAATGTAATTATATTTTGGGGAGAAGTTAATATGTTTTTTGAATGTAGTGGAGTAGAGACATCAGCGGTGAACAAAGAAAATACATTTGTTTTTTGTATTTATAAATGTTTAAACAGGTATGTATAGTATTATTTTTTAGTTAGTTATAATAATCATGCAATATTCTGTTAAACTTGCATATATTTAAACTTAGTTGACTCCTTCGTTGCTTTCTCATTACGTCGTCTGCGTCTCTTACATACAAGAGACTCTGTCAGGAGTTAGCTCAAAAACCACAAAGTAAAAAAATAAATCCTCTTCTCTAATCATATCTTAATGTCTGCTCAGAAGCTTTCAGCTGCGTCACACCCGCCCCATCAAGTGACAGAGTTTCCTCAGTTGTCATGGAGACGGCTCAGGTGCTGTGGACATAATTGGAGAGAGATGTCCTCGTAGACCTTTATGTGGCTGTTCATTGACTCCTGCGTCAGGACTCTGGACGAGTGACTGAAGGATTGACGACCTACTGCCAAGGTCATCAAGCAGCTGGGTCTAGATTTGATAGAAATAAATATGAAGGTGGTGGAAAAAGCCACGAAGCCTCTGCATCCCACTTCAGCGGGATAGATTTTTGCATTCCATCCTCATTGTTGTGCTTCTGCTGCTGGTCCTGTGTGGCTCAGTTTCTCATGCTCATAGGCCTCTTCAGCTGAATTCTCCCACGGGACTTTAAGCTCTACTATGTAGGCATCCTTCAGTGAAGAGGACCAGGTCTGGCCTAAGGGTGGTGGAGGCAAAGATATGCGCTAAGCCGCAACCTTGAAAATGTCGGACGACTGAAAAGAACCTGGAGAACACTTCCCAGTCCATGAGGGTGATTTGTCTTGTAAATGTAAATGCAAATACCACGTTGAAAGATAAGCCACCGTCTTATCGTGTGTTCTCCTTCGTGCAAACTGCCAGGACATAACTGAATGTGCAGGTTCAGTTGCTCACTCTTCCTGTCATGACTCAGATTTGCTGTAACTGACGAAAAACAGGATTCAAGTGTATTTGGGCTTTTTTAGCTCTTCACCGCAAGTTACTGTGACGTAGACGCTCTGCACTGATCACAGCAAACCACAACTGGACGGAACAGAAATGTCCAGTTTGTGCAAAGTCACAAAACTGAGGTTATGACTCTACAATGAATGATGCTGCCTGGGAAAATCTATCTGTACGGCCTGATGTCATGGATCGACGCCCAAACACTCATAGTAATGTGATAATAGTCACTTTGCGGTGCGCTGTTAGAGATGCTACTGGAAGTGGTAATTGTCTTTCTTAGCCATTTAAAAACCATATTTGGTAACGTCCCGCACACATTTTAAATCACCTCTCAGCGTGGTCGAGGCGCACCCAGCCATCCAGCGGAGATCTAGGCAACGTTCTCAGGTCAGATCAGGGTCAAATGTGGTCTCCAAGGTCCACCTCTAAGAGACTAAGATCGTTTAATATCTCCCGGAAGCTGCTGGACATGTTCTACCAGGCTCTCGTTGCCAGTGCCTTCCTCTACGCTGCAGAAGAAGAAGGACACCTCACAGCTGGACAAACTCATTCAGAAGGCGGCCGCTGTGGTAGGGAGGCAGAGCTGGAGTCAGTGGTGAGGATAAGGACCTTGAACAAACTCCAGTCCATTAAGGACAATGTCCACCACCCTCTACATGTTGCCACAATCAGGCTGAGAAGCTCGTTCAGTGACAGGCTGCTGTGTCCGTCCTTCTCCATGGACAGGGTGAGGAGGTCATTTGTCCCTCAGGGTATAAGACTCTACAGTGCCTCCCTGTCAGGAAACAACCAGACTTTGGTCATTACTGCCAATTCTGTAAAAAAAAAACTCTTCTTGCCTCCCTGTCAGGAAACAACCAGACTTTGGTCATTACTGCCAATTCTGTAAAAAAAAAAACTCTTCATATGCCGTACAATAACACTCTAGGACTGGAATTTTGAATTTCCAAGTAATTCAACCCCTGTTTGCTTGTCTAGGTGACTAAAGAACTATGCAAGGATACTGATACTATTGCTTTGTCACGATTTAACACAGGAAAACAAACACAGATAAGGACTAAATGAAAATATCGTGTAGTATCAAAACAAACCACAAGAGGGAAGCATTAGTCTACATCTGTTTCAGCCACTAACAGGCCACATATAGGAAATTACCACAGACTCCAAACCAGCAAAAACAATGCTTAACGTTTCAGGTTGGAGTTGGAGGTGTTTCTTTTGTGCTAAAAATATTAAAAACATTTTTAACTATATTTAATTACAAGGGTGTGCCTGGCCTCTCGCCTGAAGACAGCTGGGACAGGCTCCAGCCCCTCCCTCCTCGTGACCCGTTACATGAATTAATTATATTATATTATTATATTATATTATATTATATTATATTATATTATATTATATTATATAGAATTTGTTAATTAGGTGTATACTAGCACAAAATAATACAGTATATGTCGTCAGACATCAGATTCTGACTTCATAGAGACATTTCTATACCACCAACCAGCCTTACCGATTCATAGCTGAGCATCACCTTCATGTCCTTACTGCACTACATCTTTGGACGTCAGTCAACACAATCAGTCAAAAGCAAAAAATGCTATTTTTATTTCGATGTGGACTTTTGTTTTATTTCATTTAGTCTCAAGTTTTAACTTCGTCGGATAAAACGTCAACAAATTAGGATGAAGGTCAAGGGTCAAAATCATTTTCTCAACCTCTTCATTATACATTATACTCTTCCTATAAACCAGGGATCTTCAATGTTTTCCAGGCCAAGGAACCCCAGACTGATGGAGATAAGGAGCGGAGGCCCCCTACTTATGTATATGTGTATTTAAAGACATTTAAATATCGCAACCGCCCGCAGTACCTCGGGGGATCCCCTAGGGGTCGTGGATCCCCTGTTGAAGACCTCTGTTGTAAACCATTCAGATGTTATTTGTAATTTCTCCACAGAAATTACACAGTTGGTGACATTTTAATGACAAAAAAAAAAAGCGAAAATCCCAGTCATGGACTCTGTTACTGTTACCGTAAAGCTTTTTTATTTTTCTGTATGTACAAATACACAAAAATATGACAATACATATTTTCCTTTGGAAATCCATCACACTGTTAACTTTTAATATTTATAACAGTGAGTGTCTTTGTATATTTAAGATGGTGATAAATTAAAAATAAGCATTTTAAATGACTTGAAAGAAGAGGCTGGTCGTATTCTAAAGACCAACAAATGGGAATGATTGCTTAAGTTTCATATTTTATCACTTGTGCACGTGTTTAAGTCTTAATGTTCTCCCAGAAGAAAGTCTCTCCTGATTGAAAAAGCCTCTACATTAATAAAAAAGAATCAATGGGTTCGGGACTGATTGTCACACTCAGCAAAGTTTTCAAGAAATTGTTGGACACTGAATAACACCAGCCTCATCTTGTAAAGGGAGGAACAGTCTCATTGCACAAAGTATGTACTGACTACTATCAGTGTTTTCGTGGACGTGCAGTGGCTTGTTCTTTGACCAGCTGTTCCTCTCCGCCTCCGCGTCCTCCTTTCAACGAGCTCCACATCCATATACTCAAAACGTTAAGGACGTCCACCATCAACAAGACCAGGTCAGAGGTTAGTAGGTCAATCTACAGACCCCGGATGATGATAACCGATAAGTCTGGACTCAACGGGGAATAGCACTAGCGTACAAAATAAATTATTGGTGAAATGAAAGAGTTTCATGGAAGATAATGCGTTATTTAGAGACTGCGTTTCGGTGCCCCATTCACTCCCACTATATGGATATATGCAGATCTAAATATTGTCCATATGACTCCAAATGACACAGTTATATGGGTGAGTAAATGGTCGTATTTTATGCCAGAAATAAGGTCCAGGATGTAGTTCCCCTTTAAGCGTCTGGGTATATTTAAGGTGGTGATAAATTAAAAAATATGCATTTTAAATGACATTAAAAAGAAGAGGCTGGTCGGTATTAAATCTAAATGTTCTCCCAGAAGAAAGTCTCTCCTGAATGAAAAAGTCTCAAAAAACAAAAGATAAAATGACATTTAAAAACATATATTTTCAGTGGGAGTCAATGGGTCCAGGACCGACGGTCACACAAAGTTTTCAAGAAACTGTCAAACACTGAATAAAACCAGCCTCATCTTTTAAAGGGAGGAACGGTCTCATTACACACAGTATGTGTTGACTACTATCAGTGAAGACGGCTCTTAACCGTGACTGTGAAGAAAAATAAGGCTTGCAGCGTTTACTCTACATACTAACCCGCACTGTACAGCTTCTTCATTTGACTTGTGGTTTAAGTGCATTGCAGCCAGTCTTAGAGACAGTAAGGCAACACAGTGTAAATACTAAAGCGGCTCACTGAGAGGAAACTCCCGCCGCCGCTCTCAGCTCTTCACCTCTCCTGTCCATAAACTGAAGGTTGATCGGCGTAGCGGGGCAGAGCAGCGTCCTGGTCACCGGCTTCACTGTTTTCCCAGAAGGATCGGGCCTCACCTCAAAGCGCTTTATTACCTGTAGGAGAAAGAATACGGTTAGAAGGAGGGATTTAAATTTGAATTTATGTGAGGAACAAGAGCGTGATACAGCCTGAAGTTGTTAGGCAACTTAAATGTTATTTACTCGTCCAAATGCCAAAACTAACAATACAAGAGCACGCTGCTACGTGAACTGTCTGGGAAGTTACTACAAGTCAACAGCGCTTTCTGAATAAAGCTAAAAAGAAAATATTTGATTCCCTGGAAGCGAAAGCAGAGGCGGTTTGGTTCAGTGGGCTGAAAACCGCTGGTCTGGTTGTAAACAACGTAATAGTAAAACCTTCAGATTGAAGTGGTTTTATTTAAGTGTGAATTCTGAAGATTTTAATTTAAATAGATACACAGATCTGCAATAACATTAAAACCACTGACAGCTGAAGTAAACAACATTTACCATCTTGTGACAATTCAATGTTCTGCTGGGAAACTTTTAGACCTGGCATTCATTCATTCATGTGGATGTTACTTAGACATGTAGCACCCACCTAGACCAGACCAGGCACCCCCACCCCATAGCAATGACACTCCTTGATGGCAGCAGCCATCCCCAGCAGGATGCAGACACATGAAGAATAGCACAAGGTGTTGACCTGGCCTCCAAATTCACTAGATCCCAAACTGATCAAGTATCTGAGGGATGATCCACAGAGGCCCCTCCCCTCAAAGACCCCCCGACTAACAACATCTTGTTTCCAGACACCACAGGACCCCCCTCAGAAGGCCCATGTCCATTCTCTGATGATTCAACTGTTTCGAAGGCACAAGGAAGACCTACAAAATATCAGGAATGTGGTCATAATGTTATGCCTGATTGGTGTATTTTCATTACTAGAATATTGGGCTATGCTAACGTGGGGAAACGTAACTGCAGATGACTCACAGCTAAGACATTTAACCTGTTTCAACTCCTCCCCTATGGAAGACGCTACATGTTAAGCTCTGCATGTTAAAACAACAAGTCACAAGTCCTTTCCTACACCATCTGTACATATCCTCCTTTCCTCTTTTCTCTGTGTAACTACAACAAGAGCAATGTGCAGGTCAGATTTCTTGTATGTGTGTGGCACTAGGATATTATTTCTGCAGCTTCACGTGAAAAGCTATTAACTGGAAAAAAAAAAAAAAACACGAGCCGGCTTTTTTTTACGAAGCAGTTACAAGATGATATAATGTGTTTGTCTGAGAGCTTTGCACTTAGCGCTATCGACCGTTTCTGGTTTACTCTGGCAGCAGATCAGCTTTGAAATGTTAGATGAAGAGCTGCACACCTCCAACTTCTGTCACTGTGTCCTGCGGTCATGCCATGTGCAGAATAAAATGAGATCGCGGAATCATGGAGAAAGCGCAAAAAAAAATGTGTGACTTCTTGAAAATAAAAATAGCTTGTGGTGTGACTGTGACTTTTAGTATCTGAATGACGCCAACTGAATTAAAAGGGAGCTGCTGTTTTTTACAACCTGGACCTTATTTCTGGCATAAAATACGATCGTTTTTTCACCCATATAACTTTTGTGTAATTTGTATTCCTGCGTTAGATTATTAGATCTGTGTATATCCATATAGTGGGAGTGAATGGGGCACCGAAACACAGCCTCTAAATAACATTATCTGCTGCGAAACTCGTTCATTTCAACAATATTATTATCGTACCCTAGTGCTATTCTCCGCTGAGTCTGGAGTTACCTGTTATCATCATCCAGAGTCTGTAGATTGACTTACTAACTTCTGACCTGGATGATGTCATCTCTGAGCGCCAAGCGCACCCTCAACGGTCGGCTTGTTTACCTGTAATTTGCTGCTGTCTACAGTCCTCGGCTGATGACAACAGGTAACTCTGGACTCAACGGAAATAGCACTAGTGTACAATAACAAAATATTGGTGAAATGAATGAGTTGTGTGGCAGATAACGCGTTATTTAGAGGCTGCGTTTCGGTGCCCCATTCACTCCCATTATATGGATAAACACAGATCTAATTAACTCCAGAAGGTATATGGGTGACTAAACGACCATATTTTATGCCAGAAATAAGGTCCAGGTTGTAAAAAACAGTAGTTCCCCTATAACTTCTCAAATATCAACTTGTAAAAATAAAAAATGTTAAAAATACATAAAGATTAACAGAAAATTGACATGTTTAAACAGATTTTCTCACCCTGGACAGGAGGAGGTACATCTCAAGTTCAGCCACCCGCCGGCCGAGACACGCCCTGATCCCGAATCCGAAGGGCACCGACCCGAACGGGTGATTCTTGGTCTTGTCGTCTGTTCCCCTGAGCCAGCGCTCCGGGAGGAAGGTGCACGGGTCAGGGAAAACGTCCTCGTCGTAGGACACGGCGTAGTGGCACAGGTGGAAGAGAGTCTGCGAGAGAAAGAGCACAGTGAGATGGCGCTGCGCTATACCTGAACCCTGACAGCAGGTGTCATCTCTGGTCCTACCCTTTTGGGGAAGAGGTGTCCTCCCACCACGATTTCATTTTCGACAGTGACGCGGGCGTTTCCTGGGACCACTGGATACATCCTGATGACACAAAACACAGTAAGCAGTCAACTATTTCATCTATTTGTTCAGTGTTTATTTAATTCATTATAGTACCACTAGGTTCTGTATTATATTATATCATGTGTGCATTGTTTCCTGTTCCTCTGACCGTAGCGTTTCTCTGATGATGGCCTTCAGGTACGGCATGTGGGTGACGTCGCTGCTGTCTGGCACCTTGTCCCCGGGGCAGACTCCTATCACTTCCTGGTATAACTGTTCTTGGATCTCTGGCTCCTTCGCCAGGTGGTACAGACACCACGAGATGGTGTTGGAGGTCTGCGGCCGACGAGAGGAAAGACAGGCTGTTGTGTTCTGTTGCTTGATATGAGTTTATTATAACTTCATGAACAAGACCTAGTCCCTGTGTTGACTTGTAAAAATAATTCATCTTCACATTCGACCTTATTCATTCCCTTCTCATCCTTTCACTTCTACCCTTCTCATCCTTTCACTTCTACCTTTCTCATCCTTTCACTTCTACCCTTCTCATCCTTTCACTTCTACCCTTCTCATCCTTTCACTTCTACCCTTCTCATCCTTTCACTTCAACGCTTCTCAACCTTTTACTTTAACCCTTCTCATCCTTTCACATCAACCCTTCTCATCCTTTCACTTCTACCCTTCTCATCCTTTCACTTCTACCCTTCTCATCCTTTCACTTTAACCCTTCTCATCCTTTCACTTGAACCCTTCTCATCCTTTCACTTTAAAACTTCTCATCCTTTCACGTCAAACCTTCTCATCCTTTCACTTTAAAACTTCTCATCCTTTCACTTCAACCCTTCTCATCCTTTCACTTTAACTCTTCTCATCCTTTCACGTCAAACCTTCTCATCCTTTCACTTCTACCCTTCTCATCCTTTCACTTTAACTCTTCTCATCCTTTCACTTCAACCCTTCTCATCCTTTCACTTCAACCCTTCTCATCCTTTCACTTCTACCCTTCTCATCCTTTCACTTTAACCCTTCTCATCCTTTCACTTGAACCCTTCTTATCCTTTCACGTCAAACCTTCTCATCCTTTCACTTTAACACTTCTCATCCTTTCACTTCAACCCTTCTCATCCTTTCACATCTACCCTTCTCATCCTTTCACATCAACCTCTCTCATCCTTTCACTTTAACTCTTCTCATCCTTTCACTTTAACTCTTCTCATCCTTTCACTTCTACCCTTCTCATCCTTTCACTTCTACCCTTCTCATCCTTTCACTTCTACCCTTCTCATCCTTTCACTTCTACCCTTCTCATCCTTTCACTTCTACCCTTCTCATCTTTTCACTTCTACCCTTCTCATCCTTTCACATCAACCCTTCTCATCCTTTCACTTTAACCCTTCTCATCCTTTCACTTCAACGCCTTTCATCCATTCACATCAACCCTTCTCATCCTTTCACATCAACCCTTCTCATCCTTTCACTTTAACGCTTCTCATCCTTTCACTTTAACGCTTCTCATCCTTTCACTTTAACGCTTCTCATCCTTTCACTTTAACGCTTCTCATCCTTTCACTTTAACGCTTCTCATCCTTTCACTTTAACTCTTCTCATCCTTTCACTTTTACTCTTCTCATCCTTTCACTTGAACCCTTCTCATTCTTTTACTTCAACCCTCATTTCTTTATATATTTTTTGCTTTTTATTCTTTATAAGAGGAGGATATTTGTCTCTGCTTATTAAATACATCAATGCTTTGTGCATGCATGCTGACAAGATATAAATTCTTCAAGAAAAGAAATGTTTAAAGTGAAAGTAAAGGCCGAGGAGGCTGAAGGTGAGGTATACACTCACCGTGTCCACTCCTGCCAGGAGGAGCTCGGTGATGCTGCCCAGGATCTCTGGGAGCGTCATCTGCTCGCTGAGCAGCAGGTGTGTGAGATATGCTCCCTCCACGTCCCGGTCCAGGTGCACATTCTCCTGAATCTCCTCCATTTTCTTCTTCACCAAATCTTCAGCTACGAGACAAAAAAATAATCTCATTAATTGGACTGGACACTTTTGCCCACTAGATGGGGAAGGAGAGACGCTGCAAGGGATCCCGTCAAGCTGTGACGTGGGAGTAGGACGGTATCACCCACGCAATGGACTTTGTCCTTTGAGAGAACCAACACAATCTGTTGACTTTTCAATTATTTGATAGTACAACCTGAGCTCTGGTAGTCCTGTTGGACCAAAATAACTAAAGGGAAGTGCCAGAAAAAGCACTGGCCCATAAAATCGTATGATCCGTTACAAGAAAGTAAACCGTGTATCTCAGCTGCTTTCAGATTTATGATGTTATTTTAGGGTATAAGTATATTTGAAGATAATTCATCCATATTTTTACTCGTTATCATTTATCCTTCTTATGTATATAGTGTATATTTACTTCTATTGTAGATTTGCACGTATGCAAATCTTGTAAATATTTTGCTTGTACTATTTTTAATATTGTTTTCATTTTTAATTATTTTTAATTATATTTTTAATTATTTTATTTAATTATTATTATTATTTTATTTCAATTACTTTTTTAGATTATTTTTAAATTACTTTTTAAATTATTTTATTTTATTATTATTATTATATTAATTTATTTTGTATTTTTTTTTTTTTATTAATTTTAGTGATTATTTTACACCTATTTTTCTTTTTGAGTGAGTTTTTTTTTTATTTGTGTACAACTAAGCTACTGTGATCGAGCAGTTTCCCTTGTGGATTGATAAAGTCTAAATCTGTATGGCCTTATTTCTTTATCAAGCATGATAACGTCCAAAATATTTGTACATCAAGAGATAACAGTCACTTTAATCTAATCTCGGAGGCAGTGTACTTGACCTTTTCCTCTTTTTAATGACTGAAAACTAATGTTATATACAGTGTGTTCAATTCAGTTCTCAAATAACGAGAAAAAAGGCAGCGGTGCAAAGGAAACACTTCCTTTGAACAGGAAGAAACAACCCAGACTTGACGGAGGGAGACGGGAAAAAAAGAGGGAGGGAAGATAAATACAAAATAAGAATTTACAAGAGATCCTGAACACTGAGACCATGTGGAACGGAGCTTCCTGTTCTCTTTCTTCTTGTTCCCCGTACCTTATCCGATCTGACTCAGTGTCTATTCAAACATCTAGCAGCTAAGCAGGAGCACACAAAGACTCATGTGGCACCACCGCTGTGAAGGCTTTTGTATTTCGGCTCTCGTCATCGTTAGATGACTTAGCAGAGCCAGAGGTGACCACATTAGGACGAGAGGGAGGAGGCGAAAAAGCAGTCCCAACCAGCCCCGGGCGCACCTCCAAGCGCTCCCCACTCTGAGGATTAACTCAAGTATGACATTGTTTACAGAAGCAGAAAGCAGATTTAGTGACTAATTATTTCATAAGAAAAATGTGATGATTGTAAACGACGTCAGACCTGGTGACTACATGTCTTGGCATAAAATAAAATCGCTTACTCACCCATAAAACTTTGGTGTTATTTGGAGTCGTTTGGATGATACTTAGATCTGTGTATATCCATATAATGGGAGTGAATGGGGCACCGAAACACAGCGTCTAAATGACACATTATCTGCCGTGAAACTCGTTCATTTCACCAATATTTTGTTATGATACACTAGTGCGGAGTCCGGAGTTACTTGTTATCTATCCGCGGTCGTGCAGTGGTTTGTTGTTCTTCGGCCAGCTGTTCCTCTCTCTGCTTTCACATCCTCCTTTCAACGAGCTCCTCATCCGTACACTCTGGCTCAAAGCGTTAAGGACGTCCATCATAAACAAAGTCGTCGTCCACAACCTCTGAATCGGAAAAATATTCAGCCATGATGCAAAAAAACTAGCAAGTAGTAGCAAATTACAGGTAAACAAGCTGCGTAGCGCTCAGAAATGACATCATCCAGGTCAAACAGGTCAATGTACAGACCCTGATGATGATAACAGGTAACTCCGGACTCAACAGGGAATAGCACTAGTGTATCATAACAAAATATTGGTGAAATGAACGAGTTTTGTGGCAGATAATGTGTTATTTAGAGGCTGTGTTTCGGTGCCCCATTCACTCCCATTATATGGATATCCACGGATAAAAAACGGTAATTTTCCTTTAAGTGAGGTCTTAAACAAAGAAAAAACATCAGAAATTTCCAAAACCGTGCACTGCATATAAAATAACCAGCCCTAAAAATGGGGTAAATAATTATTAAACCCCTTTTCCGTCAGAGAATGGCCTGAAACGTGCTGCTTCCTTTAAGCGTCGCTTCAAATCAAAGCTGCTCACCGACTTTGAAGAGGTGATCCCAGGTTGCGACAAACTGTTTCCAGAAGGGCAGGTAGGGCCAGACGGCCTGAGGGAAGATTATGACGACATGGGAGAGCCGGAACATCTCCCCGACGGAGAAGATGAACTTTTGGGTTTCCTCGGGCACCACCTCGTTGATGCAGCCCATGCGCGTCTCGAAGAGAACCGAGCAGATTCCTGCATTTTGACATAAAAGGGTTGGAAGTCAGTGAGTTTAGTGGAGGGTTTTGAGAGCAGATTGTGCTCCTTACAACCAGGAACTATTCACTATACTGTTTATAGACTATATTGAAAAGCCATGACCATTCCTCTACTGCTAAAGCAGCTGTAGTGGTAGTTACCACTCATTGTACATTGATGTTAGGCCTTGCTCAGACTGGAAAAACATTATATTATGGAAAAATATATTCATGCTGAAGCAGGAAAGAGTTTTGGGCCGAGTTTGCGGACAAGCGTGACCGAGTATTACGTGTGTCATTGTTCATGTCTTACATCATAATGTAAAAAAGAGGCACAGTGTTTTAGCCCTGAGACAGACTGCCGACCCGTCTAGGTTGTACCCCGCCTCTCGTCCAGTGACAGAAAATGAGATGAATGACTGCGCCAAAGCTTCTCGGCCTTTTTATTACTATTATTATTCTTTTTAAGCCTGCAGGCGGTTTTTCTTTTCTAACCCTTCTCGTCCGGTGCCTGAACTTGTTTGATTGCATTCAGCCGCGAGGGAGCACGTGGGAATAACAGTGATGTTCAGACTTGAAAGAGTGTCGCCTAAAAACAAAAAGCGGGGGAAAAAATATCCTAAAGCAAAAGTATGTGAGCAAGTGCAATCGTGTAGACTGTGTGTGTATTTTTATTATTTTTTTTATGTGCAATTAAGTAATAAAATGTGCTAATGTAGCAGACAGAGAGCAGATAAGCAGAAAAGATGGGACGACGGGATCAATACCTGAGGCTACAGCCAGCAGCTGGTTAGCATAGTCTGGTGCAAAGCCAGGTAACACTGCACTGCCTGGCACTTAAGCCACATTTAAAAGCACAAATTGTTGGTTTTGCAAGATTACGTATTGGTAATCAGTAGGAAGACGATACACTGGCAGACGGGTTTTGGTCCCTTCAGGCAGAGATAGTCGCTGGTTTGTGGCTTTATATTTGTGGTGCACGAAAGCAAATGAGCACATTCACAGAAACACCTCGGTGCGAGTGCAACAAGTCTTTAGAAGCGCCGAAGAAATGCTTAAATGTTAAGTGAAATACAAAGCTGGAAATAACCCCGGTCAAAGGTGACTAAACCTCCCTGTGCGATTGGGTATGGTGATCACAGTTTATCTCATGGTATCTAATCAGCCGTCAAGGCCAAAAGACTCTGTGTGACAGCGCACAAGGTCACCAGACGATACACAGAAGAGGTCTGCAGTGGGTGAAAGAGTCAAGGACAAGTGTAATGAGGTCAGTGTTTTCCCTTCGGGGAACGTGTTTCACAGTTAATACAACAAAGGAAACGGCTAATTGAATTAGCTTTTAACCTTGTCTGTACTGTCACCTCCTACATTATTGAATGAGACATGATTGATGGATCTGTTTGGTGAAGTTTGGCAGAAATATACACAGATCAGCCATAACATTATGACCAATAGGAGAAGCTAATAACGTTGACCATCTTCTGACAATTCAATGTTCTGCTGGGAAACTTTTAGACCTGGCATTCATTCATTCATGTGGATGTTCCTTAGACATGTAGCACCCACCTAGACCAGACCAGGCACCCCCACCCCATAGCAATGACACTCCTTGATGGCAGCAGTCATCCCCAGCAGGATGCAGACACAAAAACACTTTAAGAACAACTAAAAAAGACATGAAGAACATCTCAAGGTGTTGACCTGGCCTCCAAATTCACTAGATCCCAAACTGATCAAGTATCTGTGGGATGATCCACAGAGGCCCCTCCCCTCAAAGACCCTCCACTAATAACATTTTGTTGCCAGACACCACAGGACACCCTCAGAAGGCCCATGTCCATTATCTGATGAGTCACAGCTGTTGTAGGTAGGTGGTCATAATGTTATGCCTGGGCGGTGTAAATCTTAATTGTTGAATTATAACCCTAGGTCCTTATATATCCTCTCATTCTCTGCATTTTCTCCTAGTTATCGAGTCACTGTGACATTTCTTTCTTCTTTGTTCTGACCTTCAAAAGCAAACTTGTAGAGCTCGCCGGTCAGGTCGTTGACCATAACCCCCCCTCCGCTGGTCTCCCTCAGCCGGGCCGCCCTCTCGATGAAGTCCGTCACCACCTCGTTGATGCAGTCAGAGTAGGAGGAGACGTGCTTGGGCTTCAACATCCGAGGGTTCAAGATGCTGCGGATGCGCTGCCACTTGGCCCCGACCCTGCAAACCGAGATTAATGCGAGGAGATGAGCGACATCCCGTCATGTAACCTTACACTCGGAACTGCACGCGGTTGGATGACTTAATAATTTTGTTTGTTTCCTGAGGTTGAGGTTGACGAAATTAGATATCAACATCATTCCTTAATTTCTTTAAAAAGAGGTTGCAGATATAACTGAATGTTGTTATGTTTTACGAAGCCGTTTGGACGTTGTGCATTGCAAGTACAAAGAACACACTAACTTAATAACCGTAACAGCCTCACTGGCCCTCAAATAGACGGCTTCCATCAGATAATTAGATTGCTCTGGATGTTAACCAGTGCTTTAATGCACGGTCCATAAATCTCCAAAGCTTTATCAAGGCTTCAGTCGGCCAAGTTCTTTGTATTTTCTGGACCTATCCTCTTTTTAAAACCAACGTTGTTCAGTTCAACATAAAGTTGGCCACAGCCGATCCCTCCCGCCCCCGCTCCACCTGCGGCTGGTTCACCTGACGCTAATCAGCTCATCAGCCTTGGTATCCCTTGCCGTCATCGTGGCAGCTTCAGGCTGAACTGCTAGCATCAACACGATCTAGAGAAAACCTCAGTTCTTCTTCTTCTGTTCAGATTGTCCTCCGCCTGCCTCCAACCACTCCGCCGACCGAACCCTCGACCAGCTGAGGACGTCAAATCTGCCTCCATTCCCTGAATTCTCCTGAAACTCCACCACCACCAGTGCATTCTTATGCCTGCATTGACTTGTTTTAGCGTTCTTTTGAATTTCCTTCCCCGCCTCTGTCAATCTAAGACGAAATCAAACAGAGAGCGAGTGCGCTGCGACATCGCCAGCTGGTAAATGAACTGTGGACGCTGTGGAATGCATTTTCAGAATTAGGCTACCGGGACAACCCAGTTGCGGCCTTTTTACTACCCAGTTTCCCATGACATTGCTTCTTTGTTGAGGCGCAGTGAAAGGGCAGTAACACTAAAAGAGCTGGACTGAAACCCTAAGTCCTCTCCGTTAGTAGAAGGATTAGGAGAGGAGGGAGAGTTAGAGTAACTCTCTCTAAATCTCTCACTGTACCTACAGAGTAATATTTTAAGTTGGACTTGAAAAAGATGTGTATTTATACTACAAACAAAACATGTTTCCTAATGTTTGTGGTGTGAGTCAGCTAAAAAAGTGTCACTTACTCCGTCAAGGGTCCGTGGGCCTGGTTCCTGACTTCTCTGTACATCCTCCAGTGGGGCATGTCTGTTCGGAGCGGGTGTCTCCCCTCCTGCCTCAAAACCTGCTCGATCAGACTGGCACTGGCCACGTTCACTATCGTCATAGGACCGAACGTAGACTTCCACAGGGGACCGTAGATCTTTTTGTGCTCGATCTAAATAATGGGAGTTGTTTATTGGGTTAATACTGAATCCTCAATGTGCTAAAGGGTTGAAGAAGGGATATTTAGTTATTCAGATGTGAAACTCACACATGTAACATATCAATAAGGCTACAAGCTTAAAGGATCAGACACTGAAAATGTTATTTCTGTAGCTGTCAGTGAAGTTCAACTGATAAAAACACATAAATGCACAACTACAGATATATTAGCTATATTTAAAGGGCCAGTGTGTTGGATTTAGAGCCATCTAGTGGTGGGATTGCAGATTGCGACTTTTCCATATTGCATAGGAGAAACCTCTGGTTGCTGTCGCTTCAGTGAATAAACATTAAAGTCCATCTCTGGAGCGACTGTTTGGTTTGTCTTTTCTGTTCTACAATAAAGACATGGCGGCCTCTGTGGATGAGGACTAGTCTTCTCTACAGATAAAAAGGTCTAATTCTAAGCTAACAAAAAAATGGTTGACACTAGGTGATTATACAAATTAAAAAATAATACAAGATAATATTGAGAATAGAGTCCCATAAGTCTTACAGACTGGATTTTAAGTGAGCATGTCTGCAATGTTCTGGAGATGCTGACATGTATACCGTATAAAAAAAGGCTCAGTCCACCCAAATTATAAAGAAAACAAATTCTCACTTATCTAAAACGAAGTTAATCTCTACCACTATGTCTGTTTGTATCACCAATAAACATACAGCACACCTGTGAAGCTAGGACGCATTTAAAGGACCAGTGTACGGGATTTAGTGCCACCTAGTGGCGAGGAGACGAGCTGCGACTGCATGATTACCCCCCTTTTACCTCCTCCCTTCCCAAGTGGCTGCTTTAATGTATTAACACAAAAGTCCCTCTCTAGGTCTCTTGGTTTGTTTGAGCTCTCTTGCTAAGAGCCTCTTTAATCCAACACAATAGACCTTTAACCGGGCGTGTTTTGTAGAAACTAGCTAGCACTCATCAACATAAATAAAGAATTAATGCAGTTTAGGTAGTTGGCTCATTCTGACATGCTAATCATTGCAAATAGGTGGCAAGAGGTTTGTACGGAAAGTTTGTTTTTGTTTTAATTGCTGCCAGACCTGTTGCAGACACCTGTTGTGCCACAGACATCCTGTTTCCTGTTGCATTACAGCCCGGTATTGTTACTGCCGGGGGAAAGAGCACTCTTTCACGGTTATGGTGGAGTTCAAGGCTAGTGTGGAGACTTGTCTTTCAAGAAACAATATCCCACCACCTTTACTTTGGCATGCGGCAGCCGGTGAGGAATGCAGAATATCCAGTTTCGAGCTTTTTCATTATTATTTTTTAAATCCCCATAGTCAAGTTGTTTTAAAAGTGGGAGCACATATACACCCCAACACTCCTTGAAATGATAGATACCAGAGTTTATATGTGAACTGAGATTAAAGCAGAATCCAGGGTGAAGGGTGCACTATAGTTCAAATGAAAAACAAACGACGGCGGAGATTCCTCGTCCTCCTCTCATACTCACTTGTATTTCATGCATCTTTGGAAAATACCCCTTCATAAAGAGCCAATTCAGGGTAGTCAAAAAACTGGGTCCTCCCAAATCGTCCATCGTCTTCAGTTTGTCGACACCCATCGCGGCGCTGGATGAGGCAGCGTCTCGGCGGTGGATGCCCTTCAGTGAACCCAGCCCCGCCGTCCGTTTCTGGATCCCCTCATACCGCTGACAGTTCGCCCGCAGCCCGGCGCTCACCGCTAGAGATCTCCTCCACATCTTATCCGTCCGCTTTCCTGCAGTGACACAGGAGTCCGGCCGCACAGGCGTCAGCAATCGCCCCCACTCCTCGTTTCACTCCCCGGCTGGCGAGGCTGAGAAGAGCGGATCCGTACTGATCGCAGGGAGGGAGCGCAGCAGATCTCTTACTCCGTCCTTTGAGCCAAATGTGGACTTCGATACTGTCATAAAGATACAGAGACCTCAGCTGGCACGGAAACAAAGAATACAGTATAATAAATAAATAAAAAAGGACAATTTTACGTGTGGATCCTGGTGCATGGGGATCAGCCCCGACAACAAGCTCTTCTGTGTCTTGTGATGTGTAGAATAACATATATTAACCTCATGTGTAAATATTTCAGAGTGAGTGAGTACCTTGAAAACGCTGCACGCCAGTGTACACAGTGATGACACAGCGAGACTGTGCTCACATCAAGTATTGATCTCATTTAGGGTTATTTTATTTTTTCTTTGTTCAATTATAAATAATTAATCACATTGTTTTCTATTGCATCCTCCCTTTACGTGTAGTCAGATGTCGACACCGATCATAACATTATGACCATCTTCCTAATATTGTCCAGGTCTCCCTTAGATTTGAGGGGAGGAGCCTTCATCCTACTCGATCATTTTGGGGATCTAGTGAATTTGGAGGCCAGGTAACGTAACGCTGGTATTTTTTCCAGCTAATATCTTTTCACGTAAAGCTGCAGCAGCGATGTTGTGTTCGCATTAGCGACAATACCATCTACCAGCTCTGGTCCGATGATGACTCTGCATCCTGTGACGGCTGTCTGCTGTTGCTGTCTGGTTTCCAGATATCCCGGTATCTGTTAATAGAGCTCTGTTTATTTAACTTAGAACCACACACACAAGGAATCTGACCCACGCATTGCTCTCGGTGCAGTTAGATGGTTAGTCTTGTTGAGGGAAAAAACAATCTAGTTCCCAGTTTGCTGAAGTGGTGGAGGTTTATTGGAGTTCCAGGTCATGGTGAGCCTACCGACACAGAGTGGGTCTGAGACCAGAGACTGACCCTGAATGTAAGGCCAGAGTATGTAACTTGTCCCCGGGTGTGGTTGCAGACAGTTCCTGAATAGATCGTATAGTGGATGTATATATTGGTCAGCTGAGGGCAACTTCACACAGGAGGGTAAACTCAGTAGGGGGCAGGGGTGGCTCCCAGACATGGTCAGAACAAAGGGCAAAAGGACAAAGGAGTGGCACTCAGGTAGCATGATCAAGGCTCTGATCAGCAGGGGAGAGGAGATGGGGAAGGAAAAACAAAAGAGCATAATCAGGAATTGTGATAGGCAGAGGAGCAGAGACAGGAGAGATCAACATATAGTTGGAATTGCCCCAGATGTGTCAATCTGGGGCAATTCTCTTCAAAATTTACTTCTTCAGTCTGTGAAGGTTCTCAGTCATCCAGGTCATGGTAAACCAAAAAGTTTCAAAGAAGGCGACTGGACTTGTAGATTTTTAGAGAAGACGCTTCAACACTCATCCGAGTAGCTTCTTCAGTTCTAGGGGACTGGTGGGAATCTGTTGTTTAGTTGTTCTGTTTTGGTCCCTGTCCTCTTCCCTATGAATGGTTCTCTAACGATTCTTGTCCGTCTGAGGCTCCAGTGTCAAGGTGTGAATGAGACTGAAACTTCTCGGGGACAGAAGTTAAAACTGTAAATAGACGGCAGATTGAATCTCACTGCTCTGTTTAGTGAAGCTTTGTGCCCGTTTAATGTGTTTCTGCTCCTTCTCCTGGCCATCCGGTCTTGTGGGTACCGTCTGTGCTCTGTGCTGGAGCGTTCTGACCCCTAGTTTGTCCTCAGGAGGGTGGTGGGAATCAAATAATAAGTGCTGATCAGTGTGGGTGGGTTTTCTATATACTTCAATGTCGAAGCTTCGGTCTTCTTCCACATGCACCAGGAAGTCCAGGAAAGCCAGACTACCTCCACTGCATTGATGTGCTGTGTGAAAGATTCCACTTTCTGCGTCTTGATTTTAACCCAAGTGTCGTTCACATACCTGAACCAGTGGGTGGGGGTGTTTCCTGCGAAGGAGTTCAGGGCTCTGGTCTCGACCTCCTCCATGTAGAGATTGGCCACAATAGGTGAGACTGATGACCCCATTGCACAGCCGTGTTTCTGCCTGTAGAAACCTCCATTAAACTGGAAGTAGGTGGTCGTCAGGCACAGATGGAGTAACACGCAGAGTTGGTCTGGGGTGAGGGTGGTCCTACCAGCCAAGGAGTCATCCTTTAGTAGTCTTTCCCTTACTACCCTTGTAGCTTCTCTGGTGGGGATTCCTATTTAAACCTCCGACTTCCCACCAGTCCCCTAGAACTGGAGTCTTCTCTAAAAATCTCCAGTCCAGTTGCCTTTTTTGAAACTCTTTAAATACAGACGGTTAGGACAAGACTGTATGCATGGATATATGTGCTGTTGGACAGGGTTGTTTCTCTCTGACTGTCATTCATCAGAGTGACGTTGTGAAAGCAGAAGCTGTTCCTGCGTCTTGTTGTTTTAACATGAAAAATTCTGGAGCGCCTTCCATAGAGGAGGAGTGGAAACAGGTTAAATGTCTTGGGTGTGATTCACCTGCAGTGAATCTCACCTGTCTGACAGTAGCACAACCCAGTTTTCTAGTAAAATACACCAGTCAGGCATAACATTATGACCACCTTACTAATATTGTGTAGGTCTCCCTTGCGACTCCACAACAGGTGTGACTCATCAGGGAATGGACATGGGTCTTTTGAGGGTGTCCTGTGGTGTCTGGGAAGAGGGTGTTGTTAGTGGGGGGGGCCTTTGAGGGGAGGGGCTTCTGTGGATCATACCACAGATACTTGATCAGTTTGGGATCTAGTGAATTTGGAGGCCAGGTCAAGACTTTGTACTGTTCATGTTTTTTAGTTGTTCCTAAAGGCTTTTTTTTCAGGCTGCATCTTGTTGGGGATGTCTGCTGCCATCAAGGAGTGTCATTGCTATGGGGTGGGGGTGCCTGGTCTGGTCTAGGTGGGTGCTACATGTCTAAGTAACATCCACATGAATGAATGAATGAATGCCAGGTCTAAAAGTTTCTCAGCAGAACATTGATTTGTCACAAGATGGTCGACATTATTTACTCCCGTGAGTAGTTTTAATGTTGTGGCTGATCAGTGTAAACAGGTAAATTATTATATAGTTGGCACATCCTTTTTTTTTTTTTAATCCACTTTGTGTTGCGAGTGTGTGAAAGTGTGAAAGGTCTTAGTCAACCCTAGGTCTTTTTTGTGCAAAAGTTGAATTAAGACTTTTATATCCACCTCTGTGGTTTTCTGCAAGTTGCACCTCATTCAGTTTCCTTATGGTGTTAAAGCAGAAATTAGGAAACAAACTCGAGCACAAGAAACAATTAAAATCTTTATTTTTCTACAAAGAAACGACTCTTAAAGAATGTACAAATGACTCTCTGAGGGTCACCTTTCTCCTTGAGCCTCAATGCATATTTACCTTTTCAAATTCATAGACGCATGTTGTCATTCTGTCACTGCATTCGGTCAGTACGGACGCCAAAACGACGCTGGAACACAAAAACAGCAGCTCCCCCCCACCCCCCGTGTGATGCAATAGGGTTTAAGACAAAACAACAGACGGGCCTTTGTTTTAACTGGCTGAGGAAAGTAACCAAAGGCACACCAAGTTCTTTTAAGACTCACACCGAGGTGCAGTATCATTGACAGCTCAAACTAACCTGCACGTCAGATTGCTTTGATATTAAAATATATATAAAATATAAGCAGTTCACCATTGGTCGAGTATACTTAGAAATATAAATAATCAGATTCAAGTATTGCAGGTTTAAAGCTACAAAGCACGACCCTGAATGAGTCAACTGAGTACTAGTGCACTACTTCGCCAGAAATCAGACCAACTTAAATATGAAATCATCCTCAATTTAGAGACATTTTACTTCTTAAAGCTGCAATAATCAATATTTGATATTAATGAACAGGCAACTAGACGCAATGCAAAAGTCAGATAAGCTCCATGGAGAACTTTAGCATCTTTCAGCTCATTGTTTTGCAGACAGACAAAATTTCTGGGCTATCTCAGACTTTTTGAGTTGGTGAAAACCAAAACAGAGCAGAAAGGAGAGTGAATATCAGTGATGCATTCTTCGTGTTGCAACAACTTTTGATCTAAGGTGCCAAAACATCTATGTAAAGGTTTACAGCTTGTTCTGCGGCCCTTAAAGTGACCGAAAGGAATTTAATTAATGCAGCTTTAAATGAAAGTTTAACGTTCTGCTGCAGATAATCCAAAGCAAAAACCTCGACAATTAAACCTTAGGACGCCTTTAATATTCCGTCTAGTAACACAAAAAGCATAAAACTGTCATATCAGCGCGGCTCACCCTAAAAATATTTCCGTTATGGCAGTTTAAAGTCTTCAATCAAACCAGTGCCTACAAACGAACTGAAACTCCAGCAGATATCTGACCTAAGGCACAACTAAAGTTGCTAATGCTGCTGAAACAAAGGTGGCGGCGGTTTAAGACGACCGACTGACGGACAGAAGCATTCGTCTGCGCGACGCCTTTCTGCTTCTCACATTTTCTTAGTCGCCGCGCAAAAGCATCCAGTGAGACACATGACAAACAGTCTGTCATATTTTACCGCCCCTCTTACGCAAACATTACCACAACTCTCTGAACTAAGGCATCTCTTCACGATAGTCTTCACACACACGCACACGACACAAGCAATGAACATAAGGTTTGGTGGCAGAAAAGCAACACATTTACAAGGAGAACTGTGGATTTGTAGACGACGCTTTGACATTAAATGAAGCAGGAAAGCGACAATCTGTCCGAGACTGTCTGCTTTACTCTGCACTGAAAGCCGTCCTCGTCCACTGGCAGGCAGACGTCGTCATGTTGCTTCAGTCACTTTCGCTGCCGGACTCACTCAGCTGCAGGTCATTCTCTGCAACACAAGCAGGTGGAAACGCAAAAAGGTCTGGTTAGAGGATGCGTGTCGGCGGTCAGCTTCGTTTTAGCAGACTCATTCACGTCGCAATGTTACGACACAGAAAGAAAGAAAAAAAAAGTGGCGAATTGTAGTAAAGGAAAAAGAAAAGGAAGTACTGTGCTGAAATCAAAAGCTGCAGCTTCTAGCTAACAGCTGGGCAAGAACACAACATTTCTGATGCAACAACAGCACGCGATGGACTCTGCAGATCTCTCAATGGTGCTATTGTCGCTTGTCGTTCAGGCCGACCCAAGTGACCAATGCAACCCCTTGCAGGCTGGATACCTCATCCATCCTGCTCTGCAACAGTCACAGTCGTTATTCAGTGACTGTTTTTCAACACTTTTTAATAAACTTCAACTCCCAACAAGTCCTTTAGGACTGATGAGTGGCTAAATATTTTCAAGTCAAGTCCATTTGCCCTTGTTTCAGCTTGTTTTGAACCTTCACAGTGGAGTGGGTACCATAAACCGACACTACACTGATCCACTGTGCCATCTTGTGGTAAAAAATGTTATTACAAGACTCAAAAAAGATTAAATGTTAGGTTAAATGGTGAGAGTGACGCTATGAAAACGAGTTTTGATCAACTTCCATGTACAAATATAAGCTAAACAAGGTGGCTACTCACTGAGCGTGTTCATGAGTCCTCCTCCACTCTCCTGGTGGCGGCTGTTGGTGTTGGTGCTGGTGCTGATGATGGGCATGCTGGGGTTGGCCGGCGCCGAGGGCGGCACGGCGGTCCGCTCGTCTTCCGAGTCGCTGCTGCTGGAGCTGTCGTCACTGCTGGAGGACGACGAGCTGTTCGAGTCCGAGGAGCTGTCGCCGCTGCTCATCTGATCCATGACTCGAGCCTCTGCCAACAACTCTGTACGCAGCGGGAATACGACCAAAGAAAGATGGAGTAACGGGTGGTGACCTCAGCCAACCCAGTGTACAGATGCTGTTAATATAGATAAAGACACCGTGCTACCTCTCTCAATGTCGTCCATGGGGGAGGCCGGGGAAGTCTTCTCTTTAGGGGGAGAACTCTTAGAGCTGGATGAGGTCTTGTTACTGCTGCTGCCGCTGCTGCTGCTGCTCTTCATCTGCTGGCTCAGGCGACTGGTCTGTTGGTCCAGGCGAGAATGAATCTTACTGCTGCCCTCAGCCCTGAAAAGCGGCAAATATACAGGATAAGTAAGGACGTAACAACTAAAGTCTTAAACTTCAGGGTGATAAAATGCTGAGACACATCTCAATCAAGTTGAAAGACAAAGGTAAGCTTGCAAATTATGTCGGGTGCGTTTGCTTTGACTCCGTCAGCCCACCTGGTCTTCTTCACAGCTATGTTGCTGTTGAGTTTTTCCAGCCGGTACTCTCCTGTGTCATGGTTCACAATGAGGATGCACTCTTTCATGTAAGGCCTCTTGGATCCCTTGAAGACTGTTACCGGAGCACTCGAACCCTAAAAACAGCAAAATGGCAACAGGGGTAGCCAGAATTTATAAAAACTTTAAAGTCTTGTTCTTCTAGAAGCTTTCCTAATGTTTAATTAAAAGTAAATGTCATATATTTTTGTTGTAAAACCTCTTGCTGGACTCAAAATATGAAGCCAGGCTCCTCATTTGTAGCTGAGGCCTTGATTCACACATCTTTGTCAGGGAGAAGCACCAAAAAACTCACCTCTAAATTGGGTAAAGTAATAGTGACTTGTTCTCCTTTGCCCACTTCAAGCTCCCCTTCACATGCTGTATCGATGGATGCTGGTTTGAAGTCATCTGTGGCAAAAAAAAGGGCAATAAAATCAAGTATTTAAAAAGATTATATATGCAATACATATGGTTGTTTTTCTGTAGTTCTTCCCCGGTGCCACCAGGTGGTGCCATTGTACAGATTGACGCAATGCTAACATTAG
Source organism: Planiliza haematocheilus (assembly GCA_005024645.1). Lineage (NCBI taxonomy): Eukaryota > Metazoa > Chordata > Actinopteri > Mugiliformes > Mugilidae > Planiliza > Planiliza haematocheilus. The sequence continues at coordinate 931,105 of SRSE01000170.1, read as the reverse complement.
CTAACATTTTGACAGCTGGAGGAATCAATTTTTTTTGTAATATACGCGGCTAACTAACATATAAACATCAACAATCGACGTCTTACTAAAACGTGGAAGCAGCTGGCGGGTATTAATGAACTGACGAGGCGGTTGAAATAGCGTACATGTCAAACAGCTGCCTTCGGCTTTTTAGCTAATGAGCTAACTAGCATGCTACTGTTAGCCAACGTAAAAGCCAACAGATTCAAAGTCCCACTTACATCGCACTGTGTGGTAGGCACTTTTAGGGTGTTTCTCAAAGGTCTCTCCCAATTTCAGGACATGTTCTTGATTGTCAAAGTTGGAAAAGGCTGTCCCATTCATTCTTGGAGTTTCATGAGCCGTAAACTTTAGTTTCCGCTGTTCTTTTTTATCCGTTAACCATGTACGGCAGAGAGCTCCGACAGATTGGCACCGCGAGGTCCCGCCTCCTCGCTGAGTGTTCTCTGCTCTGATTGGTCGAGTCTCAGCTTCCGGTTTCTGATTGATTCATGGCCTGTCAATCAAGATTTTGCAACGACAGGGCAGCGTCAGTGAAAATGTCACATGGTTTCTTGGCTCTAACCAGTAAATAAGTAGTGTTTATTTTAATTTATCTATTTTATTCTTTGACACGTGCTGTTTAATGTTACTTATATTCAATGTTTAATCTTAAATGTGTTTTAAATTATTCATGACAACAGACTATTGTGGATATTCACAGACTGGACAGACTGTAAACAAGTATGGATGCTACATAATTTATTATAATCATTTTAAATTTACATGTATGGTGCAGTAATATGTTAAGTCAAGTCACGATGAGTTTTTCAAAAAGGCTCGGTGTAAGAAGGCACGGGATGAATTGATGTTTAAAAAGGGAACAAATACAAATATGATTAAAAAAGAAACCAGAAAGTATTCAACACGATAGGGCGTATGGGAATTGTTTTGTTGTGTCTGGTGCATCATATCTGACGTTATACTCTTTTTTATGTCTTAAGTAATGAGATTTGTCCTTTTAAATTCATCAGTAATTAAAACTAATTGCTTTGTGTTTCTTTAATTCTTATTTCATATCAGCATTTAAGGCAAATATTAACATCTTAGCCCTCAGATCTCAAGATTGATCCACTATCTGATGATCACTGGGCTGGACAGTAAACCTAATTACCGAATCGTCTAGAATGGCTCAGTGCTGAGGTCCTGAACGTCCGGCAATGAAGCTAATGAACTGCTGCGGTAGCACTTTAACCGACTGCAGGTCCGCAGGCTGCAGGTGCTTTGAGCTCCGTAAACCTTGTGTCGGTGAAAATAATCTCTTTTCCTTTCTTTAAACTGTTAATGATTCCTAAGCCTTAAATTCCTGCCCTGCCTCCGCTTTACGGAGGCCATATGCTCGGCTGCCTTCGAACATTAAAGGATCAACATCTAAGAGGAATGTAGAGATTGCACAAGCCTCGTTTCCACGGACCGGTCACAAAATACGGGTCATTCCTGTCTACGTGAGGAAAATGCTTGTATGTGTGTGAATGAGGGGTCCAGAGTGGAAGAGTGGTTGTTCAGGAGATGCAAGTGAACACCTGGAATGAGAGGCAACGTCAGAGAAATCAAAAAATGATCCACTTTTGGGACCTTGAGCTTGTAAAAAGTGATGAGTTGCAAGACAAATTTGAGAACAAATAGTCTCAAAAGGAAACTGATCAACATCTTTATGGCTTTATATCCTCCTTTAAAGTTGAGAGCAGTTTGAAAATCGACCGAGACGGATTTTAAAAAGACAAGAATCTTTGTTTCATTGTTGTTTCCCATGTGGGGGGGAAAAAAAGAAGGCCCAGCATAGGTCTGTCTCCATGGACGGAGGTAAACAGTAGCTGTCCTCTGGTGATATCAGTTACTGTGGGCGTTGCCCCCTGGACTCTGGGAGGTAAGGTTTACCGTTTCCAAGCAACTATCCACAAGTTGACAATAGAGAGCTCCCATGTTGTAAGTGGGAAAGGAGGCGACAACACCAAGTCTGCAGGGGGGGCAAAGTGCTCAGGCAATGCAAAGCAGCAGAAACGTACTAGGACGGAAACAGTTGAATGTTCACTTGTTGCAAATTCATCAGCATAAATTACCATTAATGTGTCATTGATACATGTGTGCAACCTGGTCTGCACAGGTTTTTAAGAAACTACAGGTCGATACGGGAAGCTGCGGAAACATTTGCAGACAACATTGTCCAAAAACAAAACAATGATCTCAAACTGAATGAATCAGAGTGAATAATCCATCTTCTGAGAGTCATCTGAAACACAAACAGCTTAAATACATCCATACTGAGCGCCCATGGCGGCTTTTAATGACTGTTTCAAGACACTTTATGGAACATTAATGCTGTAATAAAAGAAAACAACACACAAGACACACAATCAGTCTGCTCCCATTTGAGTTTTAGTTCCAGAAAAGAGAAAAGAAATGAACAGGATAAAGGAAAAAGTGCAAATACATGTTCTTGATTTTCCTTTAGACACTGATAAACATGGCAGCATGCATTAGCAGCAATTGTTCTGTTTCTTGGTCAAATTTGTCTTAATGCAACTTTAATCCGTCTTAGACTTTAACCTGCCTCGAATAATCAAAGTCAAATAAAGACATTCTGCCTTTTCATGACTGAAAATTAAGCATGCAGGAGAAGCAATTTTATGCAAAGACACATGCAATATAGGGCGGTATTAAACAATAATCCCAAAGCCAGAGACGTCTCTCTTAGCACAGGTCTTAAACGTTTTAATGCCTTTAAATCCTGCAAGACATATGACAAATCTGGTGCTAGTCTACAGAACACAAGTCAGTTAATTCTTGGTCAGTTTGCTGAAAGGTGACAGACCTCGCCCCCCTTTCGTTCTTATCTTATCGTTCTGGGACTCAGAGTCCGTGCAAGTCGGGGGATTTAAGCATCAAGTCCACGTCAAATGTCACATTCCCTGAGATAATCCCGGGGAAGTAATGATAAATAACTTCACACAAAGCTTTTTCACTGCCTAACGAGCCGCTCCGCAGCCTTTCCAGCAGCGTTTGAGTCCCTGCTCCCTTTATGTCCAAGTGGGGACAGGTGTGCTCAATCACCTGCTGCAGAATGGTTTTAAAGGGAGGTATAGAGGAGGGGGGAAAACACACACACAAGACAGTTAATTATTCGCTCCACTTGTTTCTAATATTATGTCCAAGTCATTGACACGGATGCAGGAGAAAACACCACAGCCACATTTTAAATAAAGCTGCAAATGTATGTGTATTTTCAACATTGTGCACATTCTCAGCTCTTATTTCACTCTCCTTTTTTTTGTTTTATGCTGCATCCTATTTCTCACCTGCCTCATTGTTTATCACCTGTACTTGCATCTACTGTTTCTGCTGCAGTGAACAGAGGTTTCTTCTATTTTTGTCACTCGGTGCAGGAAGGAAAGGAGCTGGCAGCCCCCAGAGCTTCAGAGACGCATCAGGTTCAGACTGCACAATCCGGCCTCCCTGCATTTAGAGTCTAGAGGGGGGCCGAGGAAGAGGAGGAGGCAGGGGAGGGAGGGAGGGGGACATATGGCTAAGTGTGGCAGCTTTTCTTTCCCATCTGAGCCAATCAGGAGCAGAGTGAGAGCGTTTGTCCTATGGATGGTGCTACCTTCACGTGAAGTAGTAAATGTCAGAGAGGAAGTCCTACAAATCACCACCTACTCAACCCAATCTCAACTCTCACTGTAAAACTTCAGCACCATATTAAACATGTTTTATATGTGTCAGATTATTTATAATCCTGGTCGAGCTGCAAAAAATCTCTGTCATTTTTATTTGTGGGAATTCAAATTGTGTGTTTTTGTGTTGCGTTTTATAAACAAATCTAATCTTATTTGATTATTTTTGCTTTAATAACACCAGCCAGGTAAATTATTTAAAAATAAAACAATTACTGTAAGATATATTAGCATTCATTTTGAGTTTTGCTATTTTAAAACCTTAAATTGGACTTTTTTTTCCCTTGGGGCAATTTGCTCTGCCAAAAAAAAAAGTAAATCAATAAACTCTGACAAAGCCGCCAAAACAGCACAATATTGTGTATTTTTATCTTTAAACTATCACTACTAGACGTTATCAACCGCCACGAGGTGAAAAACTAAGTCATGTTCAGCTTATCCACGTTTAGAAGTGAGGTTATTGATTTTCCGAGCAGCACCTGAAGGCAGCACAGTTCCCAAGGAGAAACCAGCAAAGGAAAGAGGTCGTGTATCCGGGATCCTCCGTTAAAATCCCTCAAAACAGCACGAGGGGCGGACAGAGAATAAATGAGTGAGCGTGTAGCGGGTTGATGGTGAGGGCTCGTTACCGTGCAGCCTGCACCGGAGCACCGGAGTCTGCAACTGATTCCTCAGTTTACTGCGAGGAGGAGCTGCGAGGATTCAACCTGCTCTCTGAGTGTGAAGCCAGCCAGGAGCGGGACTCCTTCTCCGTGATGTGATGTGATGGAAGGGAAAGCGCCCTGGAAGTAACTCTGAGTAAGTGCAAGAGCGACATGATTTTAAATTTTTATCTTTCATTGTGAAATCATCAGACAGATAACAGTGATGGTATCTGGAGGTATAGCCAGCACGTCAAGAGTTAATGTTGGAATATAACCTGAAGCATCCCCCCCCCTGTGGGGATTTGGGTGTGTTTGTGGTCATCAGCTGTTATTTACACCAACATAATCACGCTCAATTACGAGAGGAGCGTGTGCACACACATAGCAGCACAATTAAAGGCAAATCTGTGACAGTCTCTCACATTTCCACAAAAGATTAGATGATATTTGTGCATTTGATCACATCTAAACATGGTCTACTTTTTCTGGTCTCAAGTAGCTGTAAATATGATTATATTATATTAGAGGCAAATCCCAAAAATGGCATCTCTAATAACTTCAAAAATATTGCAGTATTTGTCAGAACGTACCTCAGAGTTTGTGCCGCCCTGCACGAGAAGTCCTCAAAGTGCACATCATGATTATGCACATCATACACAAAATGCAAATCATTTACACGTTATACCCCGATCAGCCATAACATTAAAACCACTGACAGGAGAAGTAAATAACCATCTTGTGACAATTCAGTGTCCTGCATTCATTCATGTGGATGTTAGATATGTAGCACCCACCTAGACCAGACCAGGTACCCCCACCCCATAGCAATGACACTCCTAAACTAAAAAAAAAAAAAGCATGAAGAATAGCACAAGGTTTTATTGTTTTATTATTTATTTGGATCCCCATTATCTGCAGCAGAACTGCAGCTATTCTTCCGACATATAATACTGTACAAGACAAAGAAAGAGACCTGGCCTCCTAGTTCACTAGATCCCAAACTGATCAAGTATCTGTGTGATGATCCACAGAGGAGACCCCTCAACCATCACTAACACCATCCTGTTCCCAGACACCACAGGACACCCTCAGAAGGCCCATGTCCCTTCTCTAATATTAACTGTTTTGGATATTAGGCAGGTGGTCATAATGTTACGCCTGATCTGTGTATCTACTGAATAGAAAACAACAGCTGTTCTAGGACGTAAGTTGTCTACATTTAGCCTCTACTGGTGTTGCAGTCATTATTAGAAATGACGTAAATTCTGACTTTATCGTACAAATTGTCCTTTCACCGGTTAAATAATGGACCGACGCTTCAGCCAGGACTCTCGGTCGTCTTCATTGTTTGGTTCGTGCTGCAGCACAAAAGACGGGCTGACTCAGGCGCTAAATAATAAGTTAACGTCATTACCTAAACCAGAGGAGAAGAGCAGCTGCCAGGTGGAACTCCCCTCACTTCTGGGAATTGTCTTGACAGCCACGTCCATTGTCCTCACGGTCAAACAGTCCCTCATGCGGCGGACGTTACCTGTGGGGTCTGCAGATTTTAATAGCAAACTCTGTTGAGATTATCCGTGAATGTGTCGGGAGGGGTGTGAAACCGTGCGGCAACAATTACCGCTTTTGTTCTCGTGTGATGCCATTTAGTATCTGAACCAGGACGCGCCTGTGCAGATATTCCTTACTCCCCTTTAGGGGGTCCTTGGAGGTTCATCCGGTTGCTCGTGGGACTCCTTTAGCGCACCATTTTTCAGGATGACTGCAGCAGCAGGAAGGCAAGGCAAGCAGGTGCATCCAAGCCGTGACTGGAAAAGCCTCTAGGGCTGATGGGAACTCTGGCCGACTTCCAGGCTGCAATCAGATAATGTTAATGAATACGGTGAAATTGTGTTATTTGCACCGTAGCAGCAGTTTCTTTGTTTCCAAGGAATGGAAAATACCGTATAATGGAACCTCGGGCTTGCTCCGGATAAATATTTGATGTGAACGGACTTAGCTGGAGTCTTTTTTTTTCCGAGGCGAGGGTCACATGACTGGAAGACCATCTGAATTATCGTGGGTGCTCTCGTGAAAAGCGTTCCCAGCAGGATATGACCTGCTGCACCTTGGATTTCTAAGAGCAATAAGAGATAATGAGAGGAATCAAATTCTTGGTGAGATAATAATAACAGGGAAATATAACATGAAGGAAAAATGAGTAAAAATCTCTCCTCGTCTCAGTGAGAGACTCATGGATTTTCCTCCAGCGTGCGTCGCTTTGTTGCTCCCTGTCTGATCTCGGCATGTGCGGTGATGTGATAAAAGGCCAAACAGTGGAGCTGCAGACTCTCACGGCTTCCTGCAAGCTACACACACACACACACACACACACACACACACACACGTGGCTAAACAGGAGTCAATTACACTAGCTTTAATGAGACAGGTCTGTCTGTCAGGCTAAGCCGGCAGGAACGCGTGGCAGGTACGCTAAGGGCCGCCGGGGCCGCCTAATGCTAATGTGCGCGCTCGTGACAGTAGTGTTTTTGTTTTGGAGAAAGAGCAGCTTGGCCGGACCGAGTGTAATTACCTTCCATTAACTTATTGGTTGAGATCAGGTGTTATTTTTTTTTAGTTCGGTGACTTCCAATTACTCTGATCCTGTTAAATGTTCATTACAGAGGTCTATTAAAGGATTTGGCTTCTGTGTTATGAGCTGGATTTTAGGGGAATACAAAGACTAGTCTGCTCTGATGACTATTAAAGGGGAACTACAGATTTTTTTTACAACCTGGATGTTATTTCTGGCATGAAATACGACCGTTTACTCATATAACTTTCATTTGGAGTCGTTCTTCTTATTTTTACATCTGCGTATATCCATATAATGGGAGTGAATGGGGCACCGGAACGCAGCCTCTAAATAACGCATTATCTGCCATGAAACTCGTTCATTTCACCAATATTTTGTTACGATACGCTAGTGCTATTCCCCGTTGAGTCCAGTCGTCGTCTACAACCTCAGAATCGGAAAAATATTCAGCCATGTTGCAAAAAATCTGAATTACAGGTAAACAACCTCCGGGTCAGAGGTTAGTAGGTCAATCTACAGACCCCAGATGATGATAACAGGTAACTCTGGACTCAACGGGGAACAGCACTAGCGTATCATAACAAAATATTGGTGAAATAAATGAATTTCGTGCAAGATAATGCATTATTTAGAGGCTGCGTTTCGGTGCCCCATTCACTCCCATTATATGGAGAAGCAGATGTAAATATAAGACGAATGAGTCCAGGATGTAAACACCAGTAGCTCCCCTTTAAATGTGTTTCTTTGAATAACATGGAAGGCGTAGATCAATGCACTAGACATCAGTTACATTATTTGACATGTGACTCTGCATATATTTGCCATATTGTGGTTTATTGATGTTGGCTAGCTGCTGCTTTAAACTTTAAACCCATAGCAGACTTTTAGTTCAAGCTCATGAATTTGGATATTGATCCCAATGTTTGGCAGTGCAGCAGATCTATGTTCAACCCCCGGGAGTGAATCAGAGTGCGAATGGTTTTCTGTGTCAGTCCTTTGACAGACTGGCTGTATTGCGCGCTGCCTTCCACCCCGATGGAAGGTGGGACGGGCTCCAGCCGCCATGACCTTCCACGGGGATACGCGAGTAATGGACGGATGATTTCAACCGTGTCGTGTGCCCGCGCAGCCAGTTCCAGACGCTTTTATTGGCTTTTCTAAAGGCTCAAACCTCAGTTTAGCTTCAGTTTTTACGCCTCAGACATCTCAGACATGCGTTTTATCTTGAGATGTGCCTTTTTTTTCACCACATTGAAGGTGGACAGTTTAAAAATAGCACAAGTCGAAGTCTAAAAATCTTCACTTGACGTCACTCTCAGACACTCGGCCGCGATTGCAGGAATGCTCTCGATTCAAGAGCACACTGATTACACTTACACAAAAAAAAAATCCCAAATAGGTGCCCTTCACAAGGCCTCTTCCTTATCACGGCTGATGGGGACTTGCTTTCGAATGCAAGGCAAAAACACTGATGATAGAAGAAGTGCGCCTGAACTCCGGCGTCCCCTGAGAAACTTCCTTTGTTCCAGCGTCCTGAACCTGAACTATAACACGTCCCCCTGTGCCCTGTTAGAACATCAGTCACAGCTGCACGCACGGCCGCATGAAGGCGACGTGAGTGACAGCGTTTCTGCGCAAGTATCCGCTTGTCACCCATTTTATTTTTCCAACCAGGGAAGAAAGTCAACAACGATCAACCCAACATTGTGGGTGGTTTACAGTCTCGAGTCCCCATCCCGATTGTGGACAACCCCTAATTACCAGTGGAATAATTAAGAATCAGGCAGCTGCGGCAACAATGAACCGCTTCTGGGAGCCCGTCTAGAAACGGTGCCGCTGGAGGTGAAAGTGTTAATTACGGCTTTTTGCTCTCACCTCCAAAAAAAATATATGTCTGCGTTCTCCCGGAGACACATTGTTCAAACTCTGCGCTATCCGGTTTATGAGCGACGCCGGGTCGTACAGAGCTATTTATTGTGTCTTCAGAGAGAAATAGGAATGCTGGAGAGAAAAAGAAAACACAGAGCGAAAGGGCGGGAAGGTCGCTTGATAAGATGCTAATAAAAGCGCTCAGCTCCCGTGCGCTGTCAGTTTGTCAAGGCCGGCGGAGAGATCTCTTTAAAAAAATAAAAAATAACACACACATGCATCAGTTAGAATAAAATAAACTAGTGCTGTGAAGGACGTGGATGTTTTATCAGTCTAACCATGAGATTCTCAACCTTGACGCTGATATGCCTCGTTGGGTTCGTTTACTCAACCGTGAGACTGGAATGGTATGTACTTGACCTCCACTCAGCTGTGCTTTAGAGGCAAATGTTGTACTTTTAACTCCAATATATTATCCTGATTGCACACTTGCATATGAATTAGGTGTGATTAGCTCCATCTTGACCGACTTTAGGTGATAAACCCACTTAACGATGTACGATACTCTCACTGGGGACGTCCTGATGCACGGGGAGATTGGGGCCAATCCAAATACAAGTACAGTCCAAAAGCCCAGATGTGTTGTTGCACCACCCATTTATTCAAGGACGCACCTGTAGGTAACTTGTGTGCATACACCAACCACTCATAACATTATGACCACCTTCCTAACGTTGTGTAGATCTCCCTTGTGTCTCCAAAACAGTTGGGACTCATCAGAGAATGGGCATGGGTCTTCTGAGGGTTTCCTGTGGTGTCTGGTAACAGGATATTGTTTGTGGGGGGCCTTTGGGTCCTATGGGTTGAGGGGAGGGGCCTCTGTGGATCATCCCACAGATACTTGATCAGTTTGGGATCTAGTGAATTTGGAGGCCAGGTCAACACCTTGAGATGTTCTTCATGGTTTTTGTTTTAGTTGTTCCTAAAGCGTTTTTTGTGGCTGCATCCTGCTGGGGATGTCTGCTGCCATCATTTAGTGTCATTGCTATGGGTGCTAGGTGTCTGGTCTGGTCTAGGTGGGTGCTACATGTCTAAGTAACATCGACACCAATGAATGAATGCCAGGTCCAAACGTTTCCCAGCACAACATTGAATTGTCACAAGATGGTCAGTGTTATTTACTTCTCCTGTCAGTGGTCATAATGTTATGGCTGATTGGTGTATGTTCTAATTACAGAATAACCGTACTTTTTCCCTGTCATCTGCACATCACAGTCAAATCTGGCAAGTTTGAACCACCAAGTACGCACCCCTGAGTTTCATATACTTTATTAACGAATACCCAAATACTTCAGAGTCGCTCCTCATGGTGACGTCACAGAGGCTTCATCCGTCTCTATATGCAGTGAGTGATGAAAAAAAATTAATTAAAAAACCAACCATATGTCATGAATGTTTGTACTGTACACGCTGATCCTCTCTGTTTAGGATGTTTGCCAAAAAATTGGTGAGAGACACTAGCCTCAAACATCTGTGCGCTCCCCGAAGGTGTCAGCTTCTCTAATTTGGCCTTCATACCGTAACGTTATTACGTGGATTAGTCGGCATAATCCATTCGGGTTTATCAGTGTGAAAGTATTAACATACGGTGGTACAAAAACCTGCAGTTGTGGCTCATGATCGTTGACGCCAAGGCTCGATGTACCGTGTAACCTCCTGTGCTGTGTCATTTTAGCAAACGTTGTCACTTTAGCGCTTTCTTACTCTTATTGCCTCATTTTTCCCAATTTAACCTCGATGCAGTCGCCACTTCCTACAACCCCTCGCTTCTCTAGTGCCACTTGGAATCCGGGCTTTGCAGTTGTGCATGAAAACCTACTACTTGGCAGGTTTCTGCGTGGCTGCTTTGAACTCACCTCAGCAGGCAGCAGCAGCAGCAGAGTTTCCTGTTAGTGCAGTCATTTTATTTTTTTATTTTTTTTTAAAGCGTAACCTCGCTGACAGCCCGTGGCAGCGTGAAAGCTCCCTCGGCGCGTGCCCCCTCTCTCCACCCATCATCGTGAAACCAGGAGTAAGGCTGCAGACAGGACTCCAGCTGTGCTCGCTCTCCATCCACATCCAGCCATTTTCCTCGTCCCCTCACTAAATGCCGTTTGAAACCCTGCTCTCGTTTTCTCCACCTACGGTATTTTCCCCTTTTTGCTTCTCTGCACGGCGGGATTCGCTGTTCGGTACCACGTCTGTCTGGAAAAATGTATTTTCTCTGATTTGCATTCATTATTTCATTCTTTTATGTCTCATTAGGAGAGGATAAAACCTCTCCTGTGTCACATGCACACTAAGTACCACTGTTATTCTTTTGTGTTACCTATGTCCTATGTTCAAACCACGACAATTTTTTTTTCCCTTCAAATTCTCCTCTGGCATCAAGAAATTCATTCAGAAAATAAATGGCGTCCTAAATGGCGAGCCCTGCAGTAATTATCTATTAGTGTGTGCGGCGCAAAAAAAAAATGAAAAGACAAAAAAAAAAGAAGCAGGGGTTGATTTTTGCCCGTGAGCGTTTTTTTTCTTATTGTTCTCTGAGACATTTAGTCCACGGAAAGAAAGCGGTGGCATTTCACGGGCTAAATAAATTTCTCCCAAAGGAAATTGCTTCCTGTGAGTGTTTGAGCGCGTTTGTGTTTGTGTGTGATGTGAAGCCAGATGCAGAATCTTAATGAGACGGGAAGCCTCTTGCTTCCTGTGTGCTACCTGACAGCCTCTGCTTTAGTGTGGGTTTGTGCGTATACACTGCATGTGTCTGCGTCCGCAACCGACCGCTGACTGGACCATTAGGGTTCAGGCCGGCAGAGCGCGTTTTCACCAGTAGCGAGGATTATCTAGAAAGCAGCTGAATCGGCATGACCGGTGCTCGGTTGGTTGGCTGATCCCAGAGGAAGCTGTCTGGTTCAAGAGGCTGAAGACCCTGCCCCGGCTCTCAGTGTATCTTGCCTTGCCTTTAGCAATTTGGTTGGTAAAATATGGATTAAGCTACTGCTCTGCACCGACTCCTCCCCTCTTTGTTTCTCTTTGTCCGTCTAAGAGGCTGAAATCGAAACGGTGTTCCGATTTTCAAATGATTTTACCGTTAAATAGCTCTTGTTCTCTCTGGACACGAAACGTCTAAAGATGGGTGATATAAAATATGCACTTGACTGGAAGGGTCCTCTTAGTCCTGTTTTAACCTACAGCCTGGTGCGTTAAATTCATCGGGCTGCAGGGTTGGGCCAAGATATTCCTTAAATCTTCACTTTTTCGCCAACGACGAGAACGTTGGACCAAGATTAAATGCTGATGCGAGACGTCTACAGGTCCACTCTCGAGTCCCAAACTGACGTGGACGCATTAGGGGTCGCCCTGATGTTAAAGTTTAGGATTTAACATCTGGATGAGAACGACATGTCTCCAAGGACGCCGAGCAGCTAATGGCGTTGTCAAGCAACAGTCAACGTTCTAGACTGTTGCCACAGCGGTTGCCGGGGTAACCCCCTTGCATATTTGCCGCTTCTCTAAATGAAACAGTCAAGGCTAGCCGTTCTTTATTTGACAAGAAAATGCTGTCAACAGCGCGGCTCCTCCATGTGTGGTCACGTGACGCTCCAAGGCCACCATCAGCATGTTGAATGTGGCAGTAGGGACCAAACGGTGTTGATGTTATTTAGATCTGCAGACCCTGGATGATGTCGTCTCTTGTTTACTTGTAATTTGCTACTGTTATGGTTTGTCCACAAGGATTGGGAATAATATTTAGCCATGTTGCAAAAAACTAGCAGTAGCAAATTACAGGTAAGCTAGCCGACTGTAGCAGGTGTGTGCGGTGCTCGAAATGACATCATCCAGGTCAGAAGACATAACCTGGGGTCTGTAGATTGACCTACAGTCTAGTGCTATTCCCTGTCGAGTCCGGAGTTACCTGTTATCCACGGACATGAAGCTCTTTGGCTAGCTGTTCCTCTCTCTACCTCCACATCCTTCTTTCAGCAACTCCATATACTCTGGCTCAAAACGGTAAGGACATCCATCATAAACTAAGTCGTCGTCCACAACCTCAGAATTGGAAAAATATTCAGCCATGTTGCAAGAAACTAGCAGTTAGCAAATTACAGGTAAAGAAGCCGACTGTCGCGGGTGTGCGTGGCGCTCAGAGATGACATCATCCAGGTCAGAGGTTAGTAGGTCAATCTACAGACCCTGGATGATGATAACAGGTAACTCTGGACTCAACGGACAATAGCACTAGCGTATCATAACAAAATATTGGTGAAACGAATGGGTTTTGAGGCAGATGAGATATTTAGAGGCTGCTTTTCGGTGCCCCAGTCACTCCCATTATATGGATATACGCGGATCTAATTGTCTCCCGAATGACTACAAATTACACAAAAGTTATATGGGTGAGTAAACGATCGTATTTTATGCCAGAAATAAGGTCCACGTTGTAAAAAACAGTAGTTTCACTTTAAGGTTAACTCTATCAGCTGCTCCCATTGGTTGTTAACTTAACTGCAGCATTTCAAAGTTGATATTAGCTCATCTTGGTTCTCTCCTTTGTTGTCATAACTCGCTGAATTTCATTAACATTCATGGATCTTTTTGCCAAATGGCTGCTGGTCTCTTCTCTCCCTGAAGAATTGACGAATTGACGGATGGATGGATGGATAGATGGAGGATGTGTTGTAGTGCCCTCCTCATATGGCCTCCTCATCTTGCATTGCTTCTCTCCAGCCACTTTCTCATCTACAACCCATTTAGACATATGCTCTTGTTATTTACTCACTGCTAGGCTTTAGGAAGTCTCCACAGTCTCTTCATTTGTTTACATCCCCCATGAGATCATGCGGGCCGATGCATTTAATGCTCTCTGGTCTGACACAGTGACCCATATAACATCCCGCGGTGCCCGTTGCGCTCTCATTTCCAAACCTCGGTGTGCGTCCATGTTTAGATCAGCGAATTAGAGCAGTGTGTGATGCAAGTTAATATCAAGTTCTCCTGCAGCGTGAGCCACTGACGCTTGTATATTGATTTTACTCGTGTAGCACCGTGTAATCTAAAAGGAAAAGTGCTGCGGATGTTATTAATAATATCAAAAACCAATATGTGAGGTGTATGGTGCTCAAGAATCAGGTTCAGGGGTTTGTTTGCTTGTGCATCAGCCTCCTGGCTGCAGGTGGACTTGCCGTGTGTTTTCCTGTCGGGTTATACACAAGCTTTTTGCATTTAAATACTACGAGACATATATTTTTTCGCATTACTACAGCGATTACTATATGTACTTGAGGAGCTTAAGTGAGCCAGGCGTAGCCCAAGGACCGCTCTAATGGCTTTCAACATGCCGTGATTCAAAGTGCACCAACCTTGTTTGTTCCCCGGCTCAGTCCTTGGACCCTCGCTTACGCCCCCGTCGCTAAATAATGTCCCAATCTACCGTTTGATTCCAGACACAGGCCTCATCCTCGTGCAGAATAATTGCCTCCAACGGCTCACATGCACTCGCTTGTTATCTTCATTCGGCCCAAGTGCCGTGCCATTGAGATTCAAAAAGCCGTGCTCACCGTCTGAATATTCTGCATTATAATACGCCTCAGCCGGCCCCCCCCTCCATTGATGTGTAAATGCTGATGTTTCTGAAGTACGCCCAGGCTCCCTACTATTACTATCAAGATTGCTGCGGTTGAATTTTCATGGCTAATATGTTTTCTCTCTTTTTTTTTATTTCTGCCTCCCACGCGGCGCAGTCTCTATGAGCGGTCGCTCCTTTGGAAAAGAGGAAACTCATTGATCTGGGCGTTTCAGAGGCTAATCTTCTCTTGATTGAAGGTGAAGCAGACAGCGTAGCTTCTGGTTTTTCTTTTCAGCTCTTAAAGGAAGACTTTCAGCCGGCTGCGTCGTCTGCAGATGCGTTGCACCGAGGCATTGATGTGTCAACAACCGCATGTTAACTGCAGCTACTGAAGTGATTAATGTCGGCTGAGGCATCCATCCCAGACGCGTGGATCTCATTTATGTTTCTGCATTTGATTTTTTTTAGATGAAGCCGACCGGTTTAACCTCTGCACATTTTTTTTTTCACTTTCTGTAAATGATCCAGATCTTCTGTATCAACAGGGAAAAGAGGCTGATGAGAGAGGTCTGCGGATGGTGAGGGGGGATGTAGAAGGATAGATTGACGGGAAAATTGGATTTCATGCCTTCTAATCAGGATGGCTGGCTTCATTCGGCGTACCGCGCGACTGCAAACACGCTGATTATTATTGAAGTGCGCTCTCCTCCGCACATGGGGCTCCGAACCGGCCGCTCGCAGCTTCCAGAGGGAGACGCTCATCCGCAACCACGTCTAAGGATATAGGTCATAATAGACTTTTCTTTACGTAACTTCTAACGTGCTTAATGGAGCTCTGCCGCGGCCTCAGTGTCCGATCCGATGGAAAATGAAATAATGAATGGTTGCTTAATGGGTCGTGATGGTTGCATGTGGCCCTGTTTTCCATTTATTTCACATTTTGCAGGCGGGTCACCTGTTACAGCGCAATGCAATCAATGATAACACTCATACACCACTGGCACAGTTTCTGAGCAGAGCAGAAATAAAGAACACGGCCATGTTTTAGCACTGGGAATAAATAGGTTGTTGGAGTCGGTTATAAAACTGTACCGTCACTCTAAATGCAGTATTTTTGGGTTTTGTTCAAGTGGAAACCTACGGCAAGGACCCACTTAAATTATATTAAGGCTAAAAATGAATGCATGATTAAGTGAGTGGCTTGCTTTGTGTAGTAGGTGGTTGTAATAGGTTGCTAGCTGCTTCAGCTCCACTCACCGTCCACCGAGGTAGGTGGAGTCAGCCGCTGCTAAGATGGTGATTGCTGTAGTCGCCACGCTGAGCTTTAAAAACTGCCTTTTTTTTCAGAAATCCTGTATAAAACTGTATAAATTAAACCAATAATTGATTGATAACGCAGATAACGACTTGTTCCAGGCTTCGATCCAAGTACATCCAACAGACAGTATATTCAGAGATGTGGTTTGTGCACACTGTGAGTGAATTTTGCTGAGGTATGTGGGTTAAACTTCCCCCGCTGCCTCATTACTGTTTCACTGCAGGTCCATTATATACGGTCAATGTTCTCCGTCCACGTTTCACTCAGATTTCGATCTTAATCCCCGAACTCCGTGCAAAATTTCCTAGTTTGGGAGCTATTCAAGCTTTGATGAAAGTAGCGGAGCAGCTGACCAACGCTGGAGCATTGCGCAATAGCTTGAGTTGAGTTAGCTCATAACATAAAAGATCTTTATGTTGCTCTTGACGTTCAGTGCAATAAAACAACCACAGAATGTAAACAAATGTTAATAAATGTGATTGTAAATGTACTTTATTTATATAGCACCTTACATCGACCCACAGGTAAACCGAGGTGCTTTACAAAAGATTAAACAACTTGCTTGCATAATTGTGCTAGCTCATAAAATAACTGAGCTTTATGTCAGCAGCATTGACTATTGGCAGCCGAAACTTTTGTTGTTGTTGTTTTTACCATTTAAAATCAATACTGTTCTGAAAAAGCACGTAGAGTTAATTAAACTTTAATGAAAATTAAATGCTATTGAATATGTCTTTATTATCAATTTAAAAAATAAAAGTGACGGATAAAAATAGATTATGATAGGATTTTTATGACCCTGTCAGTCAAAATGACAGACAACGAAAAAGTCTAGCGCAGCCTCTGACATCAACCCACAGGTGAACCAAGGTGCTTTACAAAAGATTAAACGACGATTTAAAACAACACACCGGAAAAACAAGTACATCAGTAAAACAAAGCTAAAAAAGAAACTAAAAACAATAAATGAGAGGATAAAAATAAAAATAAAAATAGAATAAAAATAAACATAAAAGTGTCACCACACAACCAGGTACTAAAAGCCATTTTAAAAAGATGCGTTTTAAGTCTTGATTTAAAAAGACCCAGGTCAGTAATGATACACATCTCACTGGTCAGCATATGAGATAAGGGCAGCTGCATTTTGGACAAGTTGAAGACGGCCAACAGAGGACTGGGAGACACCAGTATACAGGGCATTGCAATAGTGATTGAGAGTTAGTACTTGATGCCTCACGGCAAGAAGGTTCTGGGTTCTGGGCCTTTTCTGCGCGTGGTTTGCATGTTCTCCCTGTGTCTGCGTGGGTTCTCTGTCTTCTTTCCACCATCCAAAGACATGCTCATTAGGTTAATTGATGATTAAAGTTGTCTGTCTCTCTGTGTGTTAGTCCTGTGATAGACTGGCGACCCGTCCAGAGTGTGCATCCTGCCTCTCGCCCAATGAGAGCTGGGATAGGCTCCAGCCCCTCTGTGACCTTCTAGAGGACGAACGGTTGCAGAAAGTGAATGAGTGAAGTCTTCAGACAACCACAAAACACAAACCCAGTCAAACGAAGTGCTGTAACGACTGAGGCGCACTTGATTACATTTGCTCCTATCACACCATGAAACTGAGAGACTTAATTAACCGTACAGGCCAGACAAATCAGTATTTAGTCCGACTTCTCCAACGGCCATACCTCTTTACAAATCTAAGACAAACCCCTTTTTGACCAGTATTCAGTTTGTGAAGTATTGTGACATTATTTGAGCAGTGCTTTTATCAACTGACAGTTTGCATGCCTTTGCAGAACATGTGCTAAAAAGAAATAACAGCTGAACCGCACAGAGGAAGCCTCTCTGGTTCTGTTTGACCAGACCTGCTCAGGTTAACCTTTATGCAAACGGACCAAAAGACCCAGTTAACAGAGTAAATATAGTTCAGTGTGTCGAGCCCGTGGCTACGTCTCGGTTTGTGTGTCAGCGTGTTCCATTGTGCATTGTGACCTTCATCAGCCTCCGCCCGGTCACCCATCGCTCTGCTGATTGTCAGGCATCAAAGGAACGCACTGTGCCCCACAATGCCGCTGTGGTTGCCCGGCAATCAAGCTCCGGATAAACTGGCCGTGGACATTTTTACGACATCCTGTATTAACGCGCTCCTCCTCCCTCCTCCCCCACGGCCGCCCCTAGAAATGTAAACATTTCCATCTCGCCAAGAAGGTCAGCAACAATGCATTATCCCTCCCCAGGAGAGCTAACAGTGGCAACCATTGTGCAGCAGTGGGCTCTACTTTTTGTAAACACACTGCTTATGTACACTCTATTAGGGCTTGTGTGTAATGATATGGACAAATTGCTTCTTTCCCTGCTTGCTGGTTCAGGGGAACCCACTTCTTCAGCAGCATGCTACATTCTTCTTGGGCGTCCAGGGTTACTTGCACAACACAAAAAGCTGGCTCGCTCTCCTCCAGCTCCTCGTGCGGCACCTCCCCCGAGTCTGGGAGGCAGAGCTAAATTTAGCAGACCTCAAAAAGTAATGGTGTGGCAAGTTCTTATTGAGTTTTCACCCCACAAACGTCTCCCCGGCTCTCGCTGCCACTCGCTCCCTCTCCCTCGGTCGCTCAGTAAAAGGCTTGTCCGTGACTCGGCAGAGAGAGGGGCCCTATGAATTATTGAGCCGATGGTGGAGCCCTCATAAATTATCTAAACCGCGTGTCACCGGGCGAGCGGGGCAGTGCATCTCGAGCCTCTGTGTCGGTACCGCCTAGACCCGGGGCTAATAATGGGGAAGGGAAACAAATGGTCACGCAGATGCACGATCAACTTTATACGGCCTGCAGGAAAGGCTTCTACGGGAACCCTGAGTCGGCTTTCAAACTAGATTTGACAATATAAACAAATGAAGGACACCTACCTGTAACCTACACCGACAAGGCATAACATTATGACCACCTTCCTAATATTGTCTAGGTCTCCCTTGTGCCTCCAAATCAGTTGTGACTCATCAGAGAATGGACATGGTCCTTCTGAGGGTGTCCTGGTAAGATAATGCTGTTAGTGGGGGCCTTTGGGTCCTATGGGTTGAGGGGAGGGGCCTCTATGGATCATCCCACAGATACTTGATCAGTTTGGGATCTAGTGAATTTGGAGGTCAGGTCAACACCTTGTGATGTTCTTCATGTTTTTTGAGTTGTTCCTAAACGGTTTTCCTGCTGGGGATGTCTGCTGCCATCAAGGAGTGTCATTGCTATGGGGTGGGGGTGCCTGGTCTGGTCTAGGTGGGTGCTACATGTCTAAGTAACATCCACATGAATGAATGAATGAATGCCAGGAACAAAACAAAAGTTTCCCAGCAGAACATTGCTTTGTCACAAGATGGTCAACGTTATTCACTTCCCCTGCCAGTGGTCATAATGTTATGCCTGATCTGCGTATCTACATATGATATACTATCGTCTTTCCCCTTTTAGCTCCTTATTTTGCTTGTACATTTTGTGAACTGAATGTTGCACGTGTTCTGTGTGGTTGTTGCATGTGGATGACTTCTCCTCTCAGATTGCTCAAATAGTCAGTAAATGGCTTTGTAGTTTCCTGGTGGCATCATGGAGAAGGTACGTCTCCACAAACCACAACCTGCTGTTCTCACTTTGGTTTATGTTCGGGTGGAGCTCAGTAGGCAACTTCACATGTTTTGTCTGGTAGAAGAAGAAGAAGTAGAAGCGTTTGTCATGGGAGCATCACCCGCAGCGAGTGACCCCCGTGGGCTTCTTACAGCATCTGATTGCTCATTAGTAAATGTAAAACTGTATTTCAGCTCGGCCACTTTGGCAGTGAACGCGCTGTACTTTTTTTCCATTCATGCACTTCAACATAAAACTCACACTTCCAGCCTATGATTAATTCTCCCTGCAGGCCGCCTATTGATTATTTGAATCTTTTAGTGGGTTTCCGTTGATGGCGAGCAGCCTTGAAATGCAGAACAGCAGGTGCTTAGCGGACACACCCCCTCCTGCGGTGAGTGGTCTGCATTGATAATGGTTTGTGATATCTCCCTCCTCTCACCGTGACACTTGATTTGGCTTCTGTGGTCGATAGTGGAGTCAAAGCGAAATAAACCAAGGGAAGAGCAAGCTGTTTTTAAGTTTTAGCATGCGCGAGTGTAGTAAATTATATTAAACACTTAATGATAAGCATCCAGATATGCTTAGCTGGTTTGGTTTTTATCTACCGTCTTTCGTGACTGTCAGGGTTGTGGGACGCCCCTGGAGTCTCTCTCCGCACGCCTCGGCAAAAGGCCAACACTACGAGAGCCTCGCTTTCGCTCCGCCTCGTGAAATTATTTTGCAGTATTTATGCAGGATGCTCGGCGCGTTGCGATCGTTGATTCCTACGACACGTGTTCCCGCAGCAGAGCAGATGATCTGATTAGGTTTTCTAAATTAATGTGCATATTAATGACTAACATGGGACTTCATGGCGATGCAGAGTTCGTATTAAACCCAACTCGCTTTTTATTTTTGTTAAATGAAGACGAGCGCCGCGTGATGATGCAGAAATAAATAGTAACTCTTCATTTTATGTAATTTACATATATATATTGATAGGTTTCTTATGTTTTGTGAAACCCGTCCTGTGGTAAATAACATTCATCTCTGAAGTAGATAAAGACGTGTAAAGTAATACATTAACACCCGCCCGGTCAAATGAGCACCAATGACTTGATCAGATGTTTTGTTCACCCGTCGATCCACCCCGACCCCATCCTTCTGCAAATTTATGACTGCAAAACATAATCATGCAACCTTGTCCTTCGCTTTGTTACTTGCTGAATGTTAGATGCTCAAACAACCTAAGCAAGACTCATGGTTCTGCGTCGGATCCGTGGCGTAGACCTGTGCCCTCTGATTGGTCCAAATGACGCCACTTAGAGTCTCCGTCCTTCTTCTTCCTACGTGCCGTCTACGAAAACATCTTCACGCTTTTCTGTGTTGCACGACTGTTAGAAAGAGTCAACGTTTAATAACTCCAGCTCCAACACGGCTATCGTTTTAGTGTCGACACATCAGAGGACAAGTATAAATGTTCACAGCACTGTAGGTCAACCTCGTAGGGTACTGCGTAGGGTCTGTGGTGGTCCGTTGTTGGGAGTATAAACCAAGCGTTATACTGTTGTTTTACTCCGTCTATGAAATAAAAGGTGCTGACCACCAGCGTCATACACATTGCATAACTTTAAGTGTAAAAACGATAAGTCACAGTGAATTTATGTCTTTAAAAAGTTTAAAAAGGCTTTTTTAAAATAACACCAACACACTAATTGATCATAAATATCTGCAATATATTGTGCTATTCAGTAAATTATGAACCATTATAGACCATTCTCGGGAATCAAATGCTAACACAGAGCACAGGTGTCAAACATGATCACACACGGGCCAAAACGGGCCCATTGGGGGGGGAGTGGGAGGGGTGTAATATGGCCCACAGGCGATTATGTTTGACATGTTTGGATGAATTTGCAAAAATCACATTGAAGACTTTAATATTTCCCATAAAAGTGACTGGTATTCGAAGAGGTCACACAGATTTAGTAAGAGTTGTGGACATAACTCAACACTGGGACTTAGGGTTAGGGTTAGTTTACAGAACCCTAACCCTAGTATACAGAAATTTTGCGTCTACTTCGCACTAAAACAAAGGGAAACATGTGGAGTCGTCGTTATTTATAGGTCAACGCGCTGTTGTGTTACTGGTCCGACCCCTTTGAGATCAAACTGGGCTGTATGTGTCCCCCGAACTAAGCTATATAACCTGCCTAATCATGAAAGTTGTGTTGCGGTTTGTTTCTGGTGAGATGACGCAGCTCTTAGAACATTTAGGTTTTAATTTCCAGGTTAAAAGTCATGTGCAGCGTACTGACGCCTCCAGGCTGTTGTGGATTACTTTTATCCTGGATGCCGTGCGTGTGATCCAGGTCATCGTCTGACAGAGCAGCTGTCGCTCAGACTGAAGTTAACGAAACGACACGAGAATGGAGGATTAATCAGGAGAGCAGAAACGTGGCCAGGGACGACGACAGCAGCAGCAGCAGCAGCAGCAGCAGCACCTGCCTGCACTTTGCTCTGTGTTTGTGTGCGAGAAAATAAAGAGAGAAGGCACCTCATAACTTGAGCGCGCCGCTCAGCCGCTCGCTTCCCGGTTTCCATGCCGACAGGCGAGGGCTGTTCTTGCTGGAGCATGCTCAGTTTGGCTCCCGTCCCTGTAACAATAGCCAGTGAGAGGGCTCGCGCTCGCACTCTACTCCAGCTCTCAGTGTGGGAGCGAGACGGTGAGGAGAAGAGAGGAGAGTAGAGGAGAGGAGAGGCTGCCTGCTGCGCTGCCCCGACACACACTTGCTTGCTCATCACAAAGGTGAGTTAATATCCCTCTGAATTACTAGGCTTTTATTTATTTAATTATTTATTTTTGTTGTCGTGTGTTGTAGAGTTTGACGCTCCTTATTTTTTTTTTTGCCTTTGTGAAGGAAAGGGTGCAGAGAGGAGACAGTTGTTGCTGCTGGAAAAAAAATAGAGATAATAAATAAAAGAGGAAGCATGTGCCCTGCTGTGTGAGTGACAGGAGTCATTGTTTTTTTTTAACATAATTTTCTTTTGCATACTGACATTAGAGCACAGTTTGAGCTTGGAGAGAATCCATCGCACACAGGGGATCTTGTCATTTTCTGAATGGTGAAAGCAGGGTGAATATGCATCCTGCTCCGTCGGAGGTAGTAGTAGTTGACAAAGCGGGGGATCGCTCAATAATTCATGCAGCCTTGTATGGAGGGAAGTCAGGGGGATGACAGCAGCAGGTGTAATGCGATGCTTTGCATGGACGCAGATAGCTGTTTTTGGTCTCTTCAGACCGCACGGGCTGAATTTACAACCTTCTCTCGGCTCATTCAAATCACCCCAACTGCGTGTTGTGCGTTTTGGAGCGTCCCCTTTGTGTGCGCGCCCTCAGAAAGTCTTATCTTAGAGGAGGAGAAGCAGCACAGATGATGTTATATGATCTGCATGCCGACGGGAATGCGAGGAGCTTCTCCCCCATGCCTGGCTGACCCTTTAAAATCTTATGTGTGGTTTGTGTGGTCTGCCTGTGTGTGTGCCGGGGGCGGTCGGCACGGAAGTACTGTATCTTCAATATATCCTGTGGTCTCGCCCCATTTCTCCCTCCGAGGCGCACTTAGAGAGAGAGATTCACTGCCCGCCTCCCGCAAGATTAATTAACGTGGCTGATAAATTCCTGGTTGGTCGATATCCCGTCCCTCTGCAGTCGTCCTGTGTGTTTGTCTGTGCTGCGCGCCGTTCATGGAGCAGCGTGGATATCAACTGGCTGTCTGTCTTTGTGTCCTCATATGTAAACTAGAGACGCATGGCTGGGTTAATGATTATACGGCAGATAAAAAAAAAAAAAAAGTGTTTCAGGACAAAACTCATTACCTTTTTAGACTTATTTATTGCAGCCGTGTTAAATAAATTAAATTATTTTGTATTTCGTCTTTTTTTTTGGCCTCTTTTCTTTTAGTTTGTTGTTTGATCCTTTGATCCGGTGACTGATATGAGCAGTAAATGTGCTGCAGAACCTAAACCGCGAGCTAAAAGATGCTAACGCTGGGATCTGATGACACTTTCTGGGCCGACGCTTCCGCTTGATTCCACTCGGGACCTGAATCCAGTCGGGACCTTGTCGTGTGCGAGGAAACTCGGCATTGATTCGTTCATCTTCTGTCACCGCTTGTTCCTGTGAAGGGTCGCAGGAGGGGGCGACCTGGGAGTCTATCCCAGCTGTCATCGGGCGAGAGGCGGGGTACAAACTGGACAGGTCTCCAGTCTGTCGCAGCGCTAACACAGAGAGACAGACAACCATGACGAGCATGTCTTTGAACGGCGGGAGGAAGCTGGAGAACCCACGCAGACACAGGGAGAACATGCAGACTCCACACAGAAAGGAACCAGTCGGCCTGGATTAGAACCCAGAGCCTTCATGCTGTGATGCATCAGTGCTAACCACCGCGCCTTCTTCCATTGCGACAAAGATTTTCGCACAAATAATGCTTTCATTGTTGCCTGACATTCATCTCCAGTTTGCACATCTTGCACATGGCTTTGATTTTGACCTGTCCTCTCTGTCGTCATACCTCGGCATCATAGTTGTAGCCTCCGTTGCGTGGATGAGGATGTGTACAAGAGGATACAGGAAATGGCTTAGTTTTTTCATTTTTTTAACGTCAATCCAAGGATTTTATGAATCGATATTGGGTCTTTCAAGTCTATAACGTGGACCAGGCCAGCTGACGGTCTTGCCTGGGCCCAGGACGAAATAATCGACGGAGCTATCAAACTCAATTGATTCTGTCAAAGTTAACGAGTCGTGTCAAGCTTTTATACAAGCTAATGGACGTTAGCATTAGCGCTACGTTACGTTACAAGGCTGGTAAACATTGGCTACGCTGTTTATTACATTGCTCTACGTTTCTACGTATCTTTTAATATCTTTAAGGCCTCTATTTTCTTCTTCTCTTCTTCTCTTTTCTTTCCTTTTCTGAGCATCGGACTTGTGCTGACTGGACGTTTTGATCATACGGAACCTCAAATCAAACGACTGTCAGATTTTGATCAGTGGCCAAAGTGACCACTATTTCAAGGACAATTAGGAAGAAAACTAATAAAAAGCTTTTATGTAACTCAAATATTATGTAATTTTTTTCCCACAAATAGGCCTATATTATTTTTTTTTTAATTATTCCATAATTTAATGAGGGCCCAGTTCTGGACCCCTCCCTCTATCCTGGGCCCGGGCTGGCAGACCCGTTTGTCCCCCCCTGTGGACGGTCACAGCAGTGTTTTTTACAATGAGCGGTTGCAGCGTGCAAGGATACAGAGCAGCTGAAGGTGCCGTCACGTGAAACCGGGCATGCTGCTAACGGACAGATATCAAAACTGACAGGTAAGGTCTCACCTCTAGTTCCTGTGGACGAGTGGACACCTTGTGTTTTCTGCACCTCCACAGCCGATTTCTCATCCGTTGCCGGCCGGAGTTCTTCTTCTTCTCCATCTGGTTATATGAAGCCTGCTTGGCTTCGCTCCAGACTGCAGCATGGATCCATACATTTACAGCAAGCTGTTGCAACACCGTCTCTGTTTAATTTAAATCATGTAACGATGGAAGTCTCGTTTTGAAGTTTGAAATCCTGTAGCGTACAGAGACGTATATCTATGTTCACACTGATTTGTATCAGTCTTCCAACGATTTCAAACCTCTTCTCCTGAGTCACCAGAGGAGGAAGGCGGTGATACTCCAGCAGAAATTTCAGCCGAGGCCAAAACAGACAAAAACGCGAGACAAGAGGAGGGGCCCCGAAAACCGAGAGTTGTCGAGTGATGGATGGCAGACAAGGAGAG
Source organism: Planiliza haematocheilus (assembly GCA_005024645.1). NCBI lineage: Eukaryota > Metazoa > Chordata > Actinopteri > Mugiliformes > Mugilidae > Planiliza > Planiliza haematocheilus. The sequence continues at coordinate 905,938 of SRSE01000170.1, read as the reverse complement.
CGAGCGACAGCCACTCTTTCACCCTCCGGGAAATTGGAAAATAAATTGAGTTGACATAGGCGCGTTTGCATAGAGATATTGATGCCGGGGGAGTGCGAGGAGAGAGCTTTGGATTCGGGGCTCGGGAGGTTCACGCTGGGCTAATCGTCTTTGTGCCCACCAGTTAGGGCGACCAGAAGGCTTCCTGGGGTTAGTAATTAGCAATTTTCATCAGCCACAAAAAAAAGAAGATGCAAACCAAAGTGGATGGCGCTTCAGAGTCTGTCTGCTCTTAACAAGCTGCGTGGTAATTAAATGGCCCTTCACTTGCTCCTCTGGAATATTTTAGTCCGAATGGAGAACCTAATTTTGCCGATTCTACCCATCAAGAAGAAGAGACGTAGCCGCTGTTGAGGTGCGTTGTTTTTCCTCTTTAGTGCTTCTTAAAGTGGCACCAGTGCGGCATGTCAAGTTTGATTTTCTAGACCTGAGAGCCTTCTTATGCCTCAGAGCAGACAGACGGAGTGTGAGTAATGTGACATTTCTCGGAGATGAGGAAAAGCAGCCTTAATCTCTCTGTTTGTCCTCGTCTCTTTCTCCGGCTCCTTTTCTTTCTCTGCTGTGGCGGCACAGATTTTGGATCCTGGTACTCTTACGGCTTCCTCCCACCGTCCAAAGACATGCTCGTTGATTAGTGATTCTAAATTGGCCGTAAGGTTGTCTCTGTGTTAGTCATGAGGTAGACTGGCGACTTGTCCAGGGTGCACCCCGCCTCTCTCGCCCAATGACAGCCGGGATAGGCTCCAGCCTCCTCCCGTCTGCAGTTGGATGTTGGATGGTATTTGCAAGGAGCAGAACCTTGCATTCAGTCATGTGGATGATACTTAGACATGTAGCACCCACCTAGGCCAGACCAGGCACCCCCACCCCATAGCAATGATACTCCTTGATGGTAGCAGCCATCCCCAGCAGGATGCAGACACAAAACACTTTAGGAACAACTAAAGAAACATCACAAGGTGTTGACCTGGCCTCCAAATTCACTAGATCCCAAACTGATCAAGTATCTGTGGCATGATCCAAAGAGGCCCCTCCCCTCAACCCACAGGACCCAAAGGCCCCCACCAACAACATCCTGTTACCAGACACCACAGGAAACAATCCGACGGCCCAAGTCCATTCTCTGATGAGTCCCAACTGTCACAAAAATGCTTTAGGAACTGCAGTTGGATGTTGGATGGTATTTGCAAAGAGCAGAAAGTCGAATACGAGCTCAAACCTTGGGATAACGGGAGGTGTTTGTTCCCCGTTTTGGTTCTGAATCAGCCTGAAAACATTAAAACTACAGAGGACCGTGTACCCATCGATGTTGTATATCAATACAGACGCATGCACTTGCAGAGTTCGTTCGTTGGTGCTTGTTAGTTGGGTCCCTGTAAACCGAGGAGACAGTGGATCAATGGCACTTCATCCCTTTTCATTTCCAATCCCAACACCCATCCACCCACCCCCATGCCTGTCTCCATGCTGCTAATAATTACATCCCTCCAGCTCTACCCTTTCATCACTCTCATTCCTTCCATCTCCGATCCCTATCCCTATCTCCATCTCTGTTCCTGTGCCTACTCGTCCTCCTCTCCTCTCCTCTTTCCCCTGCACAGTTTAAGCCAATTACAAGCGTGTCCTTCACTCCTGGAGGAGAACGAGCAGAGGGCTTTTCCTGCATGCCTCTCCCTTCCCTCTCCCCTCCTCCTCTTACACTTTAAAGAAGGTGTGAGTCATGCAATGATATCCAAAAGGGGCTTCAGTAGATACAGATCCATACAGGCGCCTGTAGGAGTCTGGCGGGCGGCCGGTCGATAATCAGGCCTTGATGCATCCTTGATGGGTCCTCGTGAAAGCCGACAATGAGCCGACAAGAAAGGCCTTTGGAAAACATCGACACCCCCTCGGCAAGGTCAGGGTTCAGCATTGATCCAAGAGAAAGGAGGCGGACACCAGAGCACATGGCCGAATATATAAGCTGTTGGTTCAGTATCCTGGTGTTTTTTTTTGTTTTTATTTTATATTATCGAGTCATATTTTATTTTCTCTGTAATGCAGCCACACATTAAACATTTGATTCGGTCTCGGCTTTCAGTTGGAGTTTCAGTTTTTGTGCCTTGTTTCATTTGAACGATTTAACAGCCTGAGGAAGCAACAAGATTAAAGCGTTCAGACACCTTATTCTGCTTTACTTGTGGTTACGGAAGCAATTACAATGTCTGCAGAATACAGACCTTGATGCTTCTGTTCAGGCATAACATTATGACCACATTCCTAATATTGTGTAGGTCTCCCTTGTGCCTCCAAAACAGTTGTGACTTGGGATGTACCAAACATTTTTGGACAAAAATGTTTGGTGCGTCCCTGGTTGTGACTCATCAGAGAATGGACATGGGCCTTCTGATGGTGTCCTGTGGTGTCTGGAAACAGGATGTTGTTAGTGGGGGCTTTTGAGGGGAAGGGCCTCTGTGGATCATCCCACAGATACTTGATCAGTTTAGGATCTAGTGAATTTGGAGGCCAGGTCAACACCTTGTGCTGTACTTCATGTTTTTTTGGTTGTTCCTAAAGCGTTTTTGTGGCTGCATTGAGTGTCATTGCTATGGGGTGGGGGTGCCTGGTCTGGTCTAGGTGGGTGCTACATGTCTAAGTAACATCTACATGAATGAAGAATGAATGCCAGGTCCTGAAGTTTCCCAGCAGAACATTGTATTGTCAGAAGACGGTCATTGTTATTCACTTCTCCTGTCAGTGGTTTTAATGTTGTGGCTGATCCGTGTAAGTCGCTCCACCTCTACCTTTGAGTCCCACTAATCAAATTCACACATTTGCTTCTAACAGTGGGATCTTGTCAACACCTTAAACGATTCGTGTAACTTGCGTACAGTCTGATTTGGTTGAGACTCAAATCGGCATCAAGTTGCGCCTGGCCTAGAACCCATTACTCACCGTTTTGTTCAAACAGTCTCCTGCGTCTCAGTCAACAATCCGTCCATCCAAGCGTCTTCCTATTATTTACACAAACGTCACGCCACTGCTGCTTTTGCTTCGGAAAGCTAATTTCGTGGAGGCGCTTGAACGCATGGCGGGGGGTTTGAACGAGCATCTTCTTCTTCTGTCACGCTTGTTGGTGTTCTAGCTAATTGTGCGATTCCGGCTTTAAGCTTCCACGTCTCAAACAATTAAAACACACGTTTGAGTGGAGGAGGACTTAGAGCTGGAGGATCGTAACAAGGCTTGACCCTTTGTTTAGTCGAACATCATAATACCAGACTATAAACTGCTCCATCGCTTCCTTAATTGCTGTAATCAATATTTATTAACCGACCACATCGTCTTTTCTTTTTTTTTCAGCGCAGCCGCTGTTAGACTTTAGAGGACTAATGTGTCTGCACTGCCCTGATACTTTGGTTAACTGTCTGAACTTTGCATTGAGCGATCTCTTTCTTCTTAGAAGTCTCAAACGAACTCTTTAAGAGTAAATTCCTCCGTTTTTAGAAACGTCAATAAGACATTTTTCCTCTTGGTGCTTTTTCTTCTTGAGTGGCCGCACGGTTAAAGGCAGACAAACTCCCTCTGATCCGGGCCCAATTGTTTTCCCCAGTTTTCTTGCCTCTGTCTCTTCATCATCAGTCTCCAGTCCCTTGTCCTCTGTCCACCTTCACCCTCTCTTATCTACCCCCCGTATGCCTTCGTTCCCGGCGATGGGAGTGACTCACGCAGCCATCTGCCGCCCGGCAAATCCTCTCCTCTCCTTATTACCCCCGATTTGTTTATTAACACCGCTCCTGGGACCACAGTGATACTTTACATCTGCTTTATCTATCTCTGCTTATCTCTGTCTGCAAGTCACCTAAAACCCTCCTCCTCCTCCTCCTCCTCCTCATCTTCGAGCTTCCATCAGATATCCCTCTCTATCGCCTCTTCAGCTGATTTCATCTCTGCAAGTGTCGCTTCCCTTCATTTCACCTGATATCCTCTCGTCTACTTCTACTTTTTTTCTTTTTTTTTATACCACCCAGGAGACAGATTGCAGGAATGAGGTCAGACGCTGGTGCATGTTAGTGTGGGTTAGAGTGTGCCATGAGCATATGGATGTGACGAATGTGAGCAGACTGTTGATGTTTTGTTTATGTAGGTGTTGCCGTTGCTGATGTCATTATGATCCCCTGCAGAAATGGCAGCAGATACAGGAAAACACCCTGGGGGCAGGTGTGTGTGTGTGTGTTTGTGTGTCTGTGTATGTGTGGACCTCTCGCTGAACCTGACTACTGTTGTGTTGCATCTCTACGGAGTCCGTAGCAGCCAGTGATGGTTGTTATTTTTTTGTTGTACTGTACTTTTAGCTCTGTTTGTGGCCTTTGGGGAATCATTAGCGATAGCATTGCAAAGGCGTACACAGTTTCAGATGTTCGATCTGTTTGGGCTGATGTGTTTCCTGGAGCCTGAATATGTCACAGCTCAGGCTCGTAATGTTTCCTTCATGTGGAGGAGGAAGAAAATAAGAATTTTTTGATATGCATTAAATTATTTATTTTATCTTACGAGCTGGTTAGCTACCTTATGACTTACACATGTATAGGAATAGAAAACAATGTCATATTATTATATGCTAATATGACAGGAGAAGTAAATGACATTGACCATCTTGTGACAATTAAATGTTCTGCTGGGAAACTTTTGGACTGGCATTCATTCATGTGGATGTAGCTCTGATCCGCGTATATCCATATAATGGGAGTGAATGGGGCACCGAAACACAGCCTCTTAATAACGCATTATCTGCCGCGAAACTCGTTCATTTCATACTTTGTTATCGTACGCTAGTGCTATTCCCCGTTGAGTGCAGAGTTACCTGTTTTCATCATCTGGAGTCTGTAGATTATTGTAGAAGCTGCGTTTCGGTGCCCCATTCACTTCCACTATATGGATATACGCTGAACTAATTATCTCCCGAATGAATACAAATTACACAAAAGCTATATGGGTAGGTAAACGATCATATTTTATGCCAGAAATAAGGTCCAGGTTGTTAAAAAAAAAAAGTAGTTCCCCTTTAAGGTATTGTATTTTAGTCTTGTAGAGTTTTTTTCGTACTTTCATAAAGTGTCTGAGGTAAATGTGGCTATTCCCGATTACCTCATCCTTTCATTACCCTTTTGCATCTCCTACATTAAGGTAACCACAGTTAGCCTCTGTGGCTTTCAGATGCCAACATTTGCCTAGCAGCGATGCTATCACAACTCATGGCCGACCTCACCACTTGCTGAGCGTTGTGCGCGCGTGGCCTTTCATATCAGAAGCAAGGTCGTAAGTTCCTTTTGAAGGCTGATGAATGCACCCAGACGCAGAAACCAATAACTGTTGAGAGCTCTTATATGAGCTTTGGATTCGTTGGTGATATTAGCTGGGTCTCATGGGAAATGTAGTCTTTTTTCCTCTATCCTGAACACACAGAAAAGTCTTTGATTTCTCAGAGAAGACGTTAAAAATCTCACAGGAACTTAAAGATATTATCCAGGTGACATTAAAGTGCAAAACTAGACCTTCTGCATTAAATGTTATTGATGAAAACTTGAAGTATTTCCCTTTGCTGGTTGTTGATCACAGTTTTCCTGTAATTTTGAGGTTTGAATAAAGCAGGCAGCTTCTGCAATAAAGGAAGAACATGATGGATGAACGTAAAAAGTGGAGGAATAAACATCATCTCAGTTTTAATGCACCGTTTGAGGGCCGTTATGGATCTTAAGTGCGTTTTTAAAGCTTCAAGGAACAAAGTATACGTGGGAAGTTGTCTTTTGATTTGAAACACTAACCCTCAGGCGAGTGGCCTCTCCGCGAAGACTCCAAGTCATTATTTCTCCCTGTCACTTAAATGCCAGCAGTGCCTACCTCTTATAAAGCTAAATGCAGAGATTACTCATCATATCTCTTTCTGTCTGTATCTTCCTCCATCTGCTGTCACTTTCCTCTGGGATGAGACTCATTTGTTCGTTCATCACGCGGCGCAGAGGAGCGGCGATGATGGCCGCGCTTCATTTCTCCTCCTCGGAGGGGAACATACATCACTCAGTTGGAGCTCTTGCGGACGTGCTCGTGAAACGTCCCGTTTGAGCGTCAGAACTTTAAACTGTCACTGCAAACTCTGCAGCAGTGCAGCGGAGGATGGCGGTTAAAAGAGACGTATGCTGCGCAGTCTGTAGCCTGGATTTGTGTGTGGAGCCTGTATCTACCTGTCGCTCTAAAGGTTAGCTCTGTGGAGCTGTTGTTATGGATGCAGCCACCAAGCCGATCCATAACCCTCCATCAGTCGATAGGAGAGGCTGGAGGCGGAATGACAGAAAGCCACTCTGCTGATTGGGTGACAAACGCACACACACACACACACACTCAAAGTTATTGATATTACGCCTATTTTTATCAAGCCTTGTTTTCCTCTGTGATCACTGGGTAATTACACGCCGTGCTGCTTCATCAATTAAACATGAGCCACTGACATATCGGGCCTCCGTTGTGTCTAATGTGAGACGCAGATATTAGTATATAAAGACGAGCATGACTAAAATTATTAATACATTAATCAAGCTCTTCTACAAAGATGTGTTTTTGTGTCATTTCTGCACAGGAACCCATTTAAATTAAAGCCCGATCCAATAAAATAAATGAACACTCAATTTGAAGTAACAACCAGCTCTATCACAATAAGCTCGGCAGAAAATATCAGACCCTCCTCGTATCACTTCAAAGCACCAGTCTTCCCAAAGCATTTTATCTTTATTACGAGGCCTCGTATCACGTCACGGCTCCGGCCGTCGTTTGCATGAACTGGCTCCTTTGAACCGTCGCTCTTCAGCAGGAAACAGACTCCCTCTTTTGTCCTCTTTGAAACGTGTGCGCATCTGCTGAGCCGCTCATTGAAAACCTCATGCAAAAAGAAGCAAAGTGTTTGCTCTCGGGTCATCTGCTGCTTGTATTATTCATCTGCAGCATTTCCCCCCTGCTCCCGACAAGTGAAATATGAATGAGACCTAGATGACCTGGAACCACAGAAGAAGAAGGACAGTCCAGGTTGATTTGTAGGTGCGCACGCCAGGTCGTGTTTGTAATGCTAAAATACTTTGTGTAAAGCTAGCTTATACACTTGTACATTGAAGAAATAGTTCAAAACTTTAATAAATATACTTTATATATGTTCTTTTGTCATCGCTAATGTCTGCAGGGTAAATTTGCAGCTACGTAGGCTAGCTTAGCGCCAGGACTGAAAGCATGTGGAAACAGCTAGCCTAGCTTTGTCTGAAGCTAGCAAATTCTACATTCCTGCACCTCGTAATTAATATATTACTTGTTCTCGACTGTTTGCATTTCCTACATTAAGATTATCTGTCCGTTAGCGTCTCGGACCACTAAGTAAAGGTCATTACACATTGTACAATGAAATAGCATGGTTGGATGGAGGGTTAGTCCTGAGCTGCTGCAACCAAACGCGCCGCCACTGTGGTCCAACCTGACCCGGCGCCTAGCACCCATGTTTTTTTGTTTGATGATGGTGGCAGGAAACCCATGCAAACACACAGAGAAACACAGAAACACAGCCCTGAGAATCGAACCCTTTCCGCCCCAGAGATTTGAAGCGCTAAGCACTGTGCCGCCTTGCTAACTCTAGATGCTAACAGCTGCCTAGCACAAGTATTTTTACAACTTACAGCTGATGTTACCACCTGAACACCACACTAGTATTTTGTACACACAAGCTCACCACCTCCATTTGAGCGAAGCATTAAGTCCACACATAAAGGGTCACGTTTGTCGCTTTGTACCAGGTGGTCGTCGGTGTACGTTCATGCTTCCGGTTGTCTTGGTAACCCAGTGCTGTCAGCAAAGGGCCGCCATTCATGTTCTCATGACGCTCCAAACCTGGTCAATTTAGCGGTAGGAATCAAAGTTGTGGAAGACGTCTCTTTGCGTTAAATGTTTTGGGAATGCGTCGCCAATCGTGTCTTTGCACAATTTGCTGAATTTCATTAAAATTCTCTTCTCAAGCCCTTAAGGCTCCGTTGATGCCAAATCACTCCAACTTCAGAGAGTAATCACTGCAACAGTCTTGTTATCCTCTCAATCTTGCAAATAGTCCAACAAATTATACAGCACACAGCAACTTATGTTGCCAAGAATGTGCACTTTCACATATTTGATTGCCTCCAATCCACTGAATTGCCATAATAAAAAAAATAAAAAAAAGTGGGCCAGTCCTGCGAGGCAGATGCATTTCTTCCCTCTACTGCTCAGCACACAGCCAGCGTATGTGTAACATAACAATAAGGTCATTTTATTTTTATCTGCGGCTCAGAATAACCATTTTCTGATCCGCGCTGTAGTAAACGCTCTCTGCCGTGCAGCTCCGATCGTAGCTCACGCGCGTAACGCAGTCATTCTGGCTAATTAACTGCACTCTTCCACACTTCCACCTTTGATGTTGCCTGTGCTCCCTGTCTCACAGGTCCGCGCCCACTCCCCGGCCTCCCCCTCCCTGTGATGAGACTAGTAGTGTAGGTGTTGCTGACATTGCCCCCGGGTGGTGCCTCATTAACCCACATTTCGGTGTCTGATGGGAAATGGGGAGTGGTGTGTGTGTGTGTGTGGGTATGTGGGTGTGTGTGTGGCAGTGAGGTCTACTTGTGGGAATGTGTCTGAGAGGGAAAAATGGAAATGTGGAATATTGCCTTTGAAGAAACTCTTCGGCATCTGAGGATGGCAGCAGCAGGAAGCTGTTATTTGTCTCATTTACAAGCTTTTCTTTTTCATTTACATCAACTAACCAACAAAGTGGAGGAAAGGTTAATGAAACTAGCTTGGCTGCTTTCACCCACCAACGATATTACATATATATAACCATAAAGATTTAAGCTTTTCACATGTCATTTTGGCATGTAGGGTGATCAAAGTATTAATTAGCAATTTGACTGCATACACCTTCCTTATATTGTGTAGGTCTCTCTTGTGTCTCCAAAACAGTCGTCAGAGAATGGACATGGACCTTCTGAGGGTGTCCTGTGGTGTCTGGTTACAGGTTGTTGTTTGTGGGGGTCCTATGGGTTGAGGAGAGGGTCCTCTGTGGCTCATTCCTCAGATACTTGGATCAGTTAGGTATATATCCTGCTGGGGATGGCTGCTGCCATCAAGGAGTGTCATTGCTATGGGGTCGGGGTTCCTGGTCTGGTCTAGGTGGGTGCTACATGTCTAAATAACACCCACATGAATGAATGAATGCCAGGTCCAAACGTTTCCCAGGAGAACACTGAATTGTCACAAGATGGTCGATGTTATTTACGTCTCCTGTAAGTGGTCATAATGTTGTGGCTGTTCAGTGTATATAACATTAGCTGAAAGGGCTAAAATTGGTGAAACTGATCTTTTTTTATTCCATATGTTCTGGTGCCTACATTACCCACAATGCAAGTGAACTGCGAACAGTGTAGTTTGAGATATGGGCTAACTAGCGTTAAACTGGGACTGAAGAGGTTGAAACCTGTATTGAGGAGCGGTTTACGGACACTTTTCTTTTTCAAACACTTAGCCGACCTAAGTACCATTTAAGTTTCTGTTTAACGTACATCTGTAAAGAGGAACCCGAAACTTCAATCTTTTACCTGTGTGCATTTAAGCTAATGTTCGTATTAAACCTCTGCCGCTAGCAGTTGGACGTGGATGTGCAACAAAAGTGTGCAACTTGTTGTTTTCTCAGTCGTATTTAAACTTAACAGAGACAATCCTGCAGGGTGGTTTAACTTTATATTTCTTCCTATAGTGGGATTTAGAGGCGTAGATTGTTGAGGTGATCGCAAACCAAATTTAAATGCAGCTCTCGTCTGTCCTGCTTGATTTTGTTCGTTATTTCCCCGCTTCTCTGATTTCCCCGCGGCTCGTCGTCATCTTAATTTGCGTCCTCTCTGAGTCATTTAGTAAACTAATCTAGTAGAGGCCTCCACTGATCTTTCAGTGCTCTAACTAACCCCGTTCCTCTCCTCTGTCCGTCCTCTCCCTGACAGGAGATGGAGAGGCACTTCACTTCATTAGGATACTAGTTTCTTATTACACGTCAGGCCCTGAGCAGCTCGGTGCGTTTGTGTTGTTGTGAGTGAATCATCTGGATGAGCCATTGTCTTTGATTACACCAGAACTTCTTTACATTATTGATTCCTTCGTTCCTCTGTTACTTAATCCCTCAGCTTGCAAAACGTCACAACTCCTGGAAAGCAATGAGTCTTACTTTGGCTCATATAACGATAAGAGAGAAGCTGAATATTTCCCTGCAAGTTCTGAATTTAAAATGAAATGTTTCAATCATGTGTGTGTGGCTTCGGCTTAATTTTACTTTTCCAGAGGATTTCAAGTACAAACTGTGCTCGTGTGCGTTGATCTATAATTGTAATGGCGGTCAGGTCGCTCTTATGTAAGACACTGCGGATAAGCATCTCTAATCAATAGGCTAACGCCGAGTTCAGACGGCACAGGGAGGATGGGGGCTTTGTGTGGATCGACTTTCACAGGGTGAAAAATACAGATGCAAACCGGTGGATTAGCAGACGGCTGACAGAGAGAGAGAGAGAGAGGGAGGCGAACAGCTCAGCCGTGAGGCAGACAGGTTGCTTATGCAAAACACGAATTACGACACAGGTGTGCTTGAAATACATGATGTGCGTGGTTTTGTCCTGATCCGCATTGAAAGTGATGTTTTCTGTTGTGAACGTGTCAAAATCCCTTCAGGGTTTTCCAACGGTCTAGATTTGGATCCAGTGGAATTTATATTTACCCAAATCTGACATGTAGAAAGTGAGACTTTATACTTGTGTGGTTTGCAAACGGTGTGTCCTTTTATAAAAATGTCTTATCTCTTGTTTATACGCTTTTCCTCTCTTCTTATTGGTCACCTCCAAGCAGGAGCAGACAATGCCCATACATGTTTGAGCTGAGAGCATAAAGCTTGTTACATAGTCTGGGAGAAGCAAGAAATGTGTTCTTAACTGTGAGAACAAGAAGAAAGTTAGTCAGCCGGATAGTAATTCAAGGGGAAGTCCTCATAGCGCCCTACCACTGCAGCACACGTCACACGCGCTAAGCATTGTGGGAGACGGACAATGAGAGGCGCTTTAGGCGATTTAGATCCAGCAGGAGTGCCGCGTATATCCATATAGTGGGAGTGAATGGGGCACCGAAACACAGCGTCGAAATAACGCGTTATCTGCCTCAAAACTCGTTCATTTCACCAATATTTTGTTATTATACACTAGTGCTATTCCCCGTTGTGCAAATGTGTACTAATGTGCAAAATTAGTACACGCCCCCAAGTGCAGGATGTGTCATCAGCGTTGTTCATTTAAGTCCTGTAAATTACAATCTCTAAAATACAACTAACAATACCTACAAATTTACATTTTGGACCAAATTGTGGTATAAAGTCAGCGTGTAGTATAAGACTATAAAAATACTGAAATTTGATTTAACAGGGACTTTAAAGGTGCAAACTCTCCAGTTAAATCAATACAGGTAGTGGACATTTGGCATGTGATTCTGATTACTAGGTCTGAGCCTTTTCATCACCCGTGAAGCCTCCTCTCTTCACCCGACCGCCTTACAATCCCCGCTCCCCTTTGCTCGCAGTGAAAGTCATTGTTGTCGCGGGAGGTTGTTATTGTGGCTTTGAGGGGGGGGGGGGCGGCTCATAAAAGAGAGACCACTCAAGCTGTATTTCAGGGGCCGCCGGTGCAACGCGAAATAAATCGCAGCAGGCGATTCGGCGTCGGAGCCATGTTTCGTTCCAGGCGGCGCGCCAGCACGCAGCGTGTGGACGACGGTCTGCCATTTTTTTCCCGCCACATGCGGAGTGGGAAGCGCAGCGTATCTGTGCACACGCCCACACTTTTGTCGTACTTCTATAAGGTGCTACTTCGGCTTGACTTACGGTGCATTAACATGAAGCTCTATTAATCAAACCCTCGTATTACTCCTTCCTGCTTGCGCTCTAACAGCTCTGCAGGATTGGACTCATGTTAAATGCAAAAGGTAGCAGCAGCAACAAACAGAACACAGATGAAGATATTCAGACTATAAGAGGCTGTGTTGGAAACAGTTTTTAGCCTGCCAGTGTGCACAGAGGGTCAAATCCCAGCTAAAGGGACACTTTTAAACATGTTAGTCTCAGTTTGTCCATCTCACAGTGTGTCCTCGCTCTGGCTACCCCCGTCCCACTCGCGCTGAGCCTCCTAACTGTGCCAACGTGGCGTTCACCCCCTTCATGGCACCGAGCCTCAAACCCAGACACCTGCCGAGGCACAGCTCACGTTGGCGTATGTCGGTTTTAAGGCCGTTAAAATATTGTCTCCACAGCTGACTGCCTCTGATTAATGAGGATTTTTTTTACTAAACGGCAGATACGCTGTCTTAAAAGGTTGTTTTCCTACAGCAGCGCAACAATAAATCCTACAGTGCCTTTATGAGATTATATTTTTTCTTTTTTTTTTCCACACAGGTGTTAATTTTAATTTCTAAGAGACGGGCTGTGTGTGATGTTGTTGTTAAATCAGAGAGCATTTTATTGTGCGGTGCTTTGAAATGTTCTTTTCAACCTCCCAGCTCTGCATGTAAAAGACAAGCTGTTTGAATTGGAAACATTGCACCACGTAATGCCGTCTATTATGTCCAATATACAACATGACAGCAAAACCCAGCGGGGACAGAAGGGAAGGCTGAAAATGCTCTGGCACTGCTGCGTTATTAGATGATACCAGAAACCTCTTTTTTCATCGTGTGGCTGCAGCTTGCAAGAAAATATAAGCAAGATGAGCAGAACAGGAGTAAAGCCTACGATCAGCCACAACATTATGACCAGGAGAAGAAAATAACATCGACCATCTTGTTTCTGCTCGGAACCTTTTGGACCTGGCATTCATTCATTCATGTGGATGTTACTTAGACATGTAGCACCCACCTAGACCAGACCAGACACCCCCACCCCATAGCAATGACACTCCTTGATGGCAGCAGACATCCCCAGCAGGATGCAGCCACAAAAAAACGCTTTAGGAACAACTAAAAAAACACGAAGAACATCTCAAGGTGTTGACCTGGCCTCCAAATTCACTAGATCCCAAACTGATCAAGTATCTGTGGGATGATCCACAGAGGCCCCTCCCCTCAAAGACCCCCCCACTAACAACATCCTGTCTCCAGACACCACAGGACACCCTCAGAAGACCCATGTCCATTCTCTGATGAGTCACTTGGAGGCACAAGGGAGACCTACACAATATTAGGAAGGTGGTCATAATGTTATGCCTGATTGGAGTACCCGATGTGCTGACCAAGTCTCCAGCTAAAACTCAGATAATGAGAAGCCTTGTAATTATTTCCGTGACACTGCTGCTTCATCATCGTGTCACCAAACTATCCTTTAACAATTAATTTGCTGCGGCAACACAAACATCGTTACTCACACACTGTTCATCTGCCTTTTTATTTTCAAACCAGCCAGCATTGCTTTCCAATTTATATCTGGTCTCTCTGTGAAGGTCTCCAGCACTTCTCCATCCTAGCACGGAGTACAGTGTGCGTGCATCGTAATGCAAACACTCTCAGCCTCCCTCTGGGGCTGGCATCTGCGACCGTGCCCGGCAGCGACGGCTCACGCTGAAATTCGTGGCTCGGTTTTTTTTGTTGGCATCGAGGAGAACGATTTGGAGCAGCGGCACCGCCAGTCGCTGTTTCTTCTTGGCAGCTCGGCTCCTGGACTGTCCCTGCCAGCCATGTCCTCCCTCCTCCTCCTCGAAGGCTAATGCAGCTGCAGCCTCGAGCTGTCTCCCCTGGATTGTTTCTAGTGGATGCCATTCCTGCTGCTCTTTATTGTGGTAATTTAAGATTTTTCACATTCTGTTCTAGAGGATTTATTCTGTATTCTTGCTGCGACAAGCCCTATTTGGGTCAGGCTGACTGATGATGCGTGAGAGAATCTCTTGACGACACATCTTCTAAATCCGTTTTTTGTGGAAGCAAAGTAAAAAGGGGTCATTTTTATGAAGTAGCGGTGACACTTTCAGGAAAACGCTGTGATGTGTGAAAGCGTGCGAGACCGACGGATTGCCAGACGCACAGCTGGGCCAGACGGACACACACGTGTGGGACACGCGTGTCCGTAGGGAGCGCTGGAGGTGTCAAAAGAAACGCGGAGCACGTTATTATCACCTCTTCTACCTCTGCGGAGACATCGCGCACACACACGCTCGAACGGATGGGTAATAAGGCAGCCTGCACAGTCTGCTCAGGAGCACTTGTGCATAGTTTAGGAGGTTCTGAAGCGGCCTGTGAGGAGCGGATGAATGAAACGGCCCGGAACGGCGGGGAATTGGCTCAGTGATTTAAACGCTCGCCGGGTAAAAAGAGAAGAAATGAAATAAATAAATGGGTCAGTTCAGTCAGGGGCGATAACCAATTTCTCATTCCCTCTCTGTAAAGCCTATCAGTTTCAGTGGGATTGTCACACAGAGGTAAAAGTCTGCGAGCAGAAAGGCCGAGAGCAGAGGAGGAGGAGGAGGAGGAGGAGGAGGAGGAGGAGGAGGAGGAGGAGGAGGAGGAGGAGGAGGAGGAGGAGTAGGAGTTTCTCCCAGGGTGCACAGCTGAAGACGCAGAGCCGAGCTAATTCACAAGTCTTGAAATCTGCTTTAAATCAACCGATCTGGCGACAAGCGAGAATGTAAAGTTTGATCTTTGTTGCCGAGGATGGAGTGGAGGCCCTGTCAGTCTTACCAGCACTCCTGGGATGGAGGAGGAGGAAGAGGAGGAGGAGGAGGTGGTGGGTTCATTTCTAAGTGACAGCCTCTTGTCAAAGCTTTGCATGATGCAGCCACAGCACTTTCCATCCCAGCATCCCGCAGTGGGGGGAGTAAGAGAGGACGAGGGAGGGGAGAGAAAACCACGTGACCCGAGGCTTTGAATGACAAGATTTGGATGCTTTTCTCATCTCTCATCTCTGGAGGTGCTGAAGTGGTGGGTGCAGAGTTTAGAGGAGGAGGAGCCGGGGCTTTAAAACGAGGTATTGTTTTTTTTTGTTTTATGTTCTGATTATTCGTCATCCCTGCAGAGCGCCGCGTCCCAGTCTGAGTCACGTATTCGACAGGAGCTGTGGTGCATAGTTCAGTCTCTTTTGTTTCAGGCCTGATGTCCTAGATTACATTCACGTCTGCTGCGTAGTCACGTCTGGAATTTGTGTCGCTCGTCCCTCTGCTTGCATATGCAGCTTTAATATTTGGGAAAATGTCAACATTTGCATGAATGCAGCTTGACACCGAGCATTAATATGCACAGGTCATTAAATCCTTTGAATTTTTAATTTAATTATTTATTTTTTGCAGTTTATTGTGACTTATTGCAACTTCTCTTTATTTGTTTCTCAGATACTCCACTATATTTTCTCAACTATACTAGATTTTAGTCTTTAGCCATCATTTTTAAAATTTAAATTGATCTTGTTTTACTTTTCTTTTTTTTTTTTGCACTATATATTTTGCAGTGGCATTAATTAAATTGATCTGATTTAATTTATTTTCTGGGATTATATTTTTTATTTTTTTAGCCACAATTTATTTTACAGACAATTATTGAATCTAATCAATTAATTTAATTTTTTTATTTTTTTATTTTTTTGGGGCGCCCGTTTTTACTGAATGTAAATGAGGCATTTTATTTTATTTTATATATATATTTTTTGTTTTATTTTTTTATTTTTTAAGTCCTTGCGTCCTCTGAGCGGTTGCCACTATTTCACAGTTGTTTATGGAAATCTGTGTTAATGCTTTTAAAAATAAAAATATACGACTGTAAATATTGGCCTGGGGCTGTTTTCCATCAAACCTCTGACTGATTCACACACACATACTCGCTGTAAGCTCCCGGTGTGACTCGTGTAACGCTGCTCTCTCCTGACAGAGAAACACTAATTATGTAATTGACTCAACATCTAATTCAATCTGTAAAAAGAGGCCACGGTTTGTTTTACAGTATCGGGATACGTCTGCTATTCAAGCCTCAAGTCTCTGTTGCTCTAAAGTGGAGTTAAAAGCAGAGCGACCATCTCCAGCGTTACAGATTCTTATTATATTTAGAAATGGCAGCTCACTGCTCACTGATGTGCTTTTTCTCCCTTTCTCCTTCTCTCTTGTAGCTCAGGGCCACGTCTGTCTGGCTCGGTGGAAACTCCAGACGGATCGCCGCACCGAGGGAAGACTGAGAAGAGGAAGCCGGGCCGCTCTGGGATCCGAGCCAATGGACCTGTAGGAGGAGAGAAGCGGCGCAGAGGCTTGATTAAAATGGGGTAAGTTTAGCAGATCAGACGCCGGGGCGCTGCCAGCAGCTGCAGGAACTGCTGGCTGCAACGGGAGGATTTCTTTCCAAACCTGATCCTGGCAACATGACGCTGACTGTTAGGTAACCTCTGCCCAGTCGGAGAGGAGGGCAGATGTGCCGATAGCGAAATACAGATACTGACTCACGTAAGGCAGTGATGTGTCTGCACACGGGCAGGAACACACAGACCAGACAGTCATCCTCACTCTACAATACAGCATCTACTATAAACGTGATGAGCAGAATTTATTTCATCCTTTACTTAGTAAACTTTAAAATAAAAGAACGACATATTTATTGTCTATTAAAGTGACTAAAAGATAATTATATATTTTGTGTTAAGTCTTTAAGACTTTGAAAAATGTGGAAAGTCAAATACATACATACTGGAATAAAGTACAGCAATCAGGCATAACATTATGACCACCTTCCTAATATCTCCCTTGTGCCTCCAAAACAGTTGTACCTCATCAGAGAATGGACATGGACCTTCTGAGTGTGTCCTGTGGTGTCTGGCAATGGGTTGACGTTAGTGGGGGGGCCTTTGAGGGGAGGGGCCTCTGTGGATCATCCCACTGATACTTGATCAGTTTGGGATCTAGTGAATTTGGAGGCCAGGTCAACACCTTGTGATGTTCTTCATGTTTTTTTTTTTTTAGTTAAAGCTGGGGATGGCTGCTACCTTCAAGGAGTGTCAATGCTATGGGGTGGGGGGGGGGCCTGGTCTGGTCTAGGTGGGTGCTACATGTCTAAGTAACATCCACATGAATGAATGCCAGGAACAAACGTTTCCCAGTAGAACATTTAATCGTCACAACATGGTCAACGTTATTAACTTCTCTTCTTAGTGGTCATAATGTTATGGCTGATCGGTGTATGTGGTTTTGGTTTAAGGCATCAGACACAACAATAATGTCTGTGGGATTTATTTTAATGCCAGTCGAGGTCTTCCACACGAAAACCAATTTTTAAGGGGCCAAGCTTTATGCACCGGGGCCTCGTAGACGTCAAACCTAAGACGTCTTAAACCTTTTAAATAATAAACTAAATACAGCATTAAAGTTGTCCTTCACGGGACCAAGTGCACTAAGAAAAGAAGAACCCGATCAAATTTACAGGGACAGAGGTGTTTACACACTTTTGTCCCAATTATTTTCACGATCTGATGGAGATTCTTCTCTTTGTTCTAAATAACACGCTCGCCCAATCGCATGAATGATTTATTTCCTCACTCTGATGCCGTCCTCTTCACACACTCTGCCATCATATCTTGGTCCCGTGCGCGGCCGGACACGGTGGCTGATTTACTCTCCTGCTCGTCGGGTTGAGTTATTCCCCAGTTAGCTCCGGCTACAGAGAGAGAGAGAGAGAGAGAGAGAGAGAGCGTGTAGACCTCCAGAGAGCATTTATTCTGGCAGTAATTCAACCGGGGCAAGGCGGCGAGACAGAGGGAGAGGTGAGGGCATGCTGAGCGGCATGCTGCCTGCTCTTCACACACACACACACACACACACACACACACACACACACACACACACACACACACACACACACACACACACACACACACACACACACATACTCGCGCTAATTAAACCCAAAATCCACGTATCAGCGCTTTCTCTCCCGTCTGAACGACACACACACACCTGTTTGTGTTGGTGAAATGAATAACAGTGCTGCCAGTAAAAGACTGAAGACAATATCCAGGAAACCTTGAGATGTTCTTGAAGATGAAAAATGAATACGGGAATAAAAACCTTCCTCTTATGTAGTACATTAAAAACCATTATTTAGTAGAGTCTGGGCTGTGTAATTATTATATAGTGACTGGTTGTGACTTCTCTGGTTGCGCTTTTACAGGACGATATAATAATGTCCAACTAAATGTCCAACAAGTACAGAAAAGACAATTTATTGGACAAGGTTGTAACACACAAAACAAATGAATAAAACCTGCAGTATGCATATTCAGGCAGTAAGTATAAACATACCAGCCATAACATTATGACCACTAACATTAGAAGTAAATAACATTGATCATCTTGTGACAATTAAATGTTCTGCAGGGAAACTTTTGAACCTGGCATTCATTCTTTCATGTGGATGTCGCTCAGATATAATGGGAGTGAATGGGGCACCGAAGCGCAGCCTCTAAATAACGCACTGCCGCACAACTCATTAATTTCACCAATATTTCGTTGATGTGCTAGTGCTATTCCTCATTGAGTGCGGAGTTATGTGTTATCATCATCTGGGGTCTGTAGATTATTGTAGAAGCTGCTTTTCGGTGCCCCATTCACTCCCACTATATGGATACACGCTGATCTAATTATCTCCTGAACGAATACAGATTACATTAAAGTTATATAGTTGAGTAAACGATGGTATTTTATGCCAAAAATAAGGTCCAGGTTGTAAAAAAAAAAAAAAAAAAATCAGTAGTTCCCCTTTAAGGT
This sequence comes from Planiliza haematocheilus, assembly GCA_005024645.1. Classification (NCBI taxonomy): domain Eukaryota; kingdom Metazoa; phylum Chordata; class Actinopteri; order Mugiliformes; family Mugilidae; genus Planiliza; species Planiliza haematocheilus. Next base: position 887,063 of record SRSE01000170.1, on the reverse strand, counting down.
ATTGTATTTTAGTTTTCTTCGTACTTTCATAAAGTGTCATAGGAAAATGTGGCTATTCCCGATTACCTCATCCTTTCATTGCCCTTTTGCATCTCCTACATTAAGGGAACCACTGAAGCCAACATTTGCCTAGCAGCGATATTATCACGACTCATGGCCGATCTCACCACTTGAACTCCGCGAATTTTGTCCGTGCGCACCACAGGACACCCTCAGAGGGCCCATGTCCATTGTCTGATGGGTCGCAACTGTTTTGGAGGCACAAGGGAGACCTAGACAATATTAGGAAGGTGGTCATAATATTATGCCTGCTTGGTGTATTTATAAACTTCTTGTGAAGACATGAAAACCTACAAAGTGTTGTCTGTTTCAGGCTTCTCCGTCCTACTACATCTGTGGCACTGAAGGTCACAAACATACACTTTAATATATTTTTTAAGACACAGGAGATTTAAGGCCCAAAAAGTGCATTAGTATTAGGAGCTTTTCTCAATGTCCGATTAATCCACACGCAGTATGGTGCTCTGGAGTATTTAGGGAGCGGGGCAGCGTATGTGGGATTAAACCAAAAGAAACTACAACGTGTGTGTGTGTGTGCGTCCGAGGATTGACTTTAGATCAACAGATGTATGTTTTTTTTTCTTTGTCTCAGCGCTCCTGTCGCTTAACAACCAGCCACGGTAAATGAAGTTTGAGGGAAACCGCCAGCTGATTAGCTCTGACCGCCAGCCTCGCTCCCCTCTAACCACGTAACAAATGGCAATTTATCTATTACTGCAAAGCCGCAGAGAAGCACGGCGGCCTGGCCTGGCCTGTTCGTGCCTCGGCATTAGGGTGCATCTGAGTCTAAGGATGATTTGGTTTTTATTATTCACACGGTGCGTCGGGGATGAACCCTGCGACTCCCGGTTTCATAATCAGAGTCATAATCACGGTCATAACCCCCGTGCTACGGACTGTGATGTAGACAGAATATGAAATGCGGACGATGGCCGACATGCTATTTGTACTCATTACAGAGAGAGAGAGAGAGGCTGTGGTACACCCTGTATCTTCTTCCTAGCTCTCTCTCTCTCTCCCGGCTCCCGGCTAATCTGCAACTACTGTCTTATTAGTCACAGGGGAGAAGCAGAGCCAGCGGACAGCTGAGCAGCTATCTTCATTACCGTCCCCTCGGCCTGCCGCGCTCCCTTAACGTCACACTCATTTCCTCTTTCTCTGTCTCGTCTTTTTTTTCTTTTTACGAGCTCTCTCTCATTTTTCTCCGCCCGTCCCGCGCCGTCCCGTCCCTCCGTATCTGTCTCTCAATCTCGTGTTTTAATAGCCTGACAAGCAGACCAATAATCCTCCTATTATTATTCTTACCGCAGAGAAAGGAGAAAGAAAAAAAGCCCACGGGTGGAGGGGTGGAGGGGGGTTACATTTATATGAAATGAATGTGATTATTCTGGTGAAGGAACCGCGCTTCACAAGGAGCGCCTCCGTGTCCAGAGCTGTGATTATCCAATATTGCAAGATGTGTGCGGACTCTATTGAAACCAGCTCATAAAGCCAGGACACAAAAGTACAGGATGCTCTGAAAACGTTGCTTTTCTAAAACCTCGTCTGTGTCGCCCCTGCAGGCTGCTGATCTTCGTACCTGCTGACCGCGCACCCGAGGGTCGCCCAGCTCTGCCCGCAGCCATGCCGGACGTGAAGCCTCCCCCGCCATGTGACTACCCCTCCACCTCCTCCACCGCAGCCTCCGCCGGCTCGCCTCCCGGCTGCACCGCTCACCTCGACCTCCTCATAGACATGGAGCCCTGCATCGCCGACCTCCCCCTGTCCCCCGACCCGCTCTCCTCCTTCCCCCGACACAGGCCGGGCGTCCCTCACTACCCGGGCCTCCAGGGACCTCCGTTCCCTCTCATGGCCAGGTGCAACAGCAGCACCCTGCTCACTAACCTGGGGCTGAGGTGCTGCTCCGGCAGGCAGGGGCCTCTCGGGGTGGAGCCGGGTCAGGGGGCGGCGCCGGGCTCCTACGTTCACGCCGGAGGCAACGGCGGCAGACCTTACAGGAGTATGGAGAACCTGAACTGGAACAGTGTAGCCGATTCTGGTCTGTGTGCGCTCAGTGCCGGCCCCTACAGGAGCGTGGACAGTGAGTTAATTTTACGCTACACCTCCACTAGCCACTGGTACGACGGGCCTCCAGATGGATCTCTAGTGGGGGCCCACGGGCTGGTACCCAACCCAGAGAGCTTGCCGTTTTACCCTCGACTTGGGCTCCCCAGAAAGGACATACCGCTCTTCCCTCAGATGCTGTTTCCGGGCGGCGTCGACGAATGGGACGCGAGGAAGGGGCTGCGGGAGAAGCTCCGCCTCCAGAGCGCACGGTCAGCCGTCGAGCCTTTAAAGCCCCTCCCGCTGCGGCCTCAGGCGACCCCAGTCGCTGCGCATCACGGGAGCTCAACAGGTGCCGGGTCCAGGCCTCCGTGCACGACGCGCATCACCAGCCCCGAGGAGATCAAGCAGGAGGTCCTGAGGCGCTTGCAGCTCCGGCGGCAGAACAGCAGCCCCAACCTGGCTCTCCACAGCTCCCCGGCCAGCCCGAAAGCAGTTAAGACGTCTTACACGACGGACAGCATCGCAGGTGACGCGAGTGGATCGGACTCCGCGTCAGAGCGTCGCAGACCACCTGTGGGACGCCTCCACATCCCAACGTTTGAGGAGTTTAAGAGGATGAGGCAGAGGGAGGGGAGGCAGGAGTCCACAACAGCCTCCGAGGCGAAACATGAGGCTGACCCGCTGCAGGATGAAGGAGCCGCGAACGGGGCAGACCCTCAGTCGGGCTCTGATAGGGAGCAGAGAGGAGACCACGAAGAGGTGGAGAAGACAGCATGTGAAAGGACAGGGATGAGTGATGAAGGCCTGCAGGTCACCACCTCCTCAGAGACGCTTGTGAGCTGCAGCAGCACAGCAGCTCCCGCTTCCTCCTCCACCACGTACTCCCCCATCCGCACAGGCCCGTCCCCGCGTTCACCCCTGCAGCCTCAGGCCAGCTCAGGCCAGGACAAGGCTGCAGCCGCTTCCACGAGGGGAGGAGAGGATGTGAACGCCAGGCGCAGGAGGAGCAGCCTGGAACCACCTGGGTCAGTTCCCTTCCCGCCCTGCAGGGAGAACTGGGAACGTCCCTCCAGCTGCTGCCCAGCTCTCCTTCTGGAGGGGACGGACCTGTCCAGCTACGGAGCCAAGATCTACAAGATGAAGGACGGTCTCATCGGCTCAGCGCTGGACCTCATCAAGAAGAGGTGAGTGTGGGAGGGGACGGGGTTAATTATTGTCCAGTGCATTCACACACACGTGAACCTACTGGATGTCCTTTAAGTGCCCGTTTACTCACCCATATAACTTTGGTGTCATTTGGACGATATGTAGATCAGCGTATATCCATATAGTGGGAGTGAATGGGGCACCGAAACGCAGCCTCTAAATAACTCATTATCTGACGCTAAACTCATTAATTTCACCAATATTTTGTAATGCTAAGCTAGTGCTATTCCCCATTGAGTCCAGAGTTACCTGTTATCTATCCACGGACATGCAGCGGTTTCTTGTTCTTTGGCCAGATGTTCCTCTCTCTCAGAATCGGCAAAATATTGAGCCATGTTGCAAAAAACTAGCATTAGCAAATTACAGGTAAACTCAGAGATGACATCATCCAGATCAGAGGTTAGTAGGTCAATCTACAGACCCTGGATGATGATAACAGGTAACTTCAGACTCAATGGGGAATAGCACTAGCTTAGCATTACAAAATATTGGTGAAATGAACAAGTTTCGCGGCAGATAATGAGTTATTAGAGGCTACGTTTCGGTGCCCCATTCACTCCCATTATATGGATATACATGGATCTAAATATCGTCCAAACGACTCCATATAACACCGAAGTTATATGGGTGAGTGATCGATTGTATTTTATGCCAGAAATAAGGTCCAGGTTGTAAAAAAACACTAGTTCCCCTTTAATTAAAGTCTAATATTAACACTCCTGTGAGTAACTGCAGCCTGACTGACACAGGATTTTTGAGGCCAGTTGCAATATCTGTGATGGGATTTACAAAATCCCCTAAAGTTTTTTTTTTATAAACACATAATCTAATGCGGGAGTTTTATATGATTTCTTCCTCAGGATTACTGTTTCATTTTTCTCTCATTCCTCACGCAAAGCATCCGAATAGGAAGGGAGAGCAGAGAGTCCTCTGTGTTTAAATCCACCTCTGATACCACCTACTTACAGTAGCAGCTCCGGGGAGACGAACGAGAAGAAACAATGCCTGATTTATTTCTAATTTCACTCTCTCTCTCTGTGTCTTTACGCTGCGCTGTGTGTGTACATTGATACCTGGGTATTACCAGTAAAGCGTATTGTTTTTTAAATCCGGTTAATCTCTTTGATGGTGAAATTAGATCCCACGGCACACGCGAGATGATCCCCGCGGCGGCTTACAGCGGCGGAGGTGTGAAGCGTATGCATGCACGCCCGGGCCCGCGTTCGAGGTCCATCTGCTTGAGCCGGGCGCTTGCTGTTGTGTTATCGATTTATCTCAGTTATTGTGATAACAGCTGTCGGAGCTGACGGGGTTGGCTCGTCGGACGGGAGGGGCCTGGCACGAGGCGCGACAGACTGGAGGACTGGCAGCGTCCCTGCAGACTCTCTGCTTCCCCCCCGTCTCACCTCTCTCTGCTGTCAGCTGTTGGCTAAATAAATGCAGGCTTCAATCCACCGTGGTTCGCTCTGATCAAGGACACACAACAAGGCCCGGGGTGCGTTCGCAGCACTGTGGTGCCATTTAGGGCCTCTGTGCAATGTAAATATGACACCCTGAAACGCAATATGGACTCCACCGCTCCTCAGACGTTGGTAGATGGGAGATAGACGGTGTCTTTCCCGGCCTGTCAGGGCTCTCCGCTGACTGTCGCTTCTTTGTCTGCGCCGCTAGAAGGAATGATGGATGTCTGAAGCTCTGCTGCACGAAGGCAGCAGAAAAGAAAATGCCGCGTGTGTGATTGTGTGTACACAGAATATTCCCAATATAACAGTGCAGAGCTGCAGCTATACATTTTTTTTCAGTTAAGGGCTTTGTGAGGCTGCACATGTGCTGTTGTGATTTTGTCATGAAGTGAATTACTGCATAAATATTGTGATAGCACTTCCTCCTTGGAGATTTCTGCGTTCGGTAATCTAATCAAACCTTTCCGAGACGCGTGCATCGTTGTGACAGTAAATGAAAAGTCAAGAGATCGTCGTCCTCAGGGGGGCGCGAACGTCTCTGCAGACTTCCAAGGCGGTCCATCCAGTCGTTGTTGTGGCATTTCATTGTCTCCCAACCCACCGAACAATTATTCAAGAAGTGATCTGAGAGCGGGCCCTCGTGCAGATCCCACTGGCGTCGCCGGCAGCTCGCTCCGTTATTTACCCCACGTGGGATTCGTCTTTTATGTTTCAAAAAGCACCCATAACGCAGCCCCCCGCCCCCCGGAGACTTAACTTCCACCTCTGGCTCTGTGAATGTAGATTTATAAATTAATCATGGCTATATTCTGTGTGATCTCTGCGCCCTGAGGTGTTTCACTCCCACCACTGACTCTCTTTGTTTAGGCGCATTGTGCGTACGGAGCAAAAAACACAACGCCTGGCTGCAATATTACAGTAATATTCACATTATTACACCTGGGAGGGTTTTTAGAAGCTGGAAATACAGTGAAGCATTAAAGCAGAACCACTGGCTTAATTGGATGCTGCAGTAAAAAAAAGAAAAAGATCAGGCATAAGATTACGACCACCTTCCTAATATCGCGTAGGTCTGCCTTGTGCCTCCAAAGCGGTTAATCAGAGAATGGACATGGGTCTTCTGAGGGTGTCCTGTGGTGTCTGGCAACAGGATCAGCCACAGATACTTGATCAGTTTGGGATCTAGTGAATTTGGAGGCCAGGTCAACACCTTGTGATGTTCTTCATGTTTTTTTTTAGTTGTTCCTAAAGCGTTTTTTGTGTCTGTGACCGTGTGCCTTGTGTGTGTGGCTGCATCCTGCTGGGGATTGCTGCTGCCATCAAGGAGTGTCATTGCTATGGGGTGGGGGTGTCTGGTCTGGTCTGGTCTAGGTGGGTGCTACATGTCTAAGTAACATCCACATGAATGAGTGCCAGGTCCAAAAGCTTCCCAGGAAAACATTGACTTGTCACAAGATGGTCAACGTTATTCACTTCTCCTGCCAGTGGTTTTAATGTTGTGGCAGATCGGTGTACATGCCGCATCCATGCGTCATATTTATTTGTACATATTTTAGTTGTATCTATTAGATGCACAAGAGAAACATATTGAATTCGTTTAAGTGATACATGCATCAGTGAAAATGACAGCCGGGCTAATTTGGGTGTCACGTCTCGCGGTCCGGAGCGGTGATCTATCACAAACAGGGTTCCTGATAAATTAAGCTACAGGTTATTACTTCCCATGCATCATCCAGGGCGTGACAGCTAATGCTGCGAAAGGAAGACCTTTTTAATGACAGCTTGTCCGAGAGAAAACCGATTGGAACGCTTTAGAGCTGCATCTTCAAAACTGCATTAATTATGTTTGCCTTTTTACGACGCTGGCTGTAGTTCAGGTTGGGCATTTTTTTTTCGGGGGGGGGGGGGGCGGTTATCTCCTCCTGGGTTGTCTTTGTCGATAACATGTGTAGGTTGCCAAGGATTTGCTGGAGCTTAATATGCAAAATGTGTTTGTGCTGAAGTGCACCCAACTGCCGCAGAGCATCGGATGATTTCCGACGTGTCCGGGAAGAGCTCAGCAGTTTAACTGGTCCGGGAGCTCAGAGGAGACGCGGTTATGTAAGAACCATTAGAATAATGAGACCTCGTGTTAAGTCACCATGGGGAATATGTGAGGACACAAACAGTGCACAGCCGGTGAACTGTGTGTCGGGGGGTTAAAACCAGAGCAGGAAAAGTCGATTGTTCGTTGTTAACGGATATCTGGTTTGACGTAAATCTGGGTTGATGCTCTCGATGTTTGAGCCCCTGCAGAAATATAACTTAGACATGTAGCACAGACCTAGACCAGACCAGACACCCCTACCCCATAGCAATGACACTCCTTGATGGCAGTAACAATCCTCAGCAGGATGCAGCCACACACACAAGGCACACGGGCACACACACAAAAAACGCTTTAGGAACAACTAAAAAAAAACATGAAGAACATCACAAGCTGGCCTCCAAATTCACTGGATCGATCCCAAACTATCTGTGGGATGATCCACAGAGGCCCCCCGCCCATAGGCCTACGTCACGCAAGAATTGAATATCAAAGAACGTCTCTGAGTGGGGAGACGGCACTTCCGGTTAGCTTTTTACAATGACAGAAGCCGATAAATATCACTGGACCAAGTCTCTCCGTAACTTGCCTGAAGTCACCTACAAGAACGTGGAAATGAACACTCTCAAGTAGAAACGTCCAAACTTAGGAAGGGATACAATTTTCAATTACAGAGGTGTTTAAATTCCGCTGACTCACCTTCGTTAACGTTAGCTAGCTTGAATGTCAAAGTCAAGTGTATAGCAGAGATAAGTGTAATACATGTGTCAGATAAAAACATCCTTTTTAATTAATCAAATTTTGTTTTATTTACAATCATTGGTGGGAATACATATTTAGTTTCTCAGAGGCTCCGAAACCTTGCCTGACGACCCCAAGTTTGGTAGCAGCTGTACGTGTAAATGTTGCTGGCATGTCAGAGAAGCTCCAGGTCGCTACGTTAAGTTGTTACGTTAGTTGTTAGTTGAGAATTATTATTCGGGGGAAAAGATGGCTGACTGTCAATGGCTGGTACCCGGTACACTACAAGAACAACTGCGGGTGGAGGCTGCCATTGTTGTTATCGCTACAGTAGCGTTACTAGCAACCGGAACTACCGGAAGTTCGATTTCCCTACTTCGCGTTCCGGAAGCAGGAAGTGAGACATAAGCCTATTAACAACATTTTGGACACCCTCAGAAGACCCATGTCCATTCTCTGATGAGTCACAACTGCTTTAGAGGCACAGGCAGTCAGATGGTTAATAACAAAACTATCACCAGTTGTCGTTCTTTAAGACATTTGATCTGAAACAAACTGTTTTGCAGTAGAAGTTTCACTTTAACTTGACAGAGAAGCAAAAAGACATGATTTCATGCACCAACATCACCACAGTTTCAGTCGTACCTGTATCTGCTGTTGGATCCAAACCGTCCACTGCTGTCTCTTACATGCATCACTTTAGGATGAAAGTCAATATTTAAGGAATTTACTGTACATGCTCTGTTTCTGACCTCTGAGTCAGATGAAAGTTGCTGAGCCGATAAAGAGCAACAAACACTGATTCATTTGAGCGAAACCGTATTAATCTCTCTCTCTAAAATTGCTTTTGTAACTTGTTTTTATTCTCGCCATGAAAGCGGTATTTCACGCTCGTGGCCACTGAGCTGTGAAGCTTAACCGGCGTTTGGGACAAAAAGGTGATCAATACCCTCCCTGTATAGTCGGTAGTTTTTGTTGATGATAACAATGCCATAAGCAAAATTTAGATCCATCCGTGGCATTATTTTAAAGCTCGACAAATCAATAGTTCACATGTTGTGACTGAATTTAAACGAGAAGGGAGGAGAAATTACAGGAAACGATTAGCTTTTAGCTTCCTCTGGCTTTTGGTTTTATGGCGCATCGCTTAGGTCAGGGCCTCTTATCAAACCCGGGTATTAACATGAGTAATCGGATCACAAGTGGGCAGCTTAAAGTGCACACTGACTGCGCCGAGGACACGGCCCTCGTCCCGGCCGCATTTATGGACCCCTCACATCCTCGTGCGTGAGTTAATTGAGTAAAGAGCACTGATCGCAAGAAAAGGCGCGAGCTGCGTAAACGGTGCTCATCATTAGCAGCGAGAGCCATTCTGCTGAGCACTCAACGATGCAGGGTTGCAGCCTGCAAGTGCTCATGGGAGACGCGTTTTAGTGTCAGGTGTGAGCAGGATGAGCAGACCTGCAGTAGACTTCCTGCCGGGACAGAAAAGCAGAGTGGGCAACATATGCAGCAGAAGCTAAAGAGATGCTAAACCTAGTGAGTAAATATTAAAACAAAGATTCTCAGCCAAATGCGAGCTGAGCATGTTGTGGTTTACCGCTTTACGCCTAAAGCGCCCCGCTTTCTTACACTTCTCATCTCCTGAGTATCTGTTTTTTTTTCTCTTACCTCCTCTGAAAATGTGCCTGCAGATGTGTGTTTGTGGTTTGTGCTCACTGGTGTGTGAAATTCACTGTGTTTCTCGTGTGTATTTTGGACAAACGAGGGAAGTGCGACGCCTCGGTGCGAGTGTGGTGTCTGCGTGCAGGCAGCATCCTCGTGGTCCGGGAGTCCAGGTGTTAATGTCCGCTGATGTGTCTAATTAGTCTCCTCCTGAGGAGCTGAGGGGGTCTGGGGGATATGGGGAGAGGAGAGGCATTGGTTTGGGTGTTTGGGGGAGAAGGAGGAGGAGGAGGGTGGTGATGGGGATAGGAGGAGACGGCAGGAAGCAGAGAGGAATGTGAGCTGGAGAGGGAAGAATGAGCGACAGGGATGCTGTAAGCAGAATTATAATTTCAACCTCCTCTCTCTTCTGTCCCTGACGTTTTCCTCTTTTTCTTCCTCCCCTCCTCTCACTCACCCTCCCTCCTCTCCCCAATCTACCTCCTCCTCCTCCTCCTCCTCCTCCTCTCTCTCTCTCCACCAGCTGCAGTGCAGAGATCTCCGCCGAGGCCCCCGTCAGGCTGTCAGGTGACCGGGACGGAGGCTGTGACATCACCGCCCCCTCGGCCGACTGTCAGCCCTCCGCCGTTGCCATGGCAACGTCGGCAACGGCCTGCGGAGCCGAGGCTGCCGACGAGGAGCCCGCAGGAGAAGGAGGAGGAGGAGGCGGCGGAGGAGGAGGAGGAGGAGGAAGCGGGAAGGAAGCAGGAGAATGCGTAAGAAGGATTTCGTTTTCTGTCCACCTTTTTGTTTGTGTTTTTTTTTTGTGTCGTCCGTGCGTGTCTTTGGTGAGGGGGGGCTTTTTCATCGCAGCTTCGCGGCGAAACACATTGATCTATTGGTATTCAAGGATGACTGGGACAAGCAAGGGGACTGCGACACACGCATGCACATCACTCACACACACTGATGCAGAGGTATTTGTTGAGGCGAGAACAAGCGCCTTCGCCTTCCAGCAGCAAGCTCAACATCTGAGGATGCAGAAAAAAGAGGATTAAGCATCCCCCACCCCCCCCCCACCTCCACCCTCACCCTCCCCGCCTCTCTTTCCAGCAGCGGGTCTGCTGCATGCATGTAACTCAGCGTTTCGTCCCTGCTCTCTGCACGGCTTCTCTCTGCAGCCTGACACCGAGCCTCAGCTGCAGCTAGCATCCCCTCTCCTCCTCCGTCTGCGGGGGGAGAGAAGCCCGACCGACATGGAGCCGCGTCCTGCTTGAACGCTGCAAGGCTGGAGGTAGTTAAGAGAGCAGATGTCGAGGTTCGTTCGCTTCTTCTCGCTTTTCTGGCTTTGCACCGGCAATGTCGCCCTTTCCCGTCTGCTTTCCCAAACGAAAGGGGCTGCAATTTGGTAATTCAGCAGAACATGAATTATTCACCTCCATTGTGCATGATTGCTGCAAGCTGTATGTCATGTTGTTGTCCGGTGCAAGGCGATGAAAACCTTCCTGCGTCATTCACCCACATTGCAGCTGTTAGTTGTCAGCGGACTGTCAACACTTCGGCGAGGTAATCGCTCACGTTAAAAAGCCGATACCGTCTATGTGATGGCGCGGGTGACCCCGAGGGGAGGGGGACACGTGTTATGGCGATATGACCTTTGAACTTTCCACCTTCTGGGCGCTTTGGCGGAACCTCAGCGGATTTTAAAAGCCACGTGAGGATGCGTTTGCTTGTGCTGCTGCTGCAGTGTTTAGGGGGAATGCCTCGCTGTAACAGATCCCAGGAGATGCTTTGAGTTGTCACCAGAGGAGGAGGATGACTCTGGTCTTTAAGTTGCGATAAGATTTTCAGATGCGTGGCGTCGTTTGTAGACGTTACAAGTTGCAAGACTTGGCAGGCGATTAGTAAGAAATTGGGATTCTTGTCAGTCGGACAAGCTGGGATCAGAGAGATTTGTTATGCAACGGTGTTGGTGAACATAGCGACGCTGCATACGAAACCCCTCTCACACGCAGGCTGTGATTTTTGCCTTCCATCATCATTCTCTCACTTTACCCCCCACCACTCCTGAGATTTTTTTTTTTTTTTTTGCCCCTCTGTTGCTATAGCAACGCGACCATCTGATTGACACGTGTTGTCTTTTTTTTTCCCCCCGCCACCACCACCGGCAGCACACCAGTCTGGGCTGCAGGCGCTCCAGCTCGGACGCAGCCTATGAGCTGGCGGAGACGGTGAGAGCGCAGCGCGAGTGCCGCCTCCGGCCCCACTACAGCGACCCCATGCCGGCCGACGCCTCCAAGCGCAAGCAGCTGGAGATGAAGATCGCCGCCGCCGCCCGGCTCCACAGCCACCGCCGAGACCGAGACAGGGACAGGGACAGAGACAGTGGTACGTACTAATGTGTGTGTGTGTGTGTGTGTGTGACAGTGTAAAATAATCCTCTGCAGTTTTAATTACAGTTAAGCCACATTAAGATAAAGCTCCGGTGTTTTTAATGAAGGAGCGTTATGCAAAGCCCCTGTGGTCATTTAGAGGTTTTAATCTGCGTCTGCATCAAACACAGTGATGGACAGTTATGTTTAATGGCTGATGGGTAAAAAAAAGAAGTGAAATGTATTAGTAAAAAGCCAATATGTAGAATGATTAACTGATTTTAGAAGAGACACAGCGGCAAACGAGCTGTATACGCATGGAAATAAGTGTGCATCGTGTCAAAATGTTTGCTTTTTTTCACCAAATGTCACTAAAATTTTAGGTTTAAAGAGTGCCAGACATGCAAAAGTCAAAATAATGGTCACAATTAAGGCAGTAAAGACGAGAGAAAGTAGTAAGGGAGGTCTTTTTTTGTTGTTTCTCGGTTCCCAATAAAGAAAAAACCCTAAAAATAGAATTAATTTCATTCTCCAAAACCCAACAAATGATTAACTCCGCACCTAATCACCAGAATAGTAATTTACACTCCAGACAAATGACATTATATAGCTGTTATATTATGATAAGTAGTATGAATTGCAGTTTTCAACCACAGAAACAACAGAGAAGGTCTGAGGCATTAACAGACTGTGAGTTATCTTAAACGTCATTTAACGGTCACATTTAAGTTCCTCCTGGGAATAATAACTCACGCCACGACTTCCACATCTTCCCTCACCACATCAGCGAGGCTGGATCACCCTAAATTGTGACCGATCCTCCCCGTATTAAAAAAAAAGAAAGAAAAAAAAAGATTGAGGCTCATAAAAGCTGCATTCGTTTTGTTTCGACATCTCTCGTGCAACTTTTCCTTGTCCTCACCTCCCCTCCCCTCAGCTGTAACGCACACAGACAGCTCCCTCTGCTAATGCTTCCTTGTCGATAGAAGCCCTCGGTCGCTGGATGCTCGCAGCCAAATGTCACTCAATATGGCGCGTCCCGGCTGAAAGAAATCTCACCGTCCAGTCTTTTTTATTTTAATATATAATTGCATGTTTGGATTAAACAATAGTTTCTGACTCTGAGCTTTACGATTAAGGCGCAGCAGCACTGACATGACATGCATCTGGATAAAGGTTAAACCCTCGTCTGGAGGGTTCAGGATCAAATCTTTAACAGTTCCTTCACCTTGGGTTTAAAATGAACACTGTGTGGGTGCCTGCAGACTATACAGAGTAAATCCATAAACATCACAAGCGCTAATGACCGACCACCTCCCATCTTTCCACAGCACCAGCAGCAATTCGTGGTCACTCGGAGCCTCCTGGTGAGGAGCGCCAGGCCGTCCTGGGCGTGTCTCGGACCGGGCAGCATCGCTGGAGCACCATCAGCAGCCTGAGCGCCGACAGCGGAGTGGTGGGCCTCAGCGACGAGCGGGAGGAGGAGGACAGCGAGCCTCGCCGGTACCGCAGGAACCGGGGAGCGGAGGTGGAGCGGGTGGACAGCGGCATCGGCCCGGGCCTGTCCCGCACCTGGAAGAGGCCGTCCGCCTCTCTGAGAGCCTGGGAGGCCCAGAGGCCGTGCCCGGACTGTGGACTGAGGGACGGGGCCTCCAAGGAGCGAGGAGAGCGAATGTGCGAACGCTGCTCCAAGCTGCGCACCGAGCGCAAGGAGGCCATCCTGGAGTTTCTGAACACGGAGTCGAGCTACGGCGAAGACCTGCGGATCATCAAGGAGGAGTTTTACTGCCCCATGCAGAGCGCCGGGCTGCTGACGGCCGAGCAGCTCACCGTGGTGTTCGGTAACGTCCAGGAGCTGATAGACGTCAACGACCGCTTCACTGAACACCTGCAGGACAGCATCGACCAGGCCTTTGACCAGGTGACCCACTCTCTAGCAGGCCTTAAGCACCTTGATCCTCTTTTGAGGATTTTGTCGGCTTTGTGCACCTACTAGTATTTCGCTTTCAGGGTCACGTTAAATGACATGGTTTATTTTCGCATCAGCTGCCTGGAGTACGATGACAAACACTTTTACCAGCTCTTATTTTATAAGTCAGAAAAGTCTTGTTTTCAACTTAATTACAAAACGTCTGTCCACTTTACAGTTGGGAAACCTTTGGACCATGTTACTTAGACATGTAGCACCCACCTAGACCAGACCAGACACCCCCACCCCATAGCAGTGACACTCAAACACAAAAACGCTTTAGGAACAACTAAAACAAAAACCATGAAGAACATCTCAAGGTGTTGACCTGGCCTCCAAATTCACTAGATCCCAAACTGATCAAGTATCTGTGGGATGATCCACAGAGGCCCCTCCCCTTAACCCATACATAGCACCCAAAGGCCCCCACTAATGACATCATGCCCCCTCAGAAGACCCATGTCCATTCTCTGATGAGTCACAACTGTTTTGTAGGAACAAGGAAGACCTACACAATATTAGGAAGGTGGTCATAATGTTATGCCTGGTCGGCGTATACACCGTATGTGTCATTCGTGTAGAAGGTTTCACCACAGCTGCACTTCCTGTCAGACCATGTTATAGAAAACATCTGCAATGGACGGGAGAAGGATTTCCAATTTCCAATATTTGCTAATATTCCCATCTGATATGCGAGGATCTTCTCTTTCCAGCACATTGCAGGTTGTTTTACATTTTCCTTAGATGAGTCTGAAGGCTCTTTGCTTCCCACAGAATCAGTAGGTGGCCAGATAATCTCAAGAGACACATTTGTCTTAAGGCTGTTTCGGCTGTTTTCTTGATTATACGTCACCGATTTGGTGAGTTTCATCTCGTTTCGTGACGCTGAACACCAAGTCTCTGCTTCTCATCCTTGCTACAGCACGCAGTATATTCAGTTTTTCTGCTGCAGCGCTATTTTGCTTTGTCATGGCAGCTGTTTCTCCAGTTTACAGTAAAGGATATGTTCACAATGTTCCAGTCTGTGCTATAGATAGATGATAGCAACTATAACAGTATTTAAGGTGGCAATATTAAACCAACTACTAAAGCATCTTTTCCTCTTTTAGGTTTTAGATTAGGAATAGGTTTTTGGTGCAAATGTTTCGTTATGGATCGTTTCTTTCCTGTGGTTTGATTTCAGGGCGATGAGGATCTGCTGACTGTCTACATAGGCGAGATCTTTCTGGAGTTCGTCAACATGCTGCCCGCCTTCCAGACCTACTGCCTGCAGCAGTCCACCTCGGTCAACATGCTCAACACGCTGGAGAAGGAGAAAGAGCTGCTGAGGTAGGACTCTTCTTCTTCTTCTTCTTCTTACTGTGGGAGCTTTCTCTTGTTCCTGTCGTGGCTTCTCTGTGTAATTCTTAATGGAAAAGACAGCGAGTTATCACTAATTCAAAAGAAGTTCTATTTCGAGAGCGGAGCCGCAATGATTCATATTTTTAGACAGAACCGCAGCTCACCCTCGAGTCTGGCTGTCCTGTGATTCCCGTTAATCAACCTTTTTGAGAGCTCTCCCAAGACGTGCGCAGACCCTAAGAATTCCTCGTTTCTCTTCTCAGAATCTTCCTGGATGTTTCCCAGAACGACAACACGGCGCTGCGTCGGATGAACCTGCGCTCCTTCCTCATGGCGCCCCTGCAGCGCGTGACCAAGTACCCGCTCCTGCTGAGCCGCATCATTAAGGTCACGGCCGAATGTCACCCCGACTACGCGCGCCTCCGCGAGGCCAAGAGCCGGGTGGAGTCCCACCTGGAGCACATCAACATGAAGACCAAGCAGGAGGGCAACGGCGTCACGTGGTCGCTGCGCTCGTTCCGCCGGGACAGCCGCAAGAACCGGGAGGTCATCAACATCGAGATGCGAGAGGTGTCGATGAAGACGGTGGGCTGGGCGAGGGAGAACACGCGGTTCGTCATGGAGGGCCCGCTTCAGCTGTCCCAGCCAGCGGACGGTCAGTGGGTGAAGAAGGGCAGCAAGGCCCTCAAGTTCCAAAATGTCCAGAGTCTGCTCATGGTGAGGACACAGCGGGTTGGTGAAAGCCAAAGTCAGGGCACCACCAACCAGGGGGCACGGGGAGATCAGGGTGAAGGCGGCGGAGAGAGCGTCCGAGACGGGGTGCTGGTTCTGATCAAGGACAAAAGCAGCGGGAAGTTCGCGGTGCTGAGGGAGCCCATCCGTCTGGGGAACTGCGTGGTGTCCACGGACCCGGACTGCGAGGACACATTCGAGGTGCTGGACATCCGGCGCGAGTCCTTCGTGTTCCGCGCCTCGGACAAATCTCGCACGCAGCAGTGGTTCCACCAGGTCAAGAGATACGCTCGAGACTTGGGCACGTGGAGGAAAAGACGTAACGCCCTGCCCAACATCATGATCAACACGAACCAGACGCGCTCCTGAGGGTAGCCCACCGCTAAATACACACTGTAAATAATACCTTCCTCTGCAAAAATTCAACAGACGACATGCAGCATTTCTGGAGCGACGCCACTGTTACAACTCGTTAGATTTCAGTGTAAAAAAAAAAGCAAAACAAAAAAAACGAGAATCTTTCTCAAAGTCTCATGAGAGTAAGAGAGAGAGACGAAGCACTTTTTTTTATATTGCAGACCTGCAAGTGCGCCACACACCTGTCATGAAATGTAATTTTAATTTTAAGCTGTTACATTAGAAGAAGGAAAAATCTGATTCTTGGACGACCAAAAAAAACTTGGGCTGCGTTCGTCAGCCTTGATTGTAAAAGACGACAGAGCTACGTTTTCAGTGAATACAGTGTGTCTGTTGGAAAAGCATGACTGAGCAAAAAGAAAAATTGTAATGTCATTTTTTTTTTACACATACATATATATATTCAAGCAATCGGGGGCTACAAGCGTTTGCTTCTGGTGTGGAGAGGATGTGGATACGTCCTAAGAGATTTGTTTAACTGGTTTCTGTTTGTGGTCACTGCCCTTTCCTGTCTGTGTGCCGCCCTCTGTTGTACGCCGGCGGTAGAGCGACCTTCACTGCCAGAGATGCAGTAGAGCGGAGCCTCTGAAGGCCGAGCGGTCGTCCGAGTGTTTAAAAGCGACGACTCACGTATGGTAACAGCAATAACGCCCGCCAGTTTCAAAATAAGTAGCTGCTGTTTATGCATTTAGTTTCCCAGGACGCCGTCGACGATGAGCACTGTGTTCAGGTTCAGCTGAAATCTGATCATGTCGAGGAAGTCTCACAATAATCCCAGTGCCATGACAGCAATTTGTAATAAGTCTGCTTTGTGTTAACGTCACGTCAAATAGGTAACGTCAAGAACTGCTTCAGTGTGTGTTTAAGTGCAGAGTTTTTCAACCTTGGGTTCAGGGATGTGTCCTATGTTCATAAGGCAGCAAAATTCAGTTGTTTCCATTTGTCATTTGGTCTAAAAAGTCTATGAAAATAGAAAGAGTGATCATCCCAGAGATAAAAAATCTTTGTGTCGCTAACAGTGCAAATGCCAAACCTTTTAAAGGCTTGTTTTATACAACCTGGACCTTATTTCTGGCAAAAAATACGTTCGTTTACTCACCCATATAACTTTGGTGTCATCTAGATCTAGCGGAGTTCCATGTATATACGTATAGTGGGAGTGAATGGGGCACCGAAACGCAGCCTCTAAATAACACATTATCTGCCGTGAAACTCGGTTCATTTCACCAGTATTTTGTTATGATACACTAGTGCTATTCCCCCCTGAGTCTGGAGTTACTTGTTGTCGTCCACAACCTTAGAATTGGAAAAATATGTTGCAAAAAACTAGCAGTAGCAAATTACAGGTAAACAAGCCGCACGGGGTGCATGTGGCGCTCAGAGATGACATCATCCAGGTCAGAGGTTAGTAGATCAATCTACAGACCCCGGATGATGATGATAACAGGTAACTCTGGAGTCAACGGGGAATAGCACTAGTGTGTCATAACAAAATATTGGCGAAATGAACGAGTTTTGCGGTAGATAATGAGTTTTTTATGGCATTTCAGTGCCCCATTCACTCCCATTATAAGGATATACGTGAATGTAAATATTGTCTGAATGACTCCAAATGACACCAAAGTTATATGGGTGAGTAAAGGATCGTATTTTATCCCAGAAATAAGGTCCAGGTTGTAAAAAACGGTAGTTCCCCTTTAAAAAGAATGGCACCATATTTAAAACAGAGCCTAAACACAGGCTACTGCACTTTTCACTCCATTTGGCTTCTGCAGCTCTAGCTGCCTGGTGGGATCTTGTTTTTTATCTCACAATAAAATCATGAAATAAATATAAAGCAGAAGAAGTAAGAACACAAACTCCCCACTGGTCAGCCAGAACCAAAGACACCACTTGGGTGAATTGTGGAAAACGTGCCATTTTGACTGTTTTAAATAGCCAAAATTGTTGAATTAGTGTCAAGCAAAAAAAAACTATTGACTTGTCATTTATCTATTGAGACATTTGTCTTAACAAATTTAATTAAACAACTCCAGAACTGGATCCTGTATCTACATAACCCCATTCCATTTTGAGAATATGCATAAAGGTTGAAAGGCCCTGCCAATTTAAAAAGATCTTGCCTCAAAAAAATCACCCTGACCATCTTGTCATGACACAGTTTTAACCGTTACTATGTGACCTAGCGATGAGCTGATGTTGTGCCTTGGTACTCGATTACTGTTAAGCGAGATATTAGCAATCTGTGACGGTAGCATTAATCTCTGAGATACAGACTAGTCTGACCTTGACCAGTGAGATCAGTTTACAGGCAATATAATTATTCCTCATGACAGCTCCTGATCCTCTCTTACTTTAGTGTTTTTTACTACTCATGGCGTGTTTTAACTTTAATTTATAAAAGCTTTATTTTGTTTGATGCACTTTATTATAATTCAGTAATCCTTTCCTGTAAAACTACTGGTTTAAACATCTGCCACGTGTTCATTCACAACTCCCGACACCTTAGAAGGTCGACTGGAGCCGATTTCCGGGGCTATGCGGTCAAAACGAAACCGCTGTTTTAAGACCGACGCTGTTTAGTTTATGGAGTAGCACTAGAACAGGAAGCAAATCACTGTGTTTTTGGAGGGCAGGGCTGCTCAACACCACACCAATACTACAAAAAAATAACAAATCAAAGCCTGCTGAGTTTGGTTTTCTTTTCTTTTCTTTTTTTTTTTTTTCTCATTTGAGATACCTGATGTATTATTTCCTCCAGTGTAATATATTGTGAATTATATTAAAAAGATTTTAAACACTGCCATGACTGATTGATTGACATTTGTCATTTTAAAAGGCGGTTTAGGCAGGTAGCTATGGCAACAGCGCAGACCCTACGTAGACCCTAGCGCCGTAGCTAACGTGCACCTCCCCAGAAACGTAACTACGTGTCACGGCGACGCTTTGATTGGACCGTTTGGTCGTAGCGTTCTTCCACTTTAGTATTTCTGGCTGCTGCTCCATCTCCATAGTATCTTTTGGCCAAAGTTGTCCATTGTTGAAAGTGAAGCAGGAAGTAAACAAAAAGTAACCCGACTGTTAAAAAAGACACAGCGCCGACTAGTGTTTGGGTGGTGGTGTTACAGAGCGAGCCACAGACTGACAAGGCAAGTTCACAGCTTGGCAAAGAAAAGTCACCACCTGGATTTAATTGATCAAATAGATAGGAGCCTCCTATTGGATAATTACTGCACGTTTTAGCTGGCAATGAGTTATCTAACCCCAACGGAAGCAATGAGTAGCTTCTCATTTCTTAAACAACCACGTTGAAAGACATATCCCGTGGTTGTGGAAAATATGTTATAGTCTGTTTGAGAAGGGTCAAATCATTGGCATCAAGCAGAGAAAACATCCAAGGAGATTGAAGAAACTACTAAAACTGTTAAGAACTGTCCAACGCATTATTAGAAACTGGAAGGATAGTGGAGAACCGCTGCATCGGATGAAGTGATGCCGCCATCATGCCTTGTGTCTACTGTACAAGCCTGTGCTATGGGGCAGTGCTATGATCTGGGGTTGCTGCAGTTGCTCAGGTCTAGGTTCATTAGCTGACTACCTGAATATACTGAATGAGCAGCTT
Organism: Planiliza haematocheilus; assembly: GCA_005024645.1. Classification (NCBI taxonomy): domain Eukaryota; kingdom Metazoa; phylum Chordata; class Actinopteri; order Mugiliformes; family Mugilidae; genus Planiliza; species Planiliza haematocheilus. The sequence goes on along the minus strand of SRSE01000170.1, from coordinate 867,364 downwards.
ATTCCATCAATGGATCATATTCCAAGATGACAATGTCAGGATTCATGGGGCTCAGATTGTCAGAGTCCAGACCTTAACCCCATTGAGAATCTCAATGGGGTCTCAATGTGGTGACCACTGCAAAAGCCAGAAGATTATTGGAACAATGCCACAATGAATGAGTGTTATAATCAAACCTGAAGGTGATCCAATGAAACATTACAATGATACATTTTTTTTTGGCCAGGTAGTGTATAAAATGGCTCGCATCACCATTGGCTACGTACGTAACCTACGTGGCTACTTACGTAACGTATGTAGGTTACATATGTAGGTTATGTCTATGTCCCGCAATACTCTAAACGAGACTTAACACAGCACAAGATGGACACAAAAAAATCACACACACCAAAATCAAACATTCAAGAAATTTACTTTTAAGTGGAAAAAAACCAAGATAACTCATCAAACATGTAACATGCACTGTACAACGTTCAGTCTAACTTTTGTATTTGATTCATCAACCGACAACTGAAACAGTGAAATGGCTCAACAGACGTATTCATTGGCACTGTCCTCTGGAAAAAAGCTTCATTACTGCTGGAAAAATAATAATAAAATAATAATAATCTGACCACAGTAGCTTTATATGACATCAGGTGTAGTGCATCGTTGTTCTTTGGCTCTTCCTCTCGTCATTTATACAAATTCGGTGCAAATGATCAAATCCGAACCGAGGCCTCTTCATGAAAACCAGAAGTTGTCAAAATCTGGTAAAGTGTATTAATCAGATTCTTAATTTAATTACTAATCGCTGCAGCATGTATGTTCTTCATTAATAAGGCTCCTGGATGTCTACTTGGATGCATCATTTTTTTTTTTTTTGACAATAGAGAGTCCTTAAAAAAATTAAATACCATAGAGGGTAAACAACAAACATTTTTCATCTTTTCTTTTTTTATGCAAGACAAAAAACAACAACACAGAAGTAAAGTCTGGAACACTTCACGCCGCCTCTGACTGTCTTCTTGAAGAAATTAAACATCAATATTATACTATAATTCAATAATAGGAAGAAGCTGACTGTTGCAAATTAAAGTGAGCAACTGCAAAACCAGCTCAGTGAAACAGTGACAGGAATTAAATGAAGCTGAGAGCACTCCCCCCCCTACCCCAAAAAAACCAGAAACACATCCAACGCTCGTTCTTAAACCTCTGAACAAGGGTGACGTCATGCTTCACCGCCTCTGGCACCCCTATGACAGACTGCCATCCATCTACCGTCTAAAAACGCTTCTCATGCATGCATTCGCACAAATACACGCTCACACGCATTCACACAGTCCGTCCGTGGCTGCTGGGGGCCTCAGGCGGGTCCCTGGGTCTCGCCTTCCAGGTGGGATAAGGCCTCCGATGTGCAGCAGCCGCGGAGAGGTCCCAGATCGGGGCGGCCACCGCGCCCTCCTCCTTCTCCCACAGCCGGTTGCGTCCCCCCCTACTCTCTACTTGTCCCCGACGGCCTCGGCCTCCTTGGCCAGGCCGCGGATGGACAGGTCGTAAACCACCTCCTCGATCTTCTTCACGTCGTACTTGAGGCCGTCGTAGCGCTTCCTCAGCGGGTCGTTCTTCAGGTTGAGGAGGCGGAAGCCCGAGTCCAGCTCGTTGATGAAGTTGGAGATGCGGAGCGGCCGGGTGTAGTCTCCTGCCGTGACGCTGTTCACCGCCAGCCGTGACTAGAAGAAAAACAAAAATAGTCAGTTACTTCTCAAAATGAAGCCTTTAATGACATGTAGTTTGGGAAATCAGGAAGTGATGTGGCAGCGACTTTGTGGATGGCAAGAACAAAGAAACCATATAACGTCTGTGTAATTCATATTCCTTCGGGAGATATTTAGATCTGCATATATCCATATAGTGGGAGTGAATGGGGCACCGAAACACGGCCTCTAAATAACACATTATCTGCCATGAAACTTGTTAATTTCACCAATATTTTGTTATCGTACACTAGTGCTATTCCTCGTTTGGTCTGGAGTTACCCGTAGGTCAATCTACAGACCCCGGATGAAGTCTTCTGACCTGGATGATGTCATCTCTGAGCGCCGCGTGCACCCATAACGGTCGCCTTGTTTACCTGTAATTTGCTACTGCTAGTTTTCTGCAACATGGCTGAATAATTTCCCGATTCTGAGGCTGTGGACAAACCACAGCAGTAGCAAATTACAGGTAAACAAGCCGACCATTGCAGGTGCCCGCGGCAGATATGTGTTATTAAGAGGCTGCGTTTCGGTGCCCCATTCACTCCCATTATATGGATATACACAGATCTAAATATCTCCTGAAGGACTGCAAATTACACAAAAGTTATATGGGTGATTAAACGATCATATTTTATGCCAGAAATAAGGTCCAGGTTGTAAAAAACGGTAGTTCCCCTTTAAGCTAATTGGCTGATTTGAAAAAATTGTAGCAAAAGGCAGCTTCTGTGAGTTCCTTCCTAAATTCCGCCTGATGTAATGAGTGTTTCTCATTACAACGGCTCAAAACAACACAATATATGGGGATCTTGACACACGGCAACCTTGATGTACATCTCTATATTTGTATTATTATGACGATAAGAGCAATCAGTGACAGACTCACCAGTTCACTGGCCATGATCAGCACACCTGCCAGGTAGTCCTCCACATCCAGGTGAAAGCCTTTCTCTCGCACCACCTCAACTGCCGAGGGGAGAGCAAACAAAGGAGCGTCGGTTCAGTCGGTTCCTTCAGTTAGAGTGAGTCACATCAATCGTGTAAACTGGTACTTACTGCCGAGTATCTGAGCCACTTCCTCCCGAGTCACCAGAGTTTCACTCTCCAGGTAGACAACGAAGGCCGCCAAGAAAGCCAAACGCTGCAGGACAAACCGCCAGTGCTCGTGGAACCTAAGGAGGGATGAAAGAGAGCCAAGGAACGGGAGGTAAAGCCTTTTATTTCACCTGGTAATACACCTCGTATTAAGTCCCACTATGAGTCCCAAATTAAACTATAAAATGATCAGGTGACAGTTATAAATATAGCTTATCCAGATTGTATAGTATAACACCTGTTTCACATCTTAATCAAGCCATAAAAAATGAGTGGAGTAAAGCGGTGATAACACAACAGATAAGAAATTCATGGAAATCATATTTATGAGGTTTAAACAGGAAACCTCAAAGAAAGAACTATCAGTGCAAACAGTCTCTAGACAGCTTGCTCTGTATATTTCTGCAGATTATCTTGGACTGCACTGACTTTACAACTAATGCTGCAACTAATGCTGCCCACCTGTAATACTGCTCCACGGGGAACTTGGTTTTGAGGTCTGAGATCTGGTTCCTGACCACACAGAACAACTCCCTCGCCCTCGCACATTTGCTGGGAACTAGAGGGAAAAGATTTTCGTGGCAAATTAGAAAAGAGCAAACATCACTTCAACATTAAAAACAGCACTGGCAGATTTTCAAGTACTCACTCTCTTTGAAACCAGATGGTTGGTGGACACTCTGAAGGACTGTCAGTATCTCCCTGGCGGTCTGCTCCAAGGTCTGGACCACTTTACGGATATCCTGCAAAAAGTACAACACGGTATTTTTAATGGATCGCTGGCATTTTCTAATAAAGTCCAAATGAACTCAATATACTAATATACTAACGCATAATGTGGTAATGTGGTCTTAAATACAGACACTTTGGGGAGTTAAATATGGAGTAAATGCATGAATTATTTGCATATTCATATATTATATGTTAATAAACTAAGCAGAATGGATGCAAGTTAAGCCAGTTATCTGAAAAGTAGTGTGTGCAAATCATTTTTACTTGTGTGGAAATTATTTAGTATAAGTTTGTGCGAGAAAAGCAAAATATGCTTAAATCAACAATTTTTTAAATGGACTTTGGTTCAGCGACACAAAACGTCACTTAACGCGCGTAAAACAAAACAAAGAAGACAGCCAGGCGAAATTTAATTATATTTTAGGACAAATGACACGTATGGTATGGATTCTTATTAACCCGGATGAACTGACATTAAGGGTTAAGTCATCGTAGCTAATAACGTGACGCGCTGTTGCCCAGTGAACGGGACTTGAGCCATGAGGCTGGAGCACATTTTATGAAGAGGAAATATTGATGTGTTGAGACTTCGGCTCAGGTTTAGCTGCTAGCTAACGGTCTCCGGGAGCTAATGTCAGTAACGGTGCAGCCGTTTGTTCGTACCTCTCTGACGTCCTGGTCGGCGCTCAGGAATCCCTGGATGTAGCTGAACATCTCGGTGACGGACATCTCCCGATCCGAGTCAAAACTGTGCCGACGATACCGACAATGAGGCGTCTGCAGCGAAGTCACTAAAGCATCAACGTGCACAGAAACAGTCGCCGCTCCGCCTCCAGCGGCGCATGGAGATGATGTCATCATAACATAACGTCATTAACGGATTTTCTGCTAAAATAAAATATCTAACGCAATAATAATAATAATACTTTATTTTATTTTACTACTAACACTTTTTACTGTATATATTCCTTGTAATTTTTCATATTTCTTACTGTGTTTATTTTATTTTATTTTATTTTTTTCATTACTCTATACTTTGAACATTTGTACATGTAGTATTTTTCCCTTCCACATTCATGCACAAAATTTACTTTTTTTTTACCGTATATATTCCCAATATATTTCCTTATTTCTTACTGTGTTTATTTTATTTTATTTTATTACTTAATACTATGAACATTTGTACATTCAGTGTGGGGTTTTTTCCCTTCCACATCATCACAAAATGTACTTTTTTACTGTATATATTCCTTATATACTTTCTTATTTCTTGCTGTGTTTATGGCACCAAATACCAAGACAAATTTCTTGGATGTGTATTTTATTTTATTTATTTTTTATTATTATTTTAGTCAACATGTACAACAATTTTTATGTACTTTTGTTGGTTTGCTTGCATTTAATTCATACGGAGAAATGCTTAAATCCCAGAGATGAAGTTGATGACAAATTTTATTTTAGTTGTGTAAATAGTAAATCACAATGTATGTCAACTATGGCACATCATTAATCCCATTTCACCCTTTATTATTGGTATTCATTACTTCTTGTTTTTATCACTTCAGTGTACAATTAATTTTTTTTTTGTTCACAAGCTGTAATCCTTTTTACATAATAAATATAAATATCGTTGTTTATTCTGTTATAGAAATGACAGGTTCGTCTCAATATGTCTCTAACTTGTGCTTTTTTAGGGGGATAAATCGCGAACCGAAGCTTTATTGCTTAGAGGTCAGAAATTAAAAGACTTTTTTACGTGTTTTGCTTAAAGACTTGTTGCGTGGTTGTATTTCCTCTTTCTTCCTGTGGGTGGAGCCAAAGCAGCACATTTGCTCATGGTATCTTCAAGTGCTGCTCGTAAAAAGCAAACTAGTCTGTCACGAGCCTTAAAATGCAAATATGTTAGATACTTTGCAATTATTAAAAACAGCTGGTCTTGTTAAACAGTTAACTTGTCTCACAGAAAACAGAAATGGCAATACTCCTAAGAAATCTTCTAAACACGTTTTCTGAATATCACAGCCACAAACCTCTTTTAGATTTACCGGTGCCTCTCACGTGTGACACGCTTGTACCTGTAGTTGCGAGATTTCCGAGGGCCGCGAAGGCCTCATGTCAGAGCGCAGCTGACGCAGGGAAGCAGTGGTCTCCCTCCTGTTGCTCCAACTAGTTTAAATCTTCTCAGCTCATGGGAGCAGCCGGAGACCGCTGGATTCAGACTCCATGCCCGTCCCCTTGAACAGTGTCGCCTCCAGCCTCGGTGTGCTTTTGAATGTCTCGCTTCACCGGTTACGTTTGGACGCTGAAACAATGCAGCTGAGTGCTGCGCAGCCGAGTTTCTGAGATGGAGAAAACCTTTACAGAAGATGACTGCGTGGATTCAGGAGCCGAGACTGGAGGGTGAGTGGAGCAGAAATAATAGTCAGAATTCCTGGAAATGTTTTGCTTTGCTTTTAAATGCTTTTAAAATGATGTTTTCAATGAAGTTTTACACTTGTAAGAATATATTCTTTTGTGAAAACCCCATATTGAATACAAACAGCCTATTTTTTATGTCAAGAGATATTTTTATATGCCAATATATTGAGTTAAAATCTTAAAGTTGTAAGTAATTGAGTTATATACTCACTTAGCAGTCTTTAGTATTCAGCATTTGTTTAAAATAACTAAAAGAGCTGTTGATTTGTCAGTGTTTTCATTCTGGAGGCTGTGGTTTGCAGGAATATTGGACAGCATTTCTGTTTCTATTATTTTGGCAACCCCATTTTAGATCTAAATAACACTTTAATCCAGTTTAACAGCACCACAAACTACATCCTTCAAAATGATCAACTGCTTCAAACTTAAACTGAACATTATCAGAGTCATGAAGGAGGGTTTAATGCAGGTCTGGATTTGTTTTCAGTAGTGTACCTAATAATCTGGCCAGTGGGTGCACCGTGTCAGATAAGCCGACTGTAATAAATCTGCTAAATTTTAAATTAAAATTTGTTCCGTCCACCTCAGCGTTCAGCACGTGGATTTATCCCTCTCATATCGGCGAGCAAGTCATGAAATGTGATGTGTTTTTGATGTTTGTGCTGTTCTGGCAGAATCTCCCTCTGCCAGTAACTGATGTAATATCTGAGAAGAACAGATGTAACCCTGATTGATTAGTGGAGACGGATTTATTTGAGGATATCTGAGGCTTTAAATGAATCTCGTTCACTCTCGTTTTCAGCCACTGAGCAAAGATGCCCCCCGGCTTCTCTTGTGGTACGTCAGTCAGAGTCTGTGGATGTCGTGTTGTGGTGGTGAACAATTAAAGGATAGTTTCACATTTATTAAAGCATGAGTACAAATACACGCTTCTTCCAAATTGACAGGGATGACACTTGTGTGTTTGTGCTGGCACATGCTGAACAGTGTTTGACTACAGCAGAGCAGGTGTTCCTCCATCACTTAGATTTAAACAGCTTCCTATAAGAGAAGCCAATGTGAACATATTAACATGAGAATTTGATTATAAAAAAATAATGTGAATAAATGTGAACGTATCCTTTAATCACTTTTCTAGTCAAAACTTTTTTTTTCCCCACAGTGATTAGCCATGAATATGAGATAGTATTGTGTAGTGTTTGACTGATTGTTTCTGTATACACCGATCAGCCACAACATTATGACCACTGGCAGGAGAAGTAAATGACAATGTCAATGTTGTGACATTTCAATGCTCTGCTGGGAAACCAGACCTGACATCCATTCATGTGGATGTTACTTAGACCTAGACCAGACCAGGCACCCCCACCCCATAGCAATGACACTCCTTGATGGCAGCAGTCATCCCCAGCAGGATGCAGCCACAAAAAAATGCTTTAGTAACAATTATGAAAGAAAAACATGAAGAACATCACAAGGTGTTGACCTGGCCTCCAAATTCACTAGATCCCAAACTGATCAAGTATCTGTGGGATGATCCACAGAGGCCCCTCCCCTCAAAGGCCCCCTACACTAACAAGATTGTGTCGCCACAGGACACGCTCAGAAGAAGGCCTATGTCCATTCTCTGATGGGTCACAACTGTTTTGGAGACCTACATGTTAATATTAGGTCATAATGTTATGCCTGATCGGTGTAAGATACTTAAGGGGTCATTGTGAAATAAAGAAAAGTCAGATTAACCCGGATCTGTTACGACGTACTATTATATTTCTGCAAATGATTCCAGTCATAGATGATATTTTTAGGACTTTTGCATCAGTTTAACCCGGTGCTGTTTAAAAAGGTTGTTTGCTTTGCTTAATAACTGACATGTTTAAGACACTACTGTGTTAGATTGCAGCTTAAAAGCTTGAATATTATGCCACTAAGCTGGAATAAGTAACCAGACGTCGGTACATTAGGGCCCTTGTTTGTCAGAGCCATCTGGGACCAGGCTAGTTCATCATCCATGAACTGGAACCGAACATCATAATGTGTGTGAGAGCGCATCCGTTTCATGGGAGGGGGGGAGAAAAAAAATGCACAGACCCCCGTGGAAAGTGCTGATGTGAAAGGAAAAGCAGGGACGTCCAGCTGATAGCCACCTCCGTCAGACCACATCCTCCACCTCCTTCCCTTTCGCTCCACTTCCTGCTCTTCCCCGCACTTCCACAACGTAGATAATTTATGTCAGCGATGTGTTTTCAGCTTCTTCCAATGCCCCCAGATGGCAAAAGTAATACGTTCATCAGTCTATTACTGCAATGATTCAGGTTTTCCTGACAGCAAACCTCCCGTGGTCGTATGAATAATGAGCGTTCTCCCGGACGTAGGATGATGGAGAACGCAGGAGGTCAAGTTGAAGGTGGGATTTACACTCGAGGAATTATGGTTGACTTTCCATCTACCAGTCAGTCAGCGCTGGTTTCTTTTAAACCATGACAATGAGCATAAAGAGAGCCTGACTGACGGGCAATAGAAATCTCACATGACTCATTGTTTGGACCCGTCTTAAGTTTGAGGATTTATTACTTCACGTTCAGCTTCTTTCTTTCTCCATCCTCATCCTAATATTATCTTCTCCCCTCGCGTCCCAGCCCAAGTCAAACACCTGAATGTCTTCTCCCTCTTCTTCTTCTGGTCAAACGAGTCATTTCGACTCACGTCCTCTGCAGCAGTCAGACCGTGTGTGCATGACCGAGCTGCAGCCTGTCTTTGCTTCACTTCGTGTTTATTGACTTTGGATGGAGATGAAGCGAAGCAGCGCGGCCAGACTGGGAACGGCAGGCGAGACGCTAACCGGCACTGCTTTTTGGGGGTGGAGGGGGGCGGGGGCGAGGGCGAGGCCTGCCAAATACTCACACCCAAGGGAAACATTAAAACAGACCCGCAACTGCACACGCTGCTACCTCCAGCTCTGCTCCAAGAGTCATAAACCTTAAAAAAGAACATTTTTCTCATCCCTTTTTTTTTTTACCCCCTCTTCGCATTTTGTCATTTTCTGCTGCGCGTCCAGGGACGAAGCTTTCACCACGTGTCCTTTCGCGAAAACCTTCCGATCGTTTATAATCTGCTCGGTGTATTCGTCTTTTTCTTTCGCTCTGTACGCCAGCGCCTTCCCCCCCTCCGCTGTACCCCATCATACTTTTTTTTTTCTCCTTACCTTTCTGTCCTCACCTCTCCTTCTTCCCACATTCCCATCCATTCTTTTCTTTACACTGCCGATGCCCGTTAGTTAGATTGATAACCTCCTGCAGCAGGAAGCAGACTTACTCCTCTTGTTTCCTGCAGCTCCAGGGCCTTTATTAGTTTAGGGGTGGAGGACCAGTGTTGTCTGGTTGTCAGCTGACTCCCGCGGGACAAATATTCTCAGGTTGTACGTACACATGTGAGCTGAGATTCCACAGACGGGCCGGGGAATTAAAACGTCAAGCGTGCAGACGGGCTCCTCGGCCCGCGTATGTGTGCATACATCTGTGCAGATCAGATTAGCAAGAAATCTAATTCTGCTCATCCCCTCTGGGCTCAAAGATGGGACCTTTAGATTAGACACGTCTCTCCTGTTGATGAAAGTTTACTGTATGCGGGTCCCCAGAAGAAGCGGGAGCTTGAGCATACAAATAACGTACATCAGCCAGTGTAAACATTTACTTTCTTGTGTAGGATTAGATGAAACGGCTGATAGTGCTGCAGAGCTGGAGCCTTGTTTAAAGACTATAAGGAGGGGAAATGTCTGGCTCTCAGCACCACTAAAGGCACTTTTAGAGTCCCTGAGAGCGATTACTCACTGGGAACTACGTACCTTCAAGGAGGCTGTTTCTGTTTGCATTAGGGCCGCTAATAAGAAAGCTGATGTGACACGGTAAAGTGTAGGGCAACATCACACACTAGCTTAAAGGGGAATTACTGTTTTTTACAACCTGGACCTTATTTCTGGCATAAAATACGATTGTTTACTCGCCCATATATATTTGGAGTTGTTCAGACGATAATTAGATTGGCGTAAATCCATATAGTGGGAGTGAATGGGGCACCGAAACGCAGTCTCTAAATAACACATTATCTGCCTCAAAACTTGTTAACTTCACCAATATTTTGTTATGATACGCTAATGCTAGTCACCATTCAGTCCAGAGTTACCTGTTATCATCATCCAGGGTCTGTAGATTGACCTACTAACCTCTGACCTGGATGATGTCATCTCTGTGCGCCACACACACCCGCGACAGTCGGCTTGTTTACCTGTAATTTGCTACCGCTAGTGTTTTTGCAACTTGGCTGAATATTTTTTCCGATTCTGAGGCTGTGGACGAGGACTTTGTTTATGATTTACATCCTTACTGTTTTGAGCCAGAGTATACGGATGAGGAGCTTGTTGAAAGGAGGAGGCGAAGGCAGAGAGAGGAACAGCTGGCCAAAGAACAACAAACCGCTGCACATCCACGAATAGATAACGGGTAAGCTCTGGACTCAACGGGGAATAGCACTAGCGTATCATAACAAAATATTGGTGAAATGAACGAGTTTCGTGGCAGATAATGCGTTATTTAGAGGCTGCGTTTCGGTGCCCCATTCACTTCCACTATATGGATATACATGGATCTAAATATCGTCCGAACGACTCCAAATGACACCAGTTATATGGGTGAGTAAACGATCGTACTTGATGCCAGAAATAAGATTCAGGTTGTAAAAAAAACTGGTAATTCCCCTTTACTACAGCCTGGACTTAACTGTCAAACCCTGTTTTCATGTTTCGTGACATTTGTTTAAGGTTAACGTTAAAAGTTGTCTCAAACAGCTGATCACTGTCACCAAAGTTTCATTGAAGACTTAAAACAAATTGACAGGAGCTTTCTTATCCCAGTTCGTGCAGATTTAGGAGCACTTAACGATGTCCTTAACTTAACTTAATTGTTGCGTTTATACTTTCATGCATATTTTACAACCACTTAGTGAAGTGATGAACTTTAAAGGTTTCATCTTTTCCTTTCAGCAGTGCTGTTCTTACAGTTTTAGCCACTCCTGGAGGCTATTTGTGCTAAGCTAGGCTAATCACCTGCTGGCTCCGGGTCTGTGTTTCTGCATCTCTCAAAGTCTGTATAAAAATAAATGAATAAACATATTCCAACTTGGCTGCGCTTATGCATTATTTCAAGATGGCCGCTGTGACCACCGGCCTCGCATAACTCGCATACCAGCGTTTGCGGTGGCGCATTCGCGAGCGGCTCGTCACGGAGAACCCGAGCTTCTGCGGCTTCTCTGAATTAATCGCACGAATGTCTCATGTTAAAAAGATACAACTGCCAGTGAGTGCGGGCTGTTTCACTGCAATTTGTTTCCCCTTCAACAAAGCTCGGACCGCACCATAATTGTCAGAAATTTAAAATACGTCCGACATGTGACTCACGGGAGGCGGACGTGATTACAGTTGGATCGCTACGGCTCGAGCGCGGCGTTACCACGCGTCACTTGCGCGGTTAAAAAGCGGACACGGAGCTTCTTGAATGACTTTTGGAAAACAAACAATGGTGGAGTGTAATAATCTGTTACAAGCTGACGTGCTGAGATTTCCCCTTGTTCCGATTATGTACTTTTACTCACATTTCAAAGCCCAACAGTATATATATATATTATTATAGAGTGACCATTTTAAGCGTGCCCTATCATATTACGTTGATGGATTGTTATTACTGCAGCGATTTAACGGTTGAGGATGTTTCAGATGGGTATAATTTTTCTTAACAGCTCAAGATGCTAAAAACGGGGTTTTATGTAACCTTCAAATTACCTAGTGACACAGCTACTTTATTATATAGAGGAATATTGCACACATGGTCATAATCGTGCGCTGTATGGCAGTAGTAGTACTTGAATAAATTGTCCCCTCAGCTAGAAACCACTTTCAAATGTCTGTGTGCATTTTTGGTGACCTCTCCAGCTGGACCTCTCCTACTGTTTAGCCAGATGTCAGCACTTCATTTGAAATCGGAGTAAATCATGCACAGTAGGCCGAGCTTCGTTCTGTAATATAAACTCCTGTCTCCTCTCCCCTGTTTCTTGTCCTCTCGTTGTCCTCCCCGCCCCCGCTCTGTTTCCACATCACCCTCCCTCCACCTCCTTGTGTCTCCTCTTTTATGTCGTCCGCTGCAGGTCTGATTACAGTCCCTTGTCCTCGACGAGCAGTAAGTAAAACCAATGGCAACAGTAACACACTCACACTCGCACACACAGCTGAGGCTCAAGACTTTATCTCTCTAATGCACGCTGACAAAATAAATCCACTCTCAGGGAGGATTGTGTTTGCATGTGTGTGTTTAGCAGGCAACAGATTTTAAGGATGAGTCTTCGTACGGCAGTAGGAAGCTGCTTTATTGGATATTTTCTGCCACTTCAGCGTTAAACATTTTAATGCGATGGAGCATGCTAGCGACACAATAAGATGTTGCACATTTGATAAAAGAAATAGTGGGGAAACAAAACATTTGTCTTGATTGGGCAAGTATATAAATCATGATGTAAATTTTCCTCTTAATGTGCAGAAAAAAGAAAGTTTATATACGATCCCTTGAGATAAGTAACGCAGCTTTTTGCCAGAAAAATATGATGAAAACACAGCAATTGTTCAGCAATGACAATTAGTTTTTATATATAAAAAATATTTATAAAATATATTCTCATAGTGCATTTCACCTAAATGTTAAGCTTATTTTACGTAGTTTAAGTTTTTATTTTGGTAGGTTTTTAACATTAAGTTACATCATACACATTAAGTTATATAGAACTATGCTGATTAGCCACAACATTATGACCACTGATAAACATTGAGCATCTTGTGACAATTCAGTGTTCTGCTGGGAAACTTTTGGACCTGGCATTCATATTCGTTTAAACATATAGCACCCACCCAGACCAGACCCCCCACCCCATGCAATTTTGTACGGCGACCTTGAGTGTTGTGAAAGGCGCCTATAAATAAAATGTATTATTATTATTATTATTATTATTATTATTATAGCAATGACACTCCTTGGTGGCAGCAGCCATCCCCAGCAGGATGCAAACACACAAAAAAGTTTTAGGAAAGACTAAAAAAAGGATGAGGAGGTGTTGACCTGGCCTCCAAATTCACTAGATCCCAAACTGATCAAGTATCTGTGGGATGATCCTCCCCTCAGAGGCCCTCCCCACTGACAAAACTCTGTTTCCAGACACTACAGGACACCCTCAGAAGGCCCATGTCCATTCTCTGATGAGTCCCAACTGTTCTGGAGGCACAAGGGAGACCTAACACGATGTTAGGAAGGTGGTCATAATGTTATGCCTGATCGGTGTGTGAACAGTTGAACAGTAAAGACCAAAAAACTTATTTCATAGTTGTTTAATGCAAATGTACACAATGTGATCATAAAATACGGAGCAGATGTCGTAACTAAAACAAGACCCGAGCTGAACTGGAATGATTTGAGGGACAATAAAAATTCAAAATTATCTTTGGGGGCTTTGAATTTACAGTATTTGCGTCCACGCTTGATACTGATATAATGACTGTAATGACTGGACCCACTGTATTAAACCTCATGTCTTTAGAAACCAGCTTCCCTAAATACTTAGTTTGAGCTATAAATCACCTTCTCTCCGTTGTTTGTGTGGTTATAACTTCCAGTTGTTTGGATTCAAGTTTCAAGTCACCGCTTGCTGCTGAGTTGGCCGTCTCACGCTTTTGTATACACAATCGTACACAAGTGTGTTTTGTGCGGTCGCTGCGTGTGATTGTGAAAGTCTGTGTTTGCAGAGGTCGTGACCTGTCCTCGGTCTGGTTGCCAGCTCTCCGTGCCTTTCACAATGCCAGGATTATATCCAATATTAGCCCATTAATCTGGTCTACAGGAAGCTGCGTTATCCCACCCGCACCACACCCGCAAATCAGGAAGCATAGGAACGCACACACACACACAAACACAGCGATCCAGCGGTGAGTTTCGGCTTTGTCTTTCCCCTCCCGTTTCCCGTGTCATCGCTGTATCAGATGATCTTCTGCCCACTATTGTTGCTACTGGAGGTCAGAGCTGGAACAAAACGTGCAGCGGTGAGTGGTCCTTTGTCAGAAAACACAAAAGCTTTAAATGCATCCTGGTGCAGAGTGCAGCCACGTGAACAGTCAGACTTAAACTATGACATCCTCCTGGAAGACATTTGTTTCTAATTAACTGGCAGGTGTCGTGTTTACTTATTTTCGCTTATTTTGGCGCCTCGGTTGTAGTTCTGGTCAAAATGCAACGCAATCTGTGGTAACGACAGAAACATCACAACAGTGTAACGACCCATTTTGTCTTTAGCTGCTACAGGTAAATGCATTTTTTAAATTAGACCCCATCTAAACTGTATTTCTGTTTTTGGTTTAAAGGACCATTGTGGATTAATTATGCAAATATTTGCGTTTTTGTATTCCTTTGGGAAATAAATCAAATCTACGTATATCCATATAATGGGAGTGAATGGGGCACCAAAACACAGCCTCTAAATAACACATCATCTGCCGTGAAACTCGTTCATTTCACCAATGTTTTGTTATCGTACACTAGTGCTATTCCCCGTTGAGTCCGGAGTTTCCTGTAATGGTCTGTAGGTCAATCTACAGACCCCGGATGTCGTCTGGCCTGGATGATGTCATCTCTGAGCACCGCGCGCACCCGCGACGGTCGGCTTGTTTACCTGATTCATATTCAGAAAACTTTATTTGTCCCCAGGGGGCAAACTGTTTACCTGTAATTTCACAAAACATTGAAATAAACGAGTTTCACGGCAGATAATGTGTTATTTAGAGGCTGTGTTTCGGTGCCCCATTCACTCCCACTATATGGATATACGTAGATCTAAATATCTCCCAAAGGACTACAAATTACACAAAAGCTATATGGGTGAGTAAATGATCATATTTTATGCTAGAAATAAGGTCCAGGTTGTAAAACACGCTAGTTCCCCTTTAAGGCATCAGTGGAGCTTTGGTACGAGTCTATAAAAACAGCCTGTCTGTGGGATGTGTTGATGTGCGTGAGCAGACAGATTGCAAATATCCCTGCACAAGCAGATAAAGTGAGCGAAGCCGCATCGGCCCATTAGTCAAACCGAAGCTCAGACGGATGGTCTGGACGGCTGAAAGGAGCGAACAGATGGACGCAAATTACTGCGGCGACAGATTTTTCTAAAGATGTGAGGGAGAAAAATACTAATTTGTCTGAAGCGCCGCGTGTGGCCGCTCGCCTCCGACCTCGGAGTGTGCGCAGAGACGCATGCGGCATCGGCCTCTCTCGCCTGATGCCCCCGCAGAAGTATATTTAGGTTCTGGTAGAGAGCGTTTTCGTGTTTGTGCACCTGGTTTTAACCCCTGAACTTTAACCTCAGCTCATTCCAGCGTTAAACCCCGCGGAGGCAGACTGATAATCGTGCTAAAACCAACGGCATCAGAGTGACTCCGTTGGAGGTCTTGTGTAACGGGAACTGTAGGAATTTCAACTGTCATTTTAACGCTCATGAAAATTCCAGTTGTTGTGATGTTAGCGAATCGGTCGTTACATTTTTTTGTCGTCAATTTGGGTTTTGTCTGCATAGCTACATATGCTAAACCCTCAAATACCTTCAAAAATGTACGCTAGAGCTCAAGGATAAACTGAGACTATAAAATGATGAAGTTATATGGTTTTTATATCCAAAAAGTCAAAGGTCAACCTTATGAAAACAAGCAAAATAGTCTAAAGTACTGTGGATACGTATAGAATCTGGACAGGCACGGACGTAAAGAGCAGCTTGACAGGTTTGTGGAGGCACGCAACCACAAGGTGGTAATTCTACTTACCGACTATAATAATAAAATGCACCACAAAGTACTATCTGAGCCTAAAGGAGAAGGCTGCAGCCGTTCCGTATGTTTTTCTCGCTGCCAATAAATCACACGGAAAGCACCCATGAAAACCAACATCGAGTCAGCTCATCTCGACCCCTTCCACTCCCGTCTTTGGGCTCCCTCGCTCCCAGACACGGTGATTTGCACTGAATGTGCGCAGCTTTAGAAATACAGCGCTAATATACGCCTTAATAAAAATAAAACACGGCGTACGTTTAGCAGATGCTTCTTGGGGACCGCGGTGGATTAACTCATATTTGGTGATTTAGAGGATTATTCTTCGTAGTTTCTCTGGGACCGACTCCAACTGAAGTGTGTGCGTGTTTGTGTTAGTGGAGTAATATGTCACTTGGTGTTTTTAGTGTGTTTTTGTGCTTATTAATAGTTTTTGCAGAACGTAAGATGCAGTACGTCAGGTTTAGATACGTCCTTGAACTTGAAAAGACTAAAGTTGAGCTGGAAGTAGCACTGGCTGGGATTTGAGAAACTAGTTCGTCATTAAATATGGACTTTAAAGTGTTATTTTTCAACTTTATAGAGTGTCTCACTTGTCTTATATAAAAAGACAAGTTCATAAAAACAAATCCTAGTACTCAGTGAAAGACAGTATTAATTCTTAAAATGTTGTTTTGTGTTGGTTAGTTGGTAGATTTGTATTTAATTAAAGATAAACTAGTAACAGCGTCTTAACCAGGCAGCAATCCTGTTACACGCTCTTACAAATCAGATTAGATTACAGTGTCAGATTAAAGATTATTTTAGCCAGTTTGGAAAATGGAACAAGTGACTATTTATAACATCACTGCTGTAATTTTGCCATTTCTGCTTTAGGAAAAGTATCAAAAATGTCTGTGAATCATTAAATTTATATGCAGTCTTACTACTAATAACTTCACCTACAGTTAAAGCTGATGAGTGGAAAGTAAACGTAAGTCTTTTAAAGCTTCCTGCAGCTGCTGCAGCATCTTTGAGCGTTCATTCAGTCGTTCATCTTCTGTAACCGCTTGTCCTGTGAAGGGTCACAGGGAGGCCGCCCCAGCTGTCATGGGGCGAGAGGTGGGGTACGCGCTGGACAGGTCCTCAGTCTAACACATCTCTCGAGTTAGACAAACATTCACACTCACACCTACGGCTAATTTAGAATCACCAATGAACCTAACCAGCACGACTTTGGACGGTGGGAGGAAGCTGGAGAACCTGGAGAGAACCCACGCAGACACAGGGCCCCAGTTAGCCTGGATTCAAACCCAGAACCTTCTTGTGACGCCGCTGTGCCACCTTTGAGCGTTCATTAAGAATAGGATTTGATTCAACACCTAATCACACTACCTCACTTTCTACTGGCCACAGCAAACGAGCGACCTTTGACCCTGTCCCCAGAGGTTTTCTGTATCTGTGAGGCTATATATACACTATATTACCAAAAGTATTCGCTCACCTGCCTTTACTCATTCTATGAACTGAAGTGCCATCCCATTCCTAACTCATAGAATTCAATATGATGTCGGTCCACCTTTTGCAGCTATTACAGCTTCAACTCTTCTGGGAAGACTGTCCACAAGGTTAAGGAGAGTGTTTATAGGAATTTTTGACCATTCTTCCAAAAGCGCATTGGTGAGGTCACACACTGATGTTGGTCGAGAAGGCCTGGCTCTCAGTCTCCGCTCTAATTCATCCCAAAGGTGTTCTATCGGGTTCAGGTCAGGACTCTGTGCAGGCCAGTCAAGTTCATCCACACCAGACTCTGTCATCCACGTCTTTATGGACCTTGCTTTGTGCACTGGTGCACAGTCATGTTGGAAGAGGAAGGGGCCCGCTCCAAACTGTTCCCACAAGGTTGGGAGCATGGAATTGTCCAAAATGTTTTGGTATCCTGAAGCATTCAATGTTCCTTTCACTGGAACTAAGGGGCCAAGCCCAGCTCCTGAAAAACAACCCCATACCATAATTCCTCCTCCACCAAATTTCACAGTTGGCACAATGCAATCTGAAATGTACCGTTCTCCTGGCAACCTCCAAACCCAGACTCGTCCATCAGATTGCCAGATGGAAAAGCGTGATTCATCACTCCAGAGAACGCGTCTCCACTGCTCTAGAGGCCAGTGGCGGCGTGCTTTACACCATTGCATCCGACGCCTTGCATTGCACTTGGTGATGTGTGGCTTGGCTGCAGCTGCTCGGCCATGGAAACCCATTCCATGAAGCTCTCTGCGTACTGTACTTGGGCTAATCTGAAGGTCACATGAAGTTTGTAGCTCTGTAGCAATTGACTGTGCAGAAAGTCGGCGACCTCTTTGCACTATGCGCTTCAGCATCCGCTGACCCCTCTCCGTCACTTTACGTGGCCTACCACTTTGTGGCTGAGTTGCTGTTGTTCCCAAACGCTTCCATTTTGTTATAATAGAGCTGACAGTTGACTGTGGAATATTTAGGAGCGAGGAAATTTCACGACTGGATTTGTTGCACAAGTGGCATCCTATGACAGTTCCACGCTGGAATTCACTGAGCTCCTGAGAGCGGCCCATTCTTTCACAAATGTCTTGTTTCACAGTCTGCATGCCTGAGTGCTTGAATTTATACACCTGGGGCCAGGCCAAGTGATTAGAACACCTGATTCTGATCATTTGAATGGGTGAGCGAATACTTTTGGTAATATAGTGTATGTATAAGACAGCTGTCAGAGTAATAAATGTTGGGGTTTAAAACCGCACCAAGATTAAACTGTATCAACACAAAGACGCAGAGCACGAGTATAGTAACAAAAAAGGACGTAAAAGATTTGCCATGCTTCAACTTAACATTATACTGTAGATTCATTTATTATGCACAGATGAAAATGTCCTCCAAAAGAGGAAAAAAAAAAACTTGGACGAGAGATGAAAAGAAAAACCCGAGATGGAGTAAAAACGTCCAATTTCAGCAGGTAATGGTAAGAAAAACAAAGACCGTGGAAACGCTTCTTGCTCGGAAAGACATCGGGAATGAAGGGAAGGTTTCAAAACGGTGAGGAAAAGTAAAAAGCTTTTATAACTCGAGGATTGAGGGTTTTCTAACAAAAGCCCTGGTGTCGCAGGTTCACGTTGAGGAGGGGGGTTCAGCCTGTCACTAGCAGATGTTTGCTTTCCGAGAACATGCACAAACCCTCCGTCTCCCGTGGGATTTCTGTAGAGCGCTATTGATAGCGCGGTGCCTCTAACCGCTGTTATCTTGGCAACTCACGGCTAATTCAGAAACATGCACGCTGAGCCTCCTGCATCTCCGGGCCACGTTGATCATACTGCGGTCGTGTCGTCAGCGGTCAAATGATGACTGTTTTCCATAAAATGAAACACTTGGCTCGCTCAGGCGGACTGTGCATCCATTAATGCCTGAGGACCGGCTCACGTTATTTCGGGCCAGACAGGCAGCAGATTAGCGGAACCAGAAACACATGTGCACGAGAGTTACTCCAGCTCCGCTCTCTGGAAATTTGTTCATGACCCGCGATGATTTATTTCAGACGTTGAATTAAAGCTATACATGCTGAATGTTTTTGCTCTCGTCAGTACGATAAATAAAGGCCGAAGATGTTTTTAAGATGCAGTTCAGCGTTTATTTTTCTAATTTCCTGGAAATCTGGGCACATTGTTCAAATATATTTTCTTTAATCAGTTTGAAAATATTGAATTATGCAACTATTTGTATCTTTGCTTAACAGCTGAGATTCAAATGATTAAATTTTGGCTGAGATTAAATATTCCCCGGGTATACTAGACTCAGGGGTCGCGGTAACCGAATATTTTCCGTCACTGGTCGTTTTTTTTTTTAAAACTGTGACGGAAAAATTTGAAAGCCATCCGTCATTTTGACAGATTGCAGTTCACACCCGTGACCACTTGGTGGCGTTATTAATTGGCTCTTGTCTCTAATCGCAGTTTTCATACCAAACATCGTGGAACTTTTGTCAGTGCATTGGTTTCTTGGTACACCGATTACACTTACGCACATGTCAGAGCGCGGCTAACCATAGACATGTATACAATATATATGCGTACGTCTGTGCGGCTAACGGCTAACAAAATGGAGGAATCGGATGAAAGCACGTTGCTGGGACTGATGTAAGGCAAATTTTATTTTTTTGTGCAAAAAAAAAAAAAAGTTTGCATACCACTGAGACAGACAGAGGTCTTCAACAGGGAGTCTACGGAGGTTCTGCAGGGGGTTGCGACATTTTTTTTCACAAACATTTAAATGTCGTTAAATACACATATACGTATACTCCATCAGTTTCTGTGTCTCTGGCCTGGAAAACATTGAAGACCTCTGATCTAAGAGCTGTTAGCAATAGCAGTCCCTGACCAAGTACGGACAAGACATGTCGGAAACCCAAACTTTTTTTGTTATTATTTTATTTTGCAATTGAATATGTCATTATTATTATTATGTCACAGACCTTGCGTAAAACCTAGCTAGCGTGCACCTCCCCAGAAAAGTAGCTACGCGGTATTAGCGTGTTTCCTTTTTAGTATCTCCGTCTGCTTCTCCATCTCCGCACTTTTCGAATTGATTGTTTTGGATCAATAAAGATGGAACACATTGAGGAAAGGTTAACTGGAGATACAAACATTTGGACGACTCGTCTTCAGTCGCCATTGTCCAAAGTGAAGCAGGAAGTAGAAATGACAATCTACGTACATAGGTTTTGCCTTCTGTGTCCTGCAGTACTCTAAATGAGCCTTTAGTTGTGTCAATCTGAAACTACTCCACTGACTCTTGCTTTTAAACAGTTTCCCTCACTGTGATTGAGAGGTAGACTAATCTCTGGAATCACATGTGAGTCTTGCGTCAAACTTTATTTGTGTATAAAGGACAACGTGGTGTGTGTTACTCCTTTATTGGTCCAAGGGAGGCCTGAGCATTCACTACCACTTTGCCCTTCATCTGCCAAAGACTTGCATTCACTCCCAGACACTGAGGAAGATGACTCACTGCTCTGTGCACGAAGGACAGCTCCGAGTATCCGTTTACACAGCGAACCACTTTCACCGATGTCAGCCAAGACACTTTCAGCACAGTGAGCGTGAATAGTACCTGACGGATCAAGGACCACCCGGAGCGGATCAGCACTTCATACGCAAAAGTCGTTTCGGCGTTTTCTCCTCAGTCGAACATATGAGGCGCAGTCTCTGCTATACGGCGGCTTGGATTAAGTGTTTCCAAATGTGCATCCTCCAAAAATGAGATTTGAACGATGAGGCCAAAATGTCAGCTAAATATGCTGCAGTCGGCTGTTTGTTAATGGCTTAATTGAAGCAGTCTTGTTTGTCTGCCTTGTTGTGGCCTGTGAGTGAGTGAGTGTGTGCTCGCTGAGTGAAGCTGCAGCAGCAATGAGGTGGAAGGTTGAAACTCAGCGTGGGTTCAAGCAGCGTCGTAGTGAGTCAAGTTCAGGTCATGTTTGGTGTAATTTGCTTGAGTTGGTCGTGCTGGTCTGAGGTCAAAGTGTCACTTGCTGCGTGATCGTCAGCATTACGCAGAAAACATGTTTTTCTTGTTGTGACGTCTGGTGGGGGAAATACTAATGGGCAAGAGGCTTCTGGCTCAGGTCCTAAACATTGAAGCCTTGAAGACCTCAACTATGACGTTCATTTATCTAGATTTACATTAACGTCAAATCAAGAAAAGATTTCGAAAGTCTCTATGACAACTTGTGGGTCTCACAAAATGAATGCAGTGTAACTTTTAAAATATTTCTATGCGTTTATATGCACAGGAAGCTTTTTGAAATCAGAACACACATTAGTAAATCTTATTTACTTGTATGCATTTGACATCCATGTACGCCAATCAGGCATAACATTATGACCACCCTCCTAATATCTTGTAGGTTTCCCTTGTGCCTCCAAAACAGTTGTGACTCATCAGAGAATGGACATGGGCCTTCTGAGGGTGTCCCGTGGCGTCAGGCAACACAATGTTGTTAGTGGGGGGGCATTGAGGGGAGGGGCCTCTGTGGATCATCCCTGAGATACTTGATCAGTTTGGGATCTAGTGAATTTGGTGGCCAGGTTGTTCTTCACGTGTTTTTTTGAGTTGTTTTTGTGTCTGCATCCTGCTGTGGATGGCTGCTGTCATCAAGGAGTGTCATTGCTATGGGGTGGGGGTGTCTGGTCTGGTCTAGGTGGGTTGTACATGTCTAAGTAACATCCACATGAATGAATGTCAGGTCCAAAAGTTTCCTAGCAGAACATTGTATTGTCACAAGATGGTTTAAATGTTATTTACTTCTCCTTTCAGTGGTCATAATGTTGTGGCTGATTTGGTGTATTTTAGATTTTTTTTCATCATTTTTTTTTTCCTTTTTCCATTTTCATCTTACTGTGACTCTACCCTTGCATTTTGATAAAATTAACGGACTGTGCATGAAATATTAAGTTCAACTTGAGCCAAACAAAAGCCAGAAATTGTCACTTAACACTCACTTTGTTCACATCGCACCAAAGAAAAGACTCAAAACTCCAAAACAAACATATTCACATACTCAAAAGACTGAACTGCATTAACGTATGAATGAAAAAGATTTAAATCAGGTCACAACATCATCACCTCTCCAGCTTTGGCCCGCTTTGGTCTCCCCACTAAGCCTCCTGTTCTAATCTTTCCCCTCAACAGTCTGTCGTAACCTATCTAATCTATGTGCGTCTTGAGTTTGAAACCAGCAGTAGTTTAAAGCCAAGTGCGGCGGCTCCACATTTCAGTCTGACTCCTTTTATCTTCCATGAAACTTTAGGGTTGGCGGCCTGCACATACAGGGCCCTTTGTATACTTTGCTCTGGGAAAGGAAGTCGGCAATTCGCTTTATTTTCAGGCCCCGCTTATGTTGCGCTTTAGAAGTCATATCAAGCAAAATACGAGTCCGTGTCTTCTAGATGGCAGAGCAAACGACGCTTGTTTTCTCTCGCGTCGTGTCAGCTTCTGCTGTGTCGTTTAATTAAGTGCAGATATGCAGACTTGCAGTTTCCCTCGTGGACCGAAGCGTGAGATGCAGCTGACGAGCCGAGACCCCAACAGAAGCTTTTAATTTAAGCTCTTATCTCAGAAGACGGTGATATATCAGTCATCACTTGAACAGTATCTTTGTATGAGAGTGTTTTTTTTCAGATAATATGGCTAGACTCACTGTCAATAACTC
The DNA here is from genome assembly GCA_005024645.1 of Planiliza haematocheilus. Lineage (NCBI taxonomy): Eukaryota > Metazoa > Chordata > Actinopteri > Mugiliformes > Mugilidae > Planiliza > Planiliza haematocheilus. The sequence goes on along the minus strand of SRSE01000170.1, from coordinate 844,269 downwards.
ATGTGAAAGAGAGAAAACCGTTTTTAGAAACTGCTTACATGTATAGTTTGATTTTTAAATAAGGTCCCTGACACAGCTGTAAGTAAGTAATCTGTGAGTAATTAGTGTTATTAGTGGACTGTTTTCAGCTTCACATTAATACATATGAGGTGACTTCATCAGAGTCGCCTTTAATTAAAAGTATTTGTCTATCACTATGTTCCCAGGTCATGTTTTGATTCATACATGATCAAATGAGCCTTAAAACCAATTAGACAGATAAGAAAGAGTGAGATAAAAGTGCATCTTACAGAAAATTCTAAGTATTTGTTCATTTGCAAAGGCTGGATCGTCATCAGACAATAGCTGATCTGTAGATTGTGCCAATGCAAACCCAACATTTTCTACTGCTGCAGCTCAACGTCACCACTGTCTCCATCCACAATTATCATCTACAAAATTAGATCAAAGTCCTTGTTGAGATCATAAGTTGAGCTTCTTTGCCAGTGGATCAGTATAGGAGCTAAGCCTCTGAGGTGTTACCACACACACTGATACACTGATTCCAAGACTCCTTTATACTGCTGAGTGGGTCCGTTTATTTATTGGTCACAAAGTGACTTGATTGTCCATTGCTCTTGCATTCAAATGCCACTTAAACCGTCAAAAACGATGTCCCTTTCTAGGTGGAACACCTGACCCTGCGAGTATAGGTCCCTATTTATAGCATAGACTGTATAAATGTGAAGTCAAAGCAAGTAGAGTTCCCCCTGGTGTCTGGCTGCAGTATAGGTCGTAAGCTCCGCCCCCCTCCATGTTAGTGGGTGGGGCTTGGGCCGAAATAAAACACTAAATTACATGTCAAATAATTGTTTCTAGGATGTTTTCTGTCATTTTAGGTAGTCATATAATGTTGATGCATATTCATGCGCCAATTTTTTTGGATACGTTGTAGTTAGTTATTTATAGTTAGCTATAGAAACAGGATGTGACATAATGACTACCAGTTGCCATGCCAACCACTCTGTAAAGCAGTAATGTGGGACTGGGAGAGTTACCACGGAACCACCCTGGCTAAAAGTCGCGAGATGGCGCCGCCTGTACCATCGGAAAATAGCATCAGTTTGACCAATGCAAGGACGTGGGGATGCATTGTCCATATTTATATACAGTCTATGTTTTACAGCCACAATCGTTCACAGTTAGACTTTTTAAGAATAATTTCATCACGGCTCATACAATCAGTTTGACATATTTCACGGAGAGCAGCCACAGTGAGCTGTTAGATGAAGAGCTGCTTAGATGAACCTTACAACTTACAGAAACAAATATGCTCTGACTTATTCATACAGTAGCGTTTGCTGTTGCCATCAGTAACTTTGGGTGTCGCCAAATGTTCAACTTTGCCAACGTGTAAATTGTTTTATGGGGTCACCGACCAAAAACTGCATCTGTAGTTGAATAATGTACTGAGTCTGGGAACCTCTGGTCTGTGGCTCTAAGGGCTAAGCCACAACAAGGTTTAGATTACCTTTAAAATACTTGTTCATGGGATCAATTCAATGTTGGTTTTGGCCTTTTCAATGGATCTTTTGGCAGTAGAGAATATGATAGGGCTTCAGCAGACTTATCCTTCAAGCAACATGTCCCACGTACTTCATTATGTATTTTACAATGTTATTTGCGCACAATCTAAATCAGAGCGAAACTTCTATTTGGCACCGTAAAAGCTTTTTTTTTTATCATCAACCTTTATATTACAGTCAGGACTGTATATTTTAATTGCCTTGGCATCGGTTAGTCAAAGTAATGCATGAATGTTGGAACTTAGTTTTTTTTTTTCTTTTTACCAGACGACAAAAGAGGCCCCCGTCTTGAATTTCCCCCTACAGTTGTTTTGACTTGCACCGAAGGCCGGGCTAGCTAAAGCTGTGACTTCAGTACTTCTGCACACACACACACACACACACACACACACACACACACACAGAAACACCCTCTAAGGCGAGGTTGAGGCTTTCCTCGCTAATCACTCTCATATGTGGAGAGGCCACTGGAAGGCGTGTTGTTTTATCTCACGTCGTCATCTGTGGGCACTGCTGCAAGCATGTGTTGCTGGTTAACACTTAAACACACAGCGAAGGTAAAAGTCTTTTTCGTCTATTAATGAGTGCATTTACTGTGTGTGCGTGCGCGCGCAGCCGATGGAGTCAGAACATCAGTTGTAGCTTGAAGACTCAAGTGGATTAAGGGCTTAGAGACACACTCCTCCAGAGCTTTAAACACAAACCCCCTTCTTTCCCTTCACAGGATTGGGGTGACTTAATCTCTAATTTATTCTCCTGAGTGCCAGCTCCCCTTTAACCCTTGTTGCCCGAGGAAAGCGCCAGCTTAAATGTACGAGGTATTAAATTCTACATGCCGGTACCGTGATGTGCGACATGTTGTAAGTAGGGATGCTCGATATTGGCTTTTCTGCCGATATCCGATATTCCGATATTGTCCAACCCTTAATTTCGATACCGATATCACCTGATACCGATATATTCAGTCTTTTTACACTAAAATTGTTAGGTAACAACATAACATATCACAGATTATGGAATTAACACATTATGCCTAATTTTATTGCGATGTCCCACTGGATGCAAACATAAATGCAACATGGCTTTTCAAATGTAAACACTGTCTGTGCAAAATAAGTTACCCAAAAAAGTGCCATTCATTTATTTTTTGAGTTTTTAGAGAGACATTTTTGCCTCAAACAACACTACAGACAATATCAAAACAAGGAAGACAAATGTAGCGTATAACTCTGCATGATTCTTCTTGAGGTGGGTGATCAAATTTGATGTATTAAAGGAAGACGCCTTGTTTCCTTCTCTCATAACCACCTTTGCTTTGCAGTCAAATAAAAAATCACAAATTTACTGTTAGTAGGTGACACTTGTAAATACTTCCAAACCACGGACATCTCATACACCGGGTGAGCTAGTTTGTTAGCCACGGTTAGTGACCTACGAGACTAGCGTGTTGTTGTTGTTATACGTCATCAAGCACGCGCCTGTTAATGTCCCATGCTGCGTTCATGCAGACTCGGAAATGCTGAAGCCTACAGAACAAATATCGGTTATAAAAACCCGATACCGATAATTCCCGATATTACATTTTTAACTCAATATCGGAGGTCCGATATTATCGGATATCCCTAGTTGTAAGTGGCTGCAGAATAAAATTTTAGCCGCATTAGTGGTTCTGTGCTCATCTCAGCCGCAGTTAAGTTGTAGTAAAGTACTCTGCTTTCTATAATGTGTCAGTTTGTTAAGTTCTTGACCCTTTAAACAAGTATTTGCATGAATTGAGCACTTTGTCCTATAATTACGGAGGTTAGTCACTTACAAATCAAGTCAGTTTTGCAGTTTTTCTGTCAAACCTTTGCAAGACGCTTTGCAAAGGTCAAAGGTCCAAGACGTTTTTAATTGTGCAACACATAACGAGGCGAGAGGACGTTCCTCCAGGACCACGGAGCTACATGAAGACGTAGGATGGAGTAGAGTACAAAGGGACAGAGCATGAAGTACAATACAGAAACAGTGCCAACAGTGCAAGTGCAAAGACAAACAATACGATACAGACTGCGCGAAAACACTTGGGAGACAATGCACCCATAAAAAAAAAGACATTACGCAGGACAGAGAGCAGCGCCAGCTAATAAACAGAGTAACAGAGAAAGAGTTAACATGGTGGCAAACGTTTGTGTGCAGAAGACGCAAAGGTTGTGATATAATTGCAGGTGTGTTCATTCCAGTTTCGGCGAGTTCAAAAGTCTTGGCCGCTGCAGAGACTAAAGGGAAGAAACACACCACGAGGAAGCAACATGTTTGGGAAGACAGGTTTCAAATAAAACCAATACGTGGCTGAATGAAGCCTGAATTCATCACAGTCATCTGTTATGAATGTTTTACCAGAATATTGACCGATTGTTTGGCCCAACCTGTTCGTTTCCCTGAGGAAACGGCTTCATGTGGAGTTAAACTGACCCCTCTCGGAAACTATTCCAGCTAAACTTGAATATTATGACTTCCATGAGGGATGGATTTACAGAAAGACTCTCATTTGTCTGCATTAGCGTATATTAAAAACTGTAATCTTCGAGAAATCGCATGAGAAGAGCAAATTCTTTAGAGCGCAAGACGGAGAATGATGATAAATGGTGTCGTGGTTTGGAAGAAGTACAGTGATGTATAGTGTTAAATAACATGCGTCGTTAGCTGTAGTTGCAAAAGTGAGAAGAGAGCAGAACAACAACTCTCTTTGCCATTGTCCTTCAAAGGCAACGCTACGGACACGTTAGCTGCCATGTTAATTGCTAAATGCACCACCTTTATGTGAATGTCTACAGAGTTTGAGACCTCTAACCTAGAGATAGAGGTGGAAAGAAGACGTGTCTGTGTGAGATTTTTTAAAATATCCAGCTGCGTCCAAGCTTCAAGCTGTGGTTTTGGTCTCGGTGTCAGTAAGATGCCAAGGAGGCTGACTCTAATGCGATCAGACAGAAATAAGCGTGGTGTGTGGCCCTGCAGGAGACGGACTGCAGCCTCAAATCGAAACTACTTCTTCAATCCCTGCGTCACTTTTATACTACGCTATAGATAGATGAGGAGACGTGAGATAGATGAACAAGGGCTATGCTGTCTCCTTCCAATGAGGCAGAAATCTGACGGTTTAGACTAAAGCCTATTTCTGTTTCTGAGGGGCTCGTTTAATTTCCCCTGTTACAGCGCGGAGAAGCCAAGCTGATTGTTTGACAGCGCAATGTGCTGCTCAGTAAATACCCTTAAAGATCCCTATCATCCGCCTGTTTGGTGTCTCGATGCCAGCTACATGTCAGGAAGACAGACACTGATTCTAATGGGATCAGGCAGCCGTTAATAAGTGTTTGTGTATGTGTGTGTGCGGCAGGATGCCTGTGCCCTAACATCCAGCTTAAAGCAACAGTTGCTCTTGAGCCTTCTGTCTTTATCTCTTCAGACAAACAACGTCACTTGAGGACGCTCTGTGCTAGCACCGAGGACTGATGACATTTTATCCCACCTGAATCGCTGGCACATCTGTTTATTAAATCCGTTTCCTTGGAGGATGCTTGCAAATGCGACTAACGGACCGCTTCAAGCTGCGCAGCTCTGTGTTTACCTTCAGCCAAACTATTAAAATGATTCATGTTCAAAGAAAGCTGCAGAGAGCGCGCGCCGGTCACCCTGATATAAGATTTGCATGTGGTTTTGTGCAGCTATTCATTCGATCTCAACAGACCCACAGAGACTACAATAGCTACAGTATTGGAAAACACACCAGTATGAAATAAATCAGACTCATCCTTTGAAGGGGAATTACTAGTTTTTACAACCTGGACCTTATTTATGGCATTAAATACAATCGTTTACTCACCCATGTAACTTTGGTGTGGTTTGAGGTCGTTCGGACGATATATACAGTATATATATTTTTTTTTTTTACAGCGCATTGTTTTCTGCGTCCTGATTGGCTAAGGGACTCTAGACCATTGTCCATCAGTCTCCTCGTGTCCATCAGTCTCCTCTTGTACAGTACAGACTGCATTCAGCTTGCCCAATTTACATATACAGTATCTTTGATCGCTGGCAGTGTGACTGAAGTGCGGTATGTTTGCAAGTTATTGAGAAAAGTGTATAAAGTGTGTAGTGAGGGGTTTTGCAGCCTTAAAACATTTATAATCATTGTAAAAAATAAAGCTGACTACTCTGCGGATTTCGCTTATCGCAGGTTATTTTTAGAACTTATAGCTCCCGAGGGATCAGTGTATATCCATATAATGGGAGTGAATGGGGCACCCAAACGCAGCCTCTAAATAACACATTATCTGCTGCGAAACTTGTTCATTTCACCAATATTGTGTTATGATACGTTAGTGCTATTCCCTGTTGAGTCCAGAGTTACCTGTTATTTATTCCCAGACATTCAGCTGTTTGTTGTTCTTTAGCCAACTGTTCCTCTCTCTGCCTCCTCATCCTCCTTTCAACAAGCTCCTCATCCCTATACTCTGGCTCAAAACGGTAAAGACGTCCATCATAAACAAAGTCGTCATCCACAACCTCAGAAGCTGAAAAATATTCAGCCATGTTGCAAAAAACTAGCAGTAGCAAATTAGAGGTAAACAAGCCGACAGTTGTGGGTGCCTGCGGCGCTCAGAGATGACATCATCCAGGTGAGAGGTCAGTAGGTCAATCTACAGACCCCGGATGATGATAACCGGTAACTCTGGACTCAATGGGGAATGGAGCTAGCGTATCATAACAAAATATTGATGAAATGAACGAGTTTCGTGGCAGATAATGTGTTATTTTGAGGCTGCGTTTCGGTGCCCCATTCACTCCCACTATATGGATATACGAGGATCTAAATATCCTCGGAATGACTATAAATGACATAGTAGAGTAAATGATCGTATCTTATGCCAGAAATAAGGTCCAGGTTATTAAAAAAAACAGTAGTTTCCCTTTAGGAATTCTTTCTTAAAAGAAATAAATGTTCTTCTTGGATTTAACAGCAACATAAAGCCCACAAGGACCTATTTACTTTTTGGATAAGCTACTGGAATCTCCTCCTGGAGAGTGCAAATGGTCTCTCACTGTTTCCGCTGATTTCCACTCTTGCACCCAGAAATGAAGCGATTTGCCTGAAAAGTCAGCAAAGAAGAATTTTGCCAGGTAGTAAACATGCACGTAAACATGGGTGGTTTCTGCTTTTCTGATGTTTTCTGAAAGAAATTATACCTTTGTTTGACTGTAACCGCCGAGAGGTCAGCCATAAGATGGTTTACATGCAGACAAGGGGAACTCCTGTGTTTGCTTGTATGTTCACACAGATCAGATTTCTTTTATTACTCGGAGAAGGAGCAGTTTGATTCCTACACAGATTGCATTGTTTCAGCTAGACTGTGTGAAGTGATGTTGTTGTGGTCATCCAGTCTCTGGCTGCCAGTGAAAGCAGAAGCGACAACGCGAAAAAAAGGCAAAAATGAATAAAACGTGGCAAAAGTTCTGCTCACGTAGGGTTTCATTTGTTCTTTTTTTCTTGCATTAAAAGCAAAACAAGACAATTAAATGTGCCGAGAGATGTGAAACATAAAAATCTGGGGTTGTCTTTTCTAGAAGCCGTTTGTTTTCATTGAACCTTTTAATCCTTTAAGTGTACGGTGTCGCCGTGTCGCCACTGGGCACCGTTTAGCGGCGATTCATCGCAACCCGATCCGAACTTTTAGAAAATGTCACCTCTTTGGTCAAGCAGAAACTGTCCTTTCGCAAAGGCCAGCGTGACTCGCCAGACAGAAGCTGTCCCTGTTTGGCCGCTCTGTTTCGGGGACAGATTCTGGCAACGGCTGCTGTGCCTGGACTGCGTGTCCTTTCCCAAGGCACAAACGAAATGGGACGAGTCCCCCGAGAAGAGAAGTCAGATAAAGACCGTAGGAAAAGTCCTGCGATGGAGGGGGACTGAGCGTACATGGCGATAAGAGGAGATGACGTGAGAGTATACATGTGAGGGTAAACACCGCCGAGGTATGGCGGCGGTTTAGAGAACGCGGTTGCTGGTTTTGCCGCACCTGTGTCACAGCGCCGAGCCTTTCCAGGTCACGGGTTCGGGGAGAGGCTACACCTGAGTGCGTCGCTCCCGCTGTGGTCTGGAACATTCCTCCGGGCCTCGGTAATGCCTCCTAATGGCACTAATGAGCCTCCGCAGAGGAGCCCCCCCGCCCCCCTGCTCCACATGGGTCGGGTGGAAAGGCGGGAGGACGGAGGGGGAGAGGGGGGAGGGAGGGAAAGGTAAACAACGAATTTGGAAGAAAGATGGGAGTTAGATACGGACGAGTGAAATGGAGACGCTCGACGGCGAGAGATGAGTGGGGAAGGGAGAAGAGAAGGGAAAAAGCTGCGATAGAGGGACGCCTACGAATACACTCGCATTGGTTCAGCGTGCGGTTTACGTGTGGTGTCGGATTTCAGCGCGGAGAAAGTGGTGTGTGTCTTTTATTTGCAGAGTTGTAGGTGGTCCTGTCATGGAGTTACAATCAATGTTTGATCTTAAACTCCCCTCAAATATTTAACCTCAGTTATAACAAAGTTTCTGTGACGAAACCCCACTCAGCCGTGACCATACTGACTTAAAAAGTGCAAATCAGCCGTATTAATAACTTGCTAAAGCGTTTGCACCCTTAATTTATCTCCTCTTTCTTTTTTCCCTCTGTCTTGTTTCGTCCATGTCCGCCTCTTGGAGGTGAGTTATCCATGGGGGAGCTCCAGGATCCATTCCTCGTCAGCGTCCACCTCATCGCCGACCCCGGCGAAGGCAAGTTCCTGCAGCGCGCCGCAGATGCCGTGCTCTCCTGGGTCCACCCTGACCTGCAGCTCTTCAGGGTCTCCGAGCGGGCCCCCGCGTCCCACCGGTCGCGGCAGAAGCGGAGCCACCAGAGCGGCGGCCCGGCTGCGGCCTGCCAGCCGGCCCTGGCGGTCATCCTCTTCCTGCAGGAGGCGTACGGCGGCGAGGAGCAGATACTGATGCTGCACCGCGCCCTGCAGAGGCCTCCGTGGCGCTACCACCACACCGAGAAGGTCAGCAACGGCCGGAGGATGCTGCCGCTGACGCCTTGCAGCCAGGACTTCTTCACTCTGTCTGCCGGCACGCCGCTCTGGGCCGTGAGGCAGGTCCACTACGGGAAGGAAATAGTTCGATTCACGGTTTATTGCCGCCACGAAAATTACGTCGACATGGTGCGGCTTTACAAGCTGCTGCTTCAGAGGAGGGTGGCTCAAAAGAAGGAGGACTTTTGCTTCTTCGTGGTGTACTCCAACCCTGATATGGAGATCCAGCTGTCATTTAAGAGGCTCCCGCGGGGTCAGAGCCCTGGGGTGCTGGAGTCAGCAGTGATGGAGGTGAGGGTGAGGGACGTCGGAGTACTGGTGCCCCTGCTGCCTCACCCCTGCAGTCCAATCAGTGAGGTGCGCTGGCAGACAGAGGACTACGATGGAAATAAGATCCTGCTGCAGGTGAGTTTTTGTTTTTTGTCTTTTTTTTTTGCAGAAGAGCTTGTGTGAGACCCACTCGCCTAAAGACAGACATGCACGGTTGTTTGAAGGTATCAGTTTCCGAGGGGAGAGGTGTCCAGGCGGTGGGAGATAAGCAGTTCTGAAAGTTCAAGCCGATTAAGATGTAGTCCATTACTGGGATTGGAACAGCACCGAGAGAAACAATAAGCTAATCCGTCATGACAATGGACCATATGCATGATACTTAACTGCCACCTGGACCGAAGTCATGCCGTCCTCTAAGAAGTGACACAAAGACTTTGTGTCGCTTGTCAAACAGCATGAGCCTGGATTCACATCAGCGTCCAAATTAATCTACAAGTCTGTCGTGAGTGTGTGGAAAGTATTAAGCTGCAGATGTTTAGCTAAAAGGCTGAAAACAGAAGGAACGTTTGAACCGTTTTAGCTGCCGTACCTTCATAATACTTCCGTTTTTTTTTGCTGTAACTGAGCTCATACTGACTGGTAGATATGTACAATATGTATTCCCACATTAGACCTAAAAAGAGAGAGTAATCTTCTACATTTATCCAAATCATTTCCATTATTCCTTAGCTTCTTTTCTAAGAGGCCATGTTGGTGGTGGTGGTTTTTAGAGGGCGCTAGTGGGGATTGATTTGCTCTGTTTCTTCAGATATTACATAATCAAAGCCACTGAAGCAGTCGGCCTTTGTGAATTGTTGCAGTTTGAACAATTTCCAAATCCTGGATGTGTCTAATTTTTAGTAGGGGTCGGACCAGTTCTTTAGAACTGAAGAAGCTACTCGGATGAGTGGTGAAACGTCTTCTCTAAAAATCTACAAGTCCAGTTGCCTTTTTGAAACTTTTTGGATTAGGGGTCGGACTAAAATTAACGCATTTAATCGCAGTTTGCGTTCTGAACAATGCGGAACTTTTGTCAGTGCACGATTTCCTGGAACGCCGATTACACTGATGCACACGTCAGAGCCGATGAAAGTATGTTTATTTATTTTAAAAAACTACCTGATGGAAGCCTTGATAAATGCGGGATTTTGTGCAAATTGTGCAAAAAAATGATTTCGCATACCACCGAAGTGCTTCAGCCCTGTGGTCTAAATGCAAAGCTTGTTGCTTGGAGTTGATTGGAGCTGTTTCGAGCTAGCAGTCCTGGTCCGAGTACGAACAAAACGTGTTTTTTTTTTTTTTTTTACTGTTCTGAAAAAGTGAAAAGTATTAAAATGGCACTTTAACTTTAGGTCTGTTCAGTTTTGGCCTGGGATATTTTCTTTCTCTTTCTACTGTTTTGAATTGAAATGCAGTTAAATGCATTTTTTCCAAGACGTTAAAAGAGCTTGAGTTTACAATATTCACGTCTGTGTCTATTATTTGCTTCAGTCCACTAAAATCCACTAAAATCCATTTAAATTAAAAAAATGTTGCTTTATGGGACAAATATTGTTATGCGATTAAAATGTGATTAATCAAGCCTCTAATTAATTCGATAAAATATGGCAAACACGCGGCCCGTGGACCAAAACTGGCCGCCAGACGGTGTAATCCGCGCCGAAATTTGCAAAATTTGCGAAAAATACAAAGAAGACTGCAATTTTTCAACAAAAATAACTTCTATTCCTAATTTGTCGACTGTTGTAGTAATGGAAGTGGACAGAATGCGCCCTAATTGCAAAGGATAGTTAATTAAACATAAACATTCTTCAAATTTACAGAAATCTGGAAGAAAATAATCTGGAGTTGTCATTAGTTGTAGGTTATTATGCTGTTATGTTATTGGCCCGTACGTGGCCCCTGAACTAAAGTAAGTTTGACACCCCAGGACTAAGTGCTTAGCAGTGCATCCTCAATTAATCTCGAGTCTGTTCACTCCTGCGCTAAGAGCCTTTCCACTTGTTAACGGATGCCGGCGCAGCTCTGCAATTCCCAAACAATGTCAGCATCATGGAATAACGGGACAGCATTTTGACAGCGAGCTAAAATAAAAAATCTGAGCTGTTTCCTCCTTTTGCTTATCCCTGATTATTCACCAGATGCGCTGGACGTGTTGCTGCAGCTGCACGTCCATTCATCACGTCCTTGTTGTCCGGTGACTGCCACGTCTTGGGTAGAACTGTCAGTCATTTCTTTTTGGTTCCAGTTCTTTTTCTCTGTCAGTTCTTGAGATTGTAGGAACAGAAACTAAATGGAGGCTTAGTGAGTGGATGTTTCACAGCGCAAACGGCAATTAATTGCTTTTCTCTTGACGTATATAGTGTAAGTTTTTATTTTGAGTTTTAAAATGATCATCTAACCAGGACAGATTCATGTCACGTCTCATCATCTTGTGTTAAAATAACTCCAACCCTCCGTATCAACATTTGCATCCTTCGTTCGTGCTCCTGCAGTCTTGTGTTGTCGAGGATTAGTGTTCGGTTTTTGTGTTTTTTGGCTGGTTGAAGGTCACATCTCCGGCTGACCTGGCTTATCCCTCAGTAGCTAAAGCTTTCAAGAGTGAGGGTCCGATCATTGCCATGTCAACAACCTCATTACCCAGCGCCCCCTGCTGCGGCCCTTCTTGCACGCTGTCCTCGCAGCAAAGCTGGACACATCCCGTCGCTTCGTATTAGCAGACGGAGGATGCGCGCTTTCACCCCGAACATGCACCGAAACCGTCCGGGGGTGACGGCGCACGCATAAACTCCCGTGACCTCTTTTTTTTGAAACGACGGCCTCGGTTGGCTGCCGCTGACGGCGCTCACCGTCTTCCTTCTTTCCTGCACGGGGCGAGTGGAGTGTGCGGCTCGGGGCGGAGGGGAAGCTATAGAAGAAGAAGAAGACAAAGTGAAGGGAGATGAAAAGATAAACAGGATGAAGTGGACTGTGGAGCAGAGAGAAGAACGGAGACAGAGGGGAAAGGTGGTTTATAAAAGAGCCCGCTATGAGACACTGAGCAGAGAGAGAGGAAACACACGGGGCTTTGTTACACTCTTTGACTCCTTTCTCTCTCCGCACGCACACACGCTTTCGGTTTTTATTCTTGTAAGAAACTTCAGTGATATTCTACATTTGCAAACTCTTAACCCAAACTTGAACCTTAAACCTAACCCTGTCTTTAATGTTCAAGGATTAGCCCAGATTAAAGACATGTCAACTGTTGCATCCCATTACTTTAAAGTATTTGAGTTTTAGAGATGAGCAAAAGATGTTCACACACACCTGGATTGGATTGTTCTAGTTTCATCCTTCTCATATATATGTTGACGTGCTACATCAGTTTGTTAAATAAGCATCATGCTACTTACACCTTCAAGGTTCTGAGGGTAAACGTTCAAGAACTAGTTTCTTCATTTATTAAAAAAAAATAAAAAATGGCTCTGTATGACCAAAATAAAAATTTACTGCTACTGGCAGATAATGTGTTATTTAGAAGCTGTGTTTCGATGCCCCATTCACTCCCGTAGTGGAAAAATCCTTAAGTACTGACTGTCGTGCTTTTGCTCATACAAGACAAAACATATCTGCACCAGCTCAGCCGTCTCCGTGAGGACCTTCTCGAAAACTGATAGAGACAAAACATCGTACGAGAGGGACAAGAACCAATGAGCAGAAAGTTATTGACAAATATAAAAACTGTCTGCAAAACTAAAACTGTGAAGAGGACCTCCAGAGTTTTTCACAGATGATTCTTCCCCCTTCATTGAACGGTATACCTTTGTTTTTTTTGCAATAAAACTCACAAAGACAAAACCTTTGTTTTGAGATCTTTTTATTGAGTTGTGAAAAAAATCCACAACATGACTCATTTTGCCCGAGGAGGCTAAACCGTCTCATGCCGTCAGTCTATCATCGATCATGCAGACCAGCCTTTTTTTTTCTGCTTGTAATCTGGACGGTCGCAGAGGAACTGGAGCCCATCCCAGCTGTCACTGGGCGGCAGGTCTCCAGTCTATCGCAGGACAAACACAGAGAGACAGACGACCATTCACACTCACATCTACGGCCAATTTAGAATCACTGAACCTAACCAGCATGTCTGTGGACGGTGGGAGGAAGCTGGAGAACCTGGAGAGAACCCTTGCAGACACAGGGTTCTGGATTCAAACCCAGAACCCTCTTGCTGTGAGGCATCTGGGCTAACCACCGTTCCACTGTGTCGCCCAAAATGCTCTTTTTCTGTAACAAAACTCAAACATGTGTGGTGGAATCTCTGAAAAGTGGGTGTTGTGAAGTAAAATACAAATATTATATATATGATATGATTTTGTGTTGTTTAAAGTCTTAAAAGTTTTTGTTTTTTCATGTTTTGAAGACTCTGTCTCTGAGATTTCTGCTTCTATATTAATTAAATTGGGTCTTTCAGAGTTAAGAATTAAGAAAAACTTTTATTTGCCTCTCAATTGGGCAGTTGTGAGTTGCAGTTTACAACAAGAGTGCATAAAACTTTAAAAGTAAAAAGTGTCGGGTTGCACATCTTTCCAGTAACAACGTGGAACGGTGTTCTTCGGACTTATTTATGTGACATTTTTATGAACCTTGAACCTTGAAGTGTCCCACGGCGCCTTCATGTGACCCAAGTATCCGTCATGTGCTCGGTCACGTGGTAACGGATGGCTGTTGCTGTGGCGACGCTTCCACAACCTGACTGTGGAAAAAAAAAAACATTCTGGAAAACTCCTGAATTCAGTGTATTTTATCACGGATGTGTCAAATCTGTTGGCGACGCACGTAATCCACCCGCCCCCTACCGGCTCCAGCACAGCCTCAGCAACGACAGCAACACCGTCGGCGCTCGCTGTTTGTCAGAGGCGGGAGATAATGAGGGAGCTCAGGAGTGTGTCCACTCAACAAGACACTCAAAACTAACAGATGTCCCGTTAACAAGCCTACGGAGCTCTTCACGGGACATCATGCAGATGCTTTAATAAAATGAAATCAAATCAGATAAGAAGAGATATAAACCGCCATCCAGACCTGACCTCTCCTCCTTTGTTCAAGTATTTGAACGTTCAGATGAAAGGAGCCCTCTGTGTGCCCTTTGACCTCTGTTGTCTGCCCGTGCTCCGGTTTCCCTAAGCCGATCAGCCAATCAGAGTGATCTCTCTGCCGACTCAACCTCCTCAGTCGTCCTCTCGGTTCATGCCTAGAAAGCATCAGCCTCACATCTGATCCACTACAAACTCCTTAACCGATAATAGTTATCCGATAAACTGATAAATCAACCGGTCATTTCGGCCCTTTTCGGGATAATAAATGTGACGTTACATGCGCGGTTGTGTAAGTGCTGGAGGAATATTTCTTCCCGTCAGACATACAGCTCTGGCTTTGCTCTCGTCGTGAGGACGTAATAAATCACAGCTCAGCTCTTCTCTCGCTCTCGGGGAAAGTTTTAAGATTCGCCCGCGTGATATTTATTGTTGTTGAACGCGAGCATGTGGAAATCTGCAAACTCCCCTCCATGCCTGCGCTATTGGAAATAATTGTCCCGAGGCCGCCGGTTGGAAAGTTACTGCTTCTGCCTGCATTGTCTGGTCGGAAGGAACCGGATGACGAGAAGGGAAACGTGGAGAAACAATCAGGCAGCAGCGTAGGGTAGGAGGACGGAGCCGCACGTTCAAATGAGGGGGAGAATCGGAGACGAGAACCACGCCGCTGCAGCCGCCTTACATGTTAAAGAACATTTCCACATTTATCTCAGAACAGGGGAACGTTGCTCCACATGCCTCCAGACCTGCCGCTCTGTGAGTGAGTGGATTTTCTGAGCATCAGGGTCTGTGTTTGGAGATGCTTTCGTACATATATGGAGGTGTGATACACATGGGGCTCTTCTGGACGATGATGGCTTCTCCAGCTGCTGGAGCTGCTTCGTAAAGTGGTCGGTCTGAGAACAAGGGGGGCGTGGGGGCTTTTTGAAAACCCTGGGGTTCCCCTGTACCCCTTCCTCCTTCACTTTGCTGCCTGTACGTCGCGTGAGGAGCCCCTCGTTGCATGAGAGCCCCACAAAGGGAGCCTAATGGTCTTGAATGTGAACCTCCTTCCTTTGTATCCCCTTTGGCCGTGTATTTAACTGCAAGATTCAAGATGCAGTCTAAAGCCGAGGACAAGAGTTTACCAACCATTCCCATTTGGGAAAGGTGTGCACCAGTCTGCACTAGTTGCGGACAATTGGCATGGGTAGTTGACCCAAAAATCTGTTTGCATGTGAGGGGAACAGACCCGACCTCAGTTTTTTAACCTATACTGGATGCAATCAAGTAGTCTGAATTGATTAAAGGACCAGACTGCTAACACGTGCTGGTGGTGAACAGCGAGACCAGCAGAGTGGCAATGGAAAAGGAAATGGAAGAGATATTAATGAAGTTGTGGCAGGAGTACGAGTGCCCATATAATGTTGGTTACGGTTCAGAAGTTGCCCCCCCCCCTTGGATGAGAGTTTCATGCGTTTGCATTTAGCTTGTTTGACAAATCACGTCGTCTGTGTCGTCTCTTAGTGTGTGACCATAGTCTTTTCAAAATCTGTAAAGACTGGGAAAGTTGTGTGGTGTGTCCCTATCTTCAAGGAACTACTGTTTTCTTACATCCTGGACCTTATTTCTGGCATAAAATATGATTGTTTACTCACCCATATAACATATGGAGTCATTTGGACAATATTTAGATCTGCGTATATCTATATAGTGGGAGTGAATGGGGCACCGAAACGCAGCCTCCAAATAACTTATTATCTGTCTCAAAACTCGTTCATTACACCAATATTTTGTTATGATACGCTAGTGCTATTCCTCACTGAGTCTGGAGTTACCTGTTATCTATTTGTGGATGTGCAGCAGTTGGTTGTTCTTTGGCACAAATTCGTCGTCCACAGCCTCAGAATCTGAAAAATATTCAGCCGTGTTGCAAAAAACAAGCCGCGTGGGGTGCGGATGGTGCTCAGAGATGACATCATCCAGGTCAGAGGTTAGTAGGTCAATCTAGAGACCAAAATATTGTTGAAATGAACGAGTTTCGCTGCAGATAATGTGTAATTTAGAGGCTGTGTTTCGGTGCCCCATTCACTCCCATTATATGGATAAACGCAAATCTATATAGTGTCCAAACGACTCCATATGACACCAAAGTTATACGGGTGAGTGAAAGATCGTATTTTATGCCAGAAATAAGGTCCAGGTTGTAAAAAATGTTAGTTCCCCTTTAAGGGAAAGACCTTTGAAACAGCAGTTAGACAGACAGTAGCTCATCTGCTGTGTGTTGTGGGTAAAGTTGTGGAAGCTGTTAGCCTCAAAACTATTTTGTTAGACAGTTCAGGAGGGGGAGGCAAGTCTGTGTGGGCGATCAGTAGTAGAAGAAACTGTTAGAGGGACTCTGGATATTGTTTTCTTAGTAGATTATTAAATAAAGAAAGTTTGATGGCTAAAGGTTAGTAGATGTTGATGCATACAGAGATTTACAGCATATGCAACCATTCACAAACACACTCACAGACCGTGCAAGGTGCTCGCCTGCAGTAAAGAGCGACTTCGGTTCCAGTTTCGTGCCCGAGACCCATTTTGGCCCCGATGAGGGTTTTGGGATCCCTGCCTACAACCCCGCTCCACCGACCAGAGCAGCCGCCCTCCTGCACCGCTCGTGTGCTCTGCAGAAAAAAACATGGCATTAATTACAAGGCCTGCTCACATGACGGCTACAGACCTTATCAGTTTGACATGTCGCAGGAGGAAAAGCGCGCATGTGGGGAATCAGATTAAAGGCAACTGTAGTCCATTTAGATAAACCGGTCACAAGCCCCCCTCCCTACTCCTCATGCTAGCTCTTTTTTTTGCAGTATAGACTGTCTGATGCTGTATATGTGGTTTAAAAATCAGTATACGTTCTTACATGTCTTCCCTTCCTTCTTGCTCAGGTCCAAAGTGCACACTTCAAACACATCTCTGAATCAGCCTCGGCACCATCCACCTTCACCCGCAGCGGCACCTCTTACAGGAGCCGCCGTCACCACCAGCGGACGACCTCCCGGCCCAGAGCCCACCAGACCTGCCACAGCTCCGTCCCCGTCGCCTGCGAGGAGCCGGACGAGCGCGAGCAGTGGCCCGACCGCTCGCACCCGGACAGCTGGAGGTCCCAGTGGAGGGGCCACCGCTCGGGCTCCCTCTTCTCTCTACCCAACCTGGGCTCGGCCAGCTCCCGCTCCACCTGCTCCTCGCCCGGGCCGTCTCCGAGCCCCCACCACAGGAGCCACTCCCTCAACCGGAGCGCCTCGCTCGTGCCGCCCTTCCGGCTCAACGTGGACGCTCTGGTCGGGGCGGAGGAGACCGACGTGGACACGGGGGACAAAGTGAATCCAGGCAGCAGTGTGGACCTCACAGTGGTGTCGGCGTACATCAAATCAAGCCTGCCACAGACTTCTCGGCCTTTATCCGCCCCGCCAGAAGACATCGGGCCTTCCCTCTCTCCCGTCGTCCCGGAGATCACCTGTAAATCAGCCACTCTGGGCCGGACTCCTAACAGCTTCTCTGTTAAAAACACTCCCTCTACGTTTTTGGGGTCACGCCCGCAGAGCAGCAGTCTGAACAGGAGCGCCGCGCCGTCCTCCAGCGACATTTCCATAAACCAGTCAGACAGTGGCAGCGTGATAAGCGTACCAACTGGAGATGTGTACAAAGCAGAAGAAGAAGAAGAAGACCAGGAATTCTACATTTGATTAAAAGTTGAAGGCTGAGGGGACAGTCAACACTCTCTACTCTGCCCCCTGGTGTTTGATAGTAAAACAACAGGAAAGCGACAGTAGAACCTGTAGCACAGCACAAAGTTTATAAGCGTTTGTTAATGTCGCGTGTAGATTAAAGCTTTGTAAATGTCGGCTCACGTATTACGCATTTAACGAACCAATCACGTAGCTGTGTGCAGAGACACTATCCTGTAAAATAATTTCCCTTTCAAGTGTGCTGCACGCCGCCCTGTTAAGGCCACGTAGCAACCTTGATTCTCACTTGTATTTACTTATAGGTGTTTGATTGAATCAGCAGCTTCGGTTCAAGCATCAGTGTGAGTTTATAATTAACATATATACTGAATAATATCTACACAGTGTAAAGATTCTTTGGCACCGGATTTAGTGAGAATGACGACGAACTGATGCATTTTTTTGTGAGTAAATCATAAAAGGTTTGTATTAGCGGATGAATAAAGCGGTTAAACGAGTCCAGATGTCACGAATGAGAGTGTATTGATACGATTAAGCGAAGGATCTGAACACTGTTACCTCACTGTGGTGCCTGATTGGCAATAAACCCTTTTAAAAGTTGACCGTTTAAAATAAGAGGAATGACTTGTTCTTTGTGTGACAGATGTGTACCTGAAGCCAGTGGATTGAAGTGTGGACAGTCCATGGATGGTTTCTATCTTTTACACAACCTGGCCAAAAAAAAAAGTCACCACCTGGATTTAATTGATCAAATAGGTAGGAGCCTCCTATTGGATAATTACTGCATGGGTGATTATCTTTCAGCTGGGAACAAGTTATTTAAACCCAACTGATGCAATGAATAGCTTCTCATTTCTTAAACAACCATATCTAAAGACACATCCTGTGGTCATGGAGAAGATGTTCGTCTGTTTGAGAAGGGTCAAATCATTGGCATCAAGCAGAGAAAACATCTAAGGAGATTGAAGAAACTACTAAAACTGGTTTAAGAACTGTCCAACGCATTATTAGAAACTGGAAGGATAGTGGAGAACCATCGTCTTTGAGGAAGAAACGTGTTCAGTGATCACTTAAACGTTTGTTGAAATCACATCAAAGAAACCCAACAGTAGAACTCAGGGCTATGTTTAATAGTGAAAGTAAGAACATTTCCACACGTACAATGTGAAGGAAACTCAAGGGATTGGGACTGAACAGCTGTGTAGCCTTAAGAAAACCACTAATCAGTGAGGATAACTGGAAAAAAAACTCAATATACTGAATGAGCAGGTTATTCCATCAATGGATCATATTCCAAGATGACAATGTCAGGATTCACGGGGCTCAGATTGTCAAAGAGTGATTCAGGAAGCATGAGATGGATTGGCCACCACAGAGTCCAGACCTTAACCCCATTGAGAATCTTTGGGATGTGCTGGAGAAGCTTTGAGCAGTGGTCAGACTCTCCATCATCAATACAAGATCTTGGTGGAAAATTAATCTGGTGACATTACAGAAGCTTACTAAAGCAATGCCACAGTGAATGTGTGTTGTAATCAAAGCTGAAGGCAGTCCAACGAAACATTAAGAGTGTGTGACCTTTTTTTGGCCAGGCAGTGTATAAATGGCTCGCACCAGCACTGGCTACGTTACGTAACCTATGTGGCTACTTACGTAACATACGTAGGTTACATACGTAGGTTACATACGTAGGTTACATACGTAGGTTACATACGTAGGGCTATGTCCCACAATACTCTAAATGAGCCTTAACGCTACAGAAAAGCTGGAAAAGAGTGAATTTATTGTAGAAATAGAGAAGCAAAACTTTACTTTTAAGTGGGGAAAAAAAAAGATAACTCATCAAACATGTAACATGCACTGATCCTGGTGAATGAATGCAACACTGGATGGAAATAAATCTGGTGACACTGGAGAAGATTATTGAAACAATGCCACAGAGAATGAGTGCTGCAATCAAAGCTGAAGGTGGTCCAATGAAATATTAGAGTGCATGACCTTTGTTGGGTTTTATTTCACCAGGCGGCATAAAAGCTGATGTGTTTCCCAAAGTTGCACAACACGAAAGATCGCGTTGTCGCCCCCTGCTGGCTTGGAGTGCAAATATCTTGTTAGTAGCTGTGCTAGAAAGGAGAACATTCATATTCTGTTAATTTGGGCATTTGGGTGCAGCTTCCTACTTGGAGTTTCACCCCTGGTTTGGTTTATATTTCCACCTGAGAAACTCCTCTAAAAGCTTTAAAATGCCAGAACGTTTTGGACTGTTGATTTGTCAGTGCTTTGCCTGCTGCATCTACTGAAGTTTTGGCTTAAATTGAACAAAAAAACAAAACAGAAAAAGTGCACAGAGCTGCAAAGCAGGTGATAATTTCTCTGGGTTTGTCCCCTTTGACTTGATATATACACCACCAACAGATTGTTATAATAAAAACATAAAATCCCCACCAGTCTTTTGGAGCTGAAGAAGTCACTTGGATTTTCTCCAAGAAAATGCAAACATATTAAGTTTCTTTTCTCGGTTGTTCTTTTGGATATGTGACCGAGAATGTTTACGGACAATGATTTACATTACGCCAGTTTTTAAGTTTATTTTCTGCTATTGTATGCTTCCATTAGGTGGTAATGGAGCGAGAGAGAGGAAGTTTGAGGTGGAAGAGAGGGGACAACGTGTAGGTTACATCTAAAAACAAAACAAAACTATCTCAGGATGAATTTTAAAATTACCAAAGACAAGAAAGTGTTTTAAGTCCGAATGAAAGGAGGAACAGGATTCTGTCTCAGGTGAATATTTCCTTATAGCATCTTGACACTGTGCTCTGAAGCAGTCTTTCAGTGCGATGCTGCCCTCTTGTGCTCAGCTAAATATTAACAATCTGAACACACAATTTCCCCATCCAGTGATTTTATTCCCATAAAAGAACTGTTACTCTCATGCTTTAAACTAAACTCTAGCCGGCATAAATCATTTCAGAGTATCCTTTGAGATGGGTATCGGTGCGTGCAGGAGCTGTTTCACTGAGGTGCGTAACTCTCCTCTGTGTCTGGGGAAATGTTTAACAGCTACCAGTTTCAGCTCGGCCCGTGGTTCTCTGCAGTTTGAGCACTTAAACAGGTGTGAGTCGGCATGTGTGGTCTACACACAGTCTGAAGCGATGAGGGGGTGCTCTCTGGTTGTCATGGAGAAGTCTGCTTGCAGCCTTGCAGAGGTGATGTCATCGTCGACCAATCAACACAGAGGATGGTAAAAACTATTGCTTCCACAGTGTATTGGAAACACATTTTAGAAAGTCTGGGAAACAGATTAATCTGCAAGTCGAGACCCGGGATTCCTTTTTTAGAGAGTTTTGCATGTTTTGTTCAACAGTTTCAAATTAAATCAAGTCTTGTTTTTCAAATCCGTGCATGGTGATGGACCAGATCTGCGCTTGGCAAACTTAGCGAGCGCTGATATGTATAAACAAGTCATTTGTAAGGCCATGTTTTCCTCATTATCTCACGCAGACACACAGAACCTCGGACGTGCCTGGCACCGGAGAGCCATTTGCTCAGAAATATGTCGATACGGTTGTGTTCAGGAGGACAAGTCGACGCACAAGCACGGTTATAAATGGGTTGATCTTCACGGCACAATGGCAGACAAACTGCCCGCCGCTATAGACTGACTGCCAATAGGCCAAAAGGTATTGCAGTTGAGAGAGACGGAAAGCAAACTTGCATAAAATGGGAATCAATACAAAGAAGTAATGAATAAATGGCTGGAGGGCCCGGCTTCTTCTCATCCAAGCGGTTGCAGCAGGAATTCAAGCTTGAGCAAGCTTTCTGAGAGGAAGGAAAAGCAGAGAGGTGAAGTCCAGGAAAACTGTGTAAATTTAAAGTTAATGGCACGGAGGCGTAATCCATCTGAGGGGGCAACACAGAAACATGTCAAGTAGCTCATTAACTGATTGCATTTCTGTGGAAGCTGCAAGAATCTTCAATTACACTATGCTTAATTAACCTTTTGAGGCAAACGCTGCAAACAAATGTGATGTAATTTGCCCCGTATGTGTGTGACTCTTTATTCATCGCATGTCCTGCGGTCTTTGTAATTAACCTGAAACATGTGGGTGATTGATTTCTTTACTCACTTACAAGTGTTTACGCGTGAATTTGTTGGACCGCTGCGTCAAAAGCTAATGAAGCTACTGATCAATGAAAGGTTAAATGCTTAATTAATCTGTTTTACCTCAGTTTCATTGTGTATTTCATTAAAAGTTCTGCACAGGATTTGAATGTGTAGGTGCATTACTTTTTAATTAGTTGATAAAAGTAGGCCTATACTGAAAACCATATTTTCAAATGCTCTTTAAACCCGGTCAGACTCAGCTAACACCTCTGATTTCTGTACTTAAGTTTTTTTCTTCAGAGCTGCTGCAGCTTGTCAGTCCTGTTTATTTATACTTCAGCCCTAAATGGCAGCAGATGGTGCTATGGTGCAAGGTTGGAACAACTGCGACAGCTTCCAAAAACACAAACCTGAAACAAATGCATCAAGACGTGGCGCTACGGTTTTCTCGTTTCACCGTTTCATCAGGTAGCACTAAGAGTTCACATCAACTTGTGTGACATCTTCTTTTTTACGCACAGTCTGAAGTTATCTAATGACCCATTAATGAAAAGAAACTCCAGATCCAAGATGCAGTAAGGGGCTAATAAATTACGCCTCAGTTCACCTTCCTGTTCTGAGAAGGGTTTGTCTGATATCTGTCTTTCCATCCATCTGTCTTCTCCGGATAAAATGTGACTGATCAATGTGTTGCATCTGAAAGAAGACCAGAGGTACATAAAGGACGTGCAACAGCAGTTGGCTGAGGCCGGCGACATACTTCACATTTCACTAACCTGATTCTTGAAAGCATCTCAAACCAAAACCACAGCGTTTCACAGTTTGATCCAACACCACATACAGTACTGCGCTGTTCTGTTTCTCCGCTGCGAAAGAAAATATTCCAGATATGCCTTTTAAGGTATTTCTCCCTCCCTCTCCCTTCATCATGTGCTTAAAATAACAATCACCAACTTTTTTGTTTGTTTGTTTTTTGTGTTTTTTTTCCCCCATGGTCCTCCAGAGCCATGCTCATGTCCCCGTGAGGTGATGCCTACGTGGGACACGTCCCCTCACGTCGCCCCTCTCCCAGTGCCAGCTCTAGTGGCTCTAATCCGCCGTGGCGTACCTGGCAGATCGCTCTGGCGACACCGGCGTTGTTGCAGCCTGGCCCGGCCCCGCACACCAGCATCCCCTCTAATCCTTCCCCGCCTCAACTGCCCAAAGGCCCCGGAGCCCGAGGGGAAGTAGGGCACTGGAGGTGAAGCAGAATGAGCCGGGCCGGTCACGGCAAACGGCATCTCTGCATCAATTATGCAGCCGTCTTGCATATTTTGCATGCTTTATTTTGTCTTCTTGCTTTGTTTTCTCCTTCTTTTACGCCTCGTCTGATCTTTAACTTCCTCTTGTGACTGTTTTTAATGTTTCTTATTATTCTTCTGTTGTCCTACTGCATGTCTCGTCCTTCTGATGTTGCTTTTCCACTTCTTTCTTCCTTTTTTGACGTCATTTTTATCCTATTTTTTTCCATATTCTCTTGTGGCTCACAGACATTCAGCCTCCGTTAATATTCATTTCCCCTTTAAGGTCAAAGGTCACCCGTCGGAGGGAAGACTGGGGTGAGAGCGCTGAATGGAGAGCCTGGGGACAGTCTCCGCTAGTTAGGGATTAAGTTGCTGCCATGTGGAGGAAGGCGGAGGCGTCGCAGAGTCACACAGACACTCGTCGACGAACATGTTTGGTTGTGGAAGTGAAAAGAACTTCCACGGAACGACGATAAGCTGCCGGAGGCTGACGTGCACGTGCAAAAGTTTCTGACTCACCTTAAGTAATCCGTGTGAGCCGACGACGTGTCCTTTATCGTGCTTGCAGCTTTTCGGTGTGGGCTAGCTAACGGCTAATGTGCTACCTGCTAACCTCATGAACTGGATACCGCAGGGCTTTGTTTTGGACAAAACAATGAATTTCTGGTTGTAGACAATCGTCATTTGAATCAGAGTCACTTTATTTTATTGGCGGGAAAACTGGTGTAACATGCAACAAACTAGAAGAGACCAGACAAGTGTTCACACTTTATTTATATATTGACGAGAAAGCGAGACGTTGAACTGGAAAGGATAGGAATTAGAAATTAGAATTAGCCGACGTTAAAGACATGAGAAAGAAAATATAATTAACATCTATTATCACAGTCTAGCACAGAGTCATATTTGCAGCCGTGCAAAGGTTTGTTAAAGAATACAAGTTTGTGAATGATAAAATGTTTGGAAGCAGATTTATTACCCACTAGTTGAGAAACACATTAGAACCAGTAATGGCTTTCTGGCAAAGCTGCAAATTAGACATTTATCGAAGGGTTTCGTGGTTAGGTCCTCGGCTCTTCCTGTTCGTATGTCTTAGTAAGTGTCCTTGAGCAGTGAGTCAGCACAACACTGTTCATAATTGCACATGCCGCGAGTATGTGTGTCTGAAAGTGTACATGAGAGGCAAATTGTAAAGCTCTTTGTCCTCAGAGAAAAGCACTTAAACCGTAGGAAGCGCAGGCCATTTGCACTTCATGTAGGACTGCTTCAGTTCCTACTCTGCCACTGAACACGTAGCCAAGATGCACATTTGAGATTCAGATCAGACTCTTATCAGTTCCACACAACCATAGCTCGACTAATCCCCAAAATCCTTCCCAGTGAAAAGATAAAATAGACGTCACAGATCATGGACAAAAGTGATGAGATCCCCAAAAGACGTACGCTTTATTCCAATCGATGCGTACATTTTGCAAGTGAATATCTGAAAAGTTTGCACTGCACCATGCACGTACACAATACTTAGACTTCTGTTCCTGGAGCTGCAGCTCTAGTGCGTCAAAAAACCTTGTCTGGTATTTTGAAGGGTAATGTTCAAAATACTGTGCAACTTTAAAGGTTAGCACAGTCTCCTCGCCCTTTCCCCCGTGCTTTCCAAGTTCCAAAAGAATTACAAAACACTCGAGACTTGACTTGGAGCGGAGGGTAAAGCCAGTCATGTAGTACAACGGCTTTGGTTGTAGCCTGGTACTGACATGCCAGCTCACCGCTTCAGCTCAGCATGCTAAGTGGCGGCTGACCAAGCGAGCGGCTGTTAGGCGTATAATTACCTGCGCAGATATGTGAATAAATGTTACGTTTAGCCTGCGGGTCCTGTCGGGCCTCCCGTTAGCAGCGCTCCACTCTGCAGAGAGCGACACTTTGGAGTAAGCTGACCTCCATCTTGACCTCCTCGGTGCAGCGGCAGCTCGCTTTGCAGCGTGTCCAGGGATCAGAAACAGAGAGTACAAATCATTAGTTCTCCTTCACAAATGCAACCCTCCAAACCGAATGTTCCTCCGAAGGCCCCCTCGGCCCCCCCGAGATGAAAGCCGCCGCTGATGGTGGCGTCTTTTCAGGCGATTGTCTTTGGTCAGTTACCGTGCAGCTCCTCCAACAAAGTCCTTAAAATTCCAAATTCCTGCCGTCGGAGTCGGAGCGTTGGGTTTTAAAGAATGTGGCGACTCTGTTTAATGAAGCCAAGCCACGGCTGCACTAATTAGTCAAGTCCAGTAATGGCTGGAATCTCCCGTTAGACAAAGCTGCCAAATACCTGATGGCTACAAATCATGCTCTCGCCTTCATGGGAAAAATACCGACAATTTATTTTGCTGACTGTCGTGTCCCCAATTAAGAGGTACAGTTGAGGGGGAGATAATTCCAGAGCGGTTTGATTTTAGGTGAAATAAAGGGCATATCATAATCAGCTACTGACAAGTGATCATGCTTCTGTCTTTACAGATGAGCGTATATATTTCATACAGTTTTAATCTCAAAGTAGGACACAGGTAAGCACGTGTGGCCTGAGTTAATATATCTAAGCATGTGGAAGAATCCGTCTAATAACCAGGTTGATTTTTTCCCCTAAAGTCAAAAGTGAATTAGATGAAAGTTTCTTAATTTACTCAGCTCCCTCTCATTGCAAAATCACCTCATTAAAGAAGCTGTTAAGAGCCGATAATGACAGATTCTGGGGCAGACTCAGCAAAGCTTTATCTGTGTAATTGCTTGGAAATGTAATGGTATTCAAAGGCCTGATTCTGGTCTTTTGCTCCAAGTTTTTTTTTTTTCATCTTGTCTTCTCTTTTTCTTTTTAATGGGTTTTGGTAAATGATTACAGCTGCTCTCTTTTTTTAGGCGCCTTAATGGTAACTGCTATCCATCTAATAGACGTTTAAATTCCTTTGAGGATGGAAATTCATCAAATCTAATGTTTCATTTGTCCTGTACTTTGGTTTAAACCAACGCCTTGTCACTTATACAGCTGCCAGTTCATTAGGTACAGTAATGTAAAGGAATGTGTTCTTATAAAACAGCCCTGCATTACGTCTTATCATCATGGAGGTTATTGTATTCCACGTTACTGCGTTTCATGTTGCAGTCATTGCTTTGTAGTTTTACTGAATTGTATTGTGACTGTGTATTTTTTTTTATCCCGGGCTCGGCTAAAAAACAGAAACACGTTTGTGTTTAATTCAATCCAGTTTAACAGCAACTCAAACTACAGTTGAGTTAGCACCTTTCTGTCGCTGTTACGTCATTAACTGAACATTACAAAAGTCATAAACTGGGATTTAGTGCAGAACTGTGTTAATAAAATGCATCTGTTTCCACTGGTTTCCTCATGACCTTACTGCTTACACAAAAGCTTTTTATCTTCATCTTCAACCTTTGAAGTGGAACGCTAACTTACTTTTTGCTCATGCTGATATGCTGATTGTTGATTAATGCTTTCAATTCTTTTGTCTTATGAGGGGTGATCTCAGTGATGCCTTTAAATGTCCTTGCTATGGCACAGAACATGTCCGCACACATTGTTTCCCGATGACTGGGACGCTGCTATTTATCCCATGTTTTGCCAGCAACACGTCTGCGGCGAGTGAGTCCAGATTCCACCGAGTGATATCAATTAGAAATGCCGACGCAGCGGAGTGACGCTCCGAGCAGAAATGTCTTTTGATCATGACAACAAAAGGCCAAATGACTTGTATAACACAATGGACGTCTTAGTGTCCCGTGTGTGGACGACCTTTAACCAGTAACTACTGCAGTGCTTGACTACAACCTGAAAGGACACCAGCCTGGAGTATCACCAACCCAGTGTGTTATCCTTTAGTATACGATTCTGATGTAAGAAATAAGAATATATGTACTGTACGCACTGTTTTGTGTTTGAATGGCAGGGCAAGTTGTATTTTTGTGTGCTCATGTCGTGAAAATAGAGTAGAACAGAAAAACACAAAGTAATAATAAACTCACTTTATCCGTGGGCTTAGTTGACCGCTACGTGACCCAGGAACAAAACTTTGTAAGGTGCATGCATTACGAAACATGCAAATCCATATATAAATGGAGAATTATAGATAAAAATATGCATGAAGCTCAACTTTAAAATATATTTCATTATTAACCAAAGTGTTCTTAACACTTGAGCAATTGGACATTCAAAATGTATAATTCAAACCCGACAGATTTGTTGTTCCAGGGAAGTCCACATGGCACTAAATCAAATATTTCTGTAAATGAATCTCAAATGGAAATCAGACAGATCCAACCGCTAAATCATAATTATGTCACACTCAGTCACCATCGTGAATGTCTTATTGGCTTTGTGGCTGAGAGGAACTGGGATGACACCAAGACTTTGGATAGGTCATGCACACAAAAATGTGTTTCATGAAATTATGTTGTGGGCTAAAATTAATAATAAGAAGAGTAATGACTGACCTTGCAAATCAGAAATATTTCCAGAAATCAATGTCAAAATAATTTGTCTTAAGGTTACACTTTAGCCAAAAGCCAAAATAAGTTTTCCATTATGATGTTGTGTAATCATAGATAATGCTCTGTGGTCAAAAACACCACTGATGGCACATGGATTCAAAATCTGAAGCTTGAATTGATTAACTTTTTAACTTCTGTGTGAAGTGGTGATGAATTCAGCAACCATAGCGCTTTGCTTCCTCTCAACCATAGCCACAAAGTGTTATGTTCTTAAGCTACCGACCTGATTTACTCATCTGGCTCATGGGTATTGTGGTATTTACAGGAGTCCAACGATCCGAGACGGCGGACGCAACAAAAAATAGACTGAAATAAATAAAACATGTGGCTATAACCAGTGGAGTACCTTTATTTTGAGGGCCCTGGGGAAAGACGTACATCCCACTGCAACACAGCACATTGTGATCAGAAGCCAGGGATCAAACAGTGAGTCTTTGGCAGGTTTGATGCAATCTAGGCATAGTTGTTATTGCAAATTATGCCAGTGTTTTTCACAGGACCCTATACAGCTACTTAGTTTGGTAAGGCCCTGCCTGTAACATAAATATGTAGGGTGTTAGTCATATATATACACTGTACAATAGATAGCTAATTTTTATTTATACTTTTCTATACTTTTTTAATTATGGCTTGAATCGGGACCAGAGAAACCTATTTTGTTCCTTCCCATGTACCAACATGTGTTGTAATGACAATAAAGAATCCTTGAATCATAACAGAAAAGATTGGGAGCAGTGTCAAACATTAAATTTCAACAATAAATAAATAAATAAACGTAAAGAAAAACACATGTAAGTTGTACAGAAAACAAACAAAAATGTTATAAATAAATAAATAAATAAACGAATAACAGGAAGCAAGTAACGTTGGTTGGTTGCTGGGCAACCAACAAGACTCCAGGAAGTAGTTCCGCTAAGTTAGGTAGTTAGCGGAACTGAATCTTTTTTGTTTGTTTGTTCTAACATTTTGAAATTTTTTAATTCTTTAAACAAAAAAAATGTTAAGTAGTCATCTTAAGAGGAGTTGGTAGGTGGATTTTTCTGACCTGTGGATAGAGCCAGGCTAACGTTTCAAGTGTTGTCAATCTTTATGCTAGGCTAAGCTAACGGAATGCTAACTAAACGTTAGCTCTGTGAGCAAATATAAATATGTGGTAGACCGACAGTTTCCTCCTCCAATATTCACTTTAAAAACGATTTTTACTTGCTAAAGTGTTGAAATATTTTTATTACATTCTTGAGTCTGGCTGTAATAAGTTTGACCCACAAACATTAGAAGTTGGAGATATTAATTGTTACTTTGAAGGTAGCTAACTTTATTTACACCTCGCTGATTGTGTTATTTTACACTAATTAGTTCCCACTTAGTATATAATTGCATTTTCAGATAATGTGAGTGCATGCCTGCCTTGCTATGCTGTGATGTGTGCGCGTGTGGGGGTGTTTTCTCCCCTCAGCCCGGTTTGGGATTTGCTGGTCGGTGACATGCCTCCCTCCGCCTGGCTCCTTATAGCCCCGGGTACGGACATCGCCGACGGAGACCGCAAACACGGAGCGGAGCGTTCCCCTTTAAACACGGTCTTATGACTACAGGCTGCTTCAAGTGAGAGACGACCCGAGAGGACTGAAACCAGAGACTGACAGCCGACCAGGAGCGACTCTGTGACAAGAAGCCGGGAAACAGTGAGTGACGACCGGGGACAGACAGGAACACAGGTCCCCTGCAGAGGCTGAATGGTTGTTGACAGCCAGAGAAAACAGCTGGAGTTAAGCGGATACTACCTCACCTGTCCACAGGTAATTATCAGTCATTAGGCTTTTGTGTTTCCCATCTGGAAATCAGCAGCAGCCTCTTTTACCATTTAAGATGTATAATGGAAGAAGTTCACAGATCTTTAAGTAATAGTACCAATACAACAATTCCTAGTTATGCTACTATAAGGCTTTAAAAACGTGTTTAAAGTATGCAGATGCAAAATATTAATGGTAAAACTACTAGTTTTTTAGACAAATATTATTAATTTTGCATTCTAATATTTCAACTTGTTCTTAATATAATTGCTTTGTAATTTTAATGTATAATCCTGCAAGTTTTCACTAGTGTTTAAGCATGTACCCTACTACATATACTATATATTGTGAATTCTTCTAGGATTTTGTTATTCGGGTCATCCATCGCACCCTGTGGACGCTTCTTCTCCTGCAGCACTGAGGACATGTGTCGTCTGCCTGTGGCTTCCCTCTTAATTTGCTTCTGGTTGGTGGAGAGAAGCCGCTGCAATGGCAGCCTTCAGGACAGCATGGGGGAGCTGCACAACACGTTCGCCGTCAGCCTCTACCAGACGCTCACCAAGACGGAGAACAACTCCAATCTGATCATGTCACCGCTGAGCGTCTCCTTGTCTCTGGCGCTGCTGCAGCTCGGCGCCAGGGGCAACACGCTGGCTCAGCTGGAAGGAACTCTGGGATATAACGTGAACGGTAGGGTTTTTAAAACAGTTATAGTGGCGAATGGGAGGAATCTTACATTCAGGTAGCATTAACGGCTCCTTGTGCTGTGAGAGTGTGGCTGAAGAGGGTGTTGGTGGCCCCCAGGGCTGTTGGTACCAGGTGGTGTGGAGTGGTGCGGCTGCTGGCCCTGCAGAGCACAGTGGTGTCTGGAGCCATAATACCTGCCTCCACACAAACTCTAATCTCATTAACCACTCCTTCAGCTCGGCCCCAGGGTCAAGAGGTCCGTGTGTTTAATTACAAACAAAATGAGAGCTGAAGAGGCTGTGTTTCGTTTTTTTTGTCTCACTCGTAGAAATTGATGAGATTAGATTGTAATTTAGCAGGGGACCTCAGCTGGCTGAATCTGATATTAAGTTTAAACTAAGGAGTTAAAAGTGAAAATGCAGGACACCATTTCACTTCACCCAATGATTAAATAATAAAGAAAACAGCAATAAAAGTGGAGAAAATCTGGAAAAGATGAAATGAAACTAACAAGTTAGTTAGTAAAACAGACAGTCAATATGTTTTTGTTTAATTTAGTAATACTGCTTAGACTAGACGCCACCTTATGGTAGAAACCACACGGTGTCTTGTATCAAGGCAACCCATTTTTTTCTGACGGTGAATTGTTATCTCAAGTTTATATTCAGACCAATGACAAAAAAATATGATAAAGTGCAAAGTCTTGTGACAGCAAGTTCTGTTTTCTGGCCTTCGTCTCTTTATTTTGTCAAATCAATATAAGAATCACCAGGAATGAAACAGCAAATAAAAAAGATAGCATCTCTATCTGCTGGCAAATAAAACCAAACAAGAACAGAAGAGAAAATTCAAGTATGAAAGCCGAGGAGTGACTTCTGCTTTTCTTAATAACGTCTGTGGGCTCTTCCAAATGCTGCAGTCATTAGAGAAGCAGTGTCTGACCGGGTTTGGATCATTTCATCTGCAAATGCTTAGAGCTTATGAGATGAGGTCTGCAGGGCTCATCAGACTGAGAGTAGTGTGCTAACAGCAGTTGTTTGTGCACAGTCCTGCAGGGATACACTGTGAGTTCAGT
This sequence comes from Planiliza haematocheilus, assembly GCA_005024645.1. Taxonomy (NCBI): domain Eukaryota; kingdom Metazoa; phylum Chordata; class Actinopteri; order Mugiliformes; family Mugilidae; genus Planiliza; species Planiliza haematocheilus. The sequence goes on along the minus strand of SRSE01000170.1, from coordinate 813,036 downwards.
TAAATTATTTCTAAATCAAGCTTGAGGCTGCTGAGGTTAAAGCACTGAATCTAGTTTATTGTTGCAGCACATTTAAGAGCGTGGAAAGAATTATATTTATTTATGTGCCGACGATCAGAACAGTTTCCGGTTCTTCAATTTTCTTACACAGCTCTTAAAGTTCAAACTGAAATCTTTATTTTACACGATCTTCCTCCAGCTTGCAATGCCCCAGCAGGTCTGACCTGTCCTCTGTGTCTTCCTGTCCTGCAGATGCCCAGGTACAAGACTTCCTGTTGCACTCGCAGGGTGACATTAGCAACACCAGCCAGGGTATGTGGCTGCAGCAGACCTGCACGTTATTCATCCAGAGCGGCGTCCAGCTCCTGACTGAGTTCACACAGCACGCAGCAGCCTGGGCCAACACCAGAGTGGTCCGAGCCAACTTCAGCCAAGCCAATCACACTCTCGGCCAACCAGAGCGAGCAGGACACAACCACGGTAATCCAGTCGGTTTATAAGAGAGTTACAGCTCCAGTAATCATTACCTTTATGTTGAATTACATTTGCATGTTCGTAGTGATGCTGCGGAGTTTCCATCTGCAGCAGGCAGTTGATTTTATGCAAATAAATGAACCGAGTACACAAACAGACCAAGTTCAAGACTGGTTTGTGAAGAACAATGAATATTTAGCAGCTAAAGAGATATATCCAGATAAACTAGCATAAAAAATAGCTCTGTTTCTTCTAGATGTGTGACTAAGCATTAGTTTTTTCAGCCATAAAATGTATTCAAGCTTGTTGTGGGGTTCCTCTGCCCCCTAGTGATAAAAAATCTAGTAGTGGAGCTTTAATTTTAATTCTTCCAGTTGTTTTCAGGTGCAAACCCTCAAATTAAATATTGAGTAGCAGCCCACTGGCCCCGTTTTTTAGTTTCCCTGTTGCATATTGTAGATATGTTCTTCTTCTGTTCCGTGCATCAGACCATGAGAGTCGTTCGTCTCCTCTAAGAGATGATTACATTCAAGTACATGGGCCCCTTTGTATTAAACTCTGACAATTACTTGTTCCCCTCCAGATGAGTCGTGGCCCCTCCAGGCGGGAAGCAGCAGCGGCGAGCTGTCGGGCTCAGGTGACGCCCAGGCAGAGGCCGTATGGTGGGGGCACCGGCTCCAGGTGGCGCTGGTGAACACGGTGGCCTTCAGGGGCGTCTGGCAGAAACAGTTTCTGTTCACCAACACCCAGAACGTGCCCTTCACGCTTTCTGATGGCAGTGTCATCAAGGTGTCCATGATGCATCAGGCCTCAGAGGTCAGCTTTGGTAAGAGTCCATCTCTCTCCGTCCGTTCAGCCATCTGTTCATCTCGAGCCCGAGGTGGACATAGCAGATAATTATTTAACAGCTCTTGCTGTAGCTTCTCCCCGGTGTGTTGGAGCATTTGTCTACAATATGAAACGAGATGCTCATTAACTGAAATTTAGATGAAATAGCAAATTTATCGCTATAAAATGTGAAATAAGTTCATTTGTACCACCCCCACTGAATGTGAAAATCAGTTTAAGTAGACTTTTGTATTTAAAGTCTTATACAGTATTTACAGTCAGAAAGCAATTAGTACAAGTGTCTTCTTTTTGTCAAGCATATTTAATGTGATGGTATTAAATAGATGCTTGTAAAAGAAATGGACCCAAACAGAAAGTTAAACAGAAAACATCCTGACTCGATGAATCAGTGGGGAAAGTGCTAAATTTCTCTCATGAATGTGTTTTTCTCTCACTCAGGTCAGTTCAGGACAGCGTCAGACCAGCGCTACACGGTGCTGGAGCTGCCCTACCTGGGCCGCTCCCTGAGCCTGCAGGTGGTCCTGCCCAGCGAGAAGAAGACTCCTCTGTCCGCCCTCGAGTCCCAGCTCACCGCACGCCAGCTGGCGTCCTGGGACGCCGGCCTGCGCAGGACCAAGATGGACATTTTCCTACCCAGGTCAAGATCACCCGCGTGGATCAGAGATTCATTTTAATAGAAAAAAAGATGGAGACGAGGTACAAGCTCTTTTATATTTTGTGTTTACAGATTCAGAATGCAGAACAAGTTCAACCTGAGGTCGGTGCTTCCTGCTATGGGCATCAGTGACGCCTTCAACCCGACAGCAGCTGACTTCACTGGAATATCAGGTCAGTTAAGCAACTAGTTAAACAAAACATACACAACATTTAGTTGCTTTAGATCAACAGCTTACAGATGTTTCCTTCCTGCAGTGGAGGAGGGTCTTTATGTGTCTGATGCCTTCCATGAAGTGAGAATAGAAGTCACAGAGGACGGGACGAAGGCAGCTGCTGCTACAGGTGAATGTTTTGGTTTAATAATGAAAACAACAAACTTATGATACAAGGCTGTAAAATAAAATCTTAAATGTTTTTTTTTATTTTATCATCACAGCTATGGTGCTACTCAAACGATCCCGCGCTCCTGTTTTCAAGGCGGACCGGCCGTTCTTATTTCTGCTTCGACAGAGCTACACAGGTACCTCAAACTAACTGTGCAGCTTAAATGATCATAAGGAATATTTTATATCTTAGCAAGCTGAGGTATGGGTTTCACATGAAAAGCTGCACACTTTGGCACAATTTGTGTAATCCATGTTTTTTTGGGAGGCGAGGCACTGTACGCACCGCTGCCAGAGATGCCTGTGTGCCAAATACGAAACCGTACACATGTGGGCAGCAGAGGGAAGACAAAATATAAAGAGACGGGACTAACAAATCACTGGTTTTGGTCTCTTGTGGGTTACAACAACAAATTTGCAGACTAGGTTCACTCCTGTCTTAAAGGCTTGACACAAATTTAGGCAGAAGTTTTGTTTATTGTGGTGAACTGTGTGGAATAAGCACAATACCACGTCAGAAAACCGATATCTGCATCTGTCTAGTCTCTCTGAACGCAACAAGATTTAAGTACACATGTGTAGGAAGTATTTGGAAACCCTTAATTATCATCTGCAAGAAAGACAACATTTTTACAAGACAGAATGTTTGAAAATGTGAGAAACTAAATATTTGTACCGCTTTCTGTATTTCAGGATCCATCTTGTTCATGGGCCGAGTACTGAACCCAGCAGACCAAGCCCCCTGAGGCTCTTACATCCATCCATACGTCTATACTATACCCATGTCAGTACTGGTATTTATTTGTGGACCAAAAGGAGGGTCCACGGACACTTCAGGAAGAGGGACATTATTTTTTTTTGTCGTCGTTTTTGTATATATGTAAATAAAATTTTACTACGTTTTTACACGTTGGCGTGTTTTGATCCCTTCTTTGCATCATTATCAAAAACAAAAACAGCCGGAGTCACATCTTTACATAACACTTTATTTACATGGCCCTTCACAGTGTAAAATAGAAACTTTATTCATGGAAATACTTACAAAAAGGCCATTTTCCACTGAACATTCTCTTTAAATAGTACTCTAGGGTTATTTACATCTTTACAGTGTATTCAAAATACTCTTTTGGTAGCGGCCTCTTCACAAACAAACAAAAGAAAAACAAAAAAAAAAACAAGTATGGCAGATTTTGGTCCCTGTCCGAGGAGGGAGGGAACGGAAGAGGACTGCCCTCTGAATCAGAAATCAACTCTTGACCTCTAGACCTCGACTCGGGTTTGTTTGTGTAGATTTGAGAACATTGAAAGAGCCTGACGGGGAGAAAATAAAAATAACATGACAAAAAAAAAAAAAAAGGTAGTTTCTTTTTCTCTTAAATTACATTAAATAACAATTCTCAAATGTACACAAGTGCATTCGCGGTTAAGTGACAAGAAGTTGGTTTGAGATTCGTGGCGGAGTAAGGAGGGGGAAAGAGAGAGAGAGGAGGAGAAGGGGGCGGGTTAAGATATTTGGCAGCAACCAGCACATTAGGAACAAGCTGACATCCGAGACCTCAGCTCATCAGCGCTCCAGCAGACAACGGTTTATGTTGCATATCAGCTGATCCGGGCTAAAGTAAAAGGGAAAGGGGGGCTCCAATGTTATTGCTGATTATGATGCATTCATGTCAGTTCCTGAGCTTTTTGTTGTCCCTGTAAAGTTCCACTTTTTTTTTTTTTAATCAGCGAGTATTCAGGATGGAAAAAAAAAAAACCTTTGCAAAAGACTTTTTTTTTTTTTTTACCGTCTTCAGGTGTAATGAAAAGAGAGAATCCGTTTTTTTTAGTTTTCCTCCTCCAGAGGGGGAACAGAAATCGTTCACTTCGTCGCACACTTAACTTACCGCTCAATATTATTAATTATTAGTCGACAGGCGACGTGACAAATCCAGTATCGGAGCCAAATCACACCCATTCAAAGAGCACAACAGCGGAGTGCTCCAGTTAGCGGAGTGTATAATTTAACAATCAAAGACAATGACAGACTCTCGTCCTCCCACAAATCAGAAAAAAACGAAGTACGACAACATGAAGGAGAAAAGAACAAAAGTGTTTCATGTGGAGCGCCTCTAGTGGAGAGCCTCCAGTGGTGCAAGAGCGCCTCCAGTGGAGCGCCTCCAGTGGAGCGCCTCCAGTGGAGCGCCTCCAGTGGTGCAAGAGCGTCTCCACTGGTGCGTCTCCACTGGAACTGGAGCGACTCCACTGGTGCAGAAGCGTCTCCACTGGAACTGGAGCACCTCCAGCAGTGCAGGAGCGCCTCCAGTGGTGCAAGAGCGCCTCCAGTGGTGCGTCTCCACTGGAACTGGAGCGACTCCACTGGTGCAGAAGCGTCTCCACTGGAACTGGAGCACCTCCAGCAGTGCAGGAGCGCCTCCACTGGTGCGTCTTCACTGGAAGTGGAGCACCTCCACTGGTGCAGGAGCGCCTCCACTGGTGCAGGAGCGCCTCCACTGGTGCAGGAGCGCCTCCACTGGTGCAGGAGCGCGTCCACTGGTGCAGGAGCGCCTCCCACTGGTGCAGGAGCGCCTCCACTGGTGCATCTTCACTGGAACTGGAGCACCTCCACTGGAAACGCCTCCACTAAAAGACATGGCTGCCCGTCTGCTCCTCCACCTGAGAGATGATCGCTCTCATATTATCAGACGAAATTCAAGAGAATCTGATCAACGGAGGAGAATAACCGAGGAGAACGTCTGCTTCAAAAAGTGACGGTGAACCGCAGGGCAAACATCTCATTGCATAGGCAAACACTTCCCCCGCAGAAGCTTCCTCGCTCATTCTTTTTGGATATCTGCAAAACACACTTCTGTCCAGGGTCGGCGCTGCCTTTAATTATTACCGTGTGTTTGTTAAACCGAGAGAGTCTACTGAAAAAGCGATGGTTTGAGAGCTGGATGCTGTCCCGCCTCATCTTTGCAGGGGGTCCTGGTAGAGCAGCGGGGAGGGGGGGAAGGGCGGGGCGGGGCTTTCACAGGGACGAGGAGGGTTCGTCGGGTTTTCTCGTTATCTGCAAGTTCAGTTTGGGAATGGGTTGGTCTCAGAGCGTGTCCACGTGGTTCAGGTTAAGGGATCTGCTGTGGATCTCCTCCAGGAAGTTTTCGAGCTGCTCGATGAGAACGCGCTTCTTGAACCTTGGCAGAGGAGAGGAACAATAAAAATAAATAACAGGTGGTTAGGATTTGAGTTTTGCAAACATTCTGCAGCGGCGAAGTCCGTTAGCGGTGAATCTGAGATGTTTTCATAGTCGCGTGTTCTCACTCGAGTAACAAAACGCAGATGTTTCAGGCGCCGCTTTCAGCGCTAGGATACGGTATTACACGGATAAACGTGTGCGCCCGTCCAGATGGTTGGCGTTTACATCTCACGGGTAATAAAAGTCATGTCATGACATCAGAGGAGAGTCGAAACTTCATACCTGGCCGCCTCTTTGATTATGTTTTGGAGGAAGATGAGCCGGGTGTCGAGAGTGCCCTGGATCTGCTTCAAGAGGAGGAAGATCTTCTCGTAGTCTGGAAGAGAAAGGACAACGTGAACAAGGATCCACTTATGGGACAGATTCTATAAGTCCAGGATTTAGTTTTCCATACGTAGAGTAACGCTTGCAGCTAATTGTAAGATATTTTCTGTTTCCATTACGTCTAAATAAGACTTGATGGCAGATTTGGAGCATTTTAAAATCCAAATTCAGCCAAAACAAAAGTGTTTCTTCAGGAAAACACACAGGGAGGGTGAGCCTGTTTCATTCTTTTTCCTTTTATGTGACTAAAATAACAGTGGCACCTTATTAGTATATTAATAGTACGCCACTGAACACCGCAGCTCTGCAAAACACGTCAAAGCTTTGAGCGATGATTCAACTCCACAGCAATCTGCCTTTTGACACTAGTATAAAAACCAATAATAAAGAGCATGAATAACCAGTCCTACAGTCTAAGCTGCCTTTTGTTTTTTCACTTTTTATTATAAGTCATGTTTTGGGCGCGTACGTCTGCCGGGTTTTCGGATCTCCTTGGTGATCAGCGCCCTCAGCTCGTTGTTGACCTTCGTCGTCTCGGTGTGAATGTGCTTCTTGAGCGCCGTGGGCGACAGGTAGCGCGGCGGCTGGTCTTCCATCAGCACCATCTCCGCTCCCCCCTCCCTGCCCGGCGACAGGTCGCCTTCCTGGGCCTGCCCGTTCTCCTCCTTGTCCCCGTGCCGGAGCGCCTGGGGGTCGTCGGCCTTGTGGTTCTCCTGGAGGTCGGCGGGCCCCGAGGGCTGGTCCACCTCCGAGTCCGAGCTAGTGTCCGAGTCGTAGTGGTTCTGGTTCAGGTGGTTGATGATCAGGTCTGGTTCCGACGCTCCGTCGCTCATGTCAATATCTGTACGGTGTGAGAGGTAAGAGGTGATACGAAGAACTGCACGCAGCGGTAAAGAGCGTAACCCCGAGTGACGACTCTCACCTGCTGAGGGTCGAGGGCTGGCAGGCGGGGTAACTGGAGGGGTGTAGGCCCTGCCCAGTCGCAGCAGAGGCGACATACAGCGCCGTCTCTTCGGACCTCCTCCTGGCATGTTGCTGTTCTCTCCCGGCCTCTTCCCTTTGTTCTGAGGACCCGTCACAAACTCATCCGCCTCGTCGATCATCATGCCCTGCGAGGAAAAAAAAGAAAAACCTTACATCACCTTACGTGTTCCTCAACCAACATCTCCTCTCTGCATAAAAAAAAAAAAAAAAGGGTAAGGCGTGTACCTTCTTGTCCAGTTTGAAGGGGTTGCCGAATGTGTGCAAACGTTTGGGCTGCTCCGGGTCTGCGTCTCGGAGAGGCTGGGGGGCGGCTTTGAGGAAGTCTTGGTAGTTTCCCATCTGGGCGATTGGCACGCTGTGGAGTTGGTCTGAATGGGGACACGGACAAATCGTCACTTTTGCACGTCCAACAGAGCGCTTTTATGACAAAATAAGAGCTGATTTGCACGGTGACTCACCAGAGTCCTGGCCTCTGAGGGTGCAGACACTGGTGTTGAGGAGGTTCCTCCTCATTCGGCTGAGCTGGTCGAGCAGGTGGCTGCGGGGGATGTCGTAGGGATTCCTAAAGCTCTGAGGCTTGAAGCCCTGAGGACGAGAGAAAAGACACGTAGCTGAAAGTCTGCCGTGACCATTTCTAGACACTCAATCAGTCGACTTAATCCTCCGGAGGCAAGACGGATAGATGGATAAATGCAGCTGATTAGAAAAGAGTAAAACGCGCCGCTGAGCTTCACCTTGTTGAGCAGTGCCAGTTGGAAACCTTGAAACTCTTTGGGGTTGAGCTCCATGGGCACGATGGGGCCGTCTCCCGTCAGATTCTGCAGCTGCTGGATGAAGTCCCGGCGCTGGGCCAGAGATATGCCTCCGCCCCGCCAGCGCACCTTGATGCCCGCCTCCGGTGGCACCTTCTTACCAATCGAGGCGATCAGACGGTCGTACTCGATTTTTGTCTGCAGGATGCAAACGCGTAAATGTAAACGAGGATGTAAAGTAGACAAAAAGGAAGAGTTGAATTTGATAAGATTATTACGGGATATCCTGCCAACAACAAACCTGCTGACTGAGCTTCTTCAGGTAAGAGACCACGCTGTAGCTCAGTCCATACTCCATGTTGTCGGCCAGCAGGTTCGGCGCTCCCATGATTCTCAGAGCCTTTCTCAGGGACTGCGGAAAGAGCGCGACCACGATACATTAATAAACCCGATTAGACGAGCAGAACAGCAGAATAACGACGTCCGAGTCCACTCACCCCGATGTAATACGGAGGCATAGTCTTGAGGTAGTTCTCAAAGGACTGTCGCCATTTGATGGTAGGCTTGAACTTGTGCACTTTGATCAAGTCGTCTGCAGGAGGACATAGAAAAAAAAGACAAATGAATAAATTAAATAACAGCGCTGAATAATTAAATTCATATTTTACGAAGCCAAAAAAAAATAATCTATCACACAGCAGGAAAAGGCTGCTGATTGGTTTTATTTTCAGGTGCTGAGCAATGGGGGAGGAAGCGCAGGAGACAGATAGAAGATGACGCCAGTAATGAGCTAAAATTACAAGGAATTATATCACAGCGGCACAAAATACAGTTAAAGTAGGGATGCTCTATATTGGCGTTTCTGCCGATATCCGATATTGTCTAACTCTTAATTTCTGATACCGATATATTCAGTCTTTTTACACCAAAATTATGAGGTAACAACATAACATATCACCTATTATGGAATTAACACATTATGCCTAATTTTATTGCGATGTCCCACTGGATGCAAACATAAATGCAACATGGCTTTTCAAATGTCAACACTGTCTGTGCAAAATAAGTTACCGAAAAAAGTGCCATTCATTTTTTTTGTGTTTTTAGAGAAAATTTTTTGCCTCAAACAACACTACAGACAATATCAAAACAAGGAAGACAAATGTAGCGTATAACTCCTCATGATTGAGGTGGGTGATCAAATTTGATGTATTAAAGGAAGACGCCTTGTTTCCTCCTCTCATAACCACCTTTGCTTTGCAGTCATTACAAATTGCAAATTTAGTAGGTGACACTTGGAAATACTTCCAAACCACGGACATCTCATACACCGGGCGAGCTAGCTTGTTAGCCACGGTTAGCAACCTACGAGACTAGCGTGTTGTTGTTGTTATACGTCATCAAACACGCGCCTGTTAACATCCCATGCTGCGTTCATGCAGACTCAGAAATGCTGAAGCCTACAGAACAAATATCGGTTATAAAAACCCGATACCGATATTTCCCGATATTACATTTTTAACTTAATATCGGCCGATAATATCGGACATCCCTAGTTAAAAGGGAAGGAGGGCGCCGACTTACCTAGAAGTGGCAGGAGCACGGGGTAGTTGTAGGGCATTACAAACAAGTTGACGCAGTTGAGAGCTGTGCTGGCCTTCAGGTAACCAAAGGGTTGCCCCAGGTCGCTGTACTTGGCACTGTTACATACAAACACCTAAAGAAAGGAAAGAAAATCAATGCATTTGGATTATTCGGTCAGCAAACCAAAACACGACCTGCAGACGTTATCAATCAGCCCGTCCCGAGCTGCATCTATAGCTGGAGTTAATGTCTTTAAATCACTTTCACTACCTAATACACAAACGAGAAGCCTCTGTTACCTTTAAGCTCTGCAGGACACTCGATATATAAATATAAATATATAAAAATACACACAAGTAGGACCACGCCTGCAATAACCAGAGCATTTGCATTGTTTGGATTTAGTCTGCAGCTAAGCAACCCACGTCCTTCCTCCACTCGTGGACTCATCCTTCCTGAACGCACCACAGAACGCCACAGGAGGTCATTCCCGTCTGATGCTGTCAAACTTTATAACGCCTCCCGCTGAGCAGAGGAAAGGTGGTTTGATGGAAATGGAAGCTTTAATCCACTTTGTCAACACTGCAGCATTATAGCACGTTAGCGCATCTTTAATTAGCGCGGCAATAAGGAGCCTATAACATTTAATATGGGGCAGCGTGTCAGATCAGTTCCTCACTCATTCATCATCACAGACTGTAACTTAGACGACTGACTGACTAATCCCATACACTGCTCCCTCTCAAGGTGCTCAGGAACTTTTACACCTGCACCATCGAGAGCATCTTGTGTGGGAGCATGTACCAGGCAGGACTTCCTGGCCCTGAAGACGGTGGTCCGTTCAGCGGAGCGGACCATCAGAACTCCCCTCCCCAACCTGCAGGACATTTACGCCAAACGTTGCAGGTTAAAGGCCAAGAAGATCCTGAAACAGCCCAGTCACCCCGGACACTCTCTCTTCTCTCTACTGCCATCAGGCCGGCGTTTACGACGCCTGAGGACAAAGACTGAGAGGCTGAAGAAGAGTTTCTATTCGCCTACTCAAATCTGAGCCTTAACTGGACTTAAATATCGCTGCACTTTATTCATGTAGCTGCTAAATACTGTAAATTGATGTACAACATCTGTTTCACTGTGTTGGAATACGTAGAGAGGAGGAATAGAACATAAACGTCTCCTCCTTGGTCCCCTCAAGTGTTTTTGTATATTTTTGTGGTGCTGCCTTACCTGCCAGCAGGTGTGCGGGGATTTCCTCTCCAAAATGTACTGCGTTAGCGGCGAAGGCTCCAGCTCGTACTTGTCGAAGGGCACCTTGTCTATCACCATGGGCTCGGCGTCCAGACAGGAGAAACGTACGTGGGGGTGAGCTGAGCGGGGCGGCTGGGTGGGCGCGAGAGGACAGAGGTGAAAGGTTAAAGCACAAGCTCTGCAGCATCCATGTAAGCGACTAAACAATAAGTGTTCAATTAAAAAGTGAAAACAATTCAAATGAGCCGATTCCTCCGGTTTCTTACCAACGTGGGGGAGTTCTGGTCGGGCCAGAAGGCCTCGGGGATGGGCCAGTGTCCGATGGGGACGCCGGTTTTAGGGTTGGGTCGTACATAGATGAGCTTGTGACAGCAGTGCCAAGGCTGAGGGCCGGACTTCAACGCCTCAACTGGAGCGTCTGCGCAAGAACGTACGGAGAAGAGTGACTTCAGGCGCGACATTAAAAAAGCGTACGAGACATGAAACACAATGTTAAAGCGTTTTTTAAAAAGCTGACATCCACCAGAAAATCTCAGAGAGGATGAAAACAAACAGCGAGTGGGAAGAGCTTCTTCTCAAATCAAACAGATGCAGCACAGACAAGTGACAAAGAGGGTATTTTAAGAAGCGGTTTAATTAATTAATATTACAACAAAAGCAAGCGTTTCTTACCCTCTAGTGGAGGAGGGTCGGGCCCCGTCTTCTCAAAGTTTATCACCACACCGCTCTGGATTTTCTGCACCAAAGACTCCAGACACTGATTCAACATTCGCTGAGAGAACACGCTGTACGAACGTCCTGCAACACACGTTCACGCTCGTGTCAGTTTAAAAGGCAGCGTTAATGAATTACACAGATATGAATCTATTTTGAATGAGCAACCTTAAAGGTGCATTAACGTATTTCTGACCACTTGGGGGCAGCAGAAACAAGCGGAAAGGACACTTTCACTTTCTTTCTTTTTCTTTTTTTTTTACCTTCTGCCTGGCAAACGTGTTAGCAAAAAGGCTGCCAAGTTAGATATCCATTAGACCTGGAAAGACATAATCTTTTGAGTTTCTATTTGCGTCCGCACTATTGATCTAATATTATCTCCTCTTTCCACCTCTGTTTAGGTCTCCAACCAAAACCCGGTTTTAAAGTATGGGGCCTTTAAAAATGTTCCACATCAGCCAGCCTCTAATTTTGTCTGCCTGCCGTTCGGCGCTGGGCAGGGAGTCGACGGTGAGGTTTAACTGAGCTTATTTCCTGATAAAAGCTGGTTGTCAGCGCTGCAAGAGAGGTGGACGACTCCATGAAACTACAGAGAAGTTAAATATTCTTGTTTTTTCGCACGTCCAGAGTTAAATCTCAAAGATTAACGCCCCCAAACTACTTAAAGCTACTTTTTTAAGGACAAATTAAATACTTTCTTTTTTTCTATTACATTGTTTGACTGACATTTTTAGTGAAATTAAAAGATATGTGTGTAAACTTGCTGTAAAAAGTTCATATAGGAGAAAATGAATTAGAGAATTAGTGTTTGCATAAATTAACTGTGGAATAAAATAATTCACGGTAAGGATAAAGACCTTTGATATTTATCTCTGCATTTACAGGGACGGTATCTGAATCAAACGGACCCGCGACAAATCAAATAAGAGCTTTATGAATGAGATCATGAATCATGAATGAGAACAAACGGCGTCCGACCGTAGTAGCCGTACGGTCTCGAGTGCTCTCCACTTAACATCTTGCTCCTCTCTGTGGTGCTTTATCAGCCCTTTGTGCTAAAAGATAGTAGGTGCATTTGCATGAAACACGGCTCCTAAACCTCTGTAACCGCTTCAAGCTCATTTGTCAGCGTCAACCGCGCCAATAAAAGGCCTTCAATGCCAACGCGCCGTCTCGCCTTTAATTCCAGCCCAATTTATGCCTCCAACTTGACCCCTAGTGACCCTGCAACGCACCCATTCACTCCCTCATTTCAAAAGGCCGCTGCTTTGTGTCAGGCCTGCCATCAGCAGTAATGGACAGGCAGCATGTACTCTAGACCGCCGCTGACAATGGAGCTGTGTCATGTTCTGCATTCAGCGCCACCGACGCCTCTCTGTACGCGTGTCCACGTGTTAATCTTAGCCCGCCGTCAGCGCCGTTCTGGTGCGTTCCTCTTGACCGGCTGCTTCCAGAGGCGGGAAGAGATTAAAGGCAACTTCTGCAAGTTGCTCTGACGCTAGCAGGCAGGCGGGGCGGCTGAAGTTTCGGCTAATTCTACGGCTGCGAGGAGGATTACAGATCAAGAAAAATAAAATCTCGACATCTCAGCGAGCTTTTAAACGAGGCAAAGCTCGAATCAGGAGGGGAAATCTTAACCTTAATCAACAATTACTACTTAAGCGCACTTGATCAAAGCGCTTTAACCCCTTCTCAAACGCTCGAGCCGAGTTAAATCAGAGCGGTATTGCTTCACGCCCCGAGCTGAGCCCGAGCTTGCGGACGCACCGCATTTAAAAACTTGTTACTCTCTCCTTTCTTTCTTGCTTTGTACTGCCAGAGATAATTCATCAGCTGTGCCGTGGAATGCATTTAACAAATAACTATTTTGATCTTCTGATATAAATACTTTGAGCTTGTCCCGGCACGTTACACCCGCTATCTCTGCAGGAGAATTTAGGCTTGTGGGAATCCCAAGAGGAGGAATAGGTTGGTTTTTTCGCCTCCAAAAATAAGGTTATAAGGATTAACAGCTATTAGCATGACGCACAGATGATCAAATAACTGGAAGTGTTTAATTTTTAAGCTTTTACATTTAAGAAACTGCCTCAAGTGCTTTGATAAGAAGCAAACTGTAAGGAAATTTAGATTTATTAGAGGTTTTCTAATATGCTTTAATCAAAACTGATGTAGTTATCGTATCGTTTAACGTTTGTGCAGCATGTAAGACCCATACTGTCTGGAGATGTGTAGCAGAAGCTGAGGGAGAGGCAAAAATATAAAAATAACTGTAGCCTACAACGTCCAGAATGCAGTTCAGCAACAACAGCAGCATCTCTCCTCCTCAACTCCACCCTTTAGTTCGGTTTAAAGCCGATCTCAAAACAACTTCCTCAACCAGATCTCCTCCAGATCTGCATCAGACCTCACACCATCTCAAAATCGTCTCGTGCGCTAGTCGGCCTACCTCCGGTGACCTCGCACATGGGAGTGATGGGAGAATCGTCAGGCGGGACGCCGCCGAGGGGCTCGGGCTCCACCGAAGCGTTGCCGGGGATACGCAGCACCAGCGTAAACAGCCGTTGGTCCCAGCGGAAGGGCTCCTTGGTCAGCTCGCTACCCGGCAGCGGCGTGGTCAGCGGCAGGTGGAGCTGGAGAGGGGGGCGGAAAGGTTTTATTAAATATCAAGGCAGATTTAACTTGATTAGATACCTTAATGTATATATGTAATAATAAAAATACTGGTAGAAATATAGAAATATGAAAATGTTTCATCTCTCATCCACCATCTGGCACGAATCAAGCCTTCACAATAGCAGACTGCACTTTCCAGACGTTTCTTTTAGAGCCCAGACATTTACATAACCTGATAATAATAATAATAATAGTGATGTCAAAAGAGTTGCAGCTGAAGTCAAACTTCCCTTATCAACTCGACTGACTTGACGTAAACGGACCCGAGGCCGAGAAAGCCGTAAATTACAGCGGTGGCTGCAGAGTCGGCGGCTTTAATTACGTGCGTTTGCCTTGAAATGAGGACAGCGCTTAATAAGAGTCACCTCACAGGGAGGAGAGGCAGAAATATTCAACGTGAGTGGCAGATGCAAGGGAGAATTAGAGGGAAAAAGAAATCAATAATTTAAGGAGAACGACTGAGTCACCGGGAGGACGGCTAGACTTTGAATGGCAGATTGTTTAAAGGCCTCAAAAGCTCGATTAACAGCCTTCGTACAATTCATTTCTGATATTTCTGTTTCTGTGTGTCAGCATTCGACCTTGTCAAGTCTGGGAAATTGTGATTTTCTAACATTTTAAGGGTTTTATTGACTGGTTAATAACCAAGATGAGGGAAAAATAAATAATAACATGATAAGAATAACTGTTTGGATCAATTCAATAAAAATGTCAAATATTCACATGCTGCAGTTCCTTAAATGTGAATATTTTCAGGTGTAAATTTGAAGTTTTTGACTCTTTTTGACATAAACATGTAACGTGTGAGCTCGGGGAAAGCTGTGAGGCGCTCTCTTTGTGATTTTTCGGACAATTTGTGGCTTAAAAACAAATTAACCGGCCCGGGCTTTATCCTCGTCGGTGACGGACAGGGACAGGAGAGGGTTTTTTGTGAAGCGGCAGATGCTTGTGTTAAAAGTTGAACACTGTGCCCCTCTGAGGAAGACGCTGGCTGACCTCGTCTTGGACTCCGCCGCCGCTGGTCAACTTGTTGCCGTCGGTGATTGCGATTATGATGGCGGGCTCGAGAAAAAAAGGGTTCCTTCCCTGGAAAGAAAGAAAGAAAGAAAGAAAGAAAGTTTAAATTACAGATGTCATTTAGGTTTATTGAACTTATGCATCATTATATAGATAACTTATTTGTGTGAGTAGGTGCCTGAAACAAAGAACCACATCTCCCGAGAATAACACGGAGCCACTGCATCTATTCCTCTTTCCGTTTGTGCACATCCACAGCGTCAACTTCACCAGCTCTTCTCTGCTAGACCCCATGATATTTCAAGGCATCGGAATGAAACTGGAGCAGCGCCGCATTTATCACAATGCCTCGGCCTTGCAGGGGGGGGGAAAGAAGAAGGAGAACTCGACGGCGCGAAAAAAAAAAAGTCCCGCGTAAAAAACGCTGCGGCCTGCGGGCTGTCTGCTGAGCGACGGGGTCTGCCCAACGCAAACGGGGAGCAGGATACCTCCAAGATTTGCCGTACTGTAGGTATCCATGACAACCTGGCAATATTATTTATTTAATCCTCCTCCGCGCCCCCTCCCAAAAAAAAAAAAGCTATTAAAATTACATTTTCTCAAGGGTGCAGATTGATGTGAACAGCAGCCTGGGAATGTGGTCCTCAACTTTTTAGATTTGGGGAGAATTTTTCCACAATGTTCTGCACAAACTTATTAGGATTATATGCAACATGTTAATTAATAATGAATAAATAAATAAATATATAAATCGTGGTCCAGAATCGTGCCTTGACCCATCTGTGCAGCCGTCTGCCGCCAAGTCAATCTGCAGCATGATCTCTGGTCTGCTACCGCGTCACCACCGTGATGGAGATCCATTAGATCGCCGTTTATCACCCGCGCCGACAACTCCCAGCCCAACGGAACAAGCCGTTTCCTCCCGCTCGTCCTTTCACCGCGCTCCTTTTTTCCTTCAGCTTTCTCCTCTTGCTCTCTTAATGAAACTGTGATCAGTGTCAGGATTACCCCCTGGCAGTCCCTCTCTCTCTCTCCCTGCCTCTCTAGCTCCATACTACCCTTCATCTCCCAGGGGAGAGTCATCTCAGATGCCTGGCAACCTGGAGGGCTCTTTGTTACTGTAGACAGAAACACTCCAGCGCGGTATTAACTCCCCCACAGCCTTGCTCCCCTTTGTCTTCTCCCTCTTTGGCCGTCTACCTCTATGAAGCCTCACACCTTGAGCACTTTAGCGGGGGGGGGGGGGGGGGGGGGATAAATAAATAAATCAAAGTCAACTTCTTATGAATTAAGCTGAAGAAATACGGGGTTATGATACGAGCCGCTTTATATGAAAGAGAAAACAGAAGCTACCACATTAGTTTGGCAAAGCTTTGATGAGCAGCTGGTGAGTGTGCAGTCGTCAGAGCGCCGATAAAAACCTGTCAGCTCTGACTGCTCAAAGAAAAAGAGATTCATCTCTTCTCCGCTTGGAAACTTGAAATCGACTGACTGAAGTTATTCTGGTCCGAGGTTTAATCGGGTTCATCACTTAAATCTGCACATCGTGTCCTTTTCAATCAAACTACAAGCGGGCACTGTGCTCAAGCGGTTAATCGTGTCTTCTTCTCGTGAGCAAATTGTTTTAGTGTGCGGGGGCGTGCGGGTGTTCTACTTTCCAGCCAACTGGTTAGGCTTCGGTTAAAAGAAAACCGAAAGTAACTGGAAGACGACGGGAAACAAGCTCGCACAGAGATAAGGATGCGACGACCGATTAGTCGACGGGCTAAAAAAAGAAAAAAACAAGTGTTTTTGCAAAGATTTAAACAAACTGATTGATTCACACGAGTAAAAAACGTCAAACATTTAACGCGGCTTTGTCTCAGATGTGAGGATTGGGATGTTTTTGAGGTGCATTTACAATTATTTATTTTAAAATAAGAACTAAATTACCTTTTAATAGAGAAAATTAGTCTTAATTACAGACATTTAACTATAACACGTCTTATCTAAGGACATAAGCTACTAGTAAGTGCAACAGAAAAAGGATCTTAAGTGGTGAAAAGGCTAATGAGAGGGAACCGGACATTAAATTATAATTATTACCAAATCAAACCCACCGTCAGAGGTCACAGTAACCTTGACCCCTCCCCGGCTCAAGCCGTTTGCGCTCACAGGCACGTGCGTCCATATTGATTCATCATTTGACATTCAAACTCCCCGAGTGCACCTGACATGCATTATGTATGCTGTATGTATGCATTACCCCGGTACGGAGGGCACCTTCCATTCACTACTCCGGAAATGCCAGTTAAACATTCATTATAGCTCCCATCTTCCTCACTTACCTCCGCGCTGGAAACGGAGACGTCCAGATTCTTTACCAAACAGAGACGTGCAGTCAAAGTGGGCACGGGTCATTTTGTGTAACTCTGTACGCTAAGTAGCACGATGAAAGAAGACTTTGACATCTGTTGCAGATAAGATTATTAAGCTGCCACTCTAAAACTGTAAACACAATCTCACTATTTCTATTTATTACACCCCCCCCTCCATCCTCATCATCACTTTACTTTTAGCAGCTACGGCTGGCATTCAGTCGTTTACGTCATTAGGCGGCGCCGCTTGTTGGGAACGTGACAGTAACGCAGGGATTAGATCGAAACTTAATATTTGTTTGGAATACATTATTTTCTGGGACCGTCCAGCTGTAGGAGAGACTTGCTTTAAATTCACAACTTAAAACTACTTAATAACTGTGAAATGCAACTTAAATAACACTTTAAAAGCAAGTTTATCCTCGTATTGAGAGGCGAGATATAAAAAGCTTAGAAATATATATCCACGTCGAGGTTAAACTATCTCAAACACGTTTTAAAAGTCTTCAAACTGGCTATAAATTACACTAACTGCCATTTTTAAAAACCTATTTCAGGTTAAAATTAATTTAATATAAATAATATGATCGTTAATATCAAATTTAAGTTTTTTGTTTATACTATTTAGCTGTACGCATGACTCAGGACGTCCCAAAATATTAGAAATACAAACTGAAATTTAAAGTGAAACTTAAAATGAAAAACCTCCTTTGAAAAATAAATAAATAAATAAATCAGGATTTAACGCAGACCTCTCGTGTTGGGCATCACCTGGCTACTACGACAGACGTCGTCGACCCCCACTGAAGCGCTCAGGCATTAACATTTTAAATAAACTGTGCGTTTTATGTTTTTTTTAAAAAAAATCTAATTCGCAAATCCAATTTGAAATATAATATTAAGTAAGAATTTTAAAGTTCTTGTTATGTTCGTGTTATATGACTGAAGATGTGTGCAGGTGGTTGATGCTTGTAAGACTGGGGATAGGGGAAGGGGGACGGGGTGGGTGTGTGGGGAGGGGTGTACGTGAGGGAGAGGGAGGGAGGGGGGGGCATACAGTACGTATATTGCACTCTCTGAAGCGGACTTCCTCTCTGCCTACTCAGTGCTACATACCTGTCCATAGTTGTCTATCCCAGTCACTAATCTATTGAGATTGAGTAAATCAAAAGCGGTCCTCAGGGACTGGCCAATAGTTGTGAGTCCCGTTGCTTGGAGGTTCCTCAACTCTGTCATGAATGTGGCATGGCTCTCTTTCCATCCGGCCTTTCAAAACAAAACAAAACAAAAATATAGTTTTGATTAATTACAGTAACCCATATTATTATTATTTTTGTTTAAAAAAATCATTATTATTATTATAATGAGTCTTAAAATGTAATAAATATATAAATAGATCACTTCCTATTTGTCACAACAGATATATAATTTGACAGCCAACAGCTTGATCAGCATGGGATCATAAATTATAAAGTCACAGTGTGTGTCGTAACTATAGTGGTAATTTGGTCTAAACAAGTAAAGTAGGCTAGTCTGTCACCCCCTCCTCTTCTTCTTCTTCCTCCCTCCTCCTCCTCTCCTCTCCTCTCCCCCCCTAGATATCACCTCGCTGTATAAATAACACCCAGAGTTCCTTGCTGCTCACATTGAAACAAAATGTCGGCCATGTTTTAAAAGGGGTATGAAAGCTCCTCCTGAAGATTTTCTCTACACAATTGATGTAGTGATCACAACGTGGTGGAGCGATGGGAAGGACAGTCAATCTGCGCAATGTAAAGCCGGACATGACCCGAAAACAAACTCTACCTTTATCCCGAACGGAACATCTTCAAAATTTACCAACATATACCGGTCCCCTCGGCTCGCCGGATCTCTCCCTCTGAGCTGTGGAAAAGTAGAGAATTATTTACGGTTATCGAGAGATCAGGTTTTGACAGGCGAGCTTTTGCAACAGCACAACGACGATCTGAACTGCAATCACCCCTGCTCGGGATCTCCCAATATGAATGTGTCCCGTGGTTACAGTACCTTCATAAAAGTCTCAACAGCGCCTTTTGCTATGTCCAGATAGGTAGTACCCAGATGGGTGCGCTGGTTCATTGAAGCGGACGTGTCTATCAGAAAAAGTAAAACGGGCATTGTGATGGTAATGACACGTTCTGCATGGACTTGGTGTCAGTACAACCGGCCAAAACGCAAAAAAAATCTTTTGTTCTCCTGCCGCCTGTATCACCTCTCAGCTAGCTAGCTAGCTGGCTAACTGTCTGTCTCACACATTCTTTCAAAAAAGTGTAAGAATAGTGAGTGAAGAAGCCCTTTCCGGGCGAACTAAACTAAAAACCTCAAACCCTAGGGGCAGGTTATGGATTCACGAGGGATTTTGATAATTTTTACAATATTTTGTAAATATTCCTAAGTTTCATAGTAACAAAGTTCCCCCTCACAGTGAGTCCCTGCTTCTCCCTACACTGAATGCGCTGTGTCTTGTCCACTGGTTTTAACCTAAGCTCCGCGCCTGACCCCGCCTCCCAAGCGGTCTTTCAGTGTCACGTGCACGCTCCCTCGCTTCTCATTGGCTGTCCGCGGCCACTCATTACCATATCCAAATAAGGCCAAAGCTGAGCGACTCGTGCGCATGCTTGCTTGCCCGACAGGCAGGAATGCAAGGAAAATATTCTGTACATACATTGTGTGTCAAAGAATACAACATACTCGTCGATGCACTGCTTTTTTTGTGTGTGTGTGTGTCTCTCGGCATTTCCGCTGCTCTTTGATGTTATAATAATCAGGAATGAATCTGTGTCTGCCCTGAGAGCTGATTACATAATCAACATTTACTTCATCCTATGCACGGGCGTGGGCTACTGTGAAAGACAAGCCTTGAAGACTATAGAGAGGAAGCTGAAGACAGAGATGGACAATATCAAATAAAAAGCTGTGAAATATTAACTCAAGAATGCGCACAGGGGGCATATCAACTACTCCCTGGCACTACTGTCCTTGGTTTTCATGTAATGACCAAATAAAGACAGCCTTTTAAGCGAAACGATCTGAAGGAAAACAGGTTTAGCTGAATAGACGCTGCAAGAGATTGAGATGCGCGCACACGCTCTCACACACCCTGCAGCTCTAAGATGGCTATACTTTGTCTTTCTTTCTCGTAGCATTATCTGTGCAATAAGCTAAAATTAGACTTTAAAACTATTATTCAAAGAAAAAAAAAAAAAAAAGACTGGCACATATTCCAGTAGTGGGCATACTTCTATTGTTGCTTCCTATCAGTTTTGACGTAGCACAAACATGGTCTGAAGATATGTGAGATAATGTCTACAGAAATTTGCTGCAGAGAGATTCATTTTAATCGATCTCTGACATGCTACACATCATCCTGAAAGATTAGAGTCCACTCCAAATGCTACATGACACTCGGATAGGCGTGCACGATTGTGCAACACAATTTGCATAATGTATCTCCTTGGAAAATATCTTCACTTCCGCAAAAAAATAAGAGGAAACCATCCGGTGGCTTTCGACAAGAAGAGGAAGGCTGACTGCTTCTTGTTTGATTAGACTTCTGCTCTGGAGCAAGACACTCACAATTCATTTTCCGGTTTGTCACTGACACGTTTTTCAAAATAAAATGACAGATTGGTCGAACCTGGGACAAAGTGCGCACTTACAGCCTTTTGGTATTTATTACAAGTATAATCCAACTCACTATGGTGCGCACCGCAGTAAATCTAAACTTGGCATAGATGTGAAATTCTCTTTTTGCCAGGTTACCAAGATTAGAATACTGTCATCAAAACTTGTTATGACTGATGTAGATATCTTACTATAGGTTAAACTAAAAAACATGTATAGGCCAGTCTTCTCCACCTCAACCATATAAAACCCTACAATATGGTTTATATGTTAACGCTCTGAGAAAAACAAGATAATGTCTGCAATTATAAGAGGAACGTGCTCAAGCAGAAATGTCTTCAACTTTGTATTTAATTATATTACTTCTCTACAAGATCCAAACTCATGTTTTATTTATATACTCTTAAAGGAGAACTTTCCATTGCTTTTAGTAGAGGACATAGTAATAGGAGCAAGATATCCCCAATGCATATATTTAATTACGTTATAATGCTTGCGCCATTACGTGTGCAAAAATATTCATATATTTCATCTAATACTTATATGTCAGTTATTTACTTTTAAATTGTCCAAAAATGAACGACCTGAAAATAAGTCAAAGATATCAAATGCATAAATGTTTTATCTAGTTTGTCTACTGTTTTTAGACCTTTATTCTGAAGTCAAGGCACATTTTGACCGGAAGTAATTGTTCTGGACTTAACTAGAGAACAGGACTCAACAGTTTTCATGTTATGTCACATTGTTTGTCTCTGTTAACACAACACTTAACCTTCATAAATGATAAGAATCAACTTGTTGATGATAATACATTGGTCAAGATGTTAACAATTTATGACTGATCGTTTGTGAAGATTATACGATGAAAGTCATAACCGGAAGTGTGATGTTTTATTGAGATTGTGAAAGAGCCTTGATTACGGTCATTGGCGCATCAATGAAATTTGTGAAGCGACCTACAACAACCAAACAAAGACTTCAGGACTGTGGTATGTTATTTGTACTGAAACAGTACGCAGGGTTTATATCAGTGCTGCTAGATTATCACTTAAATTATAGTCATACTTAGTTATACATAGTTTGGAAATATCAAAACAGGATATCTTTGACACCTCTTTCTGAAGAAAAACACATGATGTCATTCAGTTTGATCAACGTTGCATTATGGGAAATGCAGGCTTTGTTTGTTTGTTGGAGTTTGAGCCATGTTAGATAATAAAAGTAAGAATGTCTTAGCCTTTAATGATGTCAGTAGAGTGCTCAGTTAATGAGTGATGTATTAAAGTCTGTAAACCGTCTTTGAGAGTAAATATTTTTAAATTATTCACAGTTCAAATAATCAAATGTTGAACTGCTATTTTAACATTTGAAATGTTCAGTTATTATGATAATTGTTATGAGATAGATAGATAGATAGATAGATAGATAGATAGATAGATAGATAGATAGATAGATAGATAGATAGAAGAATCCAGTAGCAGTGACATACATTGAACATACAGTACACAAACTATGTTACCACAAACTTCCTTTTGTGTGTCTAAAGTTATACTAGTTTGTGAAAACAAAGTGAAAACACAGCACCCCTTTAATAAAGCCATGAAATCATTCATTCATCTGTAACCCACTTGTCCTGTGAAGGATTATTGACAGGGGTCTGGAGCCCATTCCAGCTGTCCCCAGAAATCACATTCATTGTAATTATTTTAGTTTAAATACACATAGTTTAAATTATTGTAAATAACTGACGGTATTTAATGCGTTAAGTCAAAGAACAGTATGCCATTTCACATATCTTTTAGTATCTCAAAGTGGTTTTGAGCTTCGACTTTTATTTTGAAAACAGAACACGGAAGTTAACCGGAAGCTTTATTTTGGTACCCGGAAGTGCAGTGCTTGTGATTGTAGGCGATGTGCGCGTGCATCCACCGTCAACTGACAGCCAACCGCACTAACTGCCGTCACAACAGAGTGCGCTACCTCCCTGACAGCTAGCTGGAAGCCCCCCCTTAGCCGAGGCTCTGCCGTGGGACCGCGGCGGGTTATGTTTCTCGGAGCCGGAGCGGCTGACGGAGGTTTGCGCATTACCGACTCATGGCGGCCGAAGTTCAGTCGCAGCCGCAGGCTCGCAAGCCGTGTCTGCTGAGCAAAATCGAGGCTTTCCAAGACGTTGTGAGCGCGGCGGTTATCATTCCCAAAGAGGACGGCGTTATTAGCGTGTCTGAGGACAGGTAAGCAGCACGATGGTTCATAACCACACAACCCCCATAATAGTACGAATAACAAACAATACAAAATTCCAGTTTTTGTCTTGGCGTCTGAATGAGGTGTTTGAAAAACGCATACACACTCCCAAACACATTTGCACTAAAGTGTCAGCTGACACAGTCACACCATTTCATGCTAGTTAACGACGGCAATTAAGCCGCTTTGGTTTGTTTAATTTAATCACTGACCAAGAAAGTCAATAAAAGCCAGTTTAAAGATGTAGCTGTCTACAATAACACTGACTGTAGCTGTACGTTAGCTAGCTTTATCCACCATTAATGCAGCTATTCAGACAAAATAACAAGATCTCCTCTGTGCACTTTATGGGTTAATGGCGTCTTAAACGTATTATAGCACCATGAGTAGTATATTATACGTAGAGTAACCCCTCAGGTATTAGAAGTCCTGCAGTTTCTCTCCTCTCTAGTCTACCGGTGTTACACTTGCCTGGGGCTGTGTGTGGGTGTCTTCTTTCTATTGGCATCTGTGACTGTGTGGCTGTGTGTGCAAAGGTTGTATACTCTGCAGTGCTTGGGCAACCCCATGTCATGCATCTAGTTTTACTTGCATTTAATCATTTTTTTTTTTTTTAAAGGTTCTTTTGATCCAGGAACATTTAATTCCTGAATGGTGGTTCCCTGGAAAAGTTGAGCGGTCAAAGCCCTCATGAAACGGGACTAGGACTGAGCAAATATTAGTATATCTGCTGATCTGCAAGTGTCATTAAGGCTTGTGTGGCTATGTTCATTATAATTTAAGAGATTTGAGTGTGATCAGCCACAAGATTAAAACCACAGACAACATTCGCCGTCTTGTGACAATACAGTGTTCTGCTGGGAAACTTTTAGACCTGGCATTCATTCATTCATTCATGTGGATGTTACTTAGACATGTAGCACCCACCTAGACCAGACCAGACACCCCCACCCCACAGCAGGATGCAGCCTGACACATACAAAAACAGTTTAGGAACAACTCAAAAAAAACAAGATTTTGACCTGGCCTCCAAATTCACTAGATCCCAAACTGATCAAGTATCTATGGGATTGCCCCCCCACTAACATCATCCTGTTGCCAGGACACCCTCAGAAGACCCATGTTCGTTCTCTGATGAGTCACAACTGTCTTGGAGAGACTTACAAGAATATTAGGAAGGTGGTCATAATGTTACGTCTGATCGGTATGCAGTCAGATCACATCCCAGAGGTGACTGGGATTTGACATACACTGCTGAGCCAAAACATTAGGAGCACTCACAGATCAAGTGACTAACAGAGATCATCTCGTAACAATGGCTCCAGTCAGGGTCTGGGGTGTGTTAGACTTGCAGCAAAGTGCAGCAGAGTTGATTGGACGGTGCTTTACTGTACAAGTGGACATTGATCCAGAACATGCTGCAGAGGCAACCCACAACTTCTTGATCTAAATTTGACCGAGAATGCGTTTCACTTCCTGTAAATAAAATTAAACGCATGAACAAACAAAAACTGTAGGCGGAAAGTGAACATTTTATTTGTGATAATGATAATTTGTTGAAAAAGTGTTTGACACATCCGTTGAATTAAAGCTGCACGTCTACACAATTGCACCTCGTCTCATTTCAGATCTATTGTACGGTGCCATAAATATGTCCAATTATCTCGATTTGCAATGGGTGGTCGTAATGTGTTAGCTCATCAGTGTATGTATGAATCCTTTTGGCATGACGCCTCACGTGGAAGTAGCTGGCACTGCCAAACCTTTTATGGAACTGGCAGTGGGAGCTCCTGCACTCCTTCCCCATCAACAGAGAGCAAGCTGACACCCTCTTCAGTCACATTTTTTTCCCCATTTCAACAGAAATGCTGACGTCCGACAAACTGGAATTCATTTCCCACAGCTTGTTACTCACAGTCCTGAGTGACTGGGGAATAGTATACATCAAGAATTTACCTCACCTCGGATGCAGCGAAGGATAAAATGTTTTGTTTTCCCCCCCCAACAGGACGATCCGGGTATGGCTGAAGAGAGACAGCGGTCAATACTGGCCCAGTGTCTACCACACAATGCCGAGTAAGTGTTTTTTGCTTTCTTTTTGCACACTACTATTGTGTCCTGATGACAAGAAAGTCATCCTGATAACGTGAACTTCTCAGAACAGGCCTCTCGCCCATTCCTGTTTTTGTGCGCTCTTCCCCTGTGCGAGCGTCTCATAATGAATCACACAGATTCCTCTTCTCAGACTGATATGAAACAGTTGACATGCTCCCGAGTGTCCCGCAGGATCAGCCACTCCACTCTCCTCCGTACTGCAGTGCTGCACGTGTCACGGTTTGTCCTAGCTTCCTTCCAGTTGTGCAGCTGAAGGAAATCCCATTCTACAATCAGCAAGATCTGATGCTAACAATAGATGCACCACAAGAGTCTGCACACGTTAAACGTTTTAGCTTACTGGTACTCAATGACTATCCACAAACTGTTTCTCCTGCACTTTTTTTTTCTTGTCTCGTAGCACTCTCTGGAAAAGTTTAAATGAGGTCAAACTGTGATGACTTTATTCTCACGTTTATGAATTTTTTTTTTTGTGTGTGTGTTCCCGTCCCCAGCGAACACATCCAGGAAATTGCACAAGCGCACCATTATCTAAAATAGTTCAACGGTCTAAATAAACGTTCAAATTATCTGCAGCGCATTAATTCTGGAGAGAGTTTCCTCAAAGTTAAAGAGTAAAACTTCCGCTGACGTTTGGCATTTATATCTTTAAACGTTAAAGTTGCACAGAGAAAAGGAAATCGAACGTTTCTAAGATAATAAATTCTAAAAATGCTAATAATAAAAGTGTCCACAGGCGTCTCTGTTGGAGAGCTGTAAACGGACTCTTGGTCTGTCTTGTTTAGCTCAGAGCGTTAAAGCGTTGCAGAGTAACGTTAATTCTCAGAACACAATAAAAGTGATTCCTGTGCAGCACCACCCCGCTGACTAGATAAAGATCTGGACTGCATAATTTATTAAGGTTTGTGGTGTAAATTGCATCAAACAGGAAACGCATATTTAGATCAAGCGATTAATCCAACCTTATAAAACACACGCTGCATTAAAATGATGATCATCTTCTTGTGCGTTTCAGCAGATTTTTGTTTTCTGTCTACGAGTTAATTGCAGAAGAAAAGTTTGAGGCATCCCACAAGTTTTGGTATTTTTCTTTGCCAGTGCAGGGATTAAAAATATGTCTGGAATGGCATCAACTTTTTTTGCCAGTATATTTTTCGGTATGGTTCAAATTAATTTACTCATTGTCATCATATCCCCTGAGATTAAGATTTCAGTCCCCTAAGACTATAAGACATATTTGAAAGCTTTGATGTCTTGTAAATTGACCTTCACATTAGTTTAACTGTCAAACAGCTGTCTCCATGTGTTAGGGAAAGTCTTTTATCAAGAGTCACTGGAGTCACAGTAGGTCCTGGCTTAGAGACGGTTACAGAGAGACAGCCTTCTTAGAAATCAGCTAGTTCTAATAAAGAAGCTGTAGACCGGCTGCATGAGAAACATTTCACATTATGTGTAAATGTACATGTAAATGAACGGGAAGTTAAACCTGCAAGCGTTAACAAAGTAATAACAACACACACACACATTAGTAGATTTTTAACTATTATTCTCTTGTGTCTGTCTCCGCAGCGTCGTGCTCCTGTATGTCCTTTAACCCGGAGACCAGGAGGCTGTCTGTGGGGATGGACACTGGAAGTATCTGTGTAAGTCCAACCACCAGTCCGGTTTCGCGTTTTAAAGACGAACGCTCTGCCCGTTTCTTTCCTTCCTCAGCTGAGCCTCTCGATCAGCTGACGGTTGTTTGCTTTTCAGTAAATCACCTGTCACATGTTGTTGTCAATACAGGATGTGGTTATTCACTAGAGGGGCAAGCTGCAAAAATACTTTCTGGATGTCTATAAATTTATTTGAATATTCATGCCTCCAGAGGATAGACCTTAAAGATTTAAGGGGCCTTTGTAACCTTCCTTTTGATGACAGCAGCATGTCAATACTTAAC
Source organism: Planiliza haematocheilus (assembly GCA_005024645.1). Lineage (NCBI taxonomy): Eukaryota > Metazoa > Chordata > Actinopteri > Mugiliformes > Mugilidae > Planiliza > Planiliza haematocheilus. Next base: position 785,842 of record SRSE01000170.1, on the reverse strand, counting down.
CATGATGAACACTTGTTTCTATGGCCAAATTACACATTTCCCCAAAGCATGAATCTCCAAGTTATTTAAAAATCTACTTGAGAGATCTACTTTTAAATTTAGGTTTCCCAGAGGATGCATCCTTTCATTTGTGTATGTCTAAATCTAAGGTAAGACATCCTCCAAGCTTTTGCTCCTGAGCTTTATAAACATCTCTGTCGTGTCCTCAACTCAAAATGTTAAAATATAAGACTGAATGAGATTCTTGCCCCACAGAGGGTCAACCCTCTTGACCCAAAGGCCTTTCTTTCATTCCTCAGCCGAGCTCTTAATCACTTAACAATTCTCTAAATCACCCTAAGGGTATAGGACGTCATCCCAATAAGCCATATTTCTTCGTATATGAAATTTGACCGTGACATGAAGCGCTTATTGTTTCTATTCAGAGAAAAATGCTCTGTGTTTACCTCACGTTAAGGCACCGGCTGCAGTTTACTGTCTGGAGGATGATCCCTAAGGCTTCTAGTGACCCTTTAAGATTCAAGTACCACACAGAAAACATCGTAAAACATTCACGCTCCCCAGAGGATGAATCCTATTAATTGTGCACGCTTCATAATCCTTCCTGCAGTGCATACCTCAAGTAAAAATGTTAGAATATAAGACTCATTAGTGACTGAGAGGATTCTTGCTCCATAGAGGGTGAACCTTTGTGACCTGAAGCCCAGTTTACTTTTCCACACATCTCTATTTAAATAAATGCCCACTGTGTTGTAATGAACGTTGCAGCCTCCTGTGAGACTTGAGAGTGGTGGTCTTATTTGCTATGAGTCAAACGTCAAACAGCTCTGACACAAAGCAGCGCAGACCGGTCTATTCTAAGATGCAGCATTTTTTTTAACCGCCAAGCTTTTGATTTGTTGGTCGAGCAGTTCAGTGGGAGTCGTTTATTTTGGAACAAGGCGGCCCGACACAAAAATCAGTCAGCGACAGGACATTTTCTAGGATTTTTCCTCTCAGGAAAACCTCAAACCTCGTTGTTTCCACGGGCGTTTTATTAAGCGTGGTGGTTTCCTCCAACGAAGAGGCCTGCAGAGTTTTGACTTGAGTCGTTTGCTTTTACTTTTTTTTTTTAAATATCTGTCACAGGAAGGAGACCGTTTGAAAGCCTCGCAGCACCGCACGCTCCTAACCGACGTCAAAACATAACACATCGTCTTAGATGTTTCACTTGAGAAAAACCACGTTCATGTGCGAACCTCAGCCCTCAGTTTCAGCCTGAGTCAGTTCAAACTCTGACCTCCACTTCCTGTCTTCTAGGAGTTCATCCTGTCGGAGGACTACAACAAGATGACCCCGGCGCGCACCTACCAGGGTGAGACAGGAAGCGTGCATGTGAGACGGTTAGCGGCATGCATTACTGGAAGGCCACCTTAAAAAAATAAAAAATAAATTAAAAAAAGGATGAAATGTAACATAGAAAGGGATAAATCTCCTTTAATCTCAGGAACAGTGGCGCAACAAGAATGTCTTTATGTTAACCGTGGAAGCTTATTGACATTTAGTTGGGAAATATTTGTTGAGAAAGCAAAATGCTCGGTGGACTTACTTTTCACAAGGCAGAAAAGGAAAACTGATTTTTATCTAGCTCTTGTTTTTTTCTTCAGTGTAGCAGGAGAGCTGAGTAGGATGCATTGAGTTTACGTTCTAGATATGACAATATACTTGAATGAGGTAAATGGTGCTACACAGTGTTTGAAAATATATATTAGTACAGAAAAATGAATAAGAATGCTATTGATCTAAAAGCTTTGTGTGTGAGCTCTTAAAGTTCATAAATGTGGTTTGAAGACGTCTGACTTTGGTGACTCCATGTGGTGAGATAAGGTGTTAGAAGAATAACGTAAGATATGCTTTTATTTCCTTACAAAGAGACCAACATATTATTATTTTTTTTTTACAGAAAAGAAACGTAAACGTACAGCAATTGCTCCTTTTTGTATCATACACCCATCAGCCACAACATTATGACCACTGACAGGAGAAGTGAATAACTTCAACCAGCTTGTGACAATTCAATGTTCTGCTGGGGAACTTTTAGACACTCCTTGATGGCAGCAGCCATCCCCAACAGGATGCAGACACAAAAACACTTTTTGCACTAGGAAGAACTAAAAAAAACATGAAGAACATCACAAGGTGTTGACCTGGCCTCCAAATTCACTAGATCCCAAACTGATCAAGTATCTGTGGGATGATCCCCCCCCCCCCCCCACTAACAACATCCTGTTGCGAGATGCCATGACTCTCTGATGAGTCACAACAGTTTTGGAGAAACAAGGGGGACCTACACAATATTAGGTCATTATGTTTTGCCTGATTGGTGTGTATATACTGTATTTACTTTTTAAAAGGTCAGTAAAATATAAACTTGCTAGCTGTGACAACCCAACTTAAAGTATGTGGTCGGCCTGTTCCCGTGTTGTTTTGGAGGCCTTACCGTTAACGTTATATTTTAAGATTCAGCAGTTCTCGGCACCGTTTTATTTATTATTTCCCAGACAGAATCTTAAAGTCAGCAGTGTGTTACTTAAGTCCTCGAAAACTGTGCAGCCTGAAGAATGCTTGCTCTCCTCATTCCTCTGTGTCGAGTACAGCTCACTCAGAAACAGTTGGAGTGGAGCAGCACTGATTGGTCTCTACTCATTTCCTCTACAAGCGACTGGACTTTATTTGGAAAATGAACGCAGAGTGATATTTGACCTATCAGGAAGTTTTTTTTTATTTTTTTTATCGCATGTAAATACAGCCCTCGCATCGAACGTGTCACATGTAGCTGTATGTAAAGTGTTCTAAAAGTGTCAAACAGCAGCTTCCTCTTTCTCTTGATCAGTTAAAGAAGGTCAGTAGTGCTTGACTGTTGCATTAAATGGTGGCAACACCTTTCCCCTTCCAAGATAAGATCTTAAAATAGGTGTTTCTGCCTCAAAAATGTTCTTTTCAGGATTTGTGATGGGGTCCTGCTCTATATTCATGTGTGTTTTTGCGCAGCACACCAGGGCCGAGTGACAGTGGTGCTGTTTGTGTTGGAGATGGAGTGGCTTCTGAGCACGGGCCAGGACAAAAACTTCACCTGGCACTGTTCGGAGAGCGGCCAGCAGCTGGGGACGTACCGCACCGCAGCCTGGGTTTCAGGACTACAGTATCCTTTCATGCCCCCCATCCCTCACCCCCCTGCCTCCTCTCTCCCCTCTGCTGCTCTGTCTGCTGTCTGGACGTGCAGGCTACTTGGCCGTTAGAGTGCGCTCAGCGAACTTGACAGCAGAGCTCCTTGTTAAATGGAGTGGAGTGGCAGAACCAAGCAGGAAGTTACAAACCATCTTTGGCACTTGAGGAAAAAAAAAAAATCTCCCGTCTTTTTATTATGACAACGCAAAGTCTATTTTAAGCCCGTAGCAACATACAGACGGGGCAACTGAGGTTATCCTGCAGTTAGTTTCTACTAATGGGAGCAGGCTAACAATAGGCATCAGTCATGCTGTCGTCAAGGAAACGGTCTGAGTAGGTTTCTGTAATGGCCAGATGAAAGGCTGCGAGTGCTCAACGGCAACACTGATCCATACCAATGAGCCTGCCATGAGGTCATCAGACTGCTGCAGCCCAGCTAGGCCCGACGTGCTAAGCTAGCTTGGTTAGCCTGAGTGACTGTAGATGTGATAATAGGGGCTCTTTCTTGTGCTAGCTCTGAATGGCTCGTATGAAAGGAGCAACGCTTGCTAAAAGGCTGAATTTTAAAGGTTTTAAAAAGTGCAAAACCTACTTTTAGAGCTTCCAATCAGGTGTTTCAAAGCTGTTTGTTTGAGTTAATGTTTGATTTTTGAATTTGAATTTACTGCGTGACAAGTAATTTACTTGTTGTGGTGTTGATTATGTTGGTTTAAGGACCTTTTTATTTCCCCCCTTTCTTGTGTAATCAACATTTTATTGAACTTTTAAACAAACAAATAATACAAGCAGAGGGTGATACCTCAATCAAGGAGGCGTCAAGGCCAACAAATTTTACTCCCTAAAAAACAAAAAACATATAAAACAAAAAGGAAAAACAACACATAAGCCACCACACTGATACTTCTTAATTGATAAGCGCCATAAACATATACAGCACTGCATTATCAAGGCAACCATTAACTTACACATGACAGCCAGTCAGTAAAAGGGCTCCAAGTAAACATATATTGATCCAGTTTGTCCAGTAGAGAGTATGTCACCCTCTCGTAAACAGCTAGCTGTACCATTGTTGTGGTCTATTCTTCATAAGGAGGTGGGTATTTTCTCCTCCAGTGTCTTAGCTGTGTCCGTTTAGCTGTTGTCAGAGCTAAAATAATGATTCTTTATAATCATAATAATATGAAAAATCACTGTCCTGAAGTTCAGGAATAAACCTATTACCTATTTCTTTGTACATTATATTAATGTTATTTAAACATGACTTTCAATCTTCTGAAGATATGTTTATGGCCAAATCTCCTGCCCAAATTTTTCCCCTTTCTATGGTTGATTGGTTGAACATTAGGACTAGGAAAGCTCAGACGAACCACAGGCCCTGTTCAGACCTGGTGTTAACATGCGTCCTGAGTAATCGAACCAAAATGATTCGGCTTTTAATGCGTCTTCACACACGTTCTCGAGCCCAGAAACATCATTTTGGTCCTAGTAGATCACTGAAAGAGCTGCTGTCTATAAAGAATTGATTGCTGTTTTGCATGTGTGCGTGTTTCGTTTAAGCGCCAGGTCTGATCTAGAGCTTTGTGTGTGTCTACACTTGTAAATAGCCTCATCTGTGCTCACCGGCAGTGAGAGGAAATGTGTAACCTCAGGCTTTTAGAGAGAGATCGAAAATTGAAAACTCAAATTGCAGTTTTTTAGATTTGTGTTCTCTTCCAGGAGGAAATAGAAAATCAACTCTTTGTTTGCACGGTTGTTGTCTTTCCCTTGCGTCGCAGTGATTTAGTTACGTAGTGACTTAACCAGGTCAAAGGAAGGGCTCTGAGTGAAGCCAGAGAAACAGCTGAGAGTCATCCACTGACACGCTGTCTCTTCAAATCTTACATTCACACGCTGTTACATCCATTCACTTGTGTTTTATTCATTTTTTTTTTTTCTGAGCAGTAAAAATGTGTCAGCTGTTTCCGTGAAATGTTGAGTAACAGAGTCTTGAGTGAATGTGTCAGCAGTGCTCCAGCAGGGAATGCAGGTTTCTTCTTCTTCTTCGTTGGTCTTAACGTTAACTCAGATTCGACGTGGAGACCAGACACGCCTTCGTAGGGGACCAGTCGGGTCAGGTGACCATCCTGAAGCTGGAGCAGGACAACTGCAGCCTGGTCACCACCTTCAAAGGACACACTGGTTTGTTACCATTTATTTTTTTTGGCAAAACTAAACATTTTAAGTTGCCAGAGCTTGATTTGTGCATTTTCAGATTATTTCAGGGCATTTTCAGACACAAAAATATTCTTTAAATCAGTAAGAAAATGTATTCATATACAGTAGCTATACATTCTTGCAGCCACTGTCTGTGCTGCAGCCTTGTTGGCAGTGACTTTTGCTCATTTATTCTGATGCCGCGGTACAAATATAATAGTTTAGTTACTCAAATTGCCTTCCAGCTTCGTTTCAGATCATAGTTTGCTTCCTGTTCTGCTTTCAAACGCTCACGACTCTTGAATACATATTAGTTTGTGAGAAGGAACAAGCATCTTCTCCCCTGTTTGCCTCGTTCATGGGCTGATTGTTCCTCCTGCTGATAATAGAGCAAGAAGCTGTAACTGTACCACAAAACATTTTTTATTTTTTTGTTTCTGTAAATCTGTCGCCTTGGCTTTACAAACTGTATTAAATGTGGTTTCTAAAAATAAGAAAACCCATTATTTAACCCCCCATCAGCTGGTTAACAGCTTCATGTTATATATATGCTATACTATTTCTTTTCTTTATAGAGGAATCTCACATAAACCACTAGACTTCAAACAGTAGCAGCATTAAATTCTCATAGTAGCTGGCTCTGATTTATCTCTTTTGTTCTTTTTAGGAACATCTTAGACAGCTGTAACTGTGCAATCAGCTTCAACAAATGAGGCAACTTGTCTTATTAGATTAGTTTTAAAGGATAAAAAAAACCCAAAACATCCAAACCAGTTTAAAGGTGAATTCAGAGTCACCAGCAACAACCTTGAATCAGTGAATGGATTTTTATCACATCCAATCTGTTATTACCAAATACAAGAAAAGAAATAAAGATGCAAACAGACTCCGAAGAGATAGCCGACGGATAAAGTACAGGTTTTAAACTAAACGAATCAAGCCTGCGTGATCGCTCCGGGCACAGCAACACTGATCCTAAATTAATCATCATGATCAGCAGTTCATAAATAATTTGAGTCACTGTCAGAGCTGTGAAGATTTCCTGCATCACCGTGCGCTCGTTGCTTGACCTTTACCAGCAGCGTGACTTGCTGCTAATGTGTTTCATTAACATATTTGCCCCACCCCTCCACCCCGTGTTCTTCTTTCCTTCAGGTAATGTGACGGCGCTGTGCTGGGACCCGGTCCAGAGGGTGCTGTTCTCCGGCAGCTCAGACCACTCCATAATCATGTGGGACATCGGGGGTCGTAAGGGCACCGCTATCGAACTGCAAGGACACAAGTAAGAATCACAGCAAGTATTAAGCACATGCATTTCAATTATCATCTCTTTTTTTTTCTTCTTTTCTTTTTGACGGATTGTAATTAGCTTTCTGTTATGTTTTATTATCCCAAATGCAAACCAAATTGCCCCCGATGGGATTTTAAAGTCGACATCTGCCGATCTATTGCCTCTTTTAAGCCGGTGACTCGTGTCATTAAATAGTCCCCAGATAAATTATTCGTCTGTAAAACTCAAGCTCAAGTGCAAATTAAATGAGCTGATGGATCAGTTACTATAACGGCTGCATCAGTGCAAGCTTAAATAAACAGAGACAACCTTTAAACGTGTACGCAAGCTGCAGTTTTAGCACTTTTTCAATGCACAAAAGTTTAAATTGACTACAAATGACGATTCCTTTGTGTATAAAAATGTCTAGCTTGATTTTAAAAACCATCAAATCTCTTGCTTTTCAACCGTGGGTATCCATCTAAAGACATAATATACTCTGCAGCAGCTAAGATGAGTTTGAAACTGTAAATCTCTTTATTTCTACCCTGCTCGGATGCACTCTACACTCAAACCCAGGGGATCCCAAACTCTTTCCTCCTTCAGTTGATGCTTCACAGCACCCAGAGCTCGAAACCCCAGAGCAAGCACTAAGGTGATGTCGGCAAAGAAAACCTTAACAAAAAAAAAAAGTCAGTTTATCTTTATCCAGTTTGCACACGATAGCATTGAGATGATCTTTGCATTACACGGTGTTTGATTCAGTGTTTTGATCTGAATGACACAGCAACTCTTCAGATAAAGACTATTTAGAAAGTCTATTTTTACTGATGAGTCAACAGCACCTTTATGTTTCTCAGAGATGTGGTTTCATTTATACAATAGTGATGCTCTGGCTGCAGGAAGAACTAGGAAGCTGTCAGCTGACCCCTGTGAAACAGAAACAGAGTCTGGTTAAAGGGTCACAGAGGAGTGGCCTGTATGTTTCCTGTATGTGCTGCTGTGTATATGCAGTACATACAGCTGATTATTGGGCTTTATTGTCTAATCTTCCTTCAAATGCAAAATAAATGCCTGTTTTCAAACTACATTCATAGATTACATTTTTATACTATATATACTCCCCTTAGCAGCACCACCTCTCTTTTTTGTTATATAGTTAATTTACAGGTGTATATTTGAACGCTTCACTTCAACATTATCTCCCTAAACAAATGGAAAATGTAAGAACAGATTTTTTTATTTTTTTATTTAAATACAGGCAATTTATGATTATCATGATATGATGATGATAATAATACATTTATTTATATAGCACCTTTATAAACACTGTTTACAAAGTGCTTTAACAATCCAGCACGGATAAAATACTCAGGCAAAATAAGAAAAACCAACAAAATTTAGAAGACAATAAAAAGCAATTTAAAAATTTACATAAACAACCACATAACAAAAATAAAATAAATAAAACACAGTGAAATAGAATGACTTAATAAAGTTAAAAGTTAAAAAGAAAGATAAGAAGATAAAGCTCACATAAAAGCCAGTCTATAAAAATGAGTTTTAAGAAGTGATTCACTGATTGTGCGAGCCTTATGTCCTCATTCAGGGCGTTCCAAAAGTCGAGGGGCCGTAATAGCAAACGCTTGGTCACCTTTAGTTTTGAGCCTCAACCTTGGAACAGCCAGAAGGGAACCACCTGAGGACCTAAGGCTGCAGGCTGGCTCTTAAGGAGTCAATATATCTGATACGTAACTTGGAGCCAGCTCATGATGTGCTTTAAAAGTGATCAGTAAAATCTTAAAATTAATTCTAAAACGATCAGGGAGCCAGTGAAGAGAAGCTAAAATCAGTGTGATGTGCTGTCGTCTGTTAAAACCATTTCCACAAGTTTTTACTACAGGTGGAATGAATGAAAAACATCTGCATATTTAATCTTTAGTTTAATGTGATGGACGTCTGAAATGATTAGTCGGGTGATCGATAAGCAGAAAAATAATCGACTTAAAGATTTTCTACATTTCCTCTTATTTAATATTTTGGCTGCTGGTCAAACAGCAATTTAAAGACTTGTGGCCCTGATGTTATTCAGACTGTAGCTTTGTTGAAAATTAGGAAAAGAAGGAATTTTACGTATAATATTAATAATCACAAATGGTCGATTTTGTCTGTCTTAATAAAAAATAAAGTTGCAACACAGCTGTTTAGGCATCTGCGTTAATTTGACACTTAACTGCGACAGAACATATGCAGACGTGCATCTCCGAGACCTGTGATTGGTCCGCTTGGTAGTAGCGTGTTTCCGCCGTTTCTCCATCTCCGCCAATTTTTGAATTGATTGCTTTGGATCAACAAAGATGGAACACATCGAGGCGACTGACAGAGATACAAAGTTTGACTCGTCTTCAAAAGCTTCAGTCATCAGTGTTGGAAGTGAAGCAGGAAGTAGAAACACACAGCGCTGACTATTTTTACAGAGTGAGCCAGACTACAGAGCGCACAGTTATAAATGTCACGCACCGGTGTAGGCTACCTGCGTCCTAAGTTACGCCGTCTATGTCTCGCTGTACTCTAAATGAGCCTTTAGTTTCACAGAGCTGATGCTTTATGAAACCAACCACACATTTTTAATTGCACCCCTTTCTTCCCCTCCTGCCTAATACCTGACTGTGTCTCCACAGTGAGAAGGTCCAGGGCTTGTGCTACGCGTCACACACCCGTCAGCTCATCTCCTGCAGCTCAGATGGAGGCATCGTCATCTGGAACATGGACGTAACACGACAAGAGGTGAGAGAGAGAAAGAAAGCAGAGGAGGCAGCGGAGCGATGGTTGAGTGGTGGAGTGTGAAGTAAACATAAATGTGTTCAAGCTTGTTCTGTGAATATATCACGTATGCTGTGGTAAAGAAAAGCTGATGTTTGCTCTTCTAGGGTAGAGATTTGGGGAAAGGTCGCCTGATTAGCAGAGTTTTCTTTGATTTTCTGTCTCACACACACACACACACACACTCAGAGTCTTCAGCTTCTCCCTCTACGCTCGGCTGGTCTCCACACAGTCGGTTAGGACTTAATTGCCTCTTTATATAATCAGACTCACTTTCAGTCAGCCTCAGTGTCAGACCCCTTTAACTGGCTCCAAATTCTCATTTTAGTTCGTATCCAGGAATGATGGATCACGGCGAGCTTTAAAATAACAACAGCAGTTTGCCGTTTTTCTTCAGATAATCACTCATTACATTACGCCGCGCAGAATAAACCTGCTACCCCGCGGGGCGGCTGGACTCTGGATTTGACTGTTTCTGATTTAGGCCTCGTCCACACGTACCAGAACGATCTTTTCCTCCTACGTTCCCATCGTTTCAAGAATATCTGCGTCCACACGGATCCGTCTCACCACGCTACTTTATATTCTGGGCCTATAGGTGGTGCTGTTTCGGTTTCAGAAATTCACCAGAAACAGAGAGGAAGAGGCGGAGCATGCGCATGAAGCTTGAGCGCTGTTCAAATCGGCTTAAGAAGAAACCAAACTCAAGGAGAAATTATATTTAGCCCTAGTAACCATAATAGGCTCAATATCTTCTCCAGCAGGAACACGAGCATGTAGTCCACCATTATTGTTGATGTTGTTATGAGACATCTTGCGGGATATAAGAGGTGGAAGGCTGCTCGAGGGGTGTGGCAATGTGATGACATCATCGTATGCTTTTTTTCGCCGTCCACGTGAAAACTCAAGTGCTGTGTTTGCAAACCTTTTCACCCTGGGACCAGGTTTCAGAAAAGTGCGTTTTAGGTCAATGTGTTACAGGATTCGTGTGGACGGTCGGCCAAAACGATGCAAAACACCTGCGTTTACACCAAAAAGCGTCTCCGTGTGGACAGCATAGACATATATACATAGAAGCCTCATTGAGCGCTGTCGTCTACTGGAGCGGTGTGCCTACTGGGCGGCCATCTTGGAACAGAGTCACTCGCTCCTACAGTGCATTACATCTATGGAGGAATGGTGTTTCTACACAATAAAAGTCATCATAAATCACTCAGTTGAAGTCTGGCATCTTTTCTTTACAATCCTCTGTCAGAAGCTGGTCTGCTGATAAAAAGTAAAGATTGGATTTGGGTAATAAAACCATATTTTTTATCATAGCTACATGTGTGACGTTTTTAACAAATCAATACGTTTGGAAATCGTTTGGAAAAATTCTACTTCTAGATTGAGGAGTACCTCTTTCCTTCGTAGGTTCATGCACCGCTGCCTCTGCTAGCCCTGTACCAAGATGGTGGCGCTTAAGGCACGTCCCTCCACAGTCGATGTGGCGTCTATGTATATATGTTTATGGTGGACAGGCCCTTACTGTGAACCAATCAGCGTCTTTTGAGGAATTGAATACTCCTAAAAGTTCCTTTTATGTGCAAATTTCTACCAACGTGTACACGTACTTGCATTCTTCATACTTTATTGAATCCCCCACAATGAAAACATCACATATTGGTTCATTTAAAATGTTTTAACGAATATTTTTTTGGTGTGTGTTTCATAATTTTTATTGCTGTGTGTGTTCACAGACCCCAGAATGGCTGGACAGTGACTCCTGTCAGAAGTGCGAGCAGCCTTTCTTCTGGAACTTCAAACAGATGTGGGACAGTAAGAAGATCGGCCTCCGACAGGTTACTAATGCCCTTCCATTCATATTAAGTTTTAGTGAGATAATAACGGCACAGCCTAAGCGGATCCACCCATGTGTAGCTCCAACACGCCCGATTTAAACAGCTTCCCAGCAAATAACGTTCATAACTCTTCACTTCTGTCGCGCTAATGGTGAGCAAACATCCCGTGGCTGTTTTATTGCCTCATTCTCTGAAAACCGTTTTATGTTGTGGTTACTCATTTCAAGTATGAGTGTGTGTGTGTGTGCGGGGATCACAGTTCATGGAAACACTAATAGACATTTTGTGACCGTGCAGCAATCTTTTGAAATATTGCAAGAGCCAAACAAAACAAACAGTAATATTGGTGCAACAAAGATTTTTTTAAAAGGCCGCTGTTAGTGAAGGCCAGCTATGTGGCACTGCATGCAGCTCATTTTATCATAGAAAGGTTTCATCCCTTTCCTTCCTTCAGCCCACATTCCCCTTTGTCCTCCAAGTGGGCGTCTTTGAAAACATCAAATCTGGATGTTTTGTCCGTGGGTTCACCTTCAGCCAATCGGAAACTGCCAAACGAATAATAATACTCTTGGACTTTCCCCTTCAGACTTACAGAATATACTTATACCAGAGTCCAAAGTGAATTTGGTTATTTATTTTCCTAAAAAAACAAATTTACTTTGAATCAGTCAGTCGGTCACGCTGCGTAAGCTCAGATCAGGAGAAAAACAATCAGCTCAAATGTAAACACTATACAGCAGGACAGTCAATAAAACTAGATTTAAATAAGAGAAACATCCAGCTGAGAAATTAAGAAATAACTCACAAATATTTAATAATAAAAAGTTCCTTTCACAGCTATAAAACTGTCCAGGACTTCATAACCAACACTCTAGACTCACTCTTGACTTGTAAAACAATGATTTTGATCCGCACTTAAGCTACTTTTATTTTAAAAACCGCTTCGACTACTGAGCATTGAGGCTGCTGCTGCTACTGACGACTGCCACGTTCAAGTCCTCCTGTATTTCTCAGCACCACTGCAGGAAGTGCGGCCAGGCGGTGTGCGGCAAGTGTTCGTCCAAACGCTCCACGATCCCCCTCATGGGCTTCGAGTTCGAGGTGCGTGTGTGCGACAGCTGCCACGAGTCCATCACCGACGAGGAGTGAGTAACAATCGTCCTCTGTTGCCGTCGTATACTGACCCTTTGTGCTCCGCGCTCACGCACGCTAAACTCACCGGCGTGCCCCCTGTCCCTGTCTTCCAGCCGAGCGCCCACGGCCACCTTCCACGACAGCAAGCACAGCATTGTTTACATGCACTACGAGCCCACCACTGGAAACCTGCTCACCTCTGGCACCGACAAGGTCATCAAGGTCTGGATGGCAGCAAGTGGCGTCTGTTGTATTTATGAGTCTCAGATAAAGCATCCAAACACAAACATTTAGTGGGTTGACAACGCAGCAGAGGGGTTTACTCTTAGATGTTTTTAAATCTGCTTATGTCTTTTATTTTGTATTGTTAAGGCTGAATTATCCTGCTACTTTAGACCATAGACTGTATAAACATGGACAGCGAAACTGCTCATTTAAAGTGAAGCCAAAGCAAGTAGAGCTCCCCCTGGTGGCTGGATGCAGTATAGGTCATAAGCTCCACCCCCTCCATGTTAGTGGATGGGACTTGGGCCGAACTAAAACATTAAAATACACATCAAATATTTTTTTTAAGGTATGGTTTCTGTCATTTTAGGTAGTTAAATAACATTGATGTATGTTAAAGTGTACATGTCAAGTTTTAGTTTAGTTATTTAATGCTTAAACGAAAACGCAAAGGAGTCTCCTGGAGATCCACTCTCTCTGAACTGAGCAGACTCTGGCTCCAAAGTCATAAAATGGCACCGCCCAATATTTCCGGGGCTAATGCAAGAAAATGGGGACGCATTGTCCATGTTTATATAGAGTCTATGGTGCAGCCCAATTGTCCCACTATGTGAATTAATTTCACATATGGTTTGTAATATTTAAATCCCTGCCAAGTCTTATAAAATAATACCCGAGTATTAGGAATTCGGGCCCTTGTACAAGATAGCCAGCCTTAAAAATCTCACAAAATCATGTGGAAAGACTTGATACTAGTATAGATGATTAAGTTTACACTAATTCTCAATGGTAATTTTCATCTAACCGAGCTTCAGTGTGGGCACAGCTGCTGGAAATGTGTGTCTGTCTCGGTTTTATTTTTCTGTTTATTAAGTTCAGTTAAATAAAATCTTCTTAATTTATGTTTTCAGGAAATTTGACTCCTGACAGCAGGCGGAGCAACTTTTTTCATGCTTAAAAAAATACTATCCAGCTTGTCTTAGGCCATGTAAACACAAATCTCTGATCAGAATAATTGCAAACTTAGTCATCAACTGCATGTAGCATAATTTTTGGTTTATTGTTGTTTTTTTATTAGGAATTTTATTTAAATTGCATGGAGTGACACTTGTAATCAGCTGTTGTTTCTAAACACATTGACGGTTAATGTTTTAGCTGTTTTGGTTTCACCTAAAGACTTTTGGGTTGGGTTTCAGCTCCAGCAGACGTGATAAACTCACTCCAGCAGAGAAGTAAAGCTGGGCAAAGATAAAACAGCATATTCTATAACGTGTTCATACTTAAATAATCATTTATTAAAAGGCGTATAGGTTCAAATATTGCTTTAAATGTCCGATCTGTCAAATCCCTTTTATTAGCTTTAATTTCTACAGACACACTGTAACTCTGACGACTCCCCTTCTCATTTCAGAACGGTAGAGGAGTATCTCATGGAGAAGTATCTCATAGTCAAACAAAGTGTCTTATGTTTGTCTGCAGCTGTGGGACATGACTCCTGTGGTGTCCTGAGGTCTGCGGGCGGCCAGCGGTCGACAGGAATCTTCGGCAAACTGTGATGGTTTCGTGGCGGCAGTTGCACTTGGAAGAGCTAAAGCGTCTGTGTCATCTGGATAATATTTAACAGCGATTCAACAACAAGCGGTGGCCGTTGCACACTCACAGCGAGGACACTGCAGGCCAGTGAAGCCTGAGAACAGTGCAGGCCTTGGTCGGCACAATGCAACAGGGAGCTGCTGGTGTTTGCTTGAGTGTGTTGCTGGGGATCTCTCTGTGTGTATGTGTGTCTGTGCTGTGTGGGACGGGTTTGCGGTATTTGACTTTGTACGTAATTGACACACTTTATTTACTTAATTTTTCATGCATTCCTTGCCGATTTCACACTGGAAACTCACAACTCAAACTCCTCTTCGCTGTGGTCAGTGGGTGAAGTCAAACCCAAACTTCGCTTTTTTTTTTTTTTTAGACGTGAAGCACCTCAGTAAGCTGGATCTTAACAAGCCCCAAACATTTGTTTAGCTGCAGATTTTCCACAAGAAAGCGTTGTTTGCTCACTGTCAGATCAGATCTACGTCTAACCTAAGCTGCTGCTCGATGTTAGCGGCAGTGCAGACCTGCAGGCGTTTTATTTTATCCTCTGCAAGGAAAGAAAGTAAACTCTGACTCTTGCACACCTGCATACCTATTGTTTTATATTATACACTCACTTGCAAGTTCATTAGGTAAACTAGTGCAAGTGAATGCATTCTAACAGTGCTGCACTAACTACTAGTTTCAGGGATGTTTTTGGTATTTGTGAGCTACTGAATTTTCAGCACCACAACCTGCATCCTGCAAAAATATCATATAGTTAAATTACCACCATTCCTCCACTGTTTGAACATAAACTGAACATTATAAGTCATGAAAGGGGATTTAGTGCAGGACTGCTATGTTAAAATGCATTTATTTTCACTGTTGTACCTAACAAACTTGTAAGTGAGTCTAATATTACCAGTTTGCGAATTAATCTACTGATATTAACTACATAATGAGTCGTCTCTTGTAGGTGGTTTCATCTTGGTGGGTCCCTCCCATAGAGGATGTCTCTGTCCTCACCTGTAGATGGTGCTCTTGAGCCCGTGTTTAGTCCAGCTGCTGCTGCGGCTCTGTTGGCCGATCCTGGTTTCAGGTGCTTCACATCACTCACACTGTGTGTTCTTGTTCTCATGTCCAAGAGACAAAAGATCATCTGTTCTCTGTAACCCTTCTTGGCCGATCGGTGTCATCTGAGTGACACTGAGGAAACTGTTCATGCAATTCCCTGCGTGTAACCTAATTAAGCATCTGAACCCTTCACTGGAGTCTCTCTCTCTCTCTAAGGCTGCTCCATTTTACATCAGCCAACCAAAGAGTTAGCCTTCCAAGACAAAACAGGGAAGCATTTTAAATTTAGTCTAGAATTTGATATAATTTTGAAACCGGCCTCCAAAACCTGGCAAGAGTGGCATCATCATGTTTACTCCGCAAGATGTTGATGGACCGAGGTATTACAGAGAACTGGAGATCATGGAAAACCTCTTCACCTCTTCGGGTTGCTCCCAAAGCTCCAAAATATGTCAGGCTAAAATTTGCGGAATAGGATGCAGCTACAGGAACATCTTCTTTCCACTGTTCGATCATAAAAACCTCTGGATAAGATCATTTAAGCAGAAAATCTAAGTGTTCTTGTCATGGTAGTTTAAGTACACACAGTGTAAATCACCTATCATCAGTGATTTAACCAATCAGGCTGCTTCTTGATCTTAAAAAAAAAAAAAAAAGACAATATTTTGTACGTTTTTGTCAGCAGTGGAGCTGTTTTATGTGATTATTTATTATTCTGTAAATGTGGTTTAAATGTTTCTGATAATACATATCGTCAAGATAATCAGTGGCAGCAGATACTGGAACTGAGAGGATGCTAATATACGTGGTTTGATTTGTTGTCACTGTTACGTTTTTTTGTTTTTTTACTGTACGGTTAATGCACTGGAATCAAGAAGGACAAAATATAAATCACTGCTGTTAAGAGGAAATATGACATTTTGCGATCACGTTTGAACCCTTAAACGATCAGATGGTTTCGTTTTAATGCTCAAATTGTTTAAACATCTAAGATTTATTTCTTTGAAAATAACGTTAAGTCTGCAGTTCCACAGCTACCCACAAAGGTACATTTCCAGCAGCCGTTCAATCACAAATGTGAGCCCCTTAAAGGTCCATAACCAAGTTTTTCTATCGTTTCAGCTCCGTTACTACAAATAATGACTGTCTTAATTTTTTTGCAGATCAAATTCAAATGCATGGCAAGCTAATTTATCGTCACTCTGTGCTGAAAATGTATGTAAAATGATGTCTGAGACTTTACTAAAGAACACCCAAAGATGAAACACAAACAGCTTGTCGATGCCTGAGAGTGCATAAACGTGATTTAAATGTGCAGATACAAAGACACCTGTGAGATTGTTGCCTTCAGAGTGAATAACCATCTGTGGCCAGTGGTCTAGTTTTCTGTAGCGAGGAAGAACACAAGGCGTTGTGTGTTTCAGTGTCTGTTTGTGTAACTTGCGTGTTTAAATGTCCTATTAAAAGAGGAGTGTTCACTCACTCTATCAGACTGGAGTCAAAATTGTGTTTTGTGGATTGCACTGCTGCTATTACCTTTCCATCATATTATAATTATTTTTTTTTGCATTGACCTCTGCAGTTGTGTAACATTGTGATTGACTGACACTCCCAGCTCTGAGCTCTCAAAGAAAGTAATTCTACAGCTAAGATTTAAAATAAACAGTTTTACGAGGAAAGAAGGAATATTTAATCTATAACTGATAAATGAATTTCAAAAAAAAAATAAAAAATACACACTCAAAATAATGTCAATTAACAAATCTATCAAGTCAAGTAAGCGATCACATAATATATATATTCACTAGGAGTTGTACCGACTAGTCGACTTTACTGCTGTGACGTGACACTTTAAGCATTAAGTCGACTAGTCGGTACAGTAGCCAATCACTTAAGACATGTGCGGAGCTCAGTTGGTCGTTGCAGCAAACTAGCAGCGGTTCATCAAGGGTGGAAATACTTCACGTACCGTCACGTGCAGAATATGTAAGTAAGTACTGAAATACAACAAATGTAGGCTACTACTGCCATACAGACTCGCCTGAAAAAGCTGATGCTAACGCTAGCAGAGTAACGGTCCAAATCGTCTCAACAGCAGTTAACGACCTCACCTGCGGTAACGGAGAGGAGGAGTCTGCACTTGGAACAATGTGAATTCCATTGTATAAAAGTTATTAGACCTTTAGCTACTACGAAAAGGCTTTGGATATTAACCGACCGCATTTTGTTTTTTGTTTTTTTAAATCCCAGCTACACTGTCTTTGTCGATTTATATAAGCTAACCGATAAGCTCGTGTTAATGTTTAGTAGACCGCTATATGTTTCCAGGTCAAGAATATATAGATGTAACTGTTGCAAGCGTCGCTCACTACTGCGTTTTTATGTGTTACGTCATCGACTAGTCGACTTCGACTCAACTTTCATGACGAAGTATGATGCATAAGTCGAAAATTTTGAAATCGTCCAACCCCTAGTATTCAGCCATGTCAAGTCAATGCTTATAGCACAACTGAGACACACCTACTCTGGAATCGTACATCTGAAGGCGAGGCTCAAGCTTTGTCCGTTTGCACAAGGATCGGGGGTGATCAGTAGATCAGATCACAAAGTGGTATGTGTTTGAAGATGTTTTAGGTACATTTGTGTAATATAGAAGCAGTAGAATAATTTTAATCTAAAAAAAAAAGAAATAAACCAAACCTGGAATTCAAAATTAGGTCAGCAGAGAAATTAATTAGTTCCTTCTCTCTGTAATTCAACTATAACCATGTGTGTTTAGTCCTGCTAATAGTCCTGGAATGAAATACACGCAAAACCGACGCAAATGCATCCTTTTAATTTAATCATACAATACATTTTACAGAAATGAATATACAAAATTGGATTTGTCCTTTCATACTTTAGGAATATTTGAAGATTTTATATTAAGCATATTAAAAAAAACACAACATATTTATTTTGTCTTTGGACATGGCAGGTAAAGAAAACTCCTTCCAATCTGAAAACAACTTTAATTTTATATATCTGTTCTTGTAAGGCTTCAGTCGAAACTATCCGGTTCATTCACTCAGATTATGTAAACATTATTAATAATTAGTGTGGAGTGCTTGATTTCAAAATAGACCAGATGTTAAGGTTTGAACTTGAGTGCCAGCTCCTCCAGCGCAGCCAGGAGCTTCTCCTCCTCCTGCGGTGTGGACCGGGAGGCAGCGAGCGGCAGGTGTGTTGCCACGGCCTTGCGATCTGGAGGGAGTTTTGTGTGTTTGTATTTTTTTTTATTCATTCAAGGGAACTGAAGACAGAATCATGCCTTTACATCGTGATAGCAGAGAAAAGAAATCGTTTCTGACCTTGGAAGAAGAGTCCGCTCGGCTGTTTTGTGGCGGCCGGGGACACGGCGAGCCACACGGCGGTGTCGGCCCCCATGGCCTCCGTCCTCAGCTTGGACTGCATCTTGGCGTGGAAGGAAGGCATGGACGTCTGGACCGCTGCAGAGAGAAAAAGAACAAATCTAGGTCGCTATTCAGACTGTTGATGTTTAAATGAAACATAAATTCTTCTTCTAGTTCTTGTTAATCTGAATTTGGCTGCGTATAAAGATGGCTAACAAATGAAAATCAAAACTATTCACCCAAAAATACATCAACAAAGCAACAAATCTGAAGATGTAACTTGAATCTCTGCAAACCTACAGTGGGTATTTTTTATTATTTTGCAGTTTCATGTGTTAGAAATTTCAGTTCTTGCCCTTGAACCCAGTATAATTTAGTTTGTAGCCTTAAATCTGAAATACCTCAGGTTGGATGTTTAAGATTTAGATCTGGACTGAGGGACGGTGTTAAAGGAGAATTACCGTTTTTTACAGCCCGGATCTTATTTCTGGCATAAAATATGATCGTTTACTCACCCATATAACTTCCATCTTGTCGATATAATGGGAGTGACTGGGGCACCGAAACACAGCCTCTAACTTACGCATTATCTGCTGCGAAACTCGTTCATTTCACCAAAAGTTTGCTATGATACACTAGTGCTATTCCCTGTTGAGTCTGGAGTGACCTGTTATCTATTCGTGCATGTGCAGCGGTTTGTTGACCGTCGTGGGTGCACGTGGCGCTCAGAGATGACATCATCCAGGTCAGAGGTTAGTAGGTCAATCTACAGACGCTGGATGATGATAACAAGTAACTACAGACTCAGAATAGCGCTAGCGTATCATAACAAAATATTGGTGAACGCAACGAGTTTTGTGGCAGATAATGTTATTTTGAGGCTGAATTTCGGTGCCCCAGTCACTCCCACTGGATGAGTAAAAAATGGTAATCCCCCCTTAAACAGACTCTAGTAATGAGCAGATCTATTCTTTCATTCACCTGGTGTGTCGGCCCAGCCCGGGTGCATGGAAGAGAAGTGGATCTCTTTGTGCTGGGAGGCCCATCTTTCCGTCAGAATCACCTGCTGCCTCTGTGACACACGGGAAAAAAAACAAATCAGAGAACACGGATACACGGAGAGAGCTTCAGTCTGGATCTCGGTTTTAAGAAAAACTGTCGTAAATGAACATATTTTACTTTATTCTGAGCGTAGGCC
Organism: Planiliza haematocheilus; assembly: GCA_005024645.1. Classification (NCBI taxonomy): domain Eukaryota; kingdom Metazoa; phylum Chordata; class Actinopteri; order Mugiliformes; family Mugilidae; genus Planiliza; species Planiliza haematocheilus. The sequence continues at coordinate 765,916 of SRSE01000170.1, read as the reverse complement.
ATGGTGCCATCAAACGTCCCCTTCTCGAACTGGAGGTCGTCCACGTTCAGCTTCTGCGTGAGCATGCCGCCCGACGACACTGTGACCTGAGGGTAAAAATAAATAAATAAATAAATCGTGCAGAAATCTGTCAGCTTCGTTATCTTTCTGCCGAAGCTCAACGCACCACTCTCGGGTCTTCAGCCTTCTTCAGTGCAGGTAGGAGTGCAGTAGTAAGGATGTAGGTACCTGAAAGTAAAAATAAGCACAGGCTTAAGATTAGAAACTCTTGCCTTTGCAACCTGCTTCTGCTACCACTGAGAATCTGGTGGTTTCTGAGGACTGACAAACGCTAGTTTCTTCAGACTCACTTGCGCTAACATGGAGGGGGCAGAGCTTATGACCTATACTGCAGCCAGCCACCAGGGGGAGCTCTACTTGCTTTGGCTTCACTTTTAAGCAGTTCCATCTTTATATACAGTCTGTGGCTGAAACTGGAACCCAAACTTAATCTGTACCTAGCGGACAGGAACACTTTACTTTTTCTTACCGAGCGTATTCGTGGCGAAGTTCTTCTCCAATCCCTCCTCAGTTAACTCTCTCTGGTTGACCATACAGCCTGCGTTGTTGATCTGTGGACGGAAACACAATAATAAGCGATTAAAACGACGGCACAGACCAGCGAGACGAGGCCTTCAACGTATCCGGCGTATGCGCCTGCCTACCAGCACGTGAACCGCGTTGCTCTGCGTGAAGCTCTGTGCGAACTCCCACACCTGCCTCGCGCTCGACATGTCGACGATGTGGACGTGGACGTTCTGGGGATGAAGAGGAAATGTCACAACATACAGACAAACAAGTTAAGAGTCAAGCAGCGGGAAGCTTCTGGCTTCCTGCGAGCCAAATGGCCAGATGTGGCCAGCTACTCGAACATCTTTCCGTTCAGAAAATCTGTTTAAAATGTGTAAGAAAAGTGAAAAGAATGTAAATTAGAATAAATACCTGGTTTTTACTCCGTTCCATAATTTCATCTTTGGCTGCTTCTGCTCGGCCTTTGTTTCGACAGACCAGGTGAACGGTTCCCCCTGCAGAATCACAATTACATTTTTGTACGACTGTTTGCAGAGCTGTCACGAAGACTGGACTGTGTATTCCCCAGAGGCTAGCAGCTACTGACAACAACAACAACGACGATCGGCCCCATTTTGAGAGAAGAAAGAAGCGCAGTCACTGAAGAGGTGAAGCTGAACTGTCATTATTTTGCCAGGAGTGAAAACCTAGAGAACGCGTACAAATCAGACAGAAACAAAGACGGTAGACACTTGATACAGACATTATTGGGCTGAATGTTTTTCCACCTCTACAAATCAAGTTTATTGCAGTTTATATGCAAATTTGAGTATAAAACTGATATTGTCTTTCTTGTTACAGACCTTAATTGTGCCATAAATGGGGGCTTTCACTTTCCCACATGATTTTGTAGCCAGACATAACTGCACGATGAAACAGAAGCTCAGATGGAGCCAGACTAAATGCTGATAGTGTCATTATTCTGCAGGCATTACACTGTGCAGTCAATATCTAATCATAATAATGAGTAATTGCCTTTTTAAAGATCTTATTTTTCCTTCTAATGGCTCTGAAGTTGTAAAATGCAATTCAAAGGTCTTTTATTGATGAATGATTTGAGTAGAACAATTGGAAACCTTATCATATAAATTAAATTAAGCTAATTAAATAGGTAAAAGGCAAAAAAAAACTAAAGTAATAGCTCCTTTAAACCAGCTGTCCTTCTCCAGACATAAACGGGGCTTATTTGGGGCCAGAAGCGAAAAGAAACCGTTCTCTCCTGCACAATACACCTGTAATGCACACATGTCAACGCCACACCTTCTATCTTCAAAACAGGTTTCAATAAAAACCCGTCTTGAGTTCAAACGTCACCCACCTCTGTTGGCGATCTCCTGCGCCGTAGCTTTCCCTATCCCGCTGTTGGCTCCTGTTATCATGAAGGACCTCCCGCTCAGGTTTACATCCAGGTCTGAAGGAGTAAAATGCTTCGCTGCAGCTTCATAGCCGCCCCTGTTGAGATTAGAGAGCAATGCATTGTTTACACAGCACAAACCCTGGCACCGGTTTTTACTGCATGCAATGATTTATTATACAAGGAATCCCTTTCTTTCTTTTCTTTGCTGCGGACATTTGAAGGAGTTGGGCAGTTAACCGATCAACTGACGGTTACTCTGTAATTTTCCAAGCAATAAGCTTCTCTAATGTCAAAGTTTAAAGCTTTTTTTAATGCTTTTTCCCCCGTCATATATGGCAATACACTATCCATCTGTCTTTGGGCTAATTGAGTAAAACAAGCTATGTGAGCAGACCACTTTACGCTGTGGGATATTGTAATATTACAGCATAACAACAATTCATTGAGTTGTAACTGTTCACAATTAAATTACAACACGTGTTTCTGTTACCGCGATTCACTTCATGCATCCTTGCACACAGTTTCATCACTTGCAGTCATTTCACTGGTAGCTAGCAGCGTAACAAGCGCCACTGCTTCTTTTGACATTTAACACCTGATTTACAGGTGGACACAGTTACAGGTGCAATGAGCACATTCATCAGCGTAAGTAAGCACTTTTTTTTATCCCGATTATTATTATTTTAGTTCGTTTTTGATGCATATAATAATGTCTGGAGTTTTAAATCTCCCCAGCAGTGTCAAAGCAGTGTTCATTATGTTCTGGTTTGGACAAATAAGGGTAGACTAAGGACATTTTTTTGTTTATTTTTTAATCTGTGAGCCTAAAAGACTGTTACAAGTGTACATTCCTCTTCTAACAGCAGGCAAAATGTAGTGCTGATAGCATTGTAACAGTTATATTCAGAAATAATCAGTCTGAAAATGACAATTAATTATTCCTGCATTCACAGAATCAACTGTCTCTCAAATGAGTTGAGTTTCTAGATGGTTGTCAGTGTAAATATCTTGTGATTTGGTTTGTTGGACCATCAACATGAAGAAACACCATTGTGTAACAGCTGTTGCTTAACTGTGTTTCCATACAACAGCTATAGTGTTTAACCTTAAGTGCTGTCTGAAGGGACTTCTCCAAGTTAATGATCCATTGTATAAGGAGGATTAGGTAAATGTTGCGCAAACCATATACGAAGTTCAAGACATTTGACTGCTTTACATTAAAGGCTTTAAGAGGAAAGTGGATTATTTACTTACTTTGTGTACTCCTGGAGTCCTTTCACGAACCAAACGGCATTCCTGTAGATGGACATTTTAACAGATAAGCAGCAGATCGGTCTGTCCACAATGTGTGTTGTGTCGTAAAGCGTGTCAGACTGAACACTGGCCAATGTTTTTATTTCATAAGAATGACAGGAGCTGGTTATGTAGTGGAATGGGCGGGGAGTCACGTGTGTGACCACCGGAAGTAAAAAGTGAAAACAACCTTGTAGCGCCCCTAGCGGACACTGTCAGTTATAGGTGGTGAGCAAACAAGCTAATGGTAGACGAGACTTGGAGTTAAATATACTGATCTACGCTCGGACACGGTATTTACGGTTACGCGGGGGGATAAAGATAGATATAATCCTATTTTTAGGCCATCAGAAGATGTAAGATGTCGTTAAACCTACTTAGGTGTGTGTTTCAATGCTTTTTGTATAGTTGTCAGGATGGCCGAGTGGTCTAAGGCGCCAGACTCAAGGTACATACCTTCCTGTGTAGCGGGACTTCTGGTCTCCGAATGGAGGCGTGGGTTCAAATCCCACTTCTGACAATGCTTTTTCTTTAATTTCTCAAAATAAGAATCATTTCAAGTGAAAGTATTTTATTTAGATTTTTAACCCTTTTCCCTCACTTTTATTTGATCTAGTGAAATGTGGATATAGTTTGTGAATTAACAACTTTTGGCAATTTAGCCTACAACTCCACCATGTGGCCTAGTAATGTAATTTCAGATTTTAATCACATTTCGTAATAACTCTAATTTTGTTGAATTAAATTCCTCTCTAAATTATAAATGCAAAACCCTGGATTTTGAATGTACCCTTTGTAGGATTACATGAAGTAAAATAAAACTATGAGATGAAGGTTATTCAACGGTTTTGATGACCACTGCTGTAAAGCCTGTGTTCGTTATTGAGTTTACTGTATACCAATTTATCAGCTGCCCTGGATCGAAGTTATAAAAGAACCAAAGGGAGGAAAGTTTAAAAGCACCAGGCGGTCTCCCGTCCAAGTACTAACCAGGCCCTGCTTAGCATCCGCGATCAGACGAGATCGGGTGTGTCAGGGTGGTATGGCCGTAAACAATATTTCTCACACAAGACGTGTTAACAACACAACACCTTTTCCTTGCTGTGTATTCATTCATTGTGTGTGGCTATGTTTCGCGTTCCCGCCTGCTATCAGAATCAAAAATGACATATCTAATGTTTAAACTGACTCTACTGTTTTAGCAAACTTAGCGAAACCGCTAAATTCAGTAATAATGTACATGCAGCAGTCAAACAGCCTTCTTGGTGCGGATTGAACGCAGTTGTCAGGATGGCCGAGCGGTCTAAGGCGCCAGACTCAAGGTGACAAACCTTCCTGTACAAGGGACTTCTGGTCTCCGAATGGAGGCGTGGGTTCGAATCCCACTTCTGACAGCACTTTTTCCCGTTACATCTCACAACAAACGTGTTAGATTAGAAGCGAATTTTATGTTCTATTTTGTTTTGTAAAACCCCAGTATGTAAAGAGGATAGTCTATTGGAAAGTTAAGACTACATATTGGTGTTACTAAATACACCTGTTAAAGCTCAAAGTCTAGCAGCAGACATAAAAAGTGATATTCTCCTCCACAAATAGTCAATGAAAGGAGTATAAACGATAATGATCATGATCATTAATAAAAATAATAATAAATAACAATGAGATATTTGAACTATTAACGATAATAAGAGAATATTACAGCATAAAATACCAGGTGCTTTTTCTTCCATCAGCAGAGGTCGCTGCTGCTTCTTTATTGGAGCATACAGGTGCAGGTAATACAGTCTGTTTCAGGTGGACTCCACGAACTGATTGTTCAAAATAACAAAAAACAATACAATAATCACAAAATAGTATTGATAGATAAATAAAGATAAATAAACCCAAACTGAACACATTGTGTGGTAATTTAAAATAACACACAGCACTGCACCTACCGCAATCCAACTTAGTGCTCACCTGTTAACGCAGCTGTTCACCTGTTGCACCCGATGGAGTGAGATGTTTTTAATTGTATCAGTGCTACATGTTCACACATTTTACCTGGAATGACGGTGTTTAAGACGACAATGAGCAAGTGAAGATAACTGGACCCAGAGAAGTTATCCAGTGTTTGTTTTAATTAGACTGAGAACGTGTTGGAATATTTTATGTCATCGTGTTATAGCATTCTTGCCTTTATTCCTACATTTTTGCAAAAAGCTTAAATAATTACATGGGATACTGTAAACTCGGCACCAGAAAAAAAAGTGCAACTATGTATTATGACATGAAGAGTATAAAGTTCTGACTGCAAAATAAACAGCATGAAAAATAAATCCACTTTCTCCACTAAAGCAGCAGCAGCGTCCTCTACTGATGTAAGTAAAACGCTTACAGCACCTGGTATTCCCAGGCGGTCTCCCATCCAAGTACTAACCAGGCCCGACCCTGCTTAGCTTCCGAGATCAGACGAGATCGGGCGTGTTCAGGGTGGTATGGCCGTAAGCAAAGGAGTGTGATGTAAACCAACTATTTATGATGACACGCGTGAAACCAGAAGTGACGCGTCTTCGTCAGTTCTGCTTAAGTAGCTCAAGTCTTCACAACATTTATTGTTATTATTCTGGACATTAAAATGTCTTAATGGATCACAACACATTTAACGTTTTAATCTGACTTAATATCCTACTAAAGTTTATGTTTACATAGCTACGTATCGTCATGATAGTAGTATTAATATTGTTGTTACTATGCATAGCCATTTAAGTTGGATTTGTTTTCTATTTACCTTAATTGTAATTCTTGTCTACTTCTAGGACACATATTGTATAAAGACGAACCTCAGAATAGCGTATACATGTACACCTATAAATAGCCCTTTAGTTAGAGAGACTGTCGCTTACGGCCATACCACCCTGAACACGCCCGATCTCGTCTGATCTCGGAAGCTAAGCAGGGTCGGGCCTGGTTAGTACTTGGATGGGAGACCGCCTGGGAATACCAGGTGCTGTAAGCTTTTTATTTACATCAGCATCTATTCATAAACATGGTTCGAATTACGAATTGCCCCCCGAAGCTCATGGTATAATTCGAACACTGTAGATGTACAAGACTCAACTCAATCATAGCCCGAGAGATTCTTCAAATGAATTAACCAGCATTAAACTGAACACTTTATATGGTACTTTGTAATAACACACAGGACTACCCGCAATCCAATCCGTGCTCACCTGTTAACGCAGCTGTTCAGCTGTTGGTTCTAACTGACTCGCTTTCAATGGCACACCTGTGGCGAGGCTCTGTTTTCTAGTCGGCGACTTTGGACGTTCGGACCGAGGCGCAACTGTGGCCTCGCCTCGATGGAGTGAGATGTTTTTAATTGTATCGGTGCTACATGTTCACACATTTTACCTGGAAGGACGGTGCTTCAGACGACAGTGAGCAAGTGAAGATAACTGGACCCATAGAAGTTATCCAGTGTTTGTTTTGGAGTTTCCCCTCAAAGTCAAGTCCTTCTGCTTCTGTTCGTACTTGGATGGGAGACGCCTGGGAATACCAGGTGCTGTAAGCTTTTTATTTTTATTCCTACATTTTTACAAAAAGCTTAAATAATTACATAGGATAATGTAAATTCGGCACCAGAAAAAAAATAGAACTATGTTTTATGACATGAAGAGTATAAAGTTCTGACTGCAAAATAAACAACATGAAAATTAAATCCACTTTCTCCAGTAAAGCAGCAGCAGCAGCGTCCTCTACTGGTGGAAGAAAAGGTTCACAACAGCTGGTAATTTTACTCTGACAAACCTGAGATGTGAATTATTTAATAATTATCTTAATTGATAGACTCATCACTTTAAAACCTGGCCTGTCTTTCTATTTAGAAAATGTAATGTTATTATTAGGTGATGTTTTAACTTCTTTTGCACTTGTTTAATATTGTTGTACATGGATTACAGTGATGGTATTTGTTAGACTACTTTTGTTGAATTGTTTTACTAGTAAGTGCACAACACAAAATATTCAGTCCTCTGGTTTTTCTAAAGCTCTGTCTCTAGTAAAGAAGCAGCAGCGTCCTCTGCTGATGTAAGTAAAAAACTGACAGCACCTGGTATTCCCAGGCAGTCTCCCATCCAAGTACTAACCAGGCCCGACCCTGCGTGGCCTCCGAGATCAGACGAGATCGGGCGTGTTCAGGGTGGTATGGCAGTAAGCTAAGGAACATGATGTAAACGAGCTATTTACATGTGAGAAAACATCACGGACGATTCTTCAGTTTCTGGTTGAGTGCCTCAAGTCTTCAGAACAGTTATTGTTAATTCTGGATATTAATCTTTCTTAAGAGATCTTATTCATTCATACGTGAACTGTCTAGTCCGTTCCTCTGCGTAGACACGTGGAGAACATGCAAACTCTTTTATTTTGCTGTATTTTGTTATCTTCGATTCTTCACAGGTTCTGGTGAAGCAGCTCAAATTTCCACAACATTTATTGTTAATCATGGAGAGTTTCGTATGGGTTTGGATACCAACAGAAAATTTTGCCCATTGTACTAATTTGGAATTAGATCCCATTTACATTCACATTTCGACTGTACTGAACTCCCACTAATCAACATCTTTTAAGCTATTGGCTTTACTGTGTCAGCTTAAAACCATACAACTATGAAGTGTAGTTGGAATGCGCATGTCAAATCAAATCCCATACAAGCATGAACCAATAAATGACACGTCTCAATTGCATTACATTTTATTATCCACTAGATGTCCTAATCGAGCAACGTGTCAATGAAGCCTCTAGTAATGAACCATTTCTTTAATCAAGTGTGGAAGCTTCAACAAAGCCTCGATTGGCCACTAAACACAGTGACTTGCTGTTGGAGGTCATTCATGTTACCTAACACTAGCCTTTTGGTTTAGTTTGACAGATTCCTCAAAGATCTTCAAATACTTTCCAGCCGTCTGTCTATCTGTGCGTCTCTCCTAATGTTTGTTTTTGGAGACCACTGCATCCATGGTTACTCTACCAGCGTCTGCCATGTTGCCTGTCAAAAGCCCAGACGAGATGAAAGGGAGCACATCTGTAACTTTCCAAGTAAAAGTCAAGCTCTACTGCTACTTCCTGTCTTTTACCCAAGAAGGCTGGAACATTTGCCAAAGCCTCAGACTTGTGCCATTGTTTGTCATGATTCAAAGAAGGGCCCCTGACAAAATCTTACACATGATGTTGTTGATGAAAGAGCTTGAATTAACACTAGGTAGGCGTGGTACAGTTCATCCTCTCCCTATGTGAGGTTTTCTCTCTGTTGCCCACTTCCAGCTGAAACATTCTCCACCCAGGAATCTTATTTCCATCCTTTAATGGGTAAATTATTTTAATTCTAAATGTTATATTTTAATCAGAGCCTAACCTTTTTGATAAAATGTTCACTCATGGTACCTTGAGTATGGCAGCTAAGGTCTATGTGTGAAACCACAATAACGGGTGGCATAGCTTAACCTCTGTTCAGAGTTTCCATGTGAAGAGAGTGTGAAGTTCTTTGCATGACAACACACTGGCCAGTTTTACAGAAATGGCATGTCAATGGCATGTTGAGAATTGTTATGACAAGATTTTCAATGTGTCACTTTGTTTTTCAGTGGCATTGCATAGGTTGTAATTTGTTGAAATGTGCAAAAGTTCTGATATAATTTATTCAAATGGACCGATAGACGCATGTGTTGGCTCAACACAGTCAAATATTACAACAAACCACAGCCTCTAAAATGAACACAGAGCTGATAGCTCTCTGTTATTTAAAAAAAAAATGCTAAATACCATAACCTTCATGAAGATAAGATTTAATGCAGGACTATTTTCACTAGTGTAGGTAATGGTGTGGCTACCTCTTAACCATGTGACTTCCTTGCATTTCAACTTTTTTATTTTTAAAAAAGAGACAAATGAACTGAAACCCACAATGGTTTCATAGTTTATATTTATAGTTCATACGTCCATACTTCAGAGAGCAGAGATCATTTAGGAAGTAATCTGCATCTAAGACCAATGGAGGAAATTTATGTTAACATTGAAGAAGCCAAACGTGTCAACCCAAAAGATTCAACAAATCACTCGGGTAAGAACAATCTGACAGAGAGGAGAATAGATGTATTTTATCATCTGTCATTTTTACTGTTGTAGACTTTGTTGATCTCACTGTTGTTTTCTCTGTTCAGGTCCAAAGAGCTCTGAGAAGAGTTCATATTTAGGTGTTACCATCTTTCTGGGACTGCTGAGTGTTCTCCTGTTGGCTGGGCTCATTGTCCTTGGTGTCCTCTGTGAGTCTGGTTTTCACAAGTTAAACCTGTAACACTCAGAGCCTCCAGCCTCTACTGACTGTGACTCACTACCATGGACCGGACATAGTCAAACTGCAAAATTTAAAAAACCTTGGACTTGTGTGAAGTCTTTTGTATTTCTGAAAAATGTATGTTTATTTATTGCAGACTGTAAGTTACATGATTCAGCTGCAGAGCTCTCTGCCTTCAAAGACAACTTGACTGAGCTTCTCCAGACCAGCAACGACAAACTCTTCTCCATGACTGAAGAGAGAGACCTGCTAAATGCCAACCTGACTGAAATGACTAAGAAACTTAAGTGTTTGTCTGAACCGAGTGAGTCTTTTTGACATGTTAAAATTTACTCATTGTTTATTGACGAACATGTTTTACTAAAATACTCAGTCTAGCCTGAGTATAGCCTTGGGTTGCTGCATTGTGTTCATTGATTTGAAAACTGCAAATGAATGAAAAAATAACAAGGAACAAAGTAATTCACCACAGAGATGAGGTAATTACTCCACATTGTTCTTATAACTGTAACAACAATGGGCTAATTATGTGAGAAGCTTCATATGGTCATTTATTTAAAAAGTAGTACTTCCATGTTTCTTCCAGAGAAAATGTGTCCTGAAGGATGGACACCGTTCAGTGGTTCCTGTTATTTCCTCTCTAAAAATTCTGGTTCCTGGGATCAAAGCAGACAGGACTGTAGAAACAAAGGAGCAGATCTGGTGGTGATAGACAGCTCTGAAGAACAGGTACTGTGTGTTTGTAATTGTGTTTGATTGTGAAGTGTAGTCATTCTTACATAGTAAATGATTAATGTAAAGTATCTAAAAACACTAAGATTTGTTGTTTTTTTTCATGTTCAACAGACGTTTCTGTCGGACTTCACTAACACATTCACTTGGATTGGTTTGAATGACAGAGAAGTGGAAGGAACCTGGAAATGGGTTGATGGGACTCCACTGACTCTGCAGTAAGTCTTTATTTTGGTTCAGTATTGACAATACCATTTAACAGTGTTGTTCTGTAAGACTATCTTTTATAAAGCTTTCCATATGATATTTCTCTCAGTCACATGTAGATACTATCATGCAGAAATAACCTACTCGGTAAAAATCAAATGACTGGAGACAAAAGAAAAAAAAATGTTGTTCATTGACCTTCCAGGTACTGGGCGAGTAATGAACCTAATAATGGAGTTGGAGACCAAGCGTGGGGCGAAGAGGACTGTGTGCATATCAAAACCACTTTTTGGAATGATCTTTCATGTGCAACATCTCTGCAGTGGATTTGTGAAAAAATGCCATAAAGCATAAACTTTGCTTGAAGAGTTGATATTTGCCAATGTTTTAACTTTAGCTACTGAAGCACTATTCATTTATTCTGCAACTGTAAAATTCGCCTATAGACAAAAATAACTCACTTATCATATATATAACATTTAAATTAATTATCCAAAGCAGATTGTTTTATGTTCCAGTTGTTGCTTTTCCTGTTTTTTAATTTTATTTCTGTGGAATATGAAACAATGTTACACAAGGACTGCTTTGGCTGCTTCCCAGAAACTGATGGTGAGACTGTGAGAGATGGTGAGAGGTGTTCAGTTCAATAAATGATGTCCACTGTCTAAGAGCTTGTTGAGAATTGTGATTCAGCTTCATATATTTTCATCATCAATATGAAACTTCCCTCCACAGCTGAAGAGAGAGAGACCTGCTGAATGCTAGACTCACTGAAATAACTTCAACAGCTGTGGTTAGACTTCAAAACGATTTAACCCTACAAAGTCAAGTGGTGTCATATTTGGTACATGGTAGTGATGGGCAGATGAGGCCTCGTGAAGCGTTGCGGCACATTACCAAATAGTATCGATACTGTGTCGATACTGTGTCACTCAATAGGGACACCTGCTGGGCCATAAACATTATTGCAGGCCACCTGGTTCAGACGCCACTGACATACTGATTGAATTACCTAGTACACAGTTACTCATTGCGCGGCTCGCGAGCCACATGCGGCTCGTCAAGCTATAACTGGCGGCTCGCATAGCTTACAGTATCACACTGCCACTTGCCTTTAATTGCAAATTGCAATCCACTATTTACCGGCAATGCCGCTTAAACTGCTATCTTGTGGCGATAAGTTGTAATACATTTCACTCAGCTGATCGGAAAGCGCGAATGAAAGTGGCCATGTGGCATTGTTTACAAAACTTGACCACAACGCACGTTTGCAGGCAGGCGACATAAGCTCCGCTAGCTAGCGTAAAACACAAAAATGGACCGGTTTTTAGGATCACTGACCTAGAATATCATTTGTTATTGTTGTTTATATTGTGTTATTTTATATCTTAATCTAAATGTAAAAAATATTTTATCTTTAAAATGTACAGTCAATAAATAATGTGGACATGTGTAAACTATAGTGAATGTGCTTATGTACTTGTCTTTGAGGCAGAGAGTTTTTTTTATTTTTATTTTACAATGTTTTTATTTTTTTAATAGGTAGGCGCAGCATTTTCGTGCTTAGCTCTAGCGTCCCAGCATTGAGGAGGTGCTTTTATTTATGTTAGATAGTTCGGTCAAACAAATGCGGCATTTAACCTGCAGACAATAAAATGAGTAATTTAAACTAAGAGTCCATTTGAAATTGATTTGAATTCTGACGGATCAAGTGGAAACAGAGCAACTGGATGAAATAAAAACATATACCTTATTTGCCGATATAAGATCAAAATGGTCCCACACGGCGGAGACCTTCCTCTTTCTTTGGGGTTCCATATTCCAACTTGATTCCACAGTTCCAGGATTTTTTGTGTTTTTGTTTTTTTTGTTGTTGTTTTTTGTTTTTGGCAAACACCATCCCGTTGACAGTTGCGCTTCCTTATAAACACAGTTTGGCGCGTCGGTGACGAACGAAACAGCGTCTGTATCGGTCACGTGACTTCTTAACACGATACGCGCACCGATACGGGGTTTCGCTCTATGAGCTCGACACATGCGCCGACGCATCGGTGTTGCCGGACCCATCACTAGTACATGGGTTTCTGAGACCTCTGGTGGATTTATTCATGCTCTGCACCTAATTGACTTTTACTTTTATGGACTGACTTTCCAGGTTTTGTTGTTGCAGAGAAATCTTTGAAAATTGTAAAAATGTTACGTGTAAAATTTCCTTCAGGTGTTCACCAGGATGGGACGTACACATGTAGGTGTGGACGGGCAACCTGAAAACACAAAGCCTACAGCTGTGGTGTGGTTTAAGGTACGTACTGAATAGATATTATGCAGACAGTGACACAACTTAGTTTTGCAACATGTCCCGTCTCTGTTTGGATAATGTAAAAAGTAATTTTTTTATATCAAATGAAACAAAGATACACAGACCTGAGACTGTGAGAGATGCTGAGAGGTGTTCAGTTCAATAAATGATGTCCACTGTTGAAAATTGTGATTCATCTTCAGATCTTTCACTGTCACAGCGCGATTAGTTTGTCTTGTTTCTGTTGTCTGTGACTTACTGTTTTATTTTGTAACTCACCTTGTGGCAGAAAGGTAAAACAACAGAACAGTCCTTTACCTCCAGACACTGCCATCACTTCTTTCTACCTAGAATATGTTATATTAATATTAGACAAAATTTTTCCAGCTCTTTGTGTGGTTGTTTCCGTTCCGCTAATGGAGTTTGGTGTTAGTGACAGTGTAGTGAATGTGTTGATATGTTGGTTACCGTTATCACGATACAATAAGTTACTATCACTAAATCACTTTACATTCCTAACACCCAGCTCATGTACAGCATAAATCTAATGCTGCACTATAGTATGTTTGGCCGGTGTCTTGGGGCTGACACACCCGAGACCAGGGCAGCCCAGAAAACAAAGCTTGGATGGATGCGGTTCCCTCAAGCAGCGCAGGTGACAGAGGATAGTCGTCTGTTGTACCTCGTCATCAAGATGCTCAAAAATCAGCCAACAACCAATCGCCTCTCCTCCCCCAGTAAAATAACATCTTCCATAAAGGGGCAGTACAAAAGGACTGTTTACAGAGTTAGAGATGGCCCCATCCTCTGCACTCTCTCCATCCCTCTGCCCAATCTGAATGCCAGATCCATCTCTAATTTCATCACCACAGAGGAGAAGAAGGCCAACTACAGGGCTGCAGTAATACCAACAGCAAAGCCTCACCGGACAGTTCTCTCACATGAGCAAATGCCAGCAGCTCCAACTCTGCTAACATCCCTACCGCCACCAGATCGATCTCAGGTGCAGTACCAGGACGTTCCTGCACAACCACAGGGTCCCTCCATGCGACTCCACAGTTCACCCTTCACACCTGTAGCACTGCCCCCTGTACAACCATCCAACCCAAGCATGCCTCATTAGTCTTCAAAGCCATGTGGGGCCTGCCAAGTACCTCAATGTGGTGGGCAGCGTAAGAGGTACACACCCTCCAAGGATTAAGCTGCTGGAAGCAGACAGAAAATCTTTACTTTCTGCCCAGCAACAAGGAAATCAACCACTTCTGGTTTTCATGGTGTCTATGACAATTTTGAACACTTCAAAAATGTGGTTCACGAATTAAAGGAAACTGCATTTGAAAGCCAGCACTGCATACTTGCATGAAAGATGTTCTGCATATTTGTTGGATAAGAATGTGTGTGTGTGTCTTTTTTGTTGTTTTCTTTTTATTTTTTTTACAAGTAAGACACTTTTGTCCAAACTGGACCAACATGTTGCTTTTTACTGTTGCTATAAAAGCAATAAAGAATTTTGATTGGATTCCGATTCTGGAAGGGTCATTTGTCCTGATTTTTGCCTTTTAAAACACGGCTCGACCTTCAAAATGTCCGTCAATCGGAGGGATGATGGCTGGACCACGGTTCGGTACAGTACCATCAGCTGCCAGAAACAACACTGACACCCGCCACAACTCCCGAGTGGACAATTATAAGCGTTTTTATGTGCAAGTGACCCATGGGTCGCATAGACGGGATGCAGCAGCCTACTCCGGCTCCCGTACCAGACAAAATGGCGCCCGAGGACAGCAGTACAGACACCACAGATTCTGACTACGATAACCAGCGTTTTCAACATAATCAGCGCTCCCAACATAATGCATGTTCCCGCGGGAGAAAAGCCTCCAACGGACAGTGGCGACGATCGACGCTGCGTACCAGCAGGGGAACGTCACGTCTCGTAACGGGGCCTGCATAATTGGACGGACCAACAGCTCCACACTCCACCGACCCAGACTTCACCAACAAAGTACGCATTATCCACAGACTCATGAAAGCGAGGCATCAACCACAAAATGTATCGGGTGACCATCCTCCGACCACGAATGACAAAATGACGCAAACTTTGACCACACTCATCAAGCAGGACAGGACGATGGATTCAATTAGTGGCAATGCCAACAACTCGGCCGTGACCATCATGCTCGTTCTGAGACCATCACTCAGACATCATCGAACAAGAGTACCCTGCCTCACCTGACTGCACCCCTCACAGTGGTCGACCTGCAGGTTGATAGCTCCCTCAGACATGTACAAGGGGTCTTATCCAAAATGAATAACATCACCACAGTTGAGACAGCAATCCTTGGGCCTCAACAACAGAACCCAAACAACTCAGACTCATAAAACACCTGCAGAGACTACTTAAGAGTAGCCAAAACAAAATAAACTAACAGCGCCCGTGAACCTACGTTCTAAGGAGGGGGATAATTCTTTTTACTCAAGTCATTAACTTGAGTAAAACTTTTCCATTGTCTCCCACATGAATTTCTTTACTGAGCAAAGGTCTTTGTTCCCACTAAAGGCAGCAACAAGAATATATGGTACAGCACCAGATTTCACCTACAACAATACCATAGAAAACTAAATATTGTAGCTTATTTTGATGGAAAGGGCAATTCCGACCCCCCAAATTTTACCCCCAAATAGGTTTGGACCCCTCCACCAGCACAACTGCCTGCCAAGATTAATATCATTCAAAAAGACATACAACACTTCGATGCCAAATTTAAAATCAGCAGACCTAAACCCAATTTGACCAGAGCTGAAACAGAGGCCTTAAAAACTTTACAAAACAACAAATTTATTGTGATCAAACCGGCTGATAAAGGCAGTGCTGTTGTGATTATGGACAGGAACCAATACATTTGGGAGGGGAACAGACACGAATTATTACACCCCATTGGAGAAACCTATTTATCTGACACAATCCCCATGGTGGAAAAAATTATACAAAAATTATATAACAAAAAATGTATTAATGTATTAAAACCGAGACCCAGACGGTTCTATACCCAAGATCCACAAGGAGCCCGGGAAACTCCATGAAATTCCTCTTGGTAGGCCTATTGTCTCAGATTGTAACAGTGAGACATATTGTACAGCAGAATATTTGGACCTCTAGCTTAATCCTCTCTCTACGAAACACCAGAGTTACATTAAGGACACTTACGACTTCACTAACAAAATGAAACATCTCTATCCCCCCAAATTCGTTTCTTTTTACCGCAGACATTGACAGTCTTTATACCAACACTGATATCACAGAAGGCACTCAGACCATAAAAAAATATTTATGCCACATATCCTGATTCCAAAAGGCTTAAAAAAGAATTATTTGAACTATTGGAAATAAACCTAACACGGAACGATTTTGAATTTAATAATTATTTTTTTACAAATTAAAGGTACAGCTAAAAATCACCCCTGCCTATGCCAATATTTTCATGGCTGAATGGGAAAACACGGCCCTTCAAGCCTGTCCTAAAAAGCCCCTTCACTACTTCTGATATCTGGATGATATCGCATCCGACACTGGCATGGACTCAGCTATCATGCTGACATGAGTTTCCACTTCTGTCTCAGTGGACCTTACATGACTCTTCTCTGGAGCTCTTGATAGTGCATCCGCTAACATTAGGTGCTTGCCTGGTGTGTATATCAACTCAAAGTCATCCCTTTGCATGATGATGAAGGATGATTTACAGTCCATAAGTCAGTCCAAGACACTCTTTTTCAATTTGAGCATATCTGCTTTCAGTCTTAGTGGATCTGGAAGCATAAGCCACTGGCTTCCAACTATCTCCTTCGCCCGTCCTTTGAAGCATCTGTGGAAATCTTTAGTTTCCTGGTTGGATCATAATAAGCCAGCACGAGGACAGTTGTTAGCTTGGTCTTCAAGGCATTAATCTCACTCTCATTTCTTGCTGTCCACTTGAATTCTGTGGAGCTCTCTCAATGCCGACGTTCTCACCGACAGGTTTGGTATGAACTTTCCAATAAAGTTTATCATCCCCATCACTCTCAGTACGTCTTTCTTGTCAGTTGTGGCGTGGCATGTCTAGGACAGCTTTTATCTTTCTTTCATCAGGCTCAATACCTCGAGCAGACATTTTATCACCGAAAAATGTTATTTCCTGCACACCAAATTGGCACTTAGCACAGTTTACTTTCAGTCCATTTTCACGTACCCTTTGGAACTTTTGTCATTACATTCGTGAAGGAAGGAGCCCCAGACGACCACATCATCCACATAACAACGAACCCCTTCTAGTCCCTCTAACATGTTGTCCATGGCACGACGAATGGCATTCTCAGAAACCTGTACCTGCCATAAGGTGAATTAAAAGTGCAGTACCTTGAACTTTTTTTCATCCAACTTGATTTGCCAGAATCCCTGCACTGCATCCAGCTTCGAGAAATATTTGGCTCCTGCCATTTGCACTTGCAATACCCTCACGCTTTGGTATCTGGTAGTGTTCACGTTTTGTGTTCTTGTTTAAATCTCCAGGATCCATGCATATTTTCAGTTCTTTGTTTTTGTTCTTTTTATCCACGCACACCATTTGAGTGATGACTTGCAAATGAGACATCCTGTCCAGCTCCTTTTTGAGACGCTCTCCAAGTGGAAGCTGGATGGATTACTGGTTCTGCATCCTCTCTTAGTTGGATTTTATATGTGTATGGCAGGCATCCCAATCCTGTAAAGACATCTTGATAACGACTGTGCATGTGCGTACACTTGCTGCTTCTGAACAGTTAATGTGTTTCACTCTCCTCACCAGGTTCAATCTCTTTGATGCCACCCTGTCAAGCAGTGACTCACGGCGCTCAGGTACGACTGAAAACAGCACGTGGTAAGTCTTATTCTTCACTGTTACTTTTAGTCGGCACTGACCTTTGCTTTTAATGTCTGTTCCACTGTAGTCTTTCAGTGGAACTCTTTTCTTGATTATTTGGGGCTTTTCTTGCATAGCATTAATTTCTTTTATGCCGATCAGGTTAGCCTGTGCACCTGTATCAATCCTTAGTGCTACTATGGCTCCATTTATTGGGAGTGACACAATTCACGTGTGTCTCCATTTTCTGAGCGCCTGTTATTTTCCTCGGTTGGTGTATCTGGTCTATCCCACAAAAAAAAGGGCTCACTTAGTCCAGTCTCTTAAACTAGCCGCACTGATTTGAGCTTGCTTTTAGACAGACACTGTTTTACAAAATTAATTTTAACATTTTGAACATGTCTGCTACCAGATCGTTTGCAGGAGTAAGTTGAGTCATCTTTATCTTTTCTGGCGCATTTCTTTTTATTTATTTATTTCTTACCACAGCTACTTTTGCACCGTCATGTCCTGCTGTGTTTTAAATCTGTCGTGAACGGAACACGTACCTCTCATATACTGTGTTTTTGCGTGGTGAGCAATGCGCCTGGAGCTTTCTCGATATCTCTGTCGTATTTGTTTATCTGGTCTATCCCACAAAAAAAAGGGCTCACTTAGGTCAGTCTCTTAAACTAGCCGCACTGATTTGGGCTTGCTTTTAGACAGACACTGTTTTGCAAAATCATTTTTCACATTTTAAACATGTCTGCTACCAGATTGTTAGCAGGAGGATTTTTTTTACCACGGCTACTTTTGCACCGTCATGTCCTGCTGTGTTTTAAATCCATCACAAAGCAATCAAATGTCTCTTCACGGTGTTGCATCCGTGAACGGAACACGTACCTCTCATATACCGTGTTTTTGCGTGGTGAGCAATGCGCCTTTAGCTCCTCGATATCTCTGTCGTATTTATTTACTGTATTTAATCAGGCGTTGCAAACTCGAAGGTATTGAAAACTTCAATGGCTTGAGGACCCGTTACCGTGAGTAGCGACGCGATTTTCCTGGCGTCGGGTTTGGAGTCCAGTCCAACGGCAGCCAGCTCAAACTGCTGCTTGAAAGACCGCCAGTTGCTGTCCACATTTCCCACCCCTTAAAGTCTACATCTTGAGTCAAAACCTGATGCTGGACCTGCTTTTCACTCCTGGTACCATGTTTTGTTCATCTTTGAAATGATAATAGTCTTTTGTAGCTGAGCTAACTGCTCGTACTCTTTTTCTTTATCGTCTTTTACTTCTTCGACACCTTCTGATAACTCCCACAGGACGGCATCCTAAACCCCTTAATCACCACCAGCTCCCTCTGCTGGTCACCACTGGTGGCGACACACTAATATTGGATGGGAGACCGCCTGGGAATACCAGGTGCTGTAAGTTTTTGATAACATCAGTAGAGGACGCTGCTGCTTCTTTACTTGGTGTTCTATTAAGCATACAGTATCATATACAGGTAACTTACATGTGTCAGGCTGGAGATCAGTTGTGGATGAAGACACATGCTGCCACAGTTAGACACAGGAAAACATGATCAGGTATCTATACATCTATAAATAAAAATAAATCCACTTACTCCAGTAAAGCAGCAGCAGCGTCCTCTACTGATCGAATAAAAAGTTCACAACACCTGGTATTTTACCCTGGCAAACCCCGGACATTGGATTATTTAATACTCCAGACTCATCACTTTAAGACTCAAACTGTATTTCTATTTAGAAAACGTAATATCATCATTAGGAGATATTTTAACTTCTTTTGCACATTTTTCTTTTGTTTAATGCAGTTGTATGGTTTATGCTTATGCTGTTATTTGTCTAGTTTCATTTATGTGTTTTAATAGTTGATGCAGAGCACAAAACAACGATTCTTCGGATGTTTATGAAAGTCTATGTCTTCTAAAGAAGCAGCAGCGTCCTCTACTGATGTAAATAAAAAGCGCACAGCACCTGGTATTCCCAGGCGGTCTCCCATCTGACGATTCTTCAACAGGTTCTAGTCAAGCAGCTCAAATCTCCAGAACAGTTATTGTTAATCATGGAGAGTTTCATATGGGTTTGAATCCCAACAGAGTAAGAATAAGATAAGATAAGATAAGATAAGATGTGTTTATTAATCCCACATATGAGAAATTTCCTTGTCACAGTAGCGTTGAGTTTGGCAAAAAATATATGTACAGAAAGACAGTGACAGCTTAGACAGGGAAATAGTTACCTAAAAAACACAATATACAGAATTTTTTGAAAAATATATGCCAAAAAAGAAAAATACAGATATACAATACTCTGAAAAAATATATAAGGAAGGCACTAGAAATATAAAGACATTCTGTATATACAGCATGGTGGTGGAGTGACTTTACAAATAAATAGTTGCTTAAAAAAACTTTGAAGAAAAAAACTGAGCTGGAGAGGTAGTTGTTTGTGCAAAAAAATCAGTGCAAAAAGCAGATATATTTGTGCATAGGTACAGTTATTATTGACTCAGGCTGGTGTTGTATAGCCTGATGGCAGCTGGAATGAAGGACCTGCGGTAACGTTCCTTCCTGCAGCGTGGATGCAGGAGTCTGTCACTGAAGGAGCTGCTGAGGTCTGAGACAGTCTGATGCAGTGGGTGAGAGGGGTTGTCCATGATTGATGTCAGCTTGGCTAACATCCTCCTCTCACCCACCTCCTCGATGGAGTCCAGAGGGCAGTCCAGGACAGAGCCGGCCCGTCTGACCAGCTTGTTCAGTCTCTTCCTGTCCCTCTCTGAGCTTCCACTGCTCCAGCAGACCACTGCATACAGGATGGCAGAAGCCACCACAGAGTCATAAAAAGTCCTTAGCAGTGTCCTGCACACTCCAAAGGACCTCAGTCGTCTGAGCAGGTGGAGACGACTTTGGCCCTTCTTGTACAGGGCGTTCGTGTTGTGTGTCCAGTCCAGTTTATTGTTAAGGTGAACACCCAGGTACTTGTAATACTCCACGACCTCGATGTCCAAGCCCTGGATGTTCACCGGTGCAGTCAGATGTGGTTTTCTACTGAAGTCGATCACCACCTCCTTTGTCTTGCTGGCGTTGATGTGCAGGTGGTTCAGAGCACACCAGTCCACAAAGTCGGTGATGACCTCCAGGTACTCCAGATCGTTTCCCTGAGATACACGCCCGACAATGGCTGTATCATCAGAGAACTTCTGGAGGTGGCAGCTGTCCGTGTTGTGTCGAAAGTCCGATGTATACAGGGTGAAGAGGAAAGGAGAGAGCACAGTACCCTGTGGCGCCCCCGTGCTGCAGACTACCACATCAGACACACAGTCGCGAAGCCTCACATACTGCGGCCTGTTGGAGAGGTAGTCGATGGTCCATGCAGCCAGGCTACTGTTGACTCCAGCTCCCTCCAGCTTCCCCCTGAGCAGTGATGGTTGGATGGTGTTGAAAGCACTGGAGAAGTCAAGGAACATTACTCTCACAGTGCTACCGGTGTTCTCTAGGTGGGAAAAGCATCTGTGCAGCAGGTAGATGACAGCGTCTTCCACACCTATTCCTGGACGATAGGCGAACTGCAGCGGGTCCATGTTGTCGTTCACCAGATGACGGAGGTGGCCCAGGATGATCCTCTCCATGGTCTTCATCAGGTGAGAAGTCAGGACTACTGGCCTGAAGTGGTTCGGCTCACTGGGACGTGCAGTCTTGGGAACTGGAACCACGCAGGATGTTTTCCACAGGAGCGGAACTCTCTCCAGACTGATGCTCAAGTTGAAGATGTGCAGAAAAATCCCACAGAGTTGATCTGCACAGTCCTTGAGGAGTCTGGAGCTGATGCCATCAGGGCCAGTAGCCTTCCTTGGTTTAATCCTCCTCAGCTCCCTCCTCACCTGGTCTGTGGTTATGGAGAAGTTGGAGGAGTGATGTGAAGAAACCCCTGCAGTGTTAGGTGGGGGTTGGGGTGAATGGATCACCCCAGCAGAGTGTGGTGTGAGGAGGTGTGTTGTTGGTGACAGTTCAGAGATGTTCCCGGGGGTGGAGATGTTGTGGGGGGTTGGGGATAGGGGGTGGTTAATGGGTCCCGTTTGGTCTGGGCTGTGGAGGGAGGGGGAGGAGGCAGGAGCACAGTCAAACCTATTGAAGAACAGGTTCAGTTCATTGGCCCATTCACGGTCTCCCGCTTCTGGGCCCCTTCCACTGTCCTTCCCGTGTCCGGAGATGGTTTTCAGGCCTCTCCAGACCTCTCTGGTGTTGTTATCCTGGAGGCGCTCCTCCAGCTTCCTCCTGTAGCTGTCCTTGCCCCTCCTTATCTCCCTTCTCAGCTCCTTCTGGACCCTCCTCAGCTCCTCCTTGTTCCCAGTCTTAAAAACCCTCTTCTTCTCCTTCAGCAGAGTTTTTAATTCCGGGGTCACCCAGGGTTTGTTGTTGGAGAAGCACCGTACCTTCTTCATAGGCACAGTGTTCTCCACGCAGAAATTTATATAGTCTGTGATGCAGGTTGTCAGGCTGTCGATATCTTCCCCATGTGGCCTGCAGAGCACATCCCAGTCTGTGGTGTCAAAACAGTCCCTCAGTGCCATACTGGCCTCCTCAGTCCATCTCCTCACATACCTCTTGGTGGGTGGCTGTCTGTTTACCATGGGTATGTAGGCAGGGATCAGATGAACCAAGTTGTGGTCAGAACGACCCAGTGGGGGGAGGGGGGTGGAGCTGTATGCATCCTTGGTGTTTGCATACAGCAAGTCCAGTGTCCTATTGTCTCTGGTGTTGCATTTAACATACTGGGTGAATGTGGGGAGAGTGGAGGACAGGGAGGCGTGGTTAAAGTCCCCGGAGATCAGTAGCAGGGCCTGGGGGTGCGATGTCTGCAGCTGTGATACAACAGTGTGTAGGAGCTCGCATGCTGCAGCAGCGTCGGCAGAGGGCGGGATGTACGTTGTTATCGCGATAACTTGCGAGAACTCCCTCGGGAGGTAGTACGGCCGCATGCTAACAGCTAGCAGCTCAATGTCCCTGTTACAGAGCTGCTCCTTTACCCTGATGTGTCCTGGGTTACACCATCTGTTGTTTACAAACATCGCAATGCCCCCTCCTTTCTTCCCAGCCAACATTTTTATGTGGGGCCTATGTGGGTAGAAAGTGGGCTAAATAATGGGCCCCATATAGGATTCCCAGATGACACCCATATGGGATTGTCCGCGGGTTCCATGTTGGCCCCAAGCCAATTGCCTATGTGGGTTTAAGGCAGTATTACACTGGATTATAGGTGGGCCCCAGCTGGGGAAAACAGACAAGACCCATCTTGGTCCCAGCTTTACGTCCTATGTGGGACCTACATGGGGACAGTATGGGCTAAAATACGGGTTGCATGTGGGATTGTCCCCGGGTTCCATGTTGGCCCCAAGCCAGTTGCCCATGTGGGTTTAAGGCAGTATTACACTGGGTTATAGGTGGGCCCCAGCTGGGGAAAACAGACAAGACCCATCTTGGTCCCAGCTTTACGTCCTATGTGGGACCTACATGGGGACAGTATGGGCTAAAATATGGGTTGCATGTGGGATTGTCCGCAGATTCCATGTTGGCCCCATGCTAGCTGACCATATGGGTTTAATGCAGGTTTACATTAGGTGTTAGGTAGGCTCCAGCTGGGCAAAATATACAAGACCCATTTTTGTCCCAGCTTTACGTCCTATGTGGGACCTACATGGGGACAGTATAGGCTAAAATATGGGTTGCAAGTGGGATTGTCCGTGGGTTCCATGTTGGCCCCAGGTTTAAGGCAGGATAAGGCAGGATTATAGGTGTTAGGTAGGCTCCAACTGGGTAAGACATGCAAGACCCATTTTTGTCCCAGCTTTTAGTCCTATGTGGGTCCTACATGGGGACAACATGACCTGAAATATGGGTTGCAATGCGGGTTCTGTGTTGGTCACACCTGTGTGGGTTTAAGGCAGGATTACACTAGGTGTTAAGTGGGCCCCAACTGGGTTAAATAGACAAGACCCATCTTGGTCCCATTTTAAGATCCCTGGTCTATGCTACTCCACTGACCATAATGAAAGGATTTGAATAATTTTCAAATAAAATGATACATGCATCCCTCTTTCACAAACCTCTTACAGATGTACACAAATATTGCCTTACAACATCCTAAATGAGTACTGAGTACAATTTGAATAAACATCCAACCTAGAGCTGCAACAATTAATCAAAAAATAAATTATTAATCACCAACCATTTTGAGTCAGGCTCTATCTTATTTAAAAAAAATGGCCACATTCTCTGATTTCAATGTTTTATTTTTGAATGTTTTCAGCTAAATATTTTAGAAACACTTTCAAGGGTAACTGCAATCAAAAAACAATGAACTCATATTCCATCACCGCTTGGCACTGACTGTCTGGATGCCCTCCGTCCTCCTCTGTCTCTTGCCCCAGTGAACCATTTTGATAGGGCCTTCTCTGCTTCCTGCTGGTTCACCTGAGCCGTCAATGAGTTCTTCTTAAGAGCCTCTGTAAAACAAGTGGACAAAACCCTGAAGGTGTGTAGGCACTGAGGCACAAGAACGCCATATGACAATGGAAACACATCAAGCATGGCCACGCATTTGAAGCCCAGTGTTTCACTGACAGAAGTGAAAACGAAGGTTGCACAACAACCGCTATCACCGTGGCATTTAAGCAGCCCCTTGTTGCACAATCAGGCCGAGCTAAAGCCATCACAAACGCTGTCAGTGTGTATATAGGTGCAGACATGAGGCCATATGCGGTTGTACAAAACGAGGGCTTTAAACACATGCTTTTTTTTTTTTTTAATTTATGGTCATTGGTCCATGTTTAAAGGAAGGAGATATACCTTTTTATGTTGCACTTTAAGTTGTTATTCATTAATAACGTTAAGAAGAAGATATTATGCATTGTGCACTTTAAGTTGATTTTATATATTTTAATAATTTATAAGTGTTAATAAACAAAAAGACAAAACTCATGTTTAGTTGTCTTGTCTTTTTTTTCCCCATTAGTGTTTTGATCTGTTGCCTGGCCTTTTATTACTTGAACTTAATAAAACATTTTATTATAATACTCCCACATAATTATATTTTCTTCTTCTAGTTCTGGCCCCTCACAAATTTGATGACGCGGGATTTAACAGGAAGTAGTGTTAAATGTGCTTTAATTCAGTCCAAAGTGCATCAAACTTTACAGCATTGTTGCTGGACCCTATCTGAACACATCCATATGACAATATTCATACAATTATTGTAGCGCCACCTACTTTGGACAAGAAATGTTAGAAAATATCTGATGTTTGTTGTATGAGCTGCCGTTCCTTTCATGGTCTTTGGATTCTCTTCACATTTTGTCAGGATGTACTTATATGGTTTTTGGTCATTCACTGTGGAAATTGTGACTTTTTGTTAACCTTTGGGTGTTCTACTTTAGTGAAAGTGACACCTGCCCCTGTCTGACTGATTCCCTCATCTTTGCACGTAGTACGCTACTTTGTCCAGGAGATGGTGCCATTTAGTCTGTTAAAACAAGCATTTCTAAAAGGGCTTTAGGAGATTCAGGGAGAAGAGAATTTACGCTCTGCCCCGGGAACTGCAGTGACCCCGTCCTTGCCGGTTGCCGACAAGCGTGGATTGCGAGGGCCCGTCCAATGCTGCTTGCAGCTTTAATTTAAATTTTATTATTACTAAAGAAATTAGATGAGCAATTCTCAAAATAGTGTAGAGATTCCTTGCATTTTCATCTCATGAGACATTATTCCTAATTTACTTTAATTTTTTCAACTGACAGAAATCCATCAGGGCAACAGAGAACTTGAATCCCTGCAGATGGAATGTTAACTTCTCTAGCTTACTTACCATACACAACACTGAAAAGACGCAAGTCCTTAAACTTCCGTTTCCCGTGACGGCCAAACATATTGTAGTCCAATGCCAGCTCATTGGACAGAATATACTTCATCATTCGCCTTGTTGCGTCATCTACATTTGTGCCCCCTATATCTGCCACCATGGCAACCTAGGGATGAGAGCCAAAAAGAGAAAAAAAGGCTTAGAGAAATTGCTAAGACAATAAGCTTCAAAGATTTAAAAAATTCAGCCAGAAAGTCAACTAACATTTGAAGTTGTAGCCTTTATGTAATTTACTGTAAGGTAACACATGTTTTGTGATTATATAATGGAAATCAATTTGAAAAAAAGTAAAAAACAAACAAAAAAAAACTTACAACAGCAGACATTAGACTGCGGTCCCCCAGTTTCTCCTCGAGAGCCTCAACATCTGCTTGAGTTTGCAGCGGGAAGACCACTCCATCAGGAACCTCTATCATTGATGCATCTTGCTTCTTCAGCAGGACATTTAGCATCTTACCATGAACCTTTTGGGTCTCCTTAATCTCTTCTAACATTGTAAGAAGTTTAGAGAACATGGCTTCACAACTGGGGCTTGCAACCCTCTGGACAGTGGAACTGGCGACTCGCTGGGCAGTGGGGCTGGTGACCTGCGGGACCGTGGAACTGGCGACTCGCTGGGCAGTGGGGCTGGTGAACTGCAGGACCTTGGAACTGGCGACTCGCTGGGCAGTGGGGCTGGTGACCTGCGGGACCTTGGAACTGGCGACTCGCTGGGCAGTGGGGCTGGTGACCTGCGGGACTGTGGAACTGCCGACTCGCTGGGCAGTGGGGCTGGTGATTCGGCTGGTAATTTTCTTTGTTGCTAGCCCAAGGAGATTTTCTGGTGGAGTGGGTGGAATTTCATCCTCTGAATCAGACTGCTCACTTGATTCTAGTTGCTTGCTCTGACTCTGGAAGAGTTTTGACCGTACCCTACAGAGGTCAATATGAAGATATATAAGTTGAACCATACCTGCTGCCTCCATATTAAGGTAATTACCTTTTATCTGTATTCCCCCACAGACACCTACTTTCTCTTTATCGCGCAATCTTCGGTGTCTGTCAGGTCTGATGTATATTCAGCTTGATGTAGCTTTACCCTGGCCTCTGCATAAGTGGCTGTAAAATACAATGACACAAAATAAAAGGAGTGAAGCAGATATATATTCACAATTTGGATGACATTACAGTTTTGAGTCACAATTCAGATCATTTTTCAGATCAGCAAATGAGGAAAAAAGGATAGATTAGAGTTGATGATCTCTAGTTATTACAATGGTAAATATACTATGTTTAAAAAATGACTGTTTAAAAGTCATAAGTAATAGCCAATCAACACAGACAGACATGCACATACAGTATACATAATATAAAGCAGATGTCTAATGTGCAGAGGGATAGTGTGGTTGCAGGTATCCAACCAAATAGGAGCACACCTACAACTATCACATGTGTGAGGACTGAAATCAATTGAATTGAATGAATCAAGTTTGGTGTGATCCTGCTCGTTTGGAATGACAATCTGCAGCTACACCAGCCCTTGACAAATTAGCTTGGAGAACCCTGTAGAGAAAAATTAACTCAACAAAGAATAAGTTGGGGATCACAGGGACTTTAAAGTAAGTAAAGTAAATAGAGCAGTAGTTAATGAGGAAAATCAAAGTTACCTGCATTTCCAATCACACGCACATTACACAGAATCCAGTTTTCAGCTGGTGGTGTGCCCTCTTTCACAGCCTTGGTCACATTTTGCAACGTGGCTGGTGGCCACCAGCATAATTTTCCATCAGTGCCCTCGGTCCACTCTGATGGAATGATGTCCACCTTCTTGCAGCCATCACGGTCAATTTCATCCACAAACTCCACCACACTGAATGAGGGCATCCTGCAAAGTTCATCATGTTCATCATGTGCTGTGTAGCTGAGGCAAAGCCACAAACATTTTCTGAAGAGGCAATAATATCAGTGGTTTTGTGAAGTCTGTTACTGGAGCACTGGCAAGCTGACCAGACAGTTTTGATAGTAAACAAACTCCAAGACATGTCGACTCCATGGGGTACTTGAAAAAACATGCCCCCGACTCAAAAAGTTCATACACTACATGTGTCTCTGCAGTGGAATGCACAATGTTCCTCACAATTGCAACTCTACCCCCGAGTTCAAAACAATTGGAACCACTGGAGTTTGAGATGATTGTGTTTTTGAGCTTATACATCTTGTATTGAACACCCTGTTGCATGGATACATCTGTTGGCAGTGGTCCGGATGCATGGGGCTGTTTCACTTCAACACTTTCAGGCATGTCTTTCGTCATGTGAGGATATGTTTGCCTTTCATAGACACGTCTGACAATTTGTTGGACAGGACCCTGTGGTCTTCTCACCATTTTTTTCAGCTGTCCCAAATAATTCTCAAAAGGAAAACATGAAATTGAATCCAGAGGGCCATATTTTTCAGCATCATCTGCTAAATGTATAAGACTGTGTGTATTGTTAACCAGAAATTTAGTCCCATATATCTTAGCAAAGTTGCTAACAAAGAATCTTAACAATTTTCTGGCATAACCACAGAACTCTCTACAAAGAGGAGACAGAAGTATTCTCATAGCACATGACAAAACCAGGAAGTTTCTGTAATGCTGATTGGGCAATCTTTCAAAAAGCACAACTGGCCCTGTATATAATAAGAATTGCCTGAATTCTGTAGCCTTCCAATGGCTGTACTCGGACAAAGATCTTGGCTTTCTGGAGAAGGTCCGGGGTAAGCTTTGTCTACACAGTTTCAAGTGATCAGAGATGGCGGAAAGGGCAGAAGATGGAACCCGACATTGCAATGGCCCCTTAAACCACAGAGCAATCAATTTACGCACAATGCCCAAGCAAACTAAATGCATGTAGTCCAAAGGAAAAGCAGAAACCATGCCAATGCCTAGCCCTTGCAGAGGTGATTTCGAGTGATGGTGGTCTTCATCAGACATTTCTTCAAACTGAGTGTCTGTCCTCAGGCTGGAGTCCATCTCTGGGAACACAACTCTACCGTCAACATAAATGCCATACTGCGTGCAACGCTCACAAGAACTATAGCCACCATGACCTTTGATACATTTTAAAAAAGCTCTTGCTGGAGTGTCACAAATAAAAGCATCTGGAAGGGCGACATTGTACTGTTTCCCCCTTAACATCACACCAGTTGTTGTGATGGCCTTTAAATCTTCAATAAAATCATGCATGTAGTCCTTCACAGATTCAGGTTTACAGGGACCTGCATATACACCTATGATAAACACTTTTGATTTTGGTAGTTCAACTATTTGACCTAAAATAGGCCACAGCTGCATATTAGAGCTCCTTGAAAGAGGCAACCCATCAACATTCACACGAACAGTCAATGTGTCTGTTGTCAGTTCATGCTCATTTGTCATTTTCAGTTCTGACAGTATTGCACTTGTAAGCCCAAAGTGGTAATAACTTCCTTGTCCCATCTCTTTGACCTCACAATCTTTGACTGTACTGAGGAGAGTTCTGGGATCCTTGGGTACATCCAAACCTAGCTCCAAGAGTATTGCCAGTAACTCTGACAGTGCAGAATGAGACACCTGACGGTTCGCTGCCCATTCTGCCAGTTTCCTCTTTGCATCAGAGTGAGCTTCCTCTTCAGTAATATCACAAGCAGGGTCTTCTTCACAGTCACTACACATGTACAAGTCATCAACATCACTGTCAAAGTCCAACTGCAGATTTACAGCCTCATCAGCAATGTTCTCCATATGTTCCTCAACCCTCACATCAGAATCCACTGCCTGCATTTCTTGGTCCACTGGCTGCATTGCCTGGTCCACTGCCTGGTCCACAGCCTGATCTGCCTGGTCCACAGCCTCCATGGCAAGGGTCATTAAATGCTGCTGCACTCTACTTTTAATTTTCCTTCTCCTTGTCCTTGAATTGCCATGGAAGTAATCCATTTCGCTAAAATACACAGGAGTGTTTTCCACATGTCACATGTAAAATGGCTTGTATTACATCATCATTTTTTTTTTTTTTTGTTTGAGGTTACTGGTATGCCTCCCATGTAAACAAAGCCCACTAATCAAAAATATAATGTAAACTGTAGGTCTAATCTAAAATCAAATTCAACTCAGCCTTCTGTGAGGTGGTTCAACTTAACATCATTAAATGGGAAAACTACCTACTACACATTTTGTGTTTACTTCACAAGGAAATCTGGTTTTATATTGCAAAAATGACATTACGTTTTAAAGGGGTGCACAAGGGTTAATATTTTTCCAAAGTAAGCTTAAACAAACAAAACTAATCTATCTAATTAAATCCAATTTTGTGTGCATCAATCAAAACACTAGCACTGGAAAGTCTGCTGACCCTGTTCTTTCCTTCCTCATCTTACACACACATGCTTACAGAATGAATTAAAATTGAGCAGAGGCAGGAAGCGACTGTCCACACATCATGCACTTCATGTGGCCTGCAACAATTTTTGAGCTTGCAAGTGCAATAATATCAGGACTGAAAATGACAAATGAGCATGAACTGATACATTGTGCATATATGACAAAATATCAAATTCAAATTACTTACGTGGCAAAGACGAACACTTTCCAACAGTGTAAAAACTGTGATCTGGACAAATCTAAATGTGACAGGAAGACAATGGTTGAGAGAAGTCAACAGGGGGCGCTTATAATTTATGTTTTTTGCACAGGTAAATACTGTGTGGTTAACATTCACCCACTAACTATAAAATAAATTTTCATGTTAAATTGAACTCAAAACTAGCCAGCCAAGAAATAGAACAATGGTAGAGTTCCTATTATGTTTGGATTTGTCATATTTTTTTCATATTTGAATGACTATAATTATATCAATACTATATTACATTTTATTATTATTACTATAACTCCTTGACAGCTACATTAAGCTGTTGATTAATGGCACTCTCATAAATAAGAGCTAGGATGAACAATGATAGGTCTAGATGTACTATTGTAGTAGGGGTGTGCCTGGCTGATTTTGCCCCGATTTTCCCCCTTCCGACCAAGGACATAAATCGGACAGTTATCTTAGGCTTTTAAGATTATCTTATGAGATTATCCTGTAGTGTGTGATGTGTTAATAATCACGAATTCTATTTTACTGTAGATTAACTGTATCATCCCCCTATTTTTCTGCTCTCTGTGCTCCACTACGGATGTAACAATATCAAAATTACAATATCTGAATACCTCAATAACAAGCCCACGAAATTTATTGCAGTGGCGCTGTCAATTCATATCATTACATGCAGGGTTGCCACCTATCAGAAATAAAAATAAGGGATACCCACCACAGTAGTGGTATGTTTATTTTGTGCTAGTGTTTTAGTAAAGGTATGATCAAGAAAGCAATTAGTAATACTTAAAGCTTGAAATGTTTCATTAACAATGAACAGGGCTGGGCGATCACGATATAAGTGTTTCATAACAGTCGATATTGATTATTATTTTTAACCTATTCTACCCAGACTTCTCAAGTACAGGACAGTAATCAAAAGACACTAATTTAATAAAAATGCAGTAGTAAATGGACAAGTATTACGTGAGACCACGTTAATGTGGTATGTTCTAATTAAGCGACAGCGAATACGTAATTACCGACGCCAAGAGAAGTCCGAAATGTTTTTTTGTTGAGCTCACTATATAGTGCACTCAGGGCCGTTGCTAGGAATTCTGGGCCCCCTGAAAGAATATCGGCGTGGGCCCCTCTACCCTATTCATTGCCACTTTTTTTTACAACTGTGTATTATGATGTTTTTTCTTTGTTTTTCTGTTGATGCCTGGTGTATAATAACAATGAGTTACAGTATTATTATGTAAATTATTCCCATTTCTCTGATTTGCAACACATTATTACACCTCTGATTGCATATATCTTCAATTAACCACTTCACAAATAGGTAGTGGGTATTTTATTGTATTTATTAACGATCAAGTTTTGATATCCAAAAATAATAATAATTAAAAAAAAATCAAAGTGTCCTGGCTCAAGATAGTCCACAAGGTGAAGCTCAAGGTAGATATGTAGCATTTAACTTAAATGTGCAGGTAACACCAACAGTACATCGATCGTGGGAAAACTGTTGAAGAATACACAAAATCTAAATGGGCTTACTCAGCAGGCTACCATAGCTCTAGGCAGACAGATTCACCTTACTCCACTTGTATGTGGAGGGCAAGATCTTTTGGGTAATGTCAGTGTCACCCTTGTCAGACAAAAAATATTTTTAAACCATCCAAAATTCTAAATTGTCCTTTTGTTATTGTCCGCCATTATGGTGTATTTTATTTTATATCACTGTGAAAACAACAACAAATCTTGTTGGAACATTTCACTTTTTGTATTTTCAAATGTCCCACCAATAGCTAACACATTTTTACAAGACCAAATTTGAACACATCATGATAATGTTATTGACCTTCTTCGCCTAATGCTCATAATTACCAGTAGAACTTGAATGCGTCATAATACATTTCAATGTAGCCTCGTAACTGAGCGGGTGCTTGGTGCTTACTGGAGCACTGTCCGACAGTAATGTGTGTGAAACACACAGTCCGCTGTAGACAGCCTCCACATGAGTAACGTTCAGTTATCTACACTATTTACCCAGAGTGTAGCCCGCCTCTCAGCCGATGATTGACAGCTAACGTAAACTACAGCCCCTGCGCCCCGTCAGGTACGCGTTACCGACAATAAATGAATGAATGAATGAATGAACAACTAGGCGCCCTCGGTAGCTTTACTCTCACCCTTCTTAGAAGATGTCCTGGGGCCCTGCTCTGTTGCTCCTAGCCCTGGCCTCCCTCTCTAGTCTTTTCGGGTGTCCAGAGTTGTGTTTTTGTGTGGTGCCATCAACTTGATCTCCCTCACTCCCTGCTGGAGTTCGCTCGGGCTAACTTGGTTTGCGCTCAATTTCGAACCCGCGGTGTGGACCAAACCATTTTTTAAGAAGGGGCCAAGGGGGTTATTGAAATTATTAAAAATAAAATACTGCGTGACGTTGTGGCTTTATTTAAATTATGATTCATTACTATGAATATATATTAGTTAAGCCTATGCATAATCATTTAGTCGTAGAGGCTACTGGGGGCTGTGTGTGGGCCCTGATGGGCTGTGGGCCCTTAGAATTGTCATCACCTTTCCCCCCTATACGACGGCGCTGAGTGCACTACATTTATTTCCCTATGTAGGGAGTAGGTAATGAGTGAGTGAGCTTCAGTCTCATGGTTGCTCATGGCAACCGCTAAGCATCGGCACGGCAGCTAGGCGCTCTCTCCTTCATACGGTTGACCAGTAAAACTAAAACATGTTAACGGAGATTCTGACACAAAGACGTAGTAACGATGTAGTAACGCTGCTAACTGGTACAGCATGTAAGACGTACCAGTTAGCAAACCAGTTAACGCAGACAACGGGATGAATCTATTAGCCTACTGTTCCACGTTAGCACACACGGCTAACAGAAAACTTACTATAAATGACAACACCACTGCAGCTAAACACCAGTCTGTTAACATACATGCTAACATACAGACACAGTGAGTGTCCTTTAGCCAAATAACAGCAGCATGTTTAACACGATATTACAATTAGCGTGCTAACTTAGCCCCGTAGCTCCGATGATTGAGTTTGACACCACTGTCCTAAACAATCAATCAAACCACAATAGTCTAATAAAATAAGCTATGTCCATGTAATGACATATTCTTCTTGAGAAGGGCTGTATAAAAAAACAGTAAGTTATGTGGACTAATTAGGTTTATTAGGCCTATTAACATTAGCTAAAGTTAGCTAAAACACTCGCTACAACATTAGCTGAGTTCAAACAAGCATTTTTGCAAATTCCCCAGTGTCTTACCTCACAATACTTCGATAGAATGATGGTTTACTACAAGAATTTAACATAATAGGGAAAGAGATATGCCACTCACCAGTGTCGAAAGCTGGTGCTGGTGCTGTTGCTGCTGCTCGTTACTGCTGTAGGCGCCGTTCTGAAGAAATTCAAAATAAAAGCGCGCAGTGTGACCGTTACCTCCGCGTGACCTAAACTCCGATCTTGGATCTTCCGAAAGTATTATTTTTTAAGAAACAATTAAATTTAGAGCAAAACCATGTGCCCTGAAAAATAATAAGTAATTTTTAAATTTTAAAATAGACTTTATTAATATTATATATATATATATATATATATATATATATATGTCCGAAATTGTGTGTGTGTGATAGATGTGTCAAAGGTAAGGCAGCACTAAAATTCTCATACTATTCATCAGCAATCTGCGGTCTGTGTCAACTACTACAGAGCAAGCTCTTACAAGCCTGTCCAACTTCAAGCCACCTGTGGAACACCCCACAGCATACAAGATGAAGCTGATGACAACACTGTCATGTTATTTGGCAAATTTGACTATAATATTGACTGTATGAACTGTATGGGCAGTAACAATCTAGTCTCAAACCAGTGGCAGCCGGTCCAAAAAAATTGTGGCGCATTTCACCTTGCTACAGCAACCCTAACAGCTGCTTTAATGTCTACAGTCAAAGAGTTATTAAGAAGGAAAATATAGCCTGTAGATTTTAATCAGGGTTCATACCCTGTTTTATTGTGAACTGAGAATGTTTCACATGTCCATGTGTCGTCATGTCTGTATTAACTTTACAGCATTACAAAGCTGTTTAACCTTTGTCCTGTCTACCATGGGGTTACCATGTGGGACGTTTGTAACGTGGAGTTGGAGTTGGCTTAGCCACGTTTGATAGCAGAAGGCATCAACAGAGGTAACAAGACAGGAGACTAGGTGGAGGGATTTCCACACAATTAATTTATTAACAGAATCATACAAGGCCAGGTCTCACGGCTATTACTGAAAAACAAGCTATAAGAGCAAATAATAAACATTTATGGCTTGTAGCCTTTGCCAGCGTCCACATTACGGAGATGGAAGAAAAAGGAAGTTGAAAAAGAAAAGTGCTGGAGGCAAAAGTAATGCCTGTTGACCTAAGCAGTGAAAAACAAAGGAGGCGCCACCATTAATGTTTTACATTACATTATTATTAAATTAATGTTTTACATTATGTGTAGGCCTACATGTTTTCATGTGCCCTTACGTTGTCTTGTGTACATGTTTTCATTTGTTCATGTGCCCTTTTATTTGTTCACTTGGTCAACTGTTCCTTTGTTGAAATTAACTGAGGCTGGTCTTGTGCCATTCAAGTGACAATGTATAAAAATAAAACAAAATAATTAAAAAAATACATTTTGAAAATTACAAATGGGTCTTATTTTTTTGGATAGCCTAAATATGAATCAAAGACCACATGGGGCGAAAGAAATGATACCCAGTTCCACCCCATGCCCATTTTGCCGACACACATCCCCTATGGGACCCATATGGTCAGCCCACATTGGATGCCCATGTGGGACCCAAGTTGAAGGATCCACATGGGGTCCAAGAAATGATAACCAGTTCCACCCCATGCCCGTGTTGCCGACTCATATCCCCTATGGGACCCATATGGTCAGCCCACGTGGGAAGCCCATGTGGGACCCAAGTTGAAGGATCCACATGGGGCCCGAGAAATGATAACCAGTTCCACCCCATGCCCACTTTGCCGACACACATCCCATATGGACAGCCCATGTGGGAAGCACATGTGGGACCCAAGTTGAATGATCCACATGGGGCCCAAGAAATGATACCCAGTTCCACCCCATGCCCACTTTGCCGACACACATCCCCTATGGGACCCATATTTTCAGCCCACATGGGATGCCCATGTGGGACCCAAGTTGAAGGATCCACATGGGGCCCAAGAAATGATAACCAGTTCCACCCCATGCCCGTGTTGCCGACTCATATCCCCTATGGGACCCATATGGTCAGCCCACGTGGGACCCAAGTTGAAGGATCCACATGGGGCCCAAGAAATGATACCCAGTTCCACCCCATGCCCACTTTGCCGACACATATCCCCTATGGGACCCATATGGTCAGCCCACATGGGCTTCCTATATAGAACCCATGTTACTGAAACCATATGGGGCCCATACAATTTTCCCAGTTCAAGCCCATGCCCACTCTGTACCCATGCTGCCCATTTGTAACCCATATGGGGCCCACATGTACATGTTGGCTGGGTTCTTACCGCTCTCCTTTGCCTTCCTGTCCGCTCTCACGATCTGAAAACCGTCCAATGAGATGTGCGAATCCGGCGTCAGTCCGTTCAGCCACGTCTCCGTGAAGCACATGACGCTACACTGCCGGTACTCCCTTTGCAGCCTGGTTAGCGCCGATAGCTCTTCCATCTTATTGGGGAGAGATCTCACGTTCCCCATAATAACAGACGGTACGCATGGTTTATACCGTCTGTTCTTCTCCCGACGCTTCACTCCAGCTCTGCAGCCCCGTCTCCTTCTCCGTAGTTCCACGGGGATCTCCGGTCGTTGTCCCGGGAGCACCCTCGTGTCGCACAGTGCTATCAGCTGATCCCGTGTGTAAACAATGGAGCCCTGGCTGAACGGGTCTCCGGATGCCGTATTTAACAGACAAAGAATTAAAAATACACATATTCCAAACCTCGCCATATGTACATCCATAGGAGTAGAAGTCCGACTGAGGTTGGTAACAAAAATGACGCGAGACAGCACGAAAATACACAAAAACACGGCGAAACTCTCGGAGCTACTGTAACTAGCTGCCGGCATGTCCGGCGCCATCTTCTGCCATGAATTTGCTCATCATTTGAAATAAGATCACATTTACATTCACTGTACTGAACTCCCACTAATTAACATCTTTTAAGCTATTGACTTTATTGTGTCAGCTTGAAACCATACAACTATGAAGTATTGTTGGAATGTGCATGTCAAATCAAATCCCATACAAGCATGAACCAATAAATGACACGTCTCAATTGCATTATATTTTATTAACCACTAGATGTCCTAATCGAGCAACGTGTCAATGAAGCCTCTAGTAATGAACCATTTTTTGAATCAAGTGTGGAAGCTTCAACAAAGCCTCGATTGGCCATCACTAAACACAGTGACTTGCTGTTGGAGGTCATTCATGTTACCTAACACTAGCGTCTTGGTTTAGTTTGACAGATTCCTCAAAGATCTTCAAATACTTTCCAGCCGTCTGTCTATCTGTGCGTCTCTCCTAATGTTTGTTTTTGGAGACCACTGCATCCATGGTTACTCTACCAGCGTCTGCCATGTTGCCTGTCAAAAGCATTGACTGTATTTAGGCAAAAAGCCCAGAAGAGATGAATGAGGTCACATCTGTGACTTTCAAAATAAAAGTCAAGTCCTACTGCTACTTCCTGTCTTTTACCCAAGAAGGCTAGAACATTTGCCAAAGCCTCAGACTTGTGCCATTGTTTGTCATGATTCAAAGAAGGGCCCCTGACAAAATCTTACACAAGAATTAACACTAGGTAGGGGTGGTACAGTTCTTCCTCTCCCTGTGTGAGGTTTTCTCTCAGTTGCCCACTTCCAATTGAAACATTCTCCACACAGGAATCTTATTTACATCATTTAATGGGTAAATTACTTAAATTTTAAATGTTATCTTTAAAATGGGCCTAATCCTTTTGACAAAATGCTCACTCATGGTACTTGGGGTGTTGCGACTGCAGTCAGTACGTGACACCACATTAACTAGTGTGACAGTTTGATCTCTGTTTAGAGTTTCCATGTGAAGAGAGTGTGAAGTCTTTACATATCAGCACACTGTTTGGTTCACAGAAGAAAAATGCAAGATCACTGTCAGTGGCATGTTAAGAATTGTTATGATGACAGGCTTTTTCAAAGTGCCACTTGCATAGGTTGTAATGTGCAAAAGTTCTGATATAATTTATCCTTATTGAAATGGTCCAATAGAAGCATGTGTTGGCTCAACGCAATTAAATTGTATAACAAACCACAGCCTCTAAAACGAACACAGCTGACAGCTCTCTGTTATTTAAACAAATGCTGAATACCATAACCTTCATGAAGATAAGATTTAGTGACAGACTGTTTTCACTAGTGTACCTAATGAACTGACATGTGGCTGTGTAAGTGTTACCTGTGAAACACGTGACTTCCTTGCATGTCGATTTTTTTTTTCTTTTTTTAAAAAGAGACAAACAAACTGAAACCCAGAATGGTTTCATAGTTTATGTGAACGTCCATGCTTCAGAGAGCAGAGATCATTTAGGAAATAATCTACATCCTTAAGATCAATGGAGGAAATTTATGTTAACATTGAAGAAGTCAAACCCATCAACCCAAAAGATTCATCAAATCACTCAGGTAAGAACAATCTGACAGAGAGGAGAATAGAGATATTTTATCATCTGTCATTTTTACTGTTGTAGACTTTGTTGGTCTCACTGTTGTTTTCTCTGTTCAGGTCCAAGGAGCTCT
This sequence comes from Planiliza haematocheilus, assembly GCA_005024645.1. NCBI lineage: Eukaryota > Metazoa > Chordata > Actinopteri > Mugiliformes > Mugilidae > Planiliza > Planiliza haematocheilus. The sequence goes on along the minus strand of SRSE01000170.1, from coordinate 727,858 downwards.
GAGAAGAGTTCATATTTAGGTGTTACTGTCTTTCTGGGACTGCTGAGTGTTCTCCTGTTGGTTGGGCTCATCGTCCTTGGTGTCCACTGTGAGTCTGGTTTTCACAAGTTAAACCTGTAACACTCAGAGCCTCCAGCCTCCACTGACTGTGACTCACTAACATGGACCAGTCACAGTCAAACTGAAAAATTTAAAAATTCATGGACCTGTGTGAAGCCTTTTGTATTTCTGAAACATGTATGTTTATTTATTTCAGACCACAAGTTACATGATTCAGCTGCAGAGCTCTCTGCCATCAAAGCCAACCTGACTGAAATGACTAAAAAACGTAAGTGTTTGTCTGAACCGAGTGAGTCTTTTGACACGTTAAAATTTACTCATTGTTTATTGAACATGTTTTACTAAAATACTCTGTGGTAACTAGAGTTGAGCCGGATACTCGGCTGAAACGAGTATCCGGTACGGATAAAGCACTTTTGCCGAGTACGAGTATTATACGAGTAATACGAGTCAATATCTGTGCTCGGATTAAATAAAAATCCTCATTGGGTAGCTGACTGTGTCTGCGTTCTGTGATAGACTACAGCCTAGAGGTCTTCGGAAAAAACCGACAACCCGAAAACCCGAGGTTCCGACCCGGCTCGGGTTTGGGTCCACTCACAAGAAGTAACGCCGGGGCCGGGTCGGAACCGGTGGAGTTTGTCTCGGGTCTCGGGTCTCGGGTCTCTTATTGTGAAAGGCCGGGTCCTACAGTACCCGAGAGGACCCGGCGATTGGCGGTCACAGCTGTCAATCACCGCCGCCCTCCCCTTTCCCCCCTTCCCGACTCCAATGCGAGGCTAGGCCAGGGGTGGGGGCTGGCAGCGGCCGCAGCCGCAGCCGGAACCAGGTAAGAAGACTACGTTTAGGTAAGAAACAGAAAGTAATAGCTTATAAAAACAAGTCTTAAGACAACTTGTATTAAATCATAAAGCAACTCGGGCATTTCGGGTCCACGGGTTTTTAAGGGTTCGGTTCGGTTTCGGAACTCGTATTTACAATAATGGCTCGGGGCCAGTCGGCTCCGGTTCCAATTTTCACGGGTCCATTTCGGCTCGGAACTCATATTTACAATAATAGCTCGGGGCCAGATCGGCTCCGGGTCGACTGGCCCCACACCTGGTGTGGGAAGAAAAGAAAAACAAAAAAACCCCAATATATATATATATATATATATATATATATATATATATATATATAAAAAGATCACACTGATCATAAAAAAAATTAAAGTTAAAATAAGAAAGTTATTGTTGAGCATGAAAACTCTTGTTCATTACATTTTACTTGATAATTGCAACCGCATTGTTGCAAAACTTGTTCTGTAAATAGTTCGTTTGTTATCGTGATCAAAACCATTGATCTCTGAAGCTCAATGCTGATGCTGTCCTGTAAACAGTTTTCTAATCAGCAATAAATAACTATTTCTGATCAGCCCATATCAATTGCATGCTTAAAATAACATACCAGTTAAAATCCAAAAAAGGTTTCAAAAAAGGCAACTGGACTTGTAGATTTTGGAGAAGACGTTTCACCACTCATCCGAGTAGCTTCTTCAGTTCTGAGGGACTGGTGGGAAGTCTGAGGTTTAAATAGGAACTCTTCCTGAGAAACATTGCTTGTTATGCTAATAACCCGAAACTGGTGCAGCTATTCCCACTAACGACCGGGTACTTACCTTTTGTGAGGGGGGGACTGTTTTGGTCCTGTTTTGGTCTTACCTATGAATGGTTCTCCAACGACTCTTGTCCGTCTGGGGCTCCAGTGTCAAGGTGTGAAGGAGACTGAAACTTCTTGGGGACAGAAGTTAGCACTGTATTGTAAATAGATGGCAAATTGAATCTCAGTCCACCTCCTCTGTTTAGTGAAGGTTTTTCCAGTCTGACATAGATGGCTTCCTTAACTCCTCTTTCAAACCATCTGTCTTCTCTGGCTAAGATTTGGACGTTGTTATCCTCAAAAGAGTGTCCTTTGTCCTTCAAGTGTAGGTGGACTGCTGAATCGTTACCTGATGAGCTGGCTCTCCTGTGCTGGTACATGCGTTTGTGGATAGGTTGTTTAGTTTCCCCAATGTATAGGTCTGTACACTCCTCACTGCACTGAACGGCGTACACCACATTGCTCTGTTTCTGCCTGGGTGTTTTGTCCTTTGGGTGGACCAGTCTCTGCCTGAGTGTGTTCCCTGGTTTGAAGTACACTGGAATACGGTGGTTCCTGAAAATCCTCCTGAGTTTCTCGGACACTCCAGCCACGTAGGGGATGACGATGTTTTTCCTCCTGTCCTTCTCCTCCTCTCTGTCCCTTTTGGGGTATCTTTTTGAGCCTTTCACAAAGGCCCAATTAGGGTACCCACATGTCTTGAGTGCCCGTTTTATGTGTTTTTGCTCCTTCTCCTGGCCATCCGGTCTTGTGGGTACCGTCTGTGCTCTGTGCTGGAGCGTTCTGATGACCCCTAGTTTGTGCTCCAGGGGGTGGTGGGAGTAAAATAATAAGTGCTGATCGGTGTGGGTGGGTTTTCTATATACTTCGATGTTGAGGCTTCTGTCTTCTTCCACATGCACCAAGCAGTCGAGGAAAGCCAGACTACCCCCGCTGATGTCCTCCCGGGTGAACTTGATGTTGCTGTCCACTGCATTGATGTGCTCTGTGAAAGATTCCACTTCATCCGTCTTGATTTTAACCCAAGTATCGTCCACATACCTGAACCAGTGGGTGGGGGTGCTTCCAGTAAACGAGTTCAGGGCTCTGGTCTCGACCTCCTCCATGTAGAGATTAGCCACAATAGGTGACACTGGTGACCCCATAGCGCAGCCGTGTTTTTGTCTGTAAAAACCTCCATTAAACTGGAAATAGGTGGTCGTCAGGCACAGATCGAGTAACACGCAGAGTTGGTCTGGGGTGAGAGTGGTCCTCAGGAGGATTTTCAGGAACCACCGTATTCCAGTGTACTTCAAACCAGGGAACACACTCAGGCAGAGACTGGTCCACCCAAAGGACAAAACACCCAGGCAGAAACAGAGCAATGTGGTGTACGCCGTTCAGTGCAGTGAGGAGTGTACAGACCTATACATTGGGGAAACTAAACAACCTATCCACAAACGCATGTACCAGCACAGGAGAGCCAGCTCATCAGGTAACGATTCAGCAGTCCACCTACACTTGAAGGACAAAGGACACTCTTTTGAGGATAACAACGTCCAAATCTTAGCCAGAGAAGACAGATGGTTTGAAAGAGGAGTTAAGGAAGCCATCTATGTCAGACTGGAAAAACCTTCACTAAACAGAGGAGGTGGACTGAGATTCAATTTGCCATCTATTTACAATACAGTGCTAACTTCTGTCCCCAAGAAGTTTCAGTCTCCTTCACACCTTGACACTGGAGCCCCAGACGGACAAGAGTCGTTGGAGAACCATTCATAGGTAAGACCAAAACAGGACCAAAACAGTCCCCCCCTCACAAAAGGTAAGTACCCGGTCGTTAGTGGGAATAGCTGCACCAGTTTCGGGTTATTAGCATAACAAGCAATGTTTCTCAGGAAGAGTTCCTATTTAAACCTCAGACTTCCCACCAGTCCCTCAGAACTGAAGAAGCTATTGGATGAGTGGTGAAACGTCTTCTCCAAAATCTACAAGTCCAGTTGCCTTTTTTGAAACCTTTTTTGGATTACCATGACCTGGATGACTGAGAACCTACACAGACATACCAGTTAAAACCTCGCTCATTTCAAGACAACCAGACCCACTTCCGGGTTTAATCCCGCCCACTTCCGGGTTAGGCCACGCCCACTTCCGAGTACAGATACAGATAATGCTGTACTCGCTCATCCCTAGTGGTAACACCACCCAGCATGGGAAAAGATCCTTGTTAACGTTTAGTGGCAGGAGGTAGTCTTGGGTAGCTGCATTGTGTGCACCGGTTTCAAAACTGAAAAAGAATAAAAGAAATAACAAGGAACAAAGTAATTCACCACAGTGATGTGGCAATTACTCCATATTGATCTTATAACTGTTCTTATAACAATTGGCTAATTTTGTGAGAAGCTTCAAATGGTCATTTATTTAAAAAGCAGTACTTCCATGTTTCTTCCAGAGAAAATGTGTCCTGAAGGATGGAAACTGTTCAGGTGTTCCTGTTATTTCCTCTCTAAAACTCCTGGTTCCTGGGATAAAGGCAGACAGGACTGTAGAAACGGAGGAGCAGATCTGGTGGTGATAGACAGCTCTGGAGAACAGGTACTTTGTGTTTGTTATTGTGTCTACAAGTGTAGTCATTGATACATGGTAAATGATTAATGTAAAGTATGTAGTATATAGTAGGATTTTTTTTTCCCCCCCCCTGTTAAACAGAAGTTTCTGTCTGACTTCACCAACAAATACACTTGGATTGGTTTGAATGACAGAGAAGAGGAAGGAACCTGGAAATGGGTTGACGGGACTCCACTGACTCTGCAGTAAGTCTTTATTTTGGTCTAATATCAACAAATGACTTTATCTTTTATTACATTTCCAGATGACATTCCTCGCATTCACAAATACTATCATGCAGAAAACATGATTTAATGACAAAGTATTTCCTATCAAAGTACAGAGAAACCAACATTTGGCTTCCTCTGGACTTGTGATTTTACTTTCTTATACGATCTTGTTTCATTCACCACCATCATCTGAGAACAATATCTCACTCTTTATCAAGTAAGATTAAGTTACCTAACCCTAAAATACTATGAAGAGCTGCATGGTCAGATCATGGACTCATGAAAACATTTTGATGTTCCTATTGTAATTCTTACTTTATTCTACCTTGTATGAATGTTTCTAGTCTGATTCTTTTGTCACATATAAACAGTTTAGTGTGTTGTTCACTGACCTTCCAGGTACTGGGATACAAATCAACCTAATAATGGAGGTGGAGTGGATACTGACGAGGACTGTGCGCATATCAGACTTGGATCTACCACTTCTTGGAATGATGCTTCATGTGCAAGATCGCTGCAGTGGATTTGTGAAAAACACATAAACTTGGCTTAAAGATTTGGTATATGTTTTAACTTTAGCTACTGAAGCACTATTCATTTATTCTGCAACTGTAAAATGCACCTATAGACAAAAATAACTCACTTATTATATATGTATAACATTTAAATGAATTATCCAAAGCAATGTTGTTTTGAATTAAACCCCATTTCCTGGGATCAACTGTGTGGTTTTACATGATGTCCAAGTATCAGCATCTAGTCCAGAGAGGCTGACTTCAACAGCAGAGAGGACACAGTGTTACTGTCTGAGGGAGGAAGTCCAGTAACAGAGTTCAGGAATATGTGGAACCAAAGGTGATGTTGTGATATTTTGAACTGTATTTCATTTTGAGTTTGCTCACTGAGGATGAGGGAGTGTATGGAGTAGATGTTTCAGTTTATGTTCCAGTTGTTGCTTTTCCTGTTTTTTAATTTTATTTCTGTGGAATATGAAACGATGTTACACAAGGACTGCTTTGGCTGCTTCCCAGAAACTGATGGTGAGACTGTGAGAGATGGTGAGAGGTGTTCAGTTCAATAAATGAGCTTGATGAAAATTGTGATTCACCTTCAGATCTTTTCACTGTCACAGTGCGGTGAGTTTGTCTTCTTTGTGCATGTAACTTTTCCCAAAATGGTAGTATCAAATGATTGGCAGGTTATGCAATGTTTTACCGTCACTTTCGACAAATGGCTTAAACAGGCAGAGGAAAGCGAAAAGAACTAGGAAGAGGGCACTAAATATGTCTCTTCCTCGCTGGCTCCATCCTCGTCTATCTTTCTCTCCTCACTGTCCTAAATCTTCAAACTATATATCTCTCTCTAAACTCCAAATTAAACTATCTCCAAATTAAATAAACGCTATCCAAACTCTGCAACTTGACCGCAACTCTCCATAAAAAACGCAGAGGGGTTTATAGTGCTGTCAAACCTCGCGGCAAAATCCGAAACACTTTCTGAAGCAGTCACGTGGTACAGTTGGGCAGCTACTATACAGGCCCGACCCTGCTTAGCTTCTGAGATCAGACGAGATCAGGCGTGGTATGGCCGCGATGGAACGCGATTTAAACAAAGTGTTTATACGTGATAAAACATCACCGACGATTCTTCAACAGGTTCTAGTCAAGCAGCTCAAATCTCCAGAACAGTTATTGTTAATCATGGGGAGTTTCATATGGGTTTGAATCCCAACAGAGTAAGAATTTGCTCATCAGTTGAAATAAGATCAAATTTACATTCACATTTCTACTGTACTGAACTCCCACTAATCAACATCTTTTAAGCTATTGGCTTTATTGTGTCAGCTTGAAACCATACAACTATGAAGTGTAGTTGGAATGTGCATGTCAAATCAAATCCCATACAAGCGTGAACCAATAAATGACACGTCTCAATTGCATTACATTTTATTATCCACTAGATGTCCTAATTGAGCAACGTGTCAATGAAGCCTCCAGTAATGAACCATGTTTTGAATCAAGTGTGGAAGCTTAAACAAAGCCTCGATTGGCCATCACTAAACACACTGACATGCTGTTAGTGGCCATTCAGGTTACCTGACACTAACATCTTAGTTTGGTTTGACAGGTTCCTCAAAGATCTTCAGTGTTAAAACAAATACTTACCAGCCGTCTGTCTATCTCTGCGTCTCTCCTAATGTTTGTTTTTGGAGACCACTCCATCCATGGTCACTCTACTACGGCGTCCGGCATGTTGCCTGTCAAAAGCATTGACTGGATTAAGGCCAAAAGCCCGGAAGAGACAAATGAGAGCACGTCTGTGACTTTCAAAATAAAAGTCAAGTCCTACTGCTACTTCCTGTCTTGTATCCAAGAAGACTAGAACACTTGCTAAAACCTCAGACTTGTGCCATTGTTTGTCATGATTTAAAGAATTGCCCCTGACACAATCTTACACAAGATATCGTTGATGAAAGAGCTTAAATTAAAACTAGGTAGGGGTGGTGCAGTTCTTCCTCTCCCTATGTGAGGTTTCTGTTGCCCACTTCCAACTGAAACATTCTCCACCCAGGAATCTTATTTCCATCCTTTAATGGGTAAATTATTTTATTTCTAAATGTTATCTTTTAATCAGGGCCTAACTCTTTTGACAAAATGTTCACTCACTGTACCTTGAATATGGCAGCTAAGGTCTATGTGTGAAACCACATTAACTTGTGAGACAGCGTAACCTCTGTTTAGAGTTTCCATGTGAAGAGAGTGTGAAGTTCTTTGCATATTAGCAAGACCACCAAGTTTTCTGTGAGTGGCATATTGAGAATTGTTATGACAGGATTTTCAATGTGTCGCTTTATTTTTCAGTGGCATTGCATAGGTTGTAATTTGTCAAAATGTGCAAAAGTTCTGATATAATTTATTCTTATTCAAATGGACTGATAGACGCATGTATCGGTCCAATGCAATTAAAAAGTGCACGAAACCACAACCTCTAAAATGAACACACAGTTGACAGCTCTCTGTTATTTTAAACACATGCTGAATACCATAACCTTCATGAAGATAAGATTTAGTGCAGGACTGTTTTCACTTGTGTACCTAATGATCTGACATGTGGCTGTATAACCGTTACCTCTGCAACACGTGACTTCCTTGCATTTTGATTATTTTTAAAAAAGAGACAAACGAACTGACACCCACAATGGTTTCATAGTTTATGTGAACGTCCATGCTTCAGAGAGCAGAGGTCATTAGGAAATAATCTACATCCTTAAGATCAATGGAGGAAATTTATGTTAACGTTGAAGAAGTCAAACCCATCAACCCGTCAACAAATCACTCAGGTAAGAACAATCTGACAGAGAGGTGAATAGAGACATTTTATCATCTGTCATTTTTACTGTTGTAGACTTTGTTGGTCTCACTGTTGTTTTCTCTGTTCAGGTCCAAGGAGCTCTGAGAAGAGTTCATATTTAGGTGTTACTGTCTTTCTGGGACTGCTGAGTGTTTTCCTGTTGGCTGGGCTCATCGTCCTTGGTTTCCACCGTGAGTCTGGTTTTCACAAGTTAAACCTGTAACACTCAGAGCCTCCAGCCTCCACTGACTGTGACTCACTAACATGGACCAGTCACAGTCAAACTGTCATATCACAGACATTAAACACATTTATATTTTTATATATAGAAATGTCACAGATGTTGTACATGGAGAAACTGAATTTCAGCCGATGTGTCTCTTTGAATTTCCCAACAGAGGATCAGTCAGTGAAGCTCTTAGTGTACAACGATTAGGCATAACATTATGACCACCTTCATTCTTGTCTTTTGGTTACTTTTTGGAGCTGTTAGGACAACATTGTTACAAAGGGGTCTTCTGTGTTTCTGAAACATGCATCTTTTAGATCATCACTCAGTACGTGATTCAGCTGCAGAGCTCTCTGCCATCAAAGACAACATGACTGCAGAGAGAGACCTGCTGAGCAACCTGACTAAAGAGTTGGAACGTCTGTCTGAACAGAGTGAGTCTTTGGATTTGCTAAGATAGTAATAAATTACATCATGTGACTAAGTCTTCTGGCATTATGATCAGACTTCATATTTTACTGGCTCTGTACTTTAACAGAATTTTAAATCAGACCTGACAAATGAAGACTGTAGCACCTCTGTACTGTTTCATTACAGCTGTAAATCATGAACCACTGAAGAAGATCAATGCAAACAACCCATGGACTTATTAGTTTATAGTTTCTCTTTTTCTCTCTTTTGCATTAAAACATGTCTTATAGGTCGGAAAGTGTACAGTTTTGCATCCATGAAGTCTTTTGTATTTCTGAAACATGTATGTTTATTTATTTCAGACCGTAAGTTACATGATTCAGCTGCAGAGCTCTCTGCCATCAAAAACAACCCGACTGAGCTTCTCCAGACCAGCGACGACAAACTCTCCTCTGTGACTGAAGAGAGAGATCTGCTGAACGCCAACCTGACTGAAATGACTAAAAACCTAAATTACTTGTCTGAACCAAGTGAGTCTTTTGACAAATTAAAATGTACTCATTGTTTATTGATGGAACATGTTTTACTAAAATACTCAATGGTAACGCCAGGAAAAGATCCTTGTTGACATTTAGTGGCAGGAGGTAGCCTTGGGTAGCTGTATTGTGAATGAATAAAAAAATAACAAGGAACAAAGTAATTCACCACAGAGATGAGGCAATTACCACATATTGTTCTTATAACTGTAACAACAATCAGCTAATTATGTGAGAAGCTTCAAATGGCCATTTATTTAAAAAGCAGTACTTCCACGTTTCTTCCAGATAAAACATGTCCTGAAGGATGGACACTGTTCAATGGTTCCTGTTATTTCCTCTCTAACAATACTGGTTCCTGGGATCAAGGCAGACGGGACTGTAGAGACAGAGGAGCAGATCTGGTGGTGATAGACAGCTCTGAAGAACAGGTACTGTGTGTTTGTAAATGTGTTTACAAGTGTAGTCATTGATATACGGTAAATGATTAATGTAAAGTGTCTAAAAACACTAAGATTCTTTTTTTTTTTTTTGTTTGATGTTCAACAGACGTTTCTGTCTAACTTCACCAACAAAGACACTTGGATTGGTTTGAATGAAGTGGAAGGAACCTGGAAATGGGTTGACGGGACTCCACTGACTCTGCAGTAAGTCTTTATGTTGGTCTAATATCAACAAATGACTTTATCTTTTATTACATTTCCAGATGACATTTCTGGACTTGTGATTTTACTTTCTTATACCACCTTGTTTCATTCACCACCATCATCTGAGAACAATATCTCACTCTTTATCAAGTTAAATTAAGTTAAAATACTATGAAGAGCTGCATGGTCAGATCATGGACTCATGAAAACATTTTGATGTTCCTATTGTAATTCTTACTTTCTTCTACCTTGTATAAATGTTTCTAGTCTGAGTCTTTTGTCAAAGATAAACCGTTTAGTGATTGTGTTGTTCACTGACTCTTTAGGTACTGGGGGACAAATCAACCTGATAACGGAGGTAGTGTGCATCCTGACGAGAACTGTGTGCATATTAGACTTGGATCCACCACTTACTGGAATGATCTTTCATGTGCAACATCTCTGCAGTGGATTTGTGAAAAAATGCCATAACATTGTTGTACACTTTGATTGAAGATCTGATATTTGCCAGTGTTTTAACTTTAGCTACTGAAGCACTATTCATTTATTCTGCAACTGTAACATTCGCCTATAGACAAATATAACTCTCTAATTATATATATAACATTTAAATTAATTAACCAATGCAGATCGTTTTGAATTAAACCCCATTTCCTGGGATCAACTGTGTGGTTTTACATGATGTCCAAGTATCAGCATCTAGTCCAGAGAGGCTGACTTCAACAGCAGAGAGGACACAGTGTTACTGTCTGAGGGAGGAAGTCCAGTAACAGAGTTCAGGAATATGTGGAACCAAAGGTGATGTTGTGATATTTTGAACTGTATTTCATTTTGAGTTTGCTCACTGAGGATGAGGGAGTGTATGGAGTAGATGTTTCAGTTTATGTTCCAGTTGTTGCTTTTCCTGTTTTTAAATTTTATTTCTGTGGAATATGAAACGATGTTACACAAGGACTGCTTTGGCTGCTTCCCAGAAACTGATGGTGAGACTGTGAGAGATGGTGAGAGGTGTTCAGTTCAATAAATGATGTCCACTGTCTAAGATGTCCACTGTCTAAGAGCTTGTTGAGAATTGTGATTCAGCTTCATATATTTTCACCATCAATATGAAACTTCCCTCCACAGCTGAAGAGATAGAGACCTGCTGAATGCTAGACTCACTGAAATAACTTCAACAGCTGTGTTTAGACTTCAAAACCCTACAAAGTCAAGTGTGTCATATTTGGTTCATGAGTTTCTGAGACCTCTGGTGGATTTATTCATGCTCTGCAGCCAGTTGCAGACTTTTACTTTCATGGACTGACTTTCCAGTTTTTGTTTTTGTAGAGAAATCTTTGCAAATTGTAAAAAGGTTACGGCTGAAATTTCCTCCAGGCGTTCACCAGGATGGGACGTACACATGTAGGTGTGGACGAGCAACCTGAAAACACAAAGCCTACAGCTGTGGTGTGGTTTAAGGTACGTACTGAATAGATATTATGCAGACAGTTTATTTTTATATCAAATGAAACAAAGATACACAGACCTGAGACTGTGAGAGATGCTGAGAGGTGTTCAGTTCAATACATGATGTCCACTGTTGGCTGATTTTTCTAAAGCTCTAACTCTAGTCAAGAAGCAGCAGCGTCCTCTGCTGACTAAAAAGCTTACAGCACCTGGTATTCCCATTCCCAGGCGGTCTCCCATCCAAATACTAACCCAGGCCCGACCCTGCTTAGCGTGTCCGAGAGCAGACGAGATCGGGCGTGTTCAGGGTGGTATGGCCGTAAGCGACAGGCTCTCTAAGACTCACTCAATCATAGATGAAGAGGTTCTTCAAAGGACTAAACCAGCATTAAATTGAACACTTTATATGGTACTTTGTAATGACACACAGCACTACACTTCCCACAATCCAAGCTGTTCACCTGTTGGATCTAACTGACTCGCTTTTAATGGCACACCTGTGGAGAGTTTCCGGTTTCTAGTCGGCGACTTTGGACGTACGGACCGAGGTGCTGCTATGGTCTCGATGGAGTGGGATGTTTTTAATTTTACCTGTGCTACATGTTCACACATTTTACCTGGAAGGATGGTGTTCAAGACGACAATGAGCAAGTTAAGATATGTGGAACCAGAGAAGGTGTTTGTTTTGGAGTTGCCTTCAAGGTGAAGTCCTTCTGTTCCCTATGGCCTAGCCACAACTTTTATCTTATTGTTGGGTATAAAAAAATTTAAACGTAAAATTTACGAGTGCTTCATTTACCATTTTAAAGAAACACAATTGTGTTGTGCGAAAATTTCCAAATAAAATAACAGGCACATTAACAAACTTTATAACATTTAGAAACATTTAATTATAATTATACTGAGAAAGTTTTGGGTCCTCTTTTTCCTCCACTGTCTGGCGAATTGTGCATCAATTGTGAATCAGTTCAGTTTTAGTTTGTAGTTTTGGTCCCAAATGAAGAAATACCTTTGCAGTAACAAGCAACTAGCTAGCTCACTCCTATAGGGTAAGTATTGGGAACATTAGAATATTCATCCGACCTTGTAATGTGAATTGTGCTGTTCTCCTATAACCACATACTGTATAGGTTATGGTCTTTTTAGAGTGAATGTAATTTGTCTCATGCCAGAGGATCCTAATGCCAAAGGATATTTAAAAATGAGTGATAGTTCCCAAACTAATCACTAGATGGCAGTGTTTTATAAGCACTGAAGGGTTAAGACGCAAGAGTGAGAGCTGCAGGCTCATGTTAGAAGTGTTATCACAATATGTCGAGTCAGCTGGGATAGGCCCCTTCTACCCTTCACAGGACAAGCAGTTACAGAAGATGAATGAATGAAGTTAGAGTTGAAGGAGCAGGAAGGATAATGTTTGCTGCATGGACTGACGTGGACATCTAACTCTAGTAAAAGCTGCTATCAAAGGTTTAAATGGACAACAGGGCTGCCGTTGTGGAGTTGTTAGAGATACCTTGGCACAAGTTGACAGTAAATGATTGTTTTAAATGACTGGTGAGTAGTTTAGGTTTTTATTTTGGAACATCTGTAGGTGAAACCATAAACCCAAAACTTGTCATTTGAATGAGCAAGAGTCTTCACAGGTAATAAAATAAGCCATTATTTTTATGAAACTTGCATTGGACTGCCGCTACGTCACACACTTGGTGATATGTCCAGGTCAGCCATGAGGAGGTCCCATCGACTGGTATAAATGTGGACGTAAAAGTATATTAAAAGTTCTTTTAAACAAAAAATCCCTTTGTGTTTAACATAATTGCATATCCAATTCCACTCTGCACAGACTAAAAGTGGGTTTAAATATAGGCCCAGAAGGTATTTTTGCTTTTGGGACCACTGATTGCTGTAATACTCAGATTTCTTTTCTCTGCAGCGTAACCATCTTGATCAAACACAGAATTAAATAACATCAGCACGCCTTTAAAAAATGTCGGGAGGCTCAGTCCGACCAGAACATGCTATTTGTTCTGTTCCCATGAAGCTGATCTTGTTGGAGGAGCATTCCCCCCGCTGTCCTCAAGCCCTCTCCAACAGACCAGCAGAGCTAGACAAACAAGACCCGGGGTCCAGTCAATTTGTCTGGACAAATGTGGGGATTTGGGGCCACGGCGAGCTATGCAGGGACGAGTGCTAATTGTTTGTGTGCCAAGTAACTCCCCTCAATCCCCTGGTCTCTCAAGTCACTCCATTCACCCCGGTCTTTGTGTGGTTTGTCTTGAACCTGACACGTCGAACTAGGGAAAGTGGATTTCAAGTTATTTCTTCCCTTCATTTACAATCAGATTCAGTCTACTGAGTGACGTCTCCATTGTTCGGGCGTCAAATGTAATAAAATGTAATTTTTCTTTTTCTAAAATGTACGTTTTCATCGCCTGGTCTCATTGTTCCTTTTCCACGCTCTCAGGTCTTTGGGAGACGGGGTCATGGTAGGAGGATGGACGGAGTGCAGATGGGGGGGGGGGGTAGCTTATACCTCCACCCCTTGGTCAACAATGAGCTGAAGTCGCACTGCATCAGGACAAGTGGCTGAGACAATCTGAGAAAGTGGCTGGAGCCAGGCGTCACCTCAGGCCCCTGTCCTTCGCCGGTCCTGTCCGGCCCCTCGGTGCTCTCCTGGCATGCTGATCAGAGGATTAGGCCCCGGCAACGGCGTCGAGTCAAGAGCACGCTGGAGAAAGAGAAAGGCATGCAGGGAACATGAGGTACATGCCGGTTTCACACGCACCCACTCCCACACAAGACGGCGAGCAGACACGCATCATAAGGACCACACACCGGCCTGCAGCGCCGGCAGCTTGTCAGTAGAGGGTACCACAGTGCTGCCACACAGTGTTTGCAGAGGGAAAATATTAATTGTTAATTTGATAAAAAAAAAATCTGAAGGCCTTTTAAAGGCAATTAAAACCACCAAAATAAATTCTGTCCCTTCCTATAGCTGGTGCAGATGTAGACTTTTATTCTCATTCTCATAATCGTACAATTTAATTCATTAAACACATTTACATGAGAAGTACTTGAGCATTAAATGGAGGTAACTCGGGTGGCCCTAAACTACGGCTGCTGATGCTGCAAATTTCTTGTGCATATGAATTCCTACGTCGTCCAAACTTGGTATCTACAAAGTGGTTTGTTTGTTGCAAAAATCTGAACTCCAGATCTGTCAAACCCATTCCTGGTATGTATCTCCAAAGATAAGGCACTGGCGGCTGTCTTAATATTCTTTAATTTTTTGGACTTGTTTTTTTGCTGACTGTTCTCTACCAGCAAGTCTTCAGCCTTCACGATCAAGGGTCATTGTTTCTACTTGTGATTGATTTGCAAAAATGTGCAATACATAAAAAGTGAGTTGCAGTCTTGTTGTTACGGTGTGGTTTAATAAGTAAAAACATTCTCCAAACTGCAGACTCTTCACCATATTTCACCCACTGCAGCGCTCGTCGTTCCAGCCGTTTGTCCCTGGCCTTTCTGTTCAAAGTGAAAACTGTTGGCAGGGTACGCTGCATGGCTGGGATCCAAAAGGTTTTCCAACCCCGTACATCCAGACAGCATTTGGACCTCATTATGACATTAACACTATTTGTTGTTTGGCAGAAACACAAAACAGGCGCATTAAGGGTTTTTAGTTGAACTGGTCCAGAACTCTGAAGCAAGTATTAAGCTATTATTTTGGAGTGCTGTATATAAAAATAAATAAATTAATAAGTAAAGGTTTCAATTAAGTGTGGGTACATGCAGATATCACATGCACATTCTAATCTTGAGTCTCAAAGAAACTTTTGAACAGGCATTTTTATTAAAGCTTTATTAAAATTACCTTTTATTTTCCAAAATGTTTATGTTCTTAGTTTTAAGTTGAAGAGTGTAAGAGTTTAGAAACACTAAAAGTTCTTTAAAAATGCCCTCGATTAAGTAAATAATAATAAAAGATTCTCACAAATGACAAATTTTTCCAAAACGTTGTAATATCCAGAAAATTCTGCACTTACCACAAATTTTCTTTCTCTCAGGCTAAATTTGTGTTTCAGTCTTGATTTTACAGTTACTAATTATGTTATGTGGATTTTTTTGAGTGCTCTTGAATTTCCAAAAATTATCATTACTTTTAGAGTATTGCTCGGTTTTCAGGTGGAAACTGGTCCAAGAGCCACTCATAGAATAATCCTTCTAAAGTCACGTGACAAACTTAAGCTTTCTAAAAATGTTCCCAATTTCCAAAAAAATAAGATCCTGTAAACTTTGACATAAGTCTTAAATGTGCTTTTCACGACCGTCCCCACTTTGCTGCCTTCTCCCTCGGTCCTCAGAACGATAGCCGAACAGCAACACACACACACGTTAACGCTGGTTTCTACAAATTTTTAACAGGGTCATTAGAAACGCTCCCTCCCACAAACTGCAGCCCATTCAGGCCTCTTGTGTGCTTATGTGCGTTTGGTTCTGCCCACCGATCAGGGAGGCAGGTGGTCAGCAGGGCTCAGACTGAACGTAGCCCGGGCCGTGACCCTACCTCGGACCGTCCTCACCCTTCAGGCACACACACACACACACTCATTTGGACACCTTGTTAGACTCAGGAAGGGGGCCGCTGGCTCTTCTAGTGCTGGTCATGGGGGGCCTTCTGTGTGAGTAGAAAGGGGACGCAGCGGGACAATAACGTGTAAGAACAGGGTCCCTGCTGCTGGTATGGACAGCAATCTGGACACATTTAAAAATCTTTTAGCTTACTTCAACACTTACGCATTGGATTTAGCTTTCAACCACCATGGTTGAGCAGTTTCTCGTATCACCGAGCTCCAACCTTCTCCCCAATTCCTAATATTTTATTGTAAGGAAAATGCTCTTTTTTTGTCAGAATATTGTCACCAGTTTCCTTTTTAATGAACATTTATTTCTGTATCCGTCTTGTTCTTGTCTTCTTACAGACAAGTTTTTGCCCAGGTCTTTAACAACCTGGGCATTTGCACACCTGACACACACATTTAAAACCGTGATGAGCAATGGATGCTTGCTTCATCGTTAGATTTCAAACATGTTCTGCAGGAAAGTTAGGACTGCAGGGTCATTCCGGAAAAGAAAGAGTGCATGTCCATCAAAGGTAAAATATTCACATGCATGTCTTTTTCTGCTTTCTAAGATTCATGAACTGTATTATTGTAATAAAATGTGTATTTATTTTCCATTTGGATGCACTGTGCATTAAAAACAAAACAATAATCTGAACAGCACACTTCTATATTTTCTATATTAATGATTACCCAGAAAATGTTTTACATACAGTACATCATGAGATGGTTACTAAACAGGAAACCCCAGCCTCGACATCCTTCGAGTCTCTTGAGTGCTTGTGCATGTTGGATTTTCATAAAGCAGGCAGCAGAAAACAGTTTGTGATGATGAAATGAGAAACATGAAATGCAGACTCACTTTTAGAAGTGAAGATGATGCCTTCTGGTCATTAGTTAGGACTGCAGTAGATAAAACTTGCACACATTAGGTGATTTATGCAGCACGGTTGCAGAGAACATGCAACCGTGCATCATCATCTTGATCAGTCTTGAGCACTCTGCTAGCAAAGAACTTGTGAAGTGAATCTCCTGATGAGCTCTGAAACTGGTGCTCAGGAACTTTCCTCCAGTGCTAGCAAAAGGCAACATAAGACGTTTTAAACCTCGTCTTTATTTGGGGCAGTTGATAGCACACTATTTTTATCACATGCCAACATGAAGAAAGAAATTTTAGCCCTCCTGGTAGACTTTCAGCTGATCTGTAATGCTTCGTCCATCAATGTGCACGTGGCCGAAGACATGCAGGAGGAAGGAGGTCCCGTCGATTGTTCACCACAGTGTGTTTGCATGTGCTCCTGCTTTGGGAGTTGCAGGTTGGGCACGCACGCCACAATATGGGCTTTAATTCAGACCGACAGCCTCTCTGGAAAAAAAAAGGAGGGGGACGGAGCAATTAGAGGTAAGAGAAAGAGGAAAGAACGAAGAGGATTGTGAATTTGACACATTAAATGGTGGCCGTCATTAGCATGTGGCTGTGTAGACTTGGGGGTGTATTCACTGGATCCTTGAATGCATATTGCTCCACGGCTACGGCCATGCCCCCCTCCTCTCTTCTTCTCAGTCTGTCCATCATCCCCATGGCCACCTTTCACTTGTAATCACCCTGTTTGGCCTCCTTTCTCATTCAGTTTCTGCAGCTTTTCTGTCGCCTTCGTGTTTTTTTTTTAATGCCATCCTGCGGTCCGGAATAGAGTCCCGGGAATCCCTAAATCAAAACAAATTAAGCTGGATAATTAGACGCAGGAACAAATGAAATGTCGGGTACTGGTCGGTAGACTCGACACCACTAACAGCATGAGCTTATCTTTCCCGTGTCACAATAAAAATTCGATACAGTTCCCAGAACGACCGGCCGGGAAAACTGGCGGACGTTACTCGGGCGGTCCCCGCAGGGTTTCTGAGGACGCATTAAAAACTCATTTTGACTGGAATTAGTCTTTCATGTTGCTGAAGACCTGACACAGCTTCTGTTAGGACTAACTTTCTCTCGGCTTGTTGTCTCAGCTATATGAGCCTGGAAAAGAGCAAAGTAGCAGGCCCAGTGTGGTGCCTTTTCCTCCATTGTGTGGAGATCACCTCATGCCAGCTTTCCCCTGTCACATTAGCGCTCATCAACACAGTGAGCAACACACAACCGGCACAGAGAGGAACTTTGTCCTCTAGGGCTTCTCCTCGCTCAGTGTGGACTCTAAGGTTTTATATTTTGCATGTAATCCTCAACTAATAATCATCGTTAGTTAGATCTGAGCTGAATTAACGACTACTGAACTGAGCAGGACTGCAACTTTTGTGAGTGATACTGACTCGGTCATTTGTGCGCTGATATTAGGTGTCTTCTTAAAGGCAGCCAGTACTTACTTCGATTCAAACTTAAATGATAATGTCAATGTAATCTGATCAGAAGCTTTCAAGAGGGTCATTTTATTATAGCAGCGTTGGAGGTGGAGCATTTTTTCCCGATCACAGTTGCCAGCCACAAAATTTTATTTTGGCTTGTTAAGCAAGATGCTTGCAGATTTACCATGTAATCGTCCTCCTTGCTTACAACTTCCGCCAAGCTAGCAGCTTCATGCCGCTGGTCTTGTTTGGGGATGCTACTTTGAGCTAAATGCTAACCGTAGCACAACAAGGTGCTCTGACTAATTACACACAACACAACTAAGTAGATGTAACATTAGCATGTTAGCATTTGCTATTTAGTACTGAGCACAAAATATGACTTTGTTGGTATTTGCATTTTATAATACTTAAGGGGGAGCAACAATTATTACATCGTACCCATGTAACTTTGTCACTTGTAGTCGTTCGGACAATATTATATGTGCGTATATCCATATAGTGGGAGTGACTGGGGCACCTCTAAATAACGCATTATCTGGCACAAAGTTACCCATTATCTTTTCATTGACGTGCAGTGGTTTCTAGTTCTTTGGCTGGATGTTAATAACAGGTAACTCCAGACTCAACAGGGAATAGCACTAGAGTATCATAACAAAATATTGGTGAAATTAACAAGTTTTGTGGCAGGTAATGCGTTATTTAGAGGCTGCGTTTCGGTGCCCATTCACTCCCACTATATAAATATATAAATATCGTCCAAATGACTCCAAATAACACCAAAGTTATATGTGTGAGTAAATGATCATATTTTATGCCAGAAATCAAGTCCAAGTTGTAAAAAACAAACAAAAAAACAGTAGTTCCCCTTTAAGTTTTAACTAAATTATGTTGCTAAAGAAGAAATTAATGTTAATACCACTAAAGAATTGTTTGCTTATAGATGTTCAAACTAAGTTTCCTGACAATCCACAATTGTCGACACATTTCACCAAAACAAACATAGTGGTAAATCTCTTTCTAGCTCTAGAGGAAAAGTCAGAAAATCACAAATGTCTTCAAGACTTTGAATGTCATAGAAATTCATTGTATAGCTGTTGAAATATAAACAGTACACTTAACGTACATACTAATCAGAACCATAAAAATGTCACATTGCAGGGTATAAATAAGTTGGACTTGAGTGAAACCAAAGACCATAATAAAAAAGGTGAACTGAATAAGATTGTTTCCCTATTTTTTCCATTCTCCTATAGATGTCTGTATCGAGTCTGATTTCAAATTGGGCGTAAATATATTTTTATTTTCATACTATCATGATTTAGAAACGCCAAAAGAAATGGTATATTTGCTGAGGAGAGTTACGAGCTGTGCATTGATGCACTTGCGGGACACTATATAGGATTGAGTGAATTTAAACTGTTTATAGATATATTTCAGGATTTAGATTCACAAGAATTGTTAAATTATTCGTTTCTAGACTTTCCGTCGTAATTGCTGAAAAGGGCGAATACTGTATTTCATATCCTGCCTTATCCTTAAAAGTGTCCAAAGCCAATTTCAGTTCTTCTCCTTTTACTTTCTCTTCTCTTGTCCTCTGTAAATCCCCCTCTCTCTACCAGTGTGGCCCTTAGTGCCCTTTTTCCTACTTGGCCTCCTTCTCGCTCTCCCCTCCCTCTCTCTTCAGCTCCCGTTAGGGCCGTGCAGCCCAAGCTGTCAGAGCAGCAACAATCCCAGTCCATTAGTATGGTAATGAGGCTGCGGGCCGACAGGTGGCCTGGTAGACAGCTCAATTAAACCGCTCATTAAAGAGGAAAGTTAACGAAGCTGCAGCCTGGTGCCAGTACGGCTTTAACACACAATGTGATGTCACAAGCAACAAATTGCTGGTGAGTAGGGAAGTGTGTCAGTCTGCCTGCATACAAGCTTGTGTGTGTGTGTGTGTTTCCTAGTTGGCGTGCACATGTACAAATGTGTGTCTGTGTGTGTGTGTGTGTGGCCGGAGATTGAAATAACAGGTCAGAGAAAGTTAGATGGACGTTTCTAATAAGGCAACGATGCGGCTCGGCGATCAGAAAAGATGAGAGACGGGGGAGGAGATGGGACGGAGAAAGAGTGAGTCACTCAAATTTGGCCTTTTACTGTCCCATCAGGCTTCCAGCTAGCGACGTCTCCGCATCATTAACTAGACGAGAACGCGGCAAAAAGCCCTAATTACTATGAAAAACATCCAAAAATAAAGAAAGACGCAAATTATCGCACTTTATTTAAATTTCCTTCCCATGCAGAACACAAACAGGATCTGCAACAGGTTCACACTGGACTTAAATGTACTCCAACGAACATTATGGGTGTTTTTGCAACAGGAGGCTGTCGTCGTATTAAAAATGACCCCATATGTTGTTTGTGTAAGCGGCTTATTGTTGACCCCACGTTACATTTTTATCTTTAAGTGACCTCTAATGTGAGACGGAGGTTTCAAACCCCTCCTCCCCCAAAATAAACTACACACACTTCTGTTAAAAAGTCAGTGATTCTAGCTGACGCAGTAGTTTTGACAGGCGCAAACGAGACAAAAGTGAAGTGATAAGCCATGTAGGGAGGAGGTTGGGGCGGATGGACAGGTCAACAAAACGGTCATAATGTTTTTGTTTGTTTGTTTTAATTATAATTCCTTGTTCAGTTTTCATGTTTATCATAGCAGTGTCACATCATATACGGGTTACTTATTGGTTTTTAACAGTTTATCTGTCACGGCTCGTGTCACACATCATATGTTTGAGATGAAAGACGCTAAAATTTGTATATTGTGAAAGTTTTTTGTGATTACTGGAGAGAAAATAGTCACACTGCAACACTATTTTTGGTCACAACTGCTAGCTAAACAGTGTAAAAAAAGTCACGGTATACTAAAAATAAATAATCTGATACCTCCATGATCACATTGTATGCTGTATTCCATTATTGAAACTTATTAAACTCGCGATTAGCTGTAAGATGACTCTTAACAGGCCATATATTGTATAAGATAAGATATGAGGGGCCTTTATTCATCCTGTGGTGAAATTAAGGTGTAACAGCAGCAAGGAACAACAGTGCAAAACACACACAAAAAATAGAAGAAGGTAAGGCAAGAGAAACTATATAAACATAAATATGTTAAAGATACAAAAAACTATTACTACTAGTAATTACAGTTTGTGAAAACCCAACTAATGTTAAGGAGTGTAAGAATATTAAGATGTTTTATTGCCAGTGTCCAGTTTGGCAGCTCTTTGGTATCGGGACCTATAAAAACAAAAACTAGCAGCACAAAGACAAAAAACTATAGCGGCTATGCAGAATAAAATCCAATATATACAATAAAAGCACAGAAAGTTGGTACAGTGAGGAAATGGCAGCATTTTAAACATTATAATATAGTGCAAATGGTATCCATGGTAGAACAATGGTTAATGGACGGTTGAAGTGGTAGAAGGCTCAACATGTCATAATGTACTATATGACTTCCGTGAATATCATGAATAAAGACAAACTCCAACTGGAGGAATTGCTCTCGAAAACCAAGTAATGCGCTAAAATGATGACATAACAAAATGAAAGACTGGATAAACAAAACATTACTTCATTTTTACCAATGCATAATGGAATATCTGAAGATGTTGGTGATTTATTTTCTTCAGTTTGCTTTATAGTACACTTGTGGGTCCCATATGCTGATCTAAAATGTATAAAATGCAAATGTATATCTCCTTATTTAGCTGTCAGCATACAGTATGTAAGTGTAAAACTGTAGAGTGCATTATATTAACTTCATTTAGGAAGGAGAGGCACCTTTTCGGCATCACTGTGGCTTCTTCAGAGCTTAAATCCTTTCTTAGTACTTACCCATCCATAAATATATAAATAATACTATAATATAACTGCTGCTATAAGAAAAAAAGACTAAGAAATCATTTTAAAAAACCTACGAATATCCGTCTCTAAGACTTTGGATGTGATTGTTGATGCCAAAAGATGTATCGTCCATTTAAACAAAATAAAGCTCAATCTTTTAACTCTCTTCCAGATTAAATACAAATATAGATTCAAATGAAAGGCCGTGCTGTAAATCTAAAGGCGACTAAAAGGTTGTTATTAACGTAAATGACATGGTTGGAACGTGATGACTAGTTTCAGTTTTTATTTTAATTTTATCAGTCTGGGTGGGGAAGGAGGCGGAGGGGAGGAGGGGCGTTGGGTGCAACATGTTTTAATGGTCGCTCATTGTTTATTATGTATGAGAATAAAGATGTAACACGACATGGTAATCAGTTTGTAACCCGGACCAATTTAGTCTGTAATCCGGGGGGCGTGCTCTCTCAAGTGTGAAAATAGGGCCGTGTGTCTTGCTCCTGCGTTTTTTCGATCTCCGTGTCTGTGACATGGAGGATCATGGGAGTTAATGGGGTAGGACCGCGGTCAACAAACGGGGGTTATGTATGGGCACAAACAAGAACACAGTGAGAAAACAGACCCGCCAGATTCGCTCAAAGCTGTCTGAAAGATGTCTGCCCTTATGAATATGCTAATCCGCGTTTAGCATGAACAAAAAAAAAAATGCTCATTAATTAATCAACAACAATGGCCTCCTTCTAATGACACGCTAGCTGCCGTTAGAGATGGAGACTAGTGTTTGTGAGATAGGTCTAATATAAAACATTTAAAAGTAAATTACTATAATATACTCGCTGTGGTAAAATTTTAATGAGGGAAAAACAAAAAGTTAATTAGGACAAATCAAACACAAAAACCAAACATGCTGCTGCAAAAGATTTCAGAGACAGGCCTGCAGCCAGACGCATTTTTTTTTCTTTTTTTCTGAATAAGCCGTTTCACTGCGTTGGTTATTAACCTACATTAAACAGATCGCCTCAGCTCGAAGATGATGGGAACCAAACTAGATTTACGTGCGCCATTTTTGACAACAAAACCCCCTTCAGCAGTTAACAGTAACTCAGAGGGGCCCTACTTTCGCCAGTCGAGACGCCACCGTCGTACGTTACAGTCTGTCTGACATATCAACGGCCGTGACGGTTATGGCCGACCGCATCCCTTCCTCTCGGCCTCTCCCTGCCTTTGTTTACACAAAGAAAACAACAAAACATTTGCAGACGACCTACATTTCATCAAAAAACGAAAATAAAACTGAATTTAAACAAACGATTTCAAAGTCTAGTAATGAAGGTGATCTTTATTGCTGCAGAGCGAAGGGACATGGGTATTGCATGTTGTCCATTCAGCCTGCAACGAAGTGATGCCTGTAACCATGGTAACGATACACCAAAAAGCCAGCAACTCTAATCTCGAGATGCGTAAAGAGCATAAAAATTGGACTAAAGTGGTGACGTAAAGTAAGCTATTAGTTTTGACCATTAAATAAAAGATAATAAAACATTTTTTTTTTGTATATATGTTAATCAGTGTAAAGTGTGTCCTTGAGAAGAAAAGGGGGTTAGGGTTAGGTCTGGGGACAAAGAAGTAATCTTAGGGTTAGGGCTAGGGTTAGCGCAGAAGCTTAAAAAAGCCCTTTTACAAATGTGCAAAATATTGAAGAGATATTTCCTAGGATAACTTGGACCTCTGCCTCGCTCTTCTGATGAAGAACCTGGATGTTCCATTATACTTGATGCTCCACAAGTATGTCTGCTCAGATGCTTGGACCAAGCTTTCCCTCGTGGATGAATAAAGCTTATCTAAGTCTAAGTTTAAGGAGCGGGCCAACAAGAACCAAATGTTAGTGGTGAGACTCATTCAGGTCGAATAAAAAAGGATAACCATAGAAAAAAGACAAGATTAAGGAAAGATGCCCATTAATTTTTTCACAAGTGGTAAAGGAATCCATATTTCTGTATCCCCTATAAGTGTCATGCAATCTATGCTGCATGTATGCTTCATCCAGATGCTTGTATGATGTTTTTTCTTCTCACTTCTGCTGCTCTCTTATCCTCTTCTCCTCCTTTTTTTACTTCTGTCTTACCTTCATCTTTTTCTTTTCCATCTAACCACCATGTCAATGTCCTTGTGGGAACCTCCCAAAGGGATCAATAAAGTTATCTATCTATCTATCTATCATCAGCATCAAGCTGATGGGTCGACCTGTGTGAGCTGGCCAAGAAAGTTTGTCCTTATCACTGTTACCCGTTAATTTTATTAGGAGCAAATCTTTGATGGGGATTTCTTGATAGCCACCTTCCCTCCACTGTCGTTTCCCGTCTGCCCTGTCGACTTCATAACACCTCTCTCCTGTCTTTACATCTGCCCCGTGGCCCTTCAGCAGCACCAGCAGTGGATCACCGAGGTCCAAGCAGTCAGCAGGCAGCAGCCTGCTGCTCTATTATGTTGCTAATTGGTGGCATGAGTGAGATGGCTACAATATCAAAAGGCAGGAAGCGAAGGCTGGAGGGAGCAGGGGGGTGAAGAGATGGAGAGAATGAAGGAACGAAAGGGAAACCGAGGGACGGAAGAGAAAAGGGAGAGATTTGTTCTCATTAGGGGAGGGCGTGTCCATTCTCCATGTTAGAGGCAAATTAAGTTGACAGGAGAGAGACACGTTTTGTGCATGTGTGTTTGAGTGTGTGTGTGTGTGTGTGTCAGTCCACTGGGGATCTGGTAAGAAGTTGTTGTGTACAATGGAATTACCAGGTTAGGGTACGAGGCTTCCTGATGAGCTGCTCTCATAATACGAGCTCTGCTGGTGGGAAACAGACTCAGAAAATCCAACTGTGGGAACGTGAATGTTGAAAATGGAGAGAGGAGGTTAAATCAGACGTAGAAACATGAGTGTTAAGGCACTTTGGTGAAGTTTAGAGCCCACAGCTGAACCCACAATGCCTTTAAAAAACTTATAGGGTTGACCGTCTGGTTCTTTTGTCACATTCTGCTTTAATAGATGGGAACAAGGCCAGTCTGAATTTATGGGCGATGTAAGGGTTTAAAGGAGTCAACCTGAACGTTCCTGTAGTGTAGGTTTGATCTGCTGTTGAGCGTCATGTCACCTGTGGACACCACCTCAGCAAATCTGTACATCTTAGAGTGAATGTGTTCTCTGTGATTAGATTGTGGTGCTTTATATGACTAGTTATTGATAGATTCGTGGGCTTGAAGCAGACATGTTGTGGTGGGTAGAAGCAGATTAGTTAAATCACATGCAGCTCAAGTCGGCTTCCTAAAGGTTGTGTCACCCATGGAAGTGTGAGCAGGCCACAGTAAGGGAGGGTGCCTCTTCTTAAGACTCTTCAGTACAAAGGAATTTGCTCTGTTGCTACCATTTTGACATTCAAAGACGTGGCGACTGTTGCAATGAACCGTTTTCTGGAGGTCAAAAATGCCAACTTCTGCAAAGATGGAGCGGCATGTCGGTTCCGTGTCTAACTCCTTCCCGTGCTGCACTGTTCTTGAACCAACCAAACCAACCAACCAACCAACCAACCAACCAACCCACCATGCTCTACGGCTGCTAGTTTGAGTGTGTAAATGTAGGAAAAGGTTATGTTGTGTAGCTTTATGTTGATTAAACATGCAATCTTATGTCTGAATACATACCCCTGTGACTTTCCAGAAAGGTCAGTCTTGTGGGATTGGACCTTGTGATGCTTCAGTATCATTGAATGCAGTATATATGGATTCATATAGGTCAAACATGTTATCGTTGGGTCCTATGGGTTGAGGAGAGGGGCCTCTGTGGATCATCCCATAGATACTTGATCAGTTTGGGATCTAGTGAATTTGGAGGCCAAGTCAACAGCTTGTAATGTTCTTGATGTTTTTTTAGTTGTTCTTAAAGTGTTTTTGTGTCTGCATCCTGCTGGGGATGTCTGCTGCCATCAAGGAGTGTCATTGCTATGGGGTGGGGGTGCCTGGTCTGGTCTAGGTCGATGCTACATGTCTAAGTAACATCCACATGAATGAATGCCAGGTCCAGAAGTTTCACAGCAGAACAGTGAATTAACACAAGATGGTCAATGGTACTTACTTCTCCTGTCAGTGGTTTGAATATCGTGGCTGATCAGTGTACAAGAACTGTAATATAATCACTCTGCAACTTAAAAAGTAACTAGAATGAATCTGCCATGGCTGCCAGATCTTAAAACAACTGTGTCAGATCTGGAGACGGTACATCCCATGTAGTAATCCCATGTGGTTATTTGCTTATACACAGAGTTTGGACCAACGTTTTAACACCAATCAAAACATAATTAGACAATTTTCACTCTTTGTGTTGCGTGAAATGAGACACCATCACCATCGTGTCCAACATCCCCTCTCGCCTCGCTCTCTTTCGCCCCTCGGGCATCTTCTGCGGGCTTCTGCCCCCCCCCCGGGGTCCCCCCTTATCCCCATCACTTCCACTGACCCCCCGTTGCGGAGGGAGAGAGCAACATTACATCTTAATCTCGCTCGCTTGATGGAGAATGCAGGTCCCTGAAAGGCAGCATTTTCTGGTTACATGAACACATTGGGGGTGGATCAACCATATGCCAATTGACATGGCTGGGGCTGAATGGCCAACGTGGATTGTAACAGTGGTCCTCGGACAAAAAGGCCCCCCGCGGGCTCCCACACCTCCACCAGAACAGAACAGACGTTGGGGCTGCCGCTGACACGGATCCCCTCCCCACCACCACTCCACCAACACTGATGCACACACAATATCGGCCGCACACCCGTCTCTTATGTTTAGATTTCTGATATGATGTCGCAAACCGAGACACCCAGGACGCACCTTAATATAACACAGCTTGTGTCGTTGTACTGGCCGTTAGACTGATTTAAGTTCATTTTACAAATTTTTTGTTACCCATATTTTGCATTACGTCTGTTTTACAATAGAAATGACGATTTATTTTATTATTTTCACTTTCGACTAAATCTAAAAATGCTTGGGCCCTCCTGTCGTCCAAATAAATAATATCCAAGTGTCCTCAAGATAAAATGTGCAACCTGAACACTCATAAACTTTATTTGTACGTCTATTGACGAGGAAGATAAAAATATATAATATAAAGTGTGATGGAACGATTTTAGTTGACTGTAGACCAAAGAATAACTGGATACACACAGACTCTGTCCAAGTGGGAGACAGACGTGTACAGATGTAGTTAAAGTGTAATTAGATATCAGATGGCAGCCCCAATCCCGGCAACAAAACAATCCTCGTCTTTTCTACACCAGTGATCCCACATGAGTGCGTGGGACGACGGGCTTTAGTGAAAAAGTGCCCCGATTGGAGAGGCAAGCTGTCCCCGCCACTCCACTGACTGTACCACTGGAGAGGCCAGTGCGTTCGCCATATGGGACAGGGATGGTCAATAGGATTACGTCCTGCACCTCTCCTTCTCCCTCTTCTCTCCGCCTCACATAATCAACCAGGGGATGAAGTCCTGGCCCACCAAGCCTCCGCTGAAGTATCCCAGATCCCCTTTCCCCTACTTGGGATGGGAGAGTGGGGCAGTGGGGGTCTCGTGGGCAGAGGGTTGGGGAGAGGGGGGGGCACCAGATGGATTAACATATTCAACAGAGGCAGAGATCAAGCCTTTATAGAGTGAGGACAGAGGGAGGCTTTCTCTCACACATACAGGGTCTGAGAGAAAACAGAAATGAGTGTAAGCTGGATTTGTTTTCATTGTCATGGAAAAACTCTAGATGGGCCAAGTGATAACTCAGCTACTCACATGTAGCTTATTTCTTTCTCACTAAAGCGGGCAGGATGTGCACAAACCCCAGCGACGGAAAGTTGCTAAATACGCTAACTCGGAGTGCACAAGTACGATCCTAAATGTTTTATCAAATAAGCACGTGCACTTGATTCGAAAAAGTGTCCCATTTACCCTTAAAATAAGCCCCGAAATGAAAACTTTATTTTTCAGTTCAACATTGTAACGTTGGTGTATTTTCTTGTTGTGTGGCGCTGTCGCTTTCAGACGTCATTTTGACACAAAACACTGCAATAACATATAATATTTTTTTCATGCAAAACAAAGAAAAATTACAAAAGCTAAAACTATTAGTCCATTAGATGATACGATTTTGCCATTATATCACATTTTTATAACTAGATCTCTGTGTAAAGTCTCAATGTGACAAAAAAAGTCCTGTAGATTATAACTTAAAACCTGGACCTTATTTCTGGCATAAAATACGGTCGTTTACTCATCCATATAACTTTGGTGTCATTTCGAATTGGAATATTAGGATCCAGCAGAATGCCGTGTATATCCATATAGTGGGAGTGACTGGGGCACTGAATCGCAGCCTCTAAATGACACATTATCTGCCGCAAAACTCGTTCATTATACCAATATTTTGTTATGATACACTAGTGCTATTCCCCATTCAGTCCAGAGTTACCTGTTATCATCATGCGGGGGTCTGTAGATTGACCTACTAACCTGACCCGGATGATGTCATCTCTGAATATCTGACGATTGACACCAAAGTTATATGGGTGAATAAACAACCATATTTTATTCCAGAAATAAGGTTCAGGCTGTAAAAAAAACAGTAGTTCCCATTTAACATAATATATATTTTTGACAACGTGTAAGAACGTAGGAAAGCTTTTTTTGACCCGATGTTTGCCGGCGCCTCTCGAGGGGGAACGACTCACTGCTGAAAAGAATCCTTTGAGAAGTTGTTGGTTGTAGTTCAGTTCGCTTCCTGCGCAAGCGTTGACTTAGGTTTAGGGAAAGCCTGTGACAGCAGCCGTGTTCTGATGTTAAAATCTCATGTTGAAATTTGATGTTTTGTTGACCCGTCCATCCACCTCTTCCCTGTGAACTTTAAGTTTTGGATTGACACTGTTATTTTCTCAACTTGTATTTTATGCTTTAATCATAAATAGCTAATCAACAGAGTTTGTGCCGTTTTATTATCCATATTTAGCTGTCAGCTATAGTTTTAAGTAACCTCAAAGATTAAATTTCTCACACAAACCACATGAACAGCATATACAATGTTATTCATTATGTGTGTAGGTAGTTACATTTAATTACAAGATGTAAATTTAGCTTACACATTTATGCTTTAGTGACACTGATCCTGTCTCATTGTGGATGTTTTGCTACATTTACTTAAACAAAGGATCTGAGCACTTCTTCCAACCTCGACTAACAACACCGCACACACATCGGGGTGCTGTGAGCGAACTCGTGGCCCTCG
Organism: Planiliza haematocheilus; assembly: GCA_005024645.1. Taxonomy (NCBI): domain Eukaryota; kingdom Metazoa; phylum Chordata; class Actinopteri; order Mugiliformes; family Mugilidae; genus Planiliza; species Planiliza haematocheilus. The sequence continues at coordinate 698,563 of SRSE01000170.1, read as the reverse complement.
GCCCAGCATGGGCACCGGATTAGAAAGGCTGTTTTTTATTTTATTTTTTTCACTGGTTCTCATGACGCGTGAATGGCCAGCGAGATGGTTGCACCGACATTATCCTACACATTCATCTCCACATCAAAGATGAGCCCAACGGCCCGGAGGAATGCCACCCTGAAAGAGAGCAAGGACCCTGCTGCTAATGATGGATTAGAGACCCGAAAGCGGAGAGAGCGTTGTGTTTATGAGTGACTGTTGATATCTGATCAGACTAAGATCTTTTTTTATTCCTTTTTTTAAACTACGACAGTTTTCCTGGCCTTCAGTTTGTCTTTCTCACTGTCGGAGTGAATCATTCAAGCTTATTCTCATCGGACAAAGGCATGCGAGCAACGCATTAATGTCTCTTTGCACTCATTAGACCCCTCGGTAATCACTTATTTTTGTTGTGTTGAGTACACACAAGTCTGCGGCTACGTTGCCACGGACAATATTTCGTCAACCCGACTGAAATCATTCTGATCATGGATTCAATTTAACTGCTTCATGCCCCAAATCATCACAATCAAACCTCTTACTTCACGTGCATGGGATTTGCTCTGAATCTATTCAATAGATAACAAAGACAGGCCCGCCTCTGTCTACATCAGTCTGAATTTCGTTCATCTTTTGAGCAGCACATTATTTTTCCCGTGTTTCTGCCTGTTACAGAAACTCATCACGTCTAATAAAGCACAGAATTATGTTTATACCACCAGGAAAAACTGAGCAGATCAAGTGTACATGGTTATTCATTCATTCATTCATTCATTCATTCTTATTCTGTAACTGCTTGTCCTGTGAAGGGTTGCAGAGGGGCTGGAGCCTATCAGTTGGTACATGGCTGTTAGGCCCTAATATTTTCCTTTTGAATGAATTATCCAAGGTTTTCACCAATGAATGAGACCAGTCTTATTCAATTGAGGTGATCACATGAAGCATTTTTTATGAAGTTGAATACTAGTGTCTGTATAAATGTGACATTGAGTGCGTGGACAAAAATGAAGCCAACTCCAGCATGGAGCCTATGAATGCCATGATCAACAGTCAATTGTCCATTGGCCGTTGCTTGATATAAACACGTGTCCCATTACAGTTGTGCATACAGTTTGTATTTAAAGCTGCAATGTTACCCTAATTGTAACCCTAGTTGCCCTGCACAGATATTATTGAACTGACTTGACAAGGCTGTGTGCACACTTTATATGCTGAGATAAAGAATGGTGTTCTGCAAACCATTTAAGGTAAAGTTTAGGTTGCATGATCATAAGACATCCCCACTGATTCACTGCTATTTTAGCTCTTTTTAAGCTGCTGGTGCATATGTTTTTCTGCTGCATGTTGAAACAACAGGTCCAGGGGGGAGAAAAACAAAAACAAAAAAACATTTCATGGAATTTAGAAGAAATTAAATAAAAGAGAAGACTTGGAAGAAGCAACTTGTTGGGACACTGTGTGATTTGTCAGCCTTGGCAGTTGTACACTAATCAAAACCACAGTGAGCTCCGAGGCAGCGGTGAGGGAGGGAAAAAAAGAAAGTGGAACAAGAGAAAAAGTGTTGTAACGACGCAGAGAAGGAGACGGATAAAGAAAACAATGCAGCGGCAGCCACAGAAAGAGAGGGTGAACCTGCAGCCGGGCTGCTGGTGTCGTGATTGATGAGGTCACTGAGGGGGCTTCCCCAAAATGCGGAGTGTCTTCAGAAGGTCAGTCAGGGGTTGGATGGGGGTCAAAGTGCAAACAAAGGGGAGACGCAGTCTGAGGGTGCAGCGGCGAATTCATGTTCCAGGTGGTTGTCATGCAGGTAGGACAGGAGAGAAATGCAAAAGCAGTGTGAACAGGAAGAGACATGTCACCCCCTTCTTAGTTGGTGCAGCTGTAAACATTTTAAGAGTTAGTCTAAACCTAATCTTACGGATTTTGCAGAGCGTTGCACTGAAAGTCAAATTAGTTTAGCCTGATAACAAGTGTAAAAGCAAAGACAGGTTTCCTATAAAGGTTAGCACGCATGCTAATTCCAACACGCACACACTACTACACCAAAAAGCTCTCTGCAGTGTTGTCACTTTGTGTTCCTGGGTGGGAGGGCCAGCAGTGGAGTAGTTACGTGTGAAGGTAACCATTTTCAACCACGCTGGAGCCACTTGGTAAACACACACTATAATTACTGCTTATTAGAGGCTATGGGGGCCCATTAGCGACTCTGGCCCTGCCCCTCACTGCCTGCCTCCTCATTATAGAAGCCAGCGCGGCACAGTCTGCCTCATTACCACCTGCCTGTTAAACTCACAAACACACATGCATCTGTGCAGCGACACACACATAAACATTTGTGAGCACACTGCAGGTGCTACCAGATTGAAGTCAGGTGTTGACTTGTTAACTGTTGGATAGTGGGGAAAAAAACGGATGAACGTGTTCATTGCGTCATGTGGTATTAGTTTAGGTTTAGTAACCAACATTGTTTACCTCATATTATAGGAAGTGTTCATTATTTTTCATTTCAGATTTAGTTAAATTTTGCTGCATTCCTTTGAAATGGCAATAGAAAGTGGCGTCACTTGTTGCATGTAACAGCAACTTGGTTTAGATCTTTAGATCCAGCAGGTGTTTTTAAATCGTCTAAATCTTTTTGATTTATTTTCTTAAGTTACAGTTTACGTTTAGTGCAAAGTAACAAGTATAATGTAAAACAGTGTATACATTTGCATTGATTTTGCACTTGCTGTGACTTCCCATTCGGCCGTTGCGACAGGCTGCAGGCATTTCTAGCCAAACAAAAACTATACGCTTAACGCAGCGAGCCCTCGGCTGTATGGCACACATGCATTATACGTGCACACAAACAAAATCTTTCTCTTAATTGCCCCCTCCGAGTGCCCCATTTTGACCCAGTCTCTATTAAGTAAACAATAATGTCACATTCCAGACCATGCCACCCTGTGCTGCTCACTGTGCCGCAAACAAAAGCCTCATCTCTGTCAGCAGGCACTGAACTGGGTGCAGCTGCCACTGTCGTTTCTTCACTTTACTGGCACGGCCCGACCTTCTCAACAGCACTGATTTACTGGGGAATACAGACGCTGTTTTCTCCCCCCGCCCCCCCCCTTCGCCCAACAGACCCTCTCTCCCATTCCCTCTGTGCCCTCCCTGTGCCCCCTGTTAGGGTTACAATTTCTGAGCTGCGTCTGTTTGACTCTGCCATGGCAGCAGAGCCGGAGAGAAGCTGCCAGCACGCTCTACTTCTCTTTGATTCCTTTTTTTTTTTTCTCCCCTCATTCTTTCAGTCTCGCTCCTCTGTCGTGCTACAGTAGTCGAGTGAACAGCTCCATGGCAGCGCTGGCAGTTTCATACTTGTATCTGTCTCAGCTGCACACTCCTTGCTTTTTTGTGTGTGTGTGTGTGTGTTCCTACAGGTGAATGTGTTGTACGTATGCACGGCTGCCAGGGAAGCAGATGGCGTCGAGAAGGAAAAGTACACAAGAAAAAGTAATTAGAAGTTATGTGTTTGAGGGAAATTGTGGCAAACACTTAACACTGTAGTGTAGTGTCATGTGCAAAAGAGCTGATGCTTGGTAGTGAATCAGAAGAGCCGATTCCCATTGAGTGAGAGACGGCTTTTGCTCGTTCAAAAACAAAAAGCGTGCAAATCAAAACAACGTTCTGATGCCAATCACATGTGACAACTCAGGATCATATCATTATATGAAGGCAGAGAGGTGGACAGACACTGTGGCTGACTGAGTTACAGCAGACAGCGATGAGGAAGCACATAGTAAAGCGTGACGCCCATAAATGAAGAAGCATCTGGCTGAAATTTAAAAACATTGGGGAAGGCGGAGTATCTTCACTGCAAAAGGAAAATAATATTAGGGGCGGGTTCCACCACAGATCTGCACAAGGATATTATAACGTTTGTTTGCTGAGTTTGGTTCTGGTTTTGCTTGTGTAGACTTGATTGCAGTGTTTTGTTCATTTTGTTGCACGATTAAAGTTTTATTGAAGCTTTTGTAACAGAATAACTGCACAAAATAAGATAATTATTGTATACAAAAGGGCCTATCAACACACAAACCATCTGTATTTGTTGTGCTGGGATAAAATCTAACGCTATAAACAATACTAAATAAGGAGCCGAAAGAGCCGGCTCGTTTTTGGGAGCCGTGGCAAAAGAGTCGGCTATCAGAAAAGAGCCGAACTGCCCATCGCTACTGTAGTGGACTGAGCAAAAGGTCCTCTGACCGAAAGTACTAAAAGAGGAAGGAAGTGTGCTCCAGTTAATTGACTCCGACCTCCTCCCTTTGACTTTTTCTTACATGATAAGAACAATCCACTTCCTGCTCGCTAGCAAAGTTACACACCTCCCTTCAGGGTGGCAGCCGGAGCAGGAATTTTGTAGAAATGCACAAAGAACGTCAGATTAACTTAATTAACCTTTTATGATGAAGCCTTTTTACTGGAGCTCTAAAAATGAATAAAACAGAGATTGATGTTAGCAAAGCTGCACACAAAACATATTTCCAAGTAAATACTGAATGGCATCTAATCCTGGAACATTTCAATGAATTTAATAACTATATGACAAGTTTAAGAACATCTGACAGCGTACCGATGCTATCTCAGTGCAGGAATGTGCACAGAAACACGCATGAACATCTGAGTCTCACCCCGAGTTAAGAATCCTCGACCTGAAGCACCTGTTAGTCTCACATCTAATTAGAAAAGAAAAGAGCCGCCTCTCTTCACCTGCGACGAACAACAGGTTTCTCCCACAAGAATTCTTGCCCTGGCCGTCTCGGAGGTGGCTGATAAAGGAGCATGTGTGGCATTCAACATATGAGCATATGTGTGTTTGTGTGCGTCCACTCCAGAGTGCTCCAAACTTTGAGGACGGCCCCTCCAGAAAACACAGGCCTGGCTCTCCAAACTCAAAGGACGAGCTCCATTCACCGCCTGGCAACGGCGCTGAGAAATGGAGAAGAGATGGGCAGAACGGAATGGGTGGGCAGTAAATTATCAGCTTTTAGAGGCGAAGACGCGATATTTATTTATAGCGTTGAGCCAGGGCACTCGGGGAGGGTTGAAATGGAATGGGGGTGCGCGTCTTTTGCAAGGGGCATCTTAGGTGGTCAGCATTGACCTGCACTAACCCCTTGTATCCTGTCTTATTCTCCCACCCTTCACACTTGTCTTGTACCCAGAGCTCCCGAGACCTCCCTGGCAATTAGGGAACGAGTCACACCCACTCCCTGCCCCCCAAAGGCAGTAAATTTTCCTCCTTCTTCTGGCCTTGTGACACACACACTCACACATCCTCAGAATCGAGGCTTCAACACGCCATTCAGGCCGGTCCCTACTTGCTTTATCCCCCACTCTTCATTTTATCACCACCCCTTGTTTTGTTTTGCTGTCTCAATCCATCAATCTTCCCATTAGGCCTCCATATTACGGAAACCGCGGGTAACGCCCCCTTTACACCAGCCCTTCAAATCTGTCTTCCTCCTCTGCACCTCCCTCAGCCTCCTCCACTTGCTGCTGACTCCCTCTTTCTCTCCATCCTTTAGTCCAGACTCATTAGCCCCTACCTGTTGCTTTCAAACCTCGTCAGACTTTTCTGCATCTAGTCGCCTTCACCCCCGCCGCTCAAGGTTAGCATCGGGACTGTGCCGGAGGAGAAAAGATGGAGATGGGCGGAGAGGAAGGGCGAAGGATTGGGGATGCTGTGGGTGGATGGAGGTGGGGGTAGCAGCAGCACTTTGGGTGGTATGTTTCCTGCGAGGGTGGGACACAATGCCCCCAGTGTTCAGGCAGGCCCACAGGAGCTTGTTTTACAACAGGGGAGGGGTGGCCATCAATGGCCAGATGATGTGAACCACCCTGAGCCGATTCACAGTGACAAACAGCCCCCTCCAAGCAGACCCCCACCTCCTCCTCCTCCTCTTTTCTGCTTTCTCCCATCGCCTCCCTCCTCCCCTCCACACATTCTGTTCTGTTGGACCAAAACCAGGGCAGCCGGAGAGCATGCAACAGCACCGCAGCTCAATGGACTGGAAGTGAGGGGACACACGCCCACACACATACGCACATGCCCAAAATTTCTCACATACATAATGGGCATACATGCATACACTCACGTGCACACACACACACAGGAACAGACCCTTTCTGTCCTCCTAATGACGCCTCAAGCATCTTGGTGGGACATGAATTGGTATTAGTTTAATTAAACTAGCGTGGCCCTTATTTGTGTTGCTCTCTTCAGTCTCAAAAAGGCAAAATGGCTTGATGACAGCATAATTGCTGAAGAATTGAAGGAGAGCTAGTACGTAAAGTCGCCAAGGAGGCCCAAAATCCACCCCCACCCCCTCCTATTTCAAAACTTCATTGGCCATGCTCTGGAGACCTGTCCATACCCTCAGAGTTTGATAATGTCCGCCTGGTGCATACTTTAAATTAAACTAATAAATAATGGTTTTGACATGGGAAGTAGTGTATACCAAATGGTGAAATCAGTTTTAAGTCCCGGGAAAAACCCTACAACAACATAGTTGCCACCTAGAAAGCGTTTGAGCAAGCTAACAACCAGGTAACTAAGGGCCCGTCCACATGGAAACGCTTTTTGGTGTAAACACAGATGTTTTGCATTGTTTTGGCCGATAGTCCACACGAATCCTGTAAATGCATTGCTCTAAAACGCACTTTTTTTGAAACCGGATCCCAGGGTGGAAAAATTCGAAAACGCAGCTCTTGCAAATTTGTGTGGATGGCAAAAACGCGCTTTGATGGTGTCATTGCCACCATCGCCACACCCCTGGAGCAGCCTTCCACCTCTTATATCCCGCAAGATGTCTCACAACCAACATCAGTGCCGGACTACATGCTCGTGTTCCTGCTGGAGAAGATATTGAGCCTATTATGGTTACTAGGGCTAAATATCATTTCTCCTTGAGTTTGGTTCCTTCTAAAGCCGATTTGTAAACAGCGCTCAAGCTTTATGCGCATGCACCGCCTCTTCCTCTCTGTTTTGGTGAATTTCTGAAACTCAAACAGCGCCACCTATAGGCCTGGAGTATGAAGTAGCGTTTCGAGTCATGTCAAGACGGATCCGTGTGGACAATGCCAGAGAAAACGGAGGGGGAAAAGATCGTTTTCGTACGTGTGGACGATGTCTGAGTGTAGCAAATGCTAAGGCACAATGAAAAGATAAGACACGTATTGGAAAAAATGAAAACTAAACTCTATGGACTCCTCATGGTGAACCAACTTGAAGGCAATCTCAAGTACTAACTTCCGATGACTGGTCCAAACATTTCTGTTTAGGCAACAAGAACTACTTGATGTTTTAGAAAAGTTCTCTGTCATGGCTAAAAGAACCCATGTTTGCTGTGGGTAAGGACACAAAATCCCTTCTCTGATAATGTACTCACACTTTGCAGGCCCTCTAGCACAGACCTAGAGGTTGCATTGATGCCGAGATCAAAAATGTTGAACTTGGGTACATTATCACGCAGCAGCTGACTACAATATTCATGGAAGGTCATGCTTCATGATGCATGAACCATATTTCAACAGTTTTACATATATCCGAGTCTTATATCCGGTGTTGTCGCCCCTAAATCAACGTGGAGTATTTTTGCTCTACTATGTCGTCATATTCAGTTTAGAGTTAGACTCGGGTTTTGGTAACACCAGTTGACCTCCTGGAGTCAACGCCCAAAGTTTGAAAACCTTTTTTTTTTGGTCCCTCTCTCTTGTCGTACATGTCTGCGTGAATGTATGCATGTGTGTGTTGGGGGTGTGACAGCTGGTTAGCACTGAGGTGGTAATAAAGTAGTCCGCCCCCTTGTTAGTGATGATGAGCTTGTGTGTGTGTGTGATGGGATCAGGAGGGCTGGTAGCGAGAGTAAAGGAATGTAAGCCAGCCCCTCAGTCCCTCCATATGACGCTAATTGCAGCAGAACGGGGATGGCCTGGGCTACTTGTGTACGCCATTGTTATTCCTTAGCCCCATTGTCTCTTGCCTTCTGACAATCGGCCATCTGAATGAGAGCCTGTTAAGTCTGGCAGATCCCCGTCATTAGACCCCTTTACAGCCATTGTGATGCAGCACTGAGGATACTGTAGGGCTATCAGTGGCCTTCAGCGGGACTGAGGCCAGATATATTGTCTTTGTGTTCAGGGTTTTCTGACCGTTCAAAATGATAAAGTCAGATAAATTTGAAGAGGCTTTTGATGACTTCAGATTCTCCATTGAAAGCGTTTTTATCAACAAGATGCTACAACCAAATGAACTTTCCTGGGTTGTTGTGTTGTATCAATAAATTTGTCTGCAGGTCAAAAAAAAGAACATCCTGCTGTAAATAATCATGGTACAATGACCTGTAGAAAGGCCCATGCATCCTTTAAAACAAGACTCCCCCCTGTCTTTAAACTTAAATACCACATAGCAGTATGATAGGATTTGAGCTAAATGACATAAAAATGTATGAAACTGTACACCAGATGTTGGCGCGCTAGCAATTTTGTTATATGCCAGTCAAAATGGGAAAAAGAGAATTGGTCACCTTTATTTTATTGCGGTGGTTCAGATTAGACGGTGAGTGTTTCGAGCTACCTGAACATTTTTTTACCTTACTTACATGAGTGTTGATTTGTTAGATATACACTCGGTTATCGGTTTATTACGAACATCCAGCTAAATATGCACCATAATCCAGTAAATCTGCCCTTCATGGAGGCTGTAATGTTCATAGTTATTACTTTACAGTTACAGCTTGGGTGGACAGAACCAACAGAAGCACGAGTTAGTATAAAATTTCTTATATCTCAGTTTTTCCTCGCTATCTTTCCTCGTTTCTTTGTTATTATAATAATAATAATAAGCAATCAGTGAGCACATAGATTACCAAGTGTACTTAGTATATTCAATTTAAAGCTGAATTAAGTGTGTATAACGCCTGTTTAAAACTCTTTTAAACTCATTCAGTGGGTGGTAAGATAATTTCTGTTACGGAGGAATTTATGGTGATGCCGATGAAGAAGAAAAAGCACCAGAGTCCTGTATGTCTAATGCTGAAGGAGGTTATTTAGGCTCGATTGACGAGAACAGAAGACTCGTCATCACAACATAAGTGCATGAGTCCACCTCAATTCTAAGGGACAAACGGTAAACTCAGATTATTATACTAGAAAGATTTGCAGAGGCAGCAAAGGGGAGATGTGTTAACATCCAGTTGGCTATAGTGCATAAACATGAAGATAAGGATTCACACCAACTGTGTCTGTAGACAACCAGAGAGTGAGACTGAAGACGCCAAAGAGGGACCATGGCCTTGGCATGTTCCTCAGAGAGAAAATAGGGCAACATAACATTAACTACACAACTATCTATAGGGAAGTGAAATTATTTCACAAATCACAAATCTTTTTCACTGTTTGACAGTTGACTGCATCACTCCAGAGAACGTGACACTTTTTTCTCGGTCGCGGGTGGACCATGGGCACAAATCGCCAGCTGTCCCGCTTTGGCCAGAGTGCGTCTCCGTCTCCCTAAAAACACAAGCATCTGGAGGCCCGGGCGGTGAATACAAGTGTGAATATATTCATCCCCATGCTGCTTTGTTAAATCTCTGGGCGTAAAGCTGTTGTACCCCCGTGCCCTCCTGGGTGACCCCAGAGGATCAGAGACCAGGTTGTCGAAACATTTGTAACATTTGGCCAAAGCAAATCTCAGGCTGCCTGTTGAATTGAAGCTCAGACCAAAGAGGAGGGGAGGAAAAAAAAAATAAAAAATCCCCCTGGAACCCTCAAAACACTCCCTGCGCTGGACCAGGACCCCCCTCTCCCTCCCTTGTTCCTTATCCCTCACGCACACACTCTCACACACCGAGCACGGAGGCTCAACCCCTCACAACCTCCAGCAAATCCCCTTTATCTTTTCCCAGCCAGATGGGGCCGATGGAATAATAGCTGAAGCCCAATGAGTTCCATTCAATTTGTCATGCCGTCTAAAGGAGCTTGTAAGCTTCCCATTTGCAGTTATGTTATAGTAACCATGGGAGGCTCTGCAGTGTTAGGACTTAATTACCTCCTAATAGCTGTTGTAGAGATAAAGCCCCCGGCCAGCGTAGCCCAACGCTGGGACACGCAGGCTCCCCCGGCAGCCAAGATCCACACGGTTCATCATGTGTTGGATGACCTGCACCTGACTGTGACCTCTTCCCCCTCACATGTTCATCTGTAGCTTGACAGACTGATCCGACGTGTGAAGTAATTTTTGTTTCCAACATCCAAGAAGCAGGGGCGACTCTGAGGATGTTAATGTCAGTCTACCACCTTGATCACGTGACATTTATGGGCCCTTAAAGGCTGCACCTGTACTCGTCCTTGAGCTTTTCTTGGTGTCCGCTTCTAGCCTGTCATAGTCGGACTCACTTCTTATCAGAATATGATGTCAATCTGGTAACTCCCCAAGTGTTTTAACTGATACAGAGACAAAAAGTAACTCTGCAACGCAACTGGATAGTCCTACAACCAATCAGAGCAATTTTGATGTAAAGAAATTGAACTTGCAAGGTTCCACACGCCACATTAAGCCGGCCCAAACGATTTGATTGGCCTGGCAGATCTTTGTAATGAATTGTGAACGGAGCAGTTCTAGACATTAGTCTGGCTTCCACGTTAGTCCACTACAAGATGAATGCAATAACTTTGCCAGATCAATAGTTTAACTTGACCAATAGTTGCTGTTTGAATTTAGAGTTAGTCAGCTACACATCACAAAACATTACGCCTACTGACGTTGGTTTGTTAGTATTGTCATGGTAAGCAAGCATTTTCTCGGTAAAGGCTATAGTTGCAAATAATTCCTTCCTTTATTTGTTCAGCTCGTTGCAAATGGTCTAAAACTCATTAAAGAATGAAGATGTTGCACATTTTTCATTGTTTGGCCACTCCACATTTAAATTCTCCTTTTATACACAGTTTGGATTAAGGTTAACAAAATGAGACACTTACATTTACTCTTTGTCACTTATTTGACCTAAGAATCATCATCTTCATCATGGCATCCCCACTTTTATTTAAGACGTCTTTTACATAGTCGTTGTGTCATACTATTCACCTTTTAAGTTCCTTTTTAATAACTACACAATTGTACTATTCATATTTTTTTAATAATACTATAGATGACACTGCAGTAACTTATTATTTTGGGTTCTTACTTCTGCTATTGCAGAAATGAGCATATTGTATTTTAGGGACATCAGCTATGCAAATGAATGCAAATCTCCAGAATGTGCACCTGCTCATTAAACAGGTGCCATTCATCAGGATGACATAAGGTCTTTACTCACGTTAAAAAGTAAGAGACTGACTGCGACACTCGAGGAGTTTTTAGGGCCAAATCGTTCTCGGTTGTCCAAGGCATTCACACGAGGCTAAAATCTGAATGATCATCTGCTGCCTGACAGAGAAACACCAGGGAAGGTAACGGCGTGTTTGTGGCACTGAGATTAAGAACAGCTGGAAAGGATTTATCCTCAAATATTAAAACAGAAAACTTTCTCTGCTGCTGAGAAGAAGGGGAAGTGAGGCACCTGTAAAATATTGATGGATTTTTCACCTTCAGACTCTTCCCTTTCATTACAGATTAAGACAATTAATTGCATTACTCTCACCTTCGTTCAATGCATAATTTAGTCTGACTTTGACAGTTTTCTGATTTCCAGAGGTTAGATTTTCAAGAATTCTGCAGATTTTTTAGTCTTTTCTAACTTTTTTCCACTTTTTAAACAGAGTTTTCTGGATTTGGGGAAAAAGCATTGGGAACGAGGTACTCACAAATGTATAGCTCACAATTTATATGCTTTTAATTTCTGTTTTTTATTGAGAAAATGTCTGTTTTGGTGGAAGCATAATGCCTTAGATCTTCTCTAAATCTAGCTATAATTGATAAAAGCCGTGATTCACAATTCGCAGGAAATAGGATGCCAAGTAAGGATGCTTTTTGTCCGATTTTTATTCCACCTCCTCTAGTGGCACTTAACTTTCTCCATTAAATGTACAGTAAATTGCTAATGCTGCATGTGAATCTAAGTGGGAGACAAAGTACACTCACAGACGCACACAGTAAACGGCTACAGCGGCGGCGGCGGCGGTGGCGGTGGCAGGCGGCATCTCACGTTCCTCACTACAGAATCTAACAAAAGCGAGAATTTTGCTTCATTTCGTTCCAAGATTTCGCAGAGAAAGGGATCGAGGGGGACAGCCAGGACATTATTCGTGTCTTTCAGTTCATTTGGCTCAGACGGTCAGCTCCCCAGACAGAAAGAGAAACCTTCTCTCATGTTTTTCCACCCTCCTCTCCTTTTTTTTGTTCCTTTTCTTTTTTTATTTTGCAGGCAGATTAGCAGGATTAAGTATGGCTCACATATGCTCCTCCTCACTATTGGTATTCACCACTGCACTGGGCCTAACGCCACCCAAACCGACGGACAGAGAGAGAGACAGAGGAACGGAGGTGATGGTGGTGAGGGATGTCGATGGGCAGAGTCAAAAGTTTGAAGGAAATAGGATATTTTAACATCTCGGTCCACATACTGTTTGGTTTAGGTTTAGCCATTTTTGTTTTCCAATCATTTAAAACAGAGATTGTGGCTCCTAAATTGAGTCAACAGTTTTTTTTTGGTTAAAGCTCCTTCCTGTTTCAGTGTGACATTGGCTCTTGTGCACAAATCCAAGTCCATAAAGAAGCTGTTTTCCCAGTTCGCAGTGGAAGAACTTGACCGGCCTGCACAAAGCCTTCTGGGAGAGCCCGACCTTATCGCAACATCAGCGTCACTAAAGCTCTTGTGGCTGAATGGGCGCAAATCCCTGCAGCCAGGTTCAGAAATGTGGAGAAAAGCCTGCAGCCAGAAGAGTGGAGGCTGTTAAGGCGGCAGATTTATGCCCACGGCCTGGGAAGCACAAGGTTGCAGTGCTGGCATGTGTTGGCTTTTCAAATATCTTCCTGACTACCAGGAAAAGAAATATTTCCCAAATCTTTGTAAGGTAAATAGAAAACTGAAAAAAGTTTGGATTTTTAATATATCATTGATATATCACTGATGGACAACATATTCCTTAATGAGAAAGAGAAAGGTACCAAAGCCCCTTCACATTTGGTATTATTGAAAAGCCCTCAATGTCCTCTGTAGATAGCAAAAGGAGTTAAGTCAATAGTATGCAATGGTGACAAATATCCTGCACAGACGACAAATTTGAACTACTAGCAGTCAGGAGGCTATAATGACGTGTAAAAAAAAAATATATATATATATATGGATGTGGAACGGAAGACATTCAGGTTCTTTGCACCTTATTACCTTTTAAATATATTTTTCCTTACTGCATCTATCATCTGTGACAGCATTGGAAATGTTGTAGACAGTGATGATGTAGCTTTACTGCAAACTGCTGGATGGAAGGTGTAATGCACTTTCAGCTGACTGCTCAACCAATGCAACGTACAGAAACGGGATTTGCCATTTTTCAGGACAAATAAATAAAATCCTTTCTGTTTCTGTACCTCTTTTAGGTACTACATTTCACATAAATATACAAAATATGACTTCATTTTATATTTTCAGTCTCCAAAATCTGTATATATTTTTGCCACATACTTTTTTTCCAGACTAATTCCTGGTATATGTCAAATAATTAGCTATGGGAACTAACTTTAAAAATAAAATGTGAATGCAGAAGAGGAACCCTTGTGTCTCGTGGAAACCGAGACTGTGGGAATGTCTAATGAAGCAAGCGGTGGCACAGATAACAAACCTCCTGATTTAAAATGCCACTTCAGCCGCCTTCATTTACATAATCTTATTTAACGGCGGTAAACAAGCAAAGCAAGCAACAACGACGAGAAAATATGTGTGTCTCCGTGTGTGTGTGTGTTCTCACGACAACGACCTTGATTTCGCGACACCTGAACGACGACTGTTACGGACCCCGGAAGCGAGTAAATAAATGAAGTAAAATCCAAGTTTCTGATTGGCTGACAAGGTGACCGTTGCAAACTGTACGTGACACCCTCACACGAAATATAGTTCCGGTCAACGGTGCCGCCAACGACGTTCTAAATCAGTGCGCAGCAGGGAAATATTAATACCGCGGGTAACCATGGCAACAGCACAAAGTCGCTAATTGGGGATGGGGGACTAACTGACCACACAACGAATAAACAAACAAACAAATGAATAAATACATTTTTAAATATTTAGAAATATTAGTCTACTTTTACATTTCTTTTTATTATTTTTAAAATCTTGTCACATAACAAAGCTGGTGTATTTTTTTCCTCGGTTTTTATTTTATTCTTCCTTCTTATTATCGAGAAGAAACTAGATAAATCTAGATAAATCTAATTTGGAGTTATAATAATAATTATTGTTGTTGTTATTTAACGTAACCATGAATGTGTGGGCTTTTATAGTATAAACTTTTTAATTCTCAGACATTAGAGATGTCCCATAACCTTTAATTTTATTTCATCCATTACTGAATTCATAAAGGGTATTCCCTCCAAAAGGCCTAAACTTGTAGAGGCAATTAGCGCCTAATTCCGTCCGACTGCACAACACCCGTCATATTTCGGGGACAATGCCGCTGTCAGATTCATTTACGTCCGGGAGCCAATCGCCGGTTCGGGCCCTTATGTCAGCCAGAGGGCCGTCTGAGCGCCAGCAGCAGGCCGCACCGCTATCGCTCTCTGCGGACTAATTGAAATATTGCGGATCATAACCGTTAAGGACAATTTTGCACACTTCATTAATTGACGTTAAAGACGCACTTCGACGGCAGCTGCTGGTCGACAGCCGGTAAAAAAACGGAAAAACATTAACTCCCAAGACCGCAAGCAGGAAACATATTGCGCCGTTTATCAGGCTTCGATCGGTTTTTAGTGTTCATTTGACGGGGTGATGATTTTATGCTTGAATAGTTTATAACAACAGTAAGAAGAAGAAGAAAAAAACGAATGAGAAACCCACAAAAATAAAAACTGCAACACAGTGTAGATAAAATAATAAAATAGGATAGTGTTAAACCGTAAAATTAACGATTTAACATTTATTTAAATAAGAAAAAAGTTTCGAAATACAAATTAATTGTAACGTATCATTACATTGCATTAGCTCTGATTTATTTGATAAAGCTCTTTGTTTTTGGGGGACTGTGACAAATAACATAATGAAAAAGGAAAAGCTCATTCTGGGTGTTATCATAATAAAATCTATCCACACGCGGGCCAACATTTCCACAAGAAGGGACCATACGCGGGAGGGAGTGTGTCTGATTTCACTTAATAGTGATGCTGCGTGTTGGTAATTACATCAGGCTGGAGGACCCTCCGTTACCCTCCTCCTCCTCCCCCCTCCACCTCCTCCTCCTCCTTTTCTCCCCCGCAAGGAGCTGATTGGTCGCAGGGAGGCAGCCAGGACAGAAACTGCGTTGTCCTGGTGACCCGGCCTCTGTGCGCTATAAAACCCCGCGGCCGCACGCAGGCGTGCCAAATGGGCTGTCAGATGCGATTTGGAGTAACAAGTGGATTTTGACGTTTAGGTTTTCTCATCCTCGCGCTTGGAAACACTCTCGGTAGGTGTGTAATTGTTTATATTTAAAGGTTTTCTGCAAATTAGTGTCAGTTTATCCAGATTATGTGACTCTTGTTTTATTTAGTAGGCTACGCCAGAGTCTAGATATAATGAGCAAACTGTGAAAAATGTAACTATTAATTAAATAGTCTTTCAGAGTTATTTATTATACCAAAAATTGCATGATTACAATAACTTTTTGCTCCAGTTTGGCGCCTTGACATCTGGATTTTATGCTTCAGTAAATTAATTGACAACTTTTTTCTTTCCTCTGCAGGATCAAAATCATGGACTCAGATACGAGCCGCGTGTCGAGCAGACCCTCCTCCCCCGAGGTGGACGACATCTTCATGGCCACCCTGAAAAAGTCCGTGCACGGCTTCTCCGGCGCCGTGTCCTCCACGCAGAGCGACTCTCTGCCGGAGCTCGCCGGCCTGCGTGGCCTCTCCGCCAGCGACGAGGAGTCCCTCGCCCTCCGTCTGGCCAAGAAAGACCGCAAACTCCTGTCAGAGAACGAGCTGCAGTCGATCCGCCTCAAAATCAACAGCCGCGAGAGGAAAAGGATGCACGACCTCAACGTGGCCATGGACGGGCTGCGGGAGGTCATGCCCTACGCTCACGGACCGTCGGTGCGCAAGCTCTCCAAAATCGCCACCCTGCTGCTGGCGAGAAACTACATCCTGATGCTGAGCAACTCGCTGGAGGAGATGAAGCGGCTGGTCAGCGAGATCTACGGCAGCAGCGGGCACCACGGCGGCTTCCACCCGTCAGCTTGTGGGACTATGACACACGCGGGACCCGTGCCGGGACACCCAGCGGTTTCCCACGCCTCGCACCCGGCGGTGCACCACCCGCTCCTCCCACCAGCGGCCGTCTCCACCGCCTCTCTATCTGCGCCAGGCATCTCCGCCGTCACCTCAGTCAGACCCCACCACGGACTCCTCAAAGCGCCCACACCCGGCGCAGGCCCTCTGGGAAGCAGTTTCCAGCACTGGGGCGTCAGCACCGGGATGCCTTGTCCGTGCAGCATGTGCCAAGTTCCGCCTCCGCATGTGTCCAGCATGAGCGCCGTCACCATGCCGAGGCTGACCAGCGACTCCAAGTGACTCCAGACTAAACGGAACTTTTCCGGGCTTTGTTACAGACTGTCTCCCCCGCACTGTTACGCTTTTATTTATCTTTTGTTGCTGAATCCGTGGCGTCCACGAAGCCAGCAGAGACCATTGATTTTCCTCACTGGGACTTTTGGGGTTTTTACAACTAACTTAGTGTTTTATGGTAATTAACCTCCATTGTAACAGGTGTTTCTTCACAGAGCTCCTACAACACAACTGATTATTACTGGAAATGTTTCATGGTCCACACTTCTGTGTTTCCTTACAGATCCAAATTGAATCTCTGATGATTACTTTCCCCTTCTGTGGGCCTGTTTGGGGAACAAGTTCCCAACCTGACTCAAATCACAAATCTAGCTTGTAAATATGTAGATGGATTATTCTGTTTAAATAGATATTATATATTAGAGTCTTGTCGATTGTGTGGGAAGACTCCCCCACCCCTCACATGTTGCACCTGCTTTATTCTGTCCATCTTATTCAGCGCTCCTCTCCTTATTTCCTCCCCCGGGTAGGTTATCATTCACTGCAAACAATGACCACTTCTTTATTTTTTTAATTAAAAGGAAAAAAAAGAAAGAAAAGAAAATGATATTTATTTACTTATTTTGGACTGGAGTTTCAGATGATCATGTTGGGGTTTGAAATGTAAAATAAAGACGGTTAATTGAAAATGAGCAAAGTGTTTTTGATGGGTTTCCTTTCGGTCTGCATTAGTTTTTGAAAAAGGTGGAAGCAGATGTAAAACAGCACGAGCATGTGTGGTTTTAACGGGTTTTCAGATCACTGAACATTTCTATTGACAGAAGAATAATAAACCGGCGTATTATAGGCTTTAAAAAGTGGGTTTTATACTAATTCTAAGAAAAGAAATATAATTTAAATTGACAAGAGAGTGGAAATTCTGGACCCACTAGTCCTTCATTAAAATAAATTTAAAAATGACTCAAGACAGTTTTAATTTTCCATTTTAAATGAAACGCCCTTGGCTTCTGTTAAACTCTCTCCAACAAAGTCATCCAACATGGAATCAGAATAAAATAAAAATATGTCAGCATTTTAAGCATACTTTTTATTATTTTTACTTTAAATGATTTAAATCTGTTTATTTTTCCTATAATATACAAAAAAAGTCAAAGGGACTCTGCCCTTGTGCAATAAACTTGCTCTGAGCTCCCCTCTCTTTCAGGATGACATGACGCTCGTACAACAACAAAGTCAGTGTTTGTGCTGGATCACAGTTTTGCACGAGCAGCTCATTTCAAACACTGATGACTTTTATAGACAACTGTGCGTCCAACTGGACGTCTCCTCATAAACAAATTATCCGTACTATGACTGATGCATCGCCTGAAATTGCCTGATCTGCACAATAAGAATAAACCAGGAAGAAAACTGCATTTGAAATCGTCCATGTTTCCAAAACTTTGTATAAACAGCCTCTACAAACACACACAAAAATCTCTGTTGGCAGAAAGCAGCCAGCGACGAGTAAAGGACGGCACACTTTAGGAAAAACGAAGCAGCTGCATAGCAGATTGTGCATGCTGTTGCAATATTTTCCGAAGGCTTTTGAAGCTGGAACGATACGAAATAAATCCCTGAATATTCATGCATGCATTTGTTTATTCATCTCATTACCTGAACTGAATTATTCAAAGTCCTTTGGTGTTTCTTTTTTTGTGTAGGACGTTTCAGAGACGAGGAGGTCATTTGGTGCAATGCAACAAAAAAAATATGGAGTTTATTTACAAGTAAGCTTAAAAGCAATCCTTTTCCTAGAGGATCTGAACGTGGAAGCACATTTTGCAGCACGGTTCGCTTTTTATGTGCGTTTCCAAAACCAGTCCTGCTTTTTATTCCAGCATTCAGCGGCACTCAGGACTGTGTTCCTCCTCCCACTGCAGATGGACGCACTAAATATGTCACAAATCAACAAACAGAGCATTTTCAGTTTGTTTTCATGGCCGATATAGCTTAGACTCAATTAGTTTTGCAACAGATGAGGTAAAATCTGACTAGAGAGATAGTTAATTCAATCAGAACCTTTGTTAGATTGAAATAGCGTGTAGGCTCACAGCTGGTGTAGATTAAAGTCTTATTGAAGAGGTGTATTTGGTGTTTATTTTAAGTAAATCATTCAAAAACATACAGGCTCCTTACATTACTTAATTATACTTCTGGTCATTTTGACGTTTTTCACTCTTACACTGTCACCTTTGAGTTGTACAAGTTGAATATGTCTTTAGTGCCTTTTGCATGAAGTGCTGTCTGGTGACTGCACATAACTCAAGGGATGCCAGTTTGTACACACACTCACAGAGTCTAGAGAAAAGGTGAAACGAGGCCGTCTGATTACTGGTGACTTCAATTAGCCCACTGTTTGTCATCATACTGTACAAGCCACTGGTGTCCCAATGTGAAATAGGACTTTTGTTTACAAGCAGGCGTCTTGACTTTTTACAGACTCAAAGGTGACACAGGTGTTACTTTGCTCTTTTCAGGTGTACCACTGATGACACTGCCGCAGTGAGTCAACCTGCACAAAGGCAAGACCTGAAGAATGTCCAGCTGCTTCCAACATTTAGATTTTCATTTCTGGTTTTAGTATGTTGTGACATACGTAAGCTTACAACACTTATTCACCCATCAGGCATAACATTATGACCAGCTTCCTAATGTTATGTAGGTCTCCCTTGTGCCTCCAAAACAGTTGTGACTCATCAGAGAATGTAAATGGGTCTTCTGAGGGTGTCCTGTGGTGTCTGGAAACAGTATGATGTTAGTGGAGGGTCTTTTTGTGTCAAATCATCCCACAGATACTTGATCAGTTTGAGATCTAGTGAATGTGGAGTCCAGGTCAACACCTTGTGATGTTCTTCATGTTTTTTTTTTGTTTTGTTTTTTTAATTTAGTTGTTCCTAAAGCCTTTTTGTGCGTGTTCCTGTGTCACGCTGCATCTTGCTGGGGATGGCTGCTGTAAACCATCAAGGAGTGTCATTGCTATGGGGTGGGGGGGTACCTGGTCTGGTCTAGGTGGTTGCTACATGTCTAAGTAACGTCCACACATACTCCGAGGTCCAACAGTTTCCCAGCAGAACACTGAATCATCACAAGATGGTTAATGTTATTTACTTATCCTGTCTGCGGTTTTAATGTTGTGGCTGAACGTATATCTGACCGTAACCTGACTACAACAAATCTATTATACAGTATAATTCCTCTGCTTTATACTACACTGTAATCTAAGATCAAAAGAAACATTTTGCATCCAAGCACAAACTCCACAATGGAAAGTGTTGAGTCGCTAGTCATGTACTGAATCATCTTACTTATTCAAAATTCACTGCAGCTGTAATCGTTGTAAATCTACAGCTGGGTGCAACATGTCTAATTAACTTCAAGCGAGTACGCTCAGTGCCATTTTGAAAAAAAAAAAGGGGCAAGAACTGAAGCAGAAGTGCACATGGATGGCTGAAGAAAAAGGTGCTGCAACTATAAAGGTAAACAAAACAACATCTGGAAAAGAGTAAATGTCGAACTGACGCAGTCGAGGCAGAGCATTAACACAAACCCAGTGATGGAGACGTTCTAGGTGCACTCCATCTGCACAGTCTACCTTACCTCTGATAGAGAGAATTAAAACAGCATTTCACCGGGACATAAAGCACAAGCCGTGGGACTATTTGCCGTAGAACATCTGCTTTTCCTCGGGTGTCTCTGAGACCAGAGCCTCCCGGGCATCATTTGTCAAAGCAAAATGCAGTTAACATGGATTAGACGGTATTACGTTTCAAAAAAACGAGACCCCCCTCCTCTCCCTCACTCTGTCAGCTCAGTTTAGATTACTAGTTGTAGTCTTGACAACTCAGATATTCAGACAAATACATTTATGCATTGCAATGGTCAGGATTTTTTTTAGCCATAAACAACAAACTTCATCCAGTGGTGACGGCTGCTAATGGGTGATACGGCTGTTGGGTTGTTTCATAAAGTGAGACTCCAGGATAGATTTATCGGCAACATATCGAGGTATTTAAAGGGGAGCTCATGTTTTTTACCACCTGGACCTTATTTCTGGCGTAAAATACGATCGTTTATTCACCCGTATAACTTTTGTGTCATTCGGAGTCATTCTGACGATATTTAGATCTGTGTACATCCATATAGTGGGAGTGAATGGGGCACCGAAACGCAGCCTCTAAATAACACATTATCTGCTGCGAAACTTCATTTCACCAATATTTTCTTATCGTACACTGTTATGTAACTCTGGACTCAACAGGGAATAGCACTAGCGTATCATAACAAAATATTGGTGAAATGAACAAGTTTCGCAGCAGATAATGTGTTATTTAGAGGCTGCGTTTCGGTGCCCCATTCACTCCCACTATATGGATGTACACAGATCTAAATATCGTCAGAATGACTCCAAATGTGTGAGTAAACGATCGTATATCATACCAGAAATAAGGTCCAAATTGTAAAAAATGGTCGTTCCCCTTTAAGGTTGAACCAATGTAGTAATATTCACCAATGGCGTCCGCTAAAACAATGACGTTTAGAAGGTGCTCTCGCTGACTGCTCAGGAAATACTCTTGGACTCGAAGTCTTGAATTCTAAGACGTTTATCTGCTGCGCTGTCTTTAATAATATCTGCTCTGGGTAAAACTTGTTATGAAAACTAATTTACTTTCGTCCATAAACTTGATTTTAGTCGTAATTCATTTTAACATATTAGTGCAAAAGTACCCACATCTCTCCACTCATTCATAAAGATAGTCCAAGACAGTCTGACACATTATTCCTGCAAGGATTCATTTATTCCTTTGCATTATTGATGCATAGTTTCCAAAACTTTTTGCACCAAGCTACGAGAGATTTTCCAGATAAACATGCCGTCGAAGTTGAAAGAGAAACTGACTGAGCCGCATCTTTTCAGCTCTGCCTGAACGCCTCGGCCAATAGCAGCTGGGCTTCACACCCCTGCGACTGGATTTGAATAAACAGCCCCCCTATCCACCGTTGGTGGCAGGCTGACTTATCCACCGGCGCTGGGAGTCTAGAGGTTGATTCTGTGACAGTTTAAATATTCATAACTCCGGACAGAAGGGGAGCCATCAGACTAACGCTGTTGTAACTGGATTTAAACCTTCCTGAAAACACTGCACAGATGTACACCCTTTCAGCTCCGCGCATCATGTCGTGTTAGCCGAAAGGATTAAACACTGGTGGGATGCATCAAAGGTGGCGGAATAACAGAAAGAGAAACAGAGTCTATGATGAAGAAAGGGGGGAATAAGAGAGAGGAGATAAACAAACAGAGAACTGGTCAGAGATGAAGACGGGATTTAACTCTTACAAGGGAGTAGATGGAGCTCTAAGGTGAATATGAGACCTCGGAGGTCACCGTTTCCCGTGGGACTGGTGTTTACTCTGACAGCTTCATCTGCTCACTCGTTACCAGCACTGAAAAAAACGATGGACTCCAACACACAAAGAGGCTCAGACTGTATGCAACAAGTACTTACCGAGCCGAGAACTGTTTATTAGGAGATCAGCCACAACTGCACAGTGATCAACCTTATCCACACTGAATGGAAGTGATAGTAATTTCCAGTTTCTGATTCATAAATAACTCTCATTTTAATATCCAAGTCATCATTAGATCTGCAAAACTTCAGCTTGACACAAATGTTGTGTTAATACCCTCAACGAAGAAGCCAACGTGGACTCGCAACAGAGACATAAAAGCAAGGATTTAATTAAATATGGTTGATTAACACGTACAGACACAAACCAGTTGTTAATCTTGGGTTTTATAGCAAATTCCAGCGATGGTGACATTCCTTTGTGGCTTTTTTTCAATTTTCAATTATTAAAGCCGTGAGTTTGAGATGAGGGCTAATGCTAATGGTGACACTCAATAAGGCCAATAATGAGAATATGATTTATATCTGGCATTAACGCTGTCTGAAGTACAAGCATCTGTCATTCAGCTAACACCATACCATTAACGGTAATTACATTCAGTTTAAGTTAAGTTCATGTCATTAATGCTCAATGAAATTACATTAAATTACATTTAATCAATACACTTTACGTTGGCTGGTGCATGTGGCTAAGTTATTGTGTTGTGTCATTGCTTATATGTCAGAAATCTGGTTTGTTAGCTCGCAATTAACGACTACGTCGCTTTGATTAGACATCAAATAAGCGTTTTATCTAACTAAAACTTCTTCTGACCGACATTTTGAGATTGAGCAGATGAAAATAAGACTGTTGTTGCTGCTAATGATCAGTAAAAGGGCAGACACGATGCAGTTTCTTGAAAGGAGCATAAAGATGGGACTCTGGATCAATGGAAGAAGGTCATGTGGTCTGATGAGTCCAGATTTCCCCTGCTCCAGAGTGATGGGGGCATCAGGGTAAGAAGAGAGGCAGATGAAGTGATGCAGCCATCATGCCTAGTGTCTACTGTACAAGCCTGTGCTATGGGGCAGTGCTATGATCTGGGGTTGCTGCAGTTGCTCAGGTCTAGGTTCATTAGCTGACTACCTGAATATACTGAATGAGCAGCTTATTCCATCAATGGATCATATTCCAAGATAACAATGTCAGGATTCATGGGGCTCAGATTGTGAAAGAGTGGTTCAGGGAGCATGAGACATCATTTCCACACATGGATTGTGTGTGTGCGCGAGTGTGTGGTCTACTTGGAGGTAGGTTTGATTGTGCAGCCTCGCGGCCAGAAATATGACAGGAGAAGATTAATTTTCCCCCCAACTTTAACTCATTCTTTTAATTCATTCAGTGCAAGAAGATGAATGAGACAGGGCAACTCTTTCAACACTGTTGCCGTCATCGATTGCGCCGTCATTCATCTTCATCGACAGCTCGTCATTTTCTCACCACCATATTTCTGTCCTTCCTCCAAAGCTCGTCACAGCATCTGATGTTTACCCCACACATTGAAAACATGTGCGGAAAGCGTATTTATTCCATCCAATACATGGTTGTATTTGTGTAAACATATGGAACACAAGTAGATCTGCAAGAGTTTAGGTGGTTACTGGACGCTAATATTATTTACAGTATAGAATAGGATTGAAGAATCCTTCTGATCGGGCCAGTCTGTTCTCACTGAGGTGATTATATGAGGAGTTTTTATGCTTATTGGGATATTATTCTGATTATTAGGGAAGTACTAGAGTAAATTAAAACACAGCAGCATCCGTGTGTAAAATAGTTACACCTCATCCAACAAGCAGGTTGGAGCATTCAGAAATGAAAGTGAATATAATTCTGTTTTAGACTCATCGGGGGACAATTTAAGACACATGTGAGGAGCATGATGTGGAAGAACATGCCTTAAAGGGAAAGTACTGTTTTTTACAACCTGGACCTTAATGGCATAACTGGCATAAAATATGGCGTTTACTCACCCATATAACTTATGTGTTATTTTGAGTTATTCGGAAGATATTTAGATCCACATATATCCATATAATGGGAGTGAATGGGGCACCGAAACGCAGCCTCTAAATGACGCATTATCTGCCGCGAAACTCGTTCATTTCACAGATATTTTGTTATTATACACTAGCGCTAGTCCTCATTGAGTCCAGAGTTACCTGTTATCATCATCCGGGGTCTGTAGATTGACCTACTAACCACTGACCTTGATGATGTCATCTCTGAGCGCCGCGGGCACCCACACACAGCTTGTTTAAATGTAATTTGCTACTGCTGGTTTTTTTTTGCAACATAGCTGAATAATTTTCTGATTCTGAGGTTGTGGACGACGACTTTGTTTGCGATGGACGTCCTTAACCAAATATTTGTGAAATGAACGAGTTTCACGGCAGATAATGCGTTATTTAGACACTGCATTTCGGTGCCCCATTCACTCCCACTATATGGATATACACGGATCTAATTATCTTCTAAATGACTCAAAATAACACCAAAGTTATATGGGTGAGTGAACGATTGTATTTTGTGCCAGAAATAAGTCCAGGTTGTGAAAAAAACAGTAGCTCCCCTTTAAGTCTTTATCTCATTAAAAGTCAGATCCCAAACTGATGAAGGGACAATAACAGATGGGTTATGTGCAGCATGGGAATCACAGAAGACCTCCAACTCAGAGTGGCCTGCACTACGGCGGGCGATTGAAGGTAGTCAGAACAGCAGCTGGATTTTTAGTAGATGTTTTAGTTCCCTCTGAATGAGGAACCTTTGGTGTCGTGAACCTGTTTTAGGAACCTCTGCCACTGTTGAACTTTGTGCATAAAATAATCAAAAACCGCTGGTACTCAGGAGTGTTCATAAACATATCTGCAGATCCGCGCAACACAAAGGCCGTAAAGAGTGCTGCTTGTGTGCGTGTTTGCGTGTGCATCTGATAATCTACGGGGAGCAGCAGATGAACTCTTCGATTGGGTGGATCAATGTGTTTAGTAAAAGCCCAGAGGGACAAAGACAGACGGGAGAGAGAGCGAGAGAGTAAAGGAAAATGAACGAAACAAAGCAAGAGAGCAGAAGATCCATTGAGTGTGTTTTTTGTGGCTGAAGAATCGTCCCCAGCGGCTTTGAAAGGAGGGATAATCCTGTCAAGTAAGCAGACCTTTGGATATTCATGACTGGCCGAGCGGCTCCGCGGACTGAAGGAGGACACAGTCAGGATGGGATTAAACATCAAAGTGAATGTGAGGAGCGCAAGGACCGGGACATGAATCAGCCATCGCAGAAACACTGAGGTCTCAGAGGGGTGTGATGGGGGGCCAGCGGGGACCAGTTGTCTGGTGGGGTGGACAGCACTTTGAATGACTCCTGGATGAGGGCCTCCTAAATGCCATTCAGTAGAGAGATACGGCATGGTGCGTGCACCTGCCCCCCAGTCTGACAAATACATACACAAGCATCAAATTTAGTAACAAATTAAAGCTCATTACCGTCGGCCTTCTGTCTGTTGAGCAACTGAGAAGAAGGAAAGATGATTGGACAGAGGCGATCAAGTGATTAGGACACTTAATCACTTGTTTGATCTTTGGTCAGTGTCTGTTTTTAGCTCCATAAAGAAATGCAAAAAAAGAATTTGCAAAAATAACACGAACGGTTGATGAATTTGGTACAAATTTGTGTTCGAAGAAATGTTGGGTGGTGATGTAAATCAGCCAGGGCAATCATTCAGTTCTGCACCGTTGCCTGTTAACATATGTGACTTATTATTCTCTTGCTGCATTATTACTTCTGGCTTTGGACAATTAAACGATTTAGGATTATAACGAGACCCTTTTGCAATTTCCGACAGATATACACTATAAACTTTTCCTGTCTACATCAAGCTTCTTCACCATTTTCTTCATTAGCTGGTAGATTTTACATGCAGCTTTTCACATGACGGCGTGAGGATCACATGAAAACTAAAATACTTCAGCTGCTTTAAACAGTGGAAAGCAATGTTGATTGGACAGAGGCGATCAAGTGATTAGGACACTTAATCAAAAATGTTCAGACTTTTATCACCGAAACAACACATGCAAGCAACAACTGCTACTTCACCATTTTCTACGTAAGTCCCAACATTAGCTGGTAGATTTTACATGAACCTGTTCACATGAACAATTTAAATTGCTTTAATAACTGGAAAGCAAAGATGATTCGACAAAAAGTCATAAGGACACTTAATCACTTATTTGGACTTTGCCTATTTTTTGTGTATCCAGTGAAAGAACCGTGTAATTAACCAGGTCCATAAAGAAATAGTTAAAATGTTACCTGCAGTATTGTTTGCAAAAATATCATGAATAGATTTGTTGTCATACAAAGTTGTAATAAGTGACTTGAATCAGCCAGGACAATGGTTCAATTTTGCACCATTGCTTATTGACGTATTTCACTTATTATTATTCCCTGCAGCTACATTAGTATACTTTCATTTTCAGCCTGGCTTTGGACAATTCAGCTATTTAGAATTAAAAAGGATCATGGTTTGTGTTAAACGAGACTTTCTTTTACAACTGTAGACAGACGCTTAACCATTTTCTTGGGTATGCTTGCCATTTTTCTGCCCAGGAAGTAAATGTAAGCATTTATTTTTTATTTTTTTAATTAGCACAGATGCATCTTCACATCAGTTTGCACAAAATCAGATCCATATAAAGAATACTTAGGGTTACAGTAATAATATAATATACGATAAGAGCAATCAAGAAAACTCCTGTAGCATGATATTAGAGACACTAGGTTCTACGTAGTTCAGACAGGGTTCCCACGCTTTATAGAATTGGTCTGTTTTTGAATGTAATATATGTGTAAAGTACTCTAATGGCTCTAGATCCTCTTTGCCAACCTTTAACAGTTGGTACTTTTTCATCAATCCACTCCAATAAAATATTCGTTGTGGCTGCATAAGTAAGAACATATTCTGTGACTTGGTGTGTGTGTGTGTGTTTGGGTATTATGAGATACCCTGCGAGTCACGTCCCATATGGTTTGTTGACCATGTCACGATCGTGTCTGTTCCCTGGCGTTGGGTCTGCCAGCTCTGACTGCTGCTGGCAGCTGGGACGTTTGGACAAAGACACCCTGACAGGATTCAGGGAAACTGGAGTGCTGTTGGGAAACACACAAACACCGGGGTGCCCTGCATTTGGCTGGAGTCTATGCTGAGACCTTTCTGAAATTATATGATGTGTTAATTTTAGGGTAATGTTTAAACGATTTAAGTTTCACTTCTCTTCAAATATCAGTGATCAAACACTGAATGCTCTTTTTGCAAACCTCTTTGGCAGATGTTTTAGATGTTCATTTCCTTGTCAATACATCAATAGATCCAAATCTAAAGCATGAACACGTTTCCTGTTGCTTCAAATAATAATATTAATGATTGTATCTGATCTGATCTTGTCCCAGGAGCCTTGGTTGGGTCACATTTTGGGTCTAAACTGCTCATACATCATAATAAGTGACCAAAACCAAAAAGTTACCGCAAGTTTCTCACGTCAGATTTGCAAATTACAAAACAAACTGGGCAGAAAACGACTTTGCTTGGTTTAATTGTTTGTGTAATCATGTCAGCCTTCTCAGCAGTCGTGCCACCGTGAGATGTTTTAATACCTACAACCCCAATTTGTCAAGTTACCGAGGCCTGCTATCGTGTTGCGCTGCAGCATATGTCAGCTCTCCTGATTGTTGCTTCCCTGGGGTCCACAGTTTCATAAATCAAATTAGCACCGAGCTCAGAGTGGCCGTCATCGGACTCGCAAGGAAAGCGAGCATAAAAAAACTAGAACACATCGTACATATTTGACCGTTTAACGGATTAAATCTTTAAAAAGTTATGCACCGGTCGCCTTCTTTCTCGCTCTCGGCATCGCAGTGGGAGGCCAGCCGCGAGTCGGGGCAACATCTGTGACAAACCTGGTGCAGTTTGATCAGTGGAGGCTGAATAGAAAAGGGAAAGTGGCTGCTTCAGTGTGATCTCTCGGGTCCTAGAGGGGATTTTAATGCGCTGAGAGTCTGTGAGGAGCGGGAGCACAGTAGGAGGCGAGTGAGCTGAGGAGGAGGAGGAGGGTGTAAGGCACAGAGGAGAGGTTCTGGGGCTGTCGTCGCTGTGGGGAGGGGGGTAGTTAACCGCGTGTGTTTGAGATACAAAGTGTAGGCTGACAGATGTGTCCATCAATGCCTGAAAGAATCATCTTACATCCTCCGCATCCATCTGCCAGAACAATGAGTTAAAATCTTTCCCACTATGAATAAATTAACCTTTTAGATTCTGTCTAATCTCATGTCCTGGAGGTTTCTTTAGTTTGTAATGTCTCCGCCATTGCAAGCACAGTTTCCCCAAAAGCACTGCAAGAAAACAAAGAGTCTTTCTAAGTTTCCGCTCATCCAATGATCCATCCATTGCTTCCTCTGTTTCCTCCTCCTCTGTATTTCACAGCGTAACAAACGAGGGGCTGAATCAAAGCACCTTTTACCCCGGGCCGGCAATATCCTTCAGCGCTTTTACCCGGTCAGCTGGGAGATGTGATCCCTGCACCGTGTCCCGGTCCTGCCTCGTGGCGTCCCGGCTGGCCGAGCGCGAAACGTGTCGAAAAGGGAAGGCATCCGGGGAGTGTTTCAGGTTAAGGGTTTACCACTTAGAAGTCGGTTTATAACTTTTTTAAAACTGTCCGACTCACATTTTTGGTTCAACTTGCTAAAATAAATTTCCATCAAAGCCTTACAAAGGCTCACGTCAGCCCCAGCAACTTTTCGCCTGCTGCCGCTTCCCGTCAGGAAGTCTAATTGCTCAGACGTGCATCCTCATCCATCATACCGCAATGAGCTTTCACTTTAACAGTGACTTTCGGTGTCACCGCACCGCCCTCCATACAGACGGGGATAACCTCTGAAAACCCACCCATGGCCTTGTACCGCTAATAAAAAAAACAAAAAAACAAAAAAAACCCGCCCCCCCCCACCGGCACATTTAGACTTTAACTGCCCTCGATGTCTTTGGTGAGAAGAAGTAAAAGAAGCTCTGTGTTTGGGAGAGAGCGAGAGGATTCCTGTGGAACCTTAGCATCCGTGAATCCATCATTGTCACGGTTAAATAGGGCCGGGGCTTTTAAGGATACTTTGACAGGGAAGGGGTTAACTAATGCTCTCCTATTAGCGGACACCCTACAAGTCCCTGGTGGCGTTGTTTAGAAGAGGAACATCTGCCATAACAAAAGACAATCACAGAGTAAGATTGTGTACTGGGGTAATTTCAAATGAGCACAACGAAAAGGTTAGAGCGCTTTGGGTTTGACTGTTGCAACCAAATCGCAGGTTATTCAAATTAACACGAGCAAAACTTGAAAGTGTCAGCGGAGCAGTTAGCGTCGTGAAATATGAGCGTGGTAAACGTCCATCTGTATTTAAACAACCGCGACCAACTGAGCGTGTGCAGCTATTGAAAGTGAAGCATTTAGGCTCTCTTTCACAAAGAGCCCAAGGGCTAAAACCTTACACCCCTCCCACCGTCATTATCCCTGCCACACTATGATCAGCACCAAATGCCGACTATCCCAGGCCGGCGCTCACAAAGCATGCTGGGAGGGACAAAGGCAGACCTTCAGCCGATTGGTTCCACCTTATTAACAGCTTGTAATCTTCTCATGTCTTTGGCTAGGCCTCACAGAGCAGGAGTTAGGGCCAATAGACGAGTGTGTCCTCCGTTGCCGCTTTGATGCGGAGCAGCCTTTCCCCTCTGAAAAGTCCTGCTCTGTTATATTACCATTGTTGCCGCCGCTGCACCTGTTTGCCCGCGGGGACACATGGAGGAAATCAGTCACTGGCAACTGTTAATTTCTCATTAGACTCTCTTTGCACATTGTTGTAAACAGAAGACGGTTTGGCATGTAAAGGCAGGTGCACCGGCACGTTTAACAGTTTGCCTCGCTGCTCTTTCAATGATCTTCCTTGGAGGCCAAATTGGAAATACTTGAGTCTTGAGCGTGAAAATTGTTAAACATAGTGATTATAAGCACAAACTCTGCCTTTGCTGTGTTTTGTGTCAATTAATTAACTGATTTTAGGTTCATAATATGTTGTTTTATGTGTGATCTTCTTCTATAAAAGTATTTATTCTATAACCCTGCACAATTTTAGCTGCAGAAGCAATACAGGGAACGTTAACTTGGCAGCGTTCACCAGCTGAAAAAAATGAGCTGCTGATCCCCGTTGACCTTTCTGCTTAAGTACCCATCAAGTGGCATCATAATTATATTTTGACTACTGTATGTTTCTCCTATGGCCGGTTGGGGCCTTGGGGCAGTTGGCCAACTTCGCCAGCTGGGAATTCAACCTCAATGAGACGTCCCGGTGCACGAGTATAATGGAGGGAATGTGAGGCCACAGCGCTGGTAAAGTCTTTTCATCCACCATTATGATCTATATCTGCACCTCTTGCACCAAAGTCATATTTTCTTTGCAGTTTTTACATGATTCTGAATCACCAAAGGCCGCCGCTGTTCAAAAACGATCCATGCTTCCATGAGTAAGATGATTACATTTGGAAATAAGTATTGTTTGTTAGAGGAGTGGTGTTTAATGTCGATGAACTTTAAAGGAAGATCATAGTTGGATTTAGTTGCAACTGGTAAATAACATGGAGCATCAGTGTTTTGTGGATGTGGCTCTTAGCAAATCTGATTACTGAGGAAACAATCTTATACACCAATCAGCCACAACATTATGACCATTATGACAGGAGAAGTAAACAACATTGACCATCTTGTGACAATCCAATGTTCTGCTGGGGAACTTTTGTTCCTGGCATTCATTCATTGGTGTGGATGTTACTTAGACATGTAGCACCCACCTAGACCAGACCAGGCACCCCCACCCCATAGCAATGACAGCAGCAGCAAGAAACACGAAGAACAGCACAAGGTGTTGACCTGGCCTCCAAATTCACTAGATCCCAAACTGATCAAGTATCTGTGGGATGATCCACAGAAGCCCAGTTCCCCTCAACCCATAGGACCTCACTAACGACATCCAGACACCACAGGACACCCTCAGAAGGCCGATGTCCATTTCCTGATGAGTCACAACCTTTTGGAGGCACAAGGGAGACCTACACCATATAAGGAAGGTGGTCATAATGTTATGCCTGATGGGTGTATATGAGATAGTAGTGGATGGATAGAGCTGGTTCTCTGTTCTATGTTTTAAATAGCATCAATGAGACCATTGCTCCATCTGGGTTCACCTGACGCTGTTAGTCGTTTATCAGCAGGGGGAATTTGGTAGGAACCAAAGTAGTGGACATTATTTCCTAGGCTTAACATTTACATCATAAGTCAGTCAACTTAATAAGTCACTCCCATTGGTCATCATCTCAGTCATCTCAAAACAGTTCAATTCAAATCAATTTCAATGTGGTGTCCATTTTTTTCTTGATCTATCATTTCATTGTCTCTTGTCTCTAGTCTTCCAGTGTGTGTGTGTGGCTCTTAAGAGCTATATTTAATTATTCATTTAAATAATTTCGTCTTATTTTTTTAGCTTTTATTCCACCAGAAACATGATGCTCATTGACGAGCAGACGAGCACATGAAATAACCGTGTAATTGTGCCAATTTGGCCAACTAGTAAACCTCCCTCACACATGAACCAGACGATGGGTCCTCCCTCCGAGGCAACGAACACTCCAACACACCAACAAGTGACACACAAAGCAGCTCTATCAGACACCTGATGTAAATTGACTCCATTAAGTCAAGACCGGTCTGCGGTTTGACTCAATTTGTGAATTTTGTCTCTTTATGTCCAGCGAGGTGCATTTATAATTATGCCAATTTGCACTCGGTAAATGAGCCAATTTGTGTGATTGTGCTTTTCAGCAAACAAATACTTGCTCTGATCTTTGAGGAAGTGTCATTCCCTCTGGGTGGTCCAAATTGAGAATTCATTATTGTACAGTTTTGGTTTTCTCCTCCTTATTTATCATTATTTATCCACATTAAAAGATGCAGGATTGCTATTTTTTTATTTGAATTGATTTTAAAAATATGATTTAGAACGGAAGCAATCTGTAGTTCAGTGATTAGTTATGTTTTGTGTAAATTTTGTATTTTTTTTAAAGTGAATCTAAATGATCAGATGCTTTTATATTTTAATATTTTACCTAATTTTGCCTCAGTTGTTTGTACCAGAAGAAACTACTATTTTTTACAACCTGGACCTTATTTCTGGCATAAAATATGGTTGTTTACTCACCCATATAACTTTTGTGCAATTTGTATTCCTTCAGGATATAATTAGATCAGAGTATATCCATATAATGGGAGTGAATGGGGCACCCAAACACAGACTCTAAATAGTGCATAACTCGTTAATTTCACAAATATTTTGTTATCGTATGCTAGTGCTATTCCCCCTAGAGTCCAGTGTACAACGGGGAATAGCACTAGCGTATCATAACACAAAATATTGATGACATGAACGAGTTTTGTAACAGATAATGTGTGTTTCGGTGCCCCATTCACTCCCACTGTATGGATATAAGCTGATCTAATTATATCCTGAAGGAATACAAATTACACAAAAGTTATATGGGTGAGAAAACAACCGTATTTTATGCTAGAAATAAGGTCCAGGTTGTAAAAAATGGTAGTTCCCCTTTAAGCCTTTTAATACTGTCAACTTTTAAGCTTGCAAATATGAAATCTATGTGAAATTAATAATTAATTGTTGAAATTAAACAAAGAAAGGTATTATTCGTCCATCCTTTAGAATCATAATTTTAAAAAAGCATCTAGAAACCACATAAAAAGGGCAATAAAATAAATGTATTTTGTGTCTTTTGGCACATTAGTATAATGGCCAAAAAGAAAAAAATCATGATCTTTCTCTCAGTGGTATCACTCTGGGGTTATTTTCCATCCTGTATCGGGGGGTAAATTGACCCAGGAGTTTGGCTGCGGTGTCTTCCTGTCTGTCAGCCGCAGGAAATGGCTGCACACAGACGAGGCATTTAGCTCCCAGGTGCAGACCCCCCATTGGACGGCCTTGCCCAGATGGATAGTACTCCTTCCACCATAAAGACACTAGTCTTCCCCCTGCCCTGAAGCCACCGGTGCTCCTGCTCCTGGTCCAGCCTCATCAAAAGGAGCCTGGAAGCCGGGAGGCGGATATGCTGGGCTGCAGCCCCAAATCAAGCTCACTTTTCTTTCCCCCTTGTAAGTGTTGGAGAGAGAGGAGAGGGGGGGGAGGTGTGCCATTCTAGTAGACACCAGCTTCTTTCTTTCTCTTCTTTTCTGACTTCTGTTTGTGTGGCTTCTTGCAGGTGTCCCCCCCCCCCCTTTTTTTTTCCTCCTGACACAGAAACGATCCCAAAATACAGTCAAAACCATCACGGCTCATTTTCTTTCATTACTCAGTTTATTACCTCTCATTGTGAGACGGGCACTAGAAATCAAATTGAGCCTTCACACACACACACACTAACACACACACACACACACACACACACACACACACACACACACACACACACACACACACACACACACATTCATCCTGGCTGCCTGCACTCTGTTCTCCTGCAGGTGCGAGGGCCATCCGCCTGGCCCTTTTCATGAAGCCCTCTCTTTCCTGTCCGTCTGCAGCCGTCCATTCAGCTTCAATCACAGCACCAGCCGGGCGCCGCCGCACCACTGGCGGGGAAGGGAAGCGCCTCCGCACACATCTTTCTCTTCTCGGGCGACAAGGGGAGAGCGGCTGGGAAGAAAGAAAGGGTCTTCCTCCTTCTGCTTTCATCGTAAACAACTTGCTTTCTGTTTGTAACGGTGCTGCTGTCCTCCTCATCCCCCTGCCTTCCTTTTCTCCCCCTCAGATGGGCTTTACAAGGACGAGGAGGAGGAGGAGGAGGAGGGGGGAGGGCAAAAAGAGGACGGCCAAGCTTACCGTGCGACGGGAGTGATGCTGAGGTCTTTTTGTGGCTCATGAATGGGGACATTTGAGGTTTCCAGCCTTGCTCTGTGCCCCAAGCCAGCTTCACCTGTGGTCGGAGTCAATTGGCCTGTTGTCTGGCTGTCTGGAACTGTGCCCAGCTCCCCCTGCCAGCCAATTTGGTTAGCGTAGCCTGCTCAGAGGCGAGCAACAATAACCTCCACCTCAAAAACCATCAATTAACTTCCCACACACAATGACGTGTCCATTCACCGTTTGCCAAAACTGTTCTCTGACACGATTAATACCCGCGCTAATAGTGCTAATACCTGCTCTCTGTCACTTAGCGAGGCGCTGATGATTTTAAATGGCTTTCAAGTTGTTAGAGGGCCGTAGAGGTACGTTCCTCTAAGCTTTCTTTTTTTTTTTTTTTTTGCGTGTTTGTGTTTTCAATTAAAGTCCCACAAAGAAAAAGAAAGAACTGTGCAGTCAGGTGCTAACTCCAGTGCAATGTTTACCTTCTTTTTGAGGTTTAATCCTCTTCACGGCTGCTCTTTTCCTCGGATACCTTGTTGTACGTGTAATAATTATATAAATTCGGCATCTGAAGCAATGGAAATCCTTTATTTCAGCACAACCCGGGTGATTTGGTGATGTGTGCTGCTGCAAAAAGAGCTCACAAGTCACATTTAATTTAGATAATTTAGTTCACCAACATCTATAGGTGGGTATTTCAAGCCGTTTTTTGGTGTTTTGTGCAACGATAATGGCTTATTTTACTCCACAAATGAAATAATAATAGAAAATTCAAACATCTTTCATCTCTAAATGTTTTAGGACACTATTAACTTTTAGTACTGTAAACTTAATTGCCATAGGGACATGTTAAAGGTGTCAGAGTTGACACACTTTTCCCTTCAAGCAAAGATCAGATTACCTACCGGAGCAACTAAATAATACCCCTGTTATCTGGTTTCTGCTGCTGATCCGTGCTCCTCAAGAGCAAATCATGTGCTGGGGAGGAGTTCAACTGAGGTGGGGGGGTATGTGAGGGCAGCATTTAGCTCACTTCTCCACTGTGTGAGGTGTCACTCTCGCCTCACGCCGCCGTGGAAATGAGATAAGAAGCCGAGCTGCCACTTTAGGAGGCTTTCATTTACTTCTCCACCGTGCAGCCGGGGGGAACCGCTCTGAAGCCAAAGCTGACAGTGAGCCGTCGCTGTGCTGGATGGCAGCTTGCAGCTTTCTGCAAACAGAGGGGGAGATCAACAGGTGGAGGGAGTGAAGAATCGATTCTTGTGGAGTTTTTGAGACGTTTCAGTCGAGTGTTGTTGCTTGATTTTTAATTTCTCGACTAAGCTGAACTGCAGCTCAGACGAACAGCACTCCTCTGAGGGGACTACAGCATGAATGTGCTGTCAAACCCGGTGATCAGGGCCCAGGAGCCGTCTCTACCCCTCTGCGGCCCCGGGTCTGTCCAGGACTTAGCCCACTGCCCTCCAGGGTTTAACCTGAGCTCCCGCCTGAATCCTGCGCCCATGCTCGGCCTCCAGAGCGGCCAGAGATCCGCCAAACCCCAGAGGGAGCTGAGCCACGAGGAGCAACAGGAGCTGCGGCGGAAGATCAACAGCAGGGAGAGGAAGCGGATGCAGGACTTGAACATTGCCATGGACGCCCTGAGGGAGGTCATGGTGCCTTACGCCTCCTCGCCTTCCTCCGCCTCCTCTCAGTCCCACCAGCCTGGGGCTCCTCCAGGCCGCAGGCTCTCAAAGATCTCCACCCTGGTTCTGGCCAGGAACTACATCCTCCTCCTGGGTTCGTCTCTGCAGGAGATGAGGAGGTTGCTGGGGGAGGTGAGCGTCGGCATGGGGGTGAACACAGGACCCGTCCCCAGGCTGCTGCTTGCTGGCGGGTGGCCCCTCATCTCTGGTCCCAGTCAGCTCCTGCTCACCCAAGAATCCCTCCTCTCCTCAGCAGCCGCCTCCTCCTCTTCCTCCGCTTCCTCCTCCTCCTCTTCCTCCTCCACTTCATCATCCTCTGCAGCCGCTAAATGTTCGCTGCTGTCGCCGGGTCCCATGGAGGCCTCGTCGCTGGCGCCGGTGCAGTGGAGCTCTGCAGGCCCTTCAGGCGGGCCCCTGTGTCCTTGTGGCGTCTGCAGACTGCCCAGGTTCAACCACTCTGCTCCAGCGCCCAGATTCCCAAAGTGACACGTCGAAGGCGAAAGCTGGGGAAGATTTCTGACTCGATGACTGTTAATGTATGCAACGTTTTTTGTTTTTTATATATATACTGTTATTTTTCTAACATCTTAACATGCTGATATTTTACTACACTACTTACTCCTTCGATCTTTTTAAAGATTATGGAACCGTTCTCATGTCTCGAGCTAATAGTGCTTGTTTGGATGCGAGCTGCGACGCATATTATTACATTTTTATGTCTTTTCTTAAGTGTAATAACTGTAATAACTGTGTGCACGGTGCGTATGGACGGCAGTATTGTGCTGCAGTGTGCTGAATGACGGTGGGTGACAAAGTTTAAAGAGATCCTGAAAGAAAGGCCTCTTATGAAATAAAACATTTGCTAGTTAAAGGCTCTGAGATCCTATTTTATCTTCCATTTACTCCCCCTAAAACTTGAAAAAGATTTAATTATTTTATAATTTCTGCACGTAGGTTTGAAGCCAGTGTGGTTTTACAGCACTTTAAATCAAAAGTGACGACAGGAAGTTAGATTTTTAGTTGAATATTCAAAACGAGAGACATACTTAAGAGCTGAAACCCAGTTTATAGTCCAGAATTTGCAGCTACATCCTCGTTTGAATGTTCAAATTCGTTCGTCTACTGCAGGTTTGTAAAGTGTGAGACTGGGGGTAGAAAAGGGAAAAAAATACACACGAGTATCAGGATAATGTGGTAGAAAACGGTGCGTAAATTTGCGTTTATGTGCAATTCACAAAAGCAAATTGACAAAATGATGCATGCATAATATACTCTATTGTATAACTGTCTGACAACGCAGTGCAAAAAAAGAAATAAAGTAGGTAATGGGAGATGCTGCACAGCTGCAAAATATGAAGCAGAACCACGACAGAAAATGAAGCAATTACTAAGATAATGGGCAATATTACAAGATACTGGCCACTGTTAGTACATTACAGGTGCAGCTACACAACCAGGTGTAAAATCAGTCAAAGGCAAAGTCTGTGAAGGTTATACATATTACGTAGTGTGCACATGTAATGAAGCGTTGCTGGGATGCAACTGTTGCAAGATTTGTGCAACTTGGCAATGATTTGTCTTGTCTCGTGACACTTTGTCCATTATTTGCCATTTTTCAGGTATGCTCTCGTTTTGATTTAAACGTTTCTAACGTTTTGCAACTTCAACCAAACGAGGAGCAAACTTCGCCTCATTTGAGCTGCGCCGCTGTAATTTCCGATCCACTTCAGGCGCCGGTCGAGACGCAGGCCTGAAAAGCAGCGTCCGGCCCCCGAAATAGTGAAACAGTCCTCACCTCGGCCGCCCCATTCATATCTCCCGACAAGCAAAAGATCAAAACCCGCCCGTGTAATTACTGCCCCGCAGAAAAGAAGGCCTTTTGATTATTAGCCCCCTCTCGCTCCTCCGTCCTCAAATTCTTGATGTTTCCCTGTGTCGAGGAGCCGGGAGGGGTGATTTGGTGCTACTCATTACACTCACTCCACAATATGTTCAAACGCCCAGAAAATGTGTCTGGCTGAATAGGGGTTCACTCCTGCAAACTCGCCACCCCGCTGGAAGAAAGCCGGCAGCCTCATTCTGGGGGAGAATAAGAGGCGCCGGCCGAGGGAGGACATTCTCAGCCGCAACCTGGCCCTTAGCGCGGCCTGCATGAATAATAATAATGAAAATAATCATAATCATAATGCTCATAAAATACTCAAAATAATTGCCACCCCGGAATAAGAGGATTATGGAGGGTAGATATGTGAATGGCGGCGAGTGAAAGGACGGGGAATCTGTTAGCATCAGGGAGGACAAAAGAGGAGCTGGATGCCATTAAGTGAGATTAAGCTAAATAAGGCTTGATTTTCTTACAAGGAAAAATGAGGAACTAGAAGAGGGTGAGAGTGAAGGAGGAGAGGACGGGGGGAGAGAAAGAGGGAGGGCCCGATTCATAGATCAAAGTAAGACGGGCAAACTTCACGTCTTTCATTTACATATAGCTGCTTTATGTCTCCGGAGGGATTAGCTACCTTGCTATTTTCTCCGGGTTGCTCTCTATTCTGCTACCTTTGCCCACCATCCATTACCTCCTGCTCTCAGGATGGCGCGGCCCTCTTTCCCCCCTTTTTCTTTTTTTCTTTAAGTCGGGGCTCCTTAATTTCTCCCCCCTCTCGTTTCCCTGCTCTTTCTCTCTGTTCCTCCAAGAGGCTCTCACTTTCTTGTGTTTGGTGGTTTCATTGTTGCGGCGACGCAGGGGTCTGGTCAGTCTTTGTGTTAGCACTTTAACTCATCTCCATTTCATCACTGTTGTTCAATGGGGCGAGGAGAGCGTGTAAGACAATGCACGGGGTGCGCACACACACACATTTCACTGTGGGCCGGCAACCAGGAAAAAAAAAAAAAGGGAAGCCATTCGTACTCTTTTTAAAGGTGCAGCACATCCAAAATGTGGTTTTCTTCTTTAGTTATCATTTTAGCTGTTAAAAAAAAGTAATTTTGCATCGTATTCTGACATAAACCGGCTAAGAAAGCGGTGAAAGAATCGTTAATATTCACCAGCATGTTTAAATTGATGCTCTTTAAGTTTATATGAAGCAGAACGAATAAACTAGATGCATTTTCACATTATAGATACGATCACATAACAAAAAACACATCAAATAAGATCAGAAGTGCTATACTGGATTAATAAGGAGGAGCATGGGGTGGATGGCAGGCGTACAAAGCACGGGAATTTGGGGAGACTTTACTTTTTAGGCAACAAAAGCACTCTAGATAAATTCACGTAATCACTGGTTTCTTTATTTTATTGCTGAACTTTTTCAGTTTAAGCTGCACACTTGTGACTTAAATTGCCCACCGGGGACAAATAAAGTTTTCTTCAGGTTCTAAATGAATCTGAATCTGAATCTGGACTTTTTCACTGCTAAACCAAGGCCGTGACATTTCCCTAATCTTAATTTAAAGATGCTTAAAATGCTACAATTTTATCAGGAAACACTGCCGTACAAGTGGAGTATGAGATATAATATTGCTCATATGTTTATTTGCATGTCCTTAATTAACAGAAGGCTTCATATCGGTGACTTTATGTGTCACAAATTTTCGCAGTTGTAGATTAACAGTGTACTCTAACATAAGCATTTATTCATCATCATGTTAAGGGTCGCTAACAGGGTCACCAGGTGTTAATATTCATATTCAAGATACTATGAGAATTATCTTAAGGCCTCTTTCATCTTTAAAACGCATTAAAAAATACAGTTAATTGTTCTTTATGGACCCAGCTTTGAGTGATATCTTTCATTTACCAATACTTCACTTCACGCTAGACTTTTACTGCTGAGATGCATCCAGATGCCGCTTTACACTTTGACTCATGTTGCGACGCCTAGTTTGTGTCTCTATGACACCCTCTACAACAGTCCGCCTGTGGGAACGGCTCTCACCTAACACGACGTGGTTCCCTTCATTAAAACAAAATAGCGGTGAAAAGAACCGAGCAATAGTTTGTGTAAGTAACGATGCTGTTAAATGCCTTTAAACGTGTCGTAATGTTTTCGTGCATAAGTCAGGATTTAGCCGTGCGACTTTCTAACCTTCTGTGTTCATGTCTGTGATCGTCTGGTTGGTGCAGACTGCACGAGCAAAGTCAAACTCCCATCTTATCTGTTATTATTTTTTGTGTATCAGGACACATTGCTGTTTACTTACTGATATAACAAAGAGTAAAAGGGAACTAGTTTTCTGTCAGATGTTATATTCTTGCATAAACATGTGAGGAAAGACAGATTTTTACCATCTGACACTAATCTGAGCTTTGTTTTAAACAAAAAGTCAGTTTTTATTTTGTACCCATGCTGGCGATGAGCAAAAGTTCCTACAAATCTCATTCAATGTTCTGTATCTTGCTGCATCCCAGCGGCCGGTTTACACCCCATGTGTCTCTAATGTGGATTGTCGTCCACATTGTCGTCCACTGTCCCCTCTCCTGCAGCCTCTCATCTCAGAGTGTTGTTTGCCTCTGGCTTTTGTCGCACCGTTTCATAGCACTTAACCAGTCAACGTGGGGAGTCCTTGGCTTAGGAAGTCCTGAGCCATAAATTTCATCTCCACAATGAGAGGAGCACAGGGGCTGGTCAGGACCCCCATTTACTTTCTAACCCAGCTTTTATTCATCCCCTCCCTAAATAACATCAGGCCCTCCTGTGCTGTCCCACCCTGGAATTCCCGATCCCCTCTGTCACCCCTTCTTTCTCAGACCGAGCCGATACAACGGGGTTACTGCCGAGCTTTGCCGGCCCGCTCATTAAGCATCGTGTTCTCTCCCACCCATTCCAGCCCTCTGTCCCATTCACGCCGCGGCCCTCATTACAACTTTACAGGCCACCATCAACCGTCACCTCATTACCCCAATCGGGCGTCTAAAAGACGCGCCGAGGTGCTGGTGGTGTGTGGTCACGGGAGACGTATTGTCTTTAACAGAATCTGAAATGATCCCAGAAGATGTGCGAACTGTTTGGAAGCAGGAGAGCGACTGAAAAGACTGAGACGTAGATGTAACAGAACTTAAATCACAGGTGAAATGATCAGACGACAAAATAAATATGACGCAAAAATAATGAATTAAAGTCAGAAATGCTCCAAGATGAGGAACTATAAATTCTACCCACTTCAAAAAGAGATATTCCTCTTCTGTTGAGAGCACAACCAAATCTTTTAGGACCATGTGAAATGCATATTATAGAACCCTATATCACCTAACTAATCATTAAAATCTAAAATGTGTAACTTTACGTTCCACCAAACAACCAAATGTCTGTTACCTTGCACTAAAGCAAACTGTGCGCCTTTAAATTACGAACCCAAAGGAACACTTTAGGCCACTTTAAGCCGATATAAACATCCGATCTGTGCTTGTTTTTCTAAAATGTTACTGCTCAGTAACGATCTGATATGAAACATCTGCACGGTGGATAATTTTTTTCTTCCAGATTACCCACATGTAATGTAAAAAAGGAAGGTTTCAGCATACATAAGATAATCAGGCCTTGAGTTACAGACAGAGTCATTAGTCCACCTGACATATAGTTTATAATGAGCTTTGACCTTTAGACCTGAGTTACAGTAACTATTTCATAGTTTCCAAATGGTATTTTTTGATCGTTGAGGGATTAAAGTCTTAATTAATTACGGTTTTTTATTTGGGATATGTATAACTATACAGAACGGGCAGAGAAAAGTTTGGGATATTAGAAAAACATATCCAGTCATGTCGATGTGCACAGGATGTCTGGAATAAAAACTTATTGACAGGTTCTTGAATGCAACACCTGCATGTTAATAGTCCTAAAATCAATCCTTGATGCACGCTGACAGATTACCACATGTGCGTGAAGTCATGCAGGCTCTGTGTTCACAGTGGGTTGGGTATTTTCTTCACTAATTCATAAACCTGTGTTTGATATAGACCCCTGGTACTCTGCTGCTTAGTGCCACAGTGGCAGAAGACCACAGTACATGCATCTTAAACTACAGGGATTAGGCTTTTTCCTCAATTTAAAATGTATATTGAGTTTATTTGAACTTTATTAGAAGACGTCAATGATCCATTAAAAATATCCGTGATCTCGTCGTACCTGCAACTGTTGCACCTTCAAAATATATCAGTGTATTACTTGCTGGTTTTCAAACTGAGAAAAAGAAATGTAAGTTTTCAAAGATCTCATTCCATTTCTGTATATTTAATTCAGTGTGTCCCTTTTGTTTTTATTTTAATTAACAAGCAAAGAATCAGTTATCGTCCTTACCGTTCAACAATAATGAAAACTCTGACTTCATTACAAATCTCAGCATCTGTAGAGATTCTTTTAATATCGTACAAATATTAATGGGACCTAAAAGACACCTGGAAAAAACACAAAAAGTATGTTTTTTTGTTTTTTTTAATGTGTCTTCTTAAAATGGAAGTGAAGGCACATTTGTTAACAGGCCAGCGTGTAAAAAGGCACCACTGCCGTGCTTTAAATCTGTGTGAGTGTCATTGTGGTAATGAACCCGCGGCCCTCCGTTTGCCCTCTGAACCCTCGGTGGCCTTGGGAGCAGGAATTCCAGTTAACACATCACAGATCAGTTCTCTTTTCTTCCCGTTTTGTGTCCCCGTTGCTTCTCGCCAAACGTCGGCCCCGGGTGTCGACGAGGCCTGACAGCCACCAGCCCTCGTCCTCCTCTGTTTTCCTGTCCTCTTTCTTCCCTTCCTTTCTCTCGCCTCCTCTGTTTGGGCTTCTCTTTTGCCTCCTTTTCTGCTTAATTGAGTTGTTTGGCAGGCGGGCTTGTCAGACAGCGCCGTCTATGTGGGGAGTCTGAGGGGCAGGGGGGTGGGCGCCCGCCATTGTGCTCCTGGAGACGGGTTAGTTTTTCACTGTTACTACTGCATGAGTGAACATGGCCCAGATTAGGACCGAGGGCGGCTGGAATTTAATATCTGAAATATCAAGAAGGCACTTTTTTTTAATATTTGATTTTATAAAAGAAAGTCAATTTCTGATTTTGTGTCATTGCAACTAAATTAGTAAATTTGCTATTTGCAATTTACAACTTAAATGCAAATACGTCACACGTTCAGAAATATTTCTAAAATTACACTTTTAATTGAAACGTAATTAGTTTGCCTCCACCGTCAATATTTGCGCTATTAAGAAATAAGAGCGTCCCCTCAAGTTTTTAAGTGCTCGGCAAACCC
This sequence comes from Planiliza haematocheilus, assembly GCA_005024645.1. NCBI lineage: Eukaryota > Metazoa > Chordata > Actinopteri > Mugiliformes > Mugilidae > Planiliza > Planiliza haematocheilus. Next base: position 655,407 of record SRSE01000170.1, on the reverse strand, counting down.
ATAAATATCGTCTCCATACGAGAAGCGTTGAGTGGCCTGAAGAAGGCAAACACAGAGTGTGTGTGGAGTCATCAATCATGAGGACGGGGCGAGGACGGGGCGAGGACGGGCGATGCAGAGGAGGCACTTCTTTACATTCGCAAGTCAGCGGTGTGATCCTGCGACCGGCTAAAGTGACCCACCGTGGGTTTGAAATAAAAAAAAGACCTAGGCTGCTGTGAGCCTTTTATCCAGACTAACCATTTTTACTTTCATTTAGTCAGTTAACATCTATTTAATCAGCTCGCTATTAATAAATAGTTAAAAAGTAGTTTGCTTTCACATAAAACAGACATTTTTCATGCTGTTTTAGTTTTTAATGTCTATTTATATCAAGCAGCTGTTTGCAGAATTCATTTCAAGCCTATGCTGTCCCAGTTCAAGACAAAAATCATCCACAACTTAAAAAATATGCAACCGATACGTGTCCTCTAATAGATAATGAGACATGGTTAATTCCTTTGTCTCTTGGGACTATTGCAATTACAAAACTTAAGGTCTGAAATCAATTATTATTAACAATATAGACCAAAAGTTGGTGGCTTGTTTACAAAACTGAACATATTTAATCGTTCTATCTCTTTGCCAGACTTCAACACAATGCACGGCAAACTGAGAGTTTCGATCCATGTTACTGTTCTTTATTCGTCTTTTTTCTTGTGTGTATTGTTTGTATTTTGTGACCGCCGGAGAAACGCGCTCATCTCTTCCCTCAGGGTCCATGAACCTGTCCATCTGCTCTCGCGCTCACCGAAACAGACAGTCAAGGGCAAAGGGGAGAGTCTTTGTTTGTGTGTGTGTGTGTGTGTGTGTGTGTGCGTGTTATAAATACGAGAGGGGTAGGGTGTGGAGTCAGTTTACATGGTACAAGGTCTGGATCAGAGCCACTAGACTTCAGCTCCCTCCCAAAGGGTGCCCCACCTCTCCTTACTTTAAAATCACACGTACACACACGCTTAGGGATGCTCTGACAGCTACAACCCCCCCATACGTGCACAGACACTTGTGCCATCACGCAGACGTTCTTTTTCTGCTGACCAGCAGAAACCATGGACACCTCAACCCAAGGACAGCATGCATGTGTGTGTGTGTGTTTGTGTGTGCTTGCAGAGGTTGCCGGGGGCCACGGCTCAGTCCTCCTCTCCTCCAGCCTGCTGGAATGCCAAAACCAGCCGGCAGGGTCAACTCAGGAGTCAAAACACTTCAGAGGAACGAGGAGAGGCCAAGCGGCGTCGTGCATTTTTATCACGCAGGTACATGCTTTTGACCCATTGAACAATAACACAAAAATGACTTTAGTTTGGAGCCTGGAAAGAGCTCCGCCATAAGTTAAAAGGTGGACAGTGTGCATCGCCGCTGTCGAGGTCTGTAACCGACACGGGAACTGCGACTGATGCAACTGAACTGTGATCATCAGGATGAAGCGTGTGTTCATCTGCTGACATACAAGGACGAATCCATCTGACATGGTTTCCATGTCAACCAAACAGAAGTTTGTAGTTAAAAATAAGGCGACACAATTTCATTTCCCAAGCAGCTGTGGACTCAGACCAGAAGAACAAGGCTGTGCGATTAATCCCTTCATTTGCTTTGATAATCTGGACTAATGCTCGTCAAATAGGAGCAGTGTGGACACAGTGAGGTAACAAACTCTAGTTAGCTTAGTGCAGACATAATAAGGAAGGGGTTTAGTGAGAGAGTACGTTTGTGAAAAGGTTTGTGACCCCATTAGCACCAAGGCTCTAAGAATGGTCGCCCATGTTCAGTATCTGGGAAGGTTCTCAGTCATTCAGGTCACAGTATATCTAAAAACACAGAAACAACTATACAGCTAATAGACGGTTTAAGCTACTGCGTCAATTTGAAGCTCTAGCTACAGCGACAGACCAGATGCTAGCGCCGTATCCTGACGTACATCTCCTCAGAAATGTAATTATGCGTCACAGAGATGCATAAGAGACTGCAAGAGCTTGGTGGTAACATGTTTCCGCTTTTGTATTTCTGGCTGCTTCTCCATCGCTGCAATTTTCAAATTGTTTGGTTTGGACTGAAGTGGAACATGTCAAGGAAAGGTTAACTGAGGAGGTTCAAAGAAAGTGTTTGGTCGACTCCTCATTGGCCAAAAGATGCGTTTTAAAAGTCAGACTGACTTGTAACCGTAGCAGGCTTCATACTTACTTACTTAATCCTCTTCGTTCCTGGTAGAACATTAGGCTGCAACTATCTGCTTCCATCTAGTCCTATCCTGTGCAGCATGCTTCATGATAGGTTTGCCGTTTTCAGTTCTACGGTCACAGTTCTCCACCAGGTGGTTTTTTGGCCTCCCTTGTTTCCTCTTTCCAGGTGAGGTCCATCTCAATGCTACTCTGGGTCTGTGTCCACAGAGGACATGTCCAGGCCATCTTAGCTGTCAATATTTAATTTCTTCCACCACATTGCGTCAGTTTGTCTTTTGATACAGGTTCTAATTAGAGATCTTTTTTGGTCAAAAGATGAGCCATGTTACGGAGACACCCACTGTGGAATGCGCTGATCTTTCTCAAATTGCTCTTAAGCACTTGCCATTATAAATGTGCATGTAACATGTCTCAGTACTTGAGAGAAGGCTACACACACGTTTATAAACCACATGTAAGTGTCTAGTTATTACCGGAGTAAGTTTCTATCGGCCAGACATGTTCCTCAACTCCCTACAAGACCTTCAGGACTGAAAAAAAACCTCTATAGCTTGTTTTTGGATATGTCATGTACAGTTGTAGAATATGTCAGTATATTACCTGTTTAAATGGATGTAGGAGTGTTGATCCCACTCACTGGAATAATAATAGACACACACTAGCTAAGACTACATTGCTTTTTTAGTTTAAGAATCTGAGGGTTGACAATCTGTCACAAATCACCCACAACGAAACTGCACAATGTGACAAAGGTTACCACATCACCAAGGCTGTAACGTTTGCCTACTTTTAGGAGGTGAATGTTACTACTTTACTGCAATAGGAGTACTGGAATAGGAGATAAACAAAGGTTCACAATCCTCCCAATGGTTCTATCTGTTGTGCCGTTTTTTATAATTCTGCAGGAGAAAATCAAAAGCTGAGTGTAAAGTCTGCAGTGCACGTATGTGTGTGTTTTCTTGTGTGTGTGTGTGTGTGTTGGCGGTGTATCCACCATCCTGAGTCCTCTGTTGGGAAGGGCACAGTCCATTCCTCCTGTGTGCAGGTGTCATGGCTGGACCTCTTCATTTGCATATATTTGCATGCTGTCAAACGGAGGTGCTGCTGACAGCTTCCAGAGCCGACTGTCTTCCTGGACCTCGGCCCAATCCTGTCGGCATGGTTACACGGCACGGCGAAATGTGGCGCGGCAGGCTCAGAGCCAGGCGGATCAGCCTGAAACGAGGGCTGAGGTGAGGCGTCTTTCAGTGGACAGACATCCGCACCAACGACCTCCAAATGTCAGTGAGTGAGGGCCGGGTGTGTTTGTATATGTTGGTGTATAGAACTGTAAATCCATTTGACAATTTTCCAACCAATCAGGTCGTCGCCACCTTGTGAAGGATGATAAAAACAGAATTTGGGAAAAGCACTGTTTTTGTTTTTGGACATTTCTTTTATACACACATTTATCACATGCATAATGAATGAATATTCAAGGTGTAACCGTCTCAAAGTCCAATTCAGTTTTCCAAATTTACAGATGCACAATAGTGTGTGTCAATGATATTCAGTACAACAAACTCAACCTTGATGGGCCTTGGCCCCCCTGATCCTTTTGGGGGAGTTCACAAGTTCCTGTAGAAGTGTCTGTGTTGCTGCTGATGCTACTGTTTCAAGAAGTACACAGTGAGGCAGTCACACAACGCTGCATCATCTATGTAGGATTTGGTATCGGGCTCCAGCTTCTTCCTCAAGATGGACCAGGCTCTTCTCAGATCTGCGTGATAAAATGTCATCATAGGAACAGCTTCCACCAGGAAGAGTCATAATACACTTAAGTCCCTATCACACTGGACAAAAGAATACTTCTACGTTCCACAAATGTCTGGGTTTGTCTTCAACAGGGAAGGCAACAAATGGCATCAATTCTTAAGCTGAATGACTCTTCAGTCGTGGCCGGTATTTATCAGCAGCATCTCCGATATACGGTGACAAAACATAGGGTTAAGGGTTAACTCATTGTCATCTCAGCCTCAAATTCCATTTTCCCTCCACTTTTGAAGACGCTGAAGTAAAAGATCTAAACTTATAACCACCATAGCATAGTCACTGGCCTGTGTGTTGCTTTAGTCCTTGCTAACCCTGTACATTCCTGCTGAACCAATCTAATCAGAAAGGATCAATTGCCTAATTATGGGCATTAGTGGCTGGTAATGGCAAGATATGCTACTCTCTACCTCTACCTTTTCTGATTGATTTATAGATTGTATATCGATTATCACTTAACTTTGTCTCTTGTGTAACTGTCACTCTTATTTTTGGGTAAAAAACAATTTTATCCACCAAGTAACATCAAGATAATAACATATTAAGTGATGAAAGACCAGCAGGGTTTGAACTTTTCTCTCTTGTGTTACCTAACTCCTCCTCTTCAACATTCAATATTAAAATAAACAATCTGAAGGTGAGTCCAATCTCTTTCTAAACTAAACTGCCCTCCACCCCCTTCCTCCCACTTCCTGCTGCCCTATACACGCTTTTGGCAGTTGTGCCGGGACCTTTCAGAGAGACTTGTTTGGTTCCCAGATTTCTGGACATTGGGCGCCAAGAGACACCAGAGCCAAAGAGTCAAAACGGACTCTCTGTTCAGTTCCTCCCGCCCTCTCATCTCTGCCTCCTCGGCGGGTGTTTGTCATCCCCCGCTGAGCCAAACAGACGTGTGTTTACCAGTTTACTGTAGCTGGCCAGGGAGGCTTGTCGGTGTGCAGGCCAGCGCTTTGTCTCTCACACTGTGAAACACAACAGCAGTTAGACTTCTCCCTGACAGCATGCTAATCGTCTGATTTAACTCTCCCATGTTTAATCATGAGGGGAAACGAAGGGAGAGAGAGATTATGATAATTGGTTCAAAGTTCTTTTGTGTTGGATCCCATCTGTACACTTTTAGAATGAGGTGTCACTTTCAACATGTCTGTTTCTTTTCAGTGGACAAACATACGGAAGACTGCGGCTTGATATTTTGGAAAGCAACACATTTCTCTCTAAGCCCTAAATTATGTGTCTGTCCTTCAATAAAATTACCCTAAAAGTAGGGCCAAGAAATAAAGAAAATATTTTGATCAAGGCATAAAATAGCACTCAAATATATCAGTGAAGGTGCTCGGTCATCCAGGTCATGGTAAAAATTGACCCCAGTAGAGGTTAAAGAGAACTGGGTGTTGGTGGCTTTGGTGTTTCTAGGTGGGTAAGGTTTGTTTAGGGCTTCGGCAGTGTTGCTGTAGGAGATACAGCAGCAGTAATGAAGGCTAGATGTATTGAAAGTGTTGATGAGTGACTTTAGATTGGAGGCAATTGTGCAGGGGCGTCATGATGGTGTGGTCAGGTGATTTTGGGGGTAGAGAGGCTGTGGTTTACTCCAAGGTTGCAGTCTTAGAAGGAGGGTATAATGTGGATTAATTTTTTGCATCTTCAAAATCTTTTCCCTGCACGTTTCATAGGATGTAGCAGGTGTCAGCAGAGAGAGCCTAAGCGGACTGGTAGAACAGGACATCATCAGCATAGAGGTGAAAAATGAATGACGGTAAAGGAGGGTATGATGATGTATAATTTCATATGCCTCTCATGAACTCTCACTCTCTTATCCATAAGGGAACCTATGTTAGTAAATGACATATTTCATGTGCTGTTTACACCGATCAGCCACAACATTAAAACCACGGAGAGGAGAAGTGAATAACATTGACCATCTTGTGACCATACAATGTTCCTCTGGGAAATTTTTGGAATTGGCATTCATTGGTGTAGATGTTACTTAGACATGAAGCACCCACCTAGACCAGACCAGACACCCTCACCCCATAGCAGTGACACTCCTTGATGGTCAGGAGGAACAACTAAAAAAAACATGAAGAACTGCACAAGGTGTTGACCTGGCCTCCAAATTCACTAGATCCCAAACTGATCAAGTATCTGTAGGATGGTCCACAGAGGCCCCTGCCCTCAACCCATAGGATCCAAACGCCCCGCACTAACAACATCACATTATTCCTTAAACCCCTGAACCCTAGGCTATTTATTGACATGTCCACCTGAACAGTTATCTCAGTCAGTAACAGCTCCCCAACTATATGGTTGAAATCAACAACTCTAGTTTGTCGATCTAATAAACTCAAGAGAGTTTACTACTACTTAACCAAAACTTTTAGACAGAGATTTATAAAACCCTGTTGAAAAATGTGTATGCCTGTTTCAACTTCAGTTCTACCAAATTAAATGCACCAGAAGTAAAGCCAAACCTTGCTACACCCATTTAAGTTATTGCTGATATAGGTGGCACAAGGCAGCATCTTCACTCTTGCATTTAAAGTCTTACATTTCGAATAAAAGTCAGTTTTGGATATTCATACATTATGTTTCATCTCTTATTGATTGATTGACATGACATGGCAGCAGCAGAGGGGTTAGAGTGAGTTCTGGTTCCCAGAACATGAGATTTACAGACACTACAGTGCGTCGAGCCGCCACAACAGTCCGCGGCCTCTGTAACGCAGACAATGGTGGGACTGTTTAACCACAGACGTACAAGTGTCCCGGCCATCTGTCTGCATGCCCCCACAGTACAAACATTGTGCTACACGCACACACACACACATGCACGTACAAACACACACTGCTGCCACCCCCAAAACAAACAGCACCCCACTGTCATACATGTGCTAATTCACACACTGTGGAAAAAAATCTCCATCCTACTGAGTGAAGTCAGGATCAAGATCTTATTTTTAATGTAGTCAGAATGTCGTCGCATAATGGATTTTGTTGCTACGTTACACACGAGTCATTTACTTGAATATTGTTTATTAAATTTGTGACAAAACAACATTGGGATGCACTCTCTTCCTGTGCCCAAAAGTTTTGGCCTCTATTGCTAATGTCTCCATTTGTGACAACTGTAAAGCGTTGTGTTGCATAGACACCTAAAGTTATCCATAGTTTAGGTCGTGGACACACTGAGTGACAGGTTGGTGCTATCACAAATGCACAGGTGGCTGCATAGACTGGTGTCTTTTCCTATGTCTGAATTAGCAGGAAACCTGTTTTACATCTTGTTGGGGTTCGTCCATTTTTTATATACAGTTCATGGTAGATTCCCAAAACATATCCAAACTTCATTTCACATTTTATTCAGTAAATATTTCTGGGGTCATTGCTAAATAGGTTTCCAACAATTTAGTATATGCAGTGGCCTATCGCAACACAATTCAGTTTAGCAGTAATAAATCAGGGGTATCCCAACGCTACCCAACTCACACAAATACACGAGACAAGACACACAACAAGCTTTAAATCTAAAGCGAGGACTGTTTAAGGACCGGACAGAAAGAGTGCATGTGTTTGTGTATGCATTCGTGTGTGCACAGCAGCAGAATAAGATCAGGTCACCATACAGTCTCTCTGACAGTTGAGTATTGAAAAGGCTGCTGCAGAAGAGAGATGCCTCTGTTTGTGTGTGTTTCTCTGTGTGTGTGTGTGAGTGAGTGAGTGTGTGAATGAGAGAGAGACAACACAGTTAAAGTTAAAGAATAAAGAAAGAAAAAGTCTGTTGCCTTCCGACGCATCCTCCCTCTCTGTCTAAAGCATCACATTGTGTGTGCGCTTCGGGTCTCCTGACATCCACTGTGGACTTTCATTTATGGTCCAGTATATTTAAATAATAGAAAGTAGAACAACAGAGCAGCTAAAAAAGTTTGTCTGCATTTTGTGTATTGTTTATTACAGTTACATTACTATGCTTCTTTACAGTCTTCTTTAGCAAATGCAAGTTAGCTAAACTCTTCGGTTAAATTGAGCTTGCTAATATGAAATAATGCATAAAGTGTGTTTTGCACCAACTGCACCAAGACTTGCACCAAGATGCAGCACGTCTGAATCAAGTCTATTATGAATATTTAATCCATGCAGGTATTCAAGTTTTATTGTCATGACATAATTGTAGTGTAACAATACTGAATAAGTAGTTGGCGCCTTGATTTCCCTACCTCATGTTGTATTGTGTTGTTGTTGTTAATGGTCTAATGCTATCTATGCATGCTTTCTTTTCGTCTCAGTTTCTCAACAATGGCATTTAAGTGGCCTTTGGTTCATGTATGATAAGAATAACCAGGCTTTGGAAAGTTAAATCCTAGTTTAGCAATATATTAAGAGCCTTGTGGAGGGTCTTGACTAGCATTGCTTTCTACACTATAACAACTAGTAGCGGTAAACTCAGGTTACTCTTAGTCGCTCACCAAAGTCAGTGAACCGATTCAGCCAAATGCCTCTGAGTCTACTGACTCCAGAGCTCATTTTGTCTGTGTTAATAGAGACTTTGAACTCGTAATTGCTGATTCAGTACAAAGATTTGAATCATTACCCTGGGTGCTTCAGGAACCAACCAGCTCTTCAAACAACCCTTACCAAAGAAAAGGCAAACCAATACAGAGGCAGGTGAGCAACTGAATAGACGCCATCTTCCGTCCTTTCCCAAGGCGTCAAATGCTGTTGCTTTGCGAAAGCTGCTGGCATATCAGCCCGATGCCCAAGGTGTGCTTTGGCTTCAGTGCTGAGACATCTTTTGATGTTAACCCAACGACTTAAGGCTCCTTTAGAGTACTGCGGGACATAGACACTGTAACCTACGCACGTACGTCACCGTCAGTCTGGCTCACTCTGTAAAAACACTTATTAACACCCAAACACAATATCCAAAAAGGCTCAAAAATAGCCAACTGGACGTAGAGTTTTCTGAGGAGACGCTTCACCGCTCATCCAAGTAGCTTCTTCAAGTTCTAGGGGACTGCTGGGAGTAGAAGCTACTTTGGATGAGCGGTGAAGCGTCTTCTCAAAAAACTCTACAAGTCCAGTTTCCTTTTTTCGAACCTTTTTTGGATATACCATGACCTGGATGACTGAGAACCTTCACAGACACCCAAACACAATAGCGGAAGAAATGCTTGCTGAAATTTTGCCAAAGTCGAGTCATAAAAATGTTGTGTCCTCAGTGGGTTCCATCTTTTTTTGGTCAAAACAAACAATTTGAAAATTGTGTGTTGCCATAGCTGTGGTGTCTAGTTGGTGCCTGCTAGTGTAAAGTAGGTGGTGGAGGATCCAGAGCCTTTCTCACGGGGTTAGTGTCCCACGTGGGGAGCTTATTTTTGCAAGTTTAGTTTAGGCTCCAAAACTACTTGGTAAACTTTAAGACCGTTTGAGAATACACCACATGTAAGAAGAAACATTCCTCATTGCCTGAAAATGAAGCGACAGTGAAGAGAGCAACACAGAACCTTTGGCTTTGGCCTCATAGTTGTCCGACGTTGCCACGTGCGGGTTAACAATTGCAAACCCCAAGCATGCCAAAGGGCACCCGGTGCGTATCCGTGCAATGCCAGAGGGAACATGTGAGACACAAAGAATCAAGGTTTTTTATGCCATGTCTCTTAGTCGTCTATAGACATGTAGTGAACTCACAGAAAACACAGGAACTGTCTTTATGTCGGTTTTGACTTGTGAACACTGGCCGCTTTTGTGTACGTGTGTGCGCATGTGTGTGTTTTTATCCCATTCAGTGTATCATCTAAAGACAAAGGCAACGCAGCCTGGGAGACCAAACACACACCTGCATCCAAACCCCACAGAGGAGACACTCATGTGACGCTCTGAATGGTGTCACTTCTTTCTTTCTGCCTCTTTGTTTTCTTTCTTTCTTTCTTTCTCCCCTTCTTTCTTAGACCACCAGCGACAGGCCGACCACTATAATCCGTGTACCATCGGCCTGACGTGCACAGAGGCGTCCCTGTTTTCAGTATGAGAGACAGTTGGCGGTAACAGTGTAATTCACAGTGAGTGCTGTCACAGTGAGGGAAGCAGAGGCACATTCACTGTCTAACAGATGGCTCATACATGCTGCCGAGTCTGAAAACCTCCCATTCTCACACTCAGATGTTTCAAGGAGCAGCAACTGTTTCAATGCCTGTTTGTTTTGCCCTGAAACGACAGAAAACACATTTTCAGCTGGAAAATTAGAGCTCAAGGTTGGAAATAAATCTCTTCTGTCAGATTGTGAGTAGTCTGAAAAAGCTGAATTTAATTTCTCTTGCTTCTGCGCAATCAGTACTTGTTGTCGTCCTGACCTTCATGAAAGATTTTTTCTACACCGACATTGAATATAGAGTTAAAGCCGCTGTAATCCCTCAAAGCAAGTTGTCACCCATCCATATAAATCCATGCAAATGTTTTGCAATCTGCTACTTATAAATTAAGGTTTGTCAAGACCTACACACCTAAAACTGTTGGGTTAAGGAGTCAAATTGTGTTCCCTTTTAAAAGGAACCAAAGTCAATGTAAATCAGCTTTATTTTTTTAAGCATATATGTTCACATTTGCTGCACAAACCTTATCCATGCACACAAGGACCAGTGGGCAGCAAGGTAGGTGCCCGTGGAACAGTTTTGCAGGTCTACAGTATTAGACACAAACATTAGACACAAATTAGCAGGCAATCAAAACTACAAAGGCTTAATATTTAGCCTTTAATAATCAGTATTTCTCATCCTAGTGCCTCTCTCTCTCTCTCTGTCTCTCTGTTCTCTCTCTCGCCACAGGTTCGGCACTCAGCCGCTCTCCACCGCTCCCTTTACACCTTAAAGAGCAATAAAGCCGAATAAAGTTCAGGCGGTGCTGTGAAGAGTGGCGCTGTGCTCTGTGTGAGCTCTCACAAAGTGAAGCTGGTCAAGGAGAAAAGCTGCAGATCTGATCTGTAGCTGATACGATTAAGATGCTTTGTGGAGGTGCTTAAAAAAAAAAAAAAACCTCCCGGGAATAACAGTGAGAATACGTATCTTTATCGTGTGCACCATCTATACGACTTTCTTAACCTTCAAGTAATACAAACAGTAAAACCAAAGCTTTGCTGCATTTTGCACGTTTGGTACAGAGGACTAGCCGCAGTAGATTGTGGATTATTTTCTTTTATTGCATACTTCCACCTTTCTATCAAGTGGTTCAGACTGAAATAACTTGACGTTAAAGAGTGCAGAAAGATGTGCCTGTGTGGTGCAGTTTTTGATTGTCACACTTCTCACTAATTCATCTTTTTGCTCTAATGGTTGCATGGAAGAAAATAACAGAAATCACAGCAATCCACCATGACTTCACACTTGTGTCTTGTAGGAGGACGTTTTTGCTGCTGCAAAAGTTGAACCACATTCAAATTGTTTTACTGGACAATTATTATTTAAGACTTTTATGCTGATTTTGGTTGTTTTCAGGAACTATCTAGCTGTGTCCGTTCCTGCCGTGACTCTCAAATGACTGAATGAGCACACTTGGAAAACACAATGGACTGCTGTATAATGAAACGCAATTCCATGTATGGATGCTGCAGCCTGAACCACCTACAGATATAGACTGGCTCCTATAAACACAGAATAATGTCAGTTGCAGTTAAAAATCACAGCTTTTATTTTGGTGCTGCATCATTTGTGCGTTTTTGTGTTGTGTACCAGGTCGAAACCTCACATGAACTGTAACCGCTGGCCACAAAACATATATAACAGAACTTTGATATTTAATTTGCTTTTAAGCGCAGAGTTGTACCACATGCTATGCTTGGTAAATCTGTAGTTATGATATTGCCGTTCTTGATGGTTTTCGTAACTTTCTACTGATTTTCTCCGCGTGCCACCACAAGATTGACATTTTTGTTTCTGACATTAGCATTTAGCTTAAAGTAGCATTGTTTCAGCATTTAGCTAATAGCATGGACGTAGACTCAAATGCAACTCATACCATGTCACAACTACGTAGAGATTCACCGTATCATTCAAAAAGTAATGCACAGGAAATAATTTATTGTGCTTACCTTTTTTTTTTGTTGTTTATTTCAAATAATTTAGGATGATATTTTTATTGGGGGAGGACAATTCATGTTTTTCAAAAAATTGGGGGGAACATGTCCTCCCTGTCCCCCCAGGGATCAGCACCCATGATCATATATCATTTGCTTCCGTTGTAGCACAAGGTTTCCATAAAATAACACTGGAATCTTTTGACTTTTTCTTTTTGTTGACGAGCAGAAACGGTGAAACTTTTGCACCTTCAATTCGATCCCATTCAGTTTTAGTTATATTGTGTCAGTAAGGACACAGATCGTCTCAAGATGCTTTACAAAACCTGGTCTAAAAATCCCCAGAGCAGGAACGAAAGCGACAACCAAAGAAAACAGGAAGAAACCTTGAGCGGCTCATATAGAGCGGCCCATCTGCTTGAGACTGGCCAGGTTACATCTAAGAGAAATTACACGTGATCATTGCGAGTTATAACTGACAGTTCAGCACTTCTTCCATGAGAGGCCGAATGAATCTACTATAGCGACCCGTGCCTGGATATTGTTTCCCAATTAGCCAGAATGGAAGTCATTTCTACGGAGACTGCCACCAACATCTGAAACAACAGCCAGTGTATTTAGCAATTAGCCCCAGTGTGGCCCGGTGGGAGTGGGAGTGTCCTGGCAGAGAGAGAAAACATCAGGGACGAACCTGGAGACAGAGCCGGGTAGAGACGACTAATTTCCCTCAGGAGGGCTCAGATGAACACACGAGCACAAATGCATGAATACAAAATGTATACACACATTGAGACATAATACACGCAGACATGCATTGGGCCACGAGCGCACACACACACACACACCTAACACACACACACACACACAAAGTGTTTCTGTCTTTGATAAAATCCCGGGGGAGTTCAGCCAGTAGCTGCAGTGTTGACCAGTGTGTTGTGTTCTCACTGTGTCGTGTATCTCCCGTCTAATGAGGAGGTGCCAGTTCCACCAGTTAATTTAGCAGAGGACAGTCGCACACTGACTCACACTGACATTTATAGGCAATTAGGACCTGCCGGAGAAAAGTGTTTGTCTGCGTGCATCTGGGTGTGTGTGTGTGTGTGTGTGTGGTAAGTGCAGCAGTTAGGTCAACATTTTTATCAGTTCAAAAGTGACAGAACAGCCCCGCGGCTAATTTTGTTTGCATACAGATAATGGGGAGACATTATTTTAATTGCATTATGTCTTGTAGACATTCAGTTCTGTGTATTTTACAAGACCTGTAACTAGAGCATGGACGCACGGGGGCATTTTTTGCTCGCACAAGACGCGCTGATGTGTGACATTTCTGTAATGGAGTTGGCTCGTTTAGAAATGTAGGATTGGTGGAGAAATTTAGATTATTTCATGAATTTAGTTGTTTTCTATTTACTCTGTCATTAAATCATTAAATATCAGTATCAAAGCAGTACTGGGATCTGAAGATGATTTAGTGATCATGAAACTTTACCTGGGTCAGCTGATCAAAGTTTAATTTAAAACTTTTAGCATATAGCATGTTGCTAATGCATTTATTCATTCATTCATTCATCTTCTGTACCCGTTTCTTTCTGTTAATGGTTGCGGGGGTCTGCTGGAGTCTTATTCCAGCTGCCATCGGGCGAGAGGCGGCTAATGGTAAATGGCCTTGCTTTTATATAGCGCTTTTCTACCTATTGGTACTCAAAGTGCTTTTACAGTCAGAGACACATCTACCCATTCACTCACACAAGCACGCACACATTCACACACCAGTGCCACGCACTGGGAGCAACTGGGGGTTCAGTGTCTTGCTCAAGGACACTTCGACATGTGGCACATTCCGGGGATCGAACCGCTAACCCTCTGGTTCGGGGACAACCCGCTCTACACCCGCTCACATTTCACTCAATGTATAATTGAGCATTAGCAGGAGAGGTTTTCTAATAAAATTGCAGTTTGCCAGTATTGGATCTGAATTGAGTATTCCATTGATGCATCTCTTGGAAATATGTTTTATAATCTGGTAAACAAACTACTCAAATCATTACCAGTCCATTTAGCAATCTGTATTCTTAGCCATAACATAAACTTATAAAAGCTCACTATGTAATGTGTCTAATTGGTCTTACTTTGCAGGTTAGGCCACTTAAATAACTTCCTGATTTAAAGTCTAACTAAAACAGATTTGCAGGGCTTTAATGGGCAAATTCAGTCATGATATTTTATCATTTTAACATATTTCCCCTCACTTTGAAAAACTGTTTGACCAAATGTAGGACTTTTAGGCATTTAATTCAAAATTACACCATAAAGCTGCTGCACCCCAACAAAATTATCCCCAAATCTCACAGTCACATGTTCTCACTGAGAGTTTTGGGAAAAAACTGAAAGCTTTTTTTATTCCCAGTCTTTAGATGAACCAACATACTCTCTTACTGCCAGTCAAAGGTCAACAAACAGAGCTGAGCGGTGCAGCAGCGATCGCCTGCAGGATCATATGTGATGTAATGCTGCTTGCATCACACTGTATCTCCCCCAGCTGATGACAGTCAGGCCTGTTTCCCCTGCCAGCACAACCCAGCTGCTATGAGGCAATGTAGTCTGCCAGGCACAATACGGCGTGTCAGCCCTCAACAAAGAAGGACTTGTGCTCCCTGGATGGCATCATTGTCACAGTTTTTTTTTTCCTTTTAGGAGGGAGGGCTTTGTAGGTTGTTGTTGTTGTTGTTTTTGTTATTGTTTTTTTTGTAGCTATATGTCTCTCTGGGTTAGCCAGTCATTAACCCTTGCATTGTTGGCCGTGAGACAATAGATGGAGCGCGTGATGATGCACCGCTCGTACGCAGACTGGATGTGGGTCATGGGAAGAAGAAGAAGAAGAAGGGGTATGATGGTGCCGTGGGACTGTAGAGAATCTTCTTTAGGTTTTAGGGTGACAAACCAGGTCAGTGGGGTCAGACACAGTACACTGAGTTCAAGTTCATCAGAGTGGGGGGGGCTCCTGAAACAAAAAAGGGGTGTTGTACCTCAGGCAGATAGTGTTGGCATCATTATGCAGCATGAACCAGTTCTTTATTTCCTTTCTGTTTGGGTCGCAAACACACGGCAATTCAATTCAGTTCAGTCCAGTTTTATTTATCATTGTCATTGGGGTTTTCAAGTGGGCACCTCCCTTCACTGATGTTTCGTTAAGTTAGGCCCACAACACTTAACCCCGTCACACCTAGTATTGCGAATTTGCGACGCACTGTTTCTGCTCAGACTGCAGCCGCATGTAATACTCTAATGTCGGTTTGTGCACATTCAACAAATTTCCGAGAACCTTTTGCAAGCACTAGTTTCTCGTAGGACCGCTCGGAGTGGTAAGCAAAAACACAATTTAGTGACATTAGCAACACGAAACACAACGACATGTCAAATGAAACCAGAACAGGGTGCAAAAAGATTGTTGTGCGTCTTAACCTTGTTTTGTGTTACTGGGCCAAACCCTCCAGGACGTAACCCAAATTTTTTTCCAAAGAGTCGTTTTGAAGCTCTTGTGTGGTAGCTCTGGCCGCTGCCATTTTGGGTGAGCTGAGCTGAGGCAGACGGTTTTTACCTGTGACAGCATCCACTTGACAATCAAAGCAGAAATACCCTAAATACTTTTTAATGACGGTCTCAGATGACTCTGGAGCGAATGCAGTTTTTACCTCTTGTGCATTAGTTTCATTTTTCAGTCCCGGAGGTTGAGTGTGTGAGTGTTATTGAGCAAATTAGTTTTAACAGGATGGATACAGAACATGCCAGCTTTGTTTTCTTCACTGTGTTAAGTTGCGTGTGTTCTGCCTCGACTAGTTGTCTTGCATCATCTGACAACTGAGGACTCGTGTCTCGGCGATCAGACACTGTGTGCACCTGTGAAGACCCAAGTAGAAGACACTGTCCTCTCTTAGTACTTCAACCACACACGTGTGTTGCCACAAAGTAACTCCTGCTCCGTTCTCCCCACCTCCTCCCCCCCATCCCCCGTTTGCTCCCTTGATGTAGAGTTAAAGTCATAATCCCTCCTCCTCTCCCTCACCCCCTCCACCTCACCGGGTCCCTTGAGCTTTGCCCGTCCTCATTAGCGGGTATTTTTCCCATGTTTGTTAATTGTGTCCTGCTTTTTGCACCACCTGCCCCTCCCCCCTCCACATCTCCCTCTCTTTCTCTCTCCTTCCTCCCCCCACACCCACCACCACCCTCCCGCCTGCCTCCCCCCTGCTCATCTGTGCTCTCTAACAGCCACTAATTGTCATCATAAGGATGTGTTCGCTGTCACAACTGGAGAACAGACTGTAGACCGACAGTGTGCAGCCTGGCTCCTCTGGCCCCTGGAGGCCTCTGCACTGGTGTCTGGGGGCCCGGAGGACCTTAGCAGGCAGGAAACCTCCCTCTGCAAGTGTAGCTAATAAAGACAGGGTGAGAATTTTACCTGGCTGACGAAGAGAGGCGCAGTCAACTCAACAAGGGCAAACTGGGAATTAAGTGAATGCTACGGTACAGCGGCTGTCTAATGAGCTATGACTATGTTTCTAACAATACTACAGTAACACAACGTAAACAGGAAATTATTCCCACTGCTGAGGATTTCATCACTCCAGCGCTCACCTCACAGTCATTTCTTTCTGTTATTTTGCCCCAGCTTATTCACGTTTTCTTTTATTTGATGAGAAAGTGAAATTCTGAAGCTTTGAGATAAAATTACGTTTTAGTTTTCGAGTTTCGAGTTTGCGAGTTTTAATTTTGCAGATCCATCGTCGGGTCAATCCTGAAGCGCTCAATCAAATCTGTATCTCCCCACATGCCTTCACGCCTCTGCAGTCGACAAAAACACTTACACTTAAATTAAGTTAACCCCTTGACACCTGATTTGATTTACAAAAAATAAAAAATTTATAAAAAAACAAAACAATCACATATTAACGTCTTGTTCGTTAGCTTCAACTAACCGGATGTAGTTCCCACTCCGACTGGTCCTACATGAAACTAGTGCTTGCAAAAGGTTCCTAGATATGTACTGAATGTGCACAAACCGACATTGGAGTATTACATGCATTATTTTAGGTCTATTCGCGGCGTTCTGCGTCAAGGGGTTAAAAATGATGGCACTCACCCATTTTTTGAGCAGACAGCTGCATCAGAAAGAAATATGCTTTATGTAGTCTACGCTTATGTATTGCAAATCTTCAAAAAGGTAGCGTTGCTGTATTTGTGTTTGGTAAGTTTTGGATTGTTTTCAGCAAAATTTTGTTGTTTTAAATAAAAGTAGTTTAGATGGCATGATGCATTTGTGAAAAGAGTGACGATCATTTCTGTATGAGCTTTAAAAAAGTGCTTCCAACAAACTGGAAAATAATTGACATTTAATTTCTCCACAAAAACAAACCAGTGCAAACTAATTTTTACCAGTTGATGCCAAATAAAAATCAAAAAAACGCAAATTTTAAACTGTAGTGAGCTTCTCCTGCAGCATTTGCACCCAGGTTATGTAACATAATCTTTACTGTCACAGTTTTGGATTAATGTTACATTCTTTTTTAAAAGCATCCTTCAGGTTTATTTGTTTTTTAAATTAATTACAGTGGAAAAGTTAAATTTTTCACTGTTTCACTCAAAAAACCTCTGAGAGACTCCAAAGGACAAACTGATTCAGTTTAAATATTTTTCCTTATTGTTAGGGCTGACTTCTACTTGTTATAGTATTTTTTGTGAGACAGAGAAATTATGTTCTATATGACTTAATAGTCTTACTGCTTTTATTTCATGAGTGAATGTCAGCAGGACGTGGTTGAATTGGTGAATGAGCATACAAAGCACTAGACCCTTTAAACTCTTAATATAAAGACCGTAAAGAATCACTGTGGACTTTCTCTGCATTTAAAGCAGACTGTCTGTCTTTTGTCTAACCTTGACTAAATGTCCTAGTCCATAAACAGAATGATAAATAAGTTTAATAATGTTTAATTTGCATTTTTGAAGAATTTTGCAGAAAATGTGTCATTGCACATATTACGACTGAATGCATCTTCTTCATCTTTCCTACATTACTATGATACAAAATGCAATGCATTGTCTTCCTCAGCATTTACAGCAGTTTTCTTGCATAGAACATCTAGGAGACAGCGTTGTTGTGTCTATGTCCAGGCGAGCATGTGTTAGTGTATGTGTGCGTCTTTGCGTGCAAGTGGGAATTTGCGCTTTGCGGCATGTGTGCCCTCAGCATGGGGCCACGGCGGGCCCCGTGCCGGCCAGCTGGAGCCTCAATCTGTTGAGGGGGTCCGCTGCTCAGTGGTGGGAGGTCGGCCGGACCCGCAACGGCACCTCGACCATTTGCCCCGGCCTCCCCTCTGACCGGGACGTGCAGCTTGGCAGGCCCAGCCAGGGACTGACAGCTCTGCACAACCCAATCCACAAGACACTGCTGGAGGGAGGAGGAGGAGGAGGAGGGAGGGGGGAGGAAGGTTAGACGTACGGGAGAGGAGAGAAGTGATAGGGTGGGAATGTGGAGGTGGTGGCAACTTTGAGGGAGGAGGGGGAGACAGCTCACAGCGAGGAGGCAGAAACAGCGGCGGAGCAGAGACCAGGCACGCTGCCAGCAGCAGAGAAGCAGACTGAGACGGACAGGAAGGCAGAGACAAAGTTTAGAGGTAGATAAAAGTGGAAAGGATAGAATAAGAGTTAAAGAGATACTTTTAAGAAGCTGGAACAGAAAAAGATTGTGATTGATTTTTAGCTTGAAGTTTTTATAAATGATCAGGAGATATTTTCTGGTCATGACCTGTCTTTATGCATCCAGAGATATGGGAAGTTTGGACTAAAAGAACTAAATGGAAACTGAAAGATTTTTCCAAACTTTCAGACGAAGACAAAAAACTTCTTTACCTGTTGTTGATTGTCAAAATATTCATACTCCTCAGAACAGCCTTAATAAAATTCAGTGATTCCCAATCTGGGATAGGCAAAGTGCCATAGGGGGTACGCAAAAGAGATGACTCTGAACTCTGCCTGACTACATTTTGAAACGGAAAAAGCTGATAACCGGTTGTTTTCTCATTTTCTGATTCTCCACCTAAATGTTATGCTAATAGCTAGATTGTAGGAAAGCTAGCTTTGAAGCTATGTATCAGTTTGCTGCTAATGTAGCTAACGCCAGGTCACCTAAGTAAGAAAGACACAGATTCCTTGAAACGTCTGTGATTGGTGGGCAGGTGCAAATATCCTGATGATATAGCTATACTCACTACAGCTGTTTTCTCCCCAGGAACAAGCAAAAACGGATAGATTACCCTTCTAGACAGATCGCAACTGTGGCTAGCGCAGCTGCTAGCATAGCCATGGGCAGTGTGAAGCCTGAAGTGCGTGAGAGTAAGGGGTACGTGGCTGGTGGTCAAATGTCTGAAGGGGTATGGACTGTGAAAGGTTTAATCCCACTGCTCTAGAGTTAAAACCCTGAAAAACAATCGCCTCCTTTTGTTATTTTTTGATTAATTTACTTAGCATATGTATGCTCTCTCTTAACTTATCTGACTTCAAGTACGTTAGCTAATACGATTTATAATAATAAACCCCTCACGTGAGGACATTTTACTAAAAAAGTACTGAAACCTTTGGGACTGTGCGTGCAGAGCTTTTCCTTGTGATTAAATATTCTGAAAGTGTTATATTAGCTACCACTACTCGAGTAAAGGACCTGAACACTTATTTTATTAGTGCTAATTAGACACCAGGCAAACCTGAACTGATGGCTGCTGTTGACCACAGATTTAGAAAACCTGTGAAAAAAAACAACTCCACACGAGGTGAAATATTTTAAATATGTTTCACCGCATCCCCGTCACTTTGTAGTGTAGGCATGTTTGTGTGTGTGTATGTGTTTGTCCCTGCTGCGGTGTGTCTTTACCAGACCAGTTTCCTGCTCTCTCTCTCTGTCTCTGACAGTTTGATGCAGGGCACCGGGGTTACATCTGAGGGAGTGTTTTTAGCGGTCACCAGTCTACAGAGGGGACGCTATAGCTGGCACCATCTGGTCATGAGATCCAACGTTTATCTGGCACGGTCTTGGCCAATGTCCATACCTGCTTGTTTTACACACACACACACTCACTCACTCACACACACACATGCACACACACTTCTGCGGGGGTCAAGCTATTCTAAACGGCAGGCTGAGAGCAGATGTCCATCAACCCTCCCAGTCCAGTTAATTAAGCAGCATCACAAACAGCAGCAAGGAGACGACTCGCATGCAGACGCATACACAAGCATACTGTACATGACCGGACAGTCCAACGGCTGTTTGCCCGTAGGAAAAAACAAAAAACAGGAAGTATGGATCATCATGTATGTGTGTAAACTTGTTGGCACTGCAACCGAAGATGTGTCAAAAGTAAAAGTTTCTGATAATGTTAAAGCACATCTGAGACATTAGAGGTGACTCTGTAACGCTGAGTATCTTCATAATACTGTATGGAGTAGCTACTAGCTCTGCTGTAGCAGTTATTATTGACAGGAAACCTTCAATTACCACAATATACAGTACTTCATCAGTCGTGAGTACCTCCTGAGGCTCCAGGTTCTACCTTTGACCAAGGTGGACAGTATCGCGTCAGTCAAGTCTCAGGTAAGTCTGAGTTAATGCTGTGTTCCAGAAAACTGGGAGATCTGAAGTTTTTGACCTCCTACTAGGAAAGGTGCTCTGGATTTAACTAAGCAAATAGGTAGGAGCCTCCTATTGGATAATTACTGCATGGGTGATTATCTTTCAGCTGGAAACAAGTTATTTAACCCCAACTGATGCAATGAGTAGGTTCTCATTTCTTAAACAACCATGTCTGAAGACACATCCTGTGGTCGTGGAAAAGATGTTAGTCTGTTTGAGAAGGGTCAAGTCATTGGCATGGATCAAGAGAAGAGAAAACAAAATAGATTTAAGAAACTACTGAAACTGGGTTAAGAACTGTCCAACGTATTATTAAAAACTGGAAGGATAGTGGAGAAATGTCGCATCAGGGTAAGAAGAGAGGCAGATGAAGTGATGCAGCCATCATGCCTAGTGTCTACTTTACAAGCCTGTGGGGCAGTGCTATGATCTGGGGTTGCTGCAGTTGCTCAGGGGTCTAGGTTCAGCAACATTATGTTGCCCAAAGAATGAATATACTGAATGAGCAGCTTATTCCATTATTGGATCATATTCCAAGATGACAATGTCAGGATTCATGGGGCTCAGATTGTCAAAGAGTGGTTCAGGGAGCATGAGACACCACAGAGTCCAGACCTTAACCCCATTGAGAATCTTTGGAAGGTTTCTTGGTGGAAAATGAATGCAACACTGGATGGAGATAAATTCACATTGGTGACATGGAGAAGCTTATCAGAATAATGCCACAGAGAATGCCACCCCTGTTTACACTTAGCCTCCCTGCACTTAATCCACTTTATTCATACAGCCGTGTTTACATCGTCTACACAGGAATGAATCTGAATCCGAATTTGAAAAGGAAACATACAACATGCAGTTCTACAGGATCATTGAAATTGTGGATCATAATTCTGCCGTTGGTGTCAGTTGCTGAAGCAAACTGAAAGGAGGGAGAGGAAATTATGTCGCAGGTTTGCAGACCACATACCTACAGATCTAAAGTGGTGCCTGCACTGGTATTTGTAATAAGACTCCATGCGTCCAGTTATAGACTAGTGAATGAAATGTTCTTTGTCAAACAGCGTTTCTCTCATTGGACCCGTTACCCATATCTGATGCGCGCGTGTTGCCGGGCAGGCTGATCTCTGCAGTCGATCATGGCATCATATCAGGGCTGGTGAAGGGCCTCAGTGTTTCTGTCACTATTGTCATCGCGGCAGGCAGGCGGTGGGGTGAAGTAAAGGATTGTGTGATCCAATGAAGCGTGCTGTTATCAGAGACTTCAGCCCCCCGGTCATGGAGCTGACATCATCCCCATTGCCTCAGTTTGGAGGAGGTCAGCGAGGACGTGAGGGAGAACCCCAGACTTTCACAGCATGTATGCGTTACCCAAAGATGTTTGCGAGACTTTGCTTTGCATGAGCCTGATTCCTGATCAGCTATGATATGGGAGAAGTTTTGTAACTTTCCTAAATGGTAATCATTCTGTTGTGCTCTTACTTTTTGTTCTACCTATGACTAAACTGACCAGTTCTCTTGACTTATGTTAACCTGCATGTGACAAATAAACCTGAATCTCAATCCGAACTATACGCGGCAGACACTCACCTGTGCTGTGGAAATTGTTAAAATCTTTTGTTGTTTGAATGGGGAAGATTTAGAAATGGTCTGTCTCTCTGTGTTGGCCCTGCGATAGATTGGCGAACTATCTAGGGTGTAACCCTTCCTCTCACCCGATGAAAGCTGGGATAGGCTCCAGCAGACCCCCACGACCAATAACAGGAATATGCGGGTAC
Organism: Planiliza haematocheilus; assembly: GCA_005024645.1. NCBI lineage: Eukaryota > Metazoa > Chordata > Actinopteri > Mugiliformes > Mugilidae > Planiliza > Planiliza haematocheilus. Next base: position 632,868 of record SRSE01000170.1, on the reverse strand, counting down.
AGAAGATGAATGAATGAATGAATGAAATTTAGAAATGGGAAAGTCCTAAAACTTTACTCGCGATTTCTACATCCACAAACCTCAATCCACAATCGGAAACGTGCCGTTTATCAAGAAAGTTGCTCCATATGCTACCAGTATTGCATGAGTTTTAACCTCTACTCCTCCTACTACTCCTACAGCATGGCACTACAACATGTTCAAAAAGATGGACACTTGAGAGTTTAAAAAGCACGGTTGCGCACCTGTCTGTACTTTGCAGATGCATGGACAGAATATTTGAGCTGCTCAGGATTCATCAAACAAACAGAAAACAACAGGTTACTGTCAACCGAATGTTTTTTTTTTCTACGTTTTTCTTCCAGCTGCAGTGGATCTGTGAGAATTCACGCAAAGAAGAATTGACTTTCTCCCCATTTCGGTCCAACACCGAAGCTCCCTGTGGTTTACTCAGATCTCATTCTCAGGGCATGCCTCACAGGAAGAAGAAGAAGAAGAAGAAGAAGATGTAACACCTGCACTGACTTATCTGTGCTGCCGAAAGAAACCAAGCAGAGTTGCAAAAAGGAGGCTTTACTTAGGCGACCAATGTAAGTTGGCTCCCGTAGTGGAACTCGTGTGCCCTCTACTGGTACAAAAGCGGAAAGTCCTTGTATTGGCTCTGGAAATGTTGTTTGAAACATTGAGTTTCCATTTAAAAAAACAGGAGATGGGCCTTCACTCTACACGTCTTGTCCTTTCAATTAATTTAATGAAAAGGACTACAGCAGGAAACTTCCATCTACTTATCATCTGTGGCTCTGAGGTGGAGATACCTGGGAGTGACCATCTCACAGGACCTGTCATGGACTCACCATCATCGTGAAGAAGCGTGTCTACCTCCTCAGACGCCTCAGACACTTTAAGCTCCCTCTCAAGGTGCTCAGGAACTTTTACACCTGCACCATCAAGAGCTTCATGTGTGGGAGCATCACCACCTGGATGGGAAATTGCACCAGGCAGGACTTCCTGGCCCTCAACAGGATGGTCCGTTCAGCGGAGCGGACCATCAGAACTCCCCTCCCCAACCTGCAGGACATTTACGCCAAATGTTGCAGGTTAAAGGCCAAGAAGATCCTGAAACAGCCCAGTCACCCCGAACACTCTCTCCTCTCTCTACTGCCATCAGGCCGGCGTTTACGACGCCTGAGGACAAAGACTGAGAGGCTGAAGAAGAGTTTCTATCCGCCTACTCAAATCTGAGGTTTAACTGGACTTAAATATCGCTGCACTTTATTCATGTAGCTAAATACTGTAAATTATGTACATATACAACTACCCCCCTCTAAGTTTACACTTGAGTTTTACAGTCTATATTTCTGCTGAGTATACATGTATATGGATGCACTTATCTTTAAGCTACAGTTATATTATCGTAGAATAAGTGTTATTTGTGTGCTGTTCACACAGTGCATGTTTGTGTGTTTGTCAAACTAGTTCCCCCTGTCTAATAGGCCGTCTAATCGTAACACAATTAAATACTCTAGTCTTGGATTTCGTGCAGTACCAGACCCAAACAAGACTTTCCATAGCCACTGTCGACACCGTGTGTTGTTTGTTCCCACTTCTCTTTATTCACTGTACAAAATGAACCAAAGAAAAACATGTAATGCCTTGTAACGTCTTGGAAGCACACTTTGCACAGAGGACCACAGAGCTTTAGCCGTGAAAAGTTGCAACCCTTCCAAAAAACGTCTTCTCCAAAATCTACAAGTCCAGTTGCCTTTTTTGAAACCTTGTTTGGATAACCCTTCCAAAAGAAATAAAACGCACAGAAGGTTATTTTGAGGTAAGACACAGAAGGGAAACAAGCGGCACGAAACAGTGCATCATCTGCAAAAGCGCGTGTAGTCTAAAAGCTCGGCGAGTTGTTGCGTGGCGCCTCCTGCCTGATGTTGTTGGTGCTGTTGTTTTTCCATGTTTCACTGCGTTGTACGTGAGATTCCGCACAATTCATTCAGTCCTGTTGAGCGAACAGCCTCTTAGTGATCACAGCCAAACACTTCCAGAGCAACTTTGTGCTGCTCAGGGAGACGTCTGGAAGCGACGAAGTTCATGACGCTTTCGTAGTGGTAGAAGTGGCTTCCGACGAACACTTTAATTCCCGTAGGACCGCACATGGCAGCATCGACCCTCTCGAAGGTAAGTGGACGCTCGTTGGCAGCAGCTCGAGGGCTGGCCTTCAGGTCCACGTCATAGATTTTCCTATCTATAGGACGACAGACAGGAGAACTGGTCAGTGGTCATGCATCTGTGCATGATATAAAGCTTAAAAAAGGTGAAAGCATTCAAACGGTAAAGTGTTTCTCAGTAAGCGTAATTTTCTGCACAGATCTTTTGGTTAGCTTTGATATGTACCATGTCACAGAACCTATTTTCAAACTTCAGGTCTACATTGAAAACTACTTGTAGATTGTCGTGTGGCCACAGCTTTGGGACAGGGATGCTAGCAGACAAATGTTCTCAGCTGAGCATGCTAGCAACTGCTAACCAAAGGTAATGGGAATTTTACACATTTTTGTTGGATCATAGTTCAGTTCAGCAAATACCTCATGTGTGTGCCAAGAGTTACAGCATTAAATAGTTGCTGAGATGTCAATTAACTACAACAATCTGATTAATTCTCTATGTGCCAACATGTTCAAAAGCCAAGTTTAACCGTTTTTTGTTTTTTTTTACATTTGCACATTTACATTTACTTACTGTGGGTGGGTTTAAATAAAACTACATTTTAAAATAAACAAAGCTGTAATATCTACATTTCCTAATGCAATCAGCCTACAAATCAGTTCATACCTTTGATGATGTGAACAATGTCCTGACCCTGGCAGACAAATGCAGCATCAATGGGACCCTCGATTCCCAGCTCCTCTTTCACAGGCTTGGGGTAGCCCTCCAGGTGTGTGTGGGGCTCGCCGACTTTGTAAACGTACAAGTTGTCGTCCTGGGGGGAAAAGAAATACATGAATTTTGTGGGTTTTAGCCCGGTAAAATACATGTGTGTATGTGCCTTCATTTCCTCAAGGCTGGACTACTGTAACGGGCTCCTCATCGGGATACCTGGCAAAACCATCCAGAGGCTGCAATATATCCAAAACAGCGCTGCCAGGGTCCTGATGAGGGCCCGTAAACACGAACATATCACTCCCATCCTCAAATCGCTGCACTGGCTCCCTGTTTCATCCCGTATCAATTACAAAATCCTGTTACTTACCCATAAATGCATTCATGGACTTGCACCCACATACCTCCAAGAACTCATCACCTTACAGTCCACCACCCGCACCCTCAGATCCACCAATACTCTGCTCCTCCAAGTCCCTAGCACCAGGCTCTCCACCATGGGAGACCGAGCCTTTTGCTCGGCTGCACCACGCCTCTGGAACAGCCTCCCAACCCAGCTGAGGGCTGCTCAGAGCTTAGACTCTTTTAAAACAGGCCTGAAAACCTTTTTATTTAGAAAGGCCTTTAAATGTTAACCACATAGTGATTTTAACCCTGCTTTGTTGTTTTATTGAGCATGTTTTTATTTCCTTTACCCTGTTTTTAACATTTTTAACTCTTCCTTCTACCCTGTTTTTAACTCTACTTTCCCTACCTTGTTTTAACAATTGTAGCACTTTGAGATCGTGCCGATGAAAAGTGCATTACAAATTAAATTTATTATTATTATTATTATGTGTGGTTGCCTTTGTGGTTTACCTTGATCATGTAAAGATGACCGTCGTGGAAGAAAACTGCGTCCACCTCACTGTGCAGCTCCTTGAAGGAGGCCTCGATGGTGTCGGCCACCACTGTGTCGTTGCCCTCATCTTTGTGGAGGAAATGGTGGCCTGGAAAATGAAAGAGTCCAATGGCGTTGATGAAAACGTTTGCGTCATAATAAGATGCCAGAATAATCCACAGTAAGCCTTAAGCCTACCAAGATTAAGAAGAAATACCTAGACATGTATATGTACAGCATGAATCATCTCACCTCTGAAGGCGTAGATGTCTCCAGCATCGTCAGAGGTGATGGCGTCCAGGTGAACACGACTGCAACGCTCTCTCTCCCCGTGGTCGCTGTTGTCACCTGCACAGAAACCGAGCGTGAAATTGTCAGTGCTAAGCAAGTCACATAATTCTAACGACATTGTCGTCATTAGGGATGTCTGATTGGATCGCTGACTGACTTACTGAACTTGGAGCATCTCATGAAGTAGTCCCGTGCCTCTTTGGGGTACCTGCCGTGCACCTCACCGGTCTTTGGGTCAAACTTGGAGAACATGTGTCCATGGAAGCAGTAGTAGTGTTCCATGAAGCGGAACGCAGATGTGCAGTTTGGCATGGACTTGAATTCCTTCTTGTCTACAGCCTTGGTTCTAATGTTGTAGTGGTAGATGTCATCTCCTACAGGGAAAATTTTGTTTAGGTACTGGAAATTACTTTTGGTCTGTTGGTGAACTAGGTACCAAAATACTGGTTGAACAGGGAGGGATCTTTAAACAATGGGGGTTGTAGGATTTGCCTGAAGTGAAATCTTTCACAAATGCTCAACATACTTCCTGCTGTATCAAGTCACCGCCACACAACAAGTGTGACAACTGAATGCACGCTAACCCTTGAAGAAGATGACGGAGTCTTCGTCACACTCAGGCTTGGGACACACCAAGGCAGCATCCAGGTGGTCAGGGATGCCAGGGAAGACTTCGGAGATATCCTTGGGGTAGCCATCTTCCAGTTTGTGTTTGTAGTAGCTGAAGACTTTGTGGTCCTGAATTGAAAGTTCACAAAGTACCAGATTAGACAAACACAGTCAAAATACAGAGATGACTGAATCTGTAGCAACACGAGGAGTGACAACAGGATGATATAAGGCCTCAAAACTTGGTCTGCCAGCATCTGAATCTAAGCTTTTACAAGCAACACCAGTCTCCAATTGCCTTATCATCCCCTCTTGTCTTCTTTAGATTGCCACCACCCCTTTACTGATAGTTCTCCTGTTCCCAAACTCTGACCTGCCAACCAACAACCTAGAAAAATTTTGCTGGACCATACCAAGAACAAGTAAATGCGGTCATGGTCGGAGGGGCTGTCCTCGTAGTGCATGCGGAAAGCGGCATCTACATGGCCCAGGTGGTGATGGTCATCCAGCTCAGCAAAAGACAGATTGGCCAGCTCGGCTTTGCCATGGAAACCCTTGAATAGATAGTGACCTGACGGGAAATACAATATTTAATTAGAATAACACTCATTGGAATAACTTGGTATGATTTTAGGCCATTACACTGAGAGCTATAATAGAGCATTTGATGTGACTTACCCTCGAAAAAGTATGGGATTCCATCTTCATTGACTACAACGGCGTCCATCTCAAGGCCCAGACAACGGTCTGCAGAAGATCACAGTTATGAGAAATTCTAAAAGACTTGATGGTAAATGAGTTATCAAGTGCTTTTCAACAACTCACCTGGGGCTTGACGAAAGCGATCAGGAAGACCGCCGTGATCAAGGACACGTGGGCGGCCGGCGTGATCAGGTCGACCGGCGTGATCTGGGCGGCCAGCGTGATCTGGTCGACCGGCGTGATCTGGACGGCCGGCGTGACCTGGGCGATCAGGCCCGGCGTGTTCAGAAGGATTGCCGTGATGAGGGCCGCTGTGTTCAGAAGGATTGCCGTGATGAGGGCCGCTGTGTTCAGAAGGATTGCCGTGATGAGGACCGGCGTGAGCAGGCCTGGATGAACAAAACAGAAAAAGGTGTCAGTTCAAGTCGTCGTGCAAAACTGTCACCATGTCACCATGTTTAGTGTTATGTATGTTCATGAAACACATCCACTCATATAATACCACGTAATCGCTAAACCCAAGATCACTTTCAAGACAGCAAAGTCAACAATTGCATACTGATTTAATCTATTTACATTAATGTAAGAAAATCCAGTTTCTAACCCTAACCCTAATTCTATTTTTTTTCTCATTATAACAGTTTTATGAGCCTCAATGAATGCATTGCTTTAGGTCAATGTTCCCACTTTTAATTATTTAATATTGCCAGCTTGTTGATCCATGATTATACCGCAATACAATCTTTTCAAATATGCACTTTAGACTGCATTAGCAGCCAAAAGCTGGTGTGACATGAGATCCATTTTAAAGGATTATACAGCAGAAGTAAGTCTGAAGTCTTCCCTAAGACAAGTGAAATGGCAGCTGCCTGGATAGACTGGGGTTAGACTACTCACTTCTGGGTCCATGCCAGGGCCAAACAAAGACAGAGTGCGAGCAGCTTCATGGTGAGGCGTCCTCTGGTCCAGGAGACTGGAGAGCTGGGCAAAAGGTACCCAGGCTGCTTCTGCAGCATCTATTTATATTATAGAACAGGACATGCGGGCTACGTCATGTCAGGTACCAAAGAAGGAGGGGCGGAGGATGTGTGGTGTGGGCGTTTCACTGAGGACGCCCACAATGTTTGACAAGCTTTGCCCCAGAGAGCTCTACCCCAGTCAGTGTTCAGACCACCCAAAATGAGTGGCAGAGATTCATAGAATTCAGAAGGCCCAAGTTTCACCGTGAACATTTAATCAATAAATGGATATCTTAAGTCCTATGCAATCAGTATGAACGATGCATACTTCACATATGTATTGCTTTCAAATTAAAACATTCAGTAGAAGGTAATAAAGCGAGGGTTTATGCAGAACTGATTTCAGTTGCTATTGCCACATTTAAAATTTAAGATGTGAAAGCAACAGAGATTTAAAAACAGATGTATCAACGGAAATAGAGATTTTATTTGTATACCAAGAACTCATATGCTTCATGTAAGCTTATACTAACAAAGACTGACTGATGGTTTGAGGAAGGTGAAGACATATGACAAAGAAAAGTCTGCAGATACCTGGGGTGTTGCAAGTATTATTTTAAAATTTGCATAAAAGTCTGAAAGTTACCCATAACAATGCATAGCTTATGGAACCATTTGGCCGTCACCTGTGACACATGTTTTCTAGAACGTTCCAGATGTTTTGCCTAGGCTGGATCTGCAGCCCGGACATGGTTCAAGTCCAAACTAACCCAGTGTGCTCCCACAAAAATAAATAAAAACTGCTGACGGCAGCACTCCTCACCGCTCAAAAAAAGTGTTGTATAATGTTTGTATGTTGAACATTAACAGAGAATAGTGGATGAGCCTTTGTGCATGTAATACTTATCGAGTGGACTTTTAGAGTCAACAAGGTTTTATTAGACTCAGTAATAACCAGTATTAACTTCATATGACCTGTTTCAGTGAGAAATATTTATGTTAGAAATGTGGCATTTTTATTATTATTATTATTATTTGTTCAGACAGTTACACTTAACCGTTGTCCTAAGATGAAAATGAGGTAGACAAATTCAGTCTGTTAAGTAAAATTTGATTTAAAGGGGAACTACTGTTTTTTACAACCTGGACCTTATTTCTGGCATAAAATACAATCGTTTACTCACCAATATAACTTTTGTGTGACTTGTCAGGAGACATTTAGATCTGCGTATATCCTTATAGTGGGAGTGAATGGGGCACCAAACGCAGCCTCTAAATAACACATTATCTGCCACGAAACTCGTTCATTTCACCAATATTTTGTTACGATACGCTAGTGCTATTCCCCGTTGAGTCCAGAGTTAGCTGTTGTCATCATCTGGGGTCTGTAGATTGACTTACTAACCTCTGACCTGGATGATGTCATCTCTGAGCGCCACACGCACGGCTTGTTTACCTGTAAATTTGCTAATGCTATTTTTTTGCTACAATGCTGAATATTTTTCCAATTTCGATTATTCCGATTGTGGACAACGACTTTATTCATGATGGACGTCCGTACTGTTTTGAGCCAGAGTATATGGATGAGGAGGATGCATAGGCAGAGAGAGGAACAGCTGGCTAAAGAACAACAAACCACTGCACGTCCGCGACTAGATAACAGGTAACTCTGGACTCAACGTGGAATAACACTAACATATCATGACAAAATATTGGTGAAATTAACGAGTTTCGTGGCAGATAATGCGTAATTTAGAGGCTGCGTTTCGGTGCCCCATTGACTCTCACTATATGGATATATGTTGGACTAAATATCAGACAAATGACAAAAAATGACACCAAAGTTATATGGGTGAGTAAACAATCGTATTTATCCCAGAAATAAGGTCCAAGTTGTTAAAAAAATAAAAATAAATGGTAATTCCCCTTTAAGTAGAATTTGATTTAAGATTTTTACCAGGAGGTGAAGGCTGAGGACGGCCGACGGGCCTCAATCAGTTTTCATTGCATCCATCTACCTGCTATGAGAGCTTTAATATACAACTCAATGGATCACTTTCTTTCTGTTACTGATTTCTGAGATTGAGTTTTCACCAAATTCAAACAAACCAGATCTTCAATAATCCTCAACTTCTCAGTGACGAGTTACCACGTCTTAATATTGTGCATTTTGTCCTGCACCGTCATCACTCTATGAATTTCTCACTATCTCTGCATCCGCCAACTGATTTCTCTTTCTCCTCCCATCCATCACCTAGTGCCCTCCCTCATGCCATGCATCCCCCGCTCCTCCTCCTCCATCTCCATCAGTCGCTCATGCGTCACCTTCTATTTCTCACTGCATCTTTCTTTTTTTAGCTTTCAGTCCTTCTCCTCTCATTCAAAGAGGTCAAACATTAGTTTTCTTGCATTAGACAATAACTCCATCGTAGTTTGCCATGTTGGAATGGTATTCGTGACTAAGTATGAGTTCTCAAGTGAGAAAAACGACTACAAAGAAAGCAATAAACATTACATTTAGAGTTGTAAAATCATTTTACTTGCCCAGAAAACAGTTGTTTGGTTTGTGACTGTCGGTAGTTTACACACGGCAACGTAGAGGGAGAAAGAACACAAACAAAGCGAATCACCGTTGAGCAAAGGTCTGCATAAAGGTCTGTACACACATCGTGGACGGGGTCCGGGGGCCTTAACCTTGACTGAGGCGTACAATGCTGCAGGTCTGTCACGTTGTGCACGTACCACACAGCAAAGGTTTGGATGTTTATTGTCTGGTGCAAAAAAGAAAATAACAGCTAGATGGAATAACATATGCAAGTGATACAAACTGAAAAGGAGGTTTACATAATGACATTTATACCTCAAATGTTCTGCATTTAGTTCTGACATCTTCCTGCAGGAGCTCTAAGCCATTGCTCATGCTCTGTGCTTCACAACACTGAATTGATTTTAGAATAAAAAATAGTCGTAAATAGTAAAGTAAACTCGCCTCAACGCTGAAATAACTATATGTGAGATTTAGAAATACACAGGACAAGATGTTACAATCCCTTGTGCCGAAATCCCAGGCAAAACACGTTTAGAGGCCCTGTTCGACTAAGAGGCCCTACCAAGCCTACAGTCATATAATATGACCAATAACCTATATTCTACCTAGGCTAACTAGAGGCTGCTGGCTTGTAAGCCCATTGAGCAGCAGAGGATACCTCAAACATTGTAAAACATACCTAACTAAACGCTGCTGGCTTGTATGGCCCGCTCAGCAGCAAACCATGGCTACCAAATACCATGAGAACATGATCTGAACAACAGCAGTATGCAGCATATCATTGGGGTTTTCAAGTGGGCACCTCCCTTCACCGATGTTTCGTTAAGTTAGGCCCACGACACCTCAAGAAGGCTTAACAGTGATTTCCAGCGTCCTGGAATCACCCCCCTCCACACCGCCACTACACAACCCTCTCTTCCTCACCATTCGATGTCTATCAACAACTAGTATGGAAACTAATAGCCACAAGCCAAACAAACAAATCTACCATGCTCCGCTCCGTTGATGCGAGCTGAAGCACATAACAAACAAACAAATCCATAACAAACAAACAAATCTACCATGCTCCGCTCCGTTGATGCAAGCTGAAGCGCGTAACCACCAAATCTGTGACAAGCAACAAACAAATCAACTGGGGCCTACATGCGGCCTACATGCGGCCTACATGCGGCCTACATCCTTACCTTAGTTAGCTCCCCAGCTAGCATGCTTCCTGCGCACCCATAACCAGTCACTGGCTCTCTCTGCTGCCCGGGACATATTGCTAACCGCAGTCCTCTGGCTTCTTCCTCGTATGCCCAGCTCACTCAGCAGAGCAATGACCGACTTTGCCACAAATCCACGGCAGCCCACTTCTACCGGGCGGACATAAGCCTTCCATCCATTTTGCTCTGCATCTGCTGCTAACTCTGCATACTTAGCTCTTTTTCTCTCATTAGCCTCCTCAACTCTATCCTCCCATGGGACAGTCAGCTCTATGAAATAGACTGCTTTCTCTGGCTCAGACCACAACAGCAGATCTGGCCGTAGTCGAGTGCTAGCTATCTCACCTGGGACAACCAGTTGGCTATTTAAGTCCGCCCTCATCTCCCAGGCTCCTCCTACCCTTAGCTGTCCCATGTTATGCCTGAAGCCTGCTCCTCTAGCCTTTTCTCCTTCCCGTACAAACTTAATACCTCTATTCTCTCTGTTAACGGCCACGGAATTTACATTCACCCGTTTTTCCTCTATTGCAGCTGCTAAACATTTCAATACCTGATTGTGACGCCAGGTATAACGTCCTTGGGAGAGACTAACCTTACAACCTGTCAGAATATGACTAAGCGTGCAGACACAAGTGCACAGTGGACAGGCAGCATCCTCACCTACCCACTGGTTCAGGTTCTGGGGAGTTGGCAGCACATCATAAGTAGCCCCTAACATAAATCTAATCCTGCTGGCCTCCATGCTCCAAAGCTCTCTCCACTTCACCTTCCTTTTCTCCACACTCTCCCAGTTCACCCATTGACCCTGCTTAGCCTGCGACACTGCCTTCGAGCATCTAACCATTTCCTCTTGCCTCTGTACCTCTTCCACTATCATCTTTCTCCTTTCTACTGCTGATGCCTTGCTCCACAGAGGTTTCCCTGCACACAGTCCTAGGCCTCCACGCCCTTGCTGTACATGGCCTATGATATCCCTATGCTTAAGAGCTGCCTGTGCTTGCTGCACTGCCTCTTTTGCCTTCCACTTCCTCCCTGTCTTAATAGTAGGTGCTACGCTCCTAACCACTGGATCCTTTGACTGAGTTAGAGTCATTTCCAGCCTAACTTTAGTGCACTTAAACTCCTCTGTTAGGCAGGTAACTGGGAGCTCCAGTATGCCTTTCCCATACAACGCTGTGCTACTTAGGCAGCGTGGGACACCAAGCCACTTTCTGATAAATGAATTACTCATTCTTTCTAGCTTTTCTACCTTTGAAAGGGCAACCTCGTACACCGTCAGCGGCCACATTAGCCGGGGCAGTAAACCAAATTGCCAGCACCACAGTTTTAGCTTGCCTGGTAGCCCTGACCGGTCTATGCTTGAAATGCCTTGAATCATTTCCTGCCTCAACCCTTCAAACTGCGCCTTATCACTAAGACTTGCATCGTACCATCTTCCCAAACTCTTCACTGGCTTCTCCAGCACTGTGGGAATTACCTCATCATTTATAAAAAACTTCTTATCTACCACTTTTCCTTTAATAATGGAAATACTCCTAGATTTAGTAGGCTTCACTTTCATCCTAGCCCACTGCAGATTGCTATTTAACTTATCCAGCAATCTTCTAGTACAAGGAGCGGTTGACGTTGTTGTCGTCATGTCGTCCATGTAGGCCCTAATTGGGGGGAGGCGAAGCCCTCCCTGCAGCCTTTCTCCACCTACCACCCATTTGGAAGCCCTAATAATGACCTCCATTGCCATTGTAAAGGCTAGCGGAGAGATTGTACACCCTGCCATAATGCCTACCTCCAGCTGCTGCCATGCTGTAGTGTACTCTGCTGTGGTAAAGCAGAGCTGAATGTCTAAGAAGTATGCTTTGACTAAGTTTTTTATACTACCTGGAACTCTAAAGAAATCAAATGCTTCCCATAACAAACTATGTGGCACTGATCCGAAAGCATTAGCCAGGTCTAAGAATACAACATGCAGGTCTCTCTTCTCTTGCTTTGCTGACTGAATTTGGTGCCAAATCATGCTGGTGTGCTCTAAGCACCCAGAGAAGCCGGGGATCCCAGCCTTTTGCACCGACGTATCAACTAGCCCGTTTTTCACTAAGTAACTAGACAACCTCTGTGCCACAACACTGAAGAAGATCTTCCCCTCAACATTCAGTAGACTAATTGGTCTAAACTGGCTTATTTCCAACGAGTCCCTCTCTTTGGGAATAAAAATCCCCCCTGCCCTGCGCCATGCCTTGGGAATAACCTGTTTCTTCCACACTACCTTCATTAATTTCCACAAGAACCTCAACACATCTGGTGCACTCTTGTACAGCCGGTAGGGAACCCCATTAGGTCCCGGGGCTGAAGAGGCTCTTGCGCGTCTTACCACCTCCTGAACCTCTTTCCACCTTGGTGGGCTGTCATCACACTGGCTAACAATTTCACCAATAGGTGGAATATCAGAGGGTAGAGACAACTTTCTAAACCTGTCCGCATCTTTATGCACCTCCTCCAAGTACTCCTCTAGTTTCTCTTTTGGTACCGTAAGGCTACCATTCTTTTCCTTACTAAATAGTGACTTCACAAACCTAAATGGGTCCTTATAAAATGCTATTCTAGCCCGCTCTTTCCTTTTCCTATTTTTCCTAATGTTCTCTGCCCTTCTTAAAGCTGCCAACCGCTTCCTAACATCTGCCTGTAAACAATCAATACCTTCCTTCTCTTCAACTGTAGCTTTCCTCCACTGCCTCTTAAGGAGTCTCCTCTCCTGTATGAGTCTATCAATCTCTTGCTGACGCCTCGATCTAACCACCTGTCCCTTTTGCTTCTTCTGTTTTTCGGCCACACCAAATCTTTCCTTACCGTAATCATAAATGAGATCTCCCATTTTCTCCAACTTACTCTCCGCTGTCCCTTTAAGCCTACCTAGTACACAAACCAAATCGCTATTAATATCTTCCCACTGCCTAATATCTGCTGCACCTGGCCATTTGATCCTTCCTTTCTGACTGCTAATTTTCTCCCTTTTTGGCTGGCTAACCTCTCTGTCTGCCTCAGTGCTTGCACCTACTTCAACATTAGGGGTGCTGATGTCCTGCGAACTGTGGGTTAACTCCTGTCGCTGGACTTCAACCGACTGACTTAATGCACTTCTTAAGAAGTAGCTATCAATGCGGGGTCCCTGTGTTCCCTCTGCCAAGCACTTTTTCCTCCCTTGATGGATTCTGAGGCCCTTCATTGTTGTTAACTTCTGCCAGCCACACACACAAACCTGCTGCTTCTTTCCATCTCCATCTGAACTAGTAGCGTCCAGTAACGTGCCTTGCCTACTCAGTGTCAAATTCAATCCTGGGTCAAAAGCCGTGTCAGTCCAAAGTGAGTCATCTTCCGCCCCTGCTCTCGCTGACTCTAGGGGTATTTTATCATTAATCGTATTTGTAGCAACTTGGGGTGTAGTCCATGGCTTATTAAAGCCTGGGCTACTGCCACAATGAGCTGCTAACCCACTGTAGCCCCGGTGGGGACTGTTCCCTCCTGTCAGCTGTCTTTCCATGCTGTCACTAGGTCTTTCCCTAGTTGTCAGCTGCACTATTCACAACAGTCACTAGCCTAGACTAGATAGACATTTAGAAATACACAGGACAAGATGTTACAATCCCTTGTGCCGAAATCCCAGGCAAAACACGTTTAGAGGCCCTGTTCGACTAAGAGGCCCTACCAAGCCTACAGTCATATAAGGCGTGTGAGATATAGCTTTTATCATGTCGTGCCAAAGTTGCCAAAAAGTAACTGGATACGGGTAACTTGGAAAGCTTGGTGTTGTTTTAACATTAGCATATGAACATAAGAGCCCAAAGTTGAGTAGTTTATAATGAGATTTTCAGTTTGGCTCATTCAAAAAAGAAGGAGATGCCAAGTGACTTGGAAGACTGAGGATAGCAAGTATGTGGATCATCAGTAAATAATTTGCATACTCAAGAAAGAAACAAGCAGAAACAAGAATGCTCCCCAAGATGTGAGCATGCGTGCCCTTGTCAGTGATCAAGAAAAATACTTCATGACCAGAGAATTCAGCAGAAGCACAAAGTAAAACATCTGAAAAGAAACGTGTGGACATCTAGGATAAAGCTTGATGGACTCGAGTAGAAAGGATGACCCAAAAGCATCCCCTCATCTGTCAGACATGGGCCCGTGCAGCTACCCCACAAACCAGCGTTCTGGTTTTTGCTGATTTCACCGTGACTGAATCCTAAAGGTACACAGCAGCATTCAGTGAGCTCACAATCGCATGAAAGGCTTTCAAGTTTCTCCATTCAGCAAAGTCAGCAGCCTTCATCGTGCAGCCGCAGCAACAGAGGCGCATTTCAGTATGAAGAAGTGACATGTCCTCGACTGACCAAGCCAAACCCTGACCTCAGTCGGAGCGAGCTGCAGGGCAAGTGGTGAACGCCAGGAGTAATCTCTCTGCTTACTTTTAAACTTTGGCCCTTTGTGTCAAAACAGATCTCCCACACGGTTCTTTCTAAACGGGTGTAAATCGTGCTCCGTCGTTTTGATTTAAATAGAAATAAAAGCACAGAGCCTGAGGAGCTAACACATTTTAAATGTCCCCATTTGTAAAAGCATCCACAGTTCCAAATTCCAAAATCCTGTGGCGTGATCACATCTGCAGACAACTTCGAACGTTATGACTCACAGACACACACACACACACACCCACATTATCTGCAGACAAGTTCCTGCATCCTCAGATATTTCACCCCAACAGTTTATCTGTTTGTGTTTACGTTTCAGTTCACCATTCACACTCTTATTTGCACCAGTTATTTATTTTATAGTTTGCATTATACATATCTTTTTATATTCTACCTCTAAGGTGTTATATTATTACGCATTTGGATGGACGGCAAAAGAAGAACTGTCACAGTGCAGGGAAACAAGTTCCTATACTGTGCACGAGACAATAAACTCTTTGTAGATTTTGGAGAAGACGTTTCACCACTCATCCGAGTAGCTTCTTCAGTTCTGAGGGACTGGTGGGAAGTCTGAGGTTTAAATGCTCCCACCACCCCCTGGAGCACAAACTAGGGGTCATCAGAACGCTCCAGCACAGAGCACAGACGGTACCCACAAGACCGGATGGCCAGGAGAAGGAGCAAAAACACATAAAACGGGCACTCAAGACATGTGGGTACCCTAATTGGGCCTTTGTGAAAGGCTCAAAAAGATACCCCAAAAGGGACAGAGAGGAGGAGAAGGACAGGAGGAAAAACATCGTCATCCCCTACGTGGCTGGAGTGTCCGAGAAACTCAGGAGGATTTTCAGGAACCACCGTATTCCAGTGTACTTCAAACCAGGGAACACACTCAGGCAGAGACTGGTCCACCCAAAGGACAAAACACCCAGGCAGAAACAGAGCAATGTGGTGTACGCCGTTCAGTGCAGTGAGGAGTGTACAGACCTATACATTGGGGAAACCAAACAACCTATCCACAAACGCATGTACCAGCACAGGAGAGCCAGCTCATCAGGTAACGATTCAGCAGTCCACCTACACTTGAAGGACAAAGGACACTCTTTTGAGGATAACAACGTCCAAATCTTAGCCAGAGAAGACAGATGGTTTGAAAGAGGAGTTAAGGAAGCCATCTATGTCAGACTGGAAAAACCTTCACTAAACAGAGGAGGTGGACTGAGATTCAATTTGCCATCTATTTACAATACAGTGCTAACTTCTGTCCCCAAGAAGTTTCAGTCTCCTTCACACCTTGACACTGGAGCCCCAGACGGACAAGAGTCGTTGGAGAACCATTCATAGGTAAGACCAAAACAGGACCAAAACAGTCCCCCCCTCACAAAAGGTAAGTACCCGGTCGTTAGTGGGAATAGCTGCACCAGTTTCGGGTTATTAGCATAACAAGCAATGTTTCTCAGGAAGAGTTCCTATTTAAACCTCAGACTTCCCACCAGTCCCTCAGAACTGAAGAAGCTACTCGGATGAGTGGTGAAACGTCTTCTCCAAAATCTACAAGTCCAGTTGCCTTTTTTGAAACCTTTTTGGATTACCATGACCTGGATGACTGAGAACCTACACAGACAATAAACTCTTTGAATCTTGAAAAAGAAATTCAACAAAAACTCTGGAGTCTTTTTTCTTTTTATCATCCTGAGGTAATAACGTCTGTATTTATATATTTCAGCTGTTTTGTGTGTAGCCTAAGTAGATTATGTGAACAGCACATTTCATTTCTGCAGTATTTTTAAATGCTGTATTTACAAAAATCGCTTAAAAAAACAATTTACAAAATGTAAAGTTGTGAAATCTTAAAAGCACATATTTGTTTCCCTCTGCCTTGTAAATATCCCCCATGATATAACGGGACTTAATGTCACACGGGATCTATTTGTGGTGCTCCTGTCCTCTGCCTGAACTTGACTGAACTCCGATCGTTGGCCTTCGTCGCTGTTTACATTCGCGAACAAACAAAAGACGCCGCGGATGAAACTTCTTTTCCCCCGCGTGGGCGACATCCCCACAGGTTCATGGGTTTTCATGGCGAAGACGTCTAAGAGTCACCAACTGCATTTCTTGCTTTTTATTTTTCCTCTTCAGTTTGCTTGTTCATTGTTGGGTTTCCTAACCGTGCTGCAGTTTGGGCTGTGAAAAGAGACGCTTCAAACTAAAGAGATGCTTGTAAAATAAATCACATGGGAGAGATTAGAGCCACAATCAAGAAGGAGAACAGGCCGTCTCAACCTGATGTCAGAGAGAGTCACAAACACAGGAGGAAGCAAAATAAATAAAGTCTGACAGTGGATTTGAGTCGTTCACGTCCAGGAAAGGTGGATGCAAAGCAAACAAGTGCAAAATGCTTTATGGATGACAGCGCAGTTACTTAATATCTTCTACCTTCAAACTAAACCGAGGCTGTTACAGAAATGCTTCAACCCTTTTTGCACAATTTCTACCGCTTCAGAAGACGTCATTGACTTGCATTCATTTCCTGTTGATTCCTAACTATAAGCACGGTTGCCTAACCCTGGCTGTAAACACAGTCAAATTTAATGATTTACATTATAGCAGTTGCTTTTTGTCCCCAGGCCACCCACGGCGTGACTGTGGGTGGCAGCGTTCATCACAAACAAAACGAACAGTCGACCGACTTCATCTGTAACCAGACGGTGACACGGTGCGGGTTATTTGCAGAACAGAACAAACACGTTGCACAATTACAAGGATGGACTTTAAGAGAGATCTTTGACACACTGGTAAAGATATTAATTGTGAAGTGAGGCTGAAAAATGCTGTCGACGTCACTGACGAACAATCCAGTGTGGATTTTAATGTTCCGGTGATTGACTTTAATGCAAATTGCACAACATATTCAAACCATTTCATTTAATAGTTAAGCTAATATATGCATTTTAATAGTATTGTTTTGATAAATCTGTTGGATAAGCTGGATGTTCATGTACAGCACTGTAAGGCCTGTAGCTGCCACTGAGGACAGTGAGGTCAAATATCCTGTGCATTTTTGTTGGGAATTTGCATTTCTCAGGTTCTCAGTCATCCAGGTCATGGTTTAGAAAGTGGCCCTTGTTTTAGCCTTTGTTTAGACAAATTGTACAGTAATAAAAATACACGCGATGTGGTTCCCTCTGGTGTTGCCGTCTCAGTACTGTACGTTTGACTATGTTCAAGTAAAACTGTGCCATCTCCAGACTCTTACACCTGATGGGTGGATAATATTTTCAAAGGTCAAAAGTCAATGAGGTTTTTAGTTTACCTTCAAACATATATACCAGGGGTGGCACATAGTGAGATGGCAGGAAAACAGAGCGACATGAAGACATAGGACTGAAGGGACTGAGCATAAAGTGCACATGTGCAAGCTTATGCAGACAATACAAGACTGCAAACGGTGCAAACAGTGGAAGAGACGGTGCAAAGACAAACAGTACGATGCAGACTGCGCAGAACACTTGGGATACAATGGACCTGTGAAAAGACATTACACCGAACAGACAGCAGTATGAGTTATGAACCTAATGAGAAAGTGATTTCAGTCAATGTGGACATTAAACCAAAACCAAATGTCATTGTTTAAAGCCAAGTGCTCATGTGCCTAAATAAAAGGTGAACCATGCTGTAGTCACTGTGAATAGAAATCACCACAAAAATAAATGAAATATATCGCCAGTCCATGTTTTACTGTCATATTCATTCATTCATCTTCTATAACCACAATATGCATAAAACACAGCTTATTCCCTATTACTTTGTATCCTCCAAAAAACTAATTGTTAGACTTCACAGATCAGCAGTTACAGACCAAGTTGACAGTGTTTTCTTTATCTTGAGAATTTCTGTCAGGATGAACAGTTTCCAACTTTTTAGAGAGTCTTTGTTTATTAACGTTTTCATAGTTTTACGTTCATGCATTTATAAGCTGATTTACAGCTTTATCCTTCGTGATCTTTGTCTTTGGTTATAACTGGTGTCATTGGATGTCATTTATCACCACACATTTATGGTCAAGTGCTACCTGCACACTGGATCATAAATAATTAATAGCTCTGCAAACATAACTCTGGGTTCAAAGTACAACAGCTGGGATGTTTTTCATTGATATTATACAGGATCATTTACAGTTTATGCCAATTTAGAGTCACCAATGAACCTAACCAGCATGTCTTTAGACGGTGGGAGGAAGCTGGAGAACCTGGAGAGAACCAACGCAGACACAGGGAGAACATGCAAACTGTAAACAGAAAGGAACCAGTCAGCCTGGATAAGAACCCAGCACCTTCTTGCTACAGGATCATAGTAATCTTTATTATTGTAGCAATATTACAGTAACGTGTTGTAATCAATCTTTTTTTATGTGATAAGTAAATTGAAAATAAAATGTAGTGATTCATCTTTTTCTGGAGTTTTTTTGACAGAAGCCTGTCATTACCACAAACAGCCAGTAGAGGTCTCTGCAGCCCTGTTGTTGACCTCATGTCAAACACACAATTGATTAAAAAACTTGAATGAAACTGGTTTTGTAGTTTTTTGTTTTTTTTATTCTGTTAACGCTGACTGAATAGAAAACAAAATGTGTTGTGAATTTTACATATTTGTGTATCTGTGTATCTTGAAATGAGCCGCACTTGTCTACTATTGTCTGAGCATATATTTGGATATTTACATTTAATATCTTTAAATGATAAAATATTTAAAGAAAACCTTTCCTCTTAAAATAGTAATTATTCCAGAGTAGAGGGTTGGTATTTATTAGTCTATGTGTGTATGTTAAAATGTGGAGAATCGGCGGATGGGGTCAAAAGGTCATTTCTCATTCCACCGTGAGTTCAGTGGTGATCGTGGGACGGTTTCGAGGACACATGCAGACCAAACACACCTCTCATCCCTCCAAATCAAAAAACACTTCACACATCACTCTCTCCACAACAACTGGCGAATAAGACGTTACATCCTTTTCATTGTCAGCAGAGTCAGTGATGTGCAATCGTAAAAATACATTTTAAAAACACACACTTGGTTAGTATGACATCTAATGTGTAGATATTTTATTTGAGGCACATTCACACAATGATGCAACTTTTTTGTGACTAAAAAAATGAAAAATAGTGACATTTTTCACTGTAAACAAATACATGCATCTTAAACCAAAAGTAAATCATAAGTCTTTGTCCATTTACAAACATAAATAACTATATCTCATTTATGGAGGCCACTTTTTAAAACAAGAAGACTGTTATTTATTAAAACTGAATTAGACAATTTAAATGAAAATAATAAGATAATAGATAAGATAAGAAAAGATTTGTTACATGTACAGTTACACATAGTACAATGCACAGTGAAATGTATTTTTGTACCTGCAGCCACTAGTAAAGAAGACTACAGTAAAACGGTAGTAACGGCACACAACGCACAAGGTAAACAGTAGAAGTGTAAATGTAAAAATGAGAAAAATAAAATAAAATACAGACTGCAAACTTGAGAACTTAGAGGAGGTAGCTCGTACATATACACATTTACAGTACTGAAAACAGCTATGTGACTAAAGTGCAGTGGTGCAGTGGTATTTAAGTCCAGTTTAAGGCTCAGAGTTGAGCAGACTGATGGCATGGTGATAGAAACTCTTCTTCAGCCTCTCAGTCTTTGTCCTCAGGTGGCGGACACACCGGCCCGAGTGTCCCAGGGTGACTGGGCTGCTCCAGGAATATGTATTTTTGACTAAATATAACATAATTATCATTTGAAATCTGCTTGTTTTGACCAAAATCCATTTTATTTTCTTAATAGGTCAATTTTATTTTCATAAATTTGCAAGTCAGTAACATTTTAAGTCAAAATGATGAGACTATCTCCACATCTTACCTTATATATTCTAGTCAAAGCTTTAAAAAAAAATGACGTTAAGTCCAAATTGAGGGGCGCTAGATGGCAATTTGTGGATACTGAGCACGGTCCGTTAACTTTAGGGCAAAAGTAGAAGATTATAAGGTTTACAAAATGTGTATTATGAGAATTATTATCTTAAAAAGCTGTATTTGTGAGTTAGATTTCAGAAGCAGAGCCATATCTCACTTATTTTGACTTCCTAACTTGACTGAGTTGACATGTTTGGCTTCCCAACTCGCTTTCTTTCATTTCTAAGAATTTCTCCTATTTACATTTTAATTCTTCTATTTAATGTGTTAATCTTTACATTTTAACTAGACAGCCCCCGTTATCCGGTCTAAATGTATGCCTTTAACGCACACACACAGTGCTTTTTGTTTTTTTCTCCAATCACACATCCTTTTTGAGAGAGGAAACAGTCCTTGAGATAGAAATACCATCCCAGCGGTGATCAGCTCATCTTCAACGTGGTGGCATGAAGAACCGTGGGAGAGGACACACGTGATAAAATCCCGTGAAATGCTTGGGAAGGGAGGGCTGTCGAGGAGGGAGACAAGAGACGGGGAAAGCGTTTCAGTCAGGTAAGATCCGTGAGATTTAAAAACCCCCCAAAACGTGGCCATTTCTGGAGGGGAAATGTTTGCGGGATCTTCGTCGGAGATATTTTTTGGGCAGCGGTTTTTTTTTGTGTGTGTGTGTGTGTGTTTTTGTTTACACTGGCGTCGACGAGCCTGCTGCTGCGCCTGATGAGTCACAATCATTACAGTTATTATGTCTGGGATTAGTGTTTTGTGGGAGAAAATAAATCACATTGTTGGTGTTTGGAGCAGACGAGCCGACAAGCCTGCAGCGGATCACCTGTAGATTCCGACGGATGTGAGCGTGGTGGAGCAGCTGATTGGCTGCAGTGTTAAATGCCAGGCATGCAACACTGAGCTGTGGAAAAGCACCAAAATTGGAGGTCTGGGTATTATAACAGTGTGTCAGGGGAAAAAACACAGTCAAACAAAAATGTATTTTATGCTTCTTTCAAAACCAGACCTGCAATATCTTAATGCGAGCTACAAACACCCTCTTTGACCTTTAATTTTAAATATCTTCGTCATGTTTGCCAAGAAATTGTCAAGATTCAGATTAGTTTGTTTTTAAATTGATTTAAAGAAAGGTTTATTTGTGAAACTTTAAAACCGATCCAAAGCTACCTCTTCTTGTTCACCTTTATGCTAAGCTAGGCTTTCAGTAATACACAGGATAAGATGTTACAATCCCTTGTGCCAAGATCCCAGGCAAAACCCATTTAAGGCACGTCCACACGGAGATGCTCTTTGGTTTAAACACAGATGCTTTGCTTAAACATATTGCCCTAAAACCCAGTTTTCTGAAACCTGGTCCCAGGGTGAAAAAATTCGCAAACGCAGCTCTTGAGTTTTCGCGTAGACCGGGAAAACGGAGAGAAACGCGTACGTGCGTTTTGATGATGTCATCACCACCCTCGCCACCCTCCTTGAGCAGCCTTCCACCTCCCGTGTTTCATAACAACATCAACAGCAATGGTGGACTACATGCTCGTGTTCGTGCTGGAGAAGATATTGAGCTGTGGTTACGAGGGCAAAATATCATTTCTCCTTGAGTTTGTTTTCTTCTAAAGACGATTTGTAAACAACGCTCAAGCTTAGAGGCCCTGTTCAACTAAGAAACCCTACCAAACCTACGGTCATGTGATATGACGATTAACCTACTATCTACATAAACTAACTAAACGCTGCTGGCTTGTAGGGCCCGCTCAGCAGCTAACCATAGCTTTCAAGCAACATGAAGACATCAGGAACCGACCTAAACAACACCTGTATGCATGTCATTGGGGTCCCATCACCGATGTTTCGTTAAGTTAGGCCTAAATCACATCCTGGATTTGTGAGTGTGTGTGTGTGTGTGTGTGTGTGTGTGTTTACAGCACTGACATGAAAGAAGTATTTTGAAAATTATGTGTAGGTTAATAAAACAGTGCCTCATGAAAAACACATTTAAATAGTTGGCGTGTTTTTAGTTGGAGGGTTCATAGTGACCTGGAAACTTAACATCTTACTGTAGGCTACAAACGTCTCTTTAGCGTTGGGCTAACTGAGAATCGTTAAAAAGAACATGCAGAGTGCCAAAAGCTATTCATCTAGTAACCATACAAACAGACTGTTTTAAAGCTTTAAATAAATGTTTACACACAGGAGACTTAGAGGCAGTGACGGCGCCAGGGGGGAGCCAGCAGGGTCTCAAGACCCTCCTGTCAAAGGCTGTGCCCCCCCTCATGCCCCCCCATCCCCCCGTCCTATTTATGGATTTAAAAACTATAACAAGTACAGAAAAAATAGACTGACACATTAACAATCAATCAATCGTCTGATAAGAAAATGTCTTGCATAAACAATATTTAATATTGTTTATAACGTTTCTAGATGGTGATTTTCATTTTTCGTCATCCGCTGCGCGGGAACGGCAAGTTGAGCATTGCTGCATTCAGGTGATGTCAGAAATCCCGACTTCGCGAGTTCGCAAATCGCTCGTATATACTTCTTTGGTCTGTTTCTGTTAGTGATTAGCTGGTGTTTCACCTTTACATTCCTACAATCACCAGAATATTGTTTAAGTGACGTCAACGTCAAGCCAAGATCGAAACCCTTGCACTATAATTATCTCCGACTCTGAAGCTCATTTTTCCTATTTTTCTGACTGCACGTAAACGATAAAATACGCTCACGTTAGCGGTGGCAGATATATGCGGTCATTCCGAATCCGAAATGGATCGATTTGTTGTGCGAAAGCGTTTGAGGGAGGAGGATGATGGTGTGGCGGCAAGGAGGACAAGGAGAAGGATCCAGAGAAGGCCAAAGAAAAATATGTAGGTATTAGTCCAGAACTAAATCTAAATCGATTATAGTATTTGTTGGTGTCAGAATTCCGTGACCCCCCTTATAAAATATAAGACCCCCCATTGCCCCCCCAACAACACATTTCTGGAGCCGTCCCTGCTTAGAGGTGGAAGTTCAAACTTTTAGCCAGACGCAAGCTAGCCCCTGTTGTTTACAGCCATGCTAAGCTAGGCTAATCACATCCTGGATTCACTGCTAGGTTTATCACATTAAAAGAACCAGGAAGTAGCAATCTTAGTATCATCACCACAGTTAACTTAAGTATATACAGTATACGTATATACACTGATCAGGCATAACATTATTTACTTCTCTTGTCAGTGGTCATAATGTTATGCCTGGTGAGTGTATAATCCAGATGAAGGCAGGGCAGTGATCTGAGTTGACTTCTGCACCGACAGCATGTCAGTAATAGCTTGGCTTTGGTTTCTGCACCAGCTTCTTCACAGGCTGCATGCCAGGTTTATAGAGCGCTTTGCAAGTACCACAAGTAATGACAAGAATGTGGACGACTTCACAGCTCGGTGCCAGTTCTTCTCATTACTCTCATCAGTGGCCTGGTGAGGCATCACATCTCTTGATTTTCCAGTTGATTTTCAGTGTTTGCTTCTTGCCAAATGACAGTGGAAGTATTAAACGCACATGTTTCATCAGGGCTCGAGGCGGCTATACTTGATCTGGGAAACCATTCAGGCTGAACGCTGATTGAGATTGAAATGCTTTAGCTTACAGGAACATCAGGTGGCTTAACTCAGGTTTTCGAATAATGCCGTCATGTCATAGCTGAGTTTCTTTGTATAAACATTGTTTAATGACGGGTTTTAATCCGTCGGAGACCTGTCAGTGTAGCTGCCTGTTGACAAGTCGCTTAATTGGAGTGAGCGGCAGTGTGCTCTCTCGTCACCGTGCTAACGTTGTCACAGAAACCTTTGACATTCTTTGTCCGGATTCTTTAAAGGTTTGGCTTTTTTCTTCTTCTTCTTCTTCTTCTTCTTCTTCTTTTGTTCCAAATTAAATTAACCTACATTACAAAAGCTTGTGTGTGGACATGCTTCTGCCACAACCTCTCAGTTAAAACCACATCTAGCGTAGTATGTCATTTAAGATCTGCGCGCACTCTGGATTAATGACTAATAAAATACACTTGGTATTACAGGGATTAAAAATGCAAAAGTTTTCACATTGGGTGGCATATTATGAAAATTGCTCAAAGCTAATTATACAGTGGGGGTAAAAAAAAAAAAATATGGAGGGTTTATGTGACAGCTTGTAAAAGAACTGGATAATTACTGTAATTCTTGAAAGGTATTTGCTGAAAATGGCGGCGGTTTTGCAAAACTTTCCTTCTTGAACTTTCAGCGCATTATGATTTGCACTTCCACACAAAGGCAGTAGCAGATTGAGTTAACTGGTCTTCTGGTGCACAAGGTTTGTTGCACAGCTAGAAACCTTTAAAAATGCGTGGCGGGTTGTTCTTCCACCAGTCAAACATTGATGCAAAGCAGAGAAATCATTTTCTAAATCACTCCACAGAAGCTGTAAACCCAGACAGGCACAAAAAAATATATTAGTGACTAATGAATCGTTTCAAACTAAATTAGAGGGCCGTGATTTTACTGCAAACAGCACCTCAGAGGACAAAGAAACAAAACTTTCCCAGCATAAAGCGTGGCTTTACATGGATACTTCAGGTGTAATACTGCCCCGTGACTGAACCTTGACCCCAGGTAACCCCTCCCACTTGCCGGCTGCAGAGTAACTCACACCCGCGTGAGCCCTCCCCCTTCTCTCCTCCCCTCTCCCCTCCTCTCGCTCGCTGCATGTCTTGACATGTCGAGAAACACCAGGGGAGGGTGGAGACAGAGAAAGGAAAAAAAAAAGAAAAAACCAAAACAAGAAAAACCAGAGAGCATGACAAGCTGAGAGACAGAGATAGAGAGAGAGAGAGAGAAGGAAGGAGGTGTGAGGTACGAACGCAGGGCAGAGAGAGAGAGAGAGAGAGAGAGGGAGAGAGACGAGAGCGTGAGAAAGGAAAGCAGGATTGCACGCTAGAAGCTCCGCCGTGTTGGGTCTCAGAGCTGGAAAAGGAGGGAAGACTGTAGCTGTAATTGGAACGCGGAGGACGACTCAGACGGGGGACGGGGTGAGGCGCGGTGTCATTATATCTGTGAAAACCACGCTGTCAGTTTCTGTCTTGACTCATTCCTTCTCCCTCTTTTTGATTTCTGACAGGGCAGCTCCACGGCCCCCTGTGGAAGCATGGTGAGCGTTGGTAACCATGGCATTTCAAGCCAAGCAGCGAAGCAGACATCGAGCTGAATGAAGAAATTTAAAGAGGTGACTTTTTCTAGCTGACTCTTTTATTTTTATTTTTTTTGCAGACCTCTCTGTGACTCCTGTTGCAGGACAGCTACTGATACCGCTCACCTGATGCAACCCTTTCAGGAACTGACAGGTTGAGGAAATACCCAGGCATTGCCCAGAGCTATTGTGCACAAGCCGCAGCTCAAACAAAAAAGTCGGAGTGAAATAGCCCGGAGGAGCATGGGACGTGGACTTGAGAGCGCACAGTTTTCCCTGGATGTCCGATCTTCCAGGAGCAAATGAGTAGCAGTGGATTTGGCTGCAGCGGCAGCTTGCTCCAGGGCCGGCGTTTTTACTGCCGGGAATGGGCCCTGGACAAGCTGCGGCGCTGCCTGGATGCCCGCTCTGTGCCCGGCCAAGCACCGGGGCTGCTGGTGACCGGGGGCCCCGGCGCTGGGAAGACTGCCCTGTGCACCGAGGCGGTGTGGCCCACCTCGAAGGCAGGAGTGGCAGTTGGACTGGCACGGCGATGCCTGGCTTCCCACTTCTGCCAGAGGGAGGACCAGAGGAGTACGGTGCTGTGGAGGTTTGTCCTGGGCCTGGTGGAGCAGCTGAGGTCCTCCCCTCTCTTATCTCCTGGGTACGAGGAGATCCTAAATAGCCCGTCTGTGTCCCCAGCTCTGGAGCCTCTCGCCTGTCAAAGAGACCCTGATGACACCTTCAAAAGGTTTGTCTCACATTTATTCACTTTTTTATTGTCAAAGTAAGGATGCCGTGTCATTTTTTCCCCATGTGTCATTCCACGTGAAAAAGGGCAAGGGAAAAATTCCCTCTCTTGCCAAATGAGAGGGGGTGGAAAGTTGCCGAGAGGAATTGTAAGAAGCATGAAACCGGCCCAGGTGCTCGGCGTGTATGTGCACGCTCAAGTGCATGTCTCATTCCCCGGCTCGACTCGCCGTAATTTATGTGCGGGTATCACTTTCCGTAAATGGCGACGGTGCATGAGCAGCTGAACAGGCTGCGTCCGAACGCGCCCGTGTGAAAAGAGGGCTTTATCAGATTCAAACGCCTGTGAAAAGAAAAAAAGAAGAAACGGGGGAAACCTGCTCGGCAGCTTCATCTCAGTCGTGTAAACAGTCGGCCTCGGCAGTCAGCTGTTGTGACCGCAAACTTTAAACCTTGTTGTTTGGTATAGAAACTGTAAGTGACTAGGTACGGTGGTGTCATCTGGTCTGTTGTAAATCAGATTATCTTTGATTTGATGACACATTGATGATAATACATTTTTCTTGCTGTTGCTTAACTGACTGCAGTGGTAAACAGGAATGCAACCAGTGATTACTTAGTATTGCGGTGATAAGACACGAGAAGTTTGTCATATTTTACTTGATGAGTGACAATCGATTATGAAAGTGTTGCTGGTTCATTTGCAGATTTGATTAATTAGCCAATTAGAGACTATTATCTAAACGACAGACTCCTTGATGTTGGTACATATGTGATGAATTAATCACAATACACGACGGCTCATTGAGTCATTGAACTTTACGTCTCCACCAACGAGATTATTCTCTAAAACACTGACGGCGCATACTGCTCGTCTGCAAAAGCTGCTCTCTCTAAAAAGACTTCTGGCTTCTGCTCGCATGTAGAGAAAGATCTAAACGGAGGCGATTTTCTTCAGGTGTTTAAACTGTCAGCAGACGTCTGAGAGGCTGTAAATGTAAAAAAAAAAAAACATGTGACCGTCAGCAAAGCAAACAGAAGCCAGGACAGTCGCAGGAAAAGAGACGGCAGCGGCCATTCTTCCTCGTCTTATATTTATTCCTCCGCTCATAATGCGGCCCATTCACGACCCACACAATGGGCCTGCAGAGTGAATGAATGCTACAGTGTTATTTACGACATCCTTTCAGAGAGAGAGAGAGAGAGAAAAAAAAAGCACAAAGAGGTGAAAAATGCCTCCAGTACCTAGGTGACCACCTCAGCTCCAGTCAGCGGCGAGGTCACCCGTCCTCTTCCAGGAGTTTTACACTCTCTCCCGGTGTGTTTACTTTGCGATGAGTCCGGGCCCTTGTGCACTCCTCCTCTGTTTGCTTTCCTCTGGTGTGAAGTGCCGAGCTGGATTCCACAACTCCCCCCACGGACTGGCTCGCAGGCAGCGGCCGTTTGGGGCTCATGGGAGGAAAAAGCGTCTCGAGCATGTGAGGACGGCCGTCGACAAACTGATGAAACGTGGGCTTGGATTGGCAGAGAAAGGGCATGTGTCAGACACGGGCTTTAAAGCGGCCGGAGGCTTTTTGTAGTCAGCAGGTCATTAAGTGCTCGCTGAACTTATGTCCCTGTCTGGAGACTTTCTGTTTCTCTTGGTTGTATTTTCATTACATATTACAAAAGATGAGTAAATATCATTATCAGGCCTTATTGAGCAAAAAGGTACACACCTTATCAGTGGAAACTCCACTTCCTGTGACATTACTGTTGACAAATGCACAATGGATTAAAATGTTACTGATGGTTTACACCAGGGAGCCAAACATATGGCTCTTCCTCCTTTCAAAGTAGAAGAATGACAGAAATTGCAATTTTCCATTAAAAGTACCTGCTATTCCTAATTTGTCCACTGTCTTCAGGTTGTTCATCAAATGTACTCACTTTCATTTTGTAATTATTTGCACTGAAACAATGGGAAACAAGTTGGAGGTGTTGTTATTTATAGGTTATTATGCTCTTCTTTGAGTTGGAGTTTGAACTTAAAGGGGAACTACTTTTTTTTTACAACCTGGACCTTATTTCTGGCATAAAATACGATTGTTTACTCACCCATATAACTTTTGTGTAAGTTGTATTCCTTCAAGAGATAATTAGGTCGGCGCATATCCGTGTAATGGGAGTGAATGGGGCACCGAAACGCAGCCTCTAAATAACACATTATCTGCCGCAAAACTTGTTCGTCTCATCAATATTTTGTTATGATAAGCTAGTGCTATCCCCTGTTGAGTCTGGAGTTACCTGTTATCATCATCCAGTGTCTGTAGATCGACCTACAGGCCCCAAATGATGCCTTCTGACCTGGACGATGTCATCTCTGAGCGCCGCACGCACCCGCAACAGTCGGCTTGTTTACCTGTAATTTGCTGCCGCTGTGGTTCGTCCACAGCCTCAGAATCACAAAAATATTCAGCCACGTTGTGAAAAACCAGCGGCAGCAAATTGCAGGTAAACAAGCCGACCGTTTAGAGGCTGCCTTTCGGTGCCCCAGTCACTCCCACTACACGGATATACGCAGATCCAATTATCTCCCGAAGGATTATGAATTACACGAAAGTTATATGGGTGAGTAAACGACCATATTTTATGCCAGAAATCAGGTCCAGGTTGTAAAAAAAACTGTAACTCCCCTTTAAATGAGTTTGACACAGTTTGCTCACATACAGAGAACAGGCTGATTTCTTTTTAACCACTTTCTGACAAAGAAAGAGAGAATGCCTGCATACCGTATATGTAGCCACGGTTACCAAATTGTCTGTCATATTCATGTATAGCCGTAAATGTATTTATCTTGCTTTGTTTGCTTGATAGTCGACAGTTGTGTGGAGGAAATAGCTGTTTAGCTTTTGATTTAATATCATCTGTCTCATTATATGATCACGTAACCGACTCCTACACCCAAAGCAAGCTGCAGCGATGCCTAATTCTGATTTTGGGATGTCTTCTTTTGAGTTATATGAGATGAACATCCTTCATAGTGTCACGTTATCACTGAAAAATCCTCATTTTTCCAACTGAGATTTGCTCCTGAACGCACAATGGATTTACACGATGCATATGAATAAATACCAACGCTGTCAGGTAACATTATTTTCTTATTCTAGCTACAGTAACGGCTGCCGGGCTGAGAGCTCCGGTCGGATTGAGGTTTCCATAACGGTGACACGCTCCTCTCAGGAGTCCAATTAAAGCGGTGTGTCAAAGGTCTCCAGCAGACATGTGTCCACGAAAACCTTGAGCTACAATAAAAGGTTAATTACACTCACTCCTCTGCAGAGGCGAGTGCGAGACCGGCGAGGGAGTGCTCCTTCAATCAGATGACTAAAGAACGCCGCGGCGTGATAAGCTTAACCTAGATGTGGCTGTCATCAGGGCAGGGTGTTGATCTACTTTTAACGGCAGGATATGACCGACGATAAAAGTCAAGGCTATTATGTAGGCAGGGTAATTAAACGATTTGTACACATTAAGACCGGATCTAGGCCGAGAGCCTTAGATGTGAGACAGCATGACCTGAAGACATTTATTTTTTTGTTTTTTTGGTGGCGATAATTACTTCCCCTTGACGGTTTGATCATAAATACTGGTTTGGATTCATTATCTAAAGTTAAATCGAGTCGATATGTGCTGCTCTCAGGGCAGTGGGAGTCTGAGGATTTCTAATTATTTTTTAAATTGGCTGAACTAAATGTTGCATTTGAAAATGTCAAAGGACCTAAAACCTTTTTATTAACTGGATTAAAAAAAGCAGTTTCAAGTCTTGAAGGTGAACCGAGTTGGACTCTTGGACAAATCTTTAAAGCTAAAGAAAGAAGCTGAACAGATGATAGTAGCTTAAGTGAGACTCGTTCCGTGTCCGTCTCCACGTCTTCTATCTGCTAACTAATTCATCACAAGCTTGAGTTGCGTCCACGATGTGCGGACAGATGCATTAATTTGTCGGCAACTTAAAGCAACATCCAGCCTCTGATTCGTTTCAGTGTTGGTTCAGCGATCCTCCGACGTCTGATCGTTACAGATGACTCATTTCTTTTATGTGGAAATTTCACATCCCACTCCCTCTGCATATGTGGAGTTCAGATGTTTAGTTGCTGACCTCTCTGTGTTCAGTGTGTGTTCGCTGATCATCCGGCTCCTGTTTGATTAATTCACAGTGATTCTGTATTAGCCAGAGTAAACTGATGCATTTCTGGCATCACTGCTCCGCTCGAAGCTCCACCGACCTCTTCCTTAATGTTTAAAAAACACTTCAGAAGCCGTTTCTTCTTCTTTTATTGTGTCGAGAATGTAGACTGATTTGCTTTTTATTGGGTATGCTCACAGACGGGTTGTTTTTTTTGACACAGAAGCGGTACCGCTTTGGTTGTTTTTCTTTGAATCGGGTTTGAAGAAAATGACTAAAGGGGACTGGAGCTTGTGGTCACTCTTAAACATAGACATTAACACTTAATAACAGCACACGCACAAACACCCACCCTGTGTTTGTTGCAGGACAAGCGACTTGTGTTCAGCCCTTCATAGCGGGTTGGTGTCACAGGTTAATTGCTGTTTGTCACCTTTGAAACAAGGCTCTCAGACGCAGCGTTAAACCAGACCCGGTGTGTCCTCTCAGTGCATCTGGTAGCCGTTGAAACACTTCAGTAAAACCACTGACAGGAGAGGTAAATAACATTGAACATCTTGTGACAATTCAGTGTTCTGCTGGGAAACTTTTGGACCAGACATTCATGTAGATGTTACTTAGACATGTAGCACCCACCTAGACCAGACCAGACACCCCCACCCCATAGCAATGACACTCCTTGATGGCAGAATGCACGGGAACACTTTAGAAACAACCCAAAAAACCCACAAAGATCCCAAACTGATCAAGTGTCTGTGGGATGATCCACAGAGGCCCCTCCTCTCAACCCATAGGACCCAAAGCCGCCCCAGTAACAACATCCTGTTATCAGATACCACAGGACACCCTCAGAAGTCCATTCTCTGACGAGTCAGAATATTAGACAGGTGGTCATAATGTTATGCCAGATCAGGCTCCATACCTGAAAGAGGAGGGCGATTATTTTACCTCTTACTGTAGCTGCTGTTGTTGCACTACCGCTACATCAGTTTTTTGTTCCAGCGGACTGCAAAACATTTCTCCACAGATCACCCTTCATCCGGTCGTCAGGCTTCATTAAGAAATAAAATCCCATCAGTTATTCATGCTCTGACGATGGGTTCAACTTCTAATTCAGGACTTTTGTTGCTCTCTTTAGTCCAATCCATTTGTTGTTTCTAATATATTAAGGTTTGTGTGCATGTCTGTGTGTGTGAGAGACAGAGAGCGTGTGCGTGAGTTTGCAGGGTGGAGCCGAAAATTACAGAAATTCCTCTAACCTGAGTCACCGTCAGGTCAAATCAGGGTGTGAGTGCTGAGTGCACTCTTTAATTGACGCTTACTCTGTGATTTGCCGCCGGGTTCTAAATTGTTTTACTGCTTTATGAGGTGTTCCGGTGTTACAGTAGAAGATGCAGTGTTTACAGTTGCTGTTATAGCCGGGGGCGGCACAGTGATGTGGCGGTGGTTGGCACTGATGCCTCACAGCGAGAAGGTTCCGGGTTCTAACTTATGGGCCGACTGGTGCCTTTCTGTGTGGAGTTTGCATGTTCTCCCTGAGTCTGCATGGGTTCTCTTCCTCCCACCGTCCAAAGACATGCTGGTTAGATTAACTGGTGATTCTAAATTGGCCGTAGGTGTGAGTGTCTCTCTGTGTTAGCCCTGATCCAGTGATAGACTGGAGACCTGTCCAGGCTGTACCCAACCTATTGCCCAATGACAGCTGGGATAGCCCCAACCCCAAGATTTGCTCAGAGTTTTATTCTGAAAGATGTGTATAGCTGAATCTCAGCAAAACATTTCTTTGTCTGTCATAAAACTGCCTGAAGTCATATCAGGATAGCTGCTGAAATATTGATCCAAACTATTTCATTTAGTAGCTCTGACTATATGCACAAGGCCCCCGCTATGTCAGTTAATAAATAGAAAACAGCTCACATTGTTGCTCACTGCTCCGTTCGACTCCCTGATCCACCCACGATTCCTGTGGTTTTCACATCGCTGTCTAACATTTAATGTCTTCCTTTGTGTGTCTGCCACTTCCTCTAGAGCAGTGCTGGGACCCCTGTTGGACCTTCCTCCTCCTGCCCAGACTCTGATGGTGGTTGTAGATTCCCTGGATGTAGACTATGGACCAGGTGAAGGAGTTGGGAAGAGTGGCTCAATTGCAGAGCTCTTGGCCGCCAATCAGCACCTGCTGCCCAGCTGGCTGCTGCTGGTGTGCTCCGTCCGCCGCCACAACAAGGCATTGTGCAAGATGTTCTCAGGTATGTAGAGTGTATAAATCTTAGTTATTTGTACGGCCAGACGTGACAGGCAAAGCAAGACTTGGACAAAAATAAAGGACACAAATAACAAAAACTATATCAGGATCACAAAACGCTATCCCCTATCTGTGTTGAAGGTTTCCGTAAGCTCTGCCTGGATGATTTGCGGAAGCCCCCAGCGGTCCGTGACGTACAGCAGTACATCCTCTGTCGACTGGACGAAGATGCCGCGCTTCGCCGTCAGCTCACTCCCGACACGGCTGACATGCTGAACCTGCTGCACATCAAGAGTGGGGGCTGCTTCCTCTTCCTCGAGCGCGTCCTGGATGGTGTTGCAGCTGCACTGGTGGGTCTGCGGGAGATCCGGGACATTCCCGGGACTCTCAATGGCCTCTACTTGTGGCTGTGCCAGAGACTGTTCCCCCGGGGGCTCTTCGTCTACGTCAGGCCTCTTCTCAATATCCTCTTGGCTGCCCCAACTCCTCTCACGTCCCAGCAGCTATTCACGGCAACCTGGACGCAGGACACCTCGCTCAGCTTCCAGGACTTCCAGAACAAACTTCGAACTTTATCTCCTCTCCTGATCGATGGACCTGGTGGCACCAAACTACTTTTTCATGCCAGCTTTACAGAGTGGCTGACTGATGTTAAGTACTGCACACAGAAGTACCTGTGTAGCAGAACAGAAGGTCACAGCATGCTCGCTATGGCTCTGACTCTACAGGGAAGCCATCTGGACATTGAGGACACTTGCCAGCTAGCCACGCACTTAGTTTGCTCAGGTCACCATAAAGATAAACCCTCATTACTGGCACTGTGGATGTTGTTGGCAGATGTACCGGCTCTTACTCCCAGCTGCAGTGGAGTCCTCACCACGTCCTTAGCTCAGCTTCCTGTCCGGGTCAGTCAGGATGTCCCTCAGCTGTTAATGAGAAGTGGCCTCGTCTCTCCGGCCTGTTTTCCAGATGCAGACCCAAGTGTTAGATTTCACTGCATAGGTGAAGAAAGAACACATTTACAACATGAACTTGAGAGGGAGCTGTCAGTGAAGAAGCTTCTGGACAGTGGGGCGTCTGTAAATCAGCGTGACGCTACAGACGGACAGACTTTGCTTGCCAGAGCGGCCCACGAGGGGTCTGCAAATGTAGCTAAACTTCTCCTGTCACGTGGATCTGATCCATTAATCAGTGATCATCAGGGTCAAACGCCGCTGACTTTAGCTTCCAAGCAGGGTCAAGTCAAAGTGTTGTCTCTGCTCCTGGAGTGGTCCAACAGCCAGCACAAAGACACTGCATTACAGATGATGGAGCACGTTGACAATGAAGGCTGGACAGCACTGCGCTCTGCCGCTTGGGGAGGACACAGTGAGGCCGTGCGGCTGCTACTGGACGCCGGAGCAGATGTGGATGGATGTGACAGCGAGGGTCGGACTGCTCTCAGAGCTGCTGCGTGGGGGGGTCACGATGAAATTGTCCTCACGCTACTGGAATACGGGGCGCAAGTTGACAAAGCTGACAGCAAGGGCCGCACGCCTCTTATTGCTGCTGCCTACATGGGACACCACGAAGCAGTGGAGATACTGCTGAACCATAACGCAACAGTTGATTTAGCTGATGGAGATGGACGCACTGCTCTGTCAGTCGCCGCCCTCTGTGTCCCTACAGCAGCAGGCCTTAAAGGTTTCGGTGAGGTAGCAAGTCAGTTACTGGAACATGGGGCAGATCCAGGGCACAGA
The DNA here is from genome assembly GCA_005024645.1 of Planiliza haematocheilus. NCBI lineage: Eukaryota > Metazoa > Chordata > Actinopteri > Mugiliformes > Mugilidae > Planiliza > Planiliza haematocheilus. The sequence goes on along the minus strand of SRSE01000170.1, from coordinate 598,288 downwards.
GACCACGATGGGATGACACCGCTGCTTCTCGCAGCCTATGAAGGCCACGAAGAGGTGGTTGAGCTTTTGTTAGAAGCTGGTGCCGATGTAGACGAAACTGCCGGCCCTGATGGAAGTGTCACTGCTGCAGCCGCTGTTACTCCTCTGCTGGCATCGGCAGCGATGGGCCACATGATGACAGTGTCACGGCTGCTGTTCTGGGGCGCTGCTGTGGACGCCATTGATTGTGAAGGGAGGACAGCACTCTGCCTAGCAGCAGCCAGAGGAAGCGTCGAGGTTGTCCGTGCCTTGCTGGATCGAGGCCTGGATGAGAACCATAAGGACGACCTCGGCTGGACTCCACTGCATGCCGCTGCTTGTGAAGGCCATCGTGCTGTTTGTGCTGCTCTGACAGAACGAGGAAGCATGGCACGTGTTGGGGAGATGGACATTGAAGGACGCACCCCACTTATACTGGCTGCCCAAGAAGGTCATTGGAGCACTGTCAAACTATTGTTAGACAGGCGTTCTCCCATCGACCACAGGGCATATGATGGGCATTCTGCATTAAGTGCCGCCCTCCTGGAGGGTCATGCTGATGTTGCAGAGCTGCTTATGAAACGAGGGGCTGATACCGACGTCCGGGATGCAGAGGGACGTCCTCTGCTGTACCTCCTGGTGCTGGAGGGTCGCCTTGACATGGCTACTCTCCTCATAGAGAAAGGGGGTGTGCCCCTGGAATCTCGAGACTCTGAGGGCCGCACAGCACTTCACGTGGCCTCCTGGCAGGGATGTGTGGAGATTGTAGACCTACTATTGAACCATGGGGCAAACCCCAATGCACAGGATACAGAGGGTAGACCACCAATGCATTCAGTAGCTTGGACAGGACATGCTAAAGTAGGACATCGTCTCCTAGAGGCCAGCGGTGTTAATATAAATCTAGCTTGCCACCAGGGGGCAACAGCTCTGAGCATTGCTGCCCAGGTTGGACATACAAACATTGTGGCAATGCTTCTGGAGAGAGGGGCAAATCTAAATCACGTGGATAAATATGGCCGTAGTCCAGTAAAAGTGGCTGGGAAGCATAGACACTTTAACATTGTCAGACTCTTGGAGAGCTATGGAGCCAAGCCTTACATAGGCCTGTTGCCCAAGTCAAGTACCACATCACCTGCAAAACCCAATAAGAGTCTCTCCTCAGTGATTTCAGACTGCAATGGAGATGAATTAACAGCTGGTACCTCCTCCTCTTCGGTTTCTTCGCCTGGATCCACTGCAGAACGATTCCACTCCACGCAGAGCTCCCAGACCTCCTCTACCTGCCACTCACTTGCCACAGTGCAGACAGTTCCAGCTGACAGCCTCAGCTTTATTCAGCAGATCCAACAGCACTCGCTGCCTCGCAGTCGTAGCCGTCCCTCCACCCTTCCTCCGCCGGGGAGCTCAGGCATGGGTAGCCTCCACGGAAGTTGCCAGAGGCATCCCAAAGGCAGTCCTCCTCCTACTGTTTGCACAGTCACTGCTATGGTGCACAACTGCGACCTGTCCCAGAAAGGCTTGTCGTCCGGACTTGAGTATAATGACAAAATGAACAAACAAAATTCAAACTTGATAAAAGCTGATAAGACTTCTTACGCTGGTGGCAAATGGCACTCGGTCATGGCTTCACTTGGAATAACACCCGGTCACGATAGTCCCCTAGGTGCTAAAAACAGAGAGGACCCTCCTCTGGGCTACCCATATAGATTACAGAGCCCACTTCAAGGAGAAGCTTGGGATTCTCTACCCCAGAAGAACATTTTGTCACCTGTTTGCTACAGTTTCTCCCCAGTCCCGGCTTGTAGTGCCTTGCCCGAGGATGTTATGGCCACTATGACCACCACAGACCCACAGCTTAATCTCAAACAGGCAATCAAACTACAGTTTGAGGGTCCCACCAGTGCAGCCTTATACAAACGAGAGACACCCCTGTGACTGGCACTGTAGTAAGTCCCACGTTGACAATTGCTATATTGACTTTGCAAACCTTCTTGTTTCAAGAAACAATGCATTCAAAGCACTGACATCAATTTTACATCTTTGTTTTAGGTGGGGTTGGATATTTTTGGTTCGAGGCGGAAGCTGTTTTCTCAGCGACTCATTGGGTTTGGCTGAGGAAGTGATCCCTTTCTCTATCCCCTTCAGAAAACCGGAGGAAGGACAAACTGAATGACTTTAGAGCTCGTGTTTTCAGCTGCGTGTGCTGAGCAGAGCTCTCACGGACGCAATCCTGCCGATTTATTTAAAGCGTAATGTTTAATTGTGTTCATTTTTAACTTGATCCCTGATAAGCATCGGTGACGAAAAGGCATTTTGTTTCTTTGCTGTTAAAAAAAAAAAAAAAATCCCTTTCCGGGGATGAACACTCTTTTAAGCTTGTGGCCTTGATCTTTGTTGAAGCCTTTGATATTTATTATAAAATAGCCTCCATTCCCTGTAGCTCGTCCATAGCTGACAACCAAAATAGTCTGCAGAAATGTTAGCCTACTGAAGCTTGACCCCGTGCGGGTTTATGAGGCAGCACAAACTATAAACCACAGCCAAGTTTACCGAATCAACTTGGCACGCTCACAGTGTGTCAATGAGCAGGCAGGAAGGAAAATGAAAATTGGACCATATAAACCGAGGGCGTATGTGGGAGGGTTGTCAACTCCAAACTCGAATGTGGCCTAAAGAAATGTCTAGTTTTTGATCATTTTTCATTGTATTGATATTTAATTACACTCATCAATTAAAATGGCAATCGGTGCTATGATATTGTCTACCTCTGCTCCGTGTGGTTCTTTGATAACGTGTCAGAGTGTGTTGTGTAGTTACTTTTCATGCACTTTATCACTAAATGTCACGGGAAGCTTCTGATGTGGCGGCAACGTGCAGAGATCAAAGTCTGGAAGCAGGTTGATGTTGGCCACCTGGGAGTGTAATCGACAAAGCTTTTGAACATTTTTGAAACCGTAGAAAGGAGAACTCAGATCTAATGGTGATACATCCTTCATTTTTATTGCTTTGCTGTATCTTGGAAATTTATAGGCAATAGATTTCCAAACCATTTGATGTCACTATAAACGTTCAGCAAACATTTGCCTGGATGAATAAAGGTTTGGCCCTACTAATGAAAGCTTGCATCAGATCTGCAGAGCACTCCTTTCTCCACATTCTTCACCACACCTTTTGGCCTTCTTCCACATTTTCACCATGTTCCACACGAAAACTATGAGGAAATTAAATGCTTTAAATACAAACATGCTCAAACATAAAACTGAACTCTTTCTGACAAAGGCTAATCCAGATCTCACAATACAGGTTTTGACACGGACATCCACTTCTGAATTCTCGATGTGAGGAAAACTGACAACGACACAATGGCATTTACCAAAATAGAGCTGTTTCCCTTTCTTCAGATATTTTTTTTTTTTTTTTTTTTTTGCTCAGTGTTTTGAAAAACGCTCTCAGGGGTGAGAAATGTCAGCTTTAGAAAACAATATACTTTGAAAATCACACAGTGATAAGTGAACAGGCTCTGAGTTTATTTCAGTGCCGAAGTCAGCGCTGTCACCAAGGTGACTGATGAAATGGGTGTTCAGACGCCGTTCGTTTATTTGTAGGCGAGTCACACTACTCCGAGTTGTGCTGACAGCTGTGTTGCAGCCCCTCTGAGGATGAGATTGAAAGGTCGGCATAGGCTTTCAACAACTGTAATGTGAGGTAAGTAAATAAGCAACCTGTTTTGGACTTAAGTTCGTGTGACATTTGCGAAAAGGATCAAATGCACTCTTTTGACGATCACGGCAATTTAATGAAAAGGTAAAACATGTTGTCAGACAACAATAAAGAAAACACAGTAACAGGCTTAGACAATACAGTAATGCTGGTATTTGCTTGGCATCAATCTAGTAATTTTCTGTTGGTGTCTTGTGCGTAGGAGCCCACTAATTTCCATAATTTCTCCACAGCTCAAGCGCAAATTGAAGTTATGTAAATCTTACATAAATATATATAAATGTTTCCTCATTTGTTTTTTTTTATAATGTATTTTCTTTGCTGCAACTGGCGCAAGCTGTTATACTATAGGATCAGGGGTGCACTAAGAGAGGAACTGTTGGATGACAGGATGCCTCACTGGTTAGGAAACGAGAAGACTCGCTGACTGGAGAACAATGGAGAAACAGGATAGTTCATCAGCGAGGAAACAGCCGATGGGGAAACAGGTGGAGCCGCAGAAAGGGGAAACAGGAAGACTTATTCTTCAGAGGAGGAGATGCAGCACGCAGCGAGGAGAGAGGAAATTACAACTGTATATATAAAGGCGAGGCTTGGCTTTAAAGGTTCACTTAGTAAACAATGTCTCTTTAGTAGCATCTAGTGGCAGTGGCAGGAAGAAACTGCTCAAACAGACGCCCTTGCGATGAGGAGTTTTCACGCCACCTGCAAACAAACACTGAGTTTTGCACAATGCCAGCGGCAAAAATGTGAGTTTGCAAGCAAAATGTTAGAAATGCAATGTGTGTATTTATTTCAAAATGTTCCGATCTTAGCTTGCTAGCTAAGGGGCTAATTCAAAATGTGGATTTCCTGTCCACCAAACAAAGTGAAGAATTCCAGCAAATAGACAGAGCCACTGGGTAGTTGAGTTGCTGTGCAGAAAATGCTCAAAGCCAGGGCTAGACATGAGAATCTGTTGCATTTCCAGGAATTAGCTGTTGGTTACCTCCAATTTAGCTGCTAGTGGCTCAATAGTGTCAGTTATTATATTTAAGAAATAATAAATATTACTGCTATCACCTTAAAAAAGGGTTTTGCATGTGTCCTAAACTACAAGACAAAGATAACACCTGAAATACAAGAAAGCTAGCAAATGAATTGCAGACTGACCTTTTTTGTGATTGCGATTAAAATGCGATTAATCGAGATCAATTAATTGCAAACCCTCTAATTGATTAGATTCATTTTTTAATATCTATACTTGATGTCATGATCATCTAAATACAATAAGAAAGAGTGGAAAACTATATACAGGTAGCCAGAAAAAAAGTACACATCATCTCTAAGTGGATGTTTCATTGACTTTTTATACGAAAGAGCTGGTAGGATAAAAATATGTTTTAGACACTTAAATGTCAACAAAGGTGGATTATTTTATTAATCTTCGAGTATAAGAGTGACATCACTGAGCCATTTTCTTCTGCAGCCGGACACCATGACCGTAAAAACACCACTGGATGTCAGACGGAGAGTGCATGGCGTATTGCAGCGAGAGTGAATGCCGTGCACTGCAAAGCAATCATGACACATTTTCAAGCTGTGAAGCCGGCATCTAGAGGAGAGTGCTGAACAGCTGATTAACAGCTGGAGGGGCCGAGGTGTTTGATCTGCGGAGAGGCTGGCATTAGTTTGTCAGATGTGCAGGAAATAGACTTGGAGTGCAAACAAAACCCTTGTTATCCTTTATAGTTTGCAACAGATATGTAAGTGGGCGTTGGCCCCGGATCGACACTGTAACAAATTGGCCCTTAAATTAACAGTAAACTACCGGCAGCAGGTTTGCCAGTAAATTACAGTTTGAGTTTATGAAATATTATTGTTTGAATACCACATTGAAATGTGCAGCATAGATGTATGTTTTGCGGAAAATTACTAACACGCTGGTGCCTTTTGCTGTTACTTTTAAAGTGAGATTTGTCAGCATTTATATTAGATGACCTCTTTCTGGATTGATGCCCAGGAAGCACGAAAAGGTTTTAAGAGTTAGTTTTTGCACTAATCTGCTTTTTGCACTGCCTTATTTTGCACCAACTACTACCTCGCTGTCTTGTCCAATGCATTTTATACTCTCAACAATTATTTATTTGTAAAAAATCTCCACCACATCCCTGTACATACAGAATGTACAGAATGTATATAATATTTCTGGAGTGTTGTTATTTTTTATATATATATTCTTGTCAAATTCCACGGTACTGTGACAAGGAAATATACCATATGTACGATGAATAAACAAATAGTCTTATGTCTTATACCTTTTGTTATGCCCCCTCTGCACCTCACTGCTTAATCACCTTAACCAGCCGCACCTGAGAAGACCAAATAAAGAGGCTCACTATGTCTGACCTCCAGTCGTTTTTTTGTCTTTTTTAAAATTAAAAACCTTCATGTTTTCTAACTCCGTCATGTGTCTCCACTTTATGCTGTGCCTCTCGAGACGTTGTAACACCTTTGAATGCGCTTTCAGTTAACTGAACACACAGTGAACAAACAGACAAACCGCCAAATAGGTTTGCTCTGTAAAGCTTCCAGTAGCAATTTGGCTAAACAAGCAAAAAACAAAAGTAGTTCACATGAAATAATCACGTCGTTTTAGAAAATAAGCTTCTTTTTTTTTTACTTTTAGCTTTTCTGAAAATGCAGTAATCCAGTTAGATTTTTATTACTGAACAGACACAGCAACTTACAATGATGACTGCTGATAGAAAGTCAGGTCGTGGCTGCTCCACATGCCTGCTCATGGAAAACAGTATAATTCTGTATTTGTGAGGCCTTTTTTCTGTTGATTCACTCCCACAGTCCAAGGCACTGTACAGTATAACACAATAGTTTGTGGGAAACTGTAACTATTAACCAGAATGCAATGTTTTCTGAAGCAATTTATTACTACTTTCTGCGTGTAGAGCTCATTTTGCAGTTATTAATTTTAATCAGCATAATAACTCAAATTGCTGTTGTGCTAAAGAATTGAACTCAACTTTTAACCCTATTAAATAATTAGATTTTCATCTATAACCTTTAACTTCTCTAATAGGAACCTTGAACATAATTTTACATGTTAAATTCCTACAATAGGGAAATGTGAAGTGTTTAACGAGTTCTCTCCGGTGTTGTGACTCCACCATTGTGTCTCAGTTAAGGCTTATAATTTTGCCGACACTCCAAATGATAAGGCTAGATAATACCGGGATTTACTAGATTCTTCTGAGCGAAAGGAAAAGGGATTAGCGAGGAAAGGATCACAGCAGACAAAATGCACAAAGGCACGTTTTTATTGTTACTGTTAGCATGCAAGACTTTTTAGGAATTAAATATATGCATAGCATTAAAGCAAAAATAATGAGAGATGCTTTTAAAATAATGGCTCACAACAACAGCTGGATGCCTCCCAAGATATTGTCTGTTTTAATATGTCATGGCGTATGGATGCTCAGGACCATTTTGGATGTAATCCAAGAAAAGCAAGAAGACAAAATCTAGTGTAAGGTACACACTGTACCCCAAGAAATCCCAAGAAATGAAACACTCAGCAGTCTGTCTTGTGTAAATATTCTGAATGACTTCACACCTCTGCATGTTCCCAAATAAGAAATAGCTGCCTGAATAAAATGCTATAAACAGACACGTCTCACAAAAGAAAAATGTGGATGGCAGTTTGCTAACCACTGCTGATTATTCACCCACATGTGCATCATGGCATCGGCGTATCAACGTGTTAACTGCTGAATTTACATTGCAGAAATGGGAGAGTGGGAGGACTGCAAAAGAAAAAAAGAAAAACGCGAGCCCCACTCATCAGTCATGATCGCTGACAGCATGAATAATCGTAGAATTTGTAGGAATTATCGACTCCAGTTGTGACAAGAGTCAACCGAATGATCGTAAACCTTCCTGTCTCAACACATCAAAAATGCCTCACTGGAAAGGAGAGTAATCCAAGAGCCTTCGCTTGAAAGTTTATTTTTTTGTAAAAACTGTAAATCTTGTAAATGCACAGGGAATACCAGGCTCTGCTAATCTCTGCGAGTTTGCAGATTTGGAGGAAAACTCACACAGGGACACACACAACAGAATAGAATAGACTGTAACTGAACTCTAATCTACAGACTACTGTCAACAAGCAAACAGCAATTCTAGTTTACTTCGAACACTTAAAGGGGAACTACTGTTTATTACAAACGTATTTCTTGCATAAAATACGGTCTTTTGAATACCATCGTTTGTCAGGTATTTACATTAGCGTAACGCATTATCTGCTGCAAAACCTAATTTCATTAATATATTGTTATGAGTGCACTAGCACACAAGTAGCTCCTAGCGTCTCAAAATAAAATATTGGTGAAATGAACGAGTTTCGCGGCAGATAATGCGTTATTTAGAGGCTGCATTTCGGTGCCCCATTCACTCCCACTATATAGATATGGGTTAATCTAAATATCTGACGAACGATGAGTGACTAAATGATCATATTTTATGCCAGAAATAAGGTCCAGGTTGTAAAAAAGAGTAGTTCCCCTTTAAGTGGAGTTAAACAGAATCAGATTAATGGGATACAATGAGCTGCGATTCATAGCATTTGCCTTGAACAGCATTTAGCTTGCAAATTCAGGCAAACTCAAGGTATAGCTAGACCAAACCACATTCATAGAAATGCTGCTGCAGTTCAACTATAACATTGGATTCATAAGAAAGTCCAAGTCTACGTCATAGTTTTCTTTAAGCATTGTTGATCTTTAAATGTTACCCTTTCTAGTCCTGGGGTGACTTGTACTGGTATATCTTAATGCAATGATGCATGCTGTCTGACAAAGCAAGTTGGCCCTCAGGTAAGAGGGTCAAGCCACGTGGACTACTCAAGCCTTCATTTATTATGGGCCAACCCACTCCATGTGCTGTGTATAACAGGACTCTGTGCTGCTCGCCCCAGTCAGCAACCAGTACGTTACCATCTTTATCTATACAAATACCCCACGGACAAGCCAGGACCGGTCCCATACCAGCACACACCCCCAGAACTCTCACCGTGTTCCAGCCTGGCTCCAGCACTTTGATGCAAGGCACGTGGCCCGTTTCATTGCCCCTTTCAGACACAGCTATCATGCCCGAGCTCAAACAAGCCGACACTAAGTAGGGCCGGTGGAATCCGGTCACCACTGTGCGTTCAAGACGAGTGCCTGTCTTAGGATCAAGCTTTAAGGCAATAAGGGTACCTTTCCGGATATCTGCTACCAAGAACTCGTCCAGCCTGGTTACAGTCACTCCCCTGGGAGCTTCTAGTTCATCTTTTGCTGAGCCCAAGCCTGACCCTCCATAAGTCTGGAGCAGGCGGCCATGCCGGCTAAATACGAGCAGGGCTCTCTCTGCAGCACAGCTTAGGGCAATCAGACCCTTAGCGTTGACAGCAATGTCAAAGTAGTTCCGACATCGTCTCGCAGAGCCATCGGCAGTTGGGGAGGTCACTTGCTGGAGGACATTGCCCCGAGGGTCAGTCACCTGTTTCAAAGTTCAAAGTCAACTTAATTGACAACTTCTTCTTGTATAGTACTCATACTGTTGGACATGTTTGAGACATTTAACAAAACACCTACCTGAATACGTGCATTGCCACAGTCCACTATAAAGAGTTGTCCCTGTGGTGTTGCATGGATACCACTTGGCAGGGTAAAGTCAGCCCGCCCAGAACCCTGCTTCCCAAACTGCCCAATGGGATGGATGCCTCTGGGGTCACCCTCCTCCTCTAACTCCAACAGCGCCGGCTCTCCTCTCTCTCCTCTTCCTCTCTTCTGCTCTTGAGAGGAGCAACCTATGACAGACATGGATAAAGACCTAGCCACAAGGAGTTGTTTTGATCTGGCTTCTGTTTTCTGTGGCTGGTGCAAAACATTGTGACTTCTGTAGGCAGGGTACAAGAGGGTTTGCCCCATGTCAGAGAGTCTAGGTCCCCTACTGACAACCGGTGAAGCTGGGGTGGAGCTCGATGTGGAATTTAAGTTGCTACGCTTGACCCTCCACACTCCATGCTCATTTGACCCTCCACTGATCAACGGACGTGTTTTATGTGTCAAGTCCACTGCAGATTTTGATAAGCGGCAGCTGTTGTTCAAAGAGCTTTTGGTCACCTTGTAGTCATGAGATGGACTAACAATGAAAGTGTAGCTGGAGTCGAGGCTGTCTGTTGGGGATGGTGCTCGACCAGAGTCGCCAAGCGTAACGAGGGAGTGTTCATCAGAGGACTGGCTGAGTCGAGAGTGAGGTCGGCCCCTGCAGGTAAGGTCTAAGCAACTCTGACTGGCCACAGAGTCTCTTGGATACATTCTGGGGGACGTTACGGCACCGCTGCCATACCTAAAATGTCTGCCACTGGAATCTTGACCCACTTTTCCTTTATCTCCATCCTGGCTGTCTAAACTCAAGCAGTGACTCAGGTTAGAATGCTCCCGTCTTCGTTCAGGTGAAGGGGATGGCTTCCTATTGGTGGCTGCGGTAAGTAATTTCCTCTGATTCCTGGGAGAGTACTGTTTTCCATTACCATTCATTTTGTACGCCTGGTCCTTGTCTTCATTGTCAATGTTTTTAAGTACAGTAGGGACAGCCAGAAACATGTCCTCTCCCTGTGACGGAAAAGACTCCATCTCATCATCTTGGAATGACTCCCAGTCAGACTGTTCGCACTTTGGAAGCCAGCGAGATATCTTTGCAGAGGACAGCCTTTGTTCCTCTTCTGATTCAAGGTCACTCCTGTTAGAGAGGCTGATCTTTCTCACAACCCTGCCTGTTGGTGATGTCCAGCCCTGTCCTTTGGGGCTCTTCTCACTCCCAGAAGCTTGATGGTCTGCGTCTTCACACTGAATCTCCTGTGAATGGAGAGCGCACATTTGTCCCTTGGGCCCACAACCTCCAGCATTCAGACGCAGGCTTTGTTCTTGCACACGAGTGTCTCCAAAGGTGACAGCATTAGGCTGAGAACTAGGTTTGAAGTTCACTTTCTTTAGGGAAACCGAGACTTCCCAGGGTTGTAGGAACTCTGCCACCTCCTTGTGCAGCGGGTTTTGGTTTGCTCCACTTTCACTCAAGACTGACCCGCCCATGTCCTGAATCCTCCGCTGAAGTAGAGCCAGTTTACGGATCCTTTGGTCCAACAGAGACTGGCTGACTCGGGCGGCCGCCATGTTCTCTCTTTGCACCTGCTCCAAACGCTGCTGGGTGTCTCGATGGTCCTGCTCCACCCTCTCCAGCAGGCGCCTTTCCTCTCTGCGCGCCCCCAGGATGGCTCGCTCTACTCCCCGCTTCACGGATTCCGTCTCGGCGGCATGGCGCTCCTGCAGCCGACGCAGCTCGGCCTCCACCTGGGCAAGGTCGCACTGTGCCTGTGCTACCCAGCATGGAGGGGACTGAGGTAGGAGAGCAGCTGAAAGACCATCTGAGTGGGGATCAGGACTTGGGCTGTGGACTGGGATTGGAGAGGTGGGGTTGCTTCCCAAAGGACTTCTGGCGAACATCATAAATGGATATATTTTCTTTTCTAGTATTCACTTTGAGTTCCTGCAGAAAGAAAAAGGGAAAATATATGAATAATTAAATCTTGCATATAATAAATGTGAAATTCTATGTCAGTAATTATGATTATAACCAGTTTGTTGCTGTTTCCTCTATGCAGTCTCGCCTGCAGAACTTGCACAGAGCAGGACGAAAGTTTTGAGTTTCGCACTGAGAAATCTATTAGCAATTCAAAAGAAAGCAGACAGCCAGAAGCATCCAGAGTGAGTACAAGAGTGGGAGGTAAGGAGACAGCCCAAGTGTCAATAGAACAATACATCTCAAACTCTCCAGTTCTGTGAATAGACCCCGCTTTGATATTTTATTCATGAGCTGAACAAAGTAATGCAGAGAAACGTGCTGAAAGATATCTGCCTGTCCTGCGTGTGACGTGTTGTCATAATACTGCAACCGCGGGGAGCCATCGTATGATAAACAGCAAGCAGCGTTTAAAGTGGGCGAACATTAGAAAATTCATGGCCCCAAACTATACTTTATATTTCACATTAAAAAAAAATATTAAATCATGCCTTTAGCAATGATTTAATAGTTATATATATATATATATATATAATGGCTTTTAGTGAATTTAGCCTGAAATTAACAAAACAAAGACTTGAATTGTTGAATTGTTGAAAGCAGCTTGAACACAAAGGACCAGTGAAATGGAAAGGAAGCACACGGCCAATTAAAACCCCATGTTATCAGCTAGAAAATGCTCAGATGTTTTTACTTTAAAGTTTGCAGACAATATTAGCTAGACTGTAGAATCAATACCATGGTCAGTATGGTCAGTAGTTACATGAAATCAGCTTTATGCAGCTAATATTGATGCTACTGACTTCATCATCATTTTAAGATTATAGTCATGTGAATGCCACAGATCTCCATATAAATCAGCTGTACCATTGTTCTTTAACTGTGAACGCACTGTAGGTAATGTTGAAGTTCTACTACATGAACCGTCCCATCTGAGTGGCACAGTTTGTCGTGGTATCACAGCAAAGTATTCAATGTCACAAGCCTTATCCAGCCAAGAGGAGAAAATGGAGAGACGCATCGACTTTATAATGCAACTTTGAATTAAGCGGTCTTTAATAGACTGATGTACCACCAATAATGCTAAGATGTTGGTGCTGATTGTGCTTGAAATAGTGTTGAGTTTGCATTGATATCATGGGTGCTTTAACCATTTAAATAGCTTGATGGCCACCTACAGGGCCTGTTCTGTCTGCTTGTGTTATTGCTTGTCTGTCTCTGCAGGTACCTTAGTGGTCGGGTCTCAATTTGGACAATTGGGAGCACCTGGCCAGTCTCCCCGAGCCTTTAAGCTCAATCACAGTCCTCACTCTCTCTCTGCTCTTCAACCTGAATTCCTTTGCCAGTTGTTCTGTTGGCTTTGGCTTGTTTGCTTTATGTTAGCACCTTTCTACAACACACATACAGATACTCACACTCAAACCTCATTACCGCTTACCTGCTAACCTGGTAACCGTTATGTTTAGATCGTGTTTCTCTAGTTTTTGTCACGGCTTATGAGCCATGTCACAACAGTAGCCATACTGTAAGTGTCCTTGCTGCCGTGCAAGTTACCTAACACATTAATAATTTATTATCCCAAAAGCAAAATTGTTCCTATGAGAACATTGGTGTTAAATGTAAAAATGTCAAACAGGGAAAGTTTTAATTGGAGTTTTTCTTTTTTAGGTGTAGCTACTTGTATTTGAGAATTTCTTCTGCTGCCACCGTCTCTTATTTCATGTTTTTAGAAAGTTGACAGGTGTCGCTTAGGGCACCGTGACAGTCCCATCTGTTGGTGTCTCTGACCAGGTTTCTTCTCACGTTACCGAACTACATTATAGATGAGGGGGGCTCGGTTACTCATCTTGTGAGTGCTGCATCGCATCAGGAACAGTCGATGACGAAAAACGCAGCTATCGATGCAAAAAGTAAGAACTTAAGACTGTAATTAAGAAGTGAAAATGAAAGTTACTCAAGCTGTACTTTATAAACTGCTACCTGCCTTTTCTGTAGAGCACAGGTGTCAAACATACGGCCCGTGGGCCAAAAGTGGTCCGCCAGAGGGTCTAATGCGGCCCGCAGCATGAATTTGCAAAGTGGAAAAATAACATGCACTACTTTGTCCACTGAAAAGTGGACATAACACAACACTGAGACACAGGACTAAACGGCAATGTGCCCAAATTTCAACTATTTTTGTTAAGAAACTTCATTTTTTTTTGCAGGATAATTACAGAATGAAAACATTCTTCTATTTTACTTCACTAATTTACGTCACTTATATGTTATTATGCCGTTGTCTTACTATTTCCAGGCCACTTGAGATTAAAGTCAGCTGCATGTGGCCCCTGAACCAAAATTAGTTTGACGCCCCTGCTGTAGAGGGCTGCAGGTGGAAGTTTACGTGAAGTGGAAACAGTGCAGCTAAGAGAGACGACCGTTCACACTCACACCTAATACAGCCAATTTAGAAATGAACCCAACATGCACGTCTCTAGAATCCATCATTGTTGTCTTACCTGTGGTCAGGTGCCGGCGCTGCTACCACGCCATGCTCCACTCTTCTTCACCACATCCCTCCACTCCTTCACTGCCTCCCTCCCTCTGTGCCGGTGAGCCTCAATTTGGCTGTTGCTAGGACACGGCCAAGCCGACTCCAGTTTCCTCTGTATGCAAACTCAGAAGTGTGCGCATCCACACTTGACATTTGTCTTGGTTGTCAAGCTGTGTACTTTGCACTTGGCTTGGACTCACGCTGTGTGTTTTAGAAACGCATCAGAGTGGAGAGTAAATCCAATAACAGGCTGCAGCTTCAGGAAGCATGTTTACGCCACGTAGACGTGCTGTATATGATATAAAAGCAGGGCAGTGGTGCTTGGTAATAAGGGTTTACTTGGACATGTGCATTAAACATTGATTTCTAGGGTCGGTATCGTGACGTCTTCTGGGTTTGAGCCAGTTCTTTCTTTATAAGGTCTCTGTCAGCTCTGCTTCTGTGATGTGCTGGCGACAGGCAACAAAATATTTATAGTGTTAGCGGATCCATTAATAAAGAATGAACAGTGAATTAGCAAAGATGCACATTTAAGAGGCTGGAGCTAATCGATTTAGAGCTGTGTTTGTGCAAATTTCTTTTTTTAAATGAATCTTCTTGTAGCTAGTGCAGCATTACTAATAATAAGTGCCTTCAAATGATAAAATGTTGAATTTCTAGTAATTAGCCGAACCTAGGGTGTACACACTGATCAGGCATAACATTATGACCACCTTCCTAATATTGTGTAGGTCTCCTTCGTGCCTCCAAAACAGCTGTGACGCATCAGAGAATGGACATGGGACTTCTGGGGGTGTCCTGTGGTGGGGTCTGCGTTCTGCTGGGGGTGGTTGCTACCATCAAGGATTGCTATGGGGTTTGGGTGTCTAGTCTGGTTTACGTGGGTGCTTAATGTCTAAGTAACATCCACATGAATATATATATATACCAGGTGGAAACGTTTTCTGTCACAAGATGATCAATGAATCAGTCACTTCTCTGGTCATAATGTTGTGGCTGATCAGTGTAAACAGGGCACCCCCCAAAATTGAAACCGTAGCCTGCAGCTCCAGTCTTGAAATGGATAAATAATGAATGAACACTGCTTAGTATTTGTGCAACGACTGTGTTAGCATAGTCACCAGCTATGATGGACTCAGTGCTGTTGTAGCAGTTGCAGCTTTTACAGCATCGGGCGTCTGTGGAGATGTTCTCGTGCAAAATCACAAACCGTGCATTAGCGTATGTGGTGCCAAAGACTAAAGAATAGATCTTTTAGAATATCAGATACTTAACTGGAACACACAAATTAACCTCAACGTATGGCAGCTATTCCAATCGGCTATCCTTTAAATACTCCTTTAATGGAAAACTAGCTTCTTCAGAGTCGGCATGATCCACAGAGCCACCATCCCAACCCCCTCTCCCTCTTGGCAAAAGTCAAAGAAAGGACACCAGGACAAACGTGATATTGCTAGGCAAAGAATTTATAAATTAATAAAAACATTCCCTTTGTAGTGTTCTTCTAACAGCTTTTCCCACTTTGCATTTCTGTCCTTTTTTGTTTTTTTTCTCTAATGATTTCAAAATATAGAAAAATATTTCTGACAACATTCATCATTACATTGTTTTCATTCTGTCCTGTTGGTTATTTCTCACACCTCTGCATTCTGACCCACTGCTTTGACTCCTTCCTTTCTTTCTTTCTTTTTGTTTTTTTACACTATTTACACATTAAATCAGTCCACATCATCTTTCAGCTTCAAACTGGGGACACCAGAGCATGTTTTGCATAGATCACAAATGGGGAGGGAGGGGGAGGATAAACGGTAGAAGAAGTCAAAGCTTTTGAGAGACGCTGCAGATACTGCCCATTACAAACCAACACATGGAAACATCAGAAATCACACATGGCACAGCGTGTACATGACGAGTCCTTGAGATGAGATTTCATTTGTATTTGTTCTCGATTCTTTGCAGAGAAATAAAACAACCGTGTTTGCATTTGTGGCTAAAATGCACGAGGAAACTTCACTTTTTTTATTTATCATCTTTGCCGATTCTTCAAACGAGAGTCGATGGCTTTGACATGACATGCTCCAAATCTAAAGCGTGATCATTTTTAATCTCAAACTTTATACTTTTAAGTCATTGTTTGATCAACTGTAGTGTTTAATTATAACAAAAACAGAAAATAAGATTTAAAAAAAAGAATAAAAGCTTACACAGTCTGTGATATTACAATACTTCTTCTTTCTTCTGAGGCTTAGCTTTGGGTTTACCACTTTTTGTCAGTTAACAGAGTCGGAAAATCAAACATTTGATCAAGCAAGTATGTTTGGAGTCAGTAAGGAAGCAGAGGCGATAAAGCCGACATGTTTCAAAGCGAGAGTCTTTTCTAAGGCCTTAACTCATCATAGTTACACACTGAAAAGAGAAATGAAAGAGTTCTCTGAAATAGCTGCAGCATCTGGTCGTGTTAGCCGCTGCCAAAGGCCAAAATCCCTTTTTTTATTTAATGTAAATTTAAATCATCATTGGTGTTTTTCCTTTTAACAGGCCCACGATGTAGAGCCTGAACAGTTGGAGTGCTATTTTTTTTTTTCCTCCTCTACCGGCGGAGGAAGCCAGCTCCCATAAAGCTAAGTAATCCATCACACTGACCACAAAGCCTTGATTATATTTGTCAAACTGTCTCGTTTTATTTCCCCGTGAGCCGGTACTGAGCGGCTGCACTAAATTAAGCTCTGCTTCCAGTTTGACAGATGTGGGAAGACGTCAGTGTCCCTGGTAGGAAGTGATCCCTTTATTATATATATTTTTTTATTAAAAAAAAAAAGAAGCTTGCTGGGTTTGTTTGTATGCATACAAATGAAATCAATGCTTAGTGTAATGCCAAATTAAATGCGTAAACTGAGAAGCTCCCTTTTTTTAATTACAGCCTCAAATTAAACTGGCACCTTTATTTATTTTTTTATTTTAAATGGCACCTTCTATCTGAAAGCACTTGTAAAGAAGAAGTGCTAAGCGGACATGGTTTATGCTAACAACAGTGTTCGGATTGTGTGCCATTAATAAAACTAGGCCTCTATGAGCGCTTAGCTTAAACAGGCATTTTGAGTTTCAGGTATCCGGAAGATTGTCTTTGGTGTTCATGAAAGCGTCACAGAAAACTGACTGTAGCTGCATGAGAGAGACAGAGAGACAGCACTGAGAAGCTGAGAAAATATGTTCTACTTTAAAAACACACACAATCTTTACTGAAGGAGTAGCGGAACCTGAAGAGGAGGACTTTAACCCCCCGAACACGCAGATGTACAGACGACGAGGTGAACAGATGGACGGACGGCAGTGGGTAAAGTACAGAAGCGTTTTCTCTCTTTTTTCTTTTTCCTATTTAATTAGCCGAGAGCAAACATTCAGTGTGAAACTTGTCGCCACGGATCTCTGCAGGCAACGGGATGACTCTCTAAATCACTAAAAACCTACCGCGTGGAAGTTAATTTAAGCTCAGTACGACTTCACAAACCAAACACTGTTAAACTATTATTAACTATAAACCTGGCATCAACCGGCATGCAGAAACTTTTTAACTATCTGTCATTTTTTTTTAAAATTATTATTATTATTTTAAAAAACTACGGGTCGTTTACGAAATGCGTCTAGAAATTCGTAGAAAAGTGACGCGCGGCCGTGACGGACATTTACAAACATGACGGCGGGGAGGGGGGGCCACTGACTGCTATGGCTTTGACAAGCTGAAATAAAAAGGCCTCAACTTGCTGAAAAAAAAAAAAAAAGATGAGAAATGTCTCGTGGAAGAAATGTATAAAAGTTTTCCAAGATAAGACTTGTTGAAGGATGGCAGTCGAGAGTCGAGTCAGAATGGCTAGCATGTGCAAAAAAACAAAACAAAAAACACGTTAGGTGATAAGAAGCTGGGTCGTAGGTAGACCGTTCAACACTGCACTCATACAGGTAATTAGTCATTTTACAGGTCTTGATTTCCTCTAGATCAGTGATTCCCAATCTGGGGAACGCGTACCTCCAACAGTTACGCAAAGTGACGTAGGGGGAACGCCAGTGATTCACAATCTGCTGTACGCAAAGTGACGTAGAAGGTACACGAAAGAGTTGACTCTGAACTCTGCCTGGTTACATTTTGAAACTGAAAAAGCTCATAACCGGTTGTTTTCTCATTTTCTGATTCTCCACCTAAATGTTATGCTAATCGCTAGATTGTAGGACAGCTAGCTTTGAAGCTATGTATCTGTTTGCTGCTAATGTAGCTAGCGCTAGGTCACCTAAAAGACTCCCGATTCCCTGAAATGTCTGTGATCTCCTGATGATATAACTATACTCACTACAGTTATTTTCCCCCCAGAAACAAGCAAATATCGTTCTTGATTGGGTCTTTAAATTATGCCGTCAACAATTCTGATAACTTTCTGTCATTTGAGATGTCAAGTCATCAGTCTGAGGTAAACTAGGTCACCTGGCTAACCGCCAAAAAATGGATAAATGGCTAAAATGGACGGAGTGCCCTTCCAGAGAGACCTCAAGTGTGGCTAGCGAAGCTGCTAGCATAGCCACGGACAGCGATGAGGAGTCGTGAGAGTAGGGGGTACATGGGTAAAGGTCAAATGTCTGAAGGGGTACAGGCTTTGGAAAGTTTGGGAACCACTGCTCTAGATTTATAGAGAATAACTTGAAGAAAGTAAGAAATTTCAGACCTTTAAAAATAACAATTTAAAGAAAAAAGTGAATATTTTATCTTGGCTTTTAACACTTTGTGGCTGCGACTTCATTCGACCTCAGACACGGTGAAAATAAATTAAATCACAATCGACTCCTCCACATCCTCACGCGCACATTTATACTTGGTACCTAACAACGAAGTAGAGATAGTAGCTATGTCACCAATACTAAAATTGAGTTAGTGTTTTTTAAAAAAAAAGAAAATAGCAGCATGTTAATTTCCAAGACGAACGGATGTTTGTTCACATTGGTGTGTCTCACCAAACAAATTAAGTACAATTAAGAAACAAAAATGGAGATGCAACACAAACTAAGACCTGTTGGGATCCTTTTTGTTTTTCTGTTTGACAAGTTCACTAGAAATCATGCCAACGCTCTTTAAAAAATCATTTTAAACGACGCACAAAAGGTTTGACTCGTAAAGCAGTGCAGCCTTTTTCAAACCCACGGCCTCTTTTATGGCAACAGGTGAATGGCTTAATAATGGCCTGAAGAGTTGGCGTCACCTTTTGGAAAGGTCATTTTAAAACAATCTCACACGCACAAGCACACACACAATGACACACACACACCTGCTCCCACATGTTGCTGATATGTCTAGAAAAATGGTGCAAATTCAAACAAGACAAAAAGAAGAAAAAAAAAAACCTTAATGGCGTTAATTACCCAAAAGTTTTCCAGTACATTTGTGGCGGTCGTGCTGATTCTCCCACAACCTTTCCAGTTGTTCTCTCATCCATTGAGCATTTCCAGCAGTGCAGCCTTTTTAAAGCGCACTCGCCGAGCTCCAGTGTTTTTCTGACCGGTCCTTGACGGAGGATGAAAAGCTCCGGTGAAAGCGAGGCTCGTCGAGCAGGGAGACGGCCGAAATGATTGGGTCACTTTGTCGCTGATTGACCCGCCTGCACTTTCAATGTTTTTCCCTCAAAAAAAAAAATAACTTTTTGGTGTTTGTCTTAAATTTTGTTGAGAATAAAACCGTTTTCCTTGTGCCACCTGAAAGCACCCTTTCAAATTAAAAGAAAAACCCTAGCACCGATATGTGCACCTACTTCTTTTTACCTGTGGCTTTACAGTGTCACATTATACCACGACATGGTACGTGTATGTACAAGCTCCCAAATCTTGAGTATTTACTGAGATTTTCTGTGTATATAATGTAAATATAATACATGATATGCACAATATGTTTACAGATGAGGAAAATTCTTCCAGTCCTATAGGTTTCCTATAATAATTTTGGTACAAAAGTGTCACCGGTTCCCTCTTGGAGTCAGTTCATTTTACAGACAGATGAAGTCTCAGCGCTCCAGTCTGTCCTCTGGTGATGGGAGGATTCAATATAACTCTTTTTACAGCCTGAACAAAAAGAAAACGAGGCCAGGACGCTAAAATAAACGGTCTATTCCTCTGCCTCCTGGCTCTGAGGGAAAGGCAGATTGACGGCGTGCTCTTGAGCCAAGGCCGCCAGCTCTTTGAGGAACTCACAGAAGATAACGGCGCAGTAGACGGCGTTCTTCACTCTCAGCGCCTCGGCTTGCTTCTCCAGGCCGGCCACGCCTCCCCCGCCGCCGCCCCGGAACAGAGCGCTGTGCAGTGAGTGGCTGCCGTCCCGTACGTGGGCGAGGGCCAGCTGAGCGGCGTGCCGGGCCCGAGTCGGGCTGTTGGTGTGGCGAAGGATTAGATCCCCGAGGGATGGCTTACGGCTCTTCACTGGAAGGCGAAAAGAAACAAACACACTGATTATTAATATTACTTAATGTTATTTTTCTGTTTCCCACAATTTTCAAGTTGTCAAAGACGGCGAAAAGCTAGATTATTTTGTTTTGTTGGTCCAGATCAATTATTTTGAAATCATTTTAATGTCTCCTTGTAAAACATTTGTCATGTAAAACCCTATATTCTACCCTAAATTCGCATAAAAGAAGCATAACAGAAAAACACACCGATCAGCCACAACATTATGACCACTTACAGGAGAAGTGACTGATTCATTTACCATCTTGTGACAATTCAATGTTCTGCTGGAAACTTCTCCACCTGGCATATATTCTTCTGGATGTTACTTAGACATGTAGCACCCACCTAGACCAGACCAGGCCCCCCCCACCCCATAGCAATGACACTCCTTGATGGCAGCAGCAGCCATCCCAACAGGATGCAGGATGAGACACAAAAAGCTTTAGGAAAAATTCAGAACAGCACAAGGTGTTGACCTGGCCTCCAAATTCACTAGATCCCAAACTGATCAAGCATCTGTGGGATGATCCATAGTGGCCCGATCCCTTTAACCCCTCAAAGCTGGGTTCTACTCAAGGTTTCTTCCTGTTAAAGTGGAGTCTCTCCTTGCCACCGTCGCCTTCAGGCTTGCTCTGGGGGTTTCAGGCCAGGTTTTGTAAAGCGTCTTGAGACAATTTGTATTGTTACTGACGCTATATAAATAAAATTTAATTGAATCCGTGAAACCCAAAGGCCCCCAGACACCACAGGACACCCTCAGAAGGCCCATGTCCATTCTCTGATGAGACGCAAATGTTTTGGAGGCAACAAGGGAGACCTACACAATATTAGGAAGGTGGTCATAATGTTATGCCTGATTGGTGCAAGGGAAAAAAAAGATTAATAAACAGTGTTCCTATAAAATTGACGTAAATGTAGGAAGAAGAACTCAACTATAACCCGTCCGTCAGAGCAGATATCATCATGTCAACCTCGTACATGTAAATGAAGTTTCTCCAGTTTCTCCTCTCACCTAGTGAATCAGAGCGCCGTAGCGTTGGAACCCCTGCAGGGCAGTCAGTCCAGTCCACTTTGCCTCGGGCTACCAGGTACTGCTGGGCTTTCCTCAGCATCGCAGGGAAGTCCTCGTGAGAGGCTGCAAACGCCTCGATGCGATTCTTCACAGAACCAAGAACCTGAGGAGAAGCGGAGAACAAAGTTCACACTGATCTTCAAAGTCTTCGCCTCTTATCGTTGATTACTTGGGTCTGAGACGGTCTGAAGCCATTCCTCGTGGATTTACTCTCTCATGAAAGCAGAGAGATCTTCAAATAAAGTGTCAAAAATTAAATGTGGAAAAAAAATAATCTGTATGCAAATATCATTGATTCTCTTGGAACTGAATCTTGCACAGAAGTGAGGTGGGCTGGACGCGCACAGAAAATAAATAATGGATTTTAGGTTCCTGTTTTTAGGCTCTAGTTTCAGAAATGTACTGAAATTAAATAAAGGCATTCTGTAGTCACTGCGTCCAACCATCGCACAGCGCGTAGTACCTGGATCAGCGACTTGACACTGGGCTGGAAGACCATGTTGGTGTTGAGCAGGAAGGAGCGTAGGAGCGGCTGAGGATAGCAGGCCAGCTGGGCCACGATGCCAGTCAGCAGGATGTTGACGTACAGGGAGTTCTGGAGCATGTTCTCCAGCTTGGCAAACAGAACCACCATGAATGGACCTGCATTGAATGGAAAGATGTAAGACTTTTTTTTTTCTTTTTTTTTAACTGAGGAGATGTGAGAGCGTCAGATGAATGAACAGCAAAATTAGGACTTGACACAGAGGAAATCAATAGACATTAGGTCAACCAAAACCATGCGTCTGTAGCTTAAAAACATCTTCCTCTTCTCTGAAGTTTAATGGCCGCTGAACTGAAAGAACAAGACAGCCAAAAAAAAATAACAATCATGGGACTAATAATGTTTGCTGTGTGGAAGAACTTTACTCTGGAAAATGAAGCCAGGCAGACAGCAATTTGTAAATGCAATGTCGATGTTTTCATAAAGTGATAGAAGGAGATCGACGCTTAAAATGGAAAATATACCAATTACGCTGAAAACAACAACAGACACTGAAAGCTATGTTTAAAACTAGAGCTGTATGACTTTTTTTTTTAAAACCAATACCGATAACATATCTGAAGATGAGGAAGACTAACGAGCAAAAGCCGCACTGGCGTCCTCATACGCCTTCAAAACCCCGTTGAATCGATGGCTGTGTTTCAAATGACTTTTCATGCGCGAGGTATTAAAGCTAGAGCTGATTTTTCCACCTCGTGGCACTTTCTTTAAACATTTATCACAAACAGCCAGAGAAATGTCATCCACGGAAACTTTGAAAAAGTCCTGCACCACCGCCACCATGTTGTTTGTTTACAAACGTATGCTCGTTGTGCGGCATTCAAGTGGTGACAGAAGTTCCCTGTTCCCGGTTTGAGAGTCGTTTTTCCGACCTTTTATGGTTCTGTGGTTTCTGTGTAACATCCTGGGTAATGGCAGCTACTACCAAAATCATGACAGAGTTGAAGAGTTGTTTTTTCCGACATTTTTTTTCAGCCAGAATGTTGTTTTTCCGATTATACCGATGCCACTTGAACGCAGCGTTCAATTAAGGCCGTTCAGGTCTCATGTGGGAGTTGGAGCGATTGATTAAAACAACCAATCACACTGCAGTACTGACAAAAAGATATATATTATCGGGGCCATTCGTTGTGATATCGGACTTCATCATAATTTCCAGATATCGGGCCGATAATAATTATTGTGCGCCCTATTTAAAACAGTCCTTTGAGACGGCGCGTTGTAGAGTTTATGGTGACAAGCAGATTAACTTTGACAGGCCTTTTTATTCGACACACATCATCTACGAGAATACAAAGGAAGATAATAAAAGCATTTATGAATCTCCAGGTGAGATCATTATGTTTATTTAATATCAGATCGTGACTCTGAATATTATAAAACCGGTATTGCGCTGGGGGCCCAAGAAACTTGATCAGGACATCCCTAGTGTTGAAAGAAAAATGCCGGCTGCTGAAACACGAAGCAGGTAATCTGACTGTGGAGCACAACGCGTCGTAGTAGTCGCAGTCTTATGTAAGAGCGATTTACTGTAAAGTTGCTAAGAGAAGCTGTCATCTCACAATAAGTAGTACTTGTTTGATGAACAATGCAGAGACTTAGATGAAGAAAAAAGTCACACTCACACTACCACCTACGCATAATCGTCTGGAGGACTACTAGAAAAACTCAAATCAAAGATAAAATCAGTGTAATATCTCTACTTCAGGACTAAGAATCAAGAGTTTGAATGATTTAATTAATACCTGTGTAAGGCTGGTAAGGAGGCTGGTTAAGTGGTCTTGCGGGACTACAAACGGCCATCACCGACCCGTCTCCTTTGCCGTCGCCCGTCAGCTTGGCCTCCAGAGCGGAGGACAGCTGCTCTTCCTCCTGCTGCTCAGCAGAAAGAGAAACTCTGGCCGTTTCTTCCTGCTGGCAGATCGCGCTGCTGCGCTCCTTCACTCGGTCCTCCAGCTCCCTCAGCTCCTGTTTGAAGGCCTCGATGCTGATGCCCTGACCGTTGACGTCTCCCGGTAGCTGCGAGTCTCCCGGCGCCTGCTCCAGCAGCTCCTCTATGAGACGCTCCACAGACTGCTGCGTGTGGTCTGATTCTGTCACATCCGAAGACGTGCCGTGAAGGTTTGAGGTGTCGCCGGGCGGCGGTTTGGTGTCAGAGGCTGGATGGGTGATGGAGTTCTGAGAGGGGACCTGGTTGGGGCACAGAGGTTTTGCATCACTGATGTCGCTGTTGCTGAAAATCGACTGCGGGAGAGCGGCGCAGCTTTGGGAGGGACATGAAACGAGGGATCCGTTCTGATTGGCATTTTCATCCAAGTACTGCTGCTCTCCCAAGTCTCTCTTCACTTTCTTAACCTCCAGTCCTCTATCACGACTGTCTGAACACCCGTCCCCCTGCCCGGCCGTTCCATTATACATGGCCTGGTAGCTGACGGTGATGGCAGAGGAGGGAACGTGAGGAGCGGGCGATGAGGAGGGATGCGAAGCAGACAAAGGGTCGGCTGAGGACGAGGAAGGAACAAGAGGCGGCACGGGTTTGGTAAGGAGCTCCTCTCTCTGAAGGCTGCGTTTCTTGGAGCGTGGCGTTAGACTGATGCAGTTGTTTTTACCGATTGTAACGTCCCACTCCCCACTGTCCCGCTCCGAGCTGCTCCATTCAGACCGCGCCGCCGCCACAATGGCCGCCCTCTGCTGGCCCGGAGGAGTGTTAGCGCCTCCGCCCGGCTGGAAAGAGAAGTGCTCAGGGAACATGGCAATGGAGGGGTTGGAAGTAGGGGGAGGCGGCGGTGGAGGGGCTGTGTTCGGGGAAGGGTTTTCTCCGTCGTAAGGCGCCGACCAATCCCGGCAGGCCCAGGAGCAAAGCTCGATACCCCGCCGGGCGTCCTTGAGGTACTCGAGGTAACCCGAGTCCCAGTCCAGGCAATCCGTGTTGGTCTGCTGCTGGTGCATCGGGCTGTCGGGTGACAGGGGGTGGGCGCTGGAAGACCCCGACTGCATTTGCTCCATGCTGGTGGGGGTGGAAGGGCCCCCTCCTCCTGATCCAGTGCTCTGTTGGCGCATGAAGAAGCCCAAGCGGGACGGGGTGCTCGGTCTGGGCGGGGCTGGAGACTCTGTGCTTGGGCTGTTGATTACTGTGGGATGTCAATATACAGACAAGAGAAGAACAGGTAAATTAACTTCATGTCAAAAAGTCTAACGTACAAAATGGGCAAGGAAAGGCTAGCAAGAGTCAACTTAGCATGCTGCTGACAGCCTCTGGGTATTCCCCCCTCATAGCCTAGCGTAGCCACAACAAACCTTCACTTCAGTTTCTGCTATGACGACTTTTAGCGAAAGAAAATACACATTTTCAAGTAGTGTGAACTGTTTTTCCCACAGGCTTTTAGTGCTCACCTTTGCCCCTGAATGCATTATTATCCTCATCCCTCTCAGAAGGAGGCGCTGTGTTCTGCCGGCAGCACTCTGGGATCAGGGACAGGAACTTGTCTGCTGACTTTCCATACAGGTCAGTCTCTCTGATAGCACGACGCTGACTCAGCATTACATGAGTACAGGGCAGCAGATACCTGGGGAGCGAAAAAGCACGCAAGAAGTAAATAAAGCCGGACTCAAAGGAAAGTGAGAGCTATACATTTCAACGACCACCAGTACAGAAAGTCACTTTGCGACATATATTATATCCTTAACTCAATCATAATGGTTGCATATAGAGGAAAAAAAATGATATGCCCTTCAAGATCTTAGCTTTGCACATTAAATGATCTTATTATTCAGACGTGTGGGCATACCTGAGAACGAGCTGCAGCATAATGTCTTCACAGTTCAGGGACAGAAGAGTCCTGAAGAGGCTCAATGATACCATGCAGAGCTGTAACACACAAATGAGGAAACTGGTTAGAAAAAAAGAGAGATTCAATATATAATCAAACTAATGAGATTAAGTTATTAAAAATAAAAGAAGCACTTCTTTCTTTCATAATTTTTCCAGCGAGCAACAAATTAAATTAATTCTGAAATTTTCCCGGACGTGGCAATCCTTTTAAAACTAAAATATTTACCTCCTGTTTTCAATCAGTGCCCTCTGAATTACAAAGACCATAGCCAAGTACATGCAGCATGAAACTGTGATAAAATATTTTTGTATGGTGCCCTGGGGTCGCGTTAACTGAATATTTTCTGTCACGGCACAATCTGAAGGTCATTCGTCATTTTGACAGGCTGCAATTCACACACTGACCACTGGGTGGCGAGTGAGATCGTTAATTGGCTTTTGGCTCTAATCGCAGTTTGCAGAACTTTTGTTGTTGCACAATTTCCTGGTATACCGATTATACTGATGCACACGTCAGAGCTCGGCTAACTATTAACATATATACATTTTTATGTATATATGTCTATGAAGCTAACGGCTACCAAAATGGAGGAATCGGATGAAACCACGGTTCTAGGACTGCTGAGTTTTTTGCAAATAGTGCAAATAAAAGCGTAACACCGAAGCACTTCAACCCTACGGTGCCATCTAAGAGCTGTTCGCGCTAGCAGTCCTGGTCTGAGCACGGACAAGACGTGTCGGCAGCCCAAACATTTAAAGTTGATACTGAAAATACTGAAAAAGTACTTAAAGTTAATAAAATTTTAATGAAAATGATGCAAATCACCATTTTAAAAAAATTAAAGTGACAGGTTAAAATAGATAATGACAGGATTCTTATGTCCCTGTCAGTCAAAATGACAGACGACCTCTGATGGTGCTGAAACATCACTACCGTTCCAGCGTAACACAATTGGATTTATTTTATATATGGAGGATGGTTTAAATTACATAGACAGGTTTTTCGCTGCAGCTTATCTGACCAAATTTAAACAATATGCAACACAATAGTCAGAGGAGCAGCTTCCACATTTGTTCTGTATTCTACTTTCAGCCCACTCGCCACCCACGCAGCCCTCGAGGCTCCACCACAGGCACGCACACAGCATATGTATGTACAGACCCTTGAATTGCTGCTGATGCGCGTGAGCAGCGTGTCCAGGATGGTGTCATTGTCATGGCGATGCAGTAGGATGAAGCGCAGGAAGGTTTTGAGGAGGGAGGTTTCCGTCACGCTGCGCAGGAAGAGGTCCAGGTAGGCGGTGCTGGCGATCATCTCGTCCACCGACGACTGCGGACACACAGAGAAATCAAGTCAAACTGGCAAAGCGAGAAATGGTACAACTCTCACATGTCTAAGAATAGAAGCAGGCAATCAATTTACTTGATGAATTCATTTTCCCACTCGTTATCTTCAACCTAAGCAAAGTCAAACACTAAAACCAAAGAAGAACCATTAGCAGCGGTTGACATCGTCCTCGTTTACTCACCCACCCACGTCAATTGTTTTTTAACTATCTAATTATCCCTTTCCTACCTTGTGCAGGGCGGGGCCCATGACGGGCACGAGGAAGCCGTTGTGGAGGTAGTCCAGGAGCTGAGAGCGGACCAGGGGGTGAGCGACCTGCACCACAGCGTTGCAGAACTCCAGGGAGTTCATGAAGAGCACGAGTGACGACACCCCCATCCAGTCCTCCCGCCGCAGGGCGTGCCAGTCGTCTCCGCGGACTTCAATCTTGCGGGGCAGGGAGGAGTAGAGGGCGCTGAGGCCCGTCGCCAACACCTGAGGACGGGGCCGAAGAGTTTTTAGGTAAGACGGACGAACCTCCACGACCCCAGAGGACCAGCGGGTGATTGTCAAACTCGACAAGCTCTGCTAAAGCTCAAATAAACATTACAGATTACAGATCGGAGGCTATCCTTTAATAAAAACTAAAGACATTCACAATTAATTAAAGATAAATGGCTTCAAAGCGTCATAATAGGCTGCAACACTATAATAAATCCATGAATGCTAACCCTTCCATTAGTTTTGTGGTTAATTTTCTAATAGTATCCCCTGTAATACAAAAAACAGACAATAACAGATAATAAACATCTCGCTTGAATTCTGCAGCCTTGAGAAAGGATTTGAATGAGCCACAGGGACTTCAGGGACGCAGGGAGCAGCAAAAAGCTCTCAGTAATGCTTTGTCAAACACTCATGACATTTGTGAATATATATTTTTATATTTTCTTTTAGCGGTGGTCCAGTGAAAACATACAAACAGCACAACCTGAACCTGAAAAAGAAAAAGCAATCAATCCCCCACACACTGAAAAAGAAAAGCATGCATGATGTACACTGCTTCCACAGTAAGAGGTGCTGGAGTTGTCTCGCTTGTCTAAACATCTGGATCCAGTAATGTCACCCAAAGCTGATTATAATGTGCGAGAATACAGGGACAGGATATATCGAGGTGGAGAGGGAGCGTTTGGCCCTCGATGCCACCTCCACCGGACCTTCTCAGCAGTAAGTAGGTCAGACTGAACACTACTGGAAGGAAGACGAAATGAAAATAGCTGAGCCTGCTCTTTAACACCGAGCGTGCAGAAAGTGGAAAAGATAAGAGCACTGACCACAGCATTAAACTGTCCCCACACTGACGTACACATCACAACGGTGTTCGCTCTTATAATGCAAATGTCTGAAAGCTCAGGATGCTTTATGACCAGTCGTGTTTGGGTTTAGTACAACAATGGGACTGACATTCAAACACATTGAGTCACTATCTAAATGCCCGAGTGCTAAATATATACTTTAAAGATGCATCTTAAATCACAATGAATAAAATATGGCTCTTTGTTTACATCTAGTGGCAGGTGTAGGTAATTACAACCGTGCAGGCACAACTTGACTTTAGTTAAGCTGAAAATTTAACAGGTTATGACTGACTTTTATCACATGTAGACATGTAGCACCCACCTATACCAGACCAGGCACCCCCACCCCACAGCAATGACATCTAGGCCTGTCACAACAATCAATAAATCAATGAATCGCACTATAGTCGCACCATAAACGAACCCGATAATTTTGCCGGCTTCGATATATTGCCACGTGCATGCGTGTTTGTTTTCCTCGTCTCTCTCCATCAAACAGGCTGGATGACAAGAGGGTTCACTCTGAGCATCGGCCACAGGACCTGGACGCGTTGGTACCATAGGATAATGAATGGAGTGAACCCTCCTGTCAGTCATTCAGTCTTTGGCTCAGTGGAGGGGGGAGCAGGGGCCGCCAGCATACACAAACAAACACTGCAGTAGGTGAGCCTCATAAGGAGTAAAATTTACTACTAAATTTTAGAGTTGCATGATACCCACAGTAGCCCACAGTAGCCCACAGTAGCCCACAGTAGCCCACAGTAGCCCACAGTGCCAAATCGTAACGGTTCCTACTATACTAGAAATTCTACACGACAGTACTACCGTGGATTACTATACTACTGGTGCCAGTTTCCGCTACATAGCGGCCGCCTCTACTCTCCTCCCGGCTTCTCACTGCATGCTACTCCCTTGTAAAACAAACCACATCTCAACTACTGCAACCGAACTACACAGCTGCTGAATGATTGGCTGTTTGCCTGTTACTGGTGACGTCTGGGGATATAGGTTAGCGGATTATACGTGTTTCTGCCGGCAAGAACGAACTCCACGAAGACAGCTCCAGTAACTCCCTTCAAAACAAACAACAAGCTAAAGTTCTGTCTCACTCAGATGCGCACACGGCTTACAGTCACAAACATGAGACAACACAGTCACCACGGCAGAAGCGCCGGGCACGAGCAGCCAGTCTGCTGCGGCATCGTCGTTAGTGGCACCACTAATTTTGCTCAACATTATAAATAATTAATAAGTATTTATAACTTGTACAAATACACTGCAGTTCATAAAATATATATATAGCATCGCTGTTACTCATTTTGGTATCATGACAACTCTACCTACTCAGTAACGCGAGTAGAAATTTGTAGGAATAAAAGGGATGATTTCAAAGAAGAATTCCATAGCCCCAGTGTGGGAACATTTCAGGATTTAAACCGTATGAACAAGGTGAGCCGGTGAGATCTGTGGGATGATCCACAGAGGCGCCTCCCCTCAACCTATAGGACCCAAAGGCCCCCCAACTAATAACATCCTGTTGGCAGACACCACAGGACACCCTCAGAAGACCCATGTCCATTCTCTGATGATCTCTCTGCACAAGGGAGACCTACACAATATTAGGAAGGTGGTCATAATGTTATGCCTGATCAGTGTAACTTTTGCAAGCTGGAATAATGGTTTAAAAATGTTAAAAGAAATTGCTTTTCACCTCTGAACATAGAATGCTACAAGTGCATGAATATGTTCCTGTTAGAAGCTAAAAGTTCCTGTTTTATATAAAAGCAACGTTACTTTTATTTAAAACCGTTTTTACATACATATTTAAGGCTGTTTTTTTTTAAGATGCTTACAGGAACCCCCCCCCCAGTTGAAACATAGCTGATAGGATGTAGATAAGGATGAATGCTCTGTCAGAGTGCATAGTCATCTCCTTCCTCTTCCATTATCGCTCACCATCACTGATGCATTAGAATTAGACGGTACACACAGACACACACACACACACACAGACACAGACACACACACACACACACACACACTCTCCTTCTTAAAAGCAGCATCGGGAAGCAAGCGAAGGCCCCGCATTATAAGCTGTCCCGGACTATCACATCAGCAATGAGTTGGGGAGAACTATGAGCATATCAAAGTAATGTAAGAGCTAGAACTTCCTATAAATAACAGAACATATATTTAATAGGAACGTGACAATCGGACAAGAGACCTGCAGCCGTTCAAATAAGGTAACAAACATCACCTACGGCCAATTTAGCATCACCAGTTAACCTAACGAGCATGCAGACGACCAATGGACTCCAACCCAGAAGCTTCTTGCCTCGGTGCATAAACCCCAGACACGTCTTTCACAAGCGGCGCCACTCACCGGACAGAAGTAGGAGTTCTCAGCGATGTATCGCGCCACCGCCTCGTTGCTGGCCGAGGTCGCCATCACCAGCAGCAGCGCGTCCCGGGCCTGCTGACCGATGGCTCCGTCCCGGTGGATGAACGGCACGAGCAGCGAGAAGATCAGCAGATTGGTGGAGCCCTGCTGGGCCGGCGCCGCCCGGAACAACATCTCCAGGACCACCGGCTGGCGCGCCATGGACACGCAGACCTGGCGAGTGGGGAATTTGTAAAAACTGAATTTTACTTTCACGTACCAGGCACAGATATTCTTAATTTCCATTCGGTGTGCCGTTAGCACTTTGGCTGACGGCCATCCAGCGAGAACAAGCGTCACTGGGCTGAATTATGGAAAGAATTTGAGCTTCAAGACAGAACGGATTCATTTATGATTACAGGTTGGGAGGGAAACCACTCACATACAGCGCGTGGTGGTTAATAATTCTCACTGTTTGCTCAATCGGACGAGGCAAACAGTGAGGCTTTCTTATTAAAAAAGACTTAGGACAAGTTCGATTTTTAGAACTTAAACTACAAAGACTGTTGACACCACCTGGAGGGGAAAACCTGTCCAAAAGTGACAAGCAAACAAAAAAATAGGCTGTGCATGAGAAGTGATATAATTTAGTTTGTCAGATTTGAGCACAGAGTCGCAGCTCACCTCTCCTGTGATGTCTCAGCAGAGTTTAGAGTGATTCGACATTTATTCTTTCTCAACTATCTACCAACTAAAACTAAAGAAAAACTGTCCAGGTTTCTGCGTACCTGGTTGAGCAGGAGCACCAGGCTGTTCTCCAGGGCAAGAGGGCAGCCGAGCTCCGAGTCAGCGCACGCTCCCAGCAGCCTCAGCAGCGGGTGGAGGAGGGCGGTGTGCTGCAGCAGAGGCTGCTGGGACTGGCCGATGAGCATCTCGAACAGCTTGAGCAGCGCCCCCTGGCTGTCCGGGTCCAGGCCGCGGCGGAGGTGCCACTGGACCAGGCGCTCCAGGATGTCCTCGGTGACCATCAGCTCCAGTATGGGGCCCATCGCCGGCGCGCTGTCGCCGCCCTCCGCGCTCTCGGCGGGCCGCTCCTCCGCCAGCAGGCACAGCATCTGGTCGGTGTGATTTCTCACCGCTGTCAGGTCGTCGCTGGAGGAGGACGTGTCGTGCTGCTCCAACACCCAAGAGACCTGAGGGAAAAAAGTCAAAAATAAAATCAGAAACACTCGCATATATCTTGCGCCGTTGCAGCTGAGTTGTGAACAGGTTTGGTTTCAGTGCACAGACAAGTAGGGGACTAAAAATCTAAAAATTGTTCAAATCAAGTGTAACACTATGTACATATATACACTAGGGATGCACCGAATATTCGTCCACTGAAAATTTTCAGCTGAAAATGGCTCAAAAAGTGCGTTTTTGGCCGAAACAGGATGTTGTGATGACGCAAACAACAACCGCAGGAGTGCCAAATACGTCGGTAGATCGCGAAGGCTGTTGCGTGCCATTGGGGGAAAACAAATAAATGTTTTAGGTGACAAATGTTCACCTTTTTGTTTCGTTTTTTTCACTTTTTACTGCGACGTGCCCGTTCAGCGGCACACATCCACAGCCGTGCACAACTTCAATTAAAGCTACCGTCTTTTCTTAAAGGGACAGCGCTATTTTTCCAAACAGTTTTTCTTAATAAAAATAAAAACAAATACGATCACTTTAACCGCAAAGTGGATCGAAGCTGATTTCCAGCTGCAAAAGCTTCTGCTCCATTATTATTTAATGTACACGAGTGGGCTCAGGTTAAACGTTTTATTTTGAAATTTTATATTGTGCATTGTCGGAATGGAAAGTTTGTAATTGATTTATTCTTTGAAACATTACTATTCATTTATGCGATTGCCTTGATGTTAGTGAGGGTAGTACACAGTCATATATGTACTAATAACTGCCATAATAACTTCTTTCAGTGTTTCGGCCTTTCGGTTTCTCCATTTTCGGTTTCAGCCAAGAATTTTCATTTCGGTGCATCCCTAATAAACACACATACAAGGGATTTGTTCCTTGCAAATAATCCATCTACACAAGCAAACTTGGAGCAGCTAAGAACATCAGAATCAGAATCAGAATCAGAAAAGACTTTATTGCCAAGCATGATCGTACATACAATTTGCTTTGGTGTTGTTACGCCTAAAATAAAATAAAATATAGAAACTATATTATAGAATAAATATAGAAACTTCCTCTGTCAGTACAAAGTGAAGATTGAACAGTGAAGTGTCCCAAAGCTATTCCAAGCCCTTATAAGGCTGACGAAGGACTTTGTTGTATTGTTACAGTAAGTGGACATGATCCAACCATACAGTCGGTGAATCTTTCCTTTCGTTTTGCGAGTTGAAATTGTGCGTTTTCTACCCTTAATAATATATAAATGGATACTAAACGAAATGTGTTCAACTACAATTTCTAAAAAGCCAAATCATCTGCACAGAAACACCGTTCATTTTTAAGATGTGCTGTTATATTAAACTGTCAAACGAGTAGAAGTTTCTCAAGCGTTTATCAAGCTCCCCTTCAAGTCAGCATGACTACAGTAATGAGATGGGGAAGCAGCTTGAGCAGATAAGACATGTGGTTGTTTGTGCTTTCGTGGCTCAGAACATGTGGTAAGCCATTACAAGAACATTTCACAACAGATGTTTGCGTCTCCCACAAAAACAGTCGTTATAATTCTTACTTTCTGATAAATAACTACACGACTTATGCATCAACTAGTAGTGGTGCCTAGCTTCACACTTTGCCGATATGTTGCGCATCTCCTCCTTGAACAGTCCATAAACCTCCATGCGAGACTGCAACTGCAAAGCTTGTGCACGGTGCAATCTTCCCCCCGGCGGACGAATGGCAATCCCTCAAGAATCTCGCCGTTGCCTCGGAGCGATTTCAGCTGGCAGGAAGTGACAAGGCTCCGTGAGCTATAAAACTTTCCATCAGCGATTGGACATGAGCCAGTCACGCTGTTAAAGCACCGACTGACTGACTGACACTCTCATCGGCCCTGGGCCCTGAGCCCTGCCAGCTGAATGTGTGAACGTCCACACTCGGTGTCCGGATAGATAATCATTCACTAATCGTTTCACAAAGAGACGGCCTTAAAGGCGTCTGAAAAAAACGTAGCTGTACCATTTACTGTTAACAGGAGGTGAAAACACTGAGGTGATTCAGGCTGGTGATATATAAACATATATATCATGATGTATAATTATAATTATGTGATAAATTTAATCTATGACATGACACACTACTAGAATAACTAACATAAATTAAAGACATCTTTGGCTGAGGAAACTTTCTGTCTCAATATAACTTTGACGCAAACTCTTGAGTGACTCGTTTGTTAATTTACAACCAACGTCACAGATAATTATATTCCTGGAAAGCTGCACTAAATCAAGAAACCTACGTGTGTACATGTACTATTTCTGTCTTTCATATCTGACTGAGCTCGGACTCAGGTTGCCACTCTACCCTGCCTGTTGATAGGTGATTATAGATGTATTTATTTCATCCGGTCCTGACGACTGTAATTTCCTTTAAAAATGCTGCAATTTCTGATCAAACCACCCAGAAGGGCTTAAGTAGCACTTATCTCAGTTTCCTTACTCTTGGCTTTCATCAGTTCAGGATCATTGTGATTAACTGAAATAGACCTTTAGAGGCCTGCACGGTCAGGTAACCGTCTGCATGAAAGAGTTACTGGTGCCACGTAGCACCAGTATGAATCTGATGTTCTCTACGTGAGGTTGTTGGGGAACTCCCTCCTGTTAGAGTAAATACCTGTGGACGCTTTTCTAAAGCAGCCAAACGACTAATTTGTTCAGACTTGCTTTTGTTTAATTTGATTTAGGTTTTGCCTCATATTTATTTTTTGCCTCTGGAAGGTGCTTATTGCTGCAGCTTAGGGTTGGGCGATAAAACGATAACGATATATATCGCGATAAGACACGTGATCGATACCAATAGAAAATACGCTCGATAGAATGTTTGTTAATTACACTTGAACTCCGTTAGAGACAAATAGGAAGAAAACCCAGAGTCACAACTGCAAGTCATTCTGGAGGATGTAGGCAGAGGAAGGGCTTTAGCCTCTCGAGCTATCACGGCCCGGCTTAGGTTGGTGGCATCAACAACGACAAGCGCTGTGGAGTGAAAGGAGAATAAGAGAGCAACAGCGCGAGAGGAAATTGTAGATAAAAAAGGAAAGGTCATGTAACCAGTTTGGCAATATTTTGGTTATTTTAAGTCAGACATGAGTCAGACAGATGTTGTCTGCAAACTTGGTGGCGAGTGAACATATTAACTGGCTCTTGTCTCTCTTGATTAGTAGTTTAAGAGTCGGTTAAGGTTTGTTTCTCAGTGTATTGTTTGTAAGTTAGTGAGTGAGTGTCTGAGTGCCTTTGTTTGCTAGTGGTGAAGTTTATATGAAATAGACATTGATGACGGTTATATGAACCGAATCTCGATTTTTCCACCACTACTGAGTATTAATTAAATGAAATTAAATTCTGTTGAATGTCATTATCATTTTTAAAAAATTAAAGTGATGGGTAAAAATGGGATTTTTATGACCCTGAGGTACACGGCATTATAGAGCCACACGACAAAACGCAGTTCAGCACAGTTTAGAAGTCTGAGTAGAATAGGTTAAATAAACAAATCAATAATTATCCATATCGACTGATATGAAACACTTATATCATGATACATTTTCAGCCATATTGCCCAGCCCTACTGCAGCTCCAACTGCTGACCGTGCTGGTGTACCGGAAAGATCACTGGTCAAACTACACCAACATCCTGTTGTTGCCTAAACACCTTAATTCACTGAAGTGTGACCATGCACCACAGGGAAGGAGGGCGTGTCTCCGGCTCACCTGTCTCCAGTGGTTCTCAAACACCATGAGGCACGTCTCCGGGTCAGCTGTGCAGGGGCTGGAAGGGGCGGAGCTCCGGCCCGAGCGACTCCCGGGACCCCGAGGGTTCAACCTGCTCAGCCAGCTCATAGTGGACCCGGCGGGAGGCAGGCGTAAGGTCACGAAGACTCAAAAGAAGAGAAGGCGAGGAGAAGAGAAAGGAAAGAAACGCGGTAGAAGAAGGGGAGAAAGGAGGGAAGGAAGGTGTCTCCAAACGGAGAAGATGAGGAGGAGGAGGAGGAGGAGGAGGAGGAGGAGGAAGAGGAGGAGGAGGTTGGCTCAACGGGCTGTCACAGCCAGTCAGTGTTCATCCAGGAGAAGCCCGCTGCCGCTTTAGAAACTGTGTGACCCTGTCCTCCCTGTAGACCCTGTCATCCAGTCTGAAGCCAACACCACTCCATAGCCGGTCAGGACGGACACTCTGCTCTGTGTGAACAAACAACAAAAACAGAAAATGTAAATACAGCGCTTTTCACAAACTTCCAAGTCGATATGCTTCTAGTTTGTGTGCATGTGAAGCCTGAAGTGGTACAAAACACACAAAGGAGGCTGCAGCTAGAGCAGGTTGTTTATAGATAAGATAACCACAGGGCATTGACTGCATCGGCTGATACATTAAATGTTGAAAACAATCTCCTGACGAGTTAAAGAAATAAATAAATCCATTATGTTCATCCACTCGTTCATTTGCATAATGAGGCAGAGATTTCAAAGGTGGAGCCCGCATACATACAAAGTGCATTTGTCCTGCAGTCCAATATAAGTCGGCCTCTACAGTATGCCGTTACCAGGGAAACCATTGAGTTCTTCTGCAGGAAAGCTACGGCCAGTCCTCCTCCTGCTTATCATGGGATTTACGAATGCAAGCGTTGTAATTACAGGCTCACA
Organism: Planiliza haematocheilus; assembly: GCA_005024645.1. Taxonomy (NCBI): domain Eukaryota; kingdom Metazoa; phylum Chordata; class Actinopteri; order Mugiliformes; family Mugilidae; genus Planiliza; species Planiliza haematocheilus. Next base: position 561,552 of record SRSE01000170.1, on the reverse strand, counting down.
AGCATTCAATGAGCCTCAGACCGATTTGAATTTAATCTTAATTTAAAAAATAAATAGATTATACTGCTCCAGCTGATTGTTTTTAAACTATAACTTAGCATTTAACATAAATGAGATGAGCCCTTTCTTTAACTTAAAAGTTTTATAGCACTGTGGGACCGACGCTGAATATTTTGCTGAAATTTCACCAAAAAACGAGTAACACAAATGTCTGTATCTTCAAAACTCCTAAGCTAGGGGTGTCAAACTGATTTTGGTTCAGGGGCCACATACAGCCTGATTTAGGCCCCGCCCACACGGAGACACCTTTTGGTTTGTTTTGGCCGATCGTCCACACGAATCATGTAAACGCATTGCCCTAAACGCAATGCTCGTGTTCCTGCTGGAGAAGATATTGAGCCTATTATGGTTACTAGGGCTAAATATCATTTCTCCTTGAGTTTGTTTTTTCTAAAGCCGATTTGTAAACAGCGCTCAAGCTTTATGCGCATGCTCAGCCTCTTCCTCTCCGTTTTTGGTGAATTTCTGTAACGGAAACAGCGCCACCTATAGGCCTGGAGTATGAAGGACAGTTTGAGTCGTGTTTAGACGGATCTGTGTGGACGCAGATATTCTTGAAACGATGCCAGGGAAAACGGAGGAGGGGGAAAAGACCCAGGCCCTTAATCTGTAGTGGGCCGGACCAGTAAGATAACGGCATAATAACCTATAAGTGACAACAACTCCAGATTTTTTGTGTGTTAGTGCTAAAGAGTAAATTAGACGAGTGTTTACATTGTAGAACTATCCTTTAAAAAAAAATTAAGTTTTTCACAAAAATAAGTGAAATTTGGGCGCACTACTGTCTGCTGTTAGTCTTGGGTCTCAGTGTTGTGTTATGTCCACTTCTCTTACTAAAACCAGTAGACAAGGTAGCGCATGTTATTTCTACACTTTGCAAATTCATGCTGGGGCCAGATTCGACTCTCTGGCGGGCCACTTTGGCCCACGGGCCGCATGTTTGACACCTGCTTCCTAAGTGAACCTTACCGATCCTTAAATAATCCAAAAATTAGAAAACTGCGGAGATGGAGAAGCATCTGGAAACACTAAAGCCGAAAGACGGTACCACCAACCGGACCAATCACAGCTCTTGCGCTCTGCGTCGCCACAGCATTAGGCACCGTAGCCTCAGCGTCAACTTAACGCAGAAGTATTAACTGATAAGCGTTTACTTGGCATTAGGTAAAAACCTAAAACAAGCCAACTACAGATACATGAATGCCTTAGTAGTTTTATTAGACACACACAAGGTCAGAGCTGCATTGGATATAAAGGGTTTTATCTGCAAATTAAAAAAAAAATTTGGTTAGAGTTTTTAAGATAAAAAAACAAAGCGGTTACAATGAAGTGATAAAGAGCAGCAGCCAGCTCATCCTCACACCTCTGCTCTGACACTTGGTCACAGCGAAAAGATAAAAATGCTACACGTACGTCTAATTCATGAAAACACCTTCACTGGTTGAACCCAAATTCAGGAAATACACACAACCTCTTGCTAACAAGTAAAGGATGAATATCAAGACAGCTTTAAATAACATGAACTCATATTGTCCACCTGTAATACCTGCCTATTGATACCTACCTACTTTTCAGTTGTTCTCCCAACGCCAACACTGAGCTCAGTCATAAGAACACAGCAAAAAGTAGAAAGACCAGTTGAGCAGGCGCCCCATAAACTGAAGCTACACTCCACACTGCAGCGGCGGTAGCTGGGTTCCAACTTGCACCCTTTCTCTGCGTGTCACCTGCTTTCTCACGCTTTACTTCCTGTCTCTCTACGCTGACGAACAGTCAATGAAGCCACAAAAGGAAGGAGGGGTATGTGTCTAAGAAACATCAACACCAGGCCAGGTCCAAAAGTTTCCCAGCAGAACACTGAACTGTCACAAGATAGTCAACGTTTTTTACTTGGTTTTAACGTTGTGGCTGATCGGTTCTGCCCTTGCTTGGAAGGAAATAACTCTTTACAACTCTTCTTCACTCTTTGAACTTTATTGTTTTACTTTCATCACATCAGGCTGTCTTCTTCTTCTGCAGGGTCCAAAAAAAACAAAAAAACGCCCGACCTTCAGCTTCACGTGTCACGGCCCTAAAACAAAAGAACGTCTCTCAATGCTTCAGCGAGCAGGCAGTTAATCTGGTTACTGTCGACTTTCTCGCAGTAACACGATTTCTTCAATACTTTCCACCGGCAGGTTTCACATTCGCTGCCCTTCAACGCCACGCACCACATCCATGTCGCGCTATCACATCACCCCAGCTCCAAAAATATCCTCCAAAATTAATGCTTTTAGTGACTTATAGCGAGGATTAGCGGGGAAATGACTAAACAGATGGAGAACGGTGGATTTTGCTGCTGGAGCGGCCGGTTGGATGTTTTGATGGCCTTTATTTTTTTAAATTGGTTCATGTTTTTCTACTGTAGCTGATAACAGTGGCATATTCCTTTCATCGCTTCTGGAGAAACTTCTCCAGAATTCGGCTAAATTTTCATTTTAATAACTCTGTTTAACTGAGCGTGAAAACTTCAGAGAAACAATTTGTTTTAATTTCCTCATCATCTGAGTAAAAGACCGTTCCTAGGACCCCCCTGGTGAGTCCATCGAAGTTGAATAGGTTAACGAGTGCAGTGCTGGGGTGAGATATGTAAAGTTAAAGTGGATTACAAACATATTATTTGTGGCCACATGATGTGGTGGACTGACATCACATGACTCGGACTTGGGTCAGACACAAGGAACCGACTTGGCGACGTCTAGCTCAACTTCTCTAAATCAACAAGTATCCATACTTTACTTCTTCAACAACAGCTGCATGACTGTAGATACACAAGTGTCACCAAAAAGGGACATTAACGGTAATCAGCACTGATTCACAGTTCCTCCGCATGTGAGTCAAACATAAATCCATAGTTTATAAAAGGTCAGAACACGAGATAAAAGCAGCACAATGACATGAAAGGGTGACATTAAGATTACTGGAAATGCAAGCTGCCTGTGATTCACGAGAAATTAAATTACCTTAACCGCACGTCGGCTGCTGCGCCCAAGCATTTCAACAAGACATCCCAACATCCAAGGCTGCGCTGGTACGAGCTACAACGCATGCGGAAATTCAAGCTGTGTTTTATTTTCAGGTCAAACACGTAGCGTCGTAAAAACGCTCATAAAACGAGTTCAAAGTTCAAAAAAAAAAAAAAAAAGATTCCACTAAAGGGTGGCTGTTTTCATAATGACAAAGAGTGTTTGTCAAAGCTTAGTAATCAAGCACACCATCCCACAGTCTTAACTATTACAGGACACAAAGTCTAAAGGTCAAGATTTACTCAAGGAAGGCTGCGTTTCTGTGACTTCCTACAGCAGGCGAACGGACAGCGACACCTGCTTCAGATGGACACTTTCCAGGTGCACGCGAGCTCCCAACAGCTGCGACAGATGTTTGTCAGAACAGGCCGACATGTCGACATCTCAAGGTGCCAGAAAATGAGGCAGTCATTTATTTCCTGTAGGTGTTTTACTGATATAAGTTCTCAGTTCCGATCGTCGCGGTTTGAATACACGAGTTTCAGTGGCATGATGAAAATGCAAGTGCTCAGGTGCACGTGGTCACGATGCCCCATTTGAAAAGGCTTTCTGCAGATTTGTTGACACAACAGATAGACAGTAAAAAATACTTTAGGAAAAATACTGTCATGCTTTAATTAGGTGAGTCGCTTCTAGTCCGTTTCCTGGAGATGTCAGAGAAACACAAAACACATCGACCTCTCAGTTTGTTTGACTACAGAGTGGATACTGTTGATGCCGGCTCCCGTGCTGCTGATTTTCTTGATCAATCAATCATAATTTAATCAATAAAGGACTGAAATTTTGTATTAAACTGAACTGAATTCCTTTATTGCCATTGCACAAAACTAGTACAATGATATTTCAGTGGAGCAAAATGCTACCAATTACAAGAAATCATTTTACAGCGTATGGAAAACTACAATGCAAGACAATAACAATATATGGCGTGCAACGTAAAGTATTGCACAGTAGTGTGCGCTTAAGACTTGATAGTTATTTGTACATTAATGACAATAAAAGTAAAACATCCACTGCAGCGCCCAAAGTGTCACACTTTAAAACCCTTATTTACCTAAACAGCGGTCCAAAGGACAAACGTGTTCAACACTCCTTCACCGAAACAATTCAATTTTGCTTTACGGCAAACAAATATTTGCAGATCCACCAGTGCGCTCGAGGTTTTATGAGCGTCCACGTTTAGCCTTGAGCTCGGAGACAATGTTCACGAAAGGCGTTTAGATGTGGCTGAAAAAGGCTACTAGTAGTAAACAGTGTTATTTTAAATCATCCGACCAAGAACCGCACTCTGTGTCTTGACGCGTGTCTGTCGTGATGTAATCAAATAAGTTGTCGCCTTTAAACCAAGATAACTGATCCACCCTATTTTAAGGTGTACTGAGGCTAGAGATAACAATTTAAGTCAGGACACCACAGTTCACAGGTCGGGATTACATCAAAGTCTGACATCAATCACTGCAGTGTTTTGGTCGTGTGCCCCCTCCACTGTGTGCATGCTTAGCAGGAGTGCAAACATAAAAACAGTGCGACCATGCCTCCTGTATTAACATTATTATCTCAATAGCATTTGGGCTGATCCCGATCTCATCATCCTGCACCAGATCGGACCCTTTAGCCTCGCCTGGTGCTCCGAACGGAAAAACAACAATCAATGCATTTCAATGGCGAGATGATGTAGCAAGCTAGTTGATGTAACTGCACATTTAATTAGCCAGCTTATAAATGTCAACCAGGCGTGCAGGTAGTTAGTTCGCATGGGGGTGACGGCGTACTTAAATGTGAGGTAATTTAGAAGTTGCTTACCTTAGATGTTTGCGTCAACAGTTGCTGCTGTTTTCCTCGGGTAGCTACCTGCTATGCTAGCTGGTTGCTAGTGAGTTAGCGCTGGTGTGTTGCTAACGACTAGCTGCTGATGAATTCCACAATGTCAGAGCAGAAAACGGTTGGCCGGCGCGAAAGTAGCCCGGAGACGAGCGGAGAGCGACACCGCGGCGAGCCGGGGAAGCTAACGAATTAACCACTCCTTCTTTCGGGCTGCCGTGCATCCTGTTAGCGACAGATAAACATCCCATTAGATGGTTTCTCAAACACTCTTCCCTTTCCCGCAGCCATCTTACTTTAACTCCTCCCACACGGCTCCTGTGAGTCACGGCGACGCTGCTCCTTCCACTCCCCACCGCTGTCTGAGGGGGTCCAAGTGCCAAAATTAAGCGGCACACACTGTGACCCACTTCCAGCATAACACAGTCAAACGTGAAGGGTGTACGCATGCTGGCAGGGTTTTATTTTTGGCCATTAGTTAAAAGAGAAACTGGTGATAAATGATCTCTTGACAACTGAGCATCATTCTTGACCTTGATGTTAGATTCACTGTCCCACCTCAAAGTCCGCTAACTAGCTTCTTCTATGGCGGACCATAGAGGCCATAACTAAAAGCCAAAGAAAAAATATAATACAAATTGACAAAACACAAAACACTTATGCCTATTAACTATTACAGACATTTAAGAAAAACAGTGTTAACCAAATTTAAAAACAAGCAATAGTTGAGCTTTAATATGGAAAACACAAGCCAATATGGAAATGAGTCAAAAACATAAAAAACACAACCAAATATAGATATATAAGATAATATAGGTGATAAATGATATCTTGACAATTGAACATCAGTCTTGAGCTTGATGTAAGATTCACTGTCCCACCTCAAAGTCCACTAACTAGCTTCTTCTATGGCGGACCATAGAGGCCATAACTAAAAGCCAAAGAAAAAATATAATACAAATTGACAAAACACAAAACATTTATGTCTATTAGCTATAACAGACATTTAAGGAAACCAAATTAACCAAATTTAAAAACAAGCTACAGTTGAGCTTTAATATGGAAAACACAAGCCAATATGGAAATGAGTCAAAAACATAAAAAACACAACCAAATATAGATATATAATATAATATAGGTGATAAATGATATCTTGACAGTTGAGGATCAGTCTTGACCTTGATGTTCGATTCACTGTTCCACCTCAAAGTCTGCTGACTAGCATTATATATGGCGGAACAGAAAAGTCATAACTAAAAGCTAAGAAAAAATTATAGTGCAAATTGATAAAACACAAGACATCGCTGTCTATTAGATAATACAAACATTTAGGGAAAAAAATGTTTATTTACCTAGCCTAAAAATAGAAAACACAAGCCAATATGCAAATGTGTAAAAAAAACATAAAAAATAAGCTTGGATTATAACTCAACCAAAGATAGAAATTATAAATATAGAAAAAAAATAGAAACATTAACTGCAAATATACACTGCCTGGCTAAAACAAGGTCGCCACTAAAAAAAAAATAAAAACAGAAACACACTCTAAATTTTCGTTGGACTATATATTTTAACCATGTGGTGATATTGTGAGGTACTGACATAAATGTTGCCTGCTAAGATAAGATAAGATAAGATAAGACTTTATTTAATGTTCATCCACAAGCTATTACCATACTTTTTGGCAATTCATCATCCATTAGTGTCTTTATTAATCATTTAGATGTTGACCTGACCTCATTAGCAATATGAAATTCTTCATCTTGGGAAATACATACATTTAAAATCTATATATAATATTCTCCCATTTATTAGACTCATACTGCCTTCAAAACACACAGTTCCCTACCAGCGGGTTGTTTTGAAGATTTCAGGTCAAAGATTTCAGTCTGAGATTGTCCTTAAATTTTTGAAAGCTTCCTCCACACCCTCAGACGGTATCCTGCAGGCTGTGGAGCACTCTAAACTCTAATCTTGAAAGATTAAACATCAAAGCTTTTCCCTGACCTTGGATGCAGCTTGACAACCTTTGCTGATGAAGACTGTGGGACGGGATGACGGCAAGCGAGTGGGCATTATATTATCAAGTTTGTGCTGATGGTGTCTTGTTGTCTGTGAAGATAAAGTCCGTCTGGTCATCCAGGCTGATCTATAATTCATTGTGGTGGATGTTCAGTCCAAGGAGAATATTGTAAAGGATGTCCCCTAAACTTTTCATTTAAATTCCTGCCATTTATACTATTATTTGTGAAGATTTCTGTTTAGTCATTTTTGTTTCTTACAGCTTCATTTTTAGATATTAAGATGTTTTAATATCATGTTTTTGATGTTTTCCTCTTTGTTACTGTCAGTTTCTCTAACAGTGTGAGGGATATGCAGAGAAAGACCTCTCTGCTCTTCTTAGGGACGGACGAATTCCCAAAAGAGACATGACATCTGTTGTGGTTTCCTTCCATGGAGACCAGCATCACCAGGCAATGCTTAGTTAGACCTGCTTGGTTGTTAGGTGGACTGTACAGTGGTGACTAATGTAAATGTGCACCACTCAAGTAGCATAGTACCAAAAGCCAACGCCATGTTGTCTTAAAAATACTTAAATTTAAAGCCAATCTTTGGAGAATGGAAAAACCAGGTGATGCTGGCATCAGAAGTAACCAATGGCAGAGACTGCTCGGGTGGCATCGGGGGCCGAAAACGAGCGAGGAAGGAGAAGATGTGAAAGATGGAGGGAAGAGCAAAACCTTCCCAGACCTGAAGCTGAAATTTAAGTGAGTGGAAACTAAATCTAGTGTAGCAACATTTATACTTTTATTTTTTTTTTTCTATTTTCTCTTTATTTATAAGATTTAATGTCTAATTAGAGTCAAATTTGTGTTTTTTTGTTATATCTTAATATGACTGAGAATAACATCTCCTATAGCAGATCATTATTAACTCCTTAATAAGCACACAGTGGTGGATGTATGGACAAGATTAAATATTGTGGTAGTTACATTATTCACGTGTTTGGTGAAAGCTTTCAGAATTATTTTTTTAACCAGTATTTATGCTGTGTCATGCTTTTACACCATTTCTACCATTTATATCATTTACTTGAGACATGAGAACCATAAACTTAAAACCTAAAACTAATTAAATATCTCATTATTATCATTCTCTTCTCTAGCTGGAAAGAGTGGGCGATTGATCCGGCAGATCAATTTTATTATGTTTGGCTGCAGGTCATGATATTCCCAATTGTTTACAACTCAGTGATCATCATTCTGAGGTACGGTAAATATTTGCTGTACGATTGATATCACATAGTAATCACATCTACTGTAAGTCACTCTGGTCTTGCTGGTTATGTGTCGTCAGGACGTGCTTCACTACAATTGCGCTGAACTACCTCCCTGTGTGGCTCACGCTGGACTACCTGTCAGACCTCATGTACATCACTGATATGATCGTCACGCTTCACAGTGGTAAATATGATTTGTGTGTTTTGGTTTTGAATGAGTCTTCGTATTCAAAATGTATTTGTGTGACACAGACAATGTAAGCCAAATGGACAAATTAGAGGCTTGCAACACATTTAATAGTTATCATTTTTAGGAGAGGGCAAACATTTCTGAACATCAATAGATGTGTTGAAATACAGTCAAATTTAAAAAAACGTAAAAGTGTTGCAATGATTGGAAAATTAAGAAAATAAACTGTAAATGTTGGAATTTTTCTTCTCTTACCATTAATTTCCACCTCGGTGGACAATAAAGTTCTATTCTATTCTATTCGGTACCATGGAGAAGTGTCTTAATGTTGTCTAATGTGATAATGTGTATGTTGACAAGTGCCTGAATCAGCACTTTGCTGACCTTGATTTTCTACACAATTTTTTATTTTTTTTAAATTGCACAAAAGTAAAAAAGTATTTCAATGAGTGCCCCATAAAGGGTTAAAGATTCTGCTGATTGTAGTAGAAGTCTGTTGGACAAACGGAAACTGTTGCGTTGATTTGTTTCATTGAACCAAAAACATTTCTTTTGATGGTAAGTGCTAACCTACGTTTCGACAAAGTAATTGTATAAAGTCCACTCTGGACTTGGTTAAACCTTGTTCTTCCCTCTTCAGGTTACTTGGAACAGGGCATCCTTATCACAGACCTGACTCGGCTCAAAGACCGCTACCTGCACTCCAGACAGTTCCGGTGGGACCTGGCTTCCCTGCTACCCACCGACCTCCTCTACTTTGCCTTAGGCCTCGAAACACCTTTGGTGAGGATCAATCGCCTCCTGCGCATGCCGCGACTCAGCGAGGCCCTGGACCGCATGGAGACGAGAACCTCCTACCCCAACACCTTCCGCATCTCCAAGCTCATGATCTACATCTTCGTGCTGATCCACTGGAACGCCTGTCTCTACTTTGCCCTCTCCAGCTACATTGGCTTTGGGAGCGATACGTGGGTTTACCCCAACATCTCTCTCCCGCAGTTTGCCTCCATGCGGCGTCAGTACATTTACTGCTTCTGGTTCTCTGCCCAGATCTTCACGACGGTAGGGGACACCCCACTGCCAAGCAGGGAAGAGGAGTACTTGTTCATGATTGCTGACTTGCTCATTGCGGTGCTGGTGTTTGCATCAATTGTCGGTAACGTTGGTAATGTCATCACAAGCCTACGTGACCGAGATAATGTCTTTTTCCCAAACCACGAGCTGGTGAGTTGTAAGAGTAAATAATGTCCAATTACATTCTTTGGCTACGTTTTCTATCATGTTCTTCCTTTCCTCTTTCAGGTAAAGAATTACCTGCGTAGCCATCACATCAGCAAGGAGCTTCGGCAGCGCATCGACAACTGGTACCAGCATCTCCACATCAACAAGAAGATCATGCGAGAGAACGAAATCCTGCAGCAGCTGCCCGTGCACATGAGGACGGAGATCGCCGTCAGTGTTCACCTCCCCACGCTCTCCAAGGTCACCATCTTCCAGAGCTGTGAGAAAAGTCTGCTGGCGGAGCTGGTTCTCAAACTAACACCTCAGGTCAGAGAGATGGCTACCTCGGGATACAGTCGGCCAAGGGGATTCAGTGTGATGCATGGTGGCATCTGGCCTAGCATTAACCAAGAAATGTACTTCAGTGGATATTCATGACGGTATTTTAGATTTCGCTCCCTGGATGGCGATAAAAAAGTCATGATGACTCGAATTACTTTTGCATCAGATAGAAGACCCTCAAATTTTTATGTCCCTCTTGTCTTGCAGGTGTTCAGTCCAGGAGAGTATGTCTGCAGGAAAGGAGACGTGGGCCATGAAATGTACATCATCAGAGAGGGAAAACTGGCAGTTGTAGCAGATGATGGGGTCACAGAATTTGCCGTCCTGAGTGACGGGACTTTCTTTGGGGAAATTAGTATCCTGAACATCAAAGGTAATTAAAATATTGTGTATTTTCTTATAAACATTACTTAACAGACAAAATTATAAATTCACTCACGGTTGGAAAATGGGCCCGTTCTGGATTCATTAGTCCCAATTTTTGGTTTTGGTATAATTTGCGTTCTGCTCTGCTCTTATGTGATGGATCCAAAAGTAAGGAATGAAGCTATTTTCAAGATTGGAAAATGTGGTAGAGTCTACCTGAGCTCAAATTTAAGACTACTGAGAGTCCCAGAGAAAGTGGATGGGAATATACTTCAAACTGAAGCTCAAGAACAGAAACTTTTATTAATCTGAAGTGCAACACAGAAGCTTCAAGGGGAATTGCTGTTTTTTACCACCTGGACCTTATTTCTGGCATAAAATACGATCGTTTATTCACCCATATAACTTTGATGTAATTTGGAGTCGTTCGGTAGATATTTAGATCCGCATATATCCATTTAGTGGGAGTGAATGGGGCACCGAAACGCAGCCTCTAAATAACACATCTGAGCGGGGAATAGCACTAGCGTATCAAAACAAAATATTGGTGAAATGAACGGGTTTTGCTGCCGATAATGTGTTATTTAGAAGCTGCGTTTCGGTGCCCCATTCACTTCCACTATATGAATATACGCGGATCTAAATATCTGCCAAACGACTCCAAATGACACCAAAGTTAAATGAGTGAGTAAACAATCGTATTTTATGACAGAAATAGAGGTCCAGGTTGTAAAAAAAAAGAAAACAGTAATTCCCCTTCAAGATAGAACTCCAGAGCAGCCTGAGATGCCTTTATAGTGTTAGCGAGTAGGCTGTGTAACAGGGGGATACTGATGCATGACAGAAGGTTTTGTTCCATGTGCTTGTGCTGTCATATAATGTCGTCTACTCGGCTTCATTTATGAGCCTCCATAATTAAAACCCTAGGTGCTTGAAATGCTTAAGGTTCATCAGCTTATCAGAGACATTAAATAGTAGGTTTTGCGATTGGATTCTTTATAAAAAAGTTGATCTAAAAACATTCCCCAGTTATATTCACGATCGTGCATTTGCATTTATTCGTACGATACACACTAATCAATATACCAGTCTTTGGGGGGGCTGAGTAAATTACAAAATCTGGGTTTTTAATTGTGCACAAATCCAAAAGTTAATGATGTAATTGCTGTCACTGCAGAGCACGCAACACACAAGTAAATACTTTGTGAGGCAGTTGCAGAGAGCTGGTTGATTGTAACACTAAAACTCTTGACTTACAATAACACATAAATCAATTTATAACATAAATAATGAAACATTGGCTTAATAATATGTTTGTTTTTTTTGTCTTTAAAAGTCTAACCAAAGTTACAGAGAATACAATGATGTTTCCTTTTAGGTAACAGGTCTGGCAATCGTCGTACTGCCAACATCCGAAGCATTGGCTACTCTGACCTGTTCAGCTTGTCCAAAGAAGACCTGACAGAAGTGCTCTCCGAGTTCCCTGCAGCCAAACGTCACCTGGAGGAGAAGGGCCGACAGATCCTCACTAAAATGGGCATGCTGGAGGAGAGCGGGGAGGCGGAGGAGAAGGAGGCGGAGAAGGTTGAAACCAAGATCACAAGGCTGGAGGACAACCTGGAGACCCTGCAAACAAAGCTGGCTCGACTTATGGTGGAATTGGAGTCGAGCAACTCCAAGATGCAGGCCAGGGTGGAGCAGCTGGAGCTGGAGGTCGCGGCGCTGGAGCATCAGCTGCCAGAAGAAGAAGAGGAAGAAGGAGACACAGCGGGGGGGAGAGGGGAAGGCGTGGGAGGGGAGGTTGGATGGGAAAGAGAAGAGGCAGAAGGAGAAGAGGAGGACGGTTCATGTGCAAAAGTGAAGAAACAGGGACAGGAAGAGGACAGTAATGATGTGACTAAAGAGGGAGATGGCGAGAGCACTAAAAGCACAAAGGAGGACGTTGAAAGGATGGTGGAGGGAGACAAATCTGGGCTGAAGGACCCGGATAATGAGGAAAAGAAAAAAGAAGGCGATGGAGAAAAAATCAGAGAGAAAGGAGACGACAGGCCGGGGAAAGGAGATGGAGCTGAGATTGAATCCGAAAATGGGAAAGAAGCGAAAGCTGAGGAGGGGAGAGAAAAGGCTGAGGAAGACTCGGATAAAAACGAGATGGGGGAGGGAGATAAAAGTCAGAAAAAATGAATGAAAATACAAACTGTAATGTGTATTTGTGTCTGTAGGCATGTCAGTGTTTTAGATCAGTAATACTGGAACTCAAACACTGCGATAGACTGGCAACTTGTCCAGGGTGTACCCCGCCTCTTGCCCGATGACAGCTGAGATAGGCACGAGCCCCCCCGCCCCGCGACCCTTCACAGGACCAGCGGTTACAGAAGATGAATGAATGAATGAAAGTAGCTCAAACATCTCTCGAGCACATCTTCTGCATTACAAGTATATACCCATAGATGGCAGCATTGCACCCCTCACCATACATAGAGGTAAAGGTGTGAAACTACAGTATGGAATCGATAATATTATTTATTTATTTATTTATTTATTTATTTATGCACTGTTTCTCTGTGATTTGATAAAATTCACCACAGGCATTTGTTGGGTTAAAGGCTGGAGAAGAGATGCTTTTCAAATTAATTTTATTTACAAATGTCACATGAGGAATTTTGAATTAATTTTTGTTTAATTCTCAAATTTTCAGTATTTTATTTTATTTTCTCCTCATGGAAAGGATGAATAAAGAATATGTATGCATTTTTGAATATAGAATCTGGTATGCAACATGTTTAACTGATATTTCTGATATGCAACAGAAGCCCATAATAAAACACTGTTCTCCTCAATGTTTCATCTGTTCATGGGAAATCTAATTAGCGCTTCAAGGTGGGTTATTGTGTTAAATACGACATGGTTTTCAGGAAGAAGTGCTTAAAGCTCAGCAATCACCTTTTACGCTCATGAAGGTACAACGTAATTCAACATTTATTCCGTGTTTTCTATTTCAAAACCTTTCAGTCCCGATGGAAGGATTACTCCAGATGAAAGCTTACATCATGTATGAAAGCTTCAGTTTCTGTAAACTACTTAAAGCTGGAGGCTTCTGCTCTTTGTGGTAACCAGTGATCACCAGGATCTGACAAAGGACTTGTAATTATAATTTAGCTGAATGATCCAATGGCCCCTTAACAAGCTGTTTTGACCTGACAGATGTGTCCATAATTTGATTCCCGTATAATGCATGTGTTGCACCTCTATTCTCCACATTTGCATTACAGCTGTATTAAAGCTGTTGCATGCAAATGGCTTTTCCCCACCATAGTGAATGGGTGTGTCAGTCACATTAAAAAATATCTCTTTAAATCCTTAAAGGCACCATCTGTGATCCAAAATAAAAACAAATACACCATCAAATAAGACGTATACAGAAGTCCCAACGTAGTATTATTTAACACCACCAGGAGCCATAATTATGGGTTTCCTTCATCATTATAAGCGACTCAAATCTTTAAATTATACCTGATCCCACACCTGTAATTCGTAGTGTTTTAGAAAAAATAAAATAAAATCACTAGCTGGCCCTTTAATGACGCACCGCTTACGCACTTCCCGGAAGTGCAGCGGGGACACAGGCCCCATCGATACAACACAACTGCATACATAAGCACTTACTAATAATAAAGCTCTGTTTGTATGACATTTTCATGGAGTGCTACCGCTAACACATATGGAGTGTCAAGAGGAAAAGCCTATCATCTACACCATGGAAAACAAGCCGATTGTAACATGTGAGTGTTTGAAAAAAAAAAAAAAAAAAACCGAGACGCTCAGTCTTTTATTTTTTTCTGGTCTTGACAGTTAGCCTGCTAGCTCTGTGCATTAGCTCATTTCAGCTAAGCTAGCTGTCAGCCATATATTAGCCAGCTTGGAGACGATGCTCGCGTGTATCGATTGGCGTCTTTATTCCTTCTTGTCGTGGCTGTAATTTTTTCGTATTCGCATACTACAACACTGTCTGTGCCTCGCGTTGTCATGGGAAACTGGATCTCCTAGCTAGCTAGCTGCAGGCCCGGCTAGCGATGTAACGTCACGGCTAGTTGCTGCAGTTTTGGGAAGGATATCATCTTGTTGCCTGCTGTACAGCAACAGTTTCCCCCGTTAGCAGCCCAGACAAATGTGGCCTCATGATGTTCGGGGGCTAGGGTCAGTTTGCCATTCATAAATCCCCCAGGAGCCATAGAGCTGCTTGCTAGGTGGGTTATTTTGGGAGCCGGCGTTGTTAGAGGCTTCCAGCTTCATCTCACACCGCAGGCTGCTCCATTTTTAGTACCTTGCTTCGGGTATGCGAACACACAGAGATTCTGGGAAAGTCTGAATATGAATGGAAATCATAATCTGGATGTTGGGATTTGGTGGGTTATACAGGATCACAATTACATGTTGCTGCAAGAGGAATTCATGGCTTTCCTGAGGGGGTTATCAGGCGCTTTAACTCGGATACATGCCCCTGAAATTGGATATTAAAGTTTTATGCATGGTTTGTGTCACCTATGAACAGTTTCCTCAAAAATAATTACAATGAAACCTGCAGGTTTTGTGCTACAACATCCATATACCACAAAAGTCTGTAACCATAGTATTTCACAACTACGGTGGCAACCCAGCAACTAGAGATGTGTGTTTTGTAAGTTTTGTAAAAGCTGCAAAGGTTTCTTTTTTTGGAGTGGTTTTTAAAAGATTGCCTGCAAGTTACAATACAGATTGAAGCTCTTAACGATTTACCTTAGACTGTGGTATTTATGGTTTACAACTTCCTGCACAAAACGCAGTTCTTTATTTGTGTTACAGATGTCAGGTGCCCTCTCTTCTTGGCTACGAATGATCTCAGTGTACACTTGCACGTTTGCGTTGCTCGCGCCGTTCGATCATTGACTTAAACTTGAAACACACACAGGGCTTGACTTTGTCCAACAAGAGTTCTCGTACACTCCAATATCGGTTAATTTCCTATTTAAATAACATTTATGAATGAAAGGCTTGTGTGTGTGTGTTCAGGCTTCGCTCTCGTTCTACTTTCACAGGTGTCCCCTGCAGGACGAGCTGTGTTGAACTTTTGCTTGACCCCCGTGTGCAACATTGACTCATGCTGCTGTTTGCTTTGCGGGGTTGTATTTGATAGCAGCTTTTGAAAGACCTCGTGAACATTCAAAGTTCAGTTTGCGCGTGCTGGAGCGTTAAGATCTTAGAAAGCTCGACCGATTTACGCGTATAATTGCGCCGGGCGAACGCGCGTTCTGCTTCGGTTTATTAGTGGAATTGACTTTCACGTAGTTTCAGATCAGGGGATGTCATCGCGCCGTGGAATTTGTACGGAGAAAAGATCAGCTTACACTTCTGGCAGCTATAAACGGCGGGATTGACCTCTGTGTACTGTGGATCTGTGCTGATGTCACAGGCAAACCGCTCACATCACTCGTGTTCTAGTTTAGCCACACAGGAACACTCCTCATCAAGTGATGGTACATATTTTTCCAGGTGTTGAAACAGTGCGATGCCAGGCTGATTGATTCACAATACGGTCGTAATTGCCAGCGCAGCGTGTTGTGTTGGCCCACATCAAAGACGCTGCATTCAAATAGAGCTCACGCGGGCTTAAGTGCTGGCTCTGTCTTGCAGGTTATTTGCATCCATAGTAGATGAACATTGTGGCACTAGCATTTCCGCGAGCTCCTGTTTATTAGACAGGAGCTTTGCATGGCTGATTGGATGTGGCACACTTTCATTGTACGTGACGGGCAGTTCAGACGTGGCTGTGACATTAAAGACACCTTGATGAAGTCAGAACAGGTTGCATTCCTTTGTTTGACCGTGCTCCGTATCGAGCAGCGTAAGATGAACTGGTGAGTCATCTGGTGAAGACGACCAACGCTTTGTTCAAACTGGCCGCATAGGTGTCGGCAATCACACTCAATCTCTATTCCCTGGGCGATCAGGTGTGCTATCGCTGCTGATTGATTCCATTTCATTAGGCCTCCATTTGATTTGATTCAATATCATTGTATTTAGAGATGTTTCAGTTCTGAAGCAGATTTGCCCGGCTGTAAAAGAGGTGTACTGTTGCACGTTATGCAGAAATGGCTCTGCTTTCCTCTGCTTCTTGTCCACCTCGACTCATGCAGACGCGTCTCTGGGGAAGTGCTTACTCACAGATCTAAAGCATAACCATAGATCTGTATCTGTCAATGAATTATCAAGTATATAAGTGCAGGTCTGTGCATGTTTCACACTGCATAGTAAATTATAGCATTTGTTACAGTTATGATGGAGGCGTTGAGAATCATTGGGCGACGCGTTTTGTGGCTGATGCTCTATTCGCGGGTTGAAATGGCTCAAGCTGTGCACTTTGGTACACGCTGTATGTACAGAGGACACGTACGCGAAACAGGTCTAAGGATAGAGGGTGTTAAACTGGTGATGCTTGAATAATATGACTTGAGTTGAGCCGTGAAAGCTCAGGGATACGACTCTCTAGATAAATGTTATATGTAGGAAACGGCAAGATCTATTGCCACAGAAACGTAGATGTAGTTTAGTGTTTCCTCTCTGCGTTTTAGGATGGCTGGACAGGAAAACGACATCTCTTAGTTTGGCCATTTTCAGCTTCAGGCTCTCTGAGGCACAGTCAGAGTAGAACGCGTCAAATGCTTTGGGCGATTGCATTCATTCATTCATTCATCTTATGTAACCGCTTGTCCTGAGAAAGGTCGCGTGGTCTGCTGGAGCCTATCCCAGCTATCATCGGGCGAGAGGTGGGGTACACCCTGGACAGGTCGCCCGTCTATCGCAGTAGGCGATTGCAGCACAGAGCTAACATGCAAGGCTTTTTTCGGAAGCGTGCAGAGATGGAAATGGCTTAAAAATGAGTACGTAAGATGTAAGTCGTGCTCCTTCATACGAGCTGCCGCTTCCAGAAGCTGCTGCTTCCTTTACTCTGTCGGACAGAACAAGAAGCGGCCGTGCTTTGGAAGGAGACGAGGCTTCATGTTGCAGCAGATCCACACGGCTGTTAACGTCTGACCTCGGCGTTGACTGGGTGTCCTCGCGCATCGGCATCCTTTACTGCATTCTCAAACATCAAAAGATCACATCTCAGGATAATTTGGATGTCCTGGTGGCGGTTACAGAAATGGGATTGTTGAAATAATGGAAACATGCATCAGTACAGAACAATACAGTTGAATGTTGCTGCACGCCACAGCCTCCATGTACTTTAACGAATGCTGAATACCACTACTTCCATGCACCTCAAATTTAGTGCAGGACTGCTTTATTAAAATGCGTTAATTGTCACTAAAGTACCTAAATGAAATTGCAGGTGAGCGTGTGCAGCAATGCAACTGTTCAGTTTGCTCCAAAGAAGCCTCCTAAACACTTTGTGCTCAGGTTTTTAACACTTTAACAAGTGAGTTGGACCCAAAAGCCAGTTATATTGAAGGCTGCATGAGGAAATGTGATGCTCTTGACTCGAGCCTCGTGCCCACGGTCATTGTTGTGAAGATGTTGATGCTGGATTTCAATTTTCCCCCCTGAGCTTTTATTATTATTTTTTTTATCTTTGACCTATTTTATTTTTTTTAAACTGTTCTTTGTCCTCTCCCTTTTTATCGCAGGTGCTGGAGATCAGGGCTTGTTTACGTCTCTGTATACCTCATTGGCCCAGCAACTTCCCAGGGAGCCAATGGAGTGGAGGAGGTGAGTGCTGCCCCGCGTAATGCACGACGGAAAAAAACCACAAAATATCAGCTGTTACTAAAAGCATCGTAAGCGGGTTCTTTACCTGAGCGTGTATTTATGAAGAGCAAATAGATTTCCTTTCTGCGCAGGTTTCACACGTCGCTGTCAGCGTCGTGCATCAGATCATCCCGCTGTGAGCGCAGGATGCACGACGCCTATCATAAATTACGATCTTAATAGGTGCAGCCGGAGAAAGAAACTGGTTGTTTTGGTTTCGCCCGAGCAGCAGATAAACACAACGTGCGTGTGTGTGCGTGAGTCAGGTCTCCTTGCCCTCATTACTGACTTTTAGAGGCGTTTAATTGATGGCATGGGAGCGCTGGTAGTGTTCAGCGCTGGGCAGGCCGATGCAGACTCCAGTAACACGCCGTTCCGGGTGATGCACGGATGTTTCAGTTCATTGGCTCAGTGGAAATGTGGCAGGATATTGATGTTTATGAACTGGCAAAGTAAAGTCTTTGGTTTATAACTTTCACTCCATCCATTTAGATTTATTTATTTTTATTCAGGGGTGCCAAAAATCGATCGAGTCAAGTTCTGAAATGTGAAACACTTGTGTGTCAGCTGTAGTGATTACGCTCTGGATCGGTTTGATCGGACGCTGTGGCGGCTTCGAGCTCAGTCAGGGAGCGCCGAGCGATCGCCGCCTCAGGGGCGAGATCGGGTGTGATGCAAAGGGGAAATTTAGCCGTTTTACCGGCCGTCGTCAAACAGGAAGCAAAGTTTCTCAAATGAGAGCCTTGTTCCCTCTTGGCGAGAGATGTGATAACAAGACGAAACATTCAACATTAAAGCAACTTTTCAGCTAAACACCGTGAAGCACGTGTTGTAAACTAGTTTCTGATCCAGCGACTGATTCGAGATGTGCATGTATGTGGCTGAATGTAGCGCGATCACACCTTATACCCTGCTCTCTCTCTCTCTCTCTCTCTCTTTGTCTCCTGTGCAGGACTTACGGCCGTGCACCAAAAATGATCCACCTTGAAGCTAATTTTGTCCAGTTTAAAGAGGAGCTCCTCCCGAAGGAGGGCAACAAGGCTCTTCTCACCTTCCCCTTCCTCCACATCTACTGGACTGACTGCTGTGTGAGTAACCTGAAACACACACCAACTCTTCTCTCACTCGCAGATCAGGTGAAAAGGGATATTGTCCTAACCTGATCTTTGGGTTGGTCAAAGAGCGATAATGGAAAAAAAAAAAAAGTTGCAGCTCGTGAACTGCATTTGAAAAAATACATCTTGTTAATGCAGACGGAAAAGCAGACTCGATAAAGTTATTTTTTTTAAGTCCATGTGTGTTTGAGCGTAGGCATGACTGCTCGTCTATCTTCTTGATAAGCGCTTGCAGTTATCCTGTGTGGACAAAAATAGGTCGCAGGCCTCTATGCAACATATGCAAACTCATAATTCACCCAGTTAATATCATGTGTTCCCTCTACAGCTGCACACCAGTGTTATATTCCTCATCCACGCGGCGCTGAAAGCATTATTTATAAAATGAATCTGAAGCACTTTCTAGTTTTATGTGTTGAGAAATGACAGCGAAACAAAGGTGACAATCGAGTCAGCGTGCGTTATCGCACATATCGCTTTCCTTCTTTCTGCTCTGAGCCTTCAGTCACAGGTCTGAACTGAACGTGACGTCGCCTTCGCGGCTGTTGAAAAGAAAAGACGGGAGAAAAACAAGAAGGGAAGCAGGAACCTGCTGCTGCTGACGAGGCAGCTGGTTTGTTTAAGGAAGTGCTGCCTTCAGCTCGTGACTCATGACATTTTATAATGACTGTGGCCCTGAATGTAGGAGGAGCGAGGCCGTGAGTGTGCGCAGCATCGACGCGTTAATCCCTACACGCCACTTTTGCATTTAAATACATTCAATCAGTTGCAAAGATCAGCTTTGCAAAATGTAAAGGTTCTCGTATTTGCGCATAGAGGCTTTTTACAACAAGTCCATATAACATCATGTCATGCGGGCGGACTGGTAACTCATTGACTGGAGGGTTGTAGTGGAAATGTGATAAAAACCCAGTAACAGCGTGCTGCGTTATCTCCGATTAGGAGCATATACAGTAGATTATTACTGCATCTTAGCAAACAAATGCATCTTGTTATGAATATTGTCAAAGACTTGGAGACAGGACAAAAACGATGTGTTCAGGAACATCATGAGATGATTACCGTGCGAGTCTTTTAATGGCGGGTGTTTGAAAAACACCCTGAATCTGTTAAATATTTAATGAGACATTGAGAGCGGGAACTAATGCGTCCCAGACAAACAAGGCAGAGCACAAATGCAGGTTTATATTCCTGTTTTTATTCAGGAGCATTCTTTGTTTTTAAATCTGAGAGCGTAACGTGATATGTGGGGCGGCTCAGTGGGGTCGTGGTTGGCACTGATGCCTCACAGCGAGAAGGTTCCAGCTTCCTCCCACCGTCCAGAGACATGCTGGTTAGGATAACTGGTGATTCTAAACTGGCCGTAGGTGTGAGTGTGAAGAACTGGAGACCTGTCCGGTGTGTACCCCACCTCTTGCCCAATGACAGCCGGGATAGGCTCCAGCAGACCCCCGCGACCCTTAAGCGGGTTAGGGAGATGGATGAATGGATCGCAGGAATCTTGCAAGAATGTAGAGTCAAAACACAGCCCTGACGCTCAAATAATCTCTGCTTTCTTGCAAAATTTGTTTTGGTTTTCCTCAAAATTGTGCACCAGCACAAAGGGCAGACAAAACTCATATGTACAGTTGGTTTAAAATCTAAAAAACAAAAGCAGGAGCCAAAATCGATTGTTTATTTTTATTTTTTTGCACAAAGATAAGCACAGAGGAGCAACTTAAAACCCGCGTGTTTACCTTTAGATAGCGCAGGTGACGCTTTCCATTTCTTTTTCACTTCACTGCACTAGCCATGATGTCATAGGTGCAACGGGGAGGGTGCAGATAAAGAAGTAAATGGAGAGTTAAGGAGATGTCTGCACGACCTTGTGTTGCAAGCAGAGTACGTGCATCAGGAAGGTAGCGCTGCAGCTTCCCCTTTTTCTTTCCAGTAGTTGTGACATGACCTTATTACAGGTGGCACAGCGGATAAAGTACCAGAACACTCCAGAGATGTGACCTAGACTTAGAAAAACACAGTGCTCTGGTCAGATGTGTGTGAAAATAATTCAAAATTCAGGTGTTGTTTTCCTGCTAAAATAAAACTGTGCTCGCATACACGGCTTCGACATCGACCGAGCTGCAGCAAACAAGAAGTGAGCAGTAAATGGAATGGATCTGTCCGCAATTATCCAACTGTGGGAGATTTTGGCGAGCTCCTCAATCACAGGACAGTCAGGCAGAACTAATCAGGCAGTTTAATTATCTTTGTGGGGGTTTTCTCGCGCACAGTCACAAAAAACAGACACTTTTTCTTGCAGATACAAAAAAAAATCTGTCAAATTCTCCTAAAAACTTTAACAAATTAATATCTGTCAACTTGTCTTTGCATACGCTGTCACCAGTCACAAATATTTACAACCTGAATCTGATCCCGCGGACTGCAACTGCAAGTTCCACATTGTGTAACACCCGGGCTCCAGTTTCTCTCTGCCAGCGGCCTGTTGCATAATAACTGAGTCACCGTATTATACCCACCTCTACTCGTTTCCAGCCAATTTAAAACCAAACGCTGCCCTCGAGCAGTCGTCTGTCCGCGGCCGTTCATCCCAGCCACAACATGCGCATCCGTATCGTGCAGGAAGAATAGGTTTAGTTATAAGAAAGTGTAAACTTGCCGGCCGGCATTCTTTTAGTTGTTATCTTCAACGGTTGTGGGATGTGGGTCAAGTGTATTCTCCTTTACCTTCCTCATAGGGCTTCAGTAATCAAAATGTATTTAACTAAATGTATTTGTTTAAAGGAGACATTCCTTTGATTAAAACGGGTAAACACCTTCCTTTATTGAATATTAGAGGTTTAAATGCAGTGATCTTGCAACGTTTTTGCACAGTATAGGTTTAGTTTTTGCAGGATATTCAAGTTATGTGAAGATTATTGCATTGTCAGGAATGATTATCAGCTGTTTTTAAGGCAATAGACCCTATTTATATCATGTTACACTGTGAAAGATGCTGTTCAGAACCATTGAGAGTACGGTGCCAAATCATAGGCGCTAAAATATGCCATGAACAGTTTTATCTATTGAGTTAAATTAAAATAAATTTAAATCTGGTGTTTGACCTTCTAAACATCTTTGAGATATTTCCACAGCTCCTCTGTGGCTTTAGTCTGTCACAGGTCTGTTTAGGTGCCACAACACTCTCTGGCTGAAAATAAATCTTAACGACTAAAATCTTGTTTCGTTTTGTCGTCTTGCTGCAGAGTCAATTTGCGACACCTCACACTCGAAACAGAATCAGAATTTAAACATCTAAAGTGCTTTCTAAATGTCTTTTGCAGTACTTTACGTTTAAATCTTACACAGAATGCCTGATTTTAATAAAATCTACATGATTTATCGTAGGATACGGAAATGTACAAGAGCTCCGTGAAGGAGGACATGCTGCGCTGGCAGAACAGCTTGAAGACCCACGGCTCGGCGGACTGGGTCATCATCGTCGTGGAGACCAACGACACGAAGAAGAAGAACAAGACCAACATCCTGCCTCGGTCGTCCATCGTGGACAAGATCCGCAGTGACTTTTGCAACAAGCAGAACGACAGGTTAGCAGATCGCTCCCCTTCTTTCAATTAGATGAAACATGTAACGGACTGACTTCCCTCAAAGCTTCAGCTTCAGTTCCTCCCTTTGTTACAGTAACAGTCAGTCAGTAACAAGTTTGTCGACTCATTTTGTTTTTACTTTTTTCTGCAGCTTTCAGTTTCTCAGATGTGACGTGTTAACATTTCCTGCTCCTTCCCTATTTTACAAACGTACTTGTTTTCCATTACTTAACACAAGGGGAACTACTGTTTACAACCTGGACCTTATTTTTGGCATAAATACGATTGTTTACTCATCCATATAACTTTTATGTAATTTGTAGTTGTAGATCTGCGTATATCCATATAATGGGAGTGAATGGGGCACCGAAACGCAGCCAAATAACGCATTATCTGCCGCAAAACTCATTTGTTTCACTGATATTTTGTTATCGTACGCTAGTTTTATTCCCTGTTGAGTCCGGAGTTACCTGTTATCATCATCCGGCGTCTGTAGATCAGTCTACGTTAACAAAATATTGGTGAAATGAATGAGTTTGCAGTAGATTGTGTTGGCAGTAGATTGCTCTCCGTTTCCCCCCTGTGTGAATAAAACGTTGCTGTCCTTCGGTCCAGGTGTGTGGTTCTGTCCGATCCCCTGAAGGAATCGTCCCGGTCTCTGGAGTCCTGGAACTCCTTGCTGCTGAAGCTGCGAACTCTCCTCCTCATGTCCTTCACCAAGAACCTGGGCCGCTTCGAGGACGACATGCGAACGCTCCGAGAGAAGCGCACGCAGCCTGGCTGGAGCTTCTGTGAATACTTCATGGTCCAGGTACCTAAGGGCTCAAAGACGTGGACGCTGATTAGAATCTGAGTAGATTACCTTCACATGTCCTCAAGCTCTACTTTGTTTACACTTCGGTCTTGTTGTTTTGTGTGTGATTGTGCAGGAGGAGCTGGCCTTTGTCTTTGAGATGCTGCAGCAGTTTGAGGACGCCTTGGTCCAGTACGATGAACTAGACGCTCTTTTTACCCAGTACGTCCTCAACTTTGGAGCTGGAGGTACGTAACCACTACCCAGTCCCTTTGTTTGGTCTTAATAAGGCTGTTCTCTTAATCAGAATAAACATTTGAATGCGATTTCTTTCTTTTCTAAGATAAACATCACATTCTCGTATTGGTTTTTCGGTCCTCAGATACAGCCAACTGGCTCGGCTCGTTCTGCGCCCCGGTGCGTAACTGGAGTGGCCTGCTGCTCCGGAGGCCCATCGACATGGAGAAGAGGGACGGGATCCAGCGTGGAGAGGCCAGCCTGTTAGACCTGAGGAGCTATCTGTTCTCTCGCCAGTGCACTTTACTCATCTTCCTCCAGAGACCCTGGGAGGTCACGCAGAGAGCCCTGGAGCTGCTGCACAACTGTGTCCAAGAGCTCCGCCTGCTGGAGGTAAACGGATTCATTCGGTGGCATTTTTGTTATGCTTTAGAGAAGACGTCCAAACAGGTTAAATATAAACATGTAAGATGTTAAAACTGTGGCTTGAACATATATAATCTTACTGCCAGACATGCTGGACAACGAGGAAATCGGTAATATTTGGAGGAAAGTAGAGATTTCTCAATGCATACATAAAAATGACATGTTTCACGCAAAACTTCCTTTTGGAAACACATTCCTAAAATAAAGCATACCCTTAGGAGGTCTTTAAATCATCTGTACTTGAATGGATGGAGCCAAACCAACACTGGTGTCATCCCATCTCAAAATGCTTTTCTCGTTTTTGCCGTTCAGGTGTCGGTACTCGAGGGCGCTCTGGACTGCTGGGTGTTCCTCAGCTGTTTGGAGGTCCTGCACAGGATTGAGGGCTGCTGTGATCAGGCCCTCTTAGCAGCAAACTGCTCCCACACTGTCGGGCTCTGGGCTTACGCTACAGACAAGGTAAAATAAAAATAAAAATAAAACACCCCGTAGCTTGTGTTTTGAAGCTTTGGCATTGATTGATTGTGTACCTCCAAGGATGTGTATCTGCCCTGACTCTGACCTCGTGGGAAAATTCTCACTAGAAAGTTAAACATTGAGGGTCGTGCATCGTCTATCTCCACCAGGGGACTAAAAAAATGTATAGTTTCTGGTATTTATTTGTTTGCAAACCTTGCAAACAAATAGTCAGACTTTTTAACCCCTTCATCCCTAGTGTCACAAAGTCGCGACACACTGTTTCCGTTCAGACTGCAGCCAAAATAATGCATGTAATACTACAATGTCAGTTTGTGCAGATTCAAAAAATTCCTAGGAACCTTTTGCAAGCAATAGTTTCTCGTAGGACCATCTGGAGTGGTAAGCAAAAATACAAATATTTCATTTTTTTTATATAATTGAAAAATCAATTCAGGCGTTAAAACCAAACCCGCTCCAGATAAAGGAGGTGGAGTCTCGTTTAGGAACGAGCTCCTCGCTGCCCGGGCTATCTGCTCCGCCTTCCGCCATTGTCGATTTGTCAATATTCCACACGTGTTGGGCTGCGACTGTGTCACGCACATATATACGTCATCAATGATAATTTATCGTTTTTATCGCGGGATGACATATTCTTACCATGGGGATTGTTTTTGATGATATATCGCACATCCCTAGTATCGTATGCATTTAAACTACTGACAGGGGTCGCGTTAACCGAATATTTTCCGTCATTTCCGTCATTTTTTTTGTTTTGTTTTTTAAATGTGACGGAAAAATCTGAAGGCCGTCCGTTATTTTGACAGATTGCAATTCACACCCCTGACCACTTGGTGGCGAGTGAGCATATTAATGGCTCTTGTCTCTCGTCGCAGTTTGCGTTCCAAACATCGCAGAACTTTTGTCGAAGCGCGATTTCCTGGTACACCGATTACACTGATGCACACTAAGAGCTCGGCTAGCTATTTGTCTACGTATAGTATATACAGTCAGTGGTCTATGTCTGTGCAGCTAACGGCTAACAAAATAAAATTTTCGTTCCACCGAAGCTACGGTACCGTCTAAGAGCTTTTTACGCTAGCAGTCCCGTTCCGAGTACGGACAAGACTGAAACTTTTGTTGTTTTTGTTACCATTTAAAGTCAATACTGTTCTGAAAAAAAGTACTTAAAGTTATTTAAACTTTAATGAAAATTAAATGCTATTGAATATGTATGTATTATCAATTTAAAAAATGAAAGTGACCCGTAAAATAGATTATGACGGGATTTTTATGACCCTGTCAGTCAAAATGACAGACAACGAAAAAGTCTAGAGCAGCCTCTGACTGCTGATGCTCTGATGTTCTGAAGTTCTCCCTAATAATGCGAGTCCTGCTCTTCCTCCAGCTGAAATCTCTGGGGGAACATTGTGGCCTGGTGTCAGAAAAGGGACCCACATCTGAAGACCTGAACAGGACCGTAGATCTGCTGGCTGGACTGGGAGATGAGAGGCCTGAGACTGGTGAGCACCCAGACCCCGGCTGTCAGAATGAAACGTAATGACGTGCTGGGGCGGTAATGAGCCTTCAGAAAGTCTGCACAAAAACCTGACCCCTTTGCCCCTGACATCGGTGCATGGACAGTGATTTAGGGCACAGAAACAGGCAGCAGACAGCAGTCAGATCTCTTCGAGCCAAGCGTGGGTGATCGTTGCTTGTAGTTGTCCTGAATCACTGGCCCTAGTCTGCCCCCATCAGCAGCAGCAGTTCAGCTGATTCAGGACGGACTGGATGTCTGACGGACTGCTCAGCATGATTTTTATCTCCATTATTATCTGAAATGTAACACAACCAGTTCCAACTTTTCGCCAGACTTATACTGTGCATTTTAAACACACTATACCTGGTTTCTCAGCCTCCTCTTGGTGTACAAATATAGCCCGGTGCAGAACGTACATGCCTGTCTGCTGTCGTCTCTGCAGAGCGGCTTTTAACAGCTGACTCGGTGCGACGTCTCCGTTAAACTACGGCAGCTGTTCTTTTAAATCCCATTTGCTGAAACATTTGCGAGCTTGTTCATCCAATCATGTTAATGAAGAGCCCAGACTCTTGTCACTGTGAGCCTCCTTTGTCTTCCTCCGCAGTCAACAGTTTGCAGAGCCCTTACAAAAAACTGAAAGAAGCCTTGTCGTCTGTAGAAGCTTTTGAAAGGCACTATCTCGTAAGTCGCACACAAACACACACTCACACACTCACAGCTTGATGTCGTAGTATAATAGTTGGCAGAGTGAACTCACACTTTTCTCTGAACTCATGTCCCAATTTTTTATTTATTTATTTTTTTTGTCAGTATTTTTCTGATGAAATGTCGCGAAAAGCCTCAGCGGAAACAGTCCGTTTGATTATCTTTCTCCTCTCTTCTTCCTCCTCCTCCTCCACCTCGTTGGCGCCTTCTTGCATCAGGAACTTTCTCATGCTGCTATGGAAATGTACCGGGCCATCGGCCGGCTGAGGTCTGCCCGACTCGTGGGAAAAAGCCTGGCTGAGTTCTACATGTAAGTCGGAGGGAAGCTGTTGATTCGGTTCGGGTATCGGCAGGTCGGAATTTTGTCTTAAAGGCCCGACGCATCTTTCCTGGAGCTTTAGGCCTCTTAAACACCCACTAGTCAGACAAGGAGACCTTTAAACTAACGTGTATGAAGCTGAGGTTAATATAATCTATTATAATTACCATTTAGTGGCGTAATTTGCTATTTTAAAACATGGCAATGAACTGTATGCTATTTGTCAATCCAAAATCTCAGAGGTATCACAAGTTCAACGTGTAGTTTAACACGATGCAGGCTGCAGAATAATATCCACTGAGTGGGAATTTAAGTTATCCACCAATATATTACCTCAAACTTCCCACGCAGTCTCTTGAGTTAGTTGCATTGCTTAGATCTGTCGGCAAGCACGCACGACGAAACTTTTCTTTGAGCGTTTCTGCAGTTAAGGAGAAACAAAGTGATGTTTTTGTCTGTTTCTGTGTGCGTGTCTTCATTAGGAAGAAGGGGGACCCTGAGCGGGCCGAAACCTTCTTGCAGGAAGCGTTGAAGTCGTACGTATCGGAGGGGTGGAGCCTCCCCGTGACTCACACCAGGAAGCAGATCGCCGAGTGTCAGAAACTGCTGTGCAGAACTGAAGAGTATCCTTTTGAATCGCTGGCCGAGATGTCGAGACCTGTGTCATTTCTAGATTACGCTGTAAAAGGATGTGAAATAGGCTTGGGTGCCTTTACAAATCTTAGCTAAAGTCAATTATTAAAATAGTTGTGTGGCAGAAAATGATGCTCATGGCTTATATAAATCATTTTTAGTAAGGCCGTTTATTAGAGAATGTGTTTCTGTCTTTGAATCAAACTCGTCGTATAAACGGTTCCTGTGTTAGCACGGTGCACTGCAGTGTTTGGGTTCCTTTACAACGCTCCACAGGTACTTACGAACCAGTGCCTTGTTGGCTGGTGATGTGAATCTGACCACGGAGGAGAGAAAGCACTTTTGTCAAGAAATCCTGACGTTTGCCGGCAAATCTGGAGAGCAGTGTAAGTGGTCGCACTCACTCCTGGTGCAGGATTAGCTGTGCAATGTGGACCTTAAAGAAAAGCTTCTTATGCGCTCCTTTCTGTATCATTAGTCACTTATTTCATTTGTTTCTCTGTACATCGTATCACCTTTAATTTCCACAAGTAGAAAACTACATTGATTTGTTCAAATGTAGACGTGTGGTGTACGCAGCTACCTTCCAAAATAACATCATCTTACAAGTTTCAAAAGTCCACACCTGACATAATTTCCGTCTTCCTCCCCAGCTCCTAAAGTCACCCTCAGCATGAGTGTTTTCACTCAGCTCACACGGCTACAGTTCCACCCGGCGACGGCCTCGGTGCACTCCGGAGCCGTCCTGCAGGTGGAGCTCACGCTGCGATGCTTGATGCCCGTGTCGGTGCGCATCCAGCAGCTGGCGGCTAGCATTCACTTCGACATCGACCGCGGAGGGACTCACGGGAGGTCCAAGGGGGCTCAGAGGCAAGCGAACCCAGGGACGGTGGAGTTCAACCAGGGCAGCTCCTCGGCCGGCCCCCCCTCCGCCTCCTCCAACGCCCTCCCCTCGCTGGAGCTGGATGAGATTCAGGACAGGAGTCCCTCGGACAATTCTCTCAACTCCACGGGGGTGGTGTGCAAAAACACTCACTTGATCATGCGTCGCCATGACAGCGGCTCGCCTCCGGACACGCCCAACTGTGTCAGCCCCCCCACTGTTGCCATGAAGGAAGGAGCGCAGATGCTGAAGGTGCAGGACGTAACGTTAGAGCCCGGGAACAACAGCATCATCTTCACGGCACCAGTAAGACGCAAAGAAAAGTTATTTTTTCCCACTCTCTCGACACATTTCATGAAAATCTTTTCCTCTGTTTTTCCTCGTAGAGTGGACAACCAGGTGTTTACACGTTGCGTCAGCTGTGTGCCACAGTTGGTGAGGTGCAGTTCGTCCTGCCTCATATCTACCCATCGGTCCAGTATGAAGTATATTCTCAGGAGCCCCAGCTCACAGTGGAGCCTCTCTCAGGTCTGAATATTTACACATCATGCCCTGGACTTACCTAGATCGAGTCGGTTGTGCATGTATTCCCATAAATAATCACATTACTAATTCGTCCCACCAATAATATCGTCCCACCGATATTATCGGCCGATATTGAGTTAAAAATGTAATATCGGGAATTATCGGTATCAGGTTTTTAGAACCGATGTTTGTTCTGTAGGCTTCAGCATTTCCGAGTCTGCATGAACGCAGCATGGGACGTTAACAGGCGCGTGCTTGATTAAGTATAACAACAACAACACGCTAGTCTCGTAGGTCGCTAGGTTTGGTTTGGAAGTATTTCCAAGTGTCACCTACTAACAGTAAATATGCGATTTGCAATGACTGCAAAGCAAAGGTGGTTATGAGAGGAGGAAACAAGGTGTCTTCCTTTAATACATCAAATCTGATCACCCACCTCAAGAAGAATCATGCAGAGTTATACGCTACATTTGTCTTCCTTGTTTTGATATTGTCTGTAGTTTGTTTGAGGCAAAACTTTCTCTCTAAAAACTCAAAAAATAAATCAATGGCACTTTTTTCGGTAACTTATTTTGCACAGACAGTGTTTACATTTGAAAAGCCATGTTGCATTTATGTTTGCATCCAGTGGGACGTCGCAATAAAATTAGGCATAATGTGTTAATTACATAATAGGTGATTTATTATGTTGTTACCGAACAATTTTGGTGTAAAAAGACTGAATATATCGGTATCGGAAATTAAGAGTTGGACAATATCGGAATATCGGATATCGGCAGAAAAGCCAATATCGAGCATCCCTAGTGTTTACTGTATGTAGCTATGCATGTATATGTATCTGATATCGTCTCCAAAAGCTACCGCCCTTTTTATGATAACATATGAACCTGAACGCACCGCGTGTCGCTCACTCTAGCTGCGTTTGCGTCCTCAGAGCCGCTGCTAGCTGGCCTGCCTCAGATGGTGAAGTTTACTCTGCTGACGGGTCACTACACTGTGAAGAAAGGAGACGCTCTGCAGCTCAGCAACACAGACACCATGCCCATCCTGCCCTCCACCACCTGCACGGCGCGCATCAGCAGCCCCTCTGCCGGTCAGTGACTGCTTGAGTACCCACCGAGTGCCTGTCACACGTCTGCCTGTGCTTTCGTTTTCTTACGGGAAGCCTTTTCTTTCCCCCGTCCCGTGTCCAGAGCTGGTCGGCGAAAGCGTCCTGTCCATCCAGTCGTCTGAGAAGGTGACCAGCATCACCCTTCCTCCCACCCCTCCCTACCACACCTTGGAGTTCCAGCTGGAGGTTTTGTGCATCATCCCGTCCGGGTCCGACCGGCCCCCCAACGAGAGGCTGACCAACGGGGAGGTCCGCCATCGGCCGCGTAGCTACAGCCACCCCGACATGCCCATGATCGCCATCGACCAGAGAGTGAGGAAAACAAACATATGAACACTCAAAGATATTTTAACTCACAGTATTCACCTCTAGACCACAAGAAAAGATTAAGATCAGCTGTCAGTCCTGAAATAAATCATCATCAGCAAGATAACCAGAGTATTTTTGTTTGTTAGCCGTTTGATAACATTTTAAAGTAAAGTCTCGTGTGTCCCCAGATGTCCATTGACTGTCCGTGGTCGATCTACTCCACACTGCTTACCCTCACCTTCTACATCCCCTTCAAGACCAAACACTCGCTGCTTTCTGCTGGTAACAGGTGAGCCTCCAATATTAAATGAAGATCTTGATAATGCAGGAAGTTTGCATGTTTAATATAAACACTAAACTATCACTTATATCGATGTCTGATTCTGTGACCTGACCCGACAGGAAGTACATCCAGGTGTGCGTGCAGAATGTGTCTGATGTGAACTTCACGCTGGCTGAAGTGAAGCTGACAGAGAAGCAGCACGCATCACTGGAGCTACAGTCTCTAAACACTAAATCACAGCAGGTGAGGAGGAACAAAACCTCAAAAACCACCCATCCATCCATTCATCCATCCATTATCTATTACGGCTTATCGTCCAGGGGGTTGGCGGGTGGCCGGGGCCTATCCCAGCTGTCGTTGGGTGAGAGGCAGGGTACAACCTGGACAGATCACCAGTCCAATCTTTAAGTAGGATTCATAGTATCTGGATGTGTCTCTAAGCGATCTGTCATCCAATGTGCGCATTTTCAAACTCTTAGACGTCGTCAGCAAACCTCAGCTTTGATTTCCATTTTCAAAACTACCTCAGCCGTGAACTCACGCTGGTATCTGGTGTTTGTTCCCCGTGTACAGCTGCTGTGCAGTAAGCACAGCGTCTTCTGCTTGTGGGAGGTGAGGTGGAAGGACGACCTGCCCTCCTGTCTCCACTGTGTCTTCTCTGCCAACTTTTCTCCACTCAACCAAGACATCTCCGCCTTCAAACCTTTCCACTACCAGTTCCAACTCGAGAGAGTCACTGTGAGTCCACTTAAACACTATTTACCTTAAAGGGAAACTACTGTTTTTTACAACCTGGACCTTATTTCTGCCATAAAATATGATCAATCCAATCACCCATATAACTTTTGTGTAATTTGGAGTCGTTTGGACAATATTTAGATCAGTGTATATCCATATAGTGGAAGTGAATGGGGCACCGAAACACAGCCTCTAATAACACATTATCTGCCACGAAACTTGTTCATTTCACCAATATTTTGTTCCCGGGGTCCTTTCAGTGAGCTTCTCATCCGTATACTCTGGCTCAAAATGCTAAGGACGTCCATCATAAACAAAGTCATCGTCCACAGCCTCAGAGTCGGGAAAAATATTTAGCCATGTTGCAAAAAACTAGCATTAGCAAATTGCAGGTAGACAAATCAGAGATGATGACATCATCCAGGTCAGAGGTTAGTAGGTCAATCTACAGACCCCGGATGATGATAACAGGTAACTCTGGACTCAACGGGGAATAGCACTAGTGTATCATAACAAAATATTGGTGAAATGAACGAGTTTGGTGGCAGATAATGTGTTATTTAGAGGCTGTGTTTCGGTGCCCCATTCACTCCCATTATATGGATATACACAGATTGAAATTTCTGTTCATCTCCAAATAACACCAAAGTTATATGGGTGAGTAAAAGATCATATTTTATGCCAGAATTAAGGTCCAAGTTGTAAAAAAACTGTAGTTTCCCTTTAATGCTGCAGTTCTGTTTCGCTCAAATATCAAGAACTTTTTTATATAAAACATCTAAACAGGCAACTTAAATGTGACTTTTGTTCTCTTTTTTGCTTAATTTAAAGGTTAAATATAAAACCTGGTAAATAAATACAGTGGCTAACAGCGTAACGTGTGTAACGTCATGTGAAACGCTTGTTAAAGTAGGAATCCCAGCCTCTGCCTCGCTCTATTAATAACCCGTCCTTCGCGCTGTCAGACATTGTACAGCTTGAGAGCGGAGATCTTGCCTCCCGCCGGCGAGCAGCACTGCCGCTCCGGTCTCCTCTGCGGACTCGAGGTGTGTATAACGCGACTGACCGAACCTGCAGAGGGGGAGATGACGGAGGAGAGCAAAACCGACACGGACGGCCTCAAAACCACCAAACTCATGTATGAAGGTAGGTCACCAGCAGGGTCTGCATGGAGGACCAAAGAATTAGGATTTTAGACTTAATCATCAACGACTGCTCTGAGTTAAAACACTGATCTGTGACGCATCCCTCATGATGATATGATCAAATAATGTGTGTTTCCTCAGTGGCTGACAGCAGCAGTAACTGGGCGGTGTGCGGGAAGAGTTCGGGTTTGGTGTCGATGCCCATGGCGGCTAATGCCACACACAAGGCCCAGATCGAGGTGATGCCTCTGTTCGCGGGACACCTGCCCTTCCCCAAGATCAAAGTGCTGAAGTACCTGCCTCACACCTCAGCGGTGGCCATTCAGCCAGACCCCGGTAAGAAACTCTGAGCCATCGTACATCAAGCCAAAACATTAAAACCAGTGATAGGAGTTATAAGTAAATGACATTGACCATCTTGTGACAATTAAATGTTTCTGCTGGGAAACATTTAGACCTGGCATTCATTCATTCATCTGGTGTGGAGGTTAGTTAGACATGTAGCACCCACCTAGACCAGAGCAGGGACCCCCACCCCATAGCAATGACACTCCTTGATGTCAGCAGACATCCCCAACAGGATGCAGCCACAAAAACGCTTCAGGAACGAAAAACATGAAGAACAGCAAAAGGTGTTGACCTGGCCTTCAAATACACTAGATCCCAAGCAAGTAGACGCCCCTCCCCTCAACCCATAGGACCTAAAGCCCCCACCACTAACAACATCCTGTTGCTAGACACCAAAGATCACCCTCAGAAGACCCATGTCCATTCTCTGATGAGTCAAAACTGCTTTGGAGGCACAAGGGAGACCTACACAATATTAGGAAGGTGGTCATAATGTTACGCCTGATCGGTGTATATCCAAAAAAACTGGAAACAAAGGCTTCTTAAGTCCTAAAAGACAGGCGGTGAGTTATGTGTTTTAATAGGAACATCTACGAGTGTAGATGTGGATCTTCTTCTCTGTAATTAGTTCGTTTTTCTTGCCGTCTTCAGACAGCTGCGTGGAGAACGACAGTTTGTCCCTGCTGGACAAAACGTTGGACGACCAGGGGGACACGGCGAGCATCCGCAGCCGGGGCAGCATCCACTCCGTGGGCAGCGGCGACCAGCAGCAGAAGGGCGTGGCCATGCCTCGCCTCGAGCCCTTCAGCCCCGGACAGGTGTTCAACAACAGCCACGCGCAGCAGGTCCTGGTGCTGCCCGCCACCGACGACCACATCATGGAGGTCAACGCCACATGACCCTGGTGGCGAGACCGCCCGCCGCACACTTCTTGTAGGACTGAACCCAGGCCCCTGGATGGACTCTACTGAGCCTCTGCTCCGGGGAGGATCAGATCCATGAGTCCATGTCCAAACACAAAAAAAAAACCCCGCTGCAGGTTGCCGATATGGACTCACCCCCTTAGCATGAAACATCACTGGAGACGTTAACGGACTAGACAGTGAAGAGCCAATGACATCTGCTGACAAATTTAAATAAATAAAGATTTTCCTTTTGCCATACTTTGTACATAGCTCATTGAATGGATTTATAGGTATAAATATATAAATATATATATGGACTGACGAATCAGACCTGTCGTACTATTTCAAAGTGAAGAAAAAAAACACTCCTGATTGTCCGATGATGCACCAAAGCCCTGGATGTGTGTAACGCCTCGATCAGCTCCTCAAGTACTGTAACTCTGACTGAGTGTGTCCAGCTGTTTGTGATGTTCTGAGCCTCTCAAGCGGTCGTCACTGTTATATTTGAGACTTTCTGCCTTTCTGCGGTCGCAAACGTTGACACATCTTTGGAGACGTATCCGTAATCCCGAGACTCCTCTATCCTGCCAGTACGAATATACTACTCTCCCTGGTGTAGGTTAAAGTCTAACGCACCGTCAGGGACACGCTTGATTTAAGTTTAATATCTTTATTTGTGGCCGCTTGGTGATATCTCCCAAAAATATTGTGTAGTCTCGTTATTGGAGCGACGTTTTTTTTTGCAGACGATGTTGTCACGTGATGTGGTGTTTTTAAAAAATAGAAAAGGACGGTTGATTAAAATAAAATTAAAAAAGCAGCATTTTAAGTTAATACTGATACAGTTTGACTAATTTTGCTGCTTATTTTCAAATAGCCAATCAGAACAAATGCGTTTTAGATTTTTTTTTCTTTAGACTAGTCGACTAAATCGATCAGTGCGATTCGACTTTGATTAATTAACGTCTCTCCCGCCACAATATGATTAAATGTACTATATTCTAAAATCACGACTTAGCTTTTGTACTTGCAGGATAGTTTAAAGTCTTTCCGTGCGGATACGTCTTCAAAAATGACACAAAAACGCATTAAACTTTATTTATTTTAACACCAGTTTTCAATTCCAGCATCAGCACCGAGCTCTCAAATATAAAACCAGCGATGCCACGAGAGGACGGCGTGCAGTGCTGTGTGTGTGTGTTCCTGTTCAGCTGTAGTTATGTGTGTGTGTGGGTGTGTGATTGCGTGATACTTTTACACAGCTGTCATCCAGTGCACATTACTGTCTACGTGTCGTCAGCGGGTTGTTCGTGTACTGCGTGTTAAATATTTATTCTGTGTGTGTGTGAGTGTGTGTGCGTCGCCAAATCCGTGTCCGAGCTATGCACGCATACCGTCGGCGTTGGATGGATGGATTTATGGATGAATTGTTCGTTTATTTGAGAGGATGAACCGTCGGCTTCTCCCCCCCTTTATGTCCCCCCTACATTACTCCCCCTTCCCCTCTCCTCCCTCGGCACTAACACACACAGTGTAACTACAGCCTCCTGCTCTCCTTCTGTACATACTGATCTGTAAATACTGATTGAAATCAAGATCATCTTTGATTGCCAACTATATTAAAAAATGATTGGAACTGACTGGATGTATGGTGTTTGTAGCCACATGGTAGCAGCTGATTATTGTTTGAGTCTATTTTAGTCATTGTTGTCTCAGAAATGAATCATCTGAGTCGCCTCATCGTTTGATAATCACATCTGAAGCAGTGAACCTTTCTCTCAGTGGCTCAGGTGACAGAACTGGAAATGTGAAGCATCTTATGAATGGAGTTAGATTTTAAGACGTCTCCCTGTTTTGTGAATGAGTTCTCAGTCTGACAGGAGAGGATTTATAATCAGGAGGTTTATATTCAGTATGGATACGCTTTAAAGAGAAAGCTTTCTATGGTTCAAGAAAACTTAGATTTAGACTTTATTGATCCACAAGGGAAATTGCTTGGTCACAGTAGCTCAGTTGCACATTTATTTAAATAAATTTAAAAAATGAAAAACCTATTTTGACATTTAGTAAAGAGGAAAAATAGGTGTAAAAAATAAAATTAAAAATATAAAAAATAATAAAATAAATAATAAAATAAGTAAAATACAATTTTTAAAAATTACAATTATAATGAAATAAAATATAAATGTATCAAAATTATAAAATAATGAAAAATAAAATAAATAAAAATAAGATATGATTTGAATATACAAGAAAATAGAATTAATAAGGTGAAATATAAAAGAATGGACATGAATAAGATAAGAGTTGTGGACATGAGTTTGGACTTTGAATGAAGTAGGCCTACTGTAGCGTTCACTGTGAAAGAGGAGTTGGATCAGTATGTTTGAGAATGAGCTCCACTATCTCTCTATGGTCCAATGTTGTACTTGTACTTGCAAGGACTTAGCTTAATTCTAAAAAGCTGTGATTGCGTTAGAAGATGAACCATCTTGTAGGTTGTTTTCCTTTCCTTTTGTTGAATACTCTCACCGCTTCAAGACTTGATTGTGAAGGGAACATATCACCTGAAGCATAAACTGAGGCTACATCACTGAAAGCATGGAAAGCAAGCAGGGCACTTTATTTTAGAGAGACACGGCTTGTAAAAAATAAAAATAACAACAGTAAAACTATGCAAGTTTGGACTGAAGTACCACCAGTGAGCACTAGAGGGCGGGATACACCCACAACTGGAGCACAGACACTAATCAGCTGATCAAATGATTTATAACTGTTTTGATAACAGATTAAACGCCTCAGTCTTTTTTTTTTTTTTACTCCCTATCATCTCATCGGGAATGATAATGAGCTCTTCTGTGATCGTAAACTCAAATCTTTACAGCTGATCAAACAAGACACGAGGACCCATTTATAAAAAGTTTCCAGGGGATAAAGAAGAGCCTCTCACTGTCTCCTGATGTTTCATGCACTGAACAATTAGTTAATTAATAAAGATGTGAAAGGGAAGAAGTGATCAGATCTGCTGATGGTGAAATAATTGTGGATTCTTTGATGAGAATTTTTAAATTTAAGGATTTTAAAAGCAGATCTTGAAACTGGTTGATGGAGGAGCCAGTGTGATATTGAACTAATCTGAAGTTAATCATCAGATTTTCTTTCATTCTGGAAACTTCTGCTAGGTCTGCTCTGATGGAAGTTTTGAGTCATAGTGATCATTTAATCAGCCAATAGATTAAGACTGTTTTTATAGTTGGTTGTTGTTTCTGATCTGAGACCAGTCTCCATGTGTCCCCCCTTCCTCCTCCTCCTCCTCCTCCTCCTCCTCTCTTCTCATTAACATAACTATGCAGCTGCACACCGGGAGGCGTCTCGGGTCAAATCAGTCGTTTCAGGTGAGCAGTGATCTGAGCAGACCCGAGACCAGACATGACTCCCCGGCTTCTTCTTCTTCTTCTGCTGGTGGCCGCGCTGGGTTCCCTCGGTGCCAGCGGCGCCTTACAAGCGGAGGAGATGAAGAGTCAGGAGCGGCTCTTCCTCAGCTCCCTGGGGCTCTCGGCGCGGCCGCGGCCCCCGGCGGGCCAGCAGTCCCGGCGCCGCGTCCCCTCCGAGCTCTGGAGGATGTTCCGGAGGTCGGAGAACACGCGGGCCCAGGAGAGCGACCCCTGCACGGTGTCCGAGTACGGAGTCCGCGGCAACATCATCCGATACGTGCAAGACCAAGGTAGGCACACTGTTGGTGGTGCATATATGGTCAGGTTGCCACGGTTGCAACACCTTAAATACTTCTAATGATATGATATTTTGGTTCTAAATCGTATGCACGACGCTGCATTGGCTCTTTATCACTTAATACCTGAACAAAGTTTGCCAACCTCTCAAATTATATATTATTAATAGTCCTGGGCCTGTATTTTCCACTGCTTTTGCAAATAGGACCTTTTAAAAGCTATAACTGGCTCCACAGCAGCTGGGAAATTGCTTATTTCCTCTGACTGCAAGGGTTTCATCATTCAAGAAAAGCTAGTTCATCCACAAAAAGTGAAGTCATGACAGATATTTGCACTCGTACGAGAGAATAAACAACATTATTTATTGATATAAGAGGAGGCAATTAAAACTGATTAAAAGTGTTGGTGAAAACGTGACGAAATGCTGGTTTTCTAAGGAGCTTTAGCAAACCTCTCCACCCTGTTCCTCTCCATGCTGGTGTTTCGTAGGCAGGTTCGTGTCTGGCTGGAGCAGCGGCTGTCAGGCCTGTCTGGAGAAGCAGCTCTTCTTCAACATGTCCGTCCTGCAGCCCGTGGAGCTGCTGTCTCTGGCTCAGCTGGAAGTCAAGTTCCACTGGAAGCCCCTCAGATCTGCAGAGCTCCTGCAGGGGCCCGGGGCCGTCAGCGTGACCCTGTACAAAGTGATCCGAGCCACGCTGAGGGGAGCCAATCCTCAGGCCAACCGCAGACTCCTGCTCTCCCAGTCGGTCCAGCTGCAGCCCGAGCCCACCTCCATCACCATGGACCTCACCTCGCTGGCGGAGAGCTGGCGCAAACCAGGGCGCAACTACGGTTTGGTTTTGGAGCTGCTGCCTCCCGGTGCAGATCTAGAGGAGCTTGTTTCTTTTTACCCGGGTAACTCCCTCCCAGTGGAAGCAGCCTTCCCCCTGCCTCTGATCCAGGCCTCACTGGTGGCGGTGTCCCTCAACCCGCACCAGTGTCGCTCCAGACAGAGGAGGAGCGCCGTCCACCTCCCGGTGACGCCCAGTAACGTGTGCAAGGCCCGCCGCCTCTACATCGACTTCAAAGACGTGGGCTGGCAGGACTGGATCATCGCCCCACAGGGCTACATGGCCAACTACTGCCACGGCGAGTGCCCGTTCCCGCTCAGCGAGAGTCTGAACGGCACCAACCACGCCATCCTGCAGACCCTGGTGCACTCCCTGGACCCGCACGGCACACCGCAGCCGTGCTGCGTCCCCATCCGCCTGTCGCCCATCTCCATGCTGTACTACGACAACAATGACAACGTGGTGCTTCGACATTACCAGGACATGGTGGTGGACGAGTGCGGGTGTCGATGACGTCATTGAACAGTTCTTGTTTTTTAAAGCTTCTACTGATTCTTTGATGTGTTTTTTCAGTATATGCTGGGATTACTTTGTAGTCGGTGATTTTAAAGAATGTTAAACTTGTATTTGTCGGATCTCAGGGAAAATTAAAAAATAGTTTTTGCATAAAATAAAATAATAAAAGCTTATTTGTGTGCAGCAGTGCAGCAGGTCAGGGTGAAACTCACCCAGGAGTCACCATCCAGTTTGTCGTCTCTAAATAAAGTTGTGTTTTAATTAACGTTAATAGTATTTTTCACATGGTTTCTATAAAATTTAACTTCCCTGTCACTTTTTCAGCCTTGAAGTTCAGACACACGGAGTGACTGAATTGTTGTGATTCCAACATCCATCCAGAATACAAATCATGCATTTTTGAAAAAATAAAGAATTAAATTAAAGAGAAATAGGAATATGG
Source organism: Planiliza haematocheilus (assembly GCA_005024645.1). NCBI lineage: Eukaryota > Metazoa > Chordata > Actinopteri > Mugiliformes > Mugilidae > Planiliza > Planiliza haematocheilus. Next base: position 521,848 of record SRSE01000170.1, on the reverse strand, counting down.
GCTTAAAGTGCAGAGTCTCAACTTTAATTTGAAGGTATTCATGTCCATGTTGGAGTGAAGGAGTAGGAATTGCAACCATTTTTGGACACGGTCCCCTATATTCCAGTCTAAGTCTAGCTAAAGTTACTAAACTTGTGCCACTGGACTCCTCTTGCTGTAGTTTAAGGTTAATCTAAAGCTCAGTGACTCATCTACAGCTCTGTGTTTAGTGCAATCTTGCTGTTTAATCTAAAATTAAATAAATGACAGTCGCTAATTTAAAGGGGAACTACTGTTTTTTCACAACCTGGACCTTATTTCTGGCATAAAATATGGTCGTTTACTCACCCATATGATGTTTATGTAATTTGTATTCCTTTGGGAGATTATTAGATCTTTGTATATCCATATAGTGGGAGTGAATGGGGCACCGAAACGCAGCCTCTAAATAACACATTATCTGCCGCGAAACTTGTTCTTTTGACCAATATTGTGTTATCGTACGCTAGCGATATTCCCCGTTGAGTCCGGAGTTACCTGTTATCATCATTCAGGGTCTGCTGCAGACCTACAGACCCCAGATGATGTCTTCTGACCTGGATCTGTAGGTTTTATTTAGAGGCTGCGTTTCGGCGTTTCGGTGCCCCATTCACTCCCACTATATGGATATACGCTGATCTAATTATCTCATGAAGGAATACGAATTACACAAAAGTTATATGGGTGAGTAAACAACTGTATTTTATGCCAGAAACAAGGTCCAGCTTTTCTGGAAAAGAAGAGTCTTCACTCCATCCCTGCTTTTAAAATGTGCTTTTAAATTTATAAAATGATCATTCACAGTCCTGTAGCAGTCTTAGATGGTGACCGGAAGGAAGAATTAACAGTTTAACGATTGTCGAATAAGCAAACATATCAATTTATTCAAGATTAGATTGATGTTCTAGACTCAGAACTGACTGTTAGTCTCAGTCCTAAAGATGCGAAACAAGGAAGCAAACCTCTCACTTGGGACATGACTGAACACGTGACATCTTGTTAAAAATCAATTCGTGAACTCCCGAGTCTTAATTGCGCCCCGAAGCGTGCGTCATCTTAGGAAACAAACAAGCTAATTTTGAGATGAATTTCTGAGGTCTTTGTTCAGGAGACAGTCTGTAAACATCTCCCAGTGCTTTCCTGCCGTCTCAATGTTTCGTCAGAGATACTCGGCTACTCCTTTATCTGCTCAGTGAGAAATAAACTCTCTTATCTCACCTTCCTGCCTGATAACACCAGCACCCTCCTCCTCCTCCTCCTCCTCCTCCCACTACTCCTCCCACCTCCAGACAAACCACTGGGGTTGCCGTGACGACGGCCGGTCGCCACAGCAACCGGGAGAGGCTGACAGGTTGTAGTAATTAGGGAGAGAGAGAGAAAGTTTGGAGTGTGAAGGAGGAGAGAGGAGAGATTTTGTCGCCCAGCGTGTTCCAGTAACGTCTCCAAAATATGGTTTTGCACAGAGTTAAACAACATTACCACCTTTCTAAACGTATCCCCGGTTAATGTTTCAACACTAACTGGCTTTTAATATCCAAATCTAGACAGAAAGGTTGGCTGAAAACGCTGCAGGACTGCCCTTTGTTAGAAATACTGCACGAGCATGATTTTGTGTCGTCCCAGCTCAAACGCGACTTCAGGCGTTTTTGACTGCGCACCTTTTTTCTTTTTTGCATCATTCAAAAGAAAACATTGGACATCTACGTGGCCGCGAGCACCGTTTTTATTCTCCTATTTTCTCTCTCTCTCTCTCTAATGAGCGTGCCGCTGACGGTGTGCTCAAATGAAATTCTTCTGCAGAGTTTTAGAGGGGAACACGAGAGGCTCCCTTTTATCTGCACGTTCAACAAAAACAGCAGAAAGGCGCTCTGAAGCGTTTTTTTTAAAGAATTTACAAAATGAAAAGATGTGCTAACTTCACCAAAATGCAACTCAATGTGAATATAGAAAGACCAAAACATTATGACCACCTTCCTAATACTGTGCAGGTCTCCCTTGTGCCTCCAAAGCATCATCAGAGGATGGACGTGGGTCTTCTGAGGGTGTCCTGTGGTGTCTGGTAACAGGATGATGTTAGCGGGGGGGCTTTAAAGGGAGGGGCCTCTGTGGATCATCTCACAGATGAGTGAATTTGGAGGCCAGGTCAACACCTCGTGATGTTCTTCATGTTTTTTGAGTTGTTCCTAAACCTGCTTCTGCCATCAAGGAGTGTCATTGCTATGGGGTGGGGGCACCTGGTCTGGTCTAGGTGGGTGCTACATGCCTAAGTAACATCCACATGTCCAAAAGTTTCCCAGCAGAACACTGAATCGCCACAAGATGGTCAATGTTATTTACTTCTGCAGTCAGTGGTCATAATGTTGTGGCTGACTGGTGTAAAGTGAAAAGTGTTGTGTTTCTTTACATGCCTATTTCTGGCTTGTTAAATATACGTACTGCATCTTTAAGCCTGTTTTTCATTTTCCAGCGTGTGATCATGATGCGACTCTGGTTAAAACACGGCTTCCTCTGTGTCTGTCTGTGTGTAAACTGCATGGGATCTGCATCCTTTCAGCTATTGTAATGACACTGTTTCCTCATGCTCCTCTGATGTGTAACGCTGCCGAACAGACCCAGAGGATGAATGAAAGCGCGATAGAGCCGAGCAGCGGAGGGAGACAGGAAGAGGAAGGAGCCTCGGGCACTTCAACAGCTCTTTTCTGTCAAAGACAAAGTCATTTCCACTTTACCCTCTGGGACCAACAATACACACTCTATCTCTACCAGTCAGACTCACTGAAGTGTTTTCCTTCCTGTCTCTAAAATGGAAACTCTCTCTCACTCTCTGTCTCTCTTCCTTCCAAATGAATCTTCAGTCAGTAATAGAGCCGCTGAGCAACATTACCGTTATTAAACTTTACATCAGAGGTTCTGTCACTTTTACTTTTATCTACACTACAGATGGAGACATTGCTTGGTGCACCACTTTCTGATTAAAAGACCCCAATAATAATCAGATGGACTGCCAAAGAAACTCTCAAATACACTGATCTGCCACAACATTAAAACCACTGACAGGAGAAGTAAATAGCATTGAAGATCTTGTGACGATTCAGTGTTCTGCTGGGAAACCTTTGGACCTGGCATTCATTTATTGGTGTAGACATGTAGCACCCACCTAGACCAGACCAGACCAGGTGCCCCCACCCCATAGCAATGACACTCCTTGATGGCAGCAGCAGGACACACACAAAAACGCTTTAGGAGCAACTTAAAGAAAAACATGAAGAACATCACGAGGTGTTGACCTGGCCTCCAAATTCACTAGATCCCAAACTGATCAACCCTCTGTGGGATGATCCACACAGGCCCCTCCCCTCAAAGACCCTCCACTAACATCATCCTGTTACCAGACACCACAGGACACCATCATTCTCTGGTGAGTCACAACTGTTTTGGAGGCACAAGGGAGACCTATGGGATGCTACAAAGGTGGTCATAATGTTACGCCTGATCGGTGTACGTCATCAGCTGCTACTTGATGGATTGCCACAAACCTGGACACAGACATCCATGTCCCCCAACATGATTAATAGCAATGAAGCCAAGGCAAACGTTTAATAAGGAACATCCGTCCCCTCACATTTCCTCTTCGATGAATTCAGGCTGTTCCTGCAGCTCTGCTTCCTCGCCTCTTCCTCTCGTCCTCTATGCCTTCTGTGAGCCAATCAGTCCTTAGTCCCTGTGCTTTAAATTTACCGTAAATCTCTCACTCAGCTTCTAGGTCTACCCCGACACCTCCACCTCCACTTCCACCTGCAGCATCTAGACTCCAAGGGGTCCTGCCCATGTCTCCACGATAAAGTCTCTCTCTTTAGAGTCTGTTCATCAAAGTTCTTTGCCGTCTTGTGTTTCTACTATAAACGATCACGCTCCATTAACATGTCTGCAGACTAGCCTCGTTTTGAGTTTAAAGTAGGCCCTCCATAAAATGAAGGAATAATTCGATCACATGTCTTTCTTCTGCCAAACAAGCTGAGTTTAAGCACACCTTCTGAGATAGTTCCTCATTAACCGGGCGCCACGTTCTAAGTTCCTGACATTACAGCTTGACTTTATGTCTCTCTTCCTCCTCCTCCTCCTCCTGCAGTTTCACTTTTTTCCCCACACGAGCGCAGTCGATGAGAAATGAATAATCAATACCAGTCGAGATGGAGCCTGCAGAGCCAGTGTGAGCCAGCCATCCGGAATTGATGTGGCTTCTTCCGCTCATCTGTATCTCTGTCTCCGGCTCCTCTGTCTGCAACGATTTAACGCTGCTGATACAGTTATATTATAGAGACAATGGGGTGCTTTTTAGCTTTGATCACCGCAGGTCTGCACGGAAAACCTTAAGGAAAGAGTATTGACCGGGAGCCAGGCGCAGAAACCACTGCAGCACCTCGGCAATGCTGACGTGGCTGCAGTCAAGTCCAAAATAATAATAATAAAAAAAACAATCCCCCAAAATCTGGAGAAAAATTCATGGAGTTTGGTTTGAAAGCTGGAAATCCATTATATAAGGGAGAGCCATGCGGAACAGACTTTGACTACGTTTGTTTGTCGCCTTATCCCGCGAAAAACGGGACGCAAAGCCCAAACAGCTGAATTAATAGAAGGATCTAGCGGGGTTCTGCTGCTCCGCCTCAACCGGGAACAAAGAAGCAGGCGTAAGGAAATGTTGTTCTTTTATTTAGCATGAGACAGGAAGAGGAAACACGTCTGTGGAAGGCATGGCTTTTAATAAAACAGGAAATAACGGAGGAGTTGGGGGTTAAAACAAGCACGGTGCTTAAAACTAAATAATTTAAGACGCTTGTCTGTGTAAATACTTGGATTTTAAAGGATTTTGCATTTTGGCGTTGAGCTTACTTGGCAGTTTAAGATTCACAATGTCATTTTTGTTGTTGGATTCGGATCCATCTGGACCACTACATGACCACATGTTGTATTTTAACGTTAGGAATACACACACACACACACATATATATAAATATAAAAAAGCCTCTGTCTACTATGGGAGGGTTGTTCTCAAATATTTAAAAGTTTGAGAAACCTGATCTGAAAACTTTTTAAAAACTAAGAGGAATCGTTCCTCTATCCACCAGCAGGGGGCAATGTGGCTTCAGCTGAAGCTTCAGAGCTGCAGCGTCTCCTGTATCTTGCAGCCTTTGTATCTACTGGTTTGATGTTTGTCTCTGTGTGTATATGGGTGTGTATGTGTGTGTGTGTGTGTGTGTGAACACTCAGCATGAGGTTGCTGGTTAGCTGTGGGTAGGTGCTGAGCAGACCACTGCAGAGCCCATCAGAGTGAATCTCAGCGAGAGCCAGTGCTGCGAGTGTGTGTGTGTGTGTGTGTGTGTGTGTGTGTGTGTGTGTGTGTGTGTGTGTGTGTGTGTGTGTGTGTGTGTGTGTGTGTGTGTGTGTGTGTGTGTGTGTGTGTGTCTAGGGTTTTTATCGCGTCATTATTTTATTTAAGAGTAAGCGGGTCAATAAAACATTACGGAAAACAGTCAGACCTCATATTTATTCTAACGGCAAACGGGTTCCCTCCGTTGTAAAACACAGAAACCGGGTCTTCAGAGTCACACCTTTACGGTTTGGCGTTCGCTTGGACTTTAATGTTGAGACATTTTACAAGAATAAAAATATAAACCACAATATAAACCTTCATGGAACATGTCGAAACGCGCAAATATAGCTTGATAAGACATTTCACTGGACGTCACAGATCTCTGCAATATTTTGCTATAAAACAATAGACTAAGAGATTACCAGGAAGACATATGAGACATGTTGATGTTGATAGCGAGTCAGAGAGGAGGAAGTACAAATATATTTGAATAAAATGATTAAAAAAAAGGAAAAATAAGTGGAATATAATTGCGTTTAACCAAATAATTTTCACATAGATCGTAGACTTCTAGCCCTGTGATAAACTAGAGACCTAGAGATCTCCCCCCGTGACCCTTCAGAGGTCACAGAAGATTAATTAATTAATTATAGAATTATACCAAAGCCTTTTTTGTTTTGTTTGAAAAAGCTAAAAACATCTACTGTAAGTAACCCTTTATCTCCTATAGTATATTGAGAAGCTGTCACATTTTGCTCATGAGCCATGTTTTGGCGTCCATGCACCGCCTCTTAAACCCTCCCCACATGTCTGCGTCCACTCCCACCTCCCCTGCTCTCAGTTCCTTCATCATCTCACCTGTTTCCACTCTCTTCATTAAGACAGCAGTTGATATAAGCCAGCTCTCCAGGTCCAAGCTCAACCAAGCATCCCAGCCTGCTTTTGTCTTGCCTGTTTTCAATCACCTGTTCACACCCTTTTTTTTTCTTTAACTCTTCATCTAGTCTTTGATCTCTGCATATTCTTTGCGTTGTTTGCTGACTAACTCCTATAAGCTCTTTGTGAATTCACCAATACAACATCACAAAACTGTTCTATTCTTCTATTCTCATTCTGCATTTGAGTCCTCTCTGCTTTCAGCTGCATCTGGTTGTAATGATTGTACTGCAACGAGAGGACTCGTTCCTATTGTCAGTCCTTTCCTTGATTTCTTATGCTGCTGTTGCTGTAGACAAATGACAACAACGTAAATTTAGTTAGTATTTAAACTGGGAAATTAAAAGTTAAGTTGACAAATGTGGTTACAGCGGAAGAAACAACCTGACATGAAAAGTGAAAACTAGTGAAAAGATGAGTGTTTTTCTATGTTAGCTATCCGCTCCCCATTGATTGCATGACTATTGTTGATCTAATATAGCGACAGTACCTTAGGTAGGGCTTTGACAAGACCAGACGAGTCCAATGCAGGGTCGATTTGTATTCCACCACAGCGGGACACAGTTTTTCGCAACAAAGCTCTAAAACCAAACAGTATACCGCTCACCACCTTCCAGCACATAGATCCTAAACCATTTAACAACTAGCAATCCACTTCCAAAGAAATACCGTAATGTCTGACATAACTGTGCAGTGAAAATTGAAAAAATGTAGATTTTAAAAATTGGAGAATTTGATGTGTGACTTGCTATTTTTCTTCAATTATAAGACACATGTCTTTACATGCCTCAAAACAATATCACGGCACAATCTGACTAGAAGAAGTTGATGAAGATTTTGAGTCCTCCAGCTGATGATGTAACTAAAACAAAGGCAAGGGGACTTTTTAAATTTCCTTGAATACGTTTCACCACTCATCCAAGTGGTTTCTAGATGTCTTGATGTTTCTTGACCAGTCACTTAGAACCGAAAAGGTCTTAATCTGACTGACAAAATCCTTCTGACCAGACTAGTCCGTTCACATTGAGGTGGTTACAGATGACAGCTAGGATAGGCTCCAGCAGGCCCAGGACCCTTAACAGGAATAAGCGGTTACAGAAGATGAATGAATGAATAATGATGAGGCCTAAAGGCTCATTTAAGGTGCTGCGTGCCTATACGCCGTAATCTACGTACATACGCTGGTGCTAGCCATTTATACTTGTGCATTTGTCAGTCTGGCTCACTCTGTAACAACACCACCCAAACACTAGTTGGCGCTGTGTCTTGTTTTGCCAGTCGGGTCAATTTTTGTTTCCACTTCCTGCTTCATTTTCAAGAACTGCGACTGAAACTTTTGCCGAAGTTTTGCCGAAGACAAGTTGCGCAAATGTTTGTACCTCTGAACCTCCTCGGTTAATCTTTCCTCAATGTTTTCCATCTTTATTGATCCAAAACAATCAGTCCGAAAATTGCGGAGATGGAGAAGAAGCCGGAAATACTAAAGCGGAAACACGCTACTATCAAGTAGACCAATCACAGCGCTAGGATCTCCAGTGGGTCTGGGCTGTTGCCATCAAATTGCTATGCCATCAAATTGACGAAGAAGCTTAAACCGCCTATAAGACGACCACTTTTCAGCTTGTCACCATTTTTCTTTTTCTTTTTAATGAAATAAATCTTTATTTTTACGGCCCTCGAGCTGGGTCTTACCACATAAGAGCGGCAGAGACGACAGCAAAGCACTTATTCTGTCTCAAACACACACAGACTCTCCGTTCCATTGACCTCCATAGCGAGTACAGTCTGATGCCACGAGCTCTTTCTTGGCCGCCATATTTCTAATCCTTTTACAGTGTATGTCACACTGACACACATTTGGCACACACTCACTCACCTAATCAATGGTAATGGAATCACCGTGTATCCTGCCTGGTAACACAAACCTCTGCTTCATTAACATTCTAACCTACACACGTATACACTCGCGTTTGCATGTCGGAGCATGTATGTACAGTCGACGGCGCACCGGGCCAGATGTTGCACAGTATATGATGTTGTCGCTCGGCACGCTGCGAAATCCCCAAAGGATCTGGAGATAATTCATAGAGCTTCAGAGATTCAATTTGTTGCGTTACAAGTAATTAATTGGCTACGAAATGCGAGCAAAGGCGTCTGCTGCGATGAAACCAGAGAATTATCAGCAGCTCTGCAGTGCTACAGAGCTTGTTTAGTTCCCTTTAGTTCATATTTTGATATTATCCTACAGTTTATGTCCGTTCAGGTCTCAGCGGCTAATCACAGGATGTACGCGTAAATATTGAGTCACGTCCTGTAAATCCTAAAATCAAAGTTAAAACAAAGGGAACTTGACTTGTTCCCTAAACTGGACTTTAAGACTGTGTTGCAAGTGGCCACAACTAAGTGTCTCGTTGATTGCAGCCTCTAGTCATGAGAGTTTCAGGTGGGCACCACTTGACAGTTGGGTATATCCAGAAAAAAATCAGAAAACTGTCAGGATGTGACCATGTCTGCATACCTCCAGTTGCAGTTAGTGTAGAAGTGCATGCACAAGTGCAAACCGTGCACCATGAATTAGCCTTACCGGAGCTGAATAAACATCTGCAGCTGCTGAGACGTTATCTTATTGCAGATGAGTATCGATTGGGTTGTTATCAGACTCCAGTCACGTAAGTTTCAGGTGGGCACCACCCACAGATGTTGCAAATGAAAACCCAAACTCACCACCAGACTGCGGTTCAAGAAACTCCAGCATGATCTTGTACATGCATTTCACAAAAGCCGGCTTCCCAATTACTTTGCTAGGATACGTGCAGCCACCTGGTTTCAGATTCTGAGCTGCATGTTCAACTGAGGGGTAGTAGCAGTGTTGGGCACGTTACTTTTAAAAAGTAATTACCATAATTTCTGGACTATAAGGCGCACCTGAATATAAGCCGCACCAGCTAAATTTTGGGGAAAATACAGATTGTTTCATATATAAGCCGCACCCGACTATAAGTCGCTGGTGAAGAAGAAATTACGGTAGTTATAGTTCTTAGTTACTTCTCCCAAAAAGTAACTGAGTTAGTAACTGAATTACTCCACTATAAAAGTAACCAGATACCAGGGAAAGTAACTATTACTTCCACCTTGAAAATGGCAACTTCACCTCCGAATGCGCCGAACTCTCTGATCGCTTGTGTGATACTGCTATGCGCGCGTTTGTGTGTAAACACAAACTGAACACTGCCCTGCCGCTGATTGGCTTACCATGAAATCTTACCCTACCTTACCCAGTCTTCATCACTTATGTGGCAACCCCATCCCCCACTCCACCAAGAGGGGAAAAAAAATACCTTTGCAGCTTTTCTGTCTGGCTGACAGCACAAGTAACGCACCACATTTAACTGTCGGTAATGGCGGTGTAACGGAGGAAATAGTAATAAGTTAGATTACATGTTACTGAAAAAAAATAACGCAGTTAGGCAACGCTGTTTATTTTAACACCGTTATTCCCATCTAGTGGGCAAAGTAGTGGAGTAAATGTTGCACGGACCCCTGCAAGAGTGCAGGGCGAGCGCCACTTCTGCGCGTTAAAACTCAGAGATGACAGAGCAGTAAATGCAGGAGAAGAGCCTTTCTTTTATTACACCGTCCTCACAGTAAAAGTTGCTCCCAGCAGCTCTGTGAATGACTCCTAAAAGGAAAGACTCTCGGCTCAGAACTTTTTGGTACCATTTAGGAGGAAAAACTCCTGGTGGTGAAATAAAATTCTCAGCGAATGCAGCCCCTGGATGTCGGCGGTTGAGTTGTGCCTGGCGGCGTCCTGTAATGAGGTTCCACAAGCCAACACCTGACGTGGACACACACTCGCAGGGACAGCGGTGACACCATTACCCCTGACCCCTTCAGCCTGCACTTTCCTCTGTGTGTGTATGTGTGTGTGTGTGTGTGTGTGTACAGGAATATTTAATTACAAACCATACGGCTGAGCTACCTCCTCATTCCGATACACTTCAACGCATTCACATTACCTCTTACACAAATGGTGTTTTAATGAGTATCTAACAACTCTATCATGCATTCGGACACATCCACTTCGTGTGGTCACTGACCCTCTGCAGGTTAAGGTGCCGTATTTATGAAGAACATATTTTGCTCGGTGAGATAGCTCCACGACGGGAAGTGCAAAGTCAGTCCTGACCTCCATTTGCTTAATTGCCGGAGGATGAATTGACTCCGTTCCTTTGAATTAGCTTTGCAAATCAGGGAGGGAAATGATCTGAGGATGATCTGTTGGACTGCAGATCATTTTACAATGAGCTTGCAGACCGGACGGCCAGTTCCCTGCATGCCTTTAATTCATCAGCAGGTAAAGTAGAAGTAAAGTAGTTTGCTGTTCAACTCGGGTAACAATACCGCCAGCAAGAAAAGATTTTACGCCGTCCAAGTCGAGGCATTTTTCTCGAACCTGAATGAGAAAACTCGAGCTGGCTCTCCGGACGCCTTTGTCTTGGACGTAATTAGCTGCGATGTGTCGTAAAAAAAACCAAAAAAACAACTGAAAAGACACGATATTTTAGTCGATACAGGAGGGGAGCATGAAAAATGGTGCGCGTGTGCTCCAGACAGGATTAAAATCAATGGTCAGCACATGCAATATTAAAATGGTAGCCCCCTCTAGAGAGATGAACCCTGTCTGAACGAGGCTTCGGTCTGCCCGAGTCTGAGCTGATGGAGGGGAGCCTCTGCCAGGAAAACCTTTTCAACAAACCCGAACCAGAGAGACAACAGAAAGAGGAGATGAGAAGGCCCTATATATAGATCGGGCAGAAGTTAAACTTGCGCACGGATTTGTGTGTGTGGGCTGGTGAACACGCTGCTTCTCAGACCAGCGCAATTAAGCATCCAGTTGGACTTACAGCATATTGATTAAATTAGCATTTGTTCCACAACTTGAATATCAACTCATCCAAAAACACACACACACACGATAAAAGAATCAGGCGAGGAACTTTACAGCTCTACGGCAAAGAAACGTAATCCTGCATCTGGTTTGTTGGTGACGCTCACCTGTCCCCTCCCCCTCCCATTATTTCAGAAACACCCTGCAACGTTTTATTTATGCGGAGGGCTGCCCAGACGTCTTCTACCACTGTGAGACCAGAGCCCACTGACATGGCTTCCCTCTGTCAGCAATTAGAAAACTTTCCACTCCATTAATTCGTAGTAGAAACGCGAGCAATTAAGCAGAAAAACAAAGAACTCTCCAGCCTGTTTGTTCTTTCCTTCTCCTTCAGGTACTATTTCCTCTCTCTCCTCTCACATGAAAGAAATGCTAATAGGAACCTAAAGGTATATTTGACTTTTCTTTATGGCATATTTTTACACAACTCAGCCACAATAGTTAAAGTTAAGTTAAGTTACAACTACTGATAGCAGAAGTAAATAATATTGACCATTCTGGACCTGGCATTCAATCATTGGTGTGGATGTTATTTAGACATGTAGCACCCACCTAGACCAGACCAGGCAACCCCACCCCATAGCAATGACACTCCTTGATGGCAGCATACATCCCCAGCAGGATGCAGCCACAAAAACAGTTTAGGAACAACTAAAAAAGACATGAAGAACAGCACAAGGTGTTGACCTGGCCTCCAAATTCACTAGATCCCAAACTGATCAAGTATCTGTTGGATGTACTGGAACAAGCCTGATCCAGTTTACACTTGAGAAGGTGTGGCATGAGCAGCATGTTAGCAGGAGCAGCTCTGATGCTATGTCTTGTGTCTTAAAGTGTTTAAGAAAGGCAACTGGACTTGTAGAGTTTTTTTGAGAAGACATTTCACCACTCATCCAAGTAGCCTGAGTGGCAAAACGTCTTCTCAAAAAACTCTACAACTCCAGTTGCCTTTCCTAAACGCTTTTTTGATATACCATGACCTGAATGACTGAGAACCTTCACAGACAAATCTGTGGGATGCACTAGAACAAACTCTGATCCACAGAGGTCCCTCTCCTCAACCCAAAGCCCCCAAACCAACAATATTGTGTTACCAGACACCCTCAGAAGGCCCATGTCCATTCTCTGATGAATCCCAACTGTTTTGGAGGCACAAGGGAGACCTACACAATATTAGGAAGGTCATAATGTTGTGCCTGACTGGTTTATGTGCCTGGCGTTGGGCCCTTTTTTGGGCGTCTGCAGCTCTCGTTTTTCAGAATATTCCTGCACCGTTGTCAGACCAGCGTTGGCCAGTTTTTCAGCTGACTAAGTAGCTTTAATTGGCAGAGCACCAAGAGTGAGAGAGATCACTCGTTCTGGTTCTGGCCGTTCGGCTCAGCAAACCAGTGCATGAGAAAAGAATGGGAAACGATGAAAGTAAACAAACCCAGAAAATCCCAGTCTGCAAATATTTACACAAAAACAGAGTCATCTGGTACAAATCCACATGATTTTGTAATCTTTCTGCGGCGTGTTCGTTGGCGGCTTTTAGCCACAGAAGCAGTCGTCCTTCGCTGTTGTTTGATGTCGGTTTGATGTGTCCAGGCCCTTACATCAAATAAAATCTGTTTGAACCAACATGTTCTGCAAGGAATCAAACAGGAAGAAGAAGCTTTGGGTGTGTAACTCATCCTTAACAATATTTTTGAACAAATAGCGAGCAAAAACATTTTATCCTAAAGGATTTTTTATTTTTTTTGAAAAGCGTTACAGTATTTCTTTACATATCTTCTACTCTTTTGCGTTTTATCTGATTTGGCAAATTATTTTAATGTAATATTGCCTTTCTACTCTGAAATGTATGCCAGATGTTACCCTCAGATAACTGCTGAGCAGCCAGTGTACAATCAGCGTGTTAGACCCATTTATGGGTTGATGATGATGATGAGGCCAAACCACACCATAAAAAAAATGCGCTAAAAAACTCATACAGAGCTAAAGTGAAGTGGAAACTGTTTAGTCAGAGAGGATCATGTCAAAGAAATCAGAATTACTGACTCACATTCATGCAAGAAGACAAATCTTAGGTAAAATGCAAATATTGAAACATACAGAAAACGTTCGGGTTGTCAAGGGGCAGTAACATTAAAGTCTTTGGCTTAAAATATGAAGAGGATGTTGTTAAATCATAACCTGTATTTGGATCTGAGTTCCCTCAAAATGCACACGGTATGCAGCTCAACAATGCACCTGTGCAAACACAAGACATAACACCAGAGCTGCTCATGCCACACCTTCTAAAAGTGTAAATTGGATCCGTCTTGTTTCAGTGCATCTCAAAGATACTTGATTAGGGTTAGGGTTATGTTTGGGGTTAGGACTAGGGTTATGTTTAGGGTTAGGTTAGTGGCTAATGTGTGTATTCGGAGTTTCTTAATTCTGACTGGGTAGACATATCCTCAACAACTGAACAACAGTGGAAGAAAAAAGTATTGTTCATGACTGTTTTCTGTTAATCCCAAAGTGAAATGTGACTCCACAGCTGACGGTAAAAGTTGCTTCCTGGACAAGGTGTATTGTGAAGCTCTCAAGTTCCTTTCTATGCTCTTTTGTTTCCATTGTTCCAGCAACAGCCTACTGTCCTGGGGCAATTATCACGTCATATGCATTCTTGTCTATACTTGTGCTGTTGTGGACCTTAGACAGTCACAGTCCTACATTGTTGCAGCTCAAGTTGAACATCTATCCAAATGCCCGGATGTGTTCTTGCTCTGCCTGTTTCATTGAGGATGCATTTGGAGGTAACTTGTGTGAACAGGTATCCCAGAACGAATTTCACGGGCGTCTGCAAGTCCCGTCCTCCAGAGTCTGTACTTGAGAGTCAAACTTATCAAGTCCAAAGTACCAAATATGCAAGTCCAAAGGTTCCACACTTGGTAATTAGAACTCCTTCTATACCTTTCCCTTTCACCCACACCCACCTCACCTGTTACCAACTCAACAATCATCACCAATTTGTTTGCACCTGCCTTGATTTTGACCCAACGAGCAGTTTAAATGTTCCCTAGGTCTACTTTTGTGCTCTACTTCTGCAAACCATGGCAGAAGATCTGATAAAAACAACTTTAGCTAAACCATTTACTTGATTCATTGTTGAAACCAAACTATTGACATGTGCAACCAAATCCAACGTTCCTGTATGTAATATTTTGCATCCTTCTGTCTTTTCTGTCTGCATCAGCGCTTCCTGTTGTTTTGTTTCTGCCTCTTCCTTCAAATGAAAAGGCCATAAATTACAGTGTATCACCGTCATATTCTCAATTACTTCTCTTGAATTGCCTAAAATTTCCCAAGGCTGCATAGACGCAGAAGCACTCTGTCCTGAAATTAATTATCCCTGCCCATCTGCTCATCCTGGCAGGTTCAAAGCAAACAAACTGATCGTTTGTAAAAAACCTGTGAAACCGTGTGCCACAAAGGGCCCCGTGATTTGAGGAAACAGCAGAGAGTCGACCAGAAAGGGCGTAATTAATTTGACCTCCCTGGTATTCAGCAGAGGGTTCGACAGTTTTACTGCAGATGGTGGAGTGAAACCACAAAACGTATGGGCAGCAGATACTGCAGCCAGAAAGTTTGTGAAATGTTTTCAGAGGAGGACCTTGATGAATTCTATCAAGGGCTTATTGGTACGCTCACTCACAGTTCTTTTTTTTGTTTTCCTCAGCTAAACTGAGATGCAAAATGTGCTGCAACAGGGCAACTGTTCCTCAAGCTGGGAGTATAACAAACCCTAAATCAAAGGTCACTGCACTGAACAGTGATTCTTTCAACTTGGAACCAGTGGTCCATGGAGATTGACTCGTGGCCGAGGGTTGGGTTTGCTGACATTTACATGTATCTGATCTGATTTGGATGCTGGAAAATACACAAAGTCTGAAGATGCACAAAAGTCTTTTTGCTTGGTCTCATATCTGTCATTCTGTCTCTATCTGCCCGGCCTCAAGCAGATTGGTTGCTACATATGAGCTGGGTTCTGCTCAAGGTTTCTTCCTGGTAAAAGGGAGTTTTTCTTTGCCACCTTCATCCTTCGTCATGATATATAAATAAATGATTTAAATGAATTTAATATCTGGGCAGGATTTTAATTCAAAATTACAAAGAAACCAATGGATTGTTGTAACACCTTTATTTCAATAAAAACTACAAATGAGCTGGGTTAAATCTATTTGTCCGTGTTAGCAGTGTAGCTAACGCTGCACCGCACGTTGATTATATGCACCTATCCGCCACAACATTATGACCACTGACAGACAAAATAGATATCATCGACCATCTTGTGACAATACAAAATTTTTGGACATGGCATTCATTCTTGTGGATGTTACTTAGACATGTAGCACCCACCTAGACCAGACCAGACACCCCCACCCCATAGCAATGACACTCCTTGATGGCAGTAGTCATCCCCAGCAGGATGCAGCCATAGGAACAACTAAAAAAAAACATGAAGAACAGCACAAGGTGTTGACCTGGCCTCCAAAGTATCTGTGAGATGATCCACAGAGGACCCTCGCCTCAACCCATAGGACCCAAAGGCCCCCCACTAACAACACTCCGTCACAACTGCTTTGGAGGAACAAGGGAGACCTACACAATATTAGATGTAAATTCATAATTTTACGCCAGACACATTCGCATTCGTCATTGTGCATCATCACTTAGGACATAACTGCAAACCGTGAACTGACTCACCATGTGTGTAGCTTCATCTGACATAAACCAAACAAATGTTCTGTCTTGAACTATCTTCTTTACATACGACTGCCTCTCACTGGGTGTAACTGCGGTGAGTTTTGCCTACTGTGACGTCACAGGCATTACGTCTGTGCCGTAGAGCATCCTCATTTGACTTGATTAAGTCAAAGGAACATGCTCTGTAGCAAATGCTCATTTGACTTGATTATCAGAAGAGAACATACATCATTTGTTTGCTGAGTGAAGGATTGTGCTGTGTCTCAGAAGCTTGAGGAAAGAAGACAGCATTGACTCGCCTTGAGGTATCTGTCCCCTCCATGCTAGTAATGTAATTGAGGCCTTAGGGGTTAAGTACCACCTGACAAAAAGTGAAAGTGGTTTTGCTTTAGCCGTACAATAGTCAGAAGTGAATTCCACTTGTAAGGAATAAAAAAGAAACGGGACAGACATGAGAAGAGACGATTTAAGATGGAAGTGACCTGAGCCTTTCTTGTTTTACTACAGTACATCTCTTATTTTTGGGTCCCCTTAAATATTCAGATTTTTGATCCAGCTGTGGAGCACAGCTATGTTTGAGATGTAGGACATCATAAACCAATCATGAACAGCTCTGAGGGTTGATAAATCCACACGCCTATAACTGTTGTGCTTGCAGGAGAAGATAATGACCGGGGGAACCATTTGTAACTCACATCTTAATGCGCACATTGTGATGAAACTGAATCTCTTCCTCCTCCGCCCTCCCTCTTCCATTTGCTGCTGTAAAATTTAACATAATGCAGTTATCGCCATGGAGATCTCCAGGAGATGGACTCTCTCTGGACAATGTCAAGAGCCTGAGTAGCTCTGGCCGCCGAGCTGATTTAAGGCTCGAGAGCTGCTAAGAGCCGAAGCAGATGGACGAGTCTGAAAACGCCTACACTAGAATTTGAAAAGTCACATTCAAGGACAGAATTTTAATCTCGGCGGCTTTGTGTTGCCAGCGAGAAGTGTGATAGAAAGCCATTGTTCATTTAAACAAGAAGGACTGCGCTGTTTGCCATTAAGATGCAAAATCCAGTCTTTTCAAACGATTCGAACTGAAATTCTCTCTCCAGCTTCCTCCCACCGTCCAAAGACATGCTCGTAAGGTTCACTGGTGATTCTAAATTGGTCGTAGGTGTGAGTGTCTCTCTGTGTTAGCCCTGTGATAGACTGGAGACCTGTCCAGGGTGTACCACGCCAATGACAGTTGGGATAGGCTCCAGCCCCATTGGGCCCTCCAGAGGACAAGCGGTTACAGAAAACGAATTAATGAATGAATGAGTTCCATTGCGCCCATTGGCGTCAGGACTTCTGCAAAAACTGACAAAATGTTCATTTGCATTTATTTTTGTTGAGAATCTGAGCTTTTGGGAGATTTAGTTGCAGATTTCTTAGGGAAATGGTTTAAGGGAAGAATTGTAATCAGGGCAATCTTATTTTTTTTTTTTTTATGCTTGACACCGTGAAATATGTACAGATTTGTTCGCAGCGTTCAGCAGTTCACAAGCCGATGAGAAGATATGAAACACAACAGTATTTGAGTTTTGACTGACAGTAGTGAAGAGGCTGAGAAGAAGTGAGGGGGAAAAACAAGGCTGTGTTGTTTTCTGGCTGGATGGCAATTTGCACTAGAAACGTACAAGGCAGCAGTGATTTCTCTTTACGTGTTTGTGAGCTGATTATTTTACTCTAAAATTGCTGCTGTAGAGAAAACAAAACGGCAATGAAATACCAACACATGTGGAAAGATTGATAGCTACCAACAAAATGTGTTCTCTGGACCCATTTAGGTTTAATAACTACACGAAACTGCTGTTTGATTAAGATTTGCAGGCTGTAGCTTATATGAATCAATTGCTTCTGCAAATATCATCACTTTCCAGGATACTCTGGCTTTATGTTACTTACCACGGGATTGTACAGTTTATGGATTGGGCTCCGAAGCCGAGGTTTTAGGATAGATTTAAAGGCTTCGGAAATGACCTGCAGCACACTGTTTCGTGCAGTTCAAGGTTCAGGGATGATCCAGCGTATCACCTGCTGTGGAAATTACAGGGCACACGATGTTCCTGGTGTGAGAAAATATTTTTCTTGACACACTAGTGATCAGAATAATGGGCCAGTTTTCCAAGTTCCTCATGTAATGAGAACTGACCGACTCAACCTAAAGGAATTTTACATCAGACTGAGAATGGTGGTGTAAAGGGATCTGTTTAATATGAACATATTAGCTCCCAATAACTATATCACCACATGATCTTACTGTTTCTTTGTAAACACATTTCTCTGTGTACTTGCCCCATGTGGGGTAAACATCAGGTGTCATGACTGCAGCAGAAACATGGAGGTAGAGAAACAACCAGATGTTCAAACGAGTGTTTGAGAAGGTCAAAGGTTGTTGAAAACATGCGTCCATCAGGGTCTTCTACTGCTCTACTCTTCTAATTCCAATTCACTTCCATTGCCAATACTGTTTGCAAAGATTTAACTCTCCACAGATACTCTGATCAGGCATAACAATATGACCGATATTGTGTAGGTCTCCCTTGTGCCAATTAGCGTCCATGTATACAGTTAAGCTGGAATCTCTGAGCGATTTCACTCGGGCTGCAGAAAGTAAACGCGGTGAGTGTAATTATTATAATAATTAATCCTGGCAGCACGTCTCTAACCCGGGAACATCTGCGTCCAGCTCTGTCAATACATCTGCTTTATGAGTTAACCACTTGTTATGATTACTGACATAATATGAAAACCAAACGAAGAAGAGATGTTCTCTCAGGACCCAGCTGCCTTTGAAAATGAAATAAATAGACCGGCAATTATGGATTTTTTATTTTTTTGTGTGTGTGTGTGATCGACTGCCTGTTACTTCACCTTACAGCCTTCCTCTGATTATAGCTGACATGTCTTAATTTGCACTATTTATAATAAACAATGTCAGTGCTTTTCTCTTCTTTTTCTTTTTTAAACCAGCGGCGGACGTATTGAACTGTTGGTAACCATAGCAACAGCGCATTGCTGTCATTATCTAACTATCACTCCGATTATCCTTCATATTCTTCTCATTTTAGTTGGATATTTGCCTTGATTTTATATATATATATATATATATATTTTTTTTTATTGGTTCTGCTCCTTTTTATAGTCCGCTGTAATAAAGTATAATGGAATTAAATTAAAGTCTATTAATGGCCCTCTATGAGATAATAGAGCCGGGAGTGAGGGCTGAAACATCTGTGAGCATGTTCTTGTAGCTGGGGGAAGAACAGAGATGGAGACAGAGATTGAAAGAGAGAGGAGAATGAGAAGGAAATAAGGTCCAGTGCGTCCTAGAATAGAAAAAGAAAATCCATTTATTCTGAGAGGCCTGCAGGGCTGGAGGTAGCAGGAGTCCGCCGTTACTACACACACACACACACACACGCGCACGCACAAACACACAAACCTCTCATCCCACTGGAGAAAATGAATTCTCTTCCTCCTTTTCCTCCTTTTTCCCCCCTTTACCTTTTTTTTTTTTTTTTGCCTCTGTCAGCCAAACTGCCGTAACTTCAACCTGGACACAAATCCCATCTCACGCACAGAAACACACACACACACGCACACACACTGAGAGTCACTCACCTGGTCACCTGCCTCAGGGGTTGTGATGCTGTTTCCACTCCATGCAGGGGTCTCTGTTTCCTGTCCGCCTGGCCACAGAGAATACGAGGCCATCAATAATCCTGGCGAGAGGAGAGGAGAGGAGGAATCAGGAGAAAGAGAGGAGATACAACAAGGAGGAAATAAAATAGCATGGGGGAAACAATAAGAGAAGACGTTTGAAACAAGACAACAAAAGCAAAATACGAAGCAACGATTGAAAAATGCCAGGTTTGAGAAAACAAGAAAATGTAAAAAAAAAAAGTAAAAAGAAGAAGTGGAGAGGAGGAAACAACGAAATGACAAAGGAAACGCTGATAAGAGACGGAGGACGGGATGAACAAGGCGGCGGAGATTACAAAAACCTTGAGAGAGGAGATGAAAGCAGAGGAAATGATGACAGCAGAAGGAGAACGTCGGAGAGAGCAGAGGTGAGGGAAGGAGTGGAAGCATGATGAAACAAGAGAGAAGAGGAGGCAAATGAAGAGGAAGAGGAGTGAGGAAAGGAGAGAAGAAGGAGGATGAGAGTGGGTGAGGAGGAAATGACAAAATAAGAGGGGAGACCGGGAGAGGTTACGTGTTAGGACCCTGGCACACCAAGCTGATGGTCATCCGTTTCCAGGTTGGGCCGTCATCTTTGGGCGTCTGTGGCCCCAGCTTTGTCCTGGACTGTTATCAGACTGGTGTTGGCAGGAAGGTGGTCATAATGTTATGCTTGTTTGTTGCTCAACATGTCACATTGCGCTGATGAAGGACACCCAAAACTACCTCACCCACCTTCAGTGGTGGACAGTAACGAAGTAAATTTACTTGAGTACTGTACTTAAGTACTGTTTTTGAGTATCTGTACTTTATTTGAGTATTATTTTTGGGGGATACTTTTACTTTTACTCCAAATATTGTACTTTTTACTTCACTACATTTCTGTTGATGCTCTTGTTACTTGCTACTTTTGAGCTCACGTCAGCTGATTATTTTTTTATTTTTTTAAAATTCTGAGAAGCTGTTTCTGCTGATTCGCTGATTCTCTACGTCATGCCATACAATCCATACAATGCAGGAAAAAACTGGAGAAACACCTGGAGAAACACCGTGGCCTTATCTCAAACCCATGTTTGAGATTTTTGCCACAAAAACTGATTCGTTTCAGTTTAAATGTTTGTTGTGTGAACAAATGATATCACGACCTACAAGAACTCGTCTTCCAACGTGAAAAAGCACGTCGCGGTACGTAAAGTAGCTACTGACGTTAGCTTGCTTAATGTTTGTTAAATTGCTGATGAACATTTTAAACGTATTTGTATAAAGAGAAAGAGGCTGTGGATGATAGAGTGGATTGTATAATGAAAATAAAGTTACTTTCCTTTCCTGTATTTCCTGACATTTTTACTTACTTTTACTCAAGTAGTGAAGGTGTGTCCACCTCTGCCCATCTTGCCAACTTTACCCAACTACCTCAACTACCTTACTACTACTTACCCAAAACTAAATCTGATATGAACCAAGTCACTTAGGCTATCAAAGAGGAATTGCGTTGGACCTTATTTCTGGAATAAAATACGATTGTTTACTCACATGTAACTTTGGTGTCATTTGGACGATATTTAGATCTGCATATATCCATATAGTGGGAGTGAATGGGGCACCGAAACACAACCTCTAAATTATACATTATCTGCCACGAAACTCAACAATTTCACCAATATTTTGTCATGATACGCTGGTGCTATTCCCCGTTAAGTCCAGAGTTACCTGTTATCTATTTGTGGACGTGCAGCTGTTTGTTGTTCTTTAGTTGCTCGTCCACAACCTAATATTCAGCCATGTTGCAAAAAACTAGCAGTAGCAAATTACAGGTAAACAAGCCAATCATTGCAGGTGTGCGTGGCACTCAGAGATGACATCATCCAGGTCAGAGGTCAGCAGGTCATTCTACAGACCCCAGATGATGATACCAGTAGCTCATAACAAAATATTGGTGAAATTGTTGAGTTTCGCGGCAGATAATGTTTAATTTAGAGGCTGCGTTTCGGTGCCCCATTCACTTCCACTATATGGATATACACACATCTAAATATCTTCTGAACGACCAAATGACACTAAAGTTATATGGGTGAGTAAACCCAGAAATAAGGTCCAGGTTGTAAAAAAGGTTATAATTCCCCTTTAAAGCAGTAACGTCCGAACAAGAGGCCCTCACCTTTCCTCAAGTGTCTTCATTATCTTTGCAGTCAAGGTCTAAAGCTGGTACTCACAAAGATAGAAGTACACAGGACCACTCATGCAGACACACTCAGGGTTATATAAAAAAAAAAGATGAGACAAAAGGTACATATCAGCTCCTCTTCATTACACTCCTTGCTGAGTTGATTCTCCTCCCCATTTCATTTTAAATCCTCTTCTCCTCTCTGTTCAATCTACGTCTCTTACCCAAACTAATTTCTCCTCCTCTTCCTCCTCCTTCATTTTTTTCTTCCAACACATCCTTCTGTCACCATCAACCTCCACTATTTCATCCCCCTCTAATCCAGCAACCTTCAAACCACCTCTACGCCTTCCTCCAAAGTCCAGAAATACTCTGAAATATCACCTGTCACCGCTGATCTTACCCTTACTTCCAAAACTAACCCCAGAAAAAAGTTGAGGAATCGCGAGGTACTTGCAGCTCTAGTCGACGGCCGCAATTAATGTTGAGCAATTTAAAAAAAAAAAAAAAAAAAAAGCACGGGAAGATTACCTTAACGAGAAAAACACTGCAACGACATGATCTCCTCCATCATGTTTATTGGCTTTTTAGATCAGCTTGCGGCCAACCTTTTTATTGCTGACCACACTGAAAGTCCAATTTGCCATCCGCCACGTACACCGTGTGACTGCGGCTTGAGACTGATCATTTCATTTA
Organism: Planiliza haematocheilus; assembly: GCA_005024645.1. Lineage (NCBI taxonomy): Eukaryota > Metazoa > Chordata > Actinopteri > Mugiliformes > Mugilidae > Planiliza > Planiliza haematocheilus. Next base: position 499,267 of record SRSE01000170.1, on the reverse strand, counting down.
TTTTCCGTTCCCTTCTGGCTTCGGCCTCTGATGGAGTCCCCCTTTTTTGAGGGGCACTTTGGAAATAATTACCCGTTCTGAAAAGAGAACTTTTGAGAAGATACATGGAGTAGAGCTATACCTCTAAAGATCTGATATAGGCTATATAAACATGGACTTAAACCACATGGGGAGTTGGGGAGAAAGATATCCTTACAATAAATACTGCATCTGTAAGGTTTTAGTAGGTACATTTTGATGATACTGTAAAACAAAATCAACTTTAAAAACAAGTACAGCAATAAGAAGGAAGGCAGGCATTGCAGTTAAAGAAAAAAGAAAAAAGTAAATTTTGACAAAAGCTGTCATGTCTATGGCCTGTGTCTCTTCTTTTCTCCTAAATTATAAGGTCTGTCTTTCAGAGTGACTGGTGGCTGACTGCAGACATACCTGATCACTATTCCCTCATCGGGATCACGTCATGTACTACAGTTTGAGGCTTCTCCTCTTTATGGACTTCCACTTTTTGAGCTTTTCTACCTATCTGTTTTTGGAGCGATAGGCGGTTTAGACTCCTATGATTGGGCCACTTGGTAGAAGCATGTTTTCACTTTAGTATTTCCAGTTGCTTCTCCATCTCCTCAATTTTTGAATTGATTCTTTTGGATTTCAATAAAGAACACATTGAGAAAAGGTTAACTGAGGAGATACAAACATCTGGATGACTCGTCTTTGGCAAAATTTCGGCAATTGTTGAAGGTGAAGCAAGGAGTAGTTAAGAAGTAGTATGTACGTAGGCTACGGCGTCTATGTCCTGCAGTACTCTATGAGAGCCTTAAACCCTTTTTTGGGGTTTATTCAATTTTCTTTAGTGTGGACTGTAATTTGGATGAGGGTTTTGTGGTTTTTATTCCTGACTGATAAGTTTAATTAAAGTTCCTTTGTTTCAGGCGTTGACTTCCCCCGGTGTCTGCATTTAGGTCCTAACCAACGACTAAACATAATAAAAGCACCACAAAAGGTTTTCATGAATACAGAATATTATATAAAACTCACCTCTGACAACCTGCTGATGGTTTGTAGATTTTCCTGAATTCCACTTAAACCAGTATGAGCAAGAAGGAGATGAGGGGTTAAGTGTAACCCTGAAATTTTAGAGGTCAGATAGTAACACCTTCCTAATATCGTGTAGGTCTCCCTTGTGCCTCCAAACAGTTGTGACTCATCAGAGAATGGACATGGACCTTCTGTGGGTGTCCTGTGGTGTCTGGAAACAGGATGTTGTTTGTGGGGGGCCTTCAGGTCCTATGGGTTGAGGGGAGGGGCCTGGATCATCCCAAAGATACTTCATCAATTCAGGATCTGAAGAATTTGGAGGCCATGTCATGTTCTTCATGTGTTTTTTTAGTTGTTCCAAACATCCTGCATCCTGTTGGGGATGGCTGCTGCCATCAAGGAGTGTCATTGCTATGGGGTGGGGGTGCCTGGTCTGGTCTAGGTGGGTGCTACATGTCTAAGTAACATCCACATGAATGAATGCCAGGTCCAGAAGTATTTCTGGCAGATCTACCTTGTCAAAAACGGTTCTGTCCAGATTGAAGTTTTTGGGGCAAGTAAACACATAAACCTGTATGAAATAATTTTGCTTAGCGCGCATGTGATCATTTAAGTTAGAATCTCAAAATCAAATTTTTTTTTGTTAAAGAAATATTGTCCATGTTACCAAAGCAAGTGACAAACACTGGCGGCACATTTGCTTTTAGGCTCAAAGGAGGGCAAGCGAGTTTAATAAATCTCAATCCTGTGAGGAATCATTATAACCTGTTAAAAATGGCTCAAGTCCTGTCGTTTATCATGCTGCTAAACCACGGCACCGATGCAATAATTTCCAATGAGAGTGACAGAGATGTATGCTCGAAATCTTAGACACCGACATACACACAAAACTCCCAGAGGGGGAAAAAAAGGTGATTAGGGAAAAACGTGAACCATATATGTGCAATTTGTCTTGTTACATTAGTGGTATGAGGTAGTAGGAGATAGTGTTAGTAAAATTATTAGCCATGAAGCACAGACGAGACTTGGATACGCGAGAGGGGGAGACAGACGATCGTAGGACCACTATATCCTGGACCTACTGACACATTGGAGACGGGGAGGAATTAGGTCAGGGCTCGAATGTAGAAGGTAATAGATGGATACAGCAGAGATTTATGTGCGGCACCTTCTCTCCAGAGAGAAATAGAGGGGCAGAGACAGAGGGAGAGAAAGAGAGATGGGAAGTTGGTATTGGAACTAAATCAGACTGTCAGTTGGTGCTGAATTCTTCCTGAGGCGACAGAGGAAGGGAGAGAGAGAGAGAAAACTGGAGAGAGGGGGAACTGGGACATGGAGAGGGAGAAGAATAATTATGGAGGAAGCGGAGAGGCTGAAAGAAAGATCAGGGTGGTGGAGTTCGCGGGAGCAGAAAACAGCAAGAGTGAGGACACAGCAGAGATCAGGAGGCATTTAGAGGATGCGCCTGGCTCCATGATAGCAGAGGTGGAGGAGTTATTTTAGGCTACCGGGGCTCCAGAAGTAGAAAAAAAGAAAAACCTCAAGACAATGCTAGGTGACAAGTAGTTGGAGCGCTTCCAGTAATGAACACAAAACTCTCCTGGATGAGTCTTCAGCACAAGTCAGAGGACTGGGCTACGCACACAAAACTCAACCACTGCTTGAATGTTTCTTGAACGGTGCCAAAGATCACAGTTTATAGGAATCAGATGTAATATTTATCTGTTTAAAGTGCTTCACGTACTGTTATCAGTGCTGGAAGAAGGATCTTTTATTTCCAGTTATAGATCCTCAAATGTCTGGAGATAAAAGCTGTTTGCTGCACAGATTATAAAGGGCAAACTGATATATAGAAGTAATGCTGACTTGACGCTTTCTGCAAGTGTACTGCAGAGTTTTGCAAAAAGGGATTTGAGTTTATTTTTTAAAATCTTCAGAAAGAACACAAAGCACAGATGTTGATGATAGTATACACTGATCAGGCACAATGTTAAGACCACTGTTGGGAGAAGTAAATAACATTGACCACCTTGTGATAATTCAGTGTTTTGCTGGGAAACTTTTGGACCTGACATTTGTGTGGATGTTACTTAGACATGTAGCACCCACCTAGACCAGACCAGGCGCCCTCACGCCATAGCAATGGCACTCCTTGTTTAGGAGCAACTCAACCTGGCCTCCAAATTCACTAGATCCCAAACTGATCAAGTATGTGTGGGATGATCCACAGAGGCCCCTCGCCTCAACCCATTGGACCCAAAGACCCTCAACTAACAACATCATATTGCCAGACTTCACAGGACACCCTCAGAAGACCCATGTCCACTCTCTGATGAGTCGCAACTGTTTTGGAGGCACAAGGGACACCTACACAATATTAGGATGGTAGTCATAATATTATGTCTCATTGCATTGCAGTCAAAAACTACAATGCAGTTTAGAATCCACATCAGCTAACTTCTTGTTACTTTGGAGTTAGTGCTCATGCTGGCTTCAAATGGATCTCATTGTGATTTTAATCATGAAGTGGTGTCCAAGTGCTAACATTAGCTGCAAGTTGCGAGAATAGCACTGTTGGGCAACTGCTGTGGCATTGAAACCACTGAGGCTAACAGCTTAGCAAGCATTCACTGTACAATAACCCTGGTGTATATATTATCCTATATTTTATATTAGTGAGATTTATTTTATTTTATTCTATTCTTATTTCGCTATTTAAGTTGTACTAGAGAGTAAAGTTACCAGAGTCAGATTACTTGTATGTGCACATACTTGGCCAATAAAGCTGATTCTGATTCTGATTCTAACGAGTGAGCAACTCAACGCATCGCATCTATTATTGGGAACATCAATAATTTCCTTGGATATATTGTTCAATTTTTACATCTGCACCATTTCTGCAACTCGTAAAGTTGAGCTACACCAAAAATTCCACTTCTGAGGTTGGGAAAACTGCAAGAAGTGAGTTGTTCTCGTGAACATGGTGAACGTGAAACCATTCGAGGTTGAAAGATTAGTTTACATGGAACCTACCTGCATAAAATAACAAGCAATGCAACCGTTTCAGTCCTTTCCATTGATTTTTGAGTCTGTTTTCCCTGCAGCTGTTACCAAAAACGTAGCTCCATTCTGAGCTAGTTGTGCAGGAAGATCTTCGTTATTAATCTCACCTGAAGCACTGATCAGTCTACTGTCAATACTTAATAACAAGTAGGAAGGAATTCAAATGTCGGGAACCAAGCTACCCTGTGTTGCCTCCAGATTTTAATAACGATAACCGATGCATTGTGAGTGGAGCCTGATGGAAATGTCAGCGGATCAATGGAGGTCAAGGTCTTCCATGTAAAACCACTCACGTATTGATCAGTTTTACATGAGCTTATAGATGTAATCCAATACACTGCCACCCATCCAACAGCTTGACATTATCTAATTTTTAATACAGTGTGCATACGCCATGTGCATGTATAATGTTGCAATCTTAACACAAGTACCCAGGACCACAGATGGCCGACAATGACAACAAGCCTTCACTGGACAGTTGCAGCACTTACAGGCTGCTGTTGATGTGGCTCTTTTACACAGCCACTCTTCTCTTTATCAAAAATTGGCACTGAGGCACATTTGAGGACAAAGAGAAAAAGGAAATAGAGGAGGAGAATTTAGACCGTTTCCCTGCACTTTGCTGTCTCTGAGTGAAAGGGAAACTCTAAAACGTCAACCTGAAAAATAAAAAAATCTTGTTTGACATAAAAATGCTTCCAAATGTATTTCCTTTACAGACGTTCATTGATACAAGCTGCACACAAACAAGTCTATGTGGGCTTTAAGTGCTTTCTCCCACAGAGGCACAATCATTTTGTCGTTGAAACACACTCTTCACACACACACACGCTCACACACGCAGACTAGCACACTAATCAGTATTACACTTGCTGCCAGTGACTCTTATTGAAGGCTGTGTTAATGATGACTTAAACAAACAGTGTGTCTTTAGCTCCAGTCAATAGCTTTAAACAGCCACGAGTCACAGCACCCATTACAATTAGGGTAGAAGTATTAGAGCCGCTTCTATTACACACAGTCATATATGTGTGTGTAGACTTGTAGTACTTACATAGTGGGGACATATATTGGTTTATACAGTTACACCGTGGGGACTTACCTTCAATGTAGGGACAAAAAGGAGCTCTGGTTGAGTTAAAGGTTCGAGTCATATCATGGACATGGTAGGGTCCTCTGAAGTGATGAAAACATCCTTATGTGTGTGTGTGTGTTCGTGCTTGTGCTAATGAAGGTATTGAAACTGCCATTAATGTGTGATGAGTCAACACTAGTCTACCGCAATTGGGTTTATGAAAGGCTCATTGCTTTCCATATTTCAGCCTTAAGCAATATAGATGTTTATGTGTTTTCTCATTGGCAAATCCATTTAAAGCAGCTTCCAAATACCTGACAGGCCATAACTAATTCTGTGTAGCGGCTGGCCCACAAGGGTTACAGTGACACACTGGGCTCTTGCAGCACAGTTGTCCAGTTAGCGTCAGCCACCATTGATGTAGTACACGGCCAATGTGCATGGACACTTGTGCTATGAACATCAAAACATGTGTGTTACAGCTGACATTCCTAAACTGTTACCATGCGCTAATAACTGTCTATGCTCGAGGGCTGTTATTGGAGCCTCACATTTATTTTTGCATTCTTAATGATGTTTTATTATGTCCTTCTGCATCATCTGATCATCCACACCTGAGAAGATGCTTAGGAAGACAGCAGTGCTCTTTAGCTGCAGAAGCTCAACGTGACTCCCGTGTTGTCTTTGTGTCTACTTTTAATAAAATAAATCCTTTAATTTTGTAACTCTGTCATCTGTCTCCACTTTGTGTTGCCGCCCACGAGCTGGGTTGAAATACACTGGAAAAACTCTTTCTTTGTGGACCTGACTTTGTGTTTCTTATAAAAGCTAGGGAGTTCAGCAGTTTCCTTCTCAGGATCTAATGCACCAATCTAATGAAAATTGCATAATAATATTAATGCAGTGATAACTGGTGGTTGGTTCAGGAACTTAAAAGAACATGTGTTGGGTCTTCTTGAATACTTTGTTTGAACAATTCCCATATTGATTCCCAGAAAATGATGCACAGAAAAACTGCTACACTTATGTCCAAATGTTCAAAGCATCCAACAACGTGACTGCATGGGAATAAAAGAAAACTGGACAAAACAGGATCTTGCTCTTTTATACACAAAACGAAGTGTGATTTCTCCACTTGCATTCAAATATTTAAAAATTATAATCTTTTTAGCTCTTTTAGCTTGAGAAAAATGTTTTAAAGATGTGTGACATTTAAAAAGAAATCAAACCTCAGGAAAATCAGCCAAGGACTAGCAAACTGTAACTGCCTAAGCTGGAAGAGTGAGTTTTTTCTGAGGGTAAAAAAAAATGGGAGACATGCTACAAAAGCCCTCTGGCAGTCAAAATCAATTGCACAAAGTCAGAGACATATTTTTGTTGATTCAGTTTGATAGCACCTTAAAGGTATAAAGCACGCCTTGGCAGCGTCAAGCTTCCTTTAACCATGGCTGCAATCTCTCCTAAGTAGTTGTGGTAAGGTTAACCAGTCTTTAACTGTGGGGATGATAGATGAGACCAAAAGGTCCTCTGAAGGCACTGACGGGTAACTCTTTTGGTTATTTCACGCTGGTTAGGTATTAAGCAGTATTTAGCCATGTAGATCAGTTGGTATCATTTGGATTTGTCAAATCTGATACAGAGATTTCTGCTTCCAAGGCAATACAAGGAAGTAAAAACATATTACTGTGATATTCCAGAAGAAATGTCCCATTTATTTGGAAAATTGAAGTTCTTTAGCGAGGTTGGAGAATTATTCTGAATGACTTGCACATTGTTTCTCTTGAGATTTTAAACGTGATTTTGAATAATCTGAACGTAACAAGCAAAGTGCCATTTAGCTCCATTGTACTCAGAAAGCTGCACAAGCTCTCAGGCGATTATCTGAAAACCTTAAACTGCAAATTTAAATGAACGTGTCTGCAGGACTGGTGTGATTCCAAAAGCCCTTAAAGGAAATCTCTAGATCTGTGTGTGTGGATGCGATAAAGTTGCAGAGCCGGAATGGTCTCAGTGCACTCAGTGTTTACTTGGCCTCCATTATCTTTTATTTGTAGGCCTGATAGTGTCTCTTGGCAGGGAATAAACGGGCTGTAAATCAGAAATGTGTTTGTGCATGGGTATGAGGGAATTCACACATGCACAAACACAATAAATATGCATGTGGGGAACACAAATGCAAGCAAGCGCTCTCTGTTTTATTTTACTGTGAAAATCAGAAGAAGGAAAAAAAAATCACTGAAAAAAAATTAGCCTGATGCATCTATTAACCGTGCAGAACGTGTACACAAATCCACTATGTGAATATGCACATTAGAGAATCAGTCATGACAAGCTTCAGTCCTCAACACATTTGAATATGCAAATGTTTCCCGGCACAAAAAGCCTTGACAAGCTGTTATTACATGATTCCAGTGGGTGCAGATAGAAAAAAGGCTGAAAAGATATTAGAGGAGAGTAGCCTCAGACAGTTGCCGGGGAGATGTGTGCCTGCGTGCATCTATTTGACGGTGCTTGTATGTGTGGATTCATAGTAATAATGCCAGTGGTGTTTTTCTGACTGCACACCAGAATCTGAGATGCGCAGGGTCATACTGGTTATGATAGGGTTGGTCACAGGGGGCATCAAGACATTCAAGGACTAAAACCCTGATCACAACTCAGCACAGCAGGATGCTGCAGCTCTCAGACATCATTGTTGTTTTAAAAGAGAGAATCTGACATAAGAAGTTCAGAAGTCATAAATGCAAAGCCCAAGTGTTCATGGTGGTGATGTGCTACCCTGCGCTCCCACTGCCCTTGAGGTGGGAGTGCAATTCTGTTTGCGTGGCCTTTGGGCGTGGATAATTAAGATGAATGGCATGACTGAAAGGCCTGCAGAAATTGCCACTCTTGCAGAGACCCACTGTGTCATCTCGCTGCATGTTTTTACCATTTTATTAATATTATTCTTGTATTTTCTGGTCTCTGCTTTATGTAGCAGCCCACGTATCGTAACAATGACCTAAACTGTCACGGCTCTTTGGATGAACCAGTCTAGCCAACATTTAAAGGTACGTACTGAGGAACTTTCTTGAGGACCACTCATCCAAACAACCGCACAGTCGACAATGCACATCCTCGATTCCTGAGCAAGACACCTGCCGTGACGTGCTGGCATCCCCTGTCAGTGATAAACCTTGGCCACAGTTAAAGGCTGCCCTCGCTATAATGAGGATACTTTAGCTGCAACAAAAGCCAAACAGTTGCTGGCTTGGGTTAAGCACTCAACATCTGACATTGCAGCATTAACTTGAGGAACAGTGTTTGTGCAAACTGAGCCAGCCATTGCTACATAATACAATGGTCTGATGCTAAGTGTTGGGTCTTTTTGAGAAGGTCTCTTACTAAGGTGTCATATCAAATTGTCAAAGAGGAAAGGGGGTTGTTACTTCTGTGGTTGATCACCAGTATATGATGAATGCTCATCCAAACAACTTCACAGCACAACACTGAGCAAGACACCTGCCATGACATATTTGCATCCCTTGTGAATGCTAGACTTTGGCCACAGTTAAAGTCTGCGCATACAATAATGACTCTACTTTAGCTGCAATAAAAGTCCAACAGTTGCTGGCTTGGGTTTAATACTCAACTGCTCACATTGCTGCAGTAACAATAGGAACAGCTTTCATGCAAACTGCTACACAATCTGTGGAGTGAAGTTAGGCATCCCTCTGGGATCCCTACTGGACCCATGCTATTTCTTGCTTTCTTTGATTCTTTACAGCACAATAACAAAAACATATTTTCGCCAAACTATGAGGAGTGATCATCCAAACAACGTCAGTGTTTAACTTACTTGGGTCACCAGCAATATACCTGCCAAGCGTGAGAAATGATGGTGAGAAAAGCGAATAATAGACACACAAATCCTTTCTTTTAGAAGTAATATTTTACAGTTTAGAACTGTTTAATTAACGCAAACGCAGAGGAAGTCATACATTATCCAGTGAGGATACTGATACTTGAATAACATACTGTACCTTTTACAAGCAGCTCTATTATGATATGTCAATGTCAGAGCTGGCAGCTTAAATCCCTGATATTAAAGCATTAGAGACATTTCATTTACAGTATACTTGTTTACTGTTGCAGCACAATAGTTTTAATGACCATATTATTAATCTTCCTTGCCAGTCTTACTCTTATTTGGAGTCTGAATCAAGCCTAAACCTATTAAATTGAGCTGCACATTGTGTCATCTTTGTTTAAGTCTAATCTAAGTCTAACTGATGCTCTGTTAGCTTGTGTAACGTCTACACATCAATGTTGTTTTTAAAGCAGGCATTGAATTAATCCTGTCTCCAATATGACTTCTGCACGGCTTCCATCTATTCATAAACCATCCAGTTTGACCAGTCTGCTTTTACCCCAAAGGTCTTTGGTGTTTTTTATCTTTAAGGAGATAAAAGAATGTTCTGGTGCAGAGCCAACCTAACTTGATCCGTCTTAAAAGTAGCAGCTTGTCATTGTCTTCTTTTTTGTTTTTTTGTTTGTTTGTAAAAGGATTGCTAAAGATCTGAACAGTAAGCACACCCAGGCTGATAATAATCCTGTTTGAGCTTCCAGTTTCCAGTTTGTATTCTAACGAGCGCAACGCTCCACTACAGTCCAATGCGGTTACAAACAGAAAAGACCACACCTGGCCACACCCAAATGAGGGAGTGCCCCTTTGAGGCAAGAAAGGGATCCGTTAACGTAGGCCTACCAGAGTGTGGCTCGTTGGGAAGAGTGCAAGTCAGCAGTCGCATGGCTTATTTGGTGTCTGCACACCAACCTGAATAAACTTGATGCCGACATGTTATCACATCTGTTGGAATGCCAAAGTCCCAGGCATGAATGATGACAAAGTAGTTGTCAGTGGCTTATTCCTACATAGCATGCTGGCATAAAATATTGCTAATGACATGTTTTGTGGTTTAATGTTAGATTTTTTGGAGATAGACACATATAAAATATATATATAAAATCTCATCTTTCAACTTCCTGTGTGTCAGCGGCATCCTTGCAGAGCTGCGACGAGCAAATCCGACAGCGGTGAAGGTCAAATGATAATTTGGGAGGGGAAGAAGCAACAATAAAAGGAGAGGAATGAATACACTTCCCATTTGCTGGTCATTTCGTAAAGGTCAGGGCGAAAAAAAATGTGAAAAATCTACTGGGAATGAGAAACTGCAGATGGCAGTGGTAAAAAAACAAAAAAATTGGAAATGTGTTCTTATGCCGGAGCTCTGACCTCTTCTGCTCAACTGTTGGTGGTCGATTTGTAGTTTTTGTGAATGTTCAAGGTCTCAACTCAGTTTACATCAGTGTAAAACTAATAATCAGATTCACATTGGCCTAGGAATCTATCCTCGATGTTCAAAATACTGATACGAGGTCACGTATAGGTCTCCATATTAAAATAATTTGTTAAAGCTTCTATTACACCTACAGCGTTAAATATTAAAGCTCCAGCTCTGGCCTTGAGTCTCATATCTGACAATGAGGAATTTATGTGAAGTGCTGAAAGACTAATAATCAAATAATGTGCTGTGCTTCCAAGTAAATATTTCGGCAACTCCTTTTGCTGGCCACTGATAGCAAACCAAACAATCAAACCTCACAAGATAGATAATCATCAAAGAGTACCTTAATCCCTGAGAGCGACTTTCTGATGTTGGCAAATAAGTGTAAGAAACCCAACATCTGAAAAAAGACACAGATAGCTTCAGATCGTGTGACGCGCATCGAGGGAAAGGGTCTTGACAGCTGAAACTCTCAAGGTCGTCCTCTGATGTCTTCCATATTAATGACCAGCTTTATGTTAATGCTCCGATGAAAGAGTCTGCACTGCAGGTGTCGATCCAGAGCCGCTCGCTTAACCTCCACCGTCACAAATGCGGCTCCTTGAGAACTCAGGAGGAGTGATCACTGAAATGAATGGAGGATTGCTGGGCCAAATATGAATGAATGTCTTTGTGCCGTTGTACAATGAGATTAGGTGAGCCACACCTGGACAATGCAAAGATACCCATCCACACAGTCAACAATATCCAATCAGAATAGAACGTGATTTAAAAATAATAAACCACTATGTCGCTTGCAAGTGGTTGCTCATAATTATAGGCTGGAATATAACAGAATGTCTTTATTGCCGTTGCACTGAGAGCAATACAACGAGATTTAAAAACGGCTCCGCTAGAGATACCTTCACCCACACATCCTCGCATACGCGCGGGTAAAATTGACTTGGTAAAATAAATCTAAAAACTTAATGAGCGTGAAGATATTAAAAGTGTATTGCAGTGAGTCCAGGAGCTATTTAGATGGTGGAGTTCTTGGACAGCTGAGGGGTAAAAGCTGTTTCTCAGTGCCGCGGTGTGGCACTTCAGGGCCCTGTAGCGCCAATCTGAAGACACGATGGAAAGGTGCATAATCATAAATTAGTCAGTTACAAATACACTGATTAGCCACAACATTAAAACCACTGGCACATGAAGTGAATAACACTGACCATCTTGTGTCAATTCAGTGTTTTGCTGGGAAACTTTTGGACCTGGCATTCATTCATGTGGATGTTACTTATGGGGCGTTCTATTTGTCCACCGAACTCAGTTTCCGAGTCGGTTTCTGGAGTTATGAACCGGAAGTTGCAAATAGAATGCCTCCGAGGTCGTATATACAAGTCGTCAACTCGTCGAGGCTCAGAGGACCCCGAGTTCAGTTTCCAAGATGGCTACCACGAGCGTCACATTGTGTTTTTCTACTATTTTAAGCACTTTTGTCTTTGTTGTAACCAAATGTAGAAGTCGTACACATAGCACTATACGGTTACCTAACAGGCATGTCGCTACAGCTAAATACTGCTTAATAAGTTATTTTGTAGCTTGTGCAGTTTAAATTGGCTAGAGACGCTCCATGTTGCTATGACAACAGTGCCGAGTCTTGAGCAGAAAGCGGAGCAGTAGCCTGTCGCTAACGTTAATCAAAACGGAATATTCAGATATCAAACTGTGAAATATGTTTGTGTAACATGTAATGAACATGTGAATTCCGCCGTGGTTGCACTGTAAACGAGATAAACACTACAAATATTACGAATCCATCTTTTCTCCGACCTGTCGTGAACAGAAGGCAAAAACCCGCTGTAACTTGTTTTCCAACACGGATGTGACGTCACTTGAGTTGCAAGTCGCGCTTACAAGACAAATGGAACGGGCCGTTAGACATGTAGCACCCACCTAGACCAGACCAGGGACCCCCACCCCATAGCAATGACACTCCTTGATGGGAGCAGTCTGACACAGGAACTTACACAAAAGTGATTTAGGAACAACTCAAAAAACATGAAGAACAGCACAAGGTGTTGACCTGGCCTCCAAATTCACTAGATCCCAAACTGATCAAGTATCTGTGGGATGATCCACAGAGGCCCCTCCCCTCAACACGTAGAACCCAAATGTCCAAAGGAGACCTACACAATATTAGGAAGGTGGTCATAATGTTATGCCTGAGATATGTTGATATATTACCAAACATCAGTGTAGGGTGGAGAAACAGGGTGGAGAGGTAGAGGTTCAACAGTGTTTGATGTTTTACACGTGGAATCACTCATACAGTGCATGTCACGTACATTAAAAGACTACATATACCTTGTAAAAGTACACATCAGCACTGCAAACAGAGTTTCTGAATATCTTAACTAGTCATTTGTTTGCTCTTTGAAGTATTTTGCTTTCTGTGACATATAACCGAGTTTGCATGTGGACAAAAGGTCTTTGAAATGCCCTGTTTGAAAAAAAAAAAAAAAGCAGCTCTATTTCTCTGCAGGGTTTTTCCTTTTCATTTTGTCGCGTAAAAGGCAGTGGCTGCGAGGTGCGGCTATGTGTCTCGTTAATTACTCTAGTAGCCACACCTCGTGAGCAAGCACAACAGCTGTATACAAGTTGAAAAAGCGCCGGGCCCACAAAGGCGTGTCTTTGACGGAAAAATAATGGCGTCTAAAATTAGTAAGATTCATTAGCGGGAAGTTTCCGTCAAGCACCCGGGAAAGCGTTAATATAAAGTTTACTTTTGTTAGACGTGTGCAACAGTCTCGAATGGTGACAGGGTTATGTTTTATTACTCTAGTCAGAAGCACTTTTCATTGATTAAAGTTCTGCAGTCCTGGCAACTGCAGCCTCTTTACCGCAGATACTGTAGGACCAGACTGTTTATTCTAGCTGAATCACAAAAGTTTAGATGGAGGGGGGAAAAAAAGAGTTGAATAGAAAATAATAACAATAATAGAAAGCCTTGAGTGGCTCAGACATTCCCAGAGAAGCCAATAATGACCTGACCTCTCGAGACTAAAACATCTAAATGTCAACTAACAATGACGGCAGGAATATACAATGTGCCTCGCACAATAAAAGAAAAAGGACATGAATGGGCGGCTGGTTTCTTCTCCACCAGCCTGAAAGGTCAGGAACCACTTAATATATGTTGCCAGATGTCAGAATAGACGTACATGTGATAAATATTTGAAAATACAGACACCACAAAGTGATGCTACACACACACACACACCTGCGTGGAGACTTCAGGCCCATTCAGCTGGATGGTTAAATGTCATTACAGCTGACAGTCTGAGTGGGCAGAAGGGCAGCCAGTCATTTACTGAAGGGTGCTTACAGTGAAGTGTGTGTTGGCTGTTAACAGACCACACACAAACAGACAGACAGACAGGCATCACAGCAGACTGCAGCGCAGGAAAGAGCTAAGAGAGGTGTTTTGGACTGAGGTCCGTGGATCGGGAATTATCCTTCGACCATTCGGCGATGTGGTCTCTGGCCGTCAACCCTCTCAAACAGCCTCATTAAGAAGCTTTCATTCGACAAACCGTGCACGAACTGAGCGGGTTTCTGCAAAAGAGAATCCACACTCGGATGCAGAATGCCGCAGCAGGAAAAGGTCAACACATACGTAGCTGAACGACGAAGCAGATCGCAGGTGAAGACGAAGGCAGACTGGCTAAAACAACTGCGAAAAAGCAGAATAATGCAATGGCAAACTAACAAACTGACAAGAAAGACCAGAAAATTCCCCCTTAATTATGTTTTTATTACATTTTTTTTTTTCTTAACTTGAGGCATATCACAAAAGAACACAGATGTGAGCAATAAAAGAACAGCGGCCTGGTTTTGTGGCTCACTGGCGCTCCGTCACGGCTCATTCGGGCTTATCTGTCCAAAAAGAAGGAAAAAACTGCTGTTGAAAAGGCCACATCAGCTGGAGGTGATCAGAGTAATCAAGATGGTGAAGGGGGCAGCCACACCTGAGAGAAATCAGGAAGATTTGTTCACACAGAAGTTTGTACTTCACTGCATGTTTAGTTTTCAGCTTTTCTGCTTCTGTTCAACAGGACTGCAGGGTTGGGCGACGAATGGATCAACGATAAAGGTTCATACGTGCAGTAAAACTGTCGATAGGGGATTTTTGTACAACTGTTTGCAAATGTCACACGCGTGCATTGCACAGCTAGCCTACGGTTTGCATGGGCAGGGGTTAAAACGGCATGACCGAAAGAAAAGGACAAACTCATCTATTTTCAATATGAAAGAGGAGGTTTGTTTCAATGTGCAAATGCTGAAGCGCATTAGGAGATTGATTTTAAACAGTCAAACAACTTGACAGTAAGAAATGTAAGTGTCAGTCATTCTCATTAGCCATGTAAACAGCCTATTAGGAAAATTGGCATTTTCGTATTAAAAGGGAGCTACCGTTTTATACAACCTGGACCTTATTTCTGGCATAAAATATGATCGTTTACTCACCCATATAACTTTTTTGTCATTTGGAGTCATTCGGACGATATTTAGATCCAATAATGCGTTATTTAGAGGCTGCGTTTCGGTGCCCCATTCACTCCCACTATATGGATATACGCAGATCTAAAAATCATCCGAATGACTCCTAAACAAAAAAAGTGAGTAAATGCCATAAGGTCCAGGTTGTAGAAAACAGTAATTCCCCTTTCAAAAGTTCAAAAACTGTAGTCACTGAATGCAGACTGCTGCTTTCTTAAAAGAAATTGTGGACAGACATTTCAGTTCTTGCAACAATTGTCTCAGCACAGAGAAGACCATCATCAGCAAATAAACTTAGTTCGAAACTGTTTCACACCCACTGACAATAAAAGGTAGTGTTTAGTTCTGGTCTAGCAGTTGTAACCTTTATTTAACCAGCGTGTAGGTGGTACAGAACAGAAAAATGTCTCCGTTAAAGGGCAGCCTGCATGATGCATTTTGTAATGCATTGCTCAATGGCAACAAACAGCAGACACAACAAATCAGGAGGGGAAACCCTGCTCATACCACGCTCCGCGCTGCATCCACACCTCTCTAATTTGATCTTGACGTTTCGGGCAAACCTCCCAGCTTCTTCTGTGCAGCCTGAAGCCAAATCAAAAATTTCCACATCATTAACAGCGGAAGGTTGCTATACTGTTAATGAGAGGCCCAATTAGCCTTTACTAAAATAAACAGACTCAGAGGAACAGTTTCCCTCCTGTGTAAAACTCGTTGAGCCATTGCCAAGTTTGCACAAGACGGAAACTAGTCGGGAAGAGAGATAATAGGTGGAGGAAGTTGTTGCAGGATGTTTTGAGATTTATTCATTTAATATTTATTAATATGCTTTTATGACACGAAACACAGTTTACGATGTACCCATCAGAATTTTCTACATTTCTGCTTGAAAACATTATTTCCAAATAGACAGAGAACCCAATAAAACAACTGTGTATTTACAACCTGGACCTTATTTCTAGCATAAAATACGATCTTTTACTCACCCATATAACTTGTGTGTCATTTGTAGTCATCTGGGAGATATTTAGATCTGCGTGTATCCATATAGTGGAAGTGAATGGGGCACCGAAACGCAGCCTCTAAATAACACATTATCTGCCGCAAAACTCGTTCATTTCACCAATATTTTGTTATGATACGCTAGTGCTATTCCTCGTTGAGTCCTGAGTTAGCTGTTATCATCATCATACTGCTGTTATTTTGCAACATGGCTGAATATTTTTCCGATTCTGAGGTTGTGGACGAACCATAGTAGTAGCAAATCATCCAGGTCAGAAGACATCATTTGTAGACTGACCTACAGACTGGGATGATGATAACAGGTAACTGTTGAGGAATAGCACTAGCATATCATAACAAAATATTGTGGAAATTAACAAGTTTTGCGGAAGAAAATGTGTTATTTAGAGGCTGCGTTTCGGTGCCCCATTCACTCCCACTATATGGATATACACAAATCTAAATATCTCACGAATGACTACAAATGACACAAAAGTTATACGTGTGAGTAAACCACCGTATTTTATGTCAGAAATAAGGTCCAGGTTGTAAAAAACAATAGTTGCCCTTTAAAATGAACAGCCAATCAGGGCGATCTGACAGGGGTCCAACTAGTGCCAGTGGCTTGGGACACAAAACTGTAAAAACTGTGGCCACAGATGCTCAGCAAAGGCCTGGCTCTTGCAAATGTACAACTGTCAGCTTGCGCATCTTATAAAATAACTGTCTAGGCTATTCATGCAGTCACAAACACATATTAGGAAATGTCCAAATTTATGGCTTGACTTTGAAGTTTGAATTTTCTTCCTGCTTGTTCGCCCTTTTCAAAAGTCCTCAAAAAGTGCTTGAGGACATCTTCCCTATGCCCAGATGAAAAATATAATGTAAACACAATTTATTTCCCAGGTGTTCCTGTTCAGATGTCAGGTCATCACTCCAGGTAAACACATCACAGTAACTGAGTCGATGGAAAAAGCCACAACAAGATGTAAGTAACAGGAGCCAGGAGCCGCAGAGGGAACCAAGTCTTCCATCAGTGCCTCCAGCCAGCGCCCGAAAAACAACCTGCCTTCACCTCAAAGCTGTTACATTTAAAATTTATAAGCACCACGGCATAATTTTGTTAAAATTAAAGACTTGAGGGACTGTGAGAACGGGACGAAAAGGGATGGATTGCAACTTTAGCTTTAGGCTTTTTTTGTTTGCCTCATGTTGCGACACGTCACAAAAACGAATGGCCCCGCCGCTCCGATGCGGATACCCCCAAAAAAAAACATGAACAGACATGTGACGACGCCAAGCGGAGCTCTCACACACACTGTGCCCGGTGTTGCCATGCCTCTGTTGTTTCCCATTTGCCGATGCTGCTTTTGTGTCAGGCTTCCACTGGTTGAAATGCAAATAGGAGCCGTAAAGGATCACCTGAAGGCGCCATTAGTCTGGGTCTCTGTGAGGAGGATGAGCTGCAGATTCAGCCTCTGTTCACCTTCAAAGACTTCATATTAACACCTGTGGTACACCCTGTTCTGCTGGCTCAGTATAGGAGCAGTTCATGTTTTTTTCTCCTTCACAACTATTTAAGAAAAATCAATCAATTCAAGCAAGTTTTTTCTTTTTTTTTGTCGTCTTACAGCATCCAGCTGTGTCGACCTCATCCGCACCCGTCGGTGGCAATTTGTCTGCCGCAGACAAACAACATTTTTAATCCTGCACCGAAGCGCTGACCGTTTTCAGAGCAGACATTTTGACTCGTCGCAGCAGGGAAGGCACAAGTGTATTAATGACGGCTGCATTCCACTTACGGGAAGTCCTCCTTTCGTGCAGGGCTGTTCATGGTTGTGGTTTACTAGGGCAGTGATTAATTCCGCCTGTGCTTTTTTGTCAAAATGTCCTCCCTGATAAAGGTCTAATGGGCGCAACACAAGACCTGTTTGTATAATTAAACATATTGGAGGCGTAGATGGTGATCCTGAAGTCGGGAAGCAACCTAGGCAGGTCTAGATACAGCAGCTGTATCGCTCTCAAACCTAGAATCAGAACAGTGCATTATCAGGTTGGAGCTGCCAGCCATCCAGGACATTCAGGAGGAAGGAACAGAGGATCCTCTCTGCCACCAGCCACCCCAGCTACAGAGGTGTCAAGTAACAAATACTTCGTTACTGTACTTAAGTAGATTTATTTTTCAGGTATCAGTACTTTACTTGAGTATTTCTTTTTCTGACGACTTCTTACTTTTACTCTCTACATTTGTACACAAATATCTGTACTTTCTACTCCTTACATTGGAAAAACAGGCTCGTTACTTTTCAAACCTCCACGGATGACAAGACGTAAAACTAGCTAGACTAGAACATCGGACTAGAAAAGGAAAGTCGATGATGCGCTTCCTGATTTCTTCTTCTACTGTTCTGAACAGGCAGTCTGTTGGTCAGTTTGAGCTCTGCTGCCACCTAGTGACCCACTATTTGAGAACTACTGGTCTAATGTAAAAAAACAAATTGAGGTATGGTGTGGTTTCTGGTGCTATCATTAGCTTTTTGAGGATTTTTTGGAAGCTAGTTTACAACGTTAGCAATGCTATGGGAACACACCGTTTTGATAGTATAGCTAACACTAGCTAGCAGTTTAAAAATAAC
Organism: Planiliza haematocheilus; assembly: GCA_005024645.1. Classification (NCBI taxonomy): domain Eukaryota; kingdom Metazoa; phylum Chordata; class Actinopteri; order Mugiliformes; family Mugilidae; genus Planiliza; species Planiliza haematocheilus. The sequence continues at coordinate 480,587 of SRSE01000170.1, read as the reverse complement.
AACCCAATCACCCTCAATTTATGATTAAAATGATCCAGATGCTCATGCAGGACATCTGGTCAATTAAGTCTAGATTATTTTGCGAGAACTTTTTCATTTTGCAAAATGATCAACGGATGAACTGTTTCATTTATGGCAAAATCATTTTTACTTTTTACTTAAGTACATTTCAGAGCCTGTACTTTCATACTTTTACTTGAGTAAAGCAGTTGAGTTAGTTCTTTTACTTTTACCAGAGTATTTTTTTACACAAGTATCCATACTTTTACTTGAGTACAGAGTGTGAGTACTTTTGCCACCTCTGCCCAGCTATAGACTATTAACACTCCTGCCGAGCGCCCAGATCTGAACCAGCAGGTCCAGGGACAGTTTTTATCCACAATCCATCACGCTACTGACCTACTGAACTGCCACACACACATGCTGGATACTCTGGCTTCCTCTCACCATCCAAAGATATGCTCGTTAGGTTAACTGGTGATTCTAAATAGGCCATAGGTGTGAGTGTGAATGGTTGTCTGTTACCGCTACGTTCCTGCCCCTCCCAGAAATGTGTCACTTGATGTTTACCCAATGGACGGAAGCAGCGAGCATGTATTTATTCCTGCCTAAGAAATAAATTAGAACAAGTGTTTGCATGCTTACTTGGCGCTGACATTTTCCTAACCAAAGCATAATCAATTAGTTACACCACCACCTCTCAGTCTGATTGATTTTTAGTGTCCTGATTATTACTGGAAAACTAGTGTCCATGCAACCAAAGTGAATGTACAACGTGTCCGACTTCTCAACAGCAGTTTCACTGTTCTGTCGCTTAATATTTACAGTATGCTGGATTCATGAGGCGCCTCCTCGTCAAGGAGGCATCCCCGTCGCTCTTGGTTTCATTCTGCACGACGACGGGCGCAAACATGCAGCAAGAGTCACCTATTTTCAGCCACGAGGCGTCCTTGAACAGATGGTGCGATCCCCACCGAGCCCTGATCTTGACACCATGGAGTCGGTCCAGGATTACACGAAGAGACAGAGTCTACAAAAGAAACCTGTGCCTACCAAGAACCCTGACAAGCCGAGTGCAAATTCAGCCGAGGAATACTTGTGATGCTTTAAAGGCAGGACGTGGGCACGCAGAGTTAATTTGACTCTACGTTAGACTGAGTCAAGGTGTAGGACTGGTTGGGCTTTTTCTGTGATTAAGAATTTATTTCTACATTCCCTGTCTGCGAGAGTACTGCGTGTTTTGGTCATCTGAAGCACTGTGTTTCCAGGTCTGCTCAGAGGTCTATTAGAGCAGCAGAGAAAGAGAATGAAAGAAACGCAGCACCATTATTTTACACCGCTGGGTCAATGTCAAAGAGAGCTGCTGGCAAATTAAACAAGAAGAAAGGGAAGCACTCTCAAAGTGTTTTAGGGCACTTCCTTCTCCCCTCCGCCAAAATGTATCTCTTCCCCATTCTGTCTTTTTTCTTCTCCTTTAATCAACTCATTCTCTCTCATCCCCAAACTCTCACTTTATCTTGCTCTTCCTCCTCTTTATCTCCGTCTCCTTTCCGAAAGCTCGTCTGAAGCCGGGGTAAGTCTCCGGAGATGGCAGACCTCTCTGTCTCCTTCTGCCTCTTTCTTCTCACAATTTACAGTCAGTGCAGCCGGCAGTGCGAGTTCCCAAAAGTAGCATGCTCGCTGTATTGTAACCAAAGGTTGCGTCATCAGTTGGCAACCCCGGCGCCGGCGATGCCGTTTCCTGCAAGACACATTGTCGGGTGGTTCGCAGCTGAGAGCGTTCAGGAGTCAGGGTGTCATCGCGCCGGTTTTACATTTCAATTATCACATTTTCACTGTGTTAATTAAAGAACCTGCACACTCATAGAACACTGACCCCAAGTGTATACAGACGGTTTGATTTACATTTTTCCTCTCGCTCGGTTTCTCTGGAATTCCTCAACGAGCTCCTTCCTGCATCGAACTGAGCACGAGTAAAAATAAAACGACCGTGGAAGGAGTTCAAAGATATGATTAATTCAGTGGTTACCGTTTTGTACGATACTGATGGGGATCAAGGACTAAAAATTATAACGACAATGGTGAGCAATCTGTTTATATACGCGGATTAACCCTAAGGGCCCCGACAAGACAAAATGATATCGACCAAGAACCCTGTTTTGGATCTAAATAGCTGCACTTGAATGCACAGCAAAGACTGAAGTCTATAACTATAGCATAAGCTTAATCATGATTATAGTTGGATGAGTAAATTATGTTGCCAACCTGTCAATCTGAAAAACTGGGGGATTAATAACTAATAAAGTTAGCCCAGTTAGCTTGGTGCTTGTGCTACAAAGGGTATAAATATAAGGAAACGCTAAGTTTCAATGAAGTTCTATAAAGTAAATTGGTTGTATTTAAACCCCATTATTATTAAACATATAAAAAGATCAAACTGATGTGTTATTGTCATTAGATCCAAAGATCTGTAGTCCTATGTCTCTGCTACACAACAGCAACTGGCTCAACTGGAAGTAACCCTCCATACCAGCAGGTGGCAGTAGTCTGTATTTTAAACAGCCTGGGACAACAAAGATGATTATAAGATGAGAAAAGCAGCCTGTGTGTGTGTGTTTCTCTTGAACTTTGCCGTTGTTTGCTTATTTTTGTCTCACCCATTTCTCTTCTGGTGCACTGGTTTGCTAGAAGCTGATCATCCAATCAGAGCGATCTCTCTCACTTCGTTGCTGATTCAGCGTGGCTGAATAGCTGCCAACGGTTCTCCGACTAGTGGCAACGGTCCAGGACAAATCACCAAAACTAAGAGATGCTCACTGATTGGCCCAAAGTTGGTTTGGCATGTCTCAACTCTGTCAACTCATCATTTAGGAAGTATTGATATTTAAGTGCTGGCATCAGTGATTTGGCCATTAGATCAATATTTGTAATATATCTTTGTAAATTTGACAGACATATACTGATGAGGCACAACAATATGGCCGCCTTCCTAATATTGTGTAGGTCTCCCTTGTGCCTTCAAAACAACTGTGACTCATCAGAGAATGGACGAATGGACCTTCTGAGGTTGTCCTGTTGTGTCTGGCAACAGTTGGTGGGGGCCTTTGAGTCCTATGGGTTGAGCGGAGGGGCCTCTGTGGATCATCCCACAGATACTTGATCAGTTTGGGATCCAGTGAATGTGGAGGCCAGATCAACACCTTGTGCTGTTCTTCATGTGTTTTTTAGTTGTTCCAAAAGGGGGATGGCTGCTACCATCAAGGAGTGTCATTGCTATGGGGTGGGGGTGCCTGGTCTGGTCTTGGTGGGTGCTACATGTCTAAGTAACATCCACATGAATGAATGGCAGGTCCAAAACTTTCCCAACAGAACAATGAATTGTCACAAGGTGGTATTTACTTCTCCTGTCAGCGGTCATAATCTTGTGGCTGACCAGTCTACGTGTTTTGCTTTTAATAAATAACAGAACTTTGCATCTATGTGTGATAAATGTAAATAATTCATATACATCTGATGTGTACGGTTGCTTGTTCGTCTGGTCCTTGTCAGGGCAGAATGATAGAGATGCCACATAAAGGCGGCGGTGCACGGAGATATAAACCAACAGCTCGCCAGAGGGCCAAAAACAAAACAAAAAACTGCGTCCGGGGAAAAGCTTTCATCAAGCCCCGCTCATAAAGACGATTTACAGCCATCTGGGGCACCTGACCAAGGCTGAGGTGTGTTTCTTCGTCCATATGGGTGTCTGCGTATACGGCCGTGTTCGCGGGGGTTCGAGGCGCGATCGTAACTCAACCGGACGAGAGAAAAATTGGGATGTGAGAACCTGGTAAAAACACATCAACACGTTTTGGCACCTGAATGGATTTTTAACATGGCGACCAATGTGTCGCGTAAAATGAAGGTTGATTTGTTAGCCTGTGAACTATATGTGAACACACACACAGACTAGGTCTTGCAAGTAACGTGAAGAAACATATACTGGAAAAAAATGTGTATCCGAACTTGGGAAACAGACCACACTGTTATATAAAATATGGATTGACAAGCTAAAATATCTCCAAAGACACTGTTCCTCAGTTGATGATTCATTAAGTGAATACAACTGCACATTAATCGCGACAATTAAAATGAATTTTCAAAGTTTTATCCTTTCAAACGTGAACGTTACCTCGGTTTCTTTCCCTTGGCTGGATCCCCTTGGTCTCTAGAAACTTCTAATAGGCATTTTTCTTTATATTCTGACAAATCGATTAATCACCAAAGCATAATTTTGTCTGATTAATAACTTTATATGAAAATAACTGTTGGTTGCAGCTATATTTAAACTTTAATAGAGTGCAGCACACACCACAAGGGTGCCCTGAAATATTAAATTTATGCTCTGCATGTCTGACACATCTTTCAAATACGTCTGGCGACGGTAATCTGGGAATAGAGGTACTTGCTCAGCGGGTCGCTCAGCTGCACTTCCCTGTTTATCACTTTCTATATCATGGCTGTCACTTTCCAAATTTCTCCAGCACGTTCCCAAATCTACCCAGCTCGTGCAGGTGTTTAGTGTTTGCCTGATTAGTCCTCTGTCAAAGAAAAAGCATGCGCCGGTGCTGATCATTTTGCCCGGAGGAGGTGTGGGTTGGTTAGCTGTTAGGAGCCCCTGGCAGCTGATTTCACTGATTAGCGCTCCTTCACGTAGAAGGGAAGGAACACGGGAGTGAAATCTCCAGCTGAGGTGTTTGGTTGCAGTGAAAACCTGCAGACTTGTTAGTCCTCCAGCACATCGCCGCTCATCCCAGTCACCGCACAGCTCGGTCACACACACCTGCACCAAACGGGATGTGCTTTTACGGCCAGACGCTGAGATTTTTGCTCATTTACAAGTTCGTCGTTGTTTATTATGTTTTAGGGGAGTACAAGAATGGTGTGCCATGCTTTGATGTAATAAAAAAAAACATTATTTGTCTCATTTTGTGCATTGATGCTGCTTTTTTTTTCCATTTATGTCTCTCTATGTCCATTTTAGCTCCTATCTCTTTAAGGCCCTGCCTCCTGAAAAGCCTAGTCTACTCTGATTGGTCTTTTTTTTTTTGTATGGTGGGTTGTGTTTATCGTGTGTATTAGACATATACACAGCCTGACCAAAAAAAAGTCGCCACCTGGATTTAACTAAGCCAACAGATATGATCCTCCTATTGGATAATTACTGCATGGGTGATTATCTTTCACCTGGCAACAAGTTATTTAAACGCAACTGATGCAATGAGTAGCTTCTCATTTCTTAAACAACTATGTTGAAAGACACATCCTGTGGTTGTGAAAAGATGTTAGACTTGTTTGAGAAGAAATTATTGGCATGCACTAAGCAGAGAAAACACCTAAAGAGATTGTAGAAACTACTGAGACTGGGTTAAGAACTGTCCAACGCATTAGTAAAAACTGGAAGGTTGGTGGAGAAGCATCATCTTCCAAGAAGAAATGTAGTCGGAAATAAATCCTGATTGAGCGTGATCACCAGTCACTGAAACGTTGAGTGAAAACAAAATGAAGAAAATCAACAGTAGAACTCAGGGCTATGTTTTAGTGAAAGTAAGAGCATTTCTACACGTACGAACGTGAAGGGAACTCAAGGGATTGGGACTGAACAGCTGTGTAGCCTTAAGAAAACCACTAATCAGTGAGGATAACTGGAAATAAAGGCTTCAGTTTGCTAGGGAGCATAAAGATTGGACTCTGGAGCAATGGAAGAAGGTCATGTGGTCTGATGAGTCCAGATTTACCCTGTTCCAGAGTGATGGGGGCATCAGGGTAAGAAGAGAGGCAGATGAAGTGATGCAGCCATCATGCCTAGTGTCTACTGTACAAGCCTGTGCTATGGGGCAGTGCTATGATCTGGGGTTGCTGCAGTTGCTCAGGTCTAGGTTCATTAGCTGACTACCTGAATATACTGAATGAGCAGCTTATTCCATCAATGGATCGTATTCCAAGATGACAATGTCAGGATTCATGGGGCTCAGATTGTCAAAGAGTGGTTCAGGGAGCATGAGATGGATTGTTCCACCACAGAGTCCAGACCTTAACCCCAATGAGAATCTTTGGGATGTGCTGGAGAAGGTTTTGAGCAGTGGTCAGACTCATCAACAAAAGATCGTGGTGGAAAATGAATGCAACACTGGATGGAAGTAAATCTGGTGACGTTGCAGAAGATTACTGAAACAATGCTACACAGAATGTAATCAAAGCTAAAGGTGGTCCAACAAAATATTAGTGTGAGTGTGTGATCAAAACCTTGTTCTTGTTCGCTGATGTTTTCAGAAATGGCAGAGGTGGATGGGAAGTTACTGCCCATGACTTTGGTTCCCACCACCATATTCACCATATTTACATTAGCAATATATAATTGTGTTCTTTGAGTTTCATTATGACACAGTTGCAGAGGGAAATATTTAAGACGGTTAGCCAGGCAACCAAAACCTGGAACATCTACCAGAGACCAAGGGCATTTATCAATATGTGTTCTTGTCTGTGTTGTGTTCTTGTGAAACGTCACCAGTCGCCGCCTAAGTACTGTTGCTGTAAATCAAAGTACGCATCTGATCAAGGACAGTCCAAACACCCAGATGTTTACTTTAGATTTGACAAGTTTGATTTTGTAGTACGAACAGCAAACGTAACGTAAACTACCAAGAACTCTAATTCAAAGTTTGCTTACATTGGTATTGATACCATCCAACTGTTGGAACGCCCCAACAACCAGCTACAAATCAATGGAAGATGATGATGATGATGAGCAACTGACTTTACTGTATATGTGAACAGGGCTTCAGTGTTTTTAGTTGGTCACAAAAAGAGCTCTTTGTTTTACTCTGATTAATCAGATTGTTTACAGCATCTCATTAAACAGTCAGCATCAGTGGCAGGAGCTAGATATTACATCTATTACCTATCACCCTTAGACTTAGAGTTTACTGATCAACAAGGGAAATTGCTTAGTTACAGTAGCTCAGTTGCACATAAAAACATTGCAAGTAAAAAGAAAATAGAAGTAAATATATATATACAGAGGAAGGATAAATGATAAGGTGCAATAATATCAATGGACCTTGATTCACTCTCAGCAAATACACCCCCCCTCCCACTTGTAACCGTTGTTATTTTTATGTCCCCCAAAGTAGAACATGTGGGCATATTTATTTTTAAGCAAATGAGAATTTACATTTCCCAAATTAGTTGAGCTACAACACACGCACCTAACTGGAAATCACGGGCCTGTGATGACAACGAGCCAAAGGAGGTACTAAGATATGCTTAGCATCATCACAATCAGTGCCAAACAATCACATATCAACTCACATTGTGGAAGACAAAGAGGCAGAAATCCTACTGACATTTGATTACATGTGATTAGATTGAGTTTCCAGTGGAAAACAGGGCTGGTGCAGCAAATGAAAGTGGTACGCGGCGTCAAAAACATACGGAGCCCGCGCATAATGAACGACTTTCTCCGCCGCCTCTGTTTTCTTTTCCCGCGAACATGCAAATGAGAGCGGCCGCATTTGCATGTCACCTGCCTAAACAAGCTAGAATTAGCGGAGACAATCAGAACACATGAGGAGTGAGAGATGAGATGTGAACAGCACCTCTCCCCAGGCTGTTAAATAATACAGCACTGTGGCTTTTTAAATAGAGTACGTAGCTGTTGGAAAACCAGCCGAGACGCTGACAGATATTTGTTCATTATGTTAAAACAGTGATGACACGGGAAGTTGGCCGCAAAGCACGGCGTCGGCTCACAGCGGGCGTCCTGATGGGAGCTGGCGTTACTTGTTGATGTGTGTCACGTAAGTTGACAAGATCAGAATTCCCCGAAGAAGTTTCATCAACTCAGTTTATTAATTTAAAGTGAAAGTGCACACTGAGTAGGGTTTTTTTTATTTTTTTTATTGCGAACACTCACAGCATTAAGAACAGACACATTATGATCACGATAACCCCCTACACTTAGTTTCAATAGATCAGCCAAATTCAAAATGTCAAATAACACATGGGTAACTGATAACATTAATTACTAAGACTATGACTAAGGCATGAAAAGAACCATGCTGGTTGTATGAGTTTCGCCTGTGTTTACTCTGCCTTGACATATCAATATGGCTGATGTAGAAAATCCATTACAGTGATAGAGCATACATCCTGGAGACTCTTACCCCCCTTACACCTTGACTGCTTGCCATCAAAATGCTATTTGTAATCAAATTTAAAATCATGAATCAGTCAATAACTGTAACCGCTTGTCCTCTGGAGGCTCGAGTGGGGAGGCGCACCTTAGACGGTCTACACAGTCTGTCTTGGGGCTAACACAGAGACAGCCAACCATTCACTGTCACACCTACAGCCAATTTAGAATCATTAATTAACCTGATGAGCATGTCTTTAGATAATACAGGAGCAGAATTTGTTGCGGAAGCTAACATGGAAGTGCAGAAACTGCAGTTCTACAAATGACCACTAGAGGACTAGAGGCTACCTCCAAGAGTGAGTCAGTCCTTGTAGACCTTCCTTTTTTTCTGTTCAGCACTTGCGTTATTTTTTGTTAAGTGTTTTAGAAATACAGTTAGATTGGATTTGATTGGGGGCGGCATAGGTTAGCACTAATGCCTCGGTGAGATGGTTTGAATCCATGGGCCGACTTGGTTCTTTCTGTGTGGAGTTTGCATGTTCTCCATGTGTCAGCATGGGTTCTCTCCAGGTACTCTCACCATCTAAAGGCATGCTTGTTAGGTTAATTGGCCGTGGGTGTGAATGGTTGTCTTTGTCTGAGTGTTAGTGCCCTGCGATAGACTGGAGACCTGTACAGGGTGTACCCCGCCTTTCACCCAGTGACAGCTGGGATAGGCTCCAGCAGACCCCGCGACCCTTAACAGGAATAAGCGGGAACAGAAGATGAATAAATGATGAATGAATGGATTTGACTGGATATTATGCCTAACTTTACAGAAGAAATTAACATGTTTTATTTTTATTTTTTCGTCTGTGGTGTCCACGTCTAACAACAACACCAACATCATCACAGCGATAAATATGTATGTAACTTACAAGTTTAAATACATTTTGGGGTCTCAGCTACATTCACACTTTTTGAATTAGCTGTCCATCTTTACATAGAGCAAATGGGTGATCCCCATGTGTTCCAATATTAGCATTAAAATCACATCTCATCCAACAGAACTCTGTGACTTCTGACTAAATACCTGCAAAACTAAGAGCATTCACATTAGCTATACTTTGCATATTGGATAATGAATGTAAACTTTATTTCCGCTCGACACTAACATGATAGCATTGCGTTAGCATGAGCGTGTTAGCATGCCAAGGTTATCTCAAAGCCAAGACTGGCTCAAGTTTTGGTTCTGTTGCTGATTTCGCTTCATCTTGTCCGTCAAAACAAATTATTTAATAGTAAATATCAAACATTCAAGTGGTTCGCCCATTTATCATCTTGGCGCTATGTGCTTTCACCAACACACAGCATCATCTGCTTCTCTTTACCTGCCATCCAGGAGCTTCACCCTTGTAACTTCATTGGACATTCATTAGCATGTATGAATCTGTATTTATGCTTTTGGCACTGCAGTGCTGGTGAGCCCTTCACTCATCAAGAAACTTATTCTTCTCATTTAAAATGGAGATCAAACACCCCCGCACATACCGATGAGTTGTATTGCTGAATGTCACTTTACAACCGTGCTGACCTAGATAAAGCCTTGGAGAAAAATGCTCTGCACCTCCAGACTGAAACCATGTTTCAGTTTTAATTAGAGGGGAGAACTTTATCTCCCTCTCAGCCCTTCTCTCCCTCGCTCAGCTCCCCTCAGCCACCTGGCCGAGGCAGCAGCAGAATGTAAATTGGGTTCTGGGCTTTAATTGGACACTGTACATGCTGGGAAGGACCTGCACACTAACCTCACACACACACAGACCCTGCTGTCTTACACTGAAAGGTTGCGCTAGAGGATACTGACAGAAGATAGCTGGACGAGTGAGGCTCTGCAAAGCTGAGCAAGTTGGCGCCGATGCTTCGTTTTGCCCTAAATTCTTCCACAAAGATTCAAAACTGGAAAAGTGAACGCGTGTTTAAAATGCAGTCAGCAGTTTCGGAGTTTCTTAGGCTACTGTAGGTAACTAAAACATGATTTAAAAGGGAAAACAGTTGTGACTTCTTGCTGCAATAATAGGTATGAACAGTAAAGAGACAACCAGTGGAGACTGCAGGAAATCTGAACAAAGGAGCAATTCAGCACATAATGCCCCCCTGAAGCAAATCAGCATATTTCTGAAATTCTGAATAGTTCCTTGAATGAAAACACTAAAAATACTCAAGTGGGCTCTCTCAGCGTGAGTCGGCTCACCCAGAAAACAACATCTGAACCAGAGGTGTAGAAAAAAGAAGACCTGCGCTGAAAAACTCTTTATACATCCCATTATTTACACATTAAGCCAACGCATTGATTATAAACCAAACGGCAGATGAGCTAAACGAATCTATAAAAACTGACCTGCGTGAAGCAAAGAGGAGTGATATGATCTCGTACGTGAGCAGCTGTGTTTTTACCTGAACTTGTGAGATTTTGTTGAAGTACAAAGAGATACCTCTCAGATAATTGCAGCCCTTTTTGTATCTTGGTTTTCAATCGAAAGGTCTCAGTCAAGCAAGGACTGAGAACTATGGGAAAAAGCAGAGAAGGAGAAACCAGATCGCAGTCGACTGTGGGTGGAAACGCACCGGAGGATCAAATCTTGGCCCGCGTTTTCTCGATACGGCTGTGAAATGACTGCCAGGCCGACCTCTGAGATACAAGCCTGAGATCATTTGGGCTGAAGTCAGCTCTGGTTTAGAAACTCTCGGGCAGCTGCTGGCTGGTTCCAACACGTCGGTTTTTGTTTTTTGTTTTTTTCACAAGTCTGGCGCGGGATTTCACCACTATTTGGACAAACCAGTTTGTATGTGTGGATGAGATGCCAATCAAGCACATTTTGGGAAAAGTGTTTTTTTTTAAAAAAGTGTTCAGTATGGTCTATTTATAAGTGCATAAATGTGTGTGTATGTTTGGGAACTCTTACTCGCGAGGAGCCAGTTGTTTCTGTGAATTTAGAAGCTGACAGTGACAAACTGTTGTTTATTCTGCATGTGTGTGTGTGTGTGTGTGTGTGTGTGTGTGTGTGTGTGTGTGTGTGTGCATGCGTGTGTGTGCTCTATCTCAGCTTATCGACACACACCTCACCGGGAGACACACACACTCTCGCACCCAGTGGGAGATGCTTCAAAGCGTGGCAACGCTGTCGGCTGTATTGCTTTGTGTTTCATGTGTCCTCTATTTTTCCACCCAGCACCCTCCTTCTCCCCCCTCTTTCCTCCCCCTCGATTCTTTATTAATGGCCCAGATGTGGCAGCGGCACACGGGGAGCTCATTACTCCAAAGACAACACAAAGCAGTTGTTTCCATATTCAAACATTTTGGGAGGAGGTGCTTTCATGTAATATGTAACCGAACCAGTGTACGGCTCCGAACGCTAACGACGCTGCTTGTTCGGCGGTTTCCTCTCCATGTTTGATTAGGTGTGAAGGAGGAAGATGGTTCATGCATTATGTAACTTCGAGCTGTGCGAGAGTTTCGGGCTTTGTGTTTCGGGAGGGAGGAAGGAAAGAGGAAACGAGGAGGAAGGAAGGACAAATGGGGGAGGATTGAACTGTGTAGGTAGAGAGACGAGAAGAAGTTAGTGATAAATGAGGTGAGGAGGAGGAAGAAGAAGAAGAGGAGGAGTGGATGAGAGGATGAGGACAAAACTGTGGCGAGGAAGAAAAGGGGGTGATGAGAAAGATGAAGATACGAGGCATGAAAGACACAAAAGAGGTGATGTGGACTGAGAGGTCAAATGCAACGGAGGAGATGATGGAAAGAAAGAGGCGAAGATTTGATGGCGAGGGAGGAGAAGAGGAGACCAGAAAAGAGTCGTGAAAATACTGAGACTAAGGTTTGGACAGGGAGAGAAGATGGCGGTAAGGAGGACAAGAAAAGGTGAGGAAATGTAAGTGAGAAGAAAAGGACGGCGGGAATAGAAGAGACAGGTAGTGGAGGACATGAGAAGAAAAGGTGAGGAGGAGGAGGAGGAAGAGACAACTGGGTCGAGGGGACGAAAGAGGAGACGGAGCGTCGAGAAAAAGAGCAGGAGAAGAGCTAAGACAAGGTGAGGGAGATCAGGAAGTGAGGAGAATGATGAAGGTTAAAGTGGAAAGGGGGGTGATGACTGGTTTGTCAAAGAGGGAGGAGGGCTGGATGGAGTGGAAGCGGAGAGGAGGGAGGAGAGGAGGAGGAGGAGGGGCAAAATAAAAGAGGCTGGGGGCAAGACGGAGGTGAGGAAGGAAGGAACGAACCGAAAAAGAAGCAGCGAAGGAGACGAGAGCGTAGGAAGGGCTGTGAAGGAGAAAAACGAGAGAGAGAGGGATAAAGTGTGGGAAGGAGTGAAGAAGAGGAGAGGGAGGAAGTGAGGAAAAGGAGGAGGTGGGCGTCAGGAGTCAGAGTCACTTTCATCACAGAAATTTGTCGCGTTGATCGGAGGTGTGAACCCGGCGAATCTGACAAATCTCGCTCACAAACCCGTCCAAAAAGCGAGGTGACTGAGCGCGTGTGTGTGTATACAAGATACACCCAAGGGGACAGTCAACCTTTTCAGCAAACAGTCCTTATCAAGCTCTTGTTTGGGTTTGCGTCTGCACTACATGATCTGCTGTTATCCACCTCCTCGGTTGCATGTTGCCGAGACGACATCTATAAGGTCACACTTCCTGAATTATGGCAATTGGATCAGTGCATCGGCTCACGAGTTGTGGCTGCATCCTGTTTCACTTGCCAACGAGCAAATGTCTGGGTCTGCAGACAAAACACTGTGACCACCTCTGCATATTAGGGCTCTGCACCTACGACTCACTGAGACACCGACTCCACGAGACCAGACATTAGTGGAGTTGTAGCCGCGGTAATGTATTAGGGCCTTGGCACACCGAGCTCATAATCGTCCGCCAGCCAATGTCAATGTCAGTGTCATGCATTTATCAGTAGCAAGTACTTGGTAGTTCAGACTTGACAAGTTCGACTCTGGAGGATAAAAGGACGGACGACGGTCATTCTGTAATTGGAACAGCGGTGTATTTGATAGTGGTTAACTTCAGGGTCCACTTGATTCTGGGATACGTAGCCGTCCCAAGTGTATACAAACAGTGGCAGTCCTCGATTCTGGCTTATCCCCCAAATCTAAACTACCGGAATCTGTCAATGGGTTGAGAGAAGGAGGGCCTCTGAAGGTTGTGGAGTATTGTCAATGTACTGTGTTGTCTTTATTGGTTTAAGGAGGTTTTGCCAATCAGGAATACCCTCATGACCACCGTCCTAATATCTTGTAGGTCTTCCTTGTGCCTCCAAAACACTTGTGACTCATCAGAGAATGGACATGGAATCTTCTGAGGGTGTCCTGTGGTGTTAGTGGGGGCCTTTGAGTTGAGTGGCCTCTGTGGATCATCCCACAGATTCTTGATCAGTTTGGGATCTAGTGAATTTGGAGGACAGGTCAACACCTTGTGATGTTCTTTGTGTGTTTTTTGAGTTGTCCCTAAACCATTTTTGTGTGTGTCTGTGTCAGGTCCAAAAAAGGTTCAAGAAAGGGCAACTGGACTTCAGGTCTAGGAGACTTGTGGGAAGTTTGAGGTTTAAATACTCCTACTGAAACTACCATTAACGGTTGGGTACATACCTGTCATTGAGGGGGGACTGTTTTTGTCCCCGTCCTCTTCCCTATGAATAGTGCTTTAACAATTCTTGTCCATCAGAAACTCCAGTGTCAATGAGGTTGAAACATTTTGGGGACAAAAACCTCAGACGTCCCACCAGTCCCCTAGAACTGAAGAAGCTACCCAGATGAGTGGTGAAGCGTCTTCTCAAAAAAGTCCCATTGCCCTTTTTTGAAACTTTTTTTGGATATACCATGACCTGGATGACTGAGAACCTTCACAGACATCCTGCCTGTGTCAGGCTTCATCCTGCTGGGGATGGCTGCTGCCATCGAGGAGTGAGAGTATAAAGGTTACCCTTTGATGTGTGCTCCATAAAACTGGTGTTGCAAGAATATATTCAAACACTTGGACAGTACTTGGTCAGATGTGTACTTTGAATTAGAACAGTACTTCTGCTTTAAGTCTTAAAACACAAACAAGAATGTATATTGAGTAATGCCCACCTTCTATGGCCCTGTTTTTTTAATACAAGTCGGACCTTTGTTGGCTGTTTTTTTTTTTTTTCAGCCTATAGACTGTGCTAAATTAGAAGTGACAAAAGCCAAGAGGGAACATGGACTGCTCTAGTCAAGGGGCCAGCAGGTGAACCGAAAAGCAGAACAAAAAAAGCCAGTAATCTGGGACTTTGTTCAAACAGCCTGAGAAAGGTTGAAGGTCACAAGTCTCGTCAGTCCCCAGGAGTCCAGCGGATCCGAAGCAGAGACGGAAGCTTCCGGACGGGCACGGTCTGCACAGTCAAATCAAAGGCAGGAGCTGGATAGGAGATCTGTCTGCAGATGAATTAAAAAAAGGTTCACAGTAAAATGTTTTGTGATGGATGGGAATGTGACTGCAGTCTGCTATGTGGCAGCGTGGTGGAGTCGGAGCCCGGTAGTTGTAGCAGTGGTGATTATGGATTGTTGGCAGCGGGTGGGGCCACTCCCACACCTGACTCCGCTCTCGCAATTAAGCATGACACACACACAGACTCAAGGAAAAGCCTCTAGCCTAAGATGAGGAGGAGGAGAAGGAAGAAGAAGAAGAAGTGTGGAAGTTTAATCTCATTAAACATTAAATACACAAATATTTTCACATCGACACGATCATCTGGCATGTAAAAATTGAAGACAGGAAAACTTAGACGCTGCGTTTCGGGGGCCCCACTCACTTCAACTATATGGATGTACACAGATCTAAATATTTCCTGAAGAAACAACAAAAGTTATATGGGTGAGTAAACGACCGTATTGAAAACCAGCTGATCAGCAAAATTCAGAAGAAGCCAGGTCAGCAAAACAATTTTTATATCAATCATATTTGCTCTTCCGGTTTCCCTTTTTCTAAATGATAGATAGACTAGTGCCACCTGCTGGTATGGAGGGTTATTTCCTCACACAGACACCAAACGTACGTCAGCTGACCAAGCAGTACAGCAACAGACCACCGTCTGCCTTTGTCGCCACTCTTTTGACGTCAGTTTGATGTGTCTGGGCCTTTAAATGAACTGTTGCTGAGATAATCGATGCTGCTCACTTCATCTGTGGGTGGCCGTAAAGTTTTGGCTCACAGGGGCACGGTGAGTGTAGTGTAAATCCGATTTTATTGGGCAATGATTTAATGCAGAGGCGCCTAACTCCGGGGCTGCAGCAGACTGCCGGGCCACAAAACATTACAAAACCTAACACAAAAGTGGCTCAATAATAATTATATTACTTCATAGGCTGTTACAAGCTATGTTTAGTCTCAAGTAGGTCACAGTCACTCATCACCACCTTTCAGTTTTCAACACTACATGTAACCCGAAGTGATTATTTTTCATTTTTTAAAGTGGTGAAACGCAGACTAAATAAAGTTTTGGCTTCTGTTCAAACTCAGTTCGGCTTTCTCCTCATTCTAGTGCACGCTCATTTGCCATATTCAAATTCTTACGAAGCAGTTGAGAGGAGGAAGAGAGAGATTTAGATAACTTTAAGGGCCTTGCTCAGAGCACCGAGGGATTGCAACAGGAAATGCTTGTCCACAAACTGCTGCCTCCACAAAGATAAAACTATATTACCATCTAATACAGTATTATATTTAGTATTTCCCTTTACTGGAACTAAGGGGTCAAAACTTTGGGATGGGTGTACTAGCAATTTCCCAAAAGACACAGTTTTTTTTTCTGTCCCTGCATCTGTAGACTATTCAGCACTTTATTGCACTTTTTATTTTATTTATTTATTTATTTAGTTCAGGAAATGGACCCAGTTTTATATAAAAATCCACAAAACATCATTGGTTTCATCTTGCAAAGGTGTTTTTTCCCTTTTCAGACGTTGTGTACCTGCCCGTGTCCAAGCACGTGTGCGTCCTGAGGTACGAGGAAGAGCTCGTCTGCGCATCCTGCCAGCATTATCGGCTTTCGAATCAAATCTCCCCGTGATTAGCTCCGTCGTGTGTTGAAGTTCAGGGTGATCTCAGCGGGCCTGTGCGTAATCAGAGTATAAGCATATGCATGTGACGCTCCTCTCAGCAGCTCGGAGGGCAGCCCCACCACGTCTGTGTGGAGAAATACTGTTGATGCTAATTAGAGCGGCTGCACTTATATCACATCCATGAGGGGTGGAAGGTAGCGGTGAGAGAGGTTGCGGTGTTTCTTGTTCACAGCATCAAACGGCTTGAGACAGTCGTGAGTTTGTAGGGTTGCTGGTGCAGGAATAAGGAGCTAATCTGCTCTGCTGATGTCAAACGTCTTTATCTGCTTTTTGTGCATGTATCTACTGGTTAGCAAGAAGGAAGATTCATTCATTGAAGATTCACATTTGAAATTACAGTATGACTATGATGTACAGATAACTGCAGTAAATAATTTCTCTATCTCTGTAATACAGTGCTGCTCTAACCAGTTAAACCAGAGGTGTCAAAGTGTCTGTGAAGGTCCTCAGTCATCCAAGTCATGATATATCCAAAAAAGGTTCAAAAAAGGCAACAGGACTTGAAGAAGTCTCTATAAATCCTGTTGCCTTAACATGTATTTTCTAATTGAATAATAACTATTTTAATTGTCATGATCAAACTATTAAGAATACACACTGTGATGAATAGATTGTCGTTGTCTTTTTTTTTACAGTGTAAGACTTAGTTCAGTAAGCTATAGTGTTTTAAGTTAGTGTGATTTAGTTCCTTAACTCCCTGCACAATTTATCTGTTTCGGGATTTCTACTTAACTGATGCTAAACCGTGACCACACTGTGGACCGTTGCTAGCTAGCTCCTCGTGCTAGCGCTATGAGAGACTTATTCTGGGGAAACACTTGTTGCACCAAGCTGCTGAGAACCTACTGGATGCTTATGGATGTGTTTCTTGACCACAGTGACGAGACACTATCAGTATGTTAAGTGAAAAACATTGGTGCTAAATGGATAAATCTGCTAGCTCAACATGTGAGGTTTGTTTGGGTTCATGCTACCGTTCAGAGAACTGTAGACCAAATAAAAAACAATAGTAAAATAAATACTTCACATTGTTGTGCTGTTTATCTCCAGAGCTGAATGTCCAGAAAGTAGAGCTCTTCATTTTTGAGTTGTGCCTTAATCATTTGCATCTTTGCCCTAATTTACACCGTACGCCACCAAGGAAGAACCACCATTTATGCTACTGTCTCACAATGAGAAAACCTTTTAAGAAAAATAAGGACAATTGTTGTTTCTAGCCCTCCGTAAACCTGAGAGATGACAGATGTGCGCCCTGCTTGTCCCCACTGCAACATGAGACTGCTGTTTAATTTACTCAGATGTTTCCACTCTGAAGAGCCTCCTTAGCTCCCATTACTGTGGGTGAACATGCAGAGAACATAAGATGCACTTTCACGTTTATTCACATTAGTGTCGACATAGCCTCTGGGACACAATGACAACAGGAAGGAATCAGACAGTGAGGTGCTGAAATCTCCCTGGAGACCGATAGAGAGAAATGGAGACAGTTTCTACTCATTTCTCCCCATCTGACCCTTCCTTCACCCCCTCGTCTCCCTCCCCCTTTCTGCTGCACGCACACATCCCGCACACACCATGGCACGTAGTCGCACATAGCCTGCAGCATGCTGGGTAAATACATGACAAGCACACAATAGAAACAGAGTGTGAGGGCTGCACACATGCCCCCTCACACGCCGTTTTGTTAGGAATTGTTTTTTTTTTTTGTGGGGGGGATGTCTGGATGCGGTTGTTGTGTTGCCAGCTGGTTTCGCTAGTTGCCAGGCTCCTCGCAGCTGGCTGGGGCTTGTTTACAGCTGTGACCCAGACCAGTTATTCCTCTGTGCTGGAATCGCCACCTCTACTGGTCTTCGTGGAGCACAATCAGAGGAGGAATCAGGAGTGCACTTGAAACGCAGGGGTTTTATCTGAAGGCACAATGGCTGTCTGCGTGTTGAACTGCACGCCTACTTGGTACTTACACCGAGTCACAGGAAGTGTAGTGTGGCGCTTAGCAGAGCAGAAGCAGCGAGTGCTACATGTCTACACGTGAGGTGTTCAGGTACAGCGTGGGATAGCATAGTGCAGGTCACCAGGAGTAACGACCCGACGGTTATGCACGTAAACGCAGAACTCTAAATATATGCCGCCGTCGTGACTCGTTAGCTGTCAGCCGTCACTGTAGACAATCATTTTGATTACTGCGTGGGTCTGTTGTTATGTCAGACATGTGTGAGACGGCTAGCTGAAAAGCTTTCTGTGCAGACACTTTGTTATAAAGTTAGATAACATGAGCCATTGTCCATCATTATCTTCCTCATTTTGTCCGTTTTGTTTTGTTTTGTCTGACCCAGTTGAGGCTTACGAAAAATAAAAAAGGATGGCCTATGCTTGGGGTGTCAAACATGAGGCCCATGAGCCAAAACCAGCCCGCGAGAGGGTCCAATCTGGCCCGTGGGTTAAAATTTGTGAAGAGGAAGCAGAAGGGGAGAATGAGGAAGTGGAGAAGAAGATGATGATGGAGGAGAAGTAGATGGAAGAAGAACGGAGGAGTAGGAAAAAGAAAGAACATCATAACTGAAAATGTTCAAAATGTACTTATTTGCACTAAAACAATGGAAGAGTCTGGTGTTATTATTTATTTATTCATTTATAAGACGACTTTTAAATAAAAATGTTTATCACACTTACTGTGAGTTAGTGCTGATACAGTTTGTAAAGTGAGATGAAGTCTATTGACATCATCAGGCAGATAATTAATGGTTCAAATTACCATCTAATCTATATTTTAATTATTTTTAACTATTTTAATAGTTAATTGCATCATAGAAAATAGTTAGAACTCTATTATTGTTATTCAGTGTTCAGAAAAATAACACAATGTTAAGTGTTTCCCTTCTTGTCAATTTTTCTTGATTACAATTTAAGGGGAACTAGTGTTTTTTATAACCTGGACCTTATTTCTGGCATAAAATACGATCGTTTACTCACCCATGTAACTTTTGAGTCATCTGTATTCCTTTGGGAGATATTTAGATCTGAGAATATCCATATAGTGGGAGTGAATGGGGCACCGAAACGCATCCTCTAAATAACACATTATCAGCCGCGAAACTCGTTCATTTCACCAATATGCTGTTATCGTACACTATGGTTCGTCCACAACCTCAGAATCGGAAAAATATTCAGCCATGTTGCAAAAAACTAGCAGTAGCAAATTACAGGTAAACATGCCCTGTGCTCAGAGATGACATCATCAATGTCAGACGACATCATCCAGGGTCTGTAGGTCAATCTACAGACCCTGGTTGATGATAACAGGTAATGCGAATATCACTAGGGTACGATAACAAAATATTGATGAAATGAACATGTTTTGCGGCAGATAAAGCGGAGTTGCGGTGCCCCATTGACTTCCACTATATGAATACACACAGATCTAAATATCTCCTGAACGACTACAAATTACACAGAAGTTACATTGGTGAGTAAACAATCGTATTTTATGCCAGAAATGAGGTCCAGGTTGTATAAAACAGTAGTTCCCCTTTAATGTGGTTGCATCTTTGCATATATTTATTTAGACTGTGAAACACTATATAAAAGTTAAAGCCTTTTCTATAAGAAGTTCTCTTTGTCTTTATTTGCTCCTTGTCTTTATTGCGGTCATGCAGCCCCCACCAGGCCTTGCCATGATGTTTGTACACAGTCACAAGAGAAGCTTCTTATACCACAGCCTTTCACATTTCAGCTGCTGTATTTCAGTCTTGTAGCGTGGTCTTTAGCTCAGACTGACTCCCTTTTTTCTGCCCTTGCCTTTTCTCCGATGTTCGGGATGTTCACACATGAATGGCGTCTTCATTTTCTATCCTCTCTCTTTTTCATCTTCATCCGCCTCCTCCCCTCCACTCTCCTCCGCCTTGTAATCAAATAAAGATGAAGGTGTCGCTCTAATCGACATTGTTGCCAATGAATCATTTAGCAGTGTTAGTCTAACATCCCTGATTCCAGGTCAGTGCGTCTCCCTACACTTCCCGCTGCCAGCCAGGATTTAGCCTGGTTCGGCCTGTCTGCTGGTTGGCAACGGCGGCGGCGGCGGCGGAGACACAGAGCTGGCAGTCTGAGGCAAATGCCGAATGCTTCCTTTTAGCCCTGCTGTCCCCTGGGCACTGACCCTTGTGTGCAGGCATTTCCCCGCTGGAGCACAGAGCGCTTTCGGGGGTTGGATGTTTTTGAGGGAAGCGTACATTTACCCCTCAGCTTGGTTTGGGTCAGAATAATGCTTCTGTGCAAATCTCATCTCCAGTTATTCGGTTTTACCCGCAAGCACAGTTAGAATCAGTGGCTGTGATTCTAGTTTTGATTATTTTTTGGTTATTGTTATGCTGCACTATTGTGTTTACTCTGGTTTAGCACACTTAAAGATATTTCTTTTTTTTTTACTGTTATGTAGCAGTCTTTTGTATGGCTCTTAAAAAGTGACTTTACAGCGCGTGCGTTTCTTCAAATTGGCTTGTGTTTTCTACAGAGAGTAGGCGTAATCAACTGTAGCTGCAGCCAACGTCTTTTTCGTCTGTGAAAATCTCTGTGTGTTGCATTGTTTCCTGCAGTATTGTTCGGAGCAATTGTCGTTTTCTTTGTCTGCTTGCTTTGCAGTTTTGTTTCTTTTATTCACGTTATTTCGGAAATATTCAAGGCCTTAAAAACATTTCAAAATTATTGTCTGGGTGAGCGAATTTGGGCCAAAGTAGCACAACACAAGTATGAGAATTGAAACAAAAATGAATGCACACCATAAAGAAACCAGGTTATGAAATTACCACTTTAAAGGACATCCATACCACGCTCCGTAACCGTTATTCTGTACGTTCGCGCACATGGTTTGAGTCTCCGTGTGTCTTGAGTGTGATGTTTGCAAGTGCGCAGCGGCGTAGCAGCCAGTAAAAGTAGGTCAGGAGAGAAGGGCTCCCTGGAAGACGACGTGAACTTGTCACCTTGAATTGTGTTAGAGGCTGCTGAGGGAAGAGAGAGGGAGAGAGACGGATGAGAGGAAGAGGCGGAGGAGGAGGTGAGGTGAGGGGAGGTCCAGAAAGAATGGAGATGGAGCTGACGAAGGAGGAGGAGAAGGAGGAGGTAGAGGGGGAGGGGACAAGCAACATGAAAAACTGAACCATAGGTGAGGAAAAACTGTCCCGTGTGCATGTGTCCTCAATAGTTTCATTTGGTTTGAACGTGTTGTCAAAACGTAGCCACCACTTCATTTAATGGTGCTAAGACTGTGTGTAATAAAACTTGGTTTGACCAGTATTGTCTTGAACGGGAACCATTTACACCCATTCAATTTTGTTTCGTTAAACCAGCTAACAGGTTTCTTTGGTTATTTTCCCGCCTGGCATTATTTTAAGACAGCAGCTTTTAATAGCGCTGCAGATTTCAGTATGTACATATTTATCTGCTCAAGGTTTGTTCCAGTCAAAAGGAAGTAGTTCCTTGCCTTCGTCGCCTCAGGCTTGCTCTGGGGGTTTCAGGCCGGGTTTCAGAACGGATGTTGCAAAGCATCTTAAGACAATTTGTATTGTTATTGACGCTATATAAATAGAAAAGAATTGAGCTGAACTCATGTAAATATAGAGCGCAGAGCTGTGATCCAATCACAGGTGGTCACTCTGGACGCATTTAGATTCCAGTGCCAGGTGTGAATGGACGTACATAAGGTGGTCCACTTGTGCTCAGATCATTCATATTAACGCTAGGACTAAAAGGCACCCAATAAAACAAACAATATTATAGAACAATTAGAAATCTGTGGATTGATGTGGCTTGGACTGAAATGCATTTATAATATTGCCTGTACGTACGTCTTAAAAGGACATGCTTATGTGCAAACACCTTGACCTGGCCGTGACTCCACCTCCCATTCGCCTTTGCAACGACCTTGGTCAGAGAGCGAGCAACCACTAATAATGGACGATGGGAAAATGCTAGCATGTGAGATCACGTGTCGTATCTTTAAATGACGAGATCGATCATGACAGCGCTGGGGACGAGAGAAAGGGGCGAGATGGAGACGATGAGTGGCAGATGCTCGGCCGGTATCAGTCACGAACACACCGAGGATATGTTCAAAGTTTTCAGCGAGGAAATGCTTCGTGTTCATAGATATAACAGGAGTCCCTATGCATTGCTGACTTGTCTTTTTTTTCCCCCATTTGGCTATGAACATGGTAAATCCATTAACATGAAGGTCACGAGGTAATGGACATGCTATGTACGAGAGAGTTCAAACACTGCAGCTGTTCTTATGAGACCCGTACAGGAAAAAAGCATCTGATCCTGACACGCAGCTATGCTGCCCTGCTACATATATACCCCAATCAGGCGTAACATTATGACCACCTTCCTAATATCGCGTAGAGCCTCCAAAACAGTTATTACTCATCAGATAATGGACATGGGTCTTCTGAGGGTGTCTAACAACGTCCTGTTGTTAGTGGGGGGCCTTTGGGTCCTATGCATTGAGAGGAGGGGTCTCTGTGGATCATCCCACAGATACTTGAGCAGTTTGGGATCTAGAGAATTTGGAGGCCAGGTCAACACCTTGTGCAGTTTTTCAGTTTGTTTTTTTAAGCTGCTCCTGAACTGTCAGGCTGCATCCTGCTGGGGATGTCTGCTGCCATCAAGGAGCGTCATTGCTATGGGGTGAGGGTGCCTGGTCTGGTAGAGGTGGGTGCTATTGAATGAATTCCAGGTCCAAACATTTCCCAGCAGAACACTGAATTGTCACAAGATGGTCAGTGTTGTTTACTTATGCTGTCTATAACTAGAGCGAATGGTTAGGGTTAGGGTTAGCTGTGCAAACAAAACATTTTTCCATGCATGTTAGGGTTAGGGTTAGGCTTAAAAAAGCTTTTCCTAATTTTAAATTTTAGTTTTCCAAACGAATAGAATTCCAATTTCATATCTATTAAAGGTAACATTGGAGGAACCTTATTTCAGCTTTGTGAAAATGTTCCTGAAAACAGTTTGTGAAAACAGACCAGATCAAATCAAGTCATGAAGAAAATCAGAAAACCATTATTGGAACAATTTTCTAAATCTCACCTCATCTTGTATAGATTTAACTAGGTGCATGTTTTTTCATCTAGACGTGGTCAAATGAATTATGGGTGGGGGGAGGGGGAGTAAAATGATGTGTGCTTTAAACCGAATCACTTGCTTTACTCTTTTGTCTGTCCTAGCATTTTTAGAGAGCAGGCTGATTATATTTGTTGCAGTAATACAATCTTCAAAGTAAAAGGGCATTCAAGGAAGCACTTCATCTGAGGCAAAATCAGTATTCCCCGCACAAGTGCAGGGTGACTCGTCAACATTTGTAATAATTTCCAGGAAATGCCAAACTCTAAAATAACAAGAATAAGAACCGCCACAAAGGGCTTTTTGTCTTAGCCCGGTCAGATACTGGCATATGGATGACATGTAGTGGAAGATATATCACTTGAAATATTTTGTTTTGGTTCCAGAAAGGTTTGTTCATTCATCACTGGGTTTAATACCCACTATGTTCTGTTCACGTGGTGAAGCGACCTTGGGGAAAAAACCAAAGGCACAGTTTACTGTTACCATGGCGATCCGTTGCATTTAGACTCTGCCGCACAGATTCGCAAGCCGTGCTAATTGCAAAGCATCACAGGATTAAACTAGTCTGCGCAGGGACTGAGGAGGAAGCGTCCTCTTCGGGTTTGGAAATTTCCGATTCTTGGTCGAGGCTCCGGACCAAATCCTGGATTAGTGAGGCTAATGAAGACCGAGGTAAATCCATTCAAACCTGCTCAGCAACGACAAAAAAATGATCAAGACAAATTTAGAGAAGGATAATGGAGAAAGACACTGGAGAGAAGAGAGAGAGAGAGAGAGTGGAAGAACAAAGAATGACGGATGGACAAGCAGTCAAGTCAGTCTGTTAGGACAATAAGATGTTCAATCCTGACCAGTCAATGAAGAGGGGAAATTTGAACCAGGAGTTCGAAGGCAGCAATTCTGTTGTTTGTTTCTTCTAGTTTTTACATTTTTTGTTTCTCCCACATAATGATATCCTTATAAATGCAAACAGTCACAAACACGAAGAATAGGCTGGGAGAGTGACGCACAGTCATAAGGCTGAGGTAAACAACCATGTTTACTTCAAAACTCATAAGCTAGTCTTATATTTGGCCAGTACGGTCAACAAGATCAAACCGCTATCCAGAAATCTAATTCATTAAACATAATAACCCACTCTCATATCCTGTATTATGAAATTAGCTGTATTCCATTCAAACTAAATGGTAAAGTTTTTTACCGACAATCACGGGTTACATAAAAGTAAAGGTCAGTAAGGTAAAAAGATGTCACCCCTCATTGATCTTCAGTTCGGAGCCATTGTGACATCTTGTAACAAAGCTGTCTGGTCCTTGTTCCTCCTTCCAGGTCAGCTTGTTTCAATCCAAAGTGATTTTAAGTTGAAGCCTCACATTTTTTACATTTAGTAGCCTGCTCAGAAAAGCTTATAAAAATCCACGCTGTCAGTTTGTTATAAGTGGTCTGAGAGTGAAAAAGTGTCCATTAGCGAGTCCGTTTCAAATTTGACTAATTTGTGATGTAGATAATTTGTTCTGAACATAAGCTCCGCCCACATGTCCTGTCTCTACACAGCTTTAAATCACCCCCTCCTTCCCTTGTACACAGCTTGCGTAAACTCCAGCGAAGGCACATTTTTTTATCAGCAAGCATCGGCCCTGGCCTCAGCTGTAATGACTCCAAGACATCTTTACACCGAAAGCCAGCTTCAGTAGAAACTAGCTAAGCGGCATTACTTAGCGTTTGTTAAATGGAGAATCTGCTTATTGTGACAGTTGACTGTACCACAACACACTATATTAAAATAGACATCATATTCATTTCAACCACGAGTCAGCTGCTGTTTGCCAAAGCAGCATTAAGTTCGACATTCAAAAACGTCCTGTTCAAATCTTTATTACCGAATTTCTTCTGGGGGCTCCTGTTGTTTTGGGTTCAACTCTGGTATGGATAGCTGGGCTGATGTGGCTTTAGAGCGCCTCGCTGCCGTAGTATAATACTATGCTGAACAGTTGCCAAGGCAACACTACAAGAAGGGCGGGGTTACAGGAGCTCATTCTCAGGCCTAAAACAATGATTGTGAATTTTCAACCAAAGCACGTAACAGAGATTCTATCATGTTATGAAAGAGTCATATCAACTTGTGGAAATCCAAATTCACGTATAAAAATAAAAATAAAACGCATAAAATAAGACGGTGTGTTTACATGATAAAGATAAAGAAACATAAGGTGAACAAACATTTGGGTACAGAACGTAATCCCTTAAAAAATAACTCTACAATACATAAAAATGTCATATGCCAGGCTTCCGGTTTTTTAAACAGACGTAGCCAACGAGATGAAAAACAAAACACAGACGATACACAACAGAAAACAGAAAATTATACTTCCATGTATCCATCAGTGGAGCACAGAGATGAGCTCTTCTGCTGCTTTGTCTCTCAGCACTACAGGCAATCACTGTGTTGTGGCAAACAGGAACAGAAAATGACAGTAATTCAGGTAATGAGAGAGAAATGGCAGGATGGGCCGACAGAGGCTCAGCTGTTCACAAAACCCAGGCCTCATGAACTTAAAAATCTAAAAGAAAGAATACGTTTTTAGAAGCTGTCTGTCAAGATCTGAAAGGGTTTTTGTTTTGCAGACCCCGGTGTTTCAGGTCTGGCCTTGGTGGGCAAACATGAAAGAAAGTAAAACTGCTGTCTGAATGCTTTTATCAAATCACACAGGAAGGCCCTTTCACTCAAAGACGGGGGATGATGCAGCTGCAGATATGGCCAAGCCAGGAAAGGTTTCCTGCACGCAAACCAGCCTAACCACCATAAATCTAATGTCTGACCTGTATGCCACCACAAACCAGTCAATTTGTTTATCTACAATATTTGGCGAAGGATGTTGGTCTCTGATCTTTTGGATATAAAATGTCTTCTTTGTATTTTAATAGACATTTGTCTAAACTAAGTTCTTGAGTTATGGCCAAAAACATGTTTCGTGACAGTGGCCTTTAACCCCTTAAATCTAATGATACATGATACAGTCGGATGAATGATGGCATCCTTATACCTTCCAGAAATGTGACAAATCATTTTTGAAAAATCAATCTTTTATAATTAGACTATTTTAAATTACGGTTTAGTTGTAGTTGGATATTATTTGGTGATGACAGAAAAAATACTTTCACTTGAGGTTGGAAACAGGAGAAGGCGAGACGTTTTTTCAACCCAACAATCCACCCCCACGTCCTCAGCCTCATGGAGATTTGCTGATCTATTACGACGTCACCCAAGCGTCAGCTGTTGTAGCAATTACTGTAAATGAGAATGCGATGGATGTGATGTCACAGTGACGCTGACCTTTGGCAACCGAATTCAAACCCACGACACTCAGAGACGACATCATCTAGGTCAGAAGACATCATCTGTGGTTTGTAGGTCAATCTGCAGACCCCAGATGATAATAACAGGTAACTCCAGACTTACCAGGGGATAGCATTAGTGGACGATAACAAAACACTGGTGAAATGAACAAGTTTTGGGGCAGATAATGTGTTATTTAGAGGCTGCGTTTCGGTGCCCCATTCCCCTAATTGCACTAAAGTTATATGGGTGAGTAAATGACCGTATTTTATGTCAGAAATAAGGTCCAGGTTGTAAAAAACAGTAGTTCCCCTTTATGTTTTTTGGAAAGATCATGGTAGGGTTTAAAAAAATATACTATGGGTGAAGACGATGAGGTAGTAGGTGTCATGGTTAAAAGAAACCAGTTCTCATATTAAGTTGGAAGTGGACAGCGGCTGCTCAGTTGAATTGTTTTTTGACCCAACAACGACCCCAACCTCCTCCCTCTGGGTTTATTGCTCCATAATACCATCACCTCGCTTTGTAAGTAATTGTTATTACAGCAACGGACAATTACTGGACACTTGGTGAAACGGCTGAGTCAGTCATTTTTCTCGGGTCATTTTTGGATCTGACCCAAACCTTACTTTCAAATTTGATGGCAACCGCTCAGCGAGGATTCGCCGATGACGCAGAACCTGGAAAGTCTCCAAGTCTGTAATGGGGTTTATGTTTTCATGTCAGAGCTGCTATCCAGACAACTTATCAATTAATGATGCCATAGCTATTGGCCCCCGTGGAACCGAACCAAAGAAATAAATGTCCCCACTGTAACACATCAGAAGAATCATGAAGGTTTCACACATGATCAGATCACAGAATCAGTTTTTCTGCTTCATCTCGTCATCCCTCAAGTTCTGTTTTTCTCACTCGTTAGCCTTCTTCTGCTTTTATCTCAACAGTTTCTTAAACAAGCTGGAAAGTCGGTGTTGTTTAAACATCAATGACATTAAAAGGAATTCCTAATATGGACAATCAGCCCGATCAAAGTCTGAGTGGATGCAGTTTGCATGTTGCTGCAGTCTGGATCGGTTGGTGACACTCCGAGCTGTTTACGCCTTCCAGTGACTTTTGCGCGAGAGATTTGGTGCACGCTTGGGATTGCAGAAACGAAAATTAGAGTTACCTAGATCCTGTTGTTCAAAATCAGGTAAAACTCCTCCGCGCCTGGTGCAGCTGGTTGGAAAAAGTTCCTGCGGTGCAAAAATGATAATGTTCATTAGTTATTTACTTGCAGAAAACATCCACACATCCTGGCTCCGTGTGCAACATTTCCTTGGGTGGACACAGTGCAGGCATTCACCACTAATAGTCCAGGAAGCACTGAGAGTCATCTGAATCAATAGGACAGAACCTGTTACTCTCCATTAGCAATGCTGTGTATGTGTGAGCGCTAATTAGCCTCCATTACCTTGGATAAGAGCTGCACAGAGAGGAGAGCATCAAAATTTAATGAGCCTCTTGTAGCCGTACTGAATATTCGCTGTGTTTTTAAGTGCTGCATCTAACTCTCTCCCTCTCTCCCTCTCTCTTTGTGTTTCTCACTCTCACGGCAACGGTGCATTCAGATAAATAAGCAAGTCAGTCGATAG
The DNA here is from genome assembly GCA_005024645.1 of Planiliza haematocheilus. NCBI lineage: Eukaryota > Metazoa > Chordata > Actinopteri > Mugiliformes > Mugilidae > Planiliza > Planiliza haematocheilus. The sequence goes on along the minus strand of SRSE01000170.1, from coordinate 452,204 downwards.
AAGTGATATTGGTTCAAGGGAAAACATGATGTCCATTTTAGAAAGACTGCTTGTTTCTGGCTGTGAGCCACATGTAAGATGTAGGTATTTGTAAAAAAATAAAAACAGTTTTCAAGACAGCTGTGCTTTAAAACGTTGATTCTGCTAAATAAGGGACTGGATGGGAGTCAAACTGAAGGACCAATTGATTTTCTTTGAGCCACACCAAGTGAGTAAAAGTGCCCATCTTCAGCAGGTTTCTGTTTGGTGCATTTCATCCGCATCTCGTCCCAGTGTGCGCCTCACCTAAAGAAAATTGGAAATTTTAGATAAAATTTCTACAGCTGTGGCAGTGATGACGCATTCGGCAATATGCTATAATCTGTTTTCTGTTTTCTTAGGACTGTCCTAGAGCAGTGGGTTCAAATGTTCGCGAACTGTTGTTGTGCGTCTCTTACCGACTGTTTAAGTTCACCGTGCAGTTCTCAGAAGCTCTTGCTCCACGGTGCGGAAAGCTTTGTCGCAATCTGTCATCCCGTCACGGAGATGTCGGCGACAGAAGAAGTCCGAAGAACATAAATTCTTGTTGCCGTAACTTTAGCAAAGTGTGATGGATTGAAATGATCTTTTGTTGTCGTGCATGCCTGTTGAGAACAGGATTAATGTAAGTGTCGGTTCACATAGTTCAGTTTATTAATGAAACTGCATGTGTTTGCTCTTTAGCACACGGTGGTTAAAAGCATAGATGCTGTTGAGATAAGATGCCCTGACAAGATGGTCACTGATTTGGGAAATATCTTCCCCATGTGAGAAGAAAACTTTCTGTATGGATTAAACAAATAAGGTAACTTGTGAAATAGTGAGCCTTAGAGGTGTTCTTAGTGCCTCAGTTAGTAATTATGACAGGAGTAAAGGGAGGAAGTGAGAAGACATAGATATGGAGCCATTAAGTCATAAAGTAGAAGTGAGGTCGGGGTGGATGGACGGGTCAAAAGGAGGAAAAGAAGGGATTTCAACATAAAACACTGCATTTCCTGTTTCAAAGTAATAATCAACACTGCGTCAACATTACTTTTGACCATGACTGTTTCATTAGACTAATGACATTTTTGTCATCGTAACCCTGACAACAAGGGACCACTGTAGGTTTCTTGCTCCAAACTGATAGTCAAAGATCGTCAAAGTCCTTTATTTTAACCCAGAATCAAAGTGGTTTATGTATTTAAAACAAACATGGGTATATTCATAAAATGCTCCAATAGGTGATCGATTATTTAATTTTTTGAAAATTCATCTGAAAATGACTTAACAGATGTATTACAAATGAGACTATATATACTGTCTAACCCGAGGTTCATTTTCAGTGTCTCAGTCCTGTATTTCTAACCCATTTACGCCACTTAGAAAAATCAAACCCAGAACTTTGACTAATCTCTCGTCGTGTGCGACTCGTGACATTTGAGGCCTCCGCTGTGGAGAATTCTGCAGTGTTTGATTAGTATCTGATAAACCCCTCATACGGAGCCGCACACACTTCAGACAGACAGAGCGTCTGCCTCCTGGGTCACTAATGGACACAGAGAGCAGCAGAGATCGATACATCGAGACACATCGCTGAGAGAGAGAGAGAGAGAGAGAGAGAGAGAGAGAGAGAGAGGAAGTGGTCTAACTGGAATAGAATAATGAACCTTGGGAGTGGTTTGTATTGCGAGCCTTGTCCTCCTGTAAAGGTGCGTTGGGGCATGTTTAGGGTTGGGTTTGCTTAAGCAACAATATACATACATACATTGACTGCCGTTAAAGATCCAATTTAGACATACTGGAGGTTAAACTCTCTTTCCAGCTCATTACAAACCTGCACTAAATCTTATCTTTAAGAAGTTGATGGTATTCAGCATTTCTATGAAATGACAGAGCGCTGTTGAACTGTATTGTACCGACACACGTTTCTATTATTTTGACAACCCCATTTTAGTCAATGGGCTAGGCTAAATGTCAAAATGTGTTTGAAGTAGGGATGGGATTTGACTAAAAAAAACATTATCTAATTAATTACAGGCTTTGTAATTAGTTAATCTCGATTAATCTTGTTTTAATCTCATACAATATTTGCCCCAAAAAGCAATTTATTTTTAATTAAACGGATTTTAGTAAACGACTGAATCAAATAATAGATGCAGACTTGAACATTGTAAACTCAAGCTTTTTTAACGTCTGGAAAAATGCATTTAATTGCATTTCAATTCAAAAAACAGTAGAAAAAGAATGATAATATCAATGACAAAAACTGGACCGACCTAAAGTTAAATTGCCACTTTAAGTTCTTTAAGTACTTTTTCAGACTGACTTTAAATGTTAAAAAAACTGTTTCACTGCCGACTCGTCTTGTCTGTGCTTGGACCAGGACTGCTAGCGCTAACAGCTCCAGTGGTTTCTGTGGTTAAAGTGCTTCGGTGGTATACAAACTTGCTTTCTTTTTGCGCAATTTGCACGAAATCCTACTTTAATCAATGCTTCCATCGGGTAGTTTTTTTTAAAAATTGCCTTCCATCAGTCCTAGCAACGTCCTTTCACCCAGTTCCTCCATTTTATAGCCGTTAGCCGAGCTCTGACATGTGCATCAGTGTAATCGGTGTACCAGGAAATCGTGCACTGACAAAAGTTCCACATTTTTCAGAATGCAAACTGTGATTAAATGCGTTATTTATTTTATTTTATTTATTTTTTTGACACACATTTCTTTTGTAATGAATTAATCCCAGCCGTAGTTTAAATCAATTCAGTTTAAAAGCACAAACATCCTCCAAAATGACCGTACAGCTGGATTACCACCTTTCTCATGCTGTTTTCTCATAAACTTAACATTACCGGGACTGTTATATGAAAATGTTTTGGTTTTTTTACTAGTGTACCTAATGTTTTGGCAAGACACGATCAGATTCGAGTAATATTTTGACATGTTTTTCCCATTAAAAATTCAATTACTTGCTTGGAAATTGACCGGCAGTCAAAAGAAAAAAAATTGCTGTTTAACTTTTCGACACCTAAAACTTCTTTTGGGCATGTAATCCATCAGTGGGGGGAAAAAAAAACAGAAGCTCCAACATTACCTTTTTAATAGCCTGCTAACTCCCTAATTTAATTTGTTTGGTGAGGAGACAGGAGCCCGTAGGAGGACTCAGGCTTCGAGCAGCAGTGACACGTACAGTTCAGCGGGAGTTTTTGACCACCAAACCATTTTCTGGGTGGGGGGGACATTAATTATCTTCACATGCCCTCCTTGTCTTATCTGTTCCTATCAGAGAAATGGATGAAAGCCATTACTCTGAATGATGAGTTTGTGTTCGCCTGGTTTACACAGGAGTTCAATTACAGCGCATAGAGCTACTTTCAGCTAATGTTTTCTGAAGACAAACAAACCTCCGACTTAATGAGCAGCTCGCTAGAGCAAATTTGAACTAAATTGAATTAGAGCTTGTGCTGATGCTGCCCAAGCTGAGCGCCGCGGAAACTCGGTCGTTCGTCAGTGCCACAGAAGTGATGACGTTAACGTGACTTAAAAACAAATCTCGAACGTGTAACGAGCTCGGGAGCCGGTTATGAAATGCGCAATGTAATTACAAGTCATTTTAAGTCTCATGGCAATAATTGTTAGCTATTATCAGCCACACAAAGCAGCGGCCACCTCACCGGTGGACTGGAGGCTGCTTTCATTTGTCACTGTCACACGCACACGCCAAAAACACACAATAATACACAAACACACGGCTACAAGGCACAAACACACACGACCTAATTTAGTGGCTTTTATGATGAGGTGCTTGGACCAACAACGTAACGAATCATGCTGTTGGTGACACTTTGAAGCAAAACTGATAAAAATAAGAAAAGCTTTTTGTAGGGATTTTAACCACAATAAACACCATGTGAATGGATCAGCTAGCCAGTCGGTCCGTCACCCTGGTCCAAGATTAATTGTTTCATGTCCACCGTGAGAGGCCAAGCTGGCCAAAGTATGAGGATTCTCAGGTGATTTAAAGAAAAAAGGGTTTCATTTAACCTAAAAAGCAAAAAGAAGTAATTTACAAAAAGTGAATTAAGGTTCTGAGCCCATAAAAGAGGTCAAATTAACAGAACAACGCAGCGTTTGACTGAAAAACTCAATGGAACAGACAGTGGAGCACCTATACAATGCCTGATCAGACCACATAGACACACTACTGTAGGGGAAACAGAGACATACCACACTAATAATTAACATTTAAATAAAACAAGGAAAGATACAGACAAATCCTCTCTAATGAAACGAAGCTATTAATAATAATAAGATATACCAACGTTTTATATACTATGAAGAAAATAAGCAAAATAGCCAAACTACGTTAAATTCCCCTCCCCCCAGGGTGTTGGTGAGTTGGTTTAGTCCAATCAGTCAAGGAGCCTATTAAGCAGGCCCCGCCCCACCCCACCAGCACTGGTAACTCCCAAAGTGAAGAAAACTGTTTAAGGTAAACTAATTGAGGACACAAACTACAAACTAAAGGCATCTGTGCCAGGGGGTAACCGACTTTTCATTTTGTCGCGTCACATCCACAGTCATGGCAAATTTAATTATTGCTTGATTAGCAAATTTAGGGACAACACGTTTCAATTAGTTATCGAATTAGGACACATAAGCATGTTAAACTAAGATGGGGGCAGGTACCACATGCCTTGCTCAATACTGCAGATGTTTGTGCATGTACTGTATGTGCATTTAAAAAGAATGAATCTGAGGAATTCAGCATGTTTTGTCCATTTTGTTTTAATCTGTCATTATAAAGCACCGTTGGTATGGTTATCTCCACTTGAACACTTGACTGTATATGGACAGTAGAACTGCTAGTCTAAAGTAAAGCAAGATCAAGTAGAGCTCCCCCTGGTGGCTGGGTGCGATATAGGTCATAAGCTCCGCCTCCTCCATGTTAGCGGATGGGGCTTGGGCCGAACTAAAACACTAAAATACTTTTTTTTTTTCTGGTTTCTGTCAAGCAGATTACACCACTTAATTGTAATAGATTTTTTTTTTCCTTTTCCTTCATTGTCTGTTACCACTTAGCCCATAGAGGGTTGCATTGGACTGCAACCTGTCCCATTGGTTGGGATACGCACTGGGCTAACATGGACACGCCTGTGTGCTAAATACTGCACCACTCAAATCCGATTTAATCAACAGAAACCACAAGAAATATTTTATCTTCCACCGTTCAAACGAGGCCAAACACGACAAAGTTTTTTGTTGTTTTTTTTCATAAAAACCTCAACTGAAAAATGGGATCAAAACAAAAACAAGCTCACTTTTCTATTTTTCATTATCAAACAATCGGATGACGAGAAAACTGATTAAACACGGCTCATAAACGGTGTCAGACAGTAATTCCTGCTCTGTTCGACTGGTGCATCAGTCAGATCTCTACTTTATGATCCAGAGTCATCATTTTTTTGGGGTTTTTTTTTGGACTCTTCCTGACTACAGGAGCGTAACACCAAACCTCTCTTTCCCTCTGGATGCCACATCACTTCATCTGGTCTGTGTTCTCTAAATCCAGACTACAGTACATTATTTGTTTCCTCCTGCTTTTAGATCACAAAGCAGGTAGACGTCAGCCTCAAAGACATTTATACCTGCATCCATGGATACGGTCGGCTAGGTAACGAGGTAAATGGTCGATTCCTTTACTTGTGTTGTACATTAGAGCCACTCCAGCACACTTAAAATAACATCCGTCCAAGTTTATTTTGGATTCATCCTAAATTAGAAATAAAGTCTGACAGTTAAAAGGTCTTAATTCTTTCTTTCTTGGAATAAAACCATCAATAAATCATTTTATCTCTCCATCCCTTTAGCCTTTTTTTCACTCCTTCCGTGTGTGTTTTGTTGGGGGGGGTTGCGCTCACCTTCACCCATTTCCTTGACCCAATTTCAGCTGTGAGTCTCCACTGCACCTTTTTAAAGCTGAAGGAAAAAGAAATCCCATTTAAATCCCCCCCTCCCCAACACGTCTGACCTTCTCTGCTGCCCCTTCCTACACACACACACACACACACACACACACACACACACACACACACACACACACACACACACACACACACATCTACACACAAGTACACACACACATCCTCCCATGTTGTCCTCTTTCTGCCTGGCTTCACCGCAGATTTTGGGCAGGACACTTGAATTATTCAGCATCACCCCTCCTTCCAAAACACACACACACCGTCGCCTAATCTTCAGGTCTTTCTCAGGGGCCAAAGTAGATTACACCTTTCTATCTTTGACCATAAAAACGTGTCCGTTTTTCAAGCAGCGCGGCAGCTGCTGGCGTCCGGTCTGCGGACGCAAAAATACGACTCCAACCAGCAGCAGTCTGTTTCATATGTCATGCACGGGAGGTTTTGGTGCGAGTGCACAGATGCTGCGTGTGAGGCAGCCTCATTAAATTAAATTCGTTTTGCAAATGAAGAGTATCTCCAGCTCCACAACTTCATTCATTCATTTTCTGCAACCACTTGTCCTCTGTACCACTCACACTCACACCTACGGCCAATTTAGAATCACCAGTTACCTAATGAGCATGTCTTTGGACGGTGGGAGGAAGCTGGAGAGAACCTATGCAGACACAGGGAGAACATGCAAACTCCACACAGAAAGGAACCCAGAACCCTTTTATGTGAACCAGTTTTAGCTCAATAGAAAGAAGAAAATGAGATCAGCACAGTTATAAAACATTTATTTATTCGTGCAAATTCCAAAATGTTGGTACTCTCTAATTAAGTGATGTGAAAGTTTGTGCAAAAATCCCCTTGCATAAACACATGTCATTCATGCATTTTAAGTAACCACATTCTGAAGTTACAGCCATTTCGCTGTTGAAATCATGCACCCTGAACTTTGAGGAGTGTTGATTCTTACCCTAAGCATCCTGGGAGCAGTTGCATAAAGTTCTGGCTCCGTCGCAGCTGCCAGAAACGTTCCCAGCGTCCTTGTTGCGTGTGATCTGAGCGTCTCTCTCCACGTATTAAAAAAAAACAAGAGGAAAGCGTCGGCAAAACGGCTCATGACTGAAACGCGACTGCCGAAGAACAGCTTAGATCCGATCTGAAACCTCATCAGTCTAGGTCTGCAAAGCCAGTGTGAAAGGCTTACAAAGGAGATGGCAGAAGCCCTCACGTTTTTATTTGCCAGATTTTAATTTCGTTTGGCGATGGACGAAAAAAAACCCAAAATGGTCGGGGCACTTTGGGAACAAGCTGTTGTGGCGTCTTGTCATCTTTGTCCCATGACATGTTTTTTGTTTTGTTTTTTTCCTACTCTGCTGTGAAGCTCTTTCTCTTTCTCCGTCTCTCTTTCTCTTTCTCTCTCTAGCTGGCTTGTTATTTCGGTTTGGTTTCTCCCCGGAGGCCAAGCTTATCAGACAGCCCCTGAAGTATTGATGGTAAAATCCCAGGCTAGTTTCTATGCGCTGCTCAGCAGGTGGCTGCACGCGCAGACGCACACAGATTACAATGGTAAAGTCCTGAGGGACAACAGCGAGGAAAAGTATAAAGAAAAAAATATACCCCTCTTGCCTTTGCTCATATAGAATTAAAGAGCTTTTCTGTCTCAGAGTCTTCTTTAACCTCCAGCCATCCTTCCAACGAGACAGATTTTGTAGCCTGTGGTTCATCATAGCAGACACACACACACACACCGGCGTCCTATAGATGAATCTCTGGCTACCAAACACTGTCACCCAGGGCTGATGAGGGTTCGCTCCGCCAGCTTCCATCCCAAAAGTAATTACCTCCACCGCAGACATACACCCAAATGCGTTTTTTTTTCCAAAGTCCCAACGCACACAACAACAACTTCGAGCGCAGACAACAGTAGTTGCGTTGCAGATCAGGTTCTGATACCCTCAAAAGGTCACGTCTGACAAAAGCAATGAGGGTTTGAAGGATAGAAGGTTGAACTCTACTTCGGCTTCCGCGATGGGACGGCTGAATGTCAAAAAAAAAAGTAATGCCGGAGACGAAAGCTGATTAAAGGGGGCGCACGTTACGGCTCTTACCTTTTATGAGATCTTCTGCAATCTGTAAAGAAGATTTTACTACTTTTAGAGAAATGTGCTTTAAAATCAAAACGGTGAAATTGGGGCAATTAAAATAGACACACGCAAAAAAAAAGAGAAACTGAGTAAAAGCTGCAGCAGGTTAATGGTGAGTGTAGTTCAATTTATATCACGGGACATTTAAAGCCTCGGCTAAAACAGGAACAAGCCATGAATTTTACTTTGATTGCATCCTGCACGGCTTTTACATTAGATCAATCTGAGTCTAATGGCCACTAATATAAAGGTTTGGTACAACCACAAGCGGTGAGTTGAGACAAACGCAGTGGATGGTTCCCAGCTTGTGTCCTGTTACTGAGCCTTACACTCTTGTTCTTCTGCTTTGACTTGGAAACAGTTTCTAATGCAAGTCCTACTGAACCAGGAGACAAGGTGAGACACTCCCCTTAAATCTTTTGTGGTCTTGGTCAAAACAAAACTGATCTGCTCTGTTTTAAGCTAGGTTTGGACTTCTGCAATGGAGCTACACGAAGCTTGCACTGTTGCCAAAGCTAGTGATTGTTAAACTTGGTGCGTGGATGTTTCTGCTAACGCTAACCATGTCCGATGTGATGTACCTACGGTGTAGATCTGATGCAGACGCTTCAATCCCGATTTAGACTTGAAGATGTTTCACCACTCACTGGTGTCCAGGTCCAAGTTATTAGTCAGCGCGCAAGAAAATAAACCTGCGTCGTGCATTCGCAGGCATCCGAAAAAAGAGCAGCAGATGGCGGTTTTATGTCCCGATAGCGGCCTTCCTCAGAGCGCTCAGACATGAAGACAAAATCCGCGAGACCTGTGGCAGATATTCAGGCGGAGATATAAATATACGAGCTAACTACCTGTGGCATTTATTCAAATGAACGACAGATGGTGGCGAGCCGAGGAGTAGAGGAGCGGCTGAGAGGAGCGATAAGGAAACTCCACGTGGAGTCTGTTTGGTGGCGTGATCTGAACATCTCCGTGCGTTGGTTGACGGTTCAGAGGATATGAACTGCTGGCTTCCAGTACTCCTACACTGGAGAGGAAACCACGTCTGTTTAAGATAAAGTTCAATAAAATATAATAATATAGCAGATAAATTGCATTAGCTGAATTATTTGTGCCAAAATGTACCACCAACACCACTGCCAAGAAACAATCAAGCTCCCAAAAATGTTTGTTCATGCTTTAAGACTCAAAGCCTCATGGTTTAGTTGTCTGATACAATAAAAGGTTCACGACCGGTTGTTTTTTTTTAAAGCAGGTACACAGAGATTCCTCCCATGCTCATTATTTTACAGCCACATCTTTCACGCTCCATCTCTCAGGGGCCCCTTTGATTCAGTCGTCCCAGAGGAATGAGCTCAAACATGATTGTCATCTTGAGGGCCAAAAACTACTGATGTGTAATCTTGGTTTATACCAGTGCACTCATCTACGCAGAGCCTGTGGCGAAGCTGGCCAAGCAGTTGTAAGCGGGTTTAAACTTGTGTGCTGGTTGCTCGGTGTTCATTCTGTGTTACATCACTAAAACGATAGCTGATGGCTAGTGTGGCTGTGTTGAGTTACTCTGTGTGCTTCAAACAATGGCGATCCAACCCCAGTCCCAGCTCTGACATGTAGCATTCATGCATTTTGGATCAATCACAGCTGTTGAGGTCTATGTTTCTGCCGTAGCATAGACTGTATATAAATATGGACGACGTGTCCCCACTTCCCTGCATTGGCCAAACTGGCGCTATTTTCTGGGGATATGGGCGCTGCCATGCTGCGAGTTTGAAGCCAGAGTTTGCCCCTTACGATCCAAGAGTGGAGCCACATGGAGCCTCGTTATCAAAGCCCCGCCCACATTTACGCCAGCCTCACCCACGTTTAATTAATAACTGCGCTCTACTCTACCTCCACCGGTTACAAGGAAATGTGGGATTATACTTATTTAGTCATTCATTTTATTTCCAACTCTCACGGTCCTACAGGGCACCCCTTTATGGAGCAGTTGGCATGGCAACTGGTAGTCATCATGAGGTCACATCCTGTTTCTGTAGCGTCAAATAAAGAAACTTGACACCTGAACATGCATCAACATTATATTGCCTACCTAGAATGGTTATGAACGAAACTATTCTTGAAAAATATTATTTGACGTGTACTTTAGTGTTTTAATTTAGTCCCGTCCACCAAACTAAAAGGGGGTGGAGCTTATGACCTATATTGCAGCCAGCCACTAGGGGGAGCTCTACTTGCTTTCGCTTCACATTTGAGGAGCAGTTCCACAGTCCATCTTTATTCACTTTATTCAACTTTATTCATTGTCATGGGACAAAGATGATGTGCTGTACCTGTAGTTGATTTTTTGTTGATTTTATGTGATTTTATTTTATTTTATTTTATGTGTATACGTGCATATTTTTATATTTTTACTACTTAATCTTTTATTGTGTTTTTATTGTGTTATTTTTTTATTGTGTTTTACCGTTTCCTGTTGTAAAGCACTTTGGAAACCTTGTGTTTATTTAAATTGTGCTATATAAATAAAGTGGATTGGATTGGATAGTACAGATTTGTTGCAGAAGTATAAGATGTCTGCTAAGTGTGTAACTGTAAAAACGAAAAATTATTATTTTTTTTTTTTGCTGAAGCATCCATATCTGATCTGCCAATCACATGTCCAGTGTAGTGCTTCAGTAAAGGCTCCTAAAAACAACATTATTATATAAATGAAACTATAGAAAAGCTGCCGTTCTTATTTTGATATTTGAAGCCGGTCATATAACACTGAAAAACGTTGTCGTAAGCGTAGCTGCAAATCTCACTGGGACTTTGTGTGAGGTTTTGTAATATAGCTCTGGAATACCAATAGATATCCACTTACACAGATAAAGACCTTATTTGAATCAGTCAATAAACTCAAGTCAGTTTTATTTATATAGTCCAATATCGCAGATTACAGATCTGCCTCAAGGAGCGTAACAATATCTATAAAACTTTAATGGAGGGAAAAAGATTCCCAGGATGAACAAGAGAGGAGGGGTCCCTGTTTCAGGACGAAGAGACATGCAATAGACGTTTTAGCACTTTTACGGCATTGACATCATCTCGTCTAATTTAAAAATATGAACACAGCTCTGCGTCTTAGTTTCCTGAATACCTCCCAAACAAACGCTCATCGGGGAATAGCGCGCCGCCGCCATTGTGTTTTATGTTGTTCATCTGTGTGGTCTCTCCTCCCCAGCGCCGCTGACAACAACACACTGTGATTTGTGGCTTTTAGCGCAAGTTTGTTTACTCGGTCTCTGGTTCCCATCTGTCACAGTTCAGCTGAATCCTGATTTAGTTTTCCATGTATCACGCGTTCTAACCCACCAGAAAGCCTCTTTCAGTCTGCACTCAGTCACCTGCCTGCCACGCCCACCCCCACCTGCTCCCATTCTCCCAGTTTGCTCCCTTAGCGCATATATTCTCCACTCTGGGCCAGATTGTTTAGTGCATTTGTCTTTCTAGCTGTCAAGCTGTTTTATTATATAGATATATATTTTTGCACCTCCTCTACTTCCTAAAGCTGTTCTTGTCGACACAGTTTTCCTGATTCCCAAGCGCCAACCGTGACACCCAGCATCGTATGGCTGGCACAGTATCAGCTGCAGTCAATCAAACTATGTATTTCCTCATAAAACTTTTATTATTTTACACTGAAAGACTGTCTTTATTCTTCAGTTGTTTTCTTCTAATTGCAGCTGCTTTGGATTTGGACTTTATTCGTGCACAACGGAAATTGTTTGGTCACAGTAGCTTAGTTGCACATAAATAATACTCTTGAGAATCACAATAAAAAATAAAATATAGGTAAAAAATCTAGCAAAATAAAACAGTATAAGGAAAAAAATGCATAAAAATAGCATATGAACAAATGCACAAGAAATAGAGATGGAAGTAAATATGTATTAGATACTTTAGGAAGGATTAATAAGGCAGCAATAACACAGAGTTATCTGTTGCAGAAAGGTGAGTTGCTGAACAGCTGGATAGAGCCGGGTATGAAAGTAGCCCCGTAGCGTTCGCTGTGTTCTTTATTTATTCTTGTTTTTCCGCGGAGCCGCATTGTCTCTCTTTTATTTCTAGGGTGTCAAGTGACTAACAGAACCGAAACTTATCAGAAGGAACAGGAACAATGTCTCAGCATTGAGCATTGAAACTTCCTCCAGGAAGTGCACATTTCTAGGTGTTATGTGTCTCTCCACATTAATGCCAATTGCAAATTATTTTCTCGTCTTTCATTAGCAGAGCTCGCTGAATTCCCGTTGGCTCGTTGCCGCTGGTTGCCCCTTAAAGCAGATTTTCACGGGTTTCGCTGCTTTTCAGTTTAAGGTTGTACTCTCCAAGCCTTCTCCTCCTCCGTCCACATTCACTAAAAAGACTGTGACAGTGCTTTCCGCGAGCTTTAATTTCCCAAGACAGATGCCCATGCCAGGACCTCGTAGACAGCAGAAGAACTAGCATGGAAGAAGAGGAGGACAGATGAGGCATGGGTGGACTGAAAGACGGATGGGAAGATGGAAGGAGAGAGGGAGACGGAATACAGACAGGAGGTGAGGAGGCGGAAGGCAGTTTGGGAGATTTCAGACTGCACGGAGAAGATTTTTTGGAGTGGGGGGGCAACGAGGCATGTGTGTTCACGTTGTGTCTATCTATGTGGGAAGCTCATAGCTGTTGTGCGTGTGTAGGTGTGTGTGTGTCTGTAGAGTATGCGTGTGGGTGGATACAGTATGTGTGATAAGGCTTCTGGTTCACTGAAGTTAGGAGAAAAACCACCAGAAGCACAACTCAGAAAACAGTTTTTTAAGAGAGTTTAGAGAAAACGTAGCTGTTCTCTACTTTTATTTTATTTCACTTCACATGACCTTCACCGAAGAGGGAAGCAACGTCTTCCAGTAACATGATGTCATCTCTGAATAAAACATGTTGGAGTAGAGCAACAGTCCTCCGCTGGAGGGATGATCTCATCGTCTTTACAGGAAAAATCTTCTGCTTAGCGCAAAGAGATTTAAACGCCAGTGTCATCACGCCATATCACATCAGCTCCCTAAAATACACTCTGACTTCATTTAAATGAATTCAGCTGCACATCATGCACAGCGTGGAGTGACTCACAGAAACCTCGTCAAATCTTAATGATGCACTGATTTTGTCGGATTGTTTTATGGCGGCACAGGATTTACCGCTCACTGGCGAAAAATTTGAAAACAGAGCAGGCTAGCTGTTTGCCTTTGTTTCAAGACGTTTATGCTAAGCTAACCAAACTGACTCCAGTTTGGCAAACGTGACACATTTTGGGGTATTATCAATGGCTGCAATGAGTTGAGCCTTTCCAATGCAACTGAACAGCTTTTAAACTGAAACGTCACATTTATTATTTGTATGTGATTGGGAAAGGTGGTGGTTGGGGTGGATGGTGGGCACACAAAGCAAAATTGTAACACTAGAGCGTAGTGTTTGCATCTAGTCTGTGTCCATGTTTTGTTGTTTTTGTTGTTAATTAAAAGCTTGAACCATGACGTTTAAAATTGGACATCTGAAACTTTTCTGTGTTGTCTCGTATTACTGATATGTTGACAGTATTTGTAAGGCAGTGGACCTTATTTCTGGCATAAAATACGGTCGTTTACTCACCCATATAACTTCTGTGTCATTTTGAGTTGTTCGGGAGATATTTAGATCTGTGTATATCCATATAATGGGAGTGAATGTTGCACCGAAACACAGCCTCTAAATAACACATTATCTGCTGCGAAACTCGTTCATTTCACCAAATATTTTGTTATGACTGAGTCCGGAGTTACCTGCTATCATCATCTGGAGTCTGTAGATTGACCTACAGACCCCGGGTGATGTCTTCTAACCTGAATGACACGGTTTGTTTACCTGTAATTTGCTACTGCTGTGGTTCGTCAACAACCTCAAAATTGGAAAAATATTCAGTCATGTCGCAAAAAAATAGCAGTAACTCCAAACTAAACGGGGAATAACACCAGCGATAACAAAATATTAGTGAAATTAATGAGTTTCGCGGCAGATAATGTGTTATTTAGAGGCTGCGTTTCGGTGCCCCATTCACTCCCACTATATGGACATATGCTGATTTAAAAACCTCCTGAACGACTATAAATGACAAAAAATTTATATGGGTGAGTAAATGATCGTATTTTATGCCAGAAATAAGGTCCAGGTTGTAAAAAACAGTAGTTCCCCTTTAATAACAAAATGTCCATATTATATTTATAGAAAATTAATCGAAAATTATTGTTTATTTTTCCTTAAAAACTTTACATTTTTACTGTTTTGAGATGCACTGTCTCGTGTAGCCTGAATCGAGACACAAATGCTTTGTCTGTGGGATCTTCGAAAGAGAAGTGGGAAATTGCACGCCACAACGCCAGTGCCAAACACAAACACACACACACACACATGCTCACAGAAATGCAATAATGGCCGGGGAAACATGATGCGCAGCCAGTCCACTCATTCGATTTGGCACAACAATGGCATCGTAAAATTATCTTTTGAGTGATGTGAAATCAAACTGGAGGCCTGAGCTGTGCAGGTGCACCGGGACTGAGTGTTTGCACTGGCGCTCTAAAACAAACAACAAAAAAAACAAAAAGAGAGAGAAATACACGCACAAAAAAAAATAAATTAAAAGATAAACCGCAGATCGTTTTAGTCCAGCAATCAAACTAATGAGAGCAAAGATGAGGAATTGAACATGCGGTAATTACAGGAGAACATCACGACCTCCTGCTTACACACCCCGAGCACAGGAAGTGGCACGTGAGAGCAGGCAGTGGTTAATTACTATTGGCCCTCCACCGATGTCCCACCGGGCGTCAGCCTCAGTCGCTCCCGATGCTAAAATAATTAATGCTGTCGCCGTCATCCCCCGGTCCCTGTAGCCATGGCGATGAGAAGATCTTCCCCCAGGAGCTCCCCCCTTGGTTGTCAAGCAGCAGTTGGCCAATGAGCAGAGCCAGCGAGTGTGTGTGAATACGCTCCAGTAGTGATTGTTCTGAATGATTTAAGGTATGGCTTTAAGCTACAGGTACCAGCTGCCTTCAATCGGGGCTAGGCTCTCAGAAGGTACGTGTCCTGGGATGCAACACAGAAGGAATCTCATCAAGTAAGAATCAACCTGAAGTTGAAGTGAACTGACTCGCTGGCTAAGTTCAGACTTTATTCACTAAAAAAAAAAAAAAAAAAAAAAGATAAATTTGCCCCGTTCAGAATTTGCAAGAAATTGCCTGGGATTTTGTCTTTTTATTTGCAATATCGACAAATGTAAAACATCAGCAAGACCTGTTTTTTTAAACCTTAAAATTGCGTGGAGTGAAACGGACTTTGTAAATTTGATAAAAGTAATTATTTCATATGTTTACAGAGCAAATATTCAAGGCCTTGGGCACTTGAAACTTTTTAATTA
Source organism: Planiliza haematocheilus (assembly GCA_005024645.1). NCBI lineage: Eukaryota > Metazoa > Chordata > Actinopteri > Mugiliformes > Mugilidae > Planiliza > Planiliza haematocheilus. Next base: position 436,637 of record SRSE01000170.1, on the reverse strand, counting down.
AGTTTGGATGAATTCGGGAGCTGTTGGAGGGTTTTGAGTTTCAATCGTCCTCAAAACAGTCCTTGAGTGTTGTGTCTTTTTTTTTTTTTTTTTTTAATTTATTTTGCTCTCCTAAAAATGTGTCTCTATAATAAACTAAATAGTTTTTCCAGTTAGGATTTTGAGGAATCGCGGTGATTGTTTTCATCGTGTTCTGAGACTTTAACACTGAAGACCAGGTTTTTCTTGTGGCACATGTCAAAGCTACTAAATCACTAAGTTGGGAAAATACCGTCATTTAGTTTAAATATTGATTAAATAAGTAAGTTCCCTCCAGTGTTTTAAATCTGTATTAATTCTGACAACATTTGATAGAAGTCAATAACTGTCCTGAACTTTAACCAAGCATGTTTAAGCTGTTATTAGCAAAATATTGGCAGTACAAATGCACACGTTTTTGTGTTACGCACATCTGTGATCTAACCCAGTACAGTCTAGCAGCTTAAATTGTAATTTCTTAGCTGCGTCTTAGCTTAGTTAAGGATGAACGTGACAGTCAAAATTTGGCAGGTAGAAAAAAACAGTTTCCCCTGGATAAGGCACATGTGTTCAACATATTTCCATCTTTCAGTGAGAAAACTTGCTAAAAACGTTTGAACATAAGATCATACGGAAACTTGAGGTGCTGCACTACGCTCAACACTGCAAGTTTATTCAGTACTTGAATAGCACCCACCTAGACCAGACCAGGCACCCCCACCCCATAGCAATGACACTCCTTGATGGCAGCAGACATCCCCAGCAGGATGCAGCCTGACACAGACACACAAAGGTTTAGGAACAACTCAAAAAAAAACACATGAAGAACATCTCAAGGTGTTGACCTGGCCTCCAAATTCACTAGATCCCAAACTGATCAAGTATCTGTGGGATGATCCACAGAGGCCCCTCCCCTCAACCCATAGGACCCAAAGGCCCCCCACTAACAAAACTGTGTTACCCGACACCACAGGACACCCATGTTCATTCTCTGATGAGTCACAACAGTTTTGGAGGCACACAATGTTAGGAAGGTGGTCATAATGTTATGCCTGATCGGTGTAAGCCTTTGCTTTGTTCTCAGAGGTTGATCAACAGTCAGCTTTTCTGAGCTAGTGTTTTTCAGAAACAAATTCTCCAAATTCTGTTCAGCATAGCTTGTTGCTGCACTTGGGAAACGTGATCATTCGCCAGTAATGAAACTCTAAATTTCTCCAAATGACGTCTCCACAGAAACAGGAACTTACTGCTCGGCTATAAAAAAAAAGATATTAGCATCAACGCTGATAAGTTACGAGAGCATTTCCACAAGAGCCTCTTCACTCTCATGAGCCACGTTAGCGGCACTCGTTCTGCCGGCGATAAGCTTGCTCCGGTCCCATTGATTTTTCATTTTTGTTCTCCACAGTAATCTCTTACACTCTCCACACGTCTGTTGTCCTCGACCTTCTCTGCCTCCATGTCTGTCGACTGCGCTCGCCGTTATGGATTGCATTGCAATGATTATATGGTGCAAAAAAAATAAATAAATATATGCGAGACGCACGTGATGCACTTGAAAAAGATTAAGGCACACTTGACATTCACACGCGTGTGTATGTATGTGCACGTTCCCATGCGGATCAGAAGGTGTCCTGTGGTCCTCTGTTTTCTTTTGGATCCTCTAATCCTTTTAAATCAGCTTTGTTAATCCCACTTTCTTCTCTCAGCTGCCGTGGCTTCATGCGGGCACACGCACGCAAGCATTCTCTGCACTGTGAACACGAGCCGCTTAAAAAGGAACATTTTCTGAAATAATTCTTGTTTGCTGGATTCCAGACGAAAGAAACAAATTAAAAGACGGATTTATTAGTTTCTTCTCTGTGCTCTGAGCGCAAAGGCGCAGAACTGTGCAATAGTTTTAACGCACTTCAGATGTTAAGATTCCAATCACAGAATACGATTAGCGAGTCATTTCATTTTGATTACCATTAAATGCAAGCTGAGCCAGTGTCTTTCATCAAGAATTAATGGACACCCTGCAGCCAATCAGAGTCAAGTATTCATCAAATGTAGATTAGATATCTCATCTTTACAAGACTAAAAAAAGATGGCTATCTGTAAAAACTGAGGATAAGACAGAGGGAGAAACAGAAACTCAGTGGTGTTGTGGTTCATTAACCCCTAAACCACAGCTAGGAACACTTCATTTAATTTTTAAAGAATTAACCGTTTTTTTTTACAACCTGGACCTTATTTCTAGCATACAGTATGATTGTTTACTCACCCATATAACTTTGGTGTCATTTGGAGTCATTTTGACAATATTTACATTCAGCCGTGTGTCACGTATATCCATATAATAGGAGTGAATGGGGCACCGAAACACAGCCTCTAAATAACACATTATCTGCCGCAAAACTCGTTCATTTCACCAATATTTTGTTATGATACACTAGTGCTATTCCCCGTTGACTTATCATCAGCCGGGGTCTGTAGATTAATTACTATTCATATAAATTACAGGTAAACAAGTCGACTGGGTGCACGGGGGCCAAAGATCAAAGACAGGTGAGCGGTTAGTAGGTCAATCTACAGACTACAGATGATGATAACAGGTAACTCCAGACTCAACGGGGACTAGCACTAGCATATAAAAACACAATATTGGTGAAATGAACGAGTTTCGCAGCAGGTAATGCGTTATTTAGAGGCTGCGTTTCGGTGCCCCATTCACTCCCATTATATGGATATACACTGATCTAAATATCGCCCAAACAGATGACACCAAAGTTATATGGGTGAGTATTTTATGCCATAAATAAGGTCCAGGTTGTAAACAACGGTAATTCCCCTTTAAGTCTGTGAGACAAGCCAGTGTCTTCCGGGAAGGACACTTTCTTGGCATTTGGACAGCATGTATTATGGAAGAAATAACACCACCACTAATTCTCATATTACACTCTATGTCCTTGTGTTTCGCTCCTCTCCTATCCCATGCTGGAGCCTCTGTTTTAAACCCGTCCACGTAATTAGCAGTCTTTCTAGAGAAACCAAGTTGTCACCGAGAACGACATCAAAAAGAATCGCTCCTCGTCCTGTTCTTCTGGTCTTAATAAATGCTCAAAATGTGTCATTTATTTGTGTTTCCTGATTCAACCGTATCGCCAAACTACAGCCTCTCCCTGCTCAATAATTGGGATTTCTTTTAAGTTTTGCAAGTTTGCCCCCTTTTCACCTTCACCAAATTCCTCTCAGATATTCTCCCCACCTCTCCCGCCATCCCTCTTCCCGAAGATCTGTTCGTGGAGGCAGAGTCTTTGAACCCCTGCAGTCTTTATAGTTCAGAAGCTCTGAGGTGGCGGGTGATAATGTCAGTGCTAATGATACTTCAACCTGGTGAACCGAGTCCAAGGTGACAACAGTCTTGAATTCTAAATTTGGGGAAGTTAGGTGAGGTGAACGTTTGTGGGATTTATTTTTTATTTATTTATTTTTGGCTCCGTGAAGGGATTCAAGAAAAACAAAGATGAACCAGACAAACAGTCGAGAGCTGCTAAGCTTTCGGGTTGTTACAGAAGTGACTAGAATGGGTGCATTCTTCGGCGAGCATGTCAACAGTGAATTAGCATCGCAGCTGGAAGCCCCAGGGACAGAAACATTGGGAAGCCCCTATTTCCCCCCGCTAAATGAGGGAGGAAACAAAGCTTCAAGGAGAAAGAGAGAGGGAGGGATTGATCTTATACAGAGCGCCCGCAGCTGTGCTCCTTCGAAGGATGCAGACTGTACTTAAGGCTGGAGGTCGAGGGGGTTTAACTCGCACCTCCTCTCACATTTAACGGCGTAATATTCACTGTTATTGTCAGTTCGTGCACCCGCCCACTAGACGCAGCAGAACGAACACTGCTCACCACAGGGGGTGTGGAACAGGCTTACATGCTCCAGGCATGCAGACACCGAGTGAAATGTCGCAGATGATTTTAAGTTTATACAGTTGTAGGGGCGCTGAAAGGAACAAAATGAACTTTTTATTTTGCATTAGCAGTATTCAGACTGTGTCTCACTGATTGTGCATGCAAAGGTCAAATTCAGTCAGGTCAAAGGTGGAGATGACCACCTTCTTAATATTGTCTGGGCTCCATGTGCCTCTATAACAGTTGTGACTCATTGGATAATGGACATGGACCTCCTGAGGGCGTCCTGTGGTGTCTGGCAACAGGATCTATGGATCATCCCACAGATACGATGCGGTGGGGGTGTCTGGTCTGGTCTGGTCTAGGTGGGTGCTAGATGTCTAAGTAACATCCACATGAATGAATGCCAGGTCAAAAAGTTTCCCAGCAGAACAATGAATTGTCACAAGATGGTCAATGTTATTTACTTTTCCTGTCAGTGGCTTTAATGTTGTGGCTGATTGGTGTATACTCTGTAGCCTGGTATTACATGGAATGAGGAACGTAGGATTTTCCATCATGGTTCAAGAAAATGGTTTCTCAGAATTGGCAGCACTCTTAATTCTTCATAACTCTTCTGTAATTCCTGAGAAATTGGAGGTGTTCAGCCTCTCGCCTGCAGCTCTTCATCTAACAGCTCACTGTAGCTGCTCCCCCTACTTCTGAAACTCCCTGCAATGTTATAAACTGATCCACTGTCAAAAAATGAAATTTCATTTTTTATTGTGACGTGCTGGACAAACCCAACAAATATGGCCCAATTCTGATCTAACCCAAAAGATTGTGTATTTCTACAATATATGTTTAAATATTGCAGCCAGACTGTTTAATGTAGTCGCAAACGTATTAAGTCACTGAGGAATATATTAAATCTTGTTCCTCTTTTTCTCAGGTTCTTTCTCTTATGAAGGGTTTCGCTCTTTCCAGCTGCTTTCTTCACCCTTCGTCCGCGGAGGCGTTCGTCTTCCGTTTGAAATACTGCAGTTATTTCAGGTTTCTAAATTCGATTCAACCACCCCGTGTGCATTTCTTGACACATATTTATCTTCAGTTAATTTATGCCACGGTTTAACCTAGTTTTCCCGTTCCCATGTTAGCGCTACCGTTCCTCACAATTAGCGTCCAACACTAACTGGCTGTTAGTTAGCAATTACCGTCTTCTCCCGCAGTAAAGCACTTCAGTTGTAACTGCCGGTCTCTCCACTGTCTCCCAACTGAAAAATACTTTAACACATCAAAGCAATTCAATTACATGCCCACAAAACACAAAACAGAGATTAGAATATTAAGCAAATGAGGACGCAGTAAGCAACTAGGTTCATTGCCGATTAGGTAATTAGATGTATTATGGATTCGAATAAGAATCCACCAGCAGGGGGCGCAGACTACGAATTGTACATATGAAAGATAAACTGTGGGAGGAATTTTTAAACACAGTAGTTCAGCAGTGGCTGGCAGAATTATTATAGTGAAACAATGGTATTACAAAGTATTTTAACCAAATACATTTGGTATTTGTTAATTTTTTGGGGTCATTTTCAGCAAATTTGAAAAGACATCAAAATAAATGTGTTTTAAAAGTATGTGAAAGCAACTTATACCCTTGTCAAACGAGTTCACAATGTAATCAGAGACAGGTAATTTCGCAGTTACCAGAATTATAAGTCTGCATCTGAGCAGCCTTGGTTGCCAAAGTTGGAATGAGTGTCCAAGAAAATATCCCAAAGCTCCAGATTAAAAAAAGAAGAAGAAGAAGAAGTGCAGCATTCAGATGAAGGATTACCAACAGTGAAGATGGACACAGATTTGTTGGTGAAGCTTTTTGTCGTAGAGCAGAAAGAAGACAAACGAGACTTTAGCTCTACGTTATACATCAACAGACTTTTGTATAATTACCCCTCCCCATTTAAAATTTATATTTAAAGCTAAAAAGCAGGAAAAAGGCTTATACTACTATATCAGAAGATGTTTTAAATGAGCGTTTTAAGTCAGTTATGTTATCCTGTTGAACAGAGGTGTGTCAATAGAGGGCGCTCTAAGTCTCACATCAGTACCTGACGCTGGAGCATGAAGAAGTAGTCATGACGTGTGTCAAAGGTGTATTCACTACGGAGAGCGCAGGTAATGCTGACACTACCTGTATAATCCACAGGTAAGCTGACTGTAATTAACTACGTGTGTAAAATGGTGGGCTACGCTAGAAATATGTTCGGTAAAAGCTAATATTTGTCTTTGAGAAAGTAGCATGAGGGAGATAATTTTCCAGGGATGTATTACGTTGAGGCATAACTGATGAAGTGAGTAAATAGGTTAGCAACGTGAAATAGCTGAGTGAAGCTAAACTAACCACTATATGGGCTAATACGGCCATGTAAAACTCAATAAGCTAATATCGTTGCCATGCTACGCTATTCTCTCAAGGACTTATATTTAAGTATCCCATGATGTACTAAGTTTGGTTTCATTTTATGAGCGTTTCTTTGGGAATTCACTGAGATAGATGTTAACAGGTTAAATAAGGTAAGTGAGTTCATATTTCATGGAGGTTTAAAAAACATTGATTACAAAAAACAATAAGATGCGTTCATATAATTGTTTTCATGATTGTTAAAAGGACTTTAAAGGAGTAGTTATTGGCTGTCCTAAAAGTCGCTAAATGACGTCATCTTCATTTAGCATAATTACTGTAATTGTGATCGACGCTGTAGGAGAGAGGGATAATGTGAATAACAAAGAGTTAAAAACTAAATATGTTTAGACCTTGTTGGTTTTTTTTGTTTGTTTGTTTGTTTTTTGTTAAGTTTTGGTTTAGTTTCTAACTTTATGCTTCACTAAGGAGCCTACAAGTCGAGCATTTTTTGCCATAACTAGAACATATTTAACATTTTTTGTATAAACGGTTTTATCTAAATGGATTATTATTTTATCATTTATTTTAGTGTGACAGTGAAGAAACATTCATTTGCAGTCTGCGCGGTGTGGCGTGGCTCCTCTGCTTTGACTGCTGCTGGGCGGGGCTACTGTGAGAGACTGACCACCTGTGAGTGCTTTGGGACGGGGGAGGGGCTTACGACAGCACCCACTGCTTTTTGAGGACAGTAACTGAAAACCAATATGTGCTTTCACATCAGAATCTCCAAGAACCAGAAAAGTCTCCAATAGCACCAGAAAACGTCGCTAGGTTTGTCACGAGTCGCTTTTGACTTTTAAGAGGTGTGACAGTGATTAAGCACTTAACATGGGTTATTAGAAAATGAATTCTGGAGCAAGAGAGTTGGATGGAGTATGAAGAGTAACATTTGATTTTGGTGTAAATTAGTTGATGCCTGTATTTCAAGGTATTTGTTTGGATCATTGTTCTTGGTTTCTCAGTAGCTAACGCTAGTTGAGCATGAAGAAGTAGTACGTGCTATGTGTATATGCTACGGAGAGCGCTCGCAATGCTGTTTAATGTTCTCCACAGAAAATACATGTGTGCACAAGAGTGAACATCGCCTCATTCTTTAGCTGTAACACTGGAGCTTTAAGGTTTCAAACTCACTTTCAAACTGAGAACCCTAGGACGGTGCAGTCTGCCCTGAGACTTCAGCAATCACGCGACAGCATAAGACTAACGCGCCAAGTCACAACAGCATGCATTTTGAGGTTTTGACATTTTATTTTAGGCCTTGTAATCTCAGAGTAATTAAAACGGCATAACAAAAGCTTAAACACTTTTCCATGACGTGCAAAATGTCCCTGCAGTGGCGTGTTTACGTGTTTATGCGCAATTTCACAATATCGCATGAAATGATTTGGAATTCTACAGAAATTGAAAGGGGCTAAATGGTCAGACTTCAGCAATTTCACACGTTTTTTCTATTATAAAGACAGAAAGAAAAGACAAAAAGCGCATTCACGCAGCTGAAATAAGCCACGGGCGACGCTGCTCTCAGACAGCGCTGACTTTTATGTGCGCTCAACTCATTACCAACAGACACAATTCCGATGTCGCGATTGATTTCCCCGACTCCCTCTTCCGAGCTGAGGGGATCGCTGTGAAGAAAAACGCGAGGAAAGTATAATAAATGATATCAAACAAATCACCTGCCAGAAACAGACAAAACTGATAAGAGACGTGGAATTAGTGTGAAAAAGTTAAAGTTGTGGGTAATAACAATGTTTAAAGACTTCCTGAGAGGGAAATGTCAACAGATTCGCAGCCGCGGGGCAGAAACCCCAGATCAAGAGCCGGTGTCTTTTTATCTTCTAGTGCAAAACTCACACACCGAAGCTGCAGTTGGCAGTTGTATAGCAATTAGAGCGAGGATAAATCAATACCTCCCGGTATATATGACACAGTGAAAAGGTTTCCTTTCACACAAGCCATGAAGTATTAAGGTGGTTAAAATAAATATATATATTTATAAAGTAATTGGAGATGGGAAAGAGAGGAAAACTCTGGCTTGATTATTATGCTGTAGGCAGCACAGAACCAGTGATCAATGTCAGTGCGGGGCTGTTTATGTAGCGAGTTGGAAAATAAAAATGCGTGAATATATCTGACGCACCAGACCGAGGTTCCTGTGTTATGTGAAAACACTATTAACTGCCGGCCTTTTAAAAAGTGCTCGACCCTGACGATTGTTCAAGTCGTCTCGGACTCGACTCAGACTGCCGGACTCACCCCTGATTTGCCTGGTACTGCCAGATTGGCCCAGATTTTCTGGTGATGTGAAGGGTTTTGCGGCCCACTTCCGCGACAACCAATGGGAGATGTCTCGAAGGACACGGAGCAGCTGATGGTGTTGTCAAACAACGGTAAACATTCCAGCCCTCCAGGCTAACGTTAACCAGCGTGCTGCTGTTGACAGATATGAAAGCCGACAGTTAAAATCTCACCTCCAGTTCTGACTCAAGAATAGACACCCAGTATGGACTCAGTCTCCCCAAACGTTTTCTTATCCACACTCCTTTAGCCTTCTGCAAAGAATTACCGTCGCTTATTGGACTGGAGTCTCCAGTTTGTTGGAATAAATTGTTCTGTTAGATCACATTGGGTGTTCTTCTGTTCTTCTGAATGTGACGATACGCACAGTGGCGCAGTGGTCAGCACCAACGCCTCCCAACAAGGTGTCTGCATGGGTTTTCTCCTGCTTCCTTTAACAGTCCAAGGCCATTCTCGTTAGTTTAATTGGCGATTCTAAATTGGTCGTAGGTGTGGATGTGAGTGTGACTGTTGTTTTTTTTCTGTCTTTGTGTGCAAAGACTGGCACCCAGTGCAACCAGCGACAGCTGGGCTAATCTCCAACCCTGATGCAAACCTTCAAGGAGGATAAGCAGTTACAGATAATGACTGAATGCTCGGGCGGCACAGTGGTGAGGTGGTTAGCACTGATGCCTCACAGCAAGAAGACCACCGGTTTGAATCCATGGGCTGGCTGGCCTTTCTGTGCGGCTTCCACCCACCATCCAAAGACATGCTCATTAGGTTAATTGGTGATCCTAAATTGCCCGTAGGTGTGCATGTGAGTGTGAATGTTGGCCCTGCGATGGACTGGCGACCTGTCCAGGGTGTACCCCTGCCTCTCGCTCGATGACAGCTGGGATAGGCTCCAGCAGACCCCCGTGACCCCTAACAGGACTAAACGGGTATAGAAAATGACTGACTGACTGACTGACTGAATGCTCACTGATCAGGCATAACTTTATGACCAGCTTCCTAACATTGTGTAGGACTCCCTCCCTTGTGCCTCCAAAACTGTGGTGTCTGGAAGCGGCTGTTGGTAGTTGGGGCCTTTAGGTCCTATGGGTTGAGGGGAAGGCCTCTGTGGATCATCCCGCAGATACTTGATCAGTTTGGAATTTAGTGAACTTGTAAGGCAGGTTAACACTTTGTGATGTTCTTCAAGTTTTGTTGAGTTGTTCCTAAACTGTTTTTGTGGCTGCATACTGCTGGACATGGCTGCAGCCATCAAGGAGTGTCATTGCTATAGGGTGGGGGTCCCTGGTCTGGTCTTGGTGGGTGCTACATGTCTAAGTAACAATAACTTTTTCAGAACAGGAGCAAAGTCTGGGATGTTTTGTGCATGTAAATGCAGCCATTGTCTTTTTGATTCTCTCATTAAAAGTAACACAAGTGAAATCCTGCAGTGCTTCAAAACATAACAAAAAAATCACTGATTTACATATTTATTGAATTCCTACAACCACAAAGCACATTGCTGCTAGATGCCAAAAAAATGCAAATGAAAAACACATTGATTGTTCTGAACATCAGTCTGCAGACGTCAACTTTCACTTACATCTTGAACTATTAAAGTGAGTTCTCAAAGGTGTTGGAACTCTGTTGCCTTTAGTTTAAGTTGGTCATCCGTCCCAGCAGGAGCTGACCGATTCAATTATACCAGCTCCTGCTGTGCTATACTATATGAGCTCCAGGCTTGCTTTTGGCAGCCAAATTGCTTTTTAACTCCCGACAAAAACAAACAGACAGAGACACACAGGCACTGGTACGGAATGTGAGAGTGAACACGGAGGCAAAAATAATTTAAATCAGAGCATTCAGTGTAGGAGAAGCATTGTCGGAGCCCTCCCACTTTTAAATTAATTAAAATGGAAGAACGCTGTTCGTTTGTTGGTCCTCATTTTCATAATGTGAACTTCACTTTAAAATGTGCACAAACACTAATTAACCTCGTGCATTATTGTAATTCTCATAATTAGTTGTTTTTGCTCGACTGCACTGATTTACTCAGTTTAATTAGCCGGGTATTAATATGAACAGAGAAGTTTTATTTTAGGTGAAGATGGTGAAATGCTTTCTGAAGAGATCATCACTTCATCAAGGGAAGGAAAATGTTGACCACCGCAAGTGCTTGCTTTATTTAATGAAGGAAAAAAAAAGTCTAACGTAATTGAATTAAAACTAAACTAATACGTTGAATAAAATACACCTCACACTGGTTCCCTGGCAGTCAGTCTTAGAAAACAAAGTGGTAGTGCTTGCAGCAACATTTGGGCATTTGCATTGTTGTTGTCACATGTTTGGAGAACCTGACATTGCAATTTAAAACATCCTTAAAGCCTTAAATGATGCTCAACCACTTGAGACAAGCACAGTTTAATAATAATAATTATTTTTTACTATTAAAATAATAATTTAACTGTTCATTGACAGAACATTAATAAATTAACTATTTATTTAGTACTAAGTTATTCACTTCATTAAATTCAGTTTTTTTCTTTACCCTCAAGCCCAGCAGGGCTTGGTTAGGACCAGAACAGAAGTAAGCAGAGTAAATGTTCGTTTATCGAGCTGACAGAAACATCGCTCCAAGGGGAGGCTATTGCTGCTGCATGTTTTCTGGATGTGTAAAGCCTCATTTAAAGCACTGTAGGACGAAGATGGCGTAACCTACGTATGTAGCCTACGGCTAGGGTTGCCAACTCCCTGAAAAATAAATAAGGGACACCGCATTAGCAGAGCCGGCTGACCCAACTGCCACCACCCATCCTGGTGTGGTGAATTGTTTTAGTCCTTTTTTTTGTGTATGTGAAACGATTTTTTAACTAATTGACTCGAACCTGAATCGAATTAGATGCACATTTTTGAGTGATATGAACAAATGGAAAACAAATTATTATTCAACAATTTATTTAAACAGAATAAAATAAATATCTTTCATAAACAGAAACCTGTCCTGCTTTACTTAAAACTGTATAAATGAATATAAAACAACAGAAAGCACAACATTCCTCTTGTAACAGTGCAATAAGAAAAGTTCAAACATAAAGTGTGAGGAGAAGTTGTTGCTTTGTTGTCTTCCGGTATCTTCTTCAAAAGCAATAGCATCTCTACCAATGAGATGAGCGGGTTTCCTGCTGTCACCTCATTGATCACAGAGCAGGAGACTAACATTTTATACGCTCTTTTTGATTCTCACGGTAATACGGAACAAAGTGCGCCCTGTTTTAGCTCAATACGGGACGCCTACTTTTGTTTCTAAATGCGGGACGATTCTGTTTTTCAAGGGACGGTTAGCAACCCTACCTACGGCGGTGCGAGTCCATTTATACTTATGCGCCCCCAAATGCGTCATGTTGGCGCTGTGTCTTTTTTGCCAGTTGGGTTCATTTTTGTTTTTACTTCCTGCTTCACTTTCAACAATGGAAACAGAAACTTTGGCTGAAATTTCACCGAAGATGAGTTTGGAGTTTGTACCTCTGAAGCTTCTCAGTTCACCTTTCCTGGATGGGTTCCATCTTTATTGATCCACAGAAATCCATTATAAAATTGTGGAGATATAGAAGCAGTTGGAAATACTAAATCGGAAACACGCTACTACCAAGCGGACCAATCACAGCTCTAGTTACATTTCTGGGGAGGTGGACGTCAACTACGGCATTAGATTCCGCGTAGGGTCTTGACTGTCGCCGTAGCTACAGCATCAACTTAATGCAGAAGCCTAAAATGCTGTTTGGATCCCAACTGTTGGATTGTATTACAATGGTGACACATCATCAGGATGAAAAAGAATCAAAAACTTGCTTTATTTAATGTTGAAAATAAACTTCTAAATGTATTGTTTTACTTTCAGAAAAATCCAAATGTAGAGACAAACAAACAATGAACTTGTGACCAACAAGTGTGGTTTTTCAAACGAAATCTCTGTTTTCCGCTTTTACCCCAAAAACTATTAAAAACACACTAGTGAACCACGCTGGTTGATTAATGTGTTCCTTGACTACCCTCATACTAATCTGCTGCTAAAAATAGTCCCCAACACTTGCGCAAGTTCCTCCTCTTTGAATAATGCTTGATAAAACTACAGCGTCCTGCTGTTCTAGGAAATTACCCGGGCCTTTTCTAAAAAGAATGAATGAAATGAAAGGCAGGACCCACTGAGTATGAGTATGTGCAGCAGAACCAGTCCTCATCTGACACTCATTTGCAAAAGCAATTTGCATCCTGGCAACGCGTTTGAGCTTTTACCAGTCCAGCTTATTAAAACATGTGAAATAACCCCCTTCCGCCGCATCAGGATATCGTTGGTGCCATCAACAATTCCACCGCAGTTCATTATCTGGACGGAAGCTCTGCGTCGAGAAGACCCCGCCGAGCGTGTTCAGGCATGCTGTCCTTGTGTCATCCTCCGTCGTCTCGGTGTGACTCCTTTTTATGTGCTTTTAATAGTTTTTGAAGACCGGTGGGGCGCAGTGGCACGACTGGGAATCAGATTCTGGCTTTACGAAAAACACTTGTTGGAAGAAGCACTTTAGATTTATTCAGAAAGGGAAGTGTTGAGGTTATTGTTCATATTAAAACTCCTGAATCTATACAAAGCTCACATTTTGAAGCTGAAATCTTTCCTTTGTGACGTTTCTTTCTCTTAGCCATGTGAAAGACGAGCCTCAACCTCTGCAAACAGTTTTTACACACAGGTGAGATGTGTGGCAAAGGTCTGAAAATAATGATCACCCTCTCAATATAGGCCACATTAGCATCACATTAACCTTTGAGAAGTGTGTGTGTGTGTGTCTGTGTGATGAGGTTTAGAGGAGAAAAGGGTCAAATTCTCCAATTCTTTTTGTTTATCTCTTTGACTCGCTTGCCGTTCTCTAAAACTGCTCCCTCTTCTTCATGTATAGCTTTACAATTCATTTATTCATCATATTCAGCTTCTACTAGCAGCACCAAATAAAAGCTGCAGGTGGCTTTTACAACTTGTAATATGCATTTTTATCCCGCTCCCACATACTGTATTAGGCCACAGTGTTCTTCTCAGTTTGCTGGTTATGCAGCTCAGTTTCTCTGGTGTCTTCAATGTCTTGTCAATTTAGGTAGCTGAGGCTGAACTGTCAAGTGTTTTTGGCCGAGTATGGCAGAGGGATGATCAAAATATAAGAAAAGGTTGAAATAATATCACACATCTTTGCATTCTTAGGGAAACACCCAATGCTAAATCTGCATTTGTGTTTTTGTTTCCCCATGTTTGGAGCAATTGGCTTTGAAAATATGTGACGTTTGGCTCTTGTACTGTTTAAAACATCACTCTAAAACTGGTCATTGACGTTACATTTGAGTTGCAGGTCACAAATATGTCAAGAATATATTCGTTATAAGTTAATTGGTGCCATTAAAATCACCAAACGAGCTAACGGCAGTTGCTGTAGCAGGATGCTAATGCTGCTACATGCTGTCACAGTTATGTTTAGCAATGAGAATAAATGTATATTTCGGGGCTGTGTACCAATTCATCCTCTGCAGGTTGGAAAGGTTTCTCTGGCAATTTTGTAAGTTCTTTTGCAGAGGACAGGAAATATACAGAGTCTGGATCGTAACCGTTGCAATGGATTTGAAACGAGCCGCCTTTGAGCCATTGGGTTTATTAAAACAACAGGGATTTGGCATCTAGATTCGATGCTCTACCATGCCTTTGGGTCGTATCGGTTGAGGGAAGGGTCCTCTGTGGATCATCCCACAGATACTTGATCAGCTTGTTGTCTGTTTTTGGGCAGCGGTGGAGCTCAGAGCTCAGTGGCACAGCTGGGAATTAGCTCCCAGCTTTACAGGAAACACTTGTTGGAAGAAGCACGTTTGGTTCTTGTGTTTTGATTTGTGACGATAAGGAAGTATCCAAAACACTTATGATTTTGGACATTGTGCAAATTACACGATTCGTTTTGAGGTTGCTGTTAAAACTCCTGAATGACGTCAATCTGTACAGTGGTGTGTTGGTCGTTTTGCAGAGGACAGGAGAGACACAGAGTTGCAATGGATTTGCAGTGTGCAAAAGGTTGGTTACAGGTGTAATAACCAAACATGGTTTTCATCAACCACAATATAAGCCATTTGGGATTCTGGCATCTAAATTTAAGGATTACAAAGAAAGCAAGCACTGAAAATAAGGTGTATATGTATGATTGTGTTGCTGCTGCTTCTTCCTTCGTCTCACTTCTCTCCCCTTGAAACGTCTAGAGAATCATTACAACTCCCCTCTCTCCATCAAACTCTAAAGTCACACTCTGGTCTCGAGCACACACATGCTCAGAGGGGGATGTCAGTGTATTTTTCTTATGGTGCAATGAACCGTCCTTGTGCGTCTGACTGACAGCTTCCTCACTGTCAGTAAAACGTAGGATTTATGCAGCACGGTGGCTGACCGGAGGCACTGCGATGTACCGTAGACTGTATATTTATGTGTGTTTTCTGGCGTATGTTACGTTTCTCACATCATGCTTTTATGGGCCACTTTGGACTGACCTGAATACAAGCAGGCATGGATGGATTAGAAAGCAGGGAGAGGCAGAGCCCAGCAGGTGAAGGATTACACAACAATATCGCCTTGTTTATTTTGTATTCATACTTTCAGCACAATTCATATAAAGGCCTGTTTAATGATGTTTGTTGCACGTTGCATGAATCTGAAAACATCAGGACCTCAGTCAGGTTTGCCTGGGGCTTGTCTTATGCATTTATTTATTTATTTTTTAACCTGCATCTGCAGATTAGAGATTATTAGAGATTATGCCCCTATCTTCACTATTGATTTATGCACTGCTGACCTTTCTGGTTCTTAAATGCTCAACATGCTCTCTTGACTCTGATGTGACAAGATTCGAGACACTTACGAGACACCCATAACATGTCCGAGGAGACTAAGACATGTAGCTACCACCTTTAAAATACCATTAGTGTTGTTTATTATTTCATAAAAGACATATTTTCTCACATATTGAAATCCTAAGTTGCATTATTTTATCAAAGAGTACTGTTTTCTCTACTGGAACCTAATTCCATATTAAAATTCTCTGAATGACTTGGAATATTCCATGAAATATTCTTGAAATATTCCCCAGTAGATCAGACTTACTGATGCAGATGTGTGAGGAATGCTGCTGTTTATACTCTGGTAAAACTCTGGTAAAACAAAAGGTTTAGATTAATAATGGTGTCCCTCAAAGATTGAGGGACACGGTGGACCATACAGTCCTCTTGTCAGACCTGAAGAACTGTCTTGGCTTCCATGGCAGTGCACTTAAATGGTTTATATCGTACCTGTCCTATAGAATATTTTCTGCCTTTCTTCTTGTGCTTCTCTCTCCGGTGGCGTCCCACAAGGTTCCATTCTTGGCCCTATTGTGTTTTCACTGTACATGCTACCACTTCAATTATAGCCAGGCACAACTTATTTACATTGTTACGCAGATGATTTGCAAACCTACAGTATCTGCCATTGAAGCCTAGTAATGCATAAAACACTTTATTTGATGGCATTGCTGGTATTAAGCAGTGGTTTGCGAAACACAATGTATTGGCGCTAAATCCAGTTGATACAGACTGGATTTGGCGCCTTACCTTCAACACTGTATGAAATTTAGGAGTGTTTTTTGACAGTTCCATGAATTTGGTCAAGATATTGATAATGTTGTCTTCCAGCCAAAGTCAAAACTTTTTTGAGCCTTCACGACCCTTTAGAAAGCTATCCATGCTCTAATTTAGAGATCGAGACTGGATGACTGCAGTGCTCTGTATGCTGGTGTCTCCCAGCATCCGCTCTCTTAGCTGCCTTCAACTCGTGCAAAAAGCAGCTCCTCATCTTTTAACTAGCACTAAGAGAGCACATCACTCCTGTCCTTTATTCCCTCCATTGGCTTTCAGTGCATTTTAGAATTGATTTTAAACTTTTAATGTTTGTTTTTAAAGCTCTTAACGGCCTCGCCCCATCTTATTTATCTGAGATGTTAACCGTTGGTGAGTGTGGCAGGGCTTTTAGGTCGCTTTTAAGCGCTGGGATGACTGAGCTTTTTCAGTTGCTGCACCCAGACTCTGTAATAAGCTCCTGACTGACGTGTCTCATCGCTGACCTCGGCCTTTTCAAATTAAAACTTAAAATCTTATTAATAAGAATGGCTTTTAGTACCCGGTGGTGACACTTTTATTTTATTTAATTTTGCTTTTTTATCCTCTTATATATTGTTTTTATTTTTAGTTTACTTTTACTCATGTACTTTTGTTTGTTTGACATCTTGTAAAGCACTTTGGTTCACCTGTGGTTTGCTGTAAAGTGCTAAATAAATGAAGTACATATACATTTACAAAGTACAATTGTATGATTTAATACTTGTACCGAAAAATATGAGCATTTTATAGGAATAAAAAAAATGCCTGAGGTGAATCTCGCCAAAGGAACTTAATTAATTTAAAATTTTTGGCATTTGGATCGAACGCAGACAGTCCTACAAAATTCACATTGCGTATCTTGCTCTAAAATGAATTTGGCATGATCCTTAAGGCAAGCTTGAGCTCCATTCACCGTGTGAAAACTAAAAAGATAATGTTGTATTACCCGCTATATAGCCTACTAGAATACAAAAACATCTTGAACTCTCATGCTGCTGCTGCTGCTCCCCTCCAAATCCTGCAGTACGCACTCACCACTGCGAGCCATATGAAAAGACTGAACGGTCATCGCGTATTCATGTATTCATCTAAGTAGCCGAGCAATTTAACAGCCCTCATTGTAATGTCACATGTCACAGACTACGCTGTCTTCCTCTATGACACTGCTACTGTTGGACTTTTATCTTTAGCGTGGTCATGTGTGGTGGTTGTTTTAAACGTTGTGATCCTGCTCTGTGACATTTGCCCTGACGTCTGTCTTGGAAAGAAGATTCATTTTAAAGAATTCAAACACACAGAAAAAAATAACAAAAACTAACTGCAGAGCTCAGCTGCAGAGAGGTCCGATTGCTCCGACGCTGAATTCAAGGAGAATTTAAAGAAATATGTGTGTGTTCGCTGATGTGTGTGTGTGTGTATCCATCTTCCCTCCCTTCTCCTCCCTCCCAGTTATAAGCCCAGTGCTGAGCCACTAATGGAGGACAAGCCTGTTAGAGCAACACGCCACGCTGTACCGGCAACACACCAGGGACACACACACAACTCTCTCACACACACTGGAGACAGACTGAGCAACACGCACACACACATATTCACAAAAAAAAAGAAAGATAACACACAGAAATCCACCAAAATACAGAACGCATACACTCTGATGAATACTCAAGCGCACAACAAACACTTCCACAATAGGCAACACACACAAACGCGTATGCTACACACAGCCTCACACACATCCCAGCAGAGTACACCGCCATAGCAACAGCCTCCAAACAGCTAATCTATTCAGTGATGCAGCAACCGTCTCTCAGTGTGAGCGCTGCATCCACAATTGTACCTTCGTTTGTTTGTCAGTCGTTTGGAAGTTGATGGGGAAACGTAACGCGCAACGACGGCAGACATCGGCGCCGCTTCTCAGACGTCGTACGCCGCCGCTGCGTTCTTTGGACCGAAATACTCGCAGGAAAAGCATCGTTAAATGTTGTATTACAGATTCAAACGGCAGCTAGCTAACGCAGTTTCGCTGTAAGAATCTGAACCTACATTTCAGGAGCCTGTCGAGGGATTTGGAAGTTTGTTGGTTTTGGTCACCAAAACTCTAACTCTGCCTTCAGCCGGGAGTATCTCACAGTGAGATCCAAGACCGCTGCTCTGCATTCACTGCGTCTCATGATTGCCCCAACACTGAAGTGTATAGGGGGCAATTTTCTACCCACTGACACAGTACTGTCTCTAATAGACTCACTGCTGACGGCGTGCAGTGCAGACAGTTGGGCTTTTCTTTCCCTTTTCAAACTCAAAACACATTGTCTGAAGGCTATGCTTTTATACGGAGCAACTGGAACTCGGGATGCAACAAATATAGAGAATTTATTTGCACATTTTGTGCAGGATGAAGTGTAATGTGTGGTGATGCTTACAAGACTCGGCTCACCTTCAAGTTCTTAGTCCACATCCCATGTTCAGAGAAGGGTTTTCCATTTTGAAAAAAGATGGCTTCCTTTTACTCCTCTTTCAAATCATCGGTCTTCTTTGGCTAAAATACACCAATCAGGCATTACATTATGACCACCTTCCTAATATTGTGTAGGTCTCCCTTGTGCCTCCAAAACAGTTGTGACTCATCAGAGGATGGACATGGGCCTTCTGAGGATGTCCTGTGGTGTCTGGTAACAGGATTTTGTTAGTGAGGGGAGGGGTCTTTGTGGATGAGGCTCGTTCCAGTACATCCACAGATACTTGATCAGTTTAAGATCTAGTGAATTTGGAGGCCAGGTCAACACCTTGACTGCTGTTCTTCATGTTTTTGTGTCTGTGTCAGGCTGCATCCTGCCGGGGATGTCTGCTGCCATCAAGGAGTGTCATTGCTATGGGGTGGGAGTACCCGGTCTGGGTCTAGGTGGGTGCTACATGTCTAAGTAACATCCACACCAATGAATGCCAGGTCCAAAAGTTTCCCATTAGAACACTGAATTGTCACAAGATGGTCGATGTTATTCACGTCGCCTGTCAGTGGTTTTAATGTTATGCCTGATCATGTTGTCATCTTCAAAGTAGTGTCCTTTGTCCTTCAGGTGTAGGTGGACATCTGGTTTCTATTGGTCAAAATGTAGGTCAAAATTCAAAATGTGAAATAGGAAGAACAACTGTTAGCGAGTAGGCTAGGAAGCTAGGAGATGCTTCCGTTCTTACTAGTCTGGCCTTTTCCTGAATCACTCTGATCAGTTTGTCTAGAGTCCATTCATTGTATTTTGTAATGTTCAGTTAGATGAAGAATGAAAATGAGAAGCCTTTTGTGTGCCCTTTGAACGTCATGTCATTTTGTTAACTGTTATCACTTCCTCTTTATCGTCTCGTACTGTGGTTCACTAAGATGTTCAGCCAATCAGAATGATTTCACCGTTTCAACCTGCTACTAATTCAACATCCTGAATCGGCTGGACAAAATACAGCCTAAAACAAGTTCCCCAGTCGATCAGCAGACGTTTGAATATCTGCTTGATGCGTCACGCCGTTTGGAATAAAAAAAAAACTGCAGGAAGGAAAATGTCGCTTCTATTGGAGGTTTGAAACCAAAAAAAAAAAAGTAGTAGTACCAAAAATGATTTCTGCCAATAAGACACTTTTCTTACCCCAGGGCTTCGCCACACTTTTATCACTCAGATGTGAGGAAATGAGATGGTAAAAGCTGGTCGAGACAGAGGAGAGTAGGAAGGAGAAAAAAGAACAGAGGACGTGTAAAAGGGAAGGAGGCTTTCAGAGACACAGCCATGTGTTAACGGGAGCCAAGCATGGCAAATTGGACTGAATTTTCCGCCTGTGCGGTTTCAATACACAAACCCAGGCGTACATAACCATGCTTAATAAGTGCCGGGCTAATGCATTGTATAATCTTCTCTAAATTAATATGTTAGACACAATTGCCTGGTAATTAATTCCTGTCACAGCATATCCAAATGAGAAGATTTATTCAGATCTGTCAATCATAAACCTCGGAGCCCGAGGCAGATTATTGCCCAGTGTGATGTGGTGGTGTAAGGATGATGATGATGTGGTTATGTGCAGTGGTATATGTCTGCTATGTATAAACATCCATTACCCGGGCCTTTAAAGAGCCCGTGAAGAGGGCTGGTCATCAAACGAAGGTCATTGTGATGACGGGACGAGGGGGGAAAGGCAGCAGCCTTTTGTTTTATGGCTTCATAAAGAACATAATGTCTCCACGGGCTCCTCAACCATCCAACATCCACCCACCATTCACTTTCATGGCTTTTCCTTTCCCACAGTTGTCTTTCTTTCTTATTGTTTCCTAGGATTCCCATTAGATGAATCCGTGGCCACAATCTACACAATGACAAACATTAAGACCCACAAATTTTTATTTCTCTTGAACGGTTGTACCCAGAAGCAACAGCTAGTGAATAATAGGTGAGCAAATGCTGGGTACGCACACTGTAATGTTTGACTTTTTACAATTTTGTGAGATTTCTGAAGCTTTCTAACCTTAATATTTGCAAGTTTTGAAAGTATTAAATGCATATTCTCTAAAATATTATTCCAAATGGACTTTTTAAGGGTTTTTAATGAAACTATTGCGTTTGATCATCCTGAATGTGGCATTAAGGCTAACGCTAAAGCTTTTTTGGTAGCTACGAAAGGGACGGCTAGCCACTACAAACACATATTTTTCTTCATACACAATAGTTTATAAGAAAACCAGAACATCAGTAAATAAACAATAAACAGTGCATGGTTTCCAACTTGTGGCGTAGTCTTGAGGTTTTAAGACAAATGACAAATTGATGACAAACGAGAGTAAGCGCCACAAGTAGGCAATCAGTGACGAGACTCAAGCTGCTGTGCCATGTTCAAGCTTTACCATACAAGTGACTGATATTAAAGACCATATATATATTTATATATATATTGAACGTCCTAATGGCAATGGGAGTAACTACAAACCAAAACAGTTTGGTATGCTTACAATGTGCGTCTCTCCAGATTCTGTCAGCAGGCTGCAACAAAGAAGAGACGGCTACAACAGCTACAACAACAACAGCAATCATGCTCCTTGTTTGTCCTTGCCTTTAATCAATTTCTTTTTTAAACCTTAATTCTTCCCCCGAGTGCAGAGTTTCCCCTTTTTATCAGCACAATCACAAGCTTTTCTAGGACGTTTATTGGATTCCCAACTCCAAGATGCGGTGAATTCGTAGAACCTTGGTTACATGAAATCTTTGTTTCTCCACCATGACAGTCCCGCAGTTTGGCTTTAAATGAGAATTCCTCCTTTGATATAATGGTCATTTGTATAAATATATGTAATGTGGTACTCCTGCTTCCTCCCACAATCCAAAGAGATGCTCATTAGGTTCATTGGCGATTCTAAATTGGCCGTAGGTGTGAGTGTGAATGGTTGTCTGTCTTTCTGTGTTAGCCCTGCGATGGACTGGAGACCTGTCCATGGTCTACCCCCGCCTCTCGCCCAATGACAGCTGGGATAGGCTCCAGCAGAACCCGCGGCGCTTCACAGGACGAGGCGGTTACAGAGGATGAATGAATGAATGAATATGTAGTTTGGGTTTTTGAACAAGATCCAATGGTTGTAACGGTTATCGTATCTTATCCACATTTGAAAACTGTCTAATTGATGATGAATGCAGATGTTATTTTTATTTTTTTTTGGCAGTGACTGAACCAAATTTGGGAAGCAGACTTCTAGCTCCTCCTGCTGTGCCTATTACACAGACACACACACTATATCACCTTTCAACAGTTTGCACAGTTTTGCACATGCCTGGTTTGAACATCCACACAATTACACACACCGGCACATGCACACAGGCCTGTAGGCATGTGGTTTTTCTTTATTAAAAACCAGAAAGCGCAATTAGCGGCGGAATATGCTTAACCCTGTATCGCTCCCTCAGCTCGAGGATATATTGCTTCTTCTTCTCCATTATTAAAAATATCGCAGACATGAGAGGAGGAGGATGAGGGAGAGGAGGAGGATGAGGGGGGAGGAGGAGGAGGAGGGAAAGCAGACAGGAAATATCACAGCTACATGTTTAGCAAGTGGAGACTGGGAAACGTGGCACTTTGTGTGTGGTTAATTGTGTGAAAGACAGACTGCATGCGTCTTTATCTATATGTCTGTGGGTGAGTGTCATGCTCTGGATGTCGGTGACATTACTTGTGAAATATGGCAGTAATGACAGTTATGGTTGGACTGTGGCGGCTGAGTGAGTCACGCCAGCGCCCCGTGGCTCATTGACTGCAACCGAAACGTATGTGTGGCAGCTCTCACGGCAGTTTTTCAACGTAATGGCAGCATCCATACAACTGCTACTATTAACATATCGTATTTACACTTTGACAGAAAGAGCATTAACTTTGGCGCTGCGTAGTGCATTGACTTTGCTGTCTGAAAAGTGGGCCTCTTGACAAATGCAATGAAAAATGACGTACAGTGGGGAGTCAAACGTTCATGAAACACATGACTTCAACTAAAGAGGTGAAAATGCGAGCATCAAGACTTACAATGAGGCTAGAACCTTGCTCAACTGACTACTGACTAGATTTCCATTCTCATATCACTGTCCCTACTTCTTCTGTCGTTATCCTAATGGAATCGGACTGGACAGTTAAGATCAGTTCACTCTTTCTGGCGTGGTCTGTCAATCACACCCAAGAGAGAAAACCACGGAGGGCTCCTGTGGATATTTCTGAAAGACTGGCTTCATGTTTTTTTTAGCTTTTTAGCAGCTTTAGCTAAGGTAGATCAGAGTTTGTTGCCTTTCATCCCAAGCTCAGTCGATGGAATAAGTCACTATAAAGTTACGGATAACGGCACATCTTCTCATAGCTTCTCCTCCAACAAGCTTTTTTCCTTGCACATGTGTAATCTCCGCAATATGGTGCTTACCGTCAACACTGCACGCAGGCGTACCTGTGCAGACTTGAATAGATGAAAGTCGTTTCTACCATGTGGACCCCTGTGGTTGGCATATAGGACGAATTAGGCTTTAGCACCGAAAAAGGTTTGCCTCCACAGCTTCTAATATTAACAGATGGAAATGTGCATTAGTTTGCATTTTCCATTGCCGATTTCCTTGGAAATTTTGATTTTCATTTGGATGGAAACTTAAAGGGGAACTATTGTTTTTTTTTTTACAACCTGGACCTTATTTCTGGCATAAAATATGATCATTTACTCACCCATATAACTTTGGTGTCATTTGAAGTCATTCGGACAATATTTAGATCCGCGTATATCTATATAGTGGGAGTGAATGGGGCACCGAAAGGCAGCCTCGAAATAACAAATTATCTACCTTGAAACTTATTCAGTTCATTTCATCAATATTTTGTTACCATATGCTGGTGCTAGTCCCCGTTGAGTCCGGAGTTACCCGTTATCTATTCGCGGACATGCGGCAGTTTGTTGTTCTTTTGCTCCTGGACGTCCATCATAAACAAAGTTATTGTCCACAACCTTAGAATTGGAAAAATATTGAGCCATGTTGCAAAAAACTAGCTTTAGCAAATTACAGAGGTTTGTAGGTCAATGTACAGACCCTGGATGATGATAACAGGTAACTCCAGACTCAATGGGGAATAGCACTAGTGTATCGTAACAAAATATGGGTGAAATGAACTTGTTTTGCGGCAGATGTTGTGTTATTTAGAGGCTGTGTTTCGGTGCCCCATTCACTCCCACTATATGGATATACGTGGATTTTAATATTGTACTAAAGGACACCAAAGTTATATGGGTGAGTAAACGACCGTATTTTATGCCAGAAATAAGGTCCAGGTTGTAAAAAACAGTAGTTCCCCTTTAACTTGAGGATGCTGAAGAACATAGAAACAAAGTTTTCAGATCTAAAGGACATTCAAAGCACGTCTCATATTATGATGATTCATAACAAATCTGATGTTTCTCATGTAAAATGTAGTCATGTATATTTCCTTTTCTTTCTTTCTTTGTCGGAGATTTCACCACATTTCTGTCACTGTTCTTTACACAAAGTGTTTCCGAGTTATTTTGGTCACGGTTCACAGCTTGTCATTCTCTACAGCAGACTGAAATGTTCTGCTACGTCCTGATGTCCGGTTCAGCGATGCAGCTGTCCCATCATCTCACAGCGTAACATGCCGTCCGAGTCGCCTCCTTCTGTCCAGGCCAGACGGGAAAAGCGCTTGTGTGCTGTTTGGATCGCGTAGTCCATTGTGAATTGAGAAGTTTTCTCTGGCAGGCACTGCACTCTGCAGACAGGAGGACTATGTGTTTGTGATGCATCAGGAGATAGGAGAGAGCTGAGGCCTCGGGCCCGCCCCAGGGTCCAGGCTCTGCTCAGTAGCTCCAGTTTTTAGGTCTTTTTAGAGTTTTTCTGATTTGAACTGCATTTTTACAAGCTTTCAGATTAATGTAAATAAGTATACCAACTGACATGAGATCGTATATGTTGTTAAGATATGTACTTCATAATTAGAGCTGGGACTGACGGGGATTTTTTAAATGCCAACCAAACTGTATAACAGGTGAAATACTGCAATGTGACATCTGAACTTTAACATTCTGGTTTTAGTGCAGAGCTACGTATAAAATTCTCTTACCTTCAGCTTTTTATCTGCAGACTTTACAGGACACGTCGGCTGAATCTCTCCATCTGTGAACTTTCTGTTAGAATTAGTGCTCTAGCGAGATCGCGGAGGTCCCCTGATGACTCTCACCGTACTCTTTCTGCAATAAAACGTGTTGTTCTCTTATATCTCGCTGATGAAAACACGGCGAGTTTCTTGGTCTGTTCCTAGGCGCAGTTTCCTTTTTAGAAAGGTTTCCTCCTCTGCGTGACTGACTGCAGACACTGCCTCAGATCTCAGACACGCCGCGTTTCTCAAGATAGAAACAATTAAAATAGAGTGCGAGGTTTGTAAATGAAACATTGACAAAGCCCGGGAGCTGGGCGGCAGCCAGTGGAAGGCTCTCGGATGGGTGGTGAACTGGGGATCCTGCATCGGGCACGGATCAGACACCTGGGTGAGATGGATACTCGCCATGACGCCGCCTGATTGTTTACGGAGCGACTGAACCAACACATTTCTCAAAATCTTTTGTCCGTGCACGACAATGACTGTACAAACTGAAAACCTCAAGGGGGTTTAGACAGTAGTAGTACTACCCTTATCTTTCTGGGTTAGGGTTAGTATTAACCCATTTTGCGTATGTACATTATTTATGTATTCAGATTTAAACTGACTTACTAAAATCTTGACTAGTAACGACTAGAAATGTTGTCATCTTGACAATCCAGCCATGATCAGATTATGAAAATGCGGCGATAAAATCCTCCTCCTCCTCCTCCTCCTTCTCTCCTAACAATCCTTCTTTGTACCAACACAATAATGAGATTACAAGTCAGTGATGCAGTGATGCCCAGATTGTAAAAGGTTGTGTAGTGAAGAAACATGCAGCCCACACACACACACACACACAAAGAGAGAGAGAGAGAGAAAGCTTTTATAGTTTCTCCTTTTACGGCATTTAGTGGTTTTAGCAGGAAACTGAAAACATTGAATTAAACCACAGATTCATTTGTTTTCTCCGTCCTTATTTGCAAACGAGTCAAAGGCAGAAATAAGGTAGAGTTGATAATGTTAGTATATCCATAGGATGGATGTGAAAGTGCTAAAGGTGATATAATAAAACTGTTTTATATAGTACTGATGAAACTGGTGGATAGCTGAGCAGAAAACAAGAATACCAGTGTTGATAATGGTACTAGCAGTAGCTCTGCAGAAGTAGTGATGGTGGTGGCAATAGTTGTTGTTGACTTCATTGCATTACTAGCATTTGTAGCTACAGAAATGTATAAGTTGTAGTTGTAGAAAAAGCCAAACAACAGCAGAAATGATTGTAATTGCTGTGTTTGTACAACTTTTACAATGCTGTGATGGTTAGCACTGATGCCTCACAGCAAGAGGGTTCTGGGTTTGAATCTATCGGCCGTCTGGACCCTTTCCGTGTAGTAGGCCGATATTGAGTTAAAAATGTAATATCGGGAATTATTGGTAACAGGTTTTTATAACCGATGTTTGTTCTGTAGGCTTCAGCATTTCTGAGTCTGCATGAACGCAGCATGGGACATTAACAGGCGTGTGCTTGATGACGTATAACAACAACAACACGCTAGTCTCGTAGGTTGCTAACCGTGGCTAACAAGCTAGCTCGCTCGGTGTATGAGATGTCCGTGGTTTGGAAGTGTTTCCAAGTGTCACCTACTATTGCAATGACTGCAAAGCAAAGGTGGTTATGAGAGGAGGAAACAAGGCATCTTCCTTTAATACATCAAATTTGATCACCCACCTCAAGAAGAATCATGCGGAGTTATACGCTACATTTGTCTTCCTTGCTTTAATATTGTCTGTAGTGTTGTTTGAAGCAAAAAATGTATCTCTAAAGACTCAAAAAATAAATAAATGGCACTTTTTTGGCACATTGTTTACATTTGAAAAGCCATGTTGCATTTATGTTTGCATCCAGTGGGACATCGCAATACAATTAGGAATAATGTGTTAATTCCATAATAGGTGATATGTGGTTACCTAACAATTTTGGTGTAAAAAGACTGAATATATCGGTATCAGGTGATATCGGTATCGGAAATTAAGAGTTGGACAATATCGGAATATCAGATATTGGCAGAAAAGCCAATATCGAGCATCCCTACAGTTTGCATGTTCTCCCCCTGTTCTCCTGCGTTCCCTCCAGGTACTCTGGCTTCCGCCAACCACTTGCTAGGTTAACTGTAGGTGTTGGTGGTTGTCTAGTCCTGCGATAGACTGGCAACGTGTCCAGGGTGTACCGCAACTCATGCCTAATGGCAGCTGAGATAGGCTCCAGCCCCCTCATGACCCTCCAGAGAACAAGCAGTGACAGAAAATGAATGAACGAACTACCTTGACATTTAAGTTGTAAAAACGAGCTAGTTTATCTCGCCAATCTGCAGATTTAGTCATGATCTTGTGTTTTTGGTGCCTCTGTTGTAATCCTGTGTGGTTTCTTTGTGTTTCCTGTTTTTATTTGGTAAGCTTCATCCACTTCTTTGTCCATGCTTTGCTTCCTGTGATCTTCACTCTTTGATTGCTTGATTGGTTTCTTCTTGTGTGCTCCATCCTCATTGGTTTCACCTGTGTCTTGTCAACCCCTCTGCCCATGTGTGCTTATATAGCCATGCCCTTTCACTTTGTCAAGTTGTCTGTGCGTCTACCTCTTATGAAGTTGTTGAGGGTTCTCTGCTTTGTTACCAACTTGCTGTGTCCTTGTGTTTCTCTTCTACCTCCTTGCATCTCCTGGTTTCCAGAGATTTTTTTTTTTTTTACTGGCAACCCTGCAGTGCTTTTTGATCTAACTTTTTATTAATGTTATTGTGTTTCCTGCTCCTGCCTCCCTTTGAGTCCAGCATTTGGTCCTACTTTGCCGCTTAGCACCACCAAAACGTTACAGACTTCTTTAGCTACTAAGATAACTCATGACAAGAAAACTGCTTTTTTGAGAGAATCCATAACTGAACAATAAGCCAAGACATATTGCAAACAAATTTGAATATGAATATTGCAGCAGTTCTGTCATTATATTGTTGCATAGCAGCCCAATTCTCATCTCTCTGATTTAGTAATAAGAGCTAAAAGTAACAACCTTTTTGTATTGTCTTACAATAACCATTGATGGTGATAAATAAACCCTTGTTTATGTCACCCATACATTTCAGGTAGAGTGGTTTTGAAGCTCAATGTGCTAGCTCCAGTCATTACCCTTCTCAACAGCATCGGAGTCTAACCAACTCAAAAATGTGCAAAGTGCTGGAGTTTGAGCAAATCTGAGGAGTGCAGGTGATGCCTATGTAGACGGCTAGCAACCTGTGAGGGCGTCCTCCTGACAATCAAAGCAGCAACACCTTAAGTTGCGCTCAACTTTATATAATTTGAACAGTTATTCAGAAAATAAATAAATAAATGCATTGTTCAGTTTGCACCAGGCTGTAAACATGCTTACTTCTGCTGAAAAGTCGGACATTTTAACATGGAGGTCTATGGAGATTGACTCACTTTTGTAGCCAGCCTCTAGTGGCCGTTGGAAGAACTGCATGTTTTGGCATTTGGCTGTTTGGTGATGGCGAGTTTAAGGCTTGGAAGGATAATTGCAAGCATGGCAGTTCTGGGCTTTTGTAAACGATAGCAGAAGGAAGTAGTTTAATCAAATACGGCGATTATCAATAAAAGTGCTGGTTGCCGTAGACATAAGAACGTGGATTTAGCAACAGTATGAGTGATAGTTGAAGCGGTGGGCGTCACAGTGGAGGCAGATGTGAAAGAAGAAGTGGCAGATTATAAAAAAATCAAACCCGATAATGATTCCTTTGTTCTGTTCTTTAAGTCTCATATTGCATGTAAATCTTCTAAGAGCCTCTTACAGGCCGTCAGTAGCATATTGATCCCTGCTCCCTCCTCCTTCCTCCTCTCCTCCCTGACTCCAGCCCCCTCCTCCTTCCTCCTTGCTCCTTCAGTGGCAGACTTAAGCTGCAAAAAAAAAAAAAAATCAATGGGGAAAATGTCCTGAAACAGCCCGATCTCGGAGCCATCTGGCCCTGGTTGTCCTCGGAGAGCGGCGGCGGTGGCGGCAGCAGCAGCGTGTCCCCGGAGACGAGACACGCAGGGGAGAAGCTGAGAGGGAGAGAAGAAACACAAGCACACGGCAACACAAAGCAAGTGTTAACTCAATAACACGCTAATGCTCGGCATGGGCTGCACATCATGTGGCTGTTACATAAGAGAGAGAGAGAGAGACAGGTGGACGCTTTCAAAGCTCATTTCAAGAACATTTGATAAGTTTCTGGAGTGATTTAGGTGCAGAAACTAATTACTCCGTTGTCCCTCCACCCGCCAACTCATCTGAATTTGACATGTTTCTCTTGTTCCACCTGAAATTAGCTTAAAAACGCTTCTTTTTTTAATTCAGCGCTTCAACGAACTGCCAGATTTGATCACTCTTTCAGGTTTCGTCAAAGCTAGGCCCCGGTGTTGTGTGGTGAATCCCATTAGAGTTTCAAATTTTGACCTTTAATTATTGCACCCTCGTTGCAGCAATTAATGCAATTTGTAAGAGTAGCTAAATGCGTGCTGCGTTTTGTCAGTCACACTAATGGTGTCGGAGGAGGAGGAGGAGGAGACGCGCGGAGTCAGAAGTGAAGAAATCAGGTGTAATCACCGACGGCAGAAAGTTACCGATGATTAAATTATGCAACTGGAACCGCGAACTTGGAGAGAAAATTAGTGAAAAGAAATAAAAACAGACGGCGGGAGGAAAGATGGGGACGTAGCAAGAAGGACGAAATGAGAAGAAAGTGAAGTGGGGATGAGAGCCACAATAGAAAACCCAATCATCTTGGAGGAACTTCCTCTCTTAATACATCTCTGCAGCCCATCAAGCATTTTGAGAGCTTGGAACTGATCTCTGCCATCTGATCCTTTAAAAGGGTTTGCAATTCTTAATAACAAATTAAACAAGAGGGACCATCCTGTCTGTCTTTCTGTCCTGCACCTGAACCTTGAGAGCAGACTCATGTCAGTGTGTCAGATAGATCGCTCATACACGACTCCATGTTTCATTGATCAATAAACAGTTAATGCAGAAGTTAGATTTGATTTCTTTGGTATCTATGTTGAGTCTACAGAGCTACAAAAAAAAGTCAATGAGTTGAATTCATCTTTTATTCAAAGTCAAAATCACCCAGCAGCTTGTTTCAGAAAATATTTACTTACACCGATCAGACACAACATTATGACCACTGACAGGAGAAGTAAAAAATATTGACTATCTTGTGACAATTCAGTGTTCTGCTTGGAAAGTTTTGGACCTGGCATTCATTGGTGTGGATGTTACTTAGACATGTAGCACCCACCTAGACCAGATCAGGCACCCCCACCTCATAGCAATGACACTCCTTGATGGCAGCAGCCATCCCCAGCAGGATGACACAGGCACACGCAAAAATGCTTTAGGAGAACTAAATAAAACATGACAAGGTGTTGACCTGGCCTCCAAATTCACTAGATCCCAAACTGATCAAGTATCTGTGGGATGATCCACAGAGGCCCCTCCCCTCAACCCATAGGACCCAAAGGCCCCCCACTAACAACATCCTGTTGCCAGACACCAAAGGACACCCTCAGATGGCCCATGTCCATTCTCTTTTTTTGGAGGCACACAATATTAGGGAGGTGGTCATAATGTTGTGCTGCATCGGTGTACATGTATTGATTGACACTTGGCATGCTCACACTGGCTGATGGTGTCAAAAGAAGTTTCTGTACACTCTTTTGCAACAAGTACTGGCTGCAGATGAAGAAGTATAAGATCTATACTGGAGGTCTAAAAAACAATAACATTTAAGATCAACATGGCTACGGGTCGCTAGGGTCACTTTAAAACCTCCGTATCGTTTGACTAGCTGGCTCTGTCACAGGTACTGCTCCCAAACTGCTCCCTCCCAAGGCTCTACTTACAAAATTTAAAAGAACTTAAAGAGAAAAAGAAGATGTGAGTTTAGTTTTTACAGCCCAGGAGGGACCATCATCACAGGTATCCATCCCAAAGCTAGTTTGTCTTGTTTTCCACAGTTGCAGTGCTTTAACTGATCTACAGAGGTCTGCAAATCCCATATCCCCCTAACCGGAAATCTTTAAAAAGCTGAGCGAGATTATCTCTGAATGTTTCTCATACGAACCCATATATACGTGTGGATGCTGCAGCACAAAGTTACAGAGTGACAATGAGTCTGGCCGCTCGCAATCTCTTGCGGCAAAATATTAAACAATGAGGACATGATAAACACACTGCCGAATGCGTGTACGGGCCAAAATCCTCTCGATACCCCTGTCCAATACCCCTGTCACTTTTTGCTGCAGCATCCACACGCTAAACAAGATGGCCGCACGCACTGCCGTGAAGTCTGACGTCAACTTTCATTCAATATATTCCAAGGTTCACTCCATATATTCAAGATTCATTCAATACATTCAAAGGTTCATTAAATATATTCAAAGGTTCACTCCATATATTCAAAGGTTCACTCCATATATTCAAAGTTCATTCAATATATTCAAGATTCATTCAATATATTCAAAGGTTCATTCATATTCAAGGTCATCAATATTCAAAGGTTCATTCAATATATTCAAAGGTTCACTCCATATATTCAAAGTTCATTCAATATATTCAAAGGTTAATTCAATATATTCAAAGGTTCATTCAATATATTCAAAGGTTCACTCCATATATTCAAAGTTCATTCAATATATTCAAAGGTTCATTCAATATATTCAAAGGTTTATTCAATATATTCAAAGGTTCATTCAATATATTCAAAGGTTCATTCAATATATTCAAAGGTTCACTCCATATATTCAAAGTTCATTCAATATATTCAAGATTCATTCAATATATTCAAAGGTTCATTCAATGTATTCAAAGGTTCACTCCAACCTGGACCTTATTTCTAGCATAGAATACGGTTGTTTACTCACCCATATAACTTTTCTGTCATTTGCACTGGTTTAGGAAATAATTAGATCACTATATATAGATTGACCTACAGACCCCAGATGATGTCTTCTGACCTGAACGATGTCATCTCTGAGCGGCACGTGCACCCTGTAGGTCAATCCACAAACCCTGGGTCATGGTAACAGGTAACTCCAGACTTAACGGGGAATAGCACTAGCATACGATAACAAAATATTATCCATATTATAATGCATTATTTAGAGGCTGCGTTTCGGTGCCCCAGTCACTTCCATTATGTGGAAATATGGTGACATAATTATTTCCTAAACCAGTGCATCTGACGCAGAAGTTATATGGGTGAGTAAACAGCCGTATGTTATGCTAGAAATAAGGTCCAGGATGTAAAAACAAAAAATAGTAGTTCCTATTTAAAAGAACAGATGTCATTATAAATAGTGACTGAAAGCAAATGGGCCTCTTTAAAACTAGGTTACCTTAGTAGAATTAGATTTTTTTTTAGTTCTGGTTAAGTATTTTTACAGCAGCAACTTCTCAGTAGCTCAGCATTTCTTCCACCACTGCTCACAGTGCTGTTTTTGTTTTGTTTTTTACAGTCACTTTTAGCAACTGGGATTTGAAGTCTGGAGGATAGATATTTATAGCGTGGCAACAACAACAAGAGGAAACAAAAAAAAGTGCTGACGGATGTGGATTTATGTGCACTCCACCGATAATAGTAATAAAAAAAAACAAGGATAAACGCTAGTAAACTGAACAGGTGGGCGGATCGAGCTGAGCTCTTCCCTCCACTGCATCCCTGCTCTCCACGCAGACACCGCCACATGGAAACCACATGGCCCAGTGTCTGTGGGGAGAAAAAAAATAAAAAAGAGAGAGAAACCTTTCGGAAAAAACACAACACTCTATCTCCACTAGGACTGCTGCTGGCGATGATGCTTATTCACAGACGCTTAACTTTCTCGGTTTCACTCTGTTTACATCTTTTTTTAGTCGCTGTTTCCTCACAGCAGCAACACTCGTGGTTTCTCTCCTCTGCCTGTGCAGCCTGTAATGACTGAGAGAGGAATGCTGCTCGTTTTATATAGGCCTCTAAAAATAACTCACCCCCTCGCTCCCGTCCCCGGCCGGACTGACAGCCTCCTGCGGCCAATGGCGTCTCCGCATCCCCTCCAAGCTCCACCCACCTCCCTCTGTCTCAGCGCCTCCTTAATTGGACGCCAGTGACATCATCAACCCTATTTACCTTATTAGGTCACGCATGAAATTGACTGACAGGTGGCTCCTCCCCCCCACACCGCCCCGGCTCCCTCCCCTCTCGCGCCGCTCGCCTGGATTGCAGCGGGGTCCAGTCTTCGCTGCTGCTGGAGGAGCAAACCTGGCAACCTGGCTACTTGCGCGGAGACCGATCGGGCAATCTGGCAATGCGGAAATAGATCTGGCACCCCGGAGCCCGGACCGCGGAGAGAGGCGTGACAGAGCGAGCAGAGAGGAGAGGGGATTTTCACTGACAAAGATAAAATAATCATCACTTTCTTTCCTCTCGGCTTTTTTCTTTTTCTTTTTCTTTTTGAATTAAAGTGCTCAGGTGCGCTCGTCCGCACCGGCTGGGGATTATTTTTTATTTTATTTTTCCCAGCGTTTGTTTCTTTTTTTAATTTGTCAAGTCAGAGAAGAAGGAAGAAGAAGAAGAAGAAGTGCGTTTTTATCGTTTGGATTCCGGACTTCTTTACTGACTTCTTGTTTTGCATCAAGCATGGATGTGTTGGCGAATTACAGTATTTTCCAGGAACTCCAACTCGTTCATGACACTGGTTATTTCTCCGCGATGCCTTCCCTGGAGGAGAACTGGCAGCAGGTCAGAGCTGATGCGTTTTCTCTTCTTGTTATTTTTATTTTTATTTATTTTTTAAAAAGGGGGTTAGAAACTGGGATGAAATATCACGTGCGCGCTGGTGGATGTTTTTCTTTTATGTGGTTTGTAGTGTTTTGCATGAGCGGAGCGCTCCGGAGCGGCAGCGAGGGCTCCAGTGTAGTTGCGTCTTTTTTTTTTTTTTTTTTTTTCTCTCTCTCTCGCTCACATGGAGCACGGCGAGGTCCGCTGACAGGAGAAAACACACGCACACACAGAGGGAGTGGGGTGAGGGAGGGAGGGACGGAGGGAGGGAGGAGAAGGGGGAGGATACAGACAGCGCTACGCACTAATGGCACTAATGGACAAACAGCGTTTATTTAAAAAGAGAAGAGAAGAGAAAAAAAACGCTCCGGTCGTACGTTTACGCGCACAAATGCACCTTTATCACACTCGAGGATTAGTTCAACCCCTCGACGACTAATTTAAAAGCGAGAACGTGACGCTATTGCGGCGTGAAGTCCCCCGTGATGATGTTCAGATTTTAACTTGAGCCTCAGAAGAAGAAGAAGAATGATCCACCAGCTGGATTCAACTCTGAAAACCTTCCTTCTTCTCCAGCTGCTTTATTTAAAGCCTGGCGTTTTGGGGATGGCACGTTTTTATGTCTCATGAGGACTGCAAAGTTACTCATTTATTCGAAACACACACATATATATATTTGCTTTAATGCCAAAACTGTTTGATTTCCAGTAACTTTCCATTAAAACTTTGAGTCTTCTGCCCCCTCATGTTTCATAAATGTTTCATAAACCTGTCGGGGTGCATAACTGACAGCTCAGACTCTTTAAGTGAGAGGGGATTGAAGGTGAAAGTGAAGCGATTCTCGTGATATTTGAGTATTTTTGAATCCTGGAGCGTGATGCTGTTTTTAGTGTGACTGATGTGATCGATAGACCAGTCTCTCTCTCTCTGTGGCAGACAGACAAATGCCTAATAGCAAGTGACTTCTTCTTAAATAATACATCCACATCTGCCGCTGTTTGTTTGCAGATAATCCAGCTGAATAATGCATGTCACGCAGAACGTACAGTAGCAGACAACTCTTTCATGGTGTGCATTTAAAACCTTAAAGCCTTCAAACCGTCACTGGATAAAACTGTTTATTAATTTCCACGAGCATAGACCGCACGTGGGGTTTTACGGCCTGCGAGCGCGGCGCTGAATGGGTGGCGTTAATTGGAGGCCATCTTCACTCCTCGTGCGTGACTTTATTTGTGTTAATACTCCCTGAACCGGAACAACCAACCAAAGTCTCCACCGTGGCAGAAAGGGTCTGCTCCATTGTGTGTGTTTGTGTGTGTTTGGGATTCTTGAACCGTACACGTGTGTGTTTGCTCTCCTGAATGAAGCCCAAACTGCATTTCTCCTCTCTTGACTTGTCTTACTGACACCGATTCACACGGTCTCGTCCTATTTTTAGCGCAAACAGCTCTTGTTTTTTTTTTTTTTTGTCCCCTGTAACCTATGTCTCCCCTTGTCTTTTTTTTATCATATTGTTAATTGATTGAGGGCGTTCAGGAGTGAAATTAGGGCCGGTGTTGCAGCAGTTTTCACTCCTCTTGTTTGGTCAGGGCACATTAGCATCGAGCCACTGATTTCCTTGTAAATGTTTGCTGATCAATATTCAAAGCGCAAATGCAAAAAAACAATATCTCATTCCTAAACATAACCAAAAACCTTTATTTAAGCCCCACTGTGGGATAAATAAAGATATTTTTCTTAGGATTATCTTAAATACAAGTAGTAGCAGATTACATAAAGATTGGTTTTACTGGAAGTCAATGGGACAAAACATTTTTTTGCAAAAAATCCTTGTTAATAGTTGCTTATGTCACACAAGCAGACACTCACACTGCCCTCTGGTGGACAGGTTTTGAACCACAGCACAAATTTACATACATGCACCTTAAGATATAAAAACATGTCTGTGTTTTCATATTACATACTGGGATCTTGTTAACCGAACACGTGAGTGTTTCTCAAATTTAACCCAGCAGAAAGGGCCACAACATCTCCCGAAGGTAGAGCTCAGCTGCCATGACTCATCTTCTCCCCGCTGATCTCTCTCTCTCTTGTGATTAGCTGCTTAGGTTTAAGTGACTTCCCACCTAACAATCAGTGACATGAAGCAATGACAGGTTAGAGGCTTGTTATACAGAAAGGCCTCAGCTGTTTTAAGGGTTGTTGCCTTGGAGACGCTGGTTAGCGCTCATGTTCAGTGAAGATTAGCTCAATAGATGTTTAGCCTAACTTAAAGCAGGGGAAACACTAATCCTAACTCATGCTGCCTTTAAATGTGGTCATGTTTGTACGTATTCAAGGGAAAAGTGCAAATAAATGTCCCGCTCTTGTTGTGGTACTCACAACCGAGTAAGTTAGTATTTTTGATAAAGAGGTCACATGTTGTGGTGAGTTTTCTGAACTTTTCACAAATGGTGGAGGTGAATGGTTGGTAGTATACTCTAATTTGATCGCATAGTGTTTTCTTAGATGTTTATATGTTTGAGGAAAATGCTGATGTTTCCATCGGCCTCAACTTTTCGTTATGTCTTTATGTGTCCTTCACTGTGTTGCCCGGTTGTTAGCTTGCTCAGTTTCAGTTGCCACTAGATGCCAACGGTGTCCTCCAGGTGACATTTCAAATGACTTTAGACTGATGTTGGCATTTCAAACCCAAGAATTACTTTCAGACAGCTTCCCATGCTGTGTGTTTACATGTTTCAGTTGATGTCAACATCCATAACTGTTGCCTTTCCACCTGCTTTAAAGTTCTGTGCGTGCAGTCTCTGTAGAATGAATCGATGTCAATGGAGCCCACAAAACAATAAACCCACTGAATTGTTAGCCACTTTTAACTTTATTCATTCATTCATTCTTCTTCTGTAACCGCTTGTCCTAGGCTGTCATCAGGCGAGAGGCAGTGTCCACTCTGGACATGTGTCCAGTCTATCGCAGGGCTGACACAGAGAGACAGACAACCATTCACAATCACATGCACCACTTTTAGCTTCAAGTTTTGTTTCTCGTAAGACACGTATAATGTGCTCCAACGAGAGCTGCTCCAGCTACAGCAGCGAATAAGTTCCAAACCATCAAACAGCTAACAGATGAAGCTAGCGACTAGCTTATGAAGAAATTGGAGAGAGTGTTATGTGTATCAGGAGTAATTGTCTAAAGAAGGGGTCTTCAGCATTTTCCAGGCCAAGGATCCCCACACTGATGGATTTAAAGACATTTAAATTTATGGGGAAAAAAATTGGGACCCCCCTGCAGTATCTCCGAGGACCCCCTGTTGAAGACCTCTGGTCTAAAGCATGAAAATCAGAGAATGAATATTCATGAAGATACGTGACTATGAATGGTTGTCAATGGTGCTTTAGGCCTGATGATTGTGTGAGGACGCAACTTTTTGCTAAACTCTTCTGTCGCCTTGATGTGAAATTCTTTTGCGCTCTTATAGTCAAAACATATTTACAGTGTTAATGAACAATTAACACCAAATTAGAGATTTTCACTGACCTGCATCAGCTGAGTTCAACCCAAAGTCAGAGTGTACTCGCTAATTAACCAGACGCAACATTAAAGCTGATGAGATTTTCCTTTTGGAGCTTCCTGTTTGTGCTAAGCTAGGCTAACAACATCCTGGACAACTGTCTAAAAGAGACTCCTTTTTAAATGTTGCTGCTTTGTGGACGTGGACGGTCGGTGCACGTAACCATTACCACCTCGGTGAGTTCAGCTCTTCGGGATGTGGAAAATGCTGCGCTAGCGGAGGAGGGCCAAAAGCGAAAGGAAAAGATGTGTTTTGTCAAATTTATCTGCAGTAGCGGGCAACACGCACACACACTCCGAGACCAGGCGTACCCGCATTTTTTCCACTCTTGTTCCTTCTGTCTCCCTCTATCCCCTCATTCACTCCATCACACACACACACACACACACACACACACACACACACACGCTTGGCTGGCATGCACTAATGGAAAGCTATGGTCTGGCAGGACTCATCCCGCCACTTTCGACAGTAATTGGCCGTTTGCTGTCAGACGGACAGAACAACACACACACACACACAGAGACAAACAACACACACGCACACAAGAAACCTGATTTGTGGGTGTCATTTATCTTTCCTGACTGTCCCTGTTCCTGGTCTTTGTTTCCTCGTACAGGCTTCTTTTATCAGCTGCTTTGCATCATGGCTAAACACGTGGAAAACACACACACACACACACACACTCTCTCTCTCCAGCCTGTCTATCAGCCTCGTTGCCTCTGACAGTATGAGCCCATGCTCTGCGTGTAATTGCTGCATCTTTGCAGGTTTGGGATGATGTGATGGGCTTTAGGGATTTATGTGTGTGCGTGCGTGCAGAGTGGCGAAGGATCAAATGGCGAACCCAGACTTCCCAATTAGACATAATCCATTTATTTCAAAGCAGAGCTACGCCAGTGTCTGATGAATGGGAGGGAAAACAGAGAGACGGCGAATAGAAAAAAAAACAGAGGGATGATAAAGGTGAAGCAGAGGCTGAGGTTGATCGGGCCGTTAACGCGGCGTGGACGATGTCTGCAGCTTTCCAGCCTATATAAACCGGCTGACTCTTTCTCATCTCGTCTCCTGGTTTACATGCTCAGCGTGTCTGTACTTCTTTTCAGGCTGATTGATTTATTTGCTGGCGTGTCGTTAAAAGCACCGTGCCACGCCGGTCAGCTCTCTGTGCTACTGAGATACAGTGTCTCCATTAGGCCAGGCGAGCCTGCAACCCCGTATCTTTTTAAAGAGCGCGATCGATCAGGACGCTACCTGTGATCGCAGTAATTCGTGCAGATGGAACCGTCACACGTCGTCCCGTTCAACCCTACGTGTTTCCGCCAAAGAGGGACGCTCGCGGTCACTGCTATTCTTCACAATAAATCAAACAATTCAGAGGCAGCGATAAGAATTTTATTTTGTCTTGGCAGGTAGAGTTTATTCAGTAGTTATGTAACATCCCATCAAGCTCCATCATTTCAAATCTTTGTCGTTTTAATACATCTAAATTCAACTATAAATTATTAAATCATCTAAACATGTCTGTTATTGGGTATGCAGTAAAGGTTAAGGATTGACGTCATGATTAAAAATGACAGCTTTAAGTCTTCTTAAAGGGGAATTACCTTTTTTTTTTTTACTCATCCATATAACTTTGGAGTCATTCGGACGATATTTAGATCTGCGTAAATCCATATAGTGAGAGTGAATGGGGCACCGAAACGCAGCCTCAAAATGCTGCATTATCTGCATAACGCATCATCTGCTGCAAAACCGGTTCATCCAATGTTATATTTCTAAATAAACGATCATATTTTATGCCAGAAATAAAGTCCAGGTTCTAAAAAAAAAAAAAACGGTAGTTCCCCTTTAAGGATCTCCTTTTCGCTCTCTTTGGCACCACCTGTGGCGAGAAGTGGTAACTGCAAATGTATTTTTTTCAACTTCACGGCGTCGTCTAAAAGGATATGTCAGCATTAGCTCTGCCAATAATCCTGGACATAAAAGACTGTTGATGGATGCGTCGTTATCTTGAAACTGCGTGACTTGTCGTTCGGTACGAGAGCGTCTTCAATTAATTAAAGGCCCTTTGATTTAATTTAATCAGTGGGCCGCAGGTGCACTTACCATATTGTCGCCTCATTTGGTGACAGCACCAACCCCTTTAAATATATTCAATGTATATAAGTAACACAAAATGCATATAAGCACATTGTATTGCTAAATAACACATAACAATTTACAAGCAGTGCATTCACAAGTGTTTTTCTGTAGCAACAGAAAGTACCAGTTTGGGTTCAGTGCTCTAACTCTGACCCTCTGTTACCGCTGCCATCTACGCATTAAACACCGTACGCAGACCTGTTATAGCGAGCTGCTGCACCTGTGCAACTTCTCATGTGCAGTTTCTGTTATTGCTCCTGCTTCTCATCTTTTTTGGTAACCTGTTAACCTTCTGCATGGACGGCTGCATCAGCTGTGTTTTTCCTGTGTTTTCTCTTTTTCTCTCACTCTACGTTGCCTCCTCTCTCTCTCTATCTCTATCTCTCTCTCTTTGTCTGGCTTGAGGCAGGCCCAGGGAAGTTTGACAAGATAATGAATTGCCATGCATGCTGCAGTTTTTCACATTTTACAGCCCAGTAACTCTGCATGTAGGGATGGACGGGACGGAGAGAGAGGAGGAGGAGGAGCGGAGGAAGGGATGAGACGGAAAGAAAACACCAGCAGACACAATCGATGAGGGGCGGGGGGAGGGGGGGGGGCAGTAAATGCAGATGAAAGTTGGACGGTTGTCCATCTATTTTAACTGCGTCTTCCCTTTGTCTCACTCGCCATGCATCCTGTATGACACACTCTGAGTTATGTAATTGTCTGTGGAGCACAGCTGCTTCCTCATAGTCACGTCAGACAAGAAAAAAAAAGGAGAAGACGAGGCAGAAAAACAAAGACCGGAGAGAAAAAGATTAAAGAGACGACTGGGAAGTGAGAGAGCAACACAAAGAAAGACAGACAGAGAGGAAGAGATGAAGAGGAGGAGGAGGAGGAGGGACGTGTTGGCTGCTTATGTAATAACTTTATCCAAATGTCAGAAAATATACCTTTAAAAGTGACTCGCATGGATAGATATACTTTGTTCAACCCAAAGGAAATTCACTTCGGTGCTGCTCCATACAACACAAATAAAATAATACTTAAAGATAAAATGCAAGAAATATATCTATTGTAAAGTGGCAGAAGTTGCTTCTGTTCGTGCATTTGCTCAAAACATTGAATCTATAAATGAAGGAACCATTTCAAACTTTCACCATATTACAAAACATTAGATTTATTCAGTGCAGACACAGCTGGGATAAATGTTCTTTACTGTATTTTCGCAGTATTTAGCTGCAACCAACATCCTTCTCTGCATCAACTGGAAGTTTTAGTCGTATTATTTCCTTGTTGTGTGGCAGGATTGTAACATGCATTTACCTGCATGAACTTAAACTAACAATGGACCAGGTTTTGAGTAAAAAAAAAAAAAGGATGTTGGTTAAAGTTTTCAAATGAATCATTAAAGGCTGCACTTACATAGCTATGTTGTTTTGCATTGAGTACACTGACGCTTCAGTGTGGTCATTCTTTAAACAGACACCAAATGAGAAGCTTTGTAAGAATGAAAGCAGCAGCGTTTCTAATTGCTGACTGGTGGTCAGGTCCCAGGAGTTGTTGTGTTTCAAATACTGAACAAAGATATCCGTAACACGCGTTTTAAAAAAAGACAGCTGAACTTGTAGAGTTTTTTAAGAAGACGTTTCACCAGTTGTCTGAGTAGCCTTATTTAGTTCTAGGGGACTGGCAAGAAGTTTAAACACTTTTTTTGGAAATACCATGACCTGGATGACTGAGAACCTTCACAGACAACTGAACAAAGACTCTCCAGAGCAGATGATAATGGCTAGCACGGCGGTGGTGCTTTCCAGCCAGCACATCTACACAAGCCGCCGAAGTTTAAACCCAGACTCAACGCTGCCCCAGCTAATCACTGCAAGAATGTAGTAAAGAACATCTGTCCCAGATGTGCCTGCACTGAATAAATCTAATGTTTTGTGATGAAGAAAAAGTTGGTTCCTTCATTTATTGTGCAGTTCCTCCAGTAATTTTATTCTTAGCAGAACTTGCCAAGCTCAGGTTGAACTCCAATCTCCCTTCATGTGTCAGGCCCTGTGATTAACTGGTGACCGGATCAGGATGATCCCCCTCCTCCCTGCTGCACAGAGCTGACAGAGTCCACAACCCACTGTGATCGAACAGGATTATCCTCACAGAAACTAAAAGATTCTTTCTAAGCACACAATCGGGAAGCATACATCCTTATTATTATGGGTGATTCGTTACTGTACGTAGATATTAAAATCCAGCTGCAGACTGAAAACGCTTGGCGCTGTAAAAAGAACGCAGATCTGTGAAAGCTAAAGCCTCCAGGCACTGGCGGAGTTCGTCACTTCTTACAGCGTGGAAGCCGGTGCCAATATTCCCCTCAATATGAGACGCTCTAATCACTGCGCTCATTCATTTTCTTTTTTTTTTTATCTTGTCCCCAAACACACACAGTTATTGTCTTTTCCTCATAATTTGAAATCACTGGAGTCAAACATACACACACACACACACTTGCCCGGGAGCCCATAATTCAGTAAGTGAATAAGGCATTCAGTGTACGGTGGCAGAGATTAGATAAGAAAGTGAGCAGTCAGGCTGCCGCGGCAGGAAAGCAGAACAAATGAACTGCACTCGTGATGGAAAGAGCTTATACTGTGAAAGCCATAGCCCTGATCTTTCAAGATGAGTGGTTTTCTATGGAGGGCGACTCTCCAGCACTATTCACCATGGAGCCCGATTACTACAGTTTACATGGAGATTTACCCATTCATCTCTTCATGCTCCAAGCGCACACTGGATATCTGGTATTGTGGAGTGAATCATCCTATTATATGACTTGTTGTTGCATATATATTGATTTCCTCCCCCTGTTTAGAAGAGGAAGAGTCTGGCAGTTGGGGAAATGTACTTGCTGCACTACCTGCTGTCAGACGTGTTATCAGATTCTTCTCTGTGGATTTAGGCAGGCACTTAGCCTAGCTTAGCACAAAGGCTGGAAGCAGGGGCAAACCGCTAGCCTAGCTCAGTCTAAAGAGAAAAACGCCGCAGAGCTGCTTTCTTCAGACGTGGACCTAGACTTAGACTTTATTGATCCACAGAGGAAATTGATTGATCAAGGTTGCACATAAAAAATACACACATTTAAAAAACACTATTAAAAAGCAAAAAGCAAAATATGTGTGAGATAGTTATAAATAGTAAATATAATAAGTAAAATACAATAGTATAAGCAAGATTTGCATATGTACACATCTACAAATCAGGATAAATGATAAGGTGCAATGATATGGATGGAGGAGCATTATCAATTATTGAAAGCTGAGTTGTTATTCAGCTGTTTTATTACAACCTGGACCTTATTTCTGGCATAAAATACGGTCGTTTACTCACCCATGTAACTTTTGTGTCATTTGCACTCATTTAACAAATATTTAGATCTGCATATATCCATATAATGGGAGTGAATGGGGCACCGAAACGCAGTCTCTAAATAACACAACATCTGCTGCGAAACTCGTTCATTTCACCAATATTTTTGTTATCGTATGCTAGTGCTATTCCCTGATGAGTCCTGAGTTACCTGCCATCATCCAGGGTCTGTAGATTGATGATGTCTTCTGATCTGGATGATGTCATCTCTGAGCGGCGCATGTACCCACAACAGTCGGCTTGAAATAAATCGAGTTTTGCAGCAGATAATGTGTTATTTAGAGGCTGCGCTTCGGTGCCCCATTCATTCCCACTATATTGATATACGTGGATCTAGTGCAAGAGTGACACAAAAGTTATATGGGTGAGTAAACAACCATATTTTGTGCCAGAAATAAGGTCCAGGTTGTAAAAAACGGTAGTTCTCCTTTAACTTACATGATTCCTTTTAATCAGCAGGTTAGGCACAAATACTTCAGATCAGAGCACATAAATATGTGGCTATTGGTGTTAGTGTGTTCTAAGTAAGATGCTAATGTTAACCACTAAGTTATGAATGTCTTTTTGTGGCAAATAAAGCGGCAATCAGCAGCACGTGAACAGCAACGAGTCATCGCATGTGCAGGGCTCAGTTCCACGAGCATTTAGACCTGTTTCTGCTAAATTTATTGGCGGCGCTGCAATCAGCGCGGCCGCATGCAGAAGTGAAAGAAATCTATAGTGAGCTTCATATAGAGTAAGCTTTGATTAACATTAGACGTTTTAGTGATTGGCTGATCACTGATTACTCAAGTGGCAAGCAATTAATTTGCAATCTGCAATCATTTAATATTTTACTTGCATTAACTATCCCCGGGCATAATCCATTTCTACACACACACACACAACATGCAGCAAGGTTTGCAGTCGGGAGCTGATGGTCTAAATAAGCTCTCTGACGTTCTGTCTGGTTGGTGGCTGAGTAATGTCACCAGGTAAACACTGTCTCATGTCTTAATAGCCGTCAATTACGCGCTGGACGCACAAAAAAGAAACGTGTCCGTGTGACCAGGCACATACAGATCAGTCATCTTTTAGCGGCTGCACATTAGTGCACAATGTTATATTAACTACAGTTTATACAAGTAACAACTATTAGAGTAGGTTACTCAAATAAATTGTTGGAAACGCTTCATTAATTAAATGATTACCAGCAGATAATAGAAAGTAATTAATAATACAAGGCTATTCGACAACTCTTTATATGTATTTTATTTTCTGTTAGGAGCCTTGAGTTTTTCCGTCACATTTGTATTTTGTAAGTTATTTCAGAGCTGAATTGCCTAGAGTGACTGATTTGACTCTTTTATTCCCAAGAGGAATCCTCTTGATGATCACAGGCTGAGCTCTGTGAACACACACACACACACTCACAGGTGTGTTGTGTTGTGTTGTGTGTTTGTGTCTCCGCATCCTGCTGAGCCAGTGTTTGCAGACCAGTTGGCTCAGGGATAAAGCCTCGTGACCTGGCATCCTTCCAACCTTCCTATTCTCTTCTCATCCAGCTTTCTCACTCTCTCTCCTTCTTTTATCCGCCCCGCCATTGTCTACCGAACGTGCTTTTGTTTTGCACATTTTAAAATCTGCGCATTAAAAAAAAAGAGTGAAGGGAAACAAGGGGAAAGAAAGACGTCCAAATG
Source organism: Planiliza haematocheilus (assembly GCA_005024645.1). Classification (NCBI taxonomy): domain Eukaryota; kingdom Metazoa; phylum Chordata; class Actinopteri; order Mugiliformes; family Mugilidae; genus Planiliza; species Planiliza haematocheilus. The sequence continues at coordinate 392,016 of SRSE01000170.1, read as the reverse complement.
GGCCAAAGAGTTTTTCCTCTGGACTGATGTGGAAAACTTGATGTGTCATACAAACGCTGATGGAAATTCATTTTCCAAACGAACAATGACAGTGTAGGACCTACTGCTTAGTCCGTTTTCTTCTTTTAGTTTTTCATTCCTTCAAGATTAGATCAGAAATTCCCAAAAATGGTACCTGGTGTTCGACCAGATGAAACCAAATATGTTTCATTAGAGCAGCATTGCTCTTTTTATAATGACGTTTCTGAAACTTTTCCAACAGCTCTAGTTAATTAAGAACAAGCCGTTTTAGTATAAATGTAATGTTTTAATGTTTTTTGCCTTTTTTTTTTTTTGCACATCTGGCCGGAAACACACCCACTTCCTGTCTCTTCAGTGCCCTGTACTGAACCATCAGGCACCGGGACACTACATTGCCTTCTGGTTGTGTGTTTGGGCAATGACATCATTCATGGTGTGCAGAGGATGTTGACAGTGACACAGGAAATGAGTGTCTATGTGTGTGTGTGTGTTCAGTTGCCAAGGCCGAGAGCTGGCAGTATACCATCCAGGATACACTCAGGCCTGCCGCTGGTTTCACCATGACTTTCTGGAATAATGTGCAAAGTTTGATCTGGATTAAATAGTTTTGGTAATCTGCAACATGTTTGATTTAACTGGGACTCGTGAGCTGGAAGGTTTCAAAGACTGATAATATTTAGGAAGCCATGAACTCCTTATGAACAAAGGCACCATCATTCTGCCACGTGGTTTAGTTTGAATGAACAGCATGGTTTACCCACATATGGAGTACAGTGTGTCCCACAAAATTTCATTTTCTTTTTCACTGGCTAAACCTAATTTGCAGTAAACAGTTTACTTTCAGCCCCAGCAAAAACTTTGCTAGCTAGCGCGTATAAAGTTTAGCTAGTTAACGCTACGTCTGGAGTCTTTTCCTCTGGGTTTTGACAAGATTTCTTTCTCCGTGGTCTAAGAGTCAACAGGTTTTACATCAGGTTTTAAAAATTGCTGGTAACGTCAGTTCAGATCATGCTACGTGAGTTGTCTTAGCTGTTTACTCTGTTACGTTACTTTCAGTAGGGGAGGGAGCAATAGGAAAAGCAACGCAAGCACAATGCTGTTTGAGACGGGCAAAAATATTTCGGATTTCGTTATGAGACCTTGCCGCAGTAAACTAGACCCTGGTGTGCCACCGTAGTATTAATGCTGTATGGAAAACAATGGAATATCATCTTTAATATCTTCATATTCATTTAAAAGAGCATGTCAACTGAGCAGCCATGCTTAACATCAGGCAAAAGTTGGTGTACAAGGTTAAAAATAAATTTTCGTTTATGTACAAACCTTGTTCAAGAAGATTTTAAAAGCCATTAAATGATTTAACCTCGGTATCAGATACTGAACTGTCACCAAACGATGCTTGAACTCACCGTCAAAGTCAAAGTTGTGTTGGGGATGTCAGGACACGACACAGTGACAACGCTCTGTGAGGTCTGTGCTGAGACAGAAAGAAAGGCAGCGTTGCAGTGCGGTCGGTGTGTGCCAGTGTTTCAGTGTGCCTTTGTGCATGCATGATTGCACTGGAGTGTGTGTTAGTGTGTGTGTGTGTGTGTGCAGAGTGTGAAAGTAAATGGGTCAGATGCAGTGAAGGAGGATGACCTTGGGAATTTGTCCTGTTTTTCTTCACGACTCTGCCGGCGCGTCTCTTTGTCTCGGGCCGGGAGGGAGGAGCAAGACGACTCGGAAACTACCGATCTGCACAAAGCTCGATTTGTTGACAGAAAACGAAAGAGTCTTCCCAAAACTGTTCGCCTCGGAGTGGAAAGTACACTAATTATGCTAACTGCGTACACTGTAGCATGGCGATCTATGCTGTAATTTGAACTAAAACGAAACGATGAAGAAGAAACGCAGACAGTGGTGCGCATTCAAACCCATGTTTCCACATCTTCTCTTACTAATGTCTTAGTAACATTAGTAGTAATATCGAACAGATTTGTTCTCCCTTCACTGATCTTTCTTTCAAATGACAGCACCTCTCATATCGGGAGAAAACATAAAACTGTGTCTCTTCAAGTTAAATACAATTTGCATTTTATAGCCAGTGCTATAAACAAATCAATCATGTGATAACTCGCGTCATCTCACACCATCAATGTCTCTACGACTCTACTTGGATTCACCTGACGCTCTTGAGCCATCAGCATGGTAAACATGGTGGTAGGAACCAATGCAAAGGTGTTTCCTTGTCGTCATTGTCAAGCAACTCTTGTCAGTTGCTACCATTCGTTGTTGCATCAATTGCATTGGCTTAAAGATGAGATTAGTTCAACTTGGTACTTGGACACATCGCGTTGCCATCTCTTCAAGCTGTTACCGTTCCTTGGTCTTGTTCCCTCATTGTTTCTGATCTTGTCCTTTGTGTACCATCCTTAACTACATTTTTTATTCCTTCCTGTCTAACTATCAACCAGTATTTATTCAGCCAACAATCACCATTTTTCAATATTTGTCATAATTGGATGTCCTAAATCAGGCCAGCTGTGCTGCTGTTAGTGGACAAATGTTTTATCTTGTCCGGCCCAGTGGTGCCATGATTGCTGTGCTGGGATATGTGGGTCGGCAGCTATTTTAATCCGCAGTGTTGCCAGGAATACCTGAGAGAATAGACAAGTGCTGCAGTGCGTGTTTGTGTGTGCGTGTTATTAAAAATGTGCATGGATTGGACACAACACAGAAAGACGATGTCTGTCTAAGAAAAACATAAAGATGGAAGAAAGTGTGTTAATTTATTCATTTGAATTGTTGTAGACTTGTCAAACAGACTTCTGTTGTTTTCTAAAAGCACTCACAAACAGAGTGATAAATGGTTAAATCTATTTTCCCCCCCTCCATTTTTAGTTGGCGTACTGTATTCCCCTGCGCATTACAGCTCTCATCTCTTCATAAATGGATAAAGTGTTTCAGACGGGCTGAAAGTCTGCTTGCAGCTTAAAACTCCATTGCGGATCAGATCAAACAGCGCAGGTGTTGTTATCAACATACTGTGTCTGTCTGTTGTATTTATGGCGAGGTGACAGCTCAAAGATAAAAGTAGTGATTAAAAATATATTTGATATCTTCTAACCAGATCCCTGGACTGCTGCACTGAGACACCGAAGCATCTCACTGGTTTATATGTCGAGGGTTTGAAAATAGAAACCACTTCTACGATCACATATCAAAGACAGCACTGTGTGACCACGAATATTGGCGGGATAGATCAAATTTAAATAAAGTCCGCCTCTTTGCTGATGACATACAGTTCTCCGTCTGATCTGGACGTCCTTCAGGAAATTTGCTTTTTTTGCCAAAACAGTTGTTTAATTAACCAACAATGAAATACGATCATCCATGTGGTCCAATGAGAACAGCTTCACCAGCTCAGTCACTTGAATGGACACAAAAACCATCTAAATAATCAAAGATATAACCTGCTAATAAGAAATAAGTATAGAAGTGTAAATAAAAACAAGTACAGTGCCAACAATAGATGCATTTAAACCCAAAAAAATGGAATAAAGCCAAGTCAGACTTTAACGTATAAACCGCAAAGGGATATGAGAAACTGTGAAATCTTAAGAGTAATAAATGAGATGTAAATTGAGGCGAATTATTAACAAAATCAACCAACGAACAAGAAATAAGACGTATGATTGTGATTTTAAACATACAGTATACTTTAATTCATACTTGTTCAGTTGGTGAATTGTAAAGAATGCAAGATACTCATCTACAGTGTTATTTTTTTGTAATATAAGTTGAAGAGCTTTCATGAGCGTTTTAGTGCTGGTTGTAAGACGTTGAAATCATCTTGTGGAGGTTGCACATTATTGTAGATAACTGGGAAGATGCTATACAGAGAATAAGAGGGTATCGTCTGTATAAAAGAATATATTATAGATGAGCAAATATCATTAATGTACAGGGAAACTGATGGAGATGTGAATATCTGCTGCCTTTCACTCTTTGATATAATTTTAACTTAAAAAAACAGATTAATCAGCCCTGTTTCTCAGTTGTTGTTTGGATGCGTGTGACTGTCAGGCCTCTTCCATGTGACCAGCGTCTACTGTGGACACTGTATGGAGTACTAGGGAAGGTGGCTGGCAGCACAAAGCATAGACAAAGATGCGTTTATTCACATTACTGCGGACATGACCTCAGTTTCCAGCTGGATGAAAAGCAAACTTCACTTCGATGCCAGTTGTAGACACGAATCATTTGTGTGTGCGTGTGTGTGTGTGTGTGTGTCGGGGAGAGAGGGGACATCTGAATTATTTAAGGATGAACTGCAGGACACAAAAAAGTGGAGTGTTTCTCTTTTACCCCCAAGACTTTCTAATGCGGAGAGGGTTTCGTCGGCCTTGTCTGGCGACACACACACACGCAAACACACACAAAGGCATGATTTGTATGAGTCATGTGTCCGGCCACTTTGCTCTCCAGCAAGGCCAATGAGATCAGTGACTTCCACAAAATACAAAAAAAAAACTCTGGTGGTAAAGAAGACAGAGAGAGAGAGAGAGAGAGAGAGACCCCGGCTGAGCTCTCTAGCGAACAGAGTAAATGCTTAAATGCCATGAGGTCTTATCTGAACCTCAACCTACAGCAGGACTTTTTATTAGCTTCAGCAGAGATGCAGATCTTGCAGCACTAAGAAGAGTATCCCTGTGCCAAGGATGTGGCCCAACATGTGATGGATCCATTCTTTGCTTTATCGATCCCCATGGATGCTAGCATCGGCTGCTACAAATAAAAACATGCCCTCATATCCGTCGTATTGATTCTTCGGGGATCAATTTGTCCTCCCATAATACAGAGGGGCAGCAAATTAAAGGACTGCCACTGAATAGACCAGCGGAGACGCCTTTGCTTCTATACAAGGCGCGAGGGTTCAGTCAATGCTTCGCTGTTTGTTGAAATGTTGCGTCTCAGGTGGTGGAATCCGCTAATTGCGGGGTTGCATTCCCAGCCCCCCACCACCACCACCACCCTCATGCTGGAGTGTCCTTGGGCAAGACACCAAACCCGACGTGGCCTTCAATGGCAGGCAACCTTGTATTGTTGCTTGCCCGCCATTGGTGTACGAGTACGTGTGAATGAGTACCAGTAACGTGTAAAATTGGTACATAAGTGCAAAGCATTTATGTCAAAGTGGCTGAACACCTGCGCTCTTCACTACGCTCATCAAAACACTAATTAAGAATAATTGTCTGTACACTTTGTGTCCTGTGTATCCGCAATAAGTGATTGAGACTCGAGATTCCTTTGGGACTGAACCAAACACGCCAACATTAACGCGCGCTCCGATAAAACATCTGGCCGTGTCTCTTGGCGATGAAGGCCAATGTGCTGCAAAAGACGTGGCAACTCTGCTTAAATTTTATGAGATCTTGACATTTTGACAACCCCTAAGTTAGCTAGCTAATCCGTTCAGCTGTGCATATGCCACTTGGCTGTGTGTTGCCAGGTTGAGGTGACAGATGGGTTGAAAACGAACGTAGTTTGGGCATCGTTTCCTATACAGTGCTAATATTAGGGCTAAGGAATCAGAAATATTTTTGCATGTCTCAAACAACATTGTACGTGTAATTTATCCTGGTACAGACAACGTATGGTAATCACGTAGGCTGTGAAGCTATTTGGTTGCTCACAAACAAAAATTTGCGTTACCACCACCGTTTTAAACCTGATGTTTGAACTCTTGATTTTTTTAGACCATAGGGATTTAAGATGATTTTAAGAGAGTCAACACCTCGAAGGAACTACTCCAAACGTGACAGAAACTAGCTAAACTTTGTAAGCGCCAGCTAGCAAAGTCAACTAAAAGTCAACTGTTTACTATAAATTTGCTTTATTTGCTGATATTTAATCATACGTTCATTTTCCCATAGAAAGCCACGTCTCAACAGGCTTTAGTTGATGAACTGCACAGGCTGCTGTTGTTTGTTGCTAAATCCAATATTCAAGTCATTTCTTTTGCGTCTTATTGTATGTGCAGACACTGAGATAGCATAGTTGGGGTTTTAAGGCAATTTACCCACTCACCCCCCAAAAAAACCCAACGGAGTCTTAGTTTGGGCTTTGTGTTTCATAGAGAATCTTCCATCTTTAAATTATCGATCCATATATGACGTCAGGTCACGATAAAGTAAAGGGCCATGTTTCCTGTCAGGAACAATAAAATGGGAAGACGTTTTGTAATAAAGGTGAAAACGGAAGTGTTCAAAGTGTTCTACCTTTCAATTTGGGCTCAGTCTCTTTCTTCTTTCTGCACATTATTCCAAATTTCCTGAGCAGAAAGACTAAGATTTCTTCCCATCTGTCAGTACATTAGGGAGAAAAAAGGAAATATATGTCTTGGCCTGATTGGTAGTGTTTTCTCTGGCATTGCAGTGCGCTTCATCTGAATTTAATTTGCGTGTTCTGGGACAAGACTGATACAAAAAAAAGAAAAGAAAAACGGTTCAGGACGTCTGAGCTCCTTGACGTCATAACAGCTGACATAAATTATTCAGTGTGATGAAAATGTGTTGTTTCTGAAGCTCGTGCTGCGTTGGAGCCTCCCAATTTCCAACTTGTGACATTTTCAGAGGAACAGTTTCTGCTCTGATAACGCTCATCCCGACAAAAGACAATGCGCTGAAATTCAAACGGGGCGTTCAGTTTTTTAAAAAATTGTTTGACATCACATTAATGAACGCACGCTATGATTTAGAACATGACAGCTCAATTACTAATCCTGATAATCTAATGGCTGCCTTTGATATATTTATATTAGACTCTTGGAGACAATGAAGTGAAACAAGCCGAGCATAAAAGAAGGGATCAGCTGCTGTTGCTTCTTAATGGATTGACCCTTTCTGTGTTTGAGGGGGTGTGTGTTTGATGGGGCGGAGGTAGGCTGGGGTGGGGGTGATGTGGGGGATGAAGTCATTGCGTAGTGTGAGCATGCGTGGCTCTTTGTGTGTGTGAAATAAAGGCTGCTGGGGCCGAGTGTGTGTGTGTGTGTCTATAAGTGATGACTTCATTCGTTATGCATTTATTTATGATCATTGTTCCACCTCAAGCAGTGTGTGTGGGTTCAAGGTCTTAAAAAGAAAAGACTTTCATTTTCTAGTCTACTGCAGTGACTCTCAGACATGTGGTCAGTGCGTGAAACGACACTAAATCCACCATCGCAGCATCTGGACTGGAACGTCTGCACCGATCAGCCACAACATTAAAAACGGACAGGAGACGTTCACAGCACAAGGTGTTGACCTGGCCTCCACATTCACTAGATCCCAAAACTGATAAAGTACCCTCCCCTCAACCCATAGGACCCAAAGGCCCCCCACTAACACCGTCCTGTTGCTAGACACCACATGACACCCTCAGAAGGCCCATGTCCATTCTCTGATGAGTCCTAACCGCTTTGGAGCCAAAAATAAGACCTACTTAATGTTAGGAAAGTGGTCATAATGTAATGCCTGATCAGTGTATGTGCAGATTCTTATCATCTAAAGGAATATTCTGATGTTTTGTAATGCTTTACCCACATTCAGAGCTCAGTAATATCATTTATGTGTGTTAAACGTAGACATGCAGGACAGTCAAGTACCCAGTTAACACAAAAATACGGGGAAAAATGTTCATTACAGTACCTAAAGTAGACTTCAGTGACTAAAATGTGTTATGCAATAAATAAAAATAATTTTAAAAAATCCCCCAAACAAACTCTCTTTTGAATATTTAATCTAAGATGTTCGTATCAGCCTTAAAAAAATCATTAACCTTTAAGAAATACTTGGAAATTCAAAATTACAACCCTAGACTGTTATTGTAGGGCATAAGAAGACGTTTGTTTTACTTTGGTAAGAAATATTGTGTAAGAAAATAAAGGTCAGTGAAGTTATCATATATTCCATCTATTATTAAAGGGTTAAGGCTGAATGGTTTTTGAATAGAAGTCTGTTCTGATTAATTTCCAGCAGTAATAGCTGTCCGCGGTGCAACCTTGCTGTTAGCGAGACAAAAGAACAGCAGAAAGGATGTATATCATCCTGTAATGTCCGTTTATATGCAGTGTATTCTCTATTTTTTATCAAGTTGCAAATATATGATGTATAAACTAAGAGGAAACATGTGTCTGCCAGGTGATGTTGTGTAATGACGCCCTGGTATGAGTCAGGACACAGATGCGCTTTGTTGTGTTTAAATGACAAAATGACAGTTTACACTTGGCAGACGTTAGAAGTATAAATGAGCGTTTCAGTTTCTGTTTCTTATCTCTTAAAGCCCTGTTCACTTAAAGCAATTTGTGTGTCACCCCAGCTGATGCTAGTGGACGTTTCGGGCTCTGGTTGCCAAGGTTACCCTCTTCCACCCCCAGTGTTTCTGTACGAAACAGGCAGAAAATGAAAATATCGCTAGTGCAATTTGAAAGAAACTGCTATCAAAGATGCTGTGATTCGTCTGGTACCTCCCGTCTCCAAAGGTTGTTTTCTTCTCTTTTTCTTTTGCCTATCATCACAAAAACTCGCTGCATTTCATGGTATACCATGCGGCATTGTTCTCATTTCACTTTAAACTGAAATCGCTTCAGAATTCACTTGGATGCACAGCTCGGCGCTAACCCAAGACTTTTCCACTTGGATCAAGTGTTGATTTAAAGCGTCTCTCTCTCTCTCTCTCTGCTTCCCTGTGATCTGTAAACAGTTCGCCAAACAGCATCATCGGCGGGTCAACAGCGTTGTTGACTCTCTGCCTCCGATACACATCAGACGATCCTCTGCACACTCTCGCTGTTGGAGGACAGTGCAGGGAAAAGCTTCGGCAAGCAATCACAGGAAGAAATAGTTGGTGGGGCCTCCGGGGGGCTTCGAAAAGAGATTTGGGGTTGGTTGTGTAGCTGACAAAGATCTTCTGAGCAGAATGACACAAAGAACCTTTCACATCGTCTCAAATAAAAAGAAGTTGCAGCAAGGATTATCTGTGCAGTGTCAATAAAGACCAAACATGTTTTTTTTGCACAACCAACAGCAGTGGTGAGCAGCGGTATCAACCAGTTAGTGGTCACCCTGGACAATACTTGAGCTTAGTTACTGAACATTTCTTCAGTAGATGACTTTACGTTGCGTTTCCAATAAATTAGCGGTTGTGGAACCTGTGTGGCGTTAATATCATGTGAAAAAATAAGTTTTAAAAGGTGGAACATGGTCAAATATCACATGAGTTCACACTATAGTCAAATGCAAGTACAAATATGCAGTAATTCGGTAAAAGTTTCAAGGTTTCAGAAGTTAAAAGTACACCAGTTTTCAAAACACCATTCAACAAATGGGAGGATGAGATGTTCTAGAGATAAAGTCCAGATTTGAGATTGTTTGGACATGTTCAGGGTAGGGATGGTGAATATATTGGTGGTGTTGTTTGGTTTAGAGACAGCGGCTTGGAGAAAGAAGAGCTGAAGATGTTGGGTTTTTCTTCTGGGGCTGACTAGGATGGATCGGATGAGTCCATGTTGAGATGGTTTGGACATGTTTAGAGGAGAGATGGTGAATATATTGGTGGGGAGATGCTGGAAGGCAGGAGGTCTAGGAGACCAAAGAGGAGGTTTATGGATGTAGTGAAGGAGGACATGAAGGTAGCTAGTGTGAGAGAAGAAGATTAAGAAGGTAGGAAGCAGATGATTTGTTGTTGTGACCCATGAAGAAAACACAAAAGAAAAAGAAGACAAGTTCAACTTTGTTGTTTTCGTGTAGCTTCTTCACCAACCTGAACTTTCTTAGATGGTTCCTCGCCTTCTTTTGCTTTGTTCTTTATTTTGTGTGTGTTTTTATTCAAATATTACATCTGTGAAGGTTCTCCAGGTCATGCCATGTCCAAAAAACGTTTAAGCAAGGCAACTGGACGTGTAGAGTTTTTTTGAGAAGACGTTTCATCCGAGTAGCTTCTTCAGTTCCAAGGCACTGGTGGGAAGTTGACGTCTAAATAGGAACATCTGTGGGTGTAGCCAGTCGGAAATTTGCTTGTCTTTTTTCCATAAACGTCCAGAAACTGTCACAACTAGTGTCCGTTAACGGCTAGATTCATATCAAAACTGGTAAAGTACCCTCCCCTCAACCGTTGTGGGGGGGATGGGCTGTTTATCCCTGTCCTCCTTCCCTATGAATGGTGCTTTAGATCATAAGCAGCTCCTGATCCATAGGGGTAACAGCACCTTATCAAGGTTACACGCTGTTTAGAGTCAGTCTGACTGTACAGTATCATCGTATATGTTCTGGTACGGAGTACAGAGTTGCTGATCTGACCTCACATAGGAGAAAGGTGACGGTCCTCTGCTTCGGCATGGTTATTACAGGCTGAGTGCATCCAGCTCTATCATTTTCTCTCTCTCTGAGTGTGTGTGTGAGTGTTTTCTTTTGTTCTGCACTCTTTCTCTCTCCTCCCATCTCTCGTCACGTCTTTGTCTCGGCGTTGTTCGTCGTGTCGCCCGCTATTCTTTGGCCCTCTCATCGCTCTGAGCAATGAAGATTAGCTCGACGCGTGGGACGCACACATAAATACACACACACACACGCACGCACACACACAATGCAGGGTCTTATTACAAGCTGTTAACCCCCGTTTAAAAGTGTGGCCCGTAAATCAGCTCAATGAAAGGGAGTATAATCCCTGCCGGACGATTTAATGGTAATCTCCATATCCTGAATAGATTAGACACACACACACACAGACACATACACACACACGCGTTGTCTGCATCACTTGAATTGAAAGTTCACCTAAATAATAAGGAGACAACTTTATTTATTTTACCCTCTGTCTGGGTTATTCTTAGCTCCGGATGCGTCTTTCTTCTTCATGATCACACGCGGTCGTGATGATTTACAAAGATCAGCAGTGATGATGTCTTTTTATAGCACCATCACCTTTTACCTTGTTGTGGTAACTGGGAGTTACAGTGACAGACAGCGTGGAGAGTCTCTGCCTCCACCAGTCATGTGGAGGTGCATGGACGCCTTTATATATTTAATAATCGGGCTTTATTTTTGGAACAATCTGTAGTTTGAGCAAAGTGTCACACGGCTTCTCTAAATTTAGAACGAAGCCCAGATTATGAATTTACATGGACATGAGGGTCTGCAGCAAGGATCTACATTAAGTGAACATGCATCGTACTTTAAGGCCACTAAATGTGTGTAAATGTACTCATTCTGTGTCAGGCATGACATTAAAAACACTGACAGGAGAAGTGAATAACTTTGACCATCTTGTGACAATACAATATTCTGGACCTACCTAGCACCCACCTAGACCAGACCAGACACCCCCACCCCATAGCAATGACCCTCCTTGATGGCAGAAGTCATCCACAGCAGGATGCAGCCTACTGACTGACTAAACTTAAAGACGAATTTAACACTAGCCTGCAAAGCAGTGTTCCACCAGCTTCTAATAGGTAACTTGAGTACACTTCTGCATCACTGGCGCAGGCTGAAAAATGAGTCACTGCATAAAACGGGAAACCTCCCGCAACAACATGTCTTTTGTTTTTAGGATCAAGTATAAATATATTGCCAGATCCAGTGTTGACTCAGTCTTACTTCCACAAGAAAACCTCAGTTCTTCAAATGAACCCCTGCAAAATGTTAATTCTGAGCTGTTTTCTTCATTATTACTATTCTACAATCACAATATCAGCCCAAGCAGAACAGAAATGCCTCATGTGACCGTCACAGTCAGCTCAGACTGGTCAAGTTGGAGGAGAACGGATTAAAAATGGTGGCACAAAGCTTTGATAAACCGTTCAATAAAAAAATATCACCTAACAATCAGGGGTGCAGATCCGATTTGGATTTGCTGGTATGCAACTCATACCGTGCCTCCATAAATCACAACTACGTAGAGGCTCACCGTATCGTTGAAAAAGTACTGCACAGGGAATCATTCATTGTGCTTTCTTGTTTATTTGTCCTAAACAGCCAACAGCACGTATCACTGCTCATTTAGACTGTTATATTAGTAAATCATAAATTTAAGGGTTTGGGGCATGTAGTGACTACTCATCCCTACTCATTTTTATAAGTCAATCGAACATGTGAAGAATGTGAAGTCTGAAAATACATGTGTTAAATTTTTAATAATTTAGGTCATTTTGGGGGGGTGGGGGCAATTCATGTTTTTCAGAAAGTGGGGGACCCCCCGTTCCCCCCGTCCCCCCCGGGATCTGCACCCATGCTAGCAATCATGTAAATGCTCGACCTGATTGTTTCTCCCCGGTTGGAGTGAATCAATTTTTTCTGCACGCACGCATCAAAAATCAGGCGAGTGACATGCAAACATGGAGGCAGCACGAAAACCAGCCGTTCAAACCACCGTATGAAAATATGAATGAATGCGGGCAGTGCTGCTGAAAACATGGGTTTGTATTGGTCTATATCTTCTACGTCGTCTCCTGTTCCTCTGTTAGATTTGATTTGATGCTCCACTGCAGGCAGAACAGCTTTGCAGAAGATATTCATTTAGCATCCAAGTGAACAATTAAGATGTATTCTCTAATCTGAATTATTTCATTTGCATTGAAGAAATACTGTGCACTGCGCGTTAGTATGCATTTCTGTATAATATAATAAATTCAGTCAACTCCAAAGCAAAAGTCGGAAGTCTGCAACATCTTGTGCCGTGACCTCCGCACATGGAAGCGCACATAAACTCAACTACTGTATACACTCAGCAATCATTAAATGAATGCCTTCCTCAGACTGCAGCCTGTCAGCAATATACCAGGAATGCATCGGGGATAAAAGTCAGCATGTGTGCTGTAGCATGCAGCACACACACACATACGCAAAACACACTGAGCACAGTGATACTGACATCGTATATAAACACCATCATCACGCAGAACATCATTTAACAGCTTGCGGTGTCCGTCAACGACGTGTCGGTTGATAGAAATCGGGCTCGTTGTTTCGGAGCGGCAGACATTTAAAGCCAAATGAGCGTCACCAACAATAACCTCGTTTAACCGAGTGAGGAATGGGCGATGAGCGACAGTTCACCAAATAACTGCTGGGCGAGCTAATGAGCTCTCTGTCTGTGTGGGAATGTTAAAACAAATAAATAAATAACAAAAGAAAGAAAGGAAGAAAGCTGGAGCGGCAGATGGAAAAGAATGGATTAATAACGACTCTCGGTTTTGTTTGTGCATCAGTTTATAGCTCACTTACTCCCAGCTGAAACGCAGTTAGGATTGTAATTGTATGTCATGCTTTTTGTGTTAATAGGTGCTTAAGACTTTTGAGTTAATTCAGCCAAAAACTCTCTGGATGAGAAAGTTGTCTTTGTGCGTGTGTACACCGAAGCCGTCCCCGTAAGGTTTTCTGGCCACATTTTAACGAGGATGTCTGCTCAATTTTTGGACCCTGCCTCTATTGGTCGTTTGCGGTACTGCAGTCGTCGGCTCATCCACACTGGGGGTTGCAGTCTGCTGAGCTAAAAGCATTTCACGGGCTAATTCTTTAACGGTGGAATGAGAAGAAGGCCGATTTCTGTGTCCTGCATTACACCAGGCAATATAAAAAGATAAATTATTCACATGAGAAGATTGGGTTTTCTTTACGGCTTAAGTAACTCAGTCAAGGTTGAGCTCTTCATAAACTCAACCATGGAATAAAATCCCTTAAAATATCATGCATGCATGTTATAAATTAGTGGCTTGGTGGGTGTTTTTCTTTATTATTTAAGTCAACTCTGAACTATTATCTGAGTAGAAAAAATACTTGATTTCTAACTTAGCCTGTTATGTGAGCATTTTTTTCCCATAGTTCAATCAGAGCCTTCGCTATTTCCTGTAGCTCACATAGTGATTACTCCAAATGATTCCACCACTAGAATTGAATTATCCATTGTTCTATGTTTGTTTATGTTTGGCTATTTATCCATTCTCTGCTGAAAACATTTTATTTATTTAAGCCTTGGCACTCTGATGGCTTTTATGATGACTAAGAGAGGACTTTCAATTTATTTTGCATTTACCTTGACCCCTATTAAGCATATCGTTAGCCTCATAGCATAATTGTCATATAAAAGTCATATTTTAACATTTTTGGAAAACAAGAAATAAATATTTTTTTGCAAGCACATTGGTTGTTTTTTTTATGGTTTTGTAACCAAAATACTTAGGCGGTTATGTTATGAGGCTAATGATAACTGAAATGACTGCCATCACCTGAGATTATTAAAAAAAACTGGATGTGCTGTACACCTGTTGTTTTTGCATTGGTTCCATTCCAAAGCATCAACTTTTTACTTTTTAAATCAGTTCTTGTTGCTTGTGTAAAGTTGACTGAGTCTAACAGCCCAGCTCTAATGAGCTCTGTAACCTACATGTTCTTTTTCCACCCAATCCGGATGAAGGGTACCAATCCAGTGGGTATCCGAGGCAGAAATAGATTTTGTACCTGAGCCTGGCATCCACAAAGTCAGCAACTCTGAGAGTAGCGGGGTGGTGCGATCAAAGAATTAAGCCTACAGTGTGAGGTTTGGTTATATATAACACTGGCCCTGCACTCTGACAGCATCGGCGGGACTCAGGTGCCACGGCCTGATGCTTTGACTTCGTTTCTGTGACACCGACATGGCATAAAAAATGTCCGTGAACTCGGTCACGCAATGCAGACCGCCCTCCAGGACCCCGCACAGTGGGGCGGGAAGGTAAAGGCCACGCTCAACACAGCTTGACTGACCTTAAGCAGGCTAGTGCTCGGCACACACATACACACACATCCACGCGCACACAGTTATAGATGGGTTGTCAAATTGTCCCACGCTGTAGAAAATGCAGCAGTAATATCAGCATTTTCCGAAGCGGGTTTCAAAGCAGTGCTGCCTGCTGACAGCAGCTGATACTGAAGTAAAACTCACCTCACTCCACAAAGCACAAGTATAAAAGTAATCAAATGTAAATTTGCATACTTATCACGATTGGGCCAGCTGCCATGCACACACTGCGCTGTGCCTTTCATGCGCCTAAATAAAGGCAGAACCCCTCTGTGGATTTGGATGGGAGATATAATGTGTGCTTTATTGTGCACGTAGATTCACATGCGTGCTGTCTCATCTCTGGCTACCTGGCAGGAGAGCACGTTCATATCTCAGCATTACCGTAATGTTCTACTTCAGTGGGTTCACTGGGTTCAGTGCAGCGCTGCACGGTGAGGCTGGAGGGGGCGCAGATGATCAGATGCAGCTTTACTTCTTTTTTTTTAATCGTGTTTTTAAATGTATTCGTTTAATGCACACTCACTATGTTGGGTTATATTGATCATTTCCCTTGATAGTGCTATTACCATATATATATGCATTAAAGAACAGGCTGCTCTGTATCACGTGGCATCAGCTTTATTCTCTCAGCTTTTATGTTTAAAGAGATTTCACATTTGTCAGATAATGCAACTTTCATGAGGTTTCAACCTCTCAAATGCTGATTTTCAAGTCACAAAGCATACATAATGAACATGCTATATATGTAGATGCAAACAGTGTGGTGCACAGTGCTGTGAATTCATTCAGCATCTTCTTAATCAACACTACACTGACAGGATATGACCATCGACTTAAATACTAAAACCCATGTCACCTGTCTACAGGGAAGACATCACAACACAGCTTTAGTGCAGATTTATCCTCAGCATCGTCGTAAACAATTACCCCCAGAATTCAGTCAGACATTCTTGACAAGTTTTGAAAATTAAAACGTATTCTTGTAGAATATAGAGCACAGTGGATTTGGACAATTCTTGTTGTTATTGTTACAAGTATTTCAGTTACGACTGCAGGTCAGTTAAATTTTAGGTGACAATAACAGTGGGGATGGCTGTTTCCTGCACCAAGGACAGTGGCTGTTTGTATAGTTTGTTTGACATTTGGTATTTGAAATTGGTTTTTGATTGGCGACAGAAAATGGAAAATGAAAAATGCCATGCTTTATTTAAAAAGAAGTTAGGCTGTTTTTATACTAACTTTCTTTGGGGGGAACTTTTATCTATTGGCCTATCGCTCTGTTTTCATGATTTCTGTGACATTTCGTTGATGATCTGTGAGTGATGCAGTTATTGTCTTATTTTTCCCCAATTAGCTTAAAAAGGAGAGGCTGCGTCGATAAAAAGAAACACACTGCCTCGTTAATGTTCATCTTAAAGACGTCTCCCAAAGTGATAATGTCAAACTTGTCAGCAAACGGTGGCGCGGCACTAACTGATCTGGACCAAAGTAGAGCCAGAGGGCGGATTTCTAAACCTGGTCCCAGAGTGTCTCGGCTCTGACAGACAAGGGGTTGGGTGGGTGGGTATGGGTGGATGGGGGGGGGGGGGGGGGGGGCAAATGAGACAGTGTCAATATTGAAACAGGCTAATGGGCTAATGAATGTGGAGAGTTCTGCCTAATGTTCCCAACAGAGCTCCTAGCAAAACCATTAAAGCACTTTTATATGACGAGACAGGCACAATGCAGTAACTCGATTTATGGGGTACTTTCATGGTCAATTAGGAAGGGAGAGGGAGGAGAGAGGCCTGATAGGGGAGGTTAGCGTGTATGTGTGTGTGTGTGATATGAGCTTATTAGCCTTAGACTGTTTTGGTCAATATTGTCCTGCGCTGTATTGCTTGTGATTGTGTCAATATGATCAGCGTGGTCTGAACACTTGCACAATAACCACGCTGTCAGTCAAATGTCGCAATCTGTGTCGCGCTCGAGGTGGACATGTGACTGAGTGGACGGTCGGAGTCAAAGACTAATATCAGTTCAAATGGTCACCTGGGATTCCTCCGAAGATCAGTATGTCAGGCTGAATAATAAAGTTTGACATTATTTTTATGAAAACCCAGCTCCCCGCGGAACCATCTCATCGGCTGCTTTATTACCTTTTTACACAGCTGACTGCAGGTGTGACCGAACGTCCTTTCATCTTTGAAAATTTCCAGATGACTCTGCCCTCGGGGGTCTTATATCAAATAGCAAAGATCAGACCTGCGGAGATGAGTCTGCCAATTAAATCTCAACACACACACACACACACACAAAAAAAAAAGCAAAAAAAACAGCAAAGGCTTAATTATTGATCTGAAAGAAAAATGTCTGATGACTTTGTTTGAAAAGACTCCAGACAGAAGGTTTCTGTTAATTCTTCGTTTTTTTCCAGCTGTATCTGATTCTGATTTGTATTTGTTTGAGAAGATTTAAAAAGCCTGCACTCGTGTTTGGATGCAAACTAAAACCCTTTAGAGGAAGTCGCCTGGAACATTCAATTTGTCGTGCGAAACAATATCCAACCTCAGCGTGACCCAACCACAACGCAACAGCTACACAGCTTCTGCACTCAGTTGCATACAGATGAGGAAGTTGCTACCAATTAGATGGAGAATGAACCATGAATGAGCGGTACAGTGGAGATGTGGTTAGCACTGATGCTTCACAGCGAGAAGGTCCCGGGTTCGAATCCATGGGTCAACTGGTCCACCTGGAGTTTGTATCTTCTCCCTGTGTCTGCGAGGGTTCTCTCCTGGTACTTTGGCTTCCTCCCACCGTCCAAACTGCTTGGTTAATTGATTCTAAATTGGCCCAGGGTGTACCCCTGCCCCTCGCCTTATGACAGCTGGGATAGGCTCCAGCAGACCCCGCAACCCTCAACAAGAGCAAGTGGTTCCAGGAGATGAATGAATGAATGAACCATGCCTTAGGTTCTGTCCTAAACCAGCAAAGATGGCCCCCCCAACTCGCATTTTCACTCCTAACCCAGACCCTTTTAACCAGCGAGTGAACATTCTCAAGTGGTTTTGGGTCGTTCCTTATAGTTTGCCTTCGTTTTACGCTTGAAAAGAAGGGGAGCTGAGGGGAAAAAGGATTCGTGGCGGAGCGACATAATGCCCTGAGAAGATTAGAAATGCTTTGAAATCAGTGTGGACGGAGTTACAAACAAACATTTGCACAGAAAAACGTATTGCCACACTCAAAAGAAGGTTGGCAGTAGAAGCTTGGTGACACAGTGGCTGTTTATGCCCCCGGGTGCCAGTGAGACATTAAGTTAATACAGCTATTTCAGCTTGTTACGTTGAGCAGCACAAGCATCCTCGTCACAGTCTGTGTCGAAGCCAGTCTGGCCTGTAATTTCACCGCCGTGGATTTCATTGAATGTTTAAAAAGACGAGTGGACCCTTCTTGACGTCACCAGTATCCCCAGATTCTCGAGGAGCGGGTTTGCTCAGATTGTTGGCTGTTCCTGCTGCCATCTGGGCAGTTCCTTTCTCCAAGCTAATTCACAGATGGATCCTGAGACAGACAGCTAGTGACCTGAGGCGGCACCTACCTGTCACTCAAGCCCTAAATTATGCACAGCTTTAAGCCTTGATATGATATACATGGCCAAGTTGTATAAAAAAAAGTCATCCCGTACAGCTGCCGTGATTTAGAGGGTGACACAGGAAACAGTTTTCGCTCCCATCCCATCCTGAGCCTACAGATTACGAAAAAATACTCCCATCATATCCCGATCACGTGACTGCCCCCCAAAAAGACAAGACAAAGACTCCCAAATCCCATTCCGCACCTTTGTTGTTGTCTAAATTTATTAGACTTTGTTGCTCAACTTGCCCCCCCGTAGGATGTTTGGTTAATCGTGGTCAAATCACTGAGGTTGCCACGGAAATTTAGGCTACACTTCATCCCGCACCCGTTGATTATTTGCTCTATCTCGTGGGAATATCGTGACCCACGGGAGTCCCAAAAAATTGTCACCCTCTATCATGAATCTTAAAATTACTTACACAGGCTGTTAACATGCACGTAAAGTTGAACATTTTGGAGCCAGCCTCAAGTGGACGTTTGTGGAACTGCAGTTTACGCTAGCTTCGTTTTTACGTTGTCGGTTGTACCTTGGCGGATTTTGGTGTGAGCAGGCCCCTGTTTTGTAGCTCTGTTGAGCTAACAGATGCCAGGTCTTTAATATTTTAGATTTATACTTTAGTATTTAGGGCATTTGCTAGGGTGAACTCAGGAAATAGTGTGTGCAGCGGTAGGCTCGGTAATGCTGTAAACTCTCTGAACCCTCTGTTTCTATTTAATTTCTGTTTAATTTGTGATGTTGGCAGAGGATGTCTGGATGAGAAACGGACATTAGATTTATCAAATATTTAGGTACCTTCTCTCTCCACATCATCCAGCCACATGCACAGACGGGTTTATCATTTGAGGGACCAACATCACGATTTGATAAACATGAAAATAAAACGGCAAAGTTTTTGTTTTTAGACGCCGACACCGGTCACAAAGTCTCCGCCGACAGCTTCGGGCGCAAAAAACCCTCGACCCTGACAAATGATCACATTGAAATTCACTCGAGCTGTATTCGAAATAGAGCACAACAGCCGGGCATATGCTGCTCCCTGTTTCACACACAGAGAAACACTCATCCCCGGCACCGTCTCCGCTCCGTTACTGCAGCTTCCCTCGAGAGATGTTGCGGCAGGCGAAGTCAGTGGAGGATATTTTTAGTGTGCAACGAAAAAAAGAAGAAAAAAAAAAAAAACCAAATCAGGTTGTACAGTTTCTCATTCTACTTCTCACAAAACATTCGGAGGAGGAAAAAAAATGTTTGAATGGAAGCGGTTCAGCGGTTAGAGCAGCATTTGAATGTGTAACCCTAATGACTCAGTGAACCCTGCGGGGGTGAAGTGTAACAGAGAGCCCTTTGTGGGGTTAGAATACAGTAGCTGCCGGGTTTAGAGCATTTTAAGTTGAGAATTTGTAAAACTGGCATGTGACTGTGCCACACAACAAACTGTACTGGAGTCCCATTTATAAGCACCCCATGACTTTAACTCCAAGAGTCTTTGCTCAAAAGATTTTTTATGGCTTTTTCTGATTATCACAGAATATTAGTTTCATCTCTTAAGCTTACTACCTCTACTGATCGCCACATATGGTCAGTGAACTGTATATGTAAATGTACACCGATTAGCCACAACATTAAAACCGACAGGAGAAGTAAATAACATTGACCAACTTGTCACAATCCAGTGTTCTCCTGGGAAACTTTTGGACCTGGCATTGGTGTGGATATTTCTTTGACATGTAGCACCCACCTAGACCAGACCGGGCACCCCCACCCCATAGCAATGACACTCCTTGATGGCAGCGGGATGCAGCCTCGCACAGGAACAACTCATAAAGAACTTGAAGAACAGTGCAAGGTGTTGACCTGGCCTCCAAATCCACTAGTTCTCAAACTGATTAAGTATCTGTGAGATGATCTACAGAGGCCCCTCCCCTCAACCCATAGGACCCAACGTTTTGAAGGCACAAGGGAGACCTACACTATGTTAGGAAGGTGGTCATGATTGGTGATAGGTGCACATTCTTTCTATTTGCCTTAAGAGGGCTGCTAAGTCCGATTGAGCAGAAGTTTGTGAGGTAATGACCCTACTTGTCACTTAGCAATGATAAAGCAAGGTATGGATTAGGACGTAGTTAAGTTGTATGTTTTGGTTAACAGTATCCTCTTTGTGTTCATTAAATCCTATTTTTTGGCTTCATATTGGGGGGTGCGCACACACTAGAGAGTTTAGCAATCGTAGCAACAATGGGGCAAGAGAACTTAAGCCGGTAGTTGATCTAATCTCAACTTTAAGTCTACGCAACTGAGCCGGCAACCAACAGGAGTGTGTGACGCGTGATACAAAGACACAGAGAGCTCCCCCAACGATTAACGGCAGGAAACACGTTTCACAACTTTCTCCATCCATGCAGAAACATTTCAGGTTGTAGGGTTGCCAAGGTAACCAGAGCCTTGAATGGCCATTGGCGACCAACTGTCAGGTGCAAAGCGATGCGCAAAGAGCAAATCGCTTCAGGCCTTCTGGTTTTTTTTTCATTCAGATCTATGGTGTAGACTAGCAAGTGTCAAACTGGTCTCCCTTGCGGTGAATCTGCAGCCTCCTAAATGTAAACAAGTGAGTTGCCAGAATTGCCACTTCCACACGGTGCCCGATCTAATCTGAACATAATCGCGCCGTTTGTATTTACGTCGCGCTTTTGTCTTCCGTCGGGGGGAAACCGCACCGAGCTTTCATCACACCACTTGCCAGAAGAGCCTCTTTAACACTCGCATTTACTCTCATTTAAGTTTTGGGGTCAATGGCTTTCCTAAAGTCAAGTGTTTAACGTGCACTCTCAGTCTGTGCCTCTCAAACTGCGGTGATAATGGAAGCGCAACACAAGCACTTAGAGACACACACACACACACACACACACACAAAAAAAACCTCGGTGCTTGGAGTGTCACAGATACGGATGATAAAATCTGGATTTACATGAGAAAAACACGGGTAAGATTTATTCAGTGCTTTTTTTTTTTAATTCTCAAATTAAGTGTGAGCGGGCTTTAATGATCCCAGTGGGAGAGCAGAGTCGCTGTAGCAGGATATTGAAATGAGATGCAGCAAAGACAACAGAGTATAAATAAGAATGTAGTTAATGGGGGGGCTTTAATTGTACCCCGTAAAAAAATCTCAGCACAATAGCAGAACAGAAGTACGATAAAGCTGGAAGTACTCACATGGATGCAAATTTACATTTGGGAAAATAATATGAATGTGTCAGATGTTCTGCTGGGAAACTTTAGGACCTGGGATTCATTCATATGGGTGTTACTTAGGCCCCATCCACACGTACCAAAACGATCTTTTCCCCCTCCGTTTTCCATGGCATCGTTTCAAGAATATCTGCGTCCACACGGATCCGGCTCACCACGACTCAAAGCGCTGCTTCATATTCTGTTTCAGTTTCAGAAATTCACCAAAAACGGAGAGGAAGAGGAGGAGCATGCGCATAAAGCTTGAGCGCTGTTTATAAATCGGCTTTAGAAGAAACCAAACTCATGGAGAGTTGCATGCGTTTTTTTGCCCACACGAAAACTCAAGAGTTGCGTTTGCAAGTGTTTTCAGAAAAGTGCGTTTTAAGGCAACGCGTTTACAGGATTCACGTGGACGATCGGGCCAAAACGATGTAAAACATCTACGTTTAAACCCAAAACCGTCTCCGTGTGGACGAGGCCTTAGACATGTAGCACCCACCTAGACCAGACCAGGTCTAGGTGGGTGCTACATGTCCTGCAGTGACACTCCTTGATGGCAGCAGACATCCCCAGCAGGATGCAGCCACAAAAAAATCCTCCAAATTCACTAGATCCCAAACTGATGGAGGCACAAGGGAGACCTACACAAAATGAAGAAGGTGGTCATAATGTTATACCTGAATTATTTTTAACTATTGGACATTCTTATGTTGAAATTTTACAGGAAATGCTAAAAAAAAAAAAAAAATGGACAAGTGGCACTACAGCTGTTTACAGACAGACTATGTGCAGTCTGGCTCAAAGGTTAGACTGTTGCCTTACTGCGTTTGTGTGTAATGTGTGGACAGCGAGCCCATCATTTCTCCAGCTTGGACAAATGCCTCACGGTGGAGGACAGGCCGTCCGACATGAGTAATGACCTGCAGACAGAGAGAGAGAGAGAGACGGAGAGAGAGTGACTTCATTAACAGAAAGCACAACAGACAGACGAACAGATGATTCTGCCACAGATTTCCATCCCTCCATCTCCAGCCAATTAATGAAATAGCATGGACGCACACACACACTCGAACACACACACACACACACAGACTAAGGGAGACAAAGGGAGAGAAAGGCCATAAGCCTGGTTAAGCAGTATTAAATTATTCTTCAAATTAAAAGGCTGTACCTGCCTTGTCCTTTTAGAGCTGTGTGTGTGTGTGTGTGATTAAGCTGTTAATTAATTTTATGTCTTTGTATTTAATTACCACGGACAGTGAAAAGGGTTTGTATGTGTGTGTGTGTGTGTGTGTTTGACAGAGAGAGAGAGGTTGGTTGAAATCATAAAGACTGCACATATATTTTTATTTCATTTGTCTTTATTTAACTTTTCTGCTCGTGCATCCAACGTTTTGTGGTTTTAGCAAAGGCGGCTTACTCTCTGATTTACTGTTATTTGTTTCTTCTACTTAATTCGATTATTATTAGTTAATGATCGAGCAGCCGAGGCTGAAGGAATCGCCGCGAGTCAAGAGTTCAATCGAAGGATCGTCGGCTCGACTTTTGACTTTAAATAAAACATTTTCTGCAGCGCCTATGCTAAAATCACGCCTCGGGTGCTAAGCATCGGCAGAAGGTGATGAGGAGAGATGAAGATTAAAAATGAAGAGGTGGGAGAGGACGGGGAAGGAGAGGATGAGACGAGACGGAGACGGAGGTGGAAGACGAGGAGAGAGGGAGGAGGAAAAAAAAGGGGTGACCTTTGCTTTGTGAATGAGGAAGGAAGAAGTAAAATGAAGAGGAAAGAGAGTGGGGTGTGGAGGTGCAAGAGGAGGAGGATGGAGGAGGAGGAGGAGGGTCGGCTGCTCAAAGGCATGAAAAGATAGAGAGAATAGAGAGAAGATGGAAAGAGAGAGAGAGAGCAGTTACACAGCAGGAGAGTCTGAGTGCTCTCCTCCATCAGAGGCTGTTGATTAAAATTTCATTGGCTGAGGCTGGAGGTCGGAGGTGACGCTCTGTGTGCGAGCAATAAAAGCTCCTGTCTTCATGCACTCGCTCACTCCCGTACTCCCGCTCTCATTGGCTGATTATCTTTTCTTTGTCTCTTTCGAGCCCGCCGCTTTCTAATTGACTCTCAGCTGTCCAGCCGGCCCCTTTCTTGCCGCCTGTCTCGTTCCTAAGATTAAAAGCGCTCGTTTTATGCTTCGCTTTTAGATCGCACGTCCTACATTAGCCGCGCTATAGATCCCGCTTTTTTCCCCCGTGCGCGTCGACCGGGCGGAAATTGACACTTCGAGATGCAGCCGAGCACATCTGGGGTAGTCGAGTGAGTCTTCACAGGACGATGGAGTGCTTGACATCAAACATTTAGCTTCCTCCGTGTTTGACTCTTTGTTGGCTTTCCTGGTTGGTCTGCTGTCGACCAACTGGAGAGCTACCACTCTGTTTTGTATGTCACTGTTGCTAGGACAGACACAATAGCCATGCCAGGGTCCAGTCAAGTCAGCAAAGCAGCTAACGTTAGCAAACATGCTAGCTTTTGAAGACGCAGGGAAAACAACTGGTCACTTTGAAACTGAAAAACACGGTTAACCGGTTGTTTTCTCATTTTCTGCTTCTCCACCTAAATGTTATGCTAACAGCTAGATTGTAGGACAACTAGCTTTGAAGCTATGTATCAGTTTGCTGCTAATGTAGCTAGCGCTAGGTCACCTAAATAAGAAAGACACCGATTCCCTAAAACGTCTGTGATTGGTGGGCAGGTGCACATCTAATGATGTTATAACTATACTCGTTACAGTTATTTTCCCACCAGAAACAAACAAATCTCGTTCTTGATTGGGTCTTTAAATTATGTCGTCAACAATTCTGATAACTTTCTGTCATTTGAGCAGTCAAGTCAGTTTTGACTTTCTTTGACGTTATCCAGTTACACCTTTTTGAAATTCAAACATATTCTTTAGGTTCTCAGATGTTAAATTAAAGGTTTTCACTATATTTAAAGCATTTAAAGCAGGGAATATATACAATTAAACGACAAATCTCAATAAATATGACAAATCTGACATTTGATTTCAGCACTGTTAACAACTGAAGCTGCTGGCTCCAGTCAGACCTTTCACCGCGTCTTGTCACCTTCCTTTTGATATTTATTTTTTGACATTTCACGAACTAAACAGTGAATCAGACCATCAAAAAGGCAATATACATAAAGACAATATGGATTTGCCGCAGCCCCGGGCTCAGACGCGTTCACTTTGTCCAGATTATCCTCTCAGATCAAAGTCTGAGTGATTCCAGTGATGTCGCCTCGCTCCTCCATCAGGTCTCGTCTCCATTAACCTCTTTTATTGAAGCCTCCTCCTGCTTTTCAAATCAGACCCCACAGGACTCTCTGTTTGTCCTGCTGCTTTTTCAATCAAGGCGGAGTGAGAGGATAGCCGAGCGCACACACACACACAAAGGTGGTCGCGCAAACACAGTGTCAGCTCTGTCACTGTCGAGTTATTGTGTCTCTTTCTTTGGCAGTTTCATGCAAAACTTGTCATTTCTGCCTGTTGGCGTGTTCAAGGAGACGATCCCGAACCACATTTCTTTTTTTTTTTTTGAAGTAGTATGCAGCAGTGTGCGTCTGTGTGTGAGAGTGCGTGCGTCTTTGATAGTGTCACGAGGTTTAGCAGAGCTGTGTGGGTTTTTGCTTTGAGTGCGCGCGAGGAACTGCGACAAAATAAAAAAATAAAAAAGACGATCCTCAACCAGACGCAATCCTTTGATAAAGTTTGTGCTCAGCTGTTCAGTGTTGGACATTTTTAGATAGAATATTCATAGATTGCTGTATTCATAACCACACAGGACAGGTAATGTACACGGATCAGCCACAACATTATGACCAGGAGAAGTGAGTGACATTGACCATCTTGTGACAGTTCAGTGTTCTGCTGGGAAGCTTTTGTTCCTGGCATTCATTCATTCATTCATTCATGTGGATGTTACTTAGATGTGTAGCACCCACCTAGACCAGACCAGGCACCCCCACCCTATAGTGATGACACTCCTTGATGGCAGCAGACATCCCCAGCAGGATACAGCCACAAAAATGCTTTAGGAAGAACCAAAACATGAAGAACAGAACAAGGTGTTGACCTGGCCTCCAAATTCACTAGATCCCAAACTGATCAAGTATCTGTGGGATGATCCACAGAGGCCCCTCCCCTCAAAGGCCCCCCATTAATAACATCCTGGTAGAAGACACCATAGGACACCCTCAGAAGGTGTCCTATGGAGAACGACCGTTCTCTGATGAGTCACAACTATTTTGGAGGCACAATGGAGACCTACACAATATTAGGAAGGTGGTCATAATGTTACGCCTGATCGGTATATTTCCTCCGTTCAATTTAAAGTTAACAATCAACTTAAATCCTGCATGAGCGTATCCAGGTTTTATCATTTGCATGTTTTTTTCTCCAGAGTCCTGCAGCTAAAGGGATTTCCTTTGCACATGGACAGTTGTGCGGTCAGAGTCACTCTGCAGTTAAAGATAAAACACCGATCCATCAGAGCTGAACAGTTAAGAGTCTGGACCGTCTGCAGTGTGGTTACAGCGAGCTCAGGGTTCTTGAAACCGCTTTTTATCCCAGTCGCACATCTTCAGCCAGAGGTTTGAGGGGAGCACTGATGAATTCAGATGAGCCGGAGTCGGTCCCTGTAACTACCTGCCACGAAATATTAAAGTAGAAAGAAAAGCGGAAAAAAGGAAATCACACCGTCTGTCTTTAAAATCTAGAAAAAATCATGTTAGGGTCTACTGTAGTGTTGGATATGAAACGTCTGAAGACAGTGAAATATGTCAGAGCGCTGCAGTGTTAAGAGAGCTTCTGCTGCTATTGGAAGCAGCGGCGGCGGGAACATAATTGGAAGCAGAGGCAGACAGGTTGAGGTGGTCGCCATCCAGCAGAATGATCCGGGCTCATTACTGCAGCTGGCTCTGGAACCTGTGCCGTGTAGGCACCAGAGGAAACTGATGTCTCCAAAATGGCAGCTGACCACGCGCACGCCGAGGTTAACGCTGTGTTATTTTTACTGCTGTTTGAGAGGGAGGCGTTTTTTTAAGGTTTGGTCGGGAAAAATCATAAAACGCCAGCGTGTAAAAGTGTATATTTTAGACGGGGGTCGTTCTTCTGCGACCTCAACCCCCCCGTTCAGCACCTGTGAGATTAACTGCAGCACTGACTGTGAGCCAGGCCTTATCTCCACGCTAATGCGCTTCGTTGTGTCGTCCATTCAGAAATCCTGTGGAACGATTGAAACCGGAAAGAGCGGAAGCTTTTCAAGAAGATTATGATTTAAAATGGCATGTTCAGGATCCACTTAGACCAAATGTGTCCAAGTACACTGTTGTGCATTCATATTTTTGTGAACTGCGAACTGATCACATCATTTTTTTTCCCCAACTGTGTGCGCAGACGTGAGTTTCGCTCAATCCAGACGGAAATAACGACGTTCATCCTCGCTCAGGAAAAAAAAGTTTTACGACAGCTGTCAGGCGACGTGCAGCTTACGCCGAACAGCGCGGCTGGTGCGGCTGAAAGAGAAGCAGCTGATCCACACAAACATTTGAAGGAGTTATTTGAAAAAAATAAAAAGCAGTACAGGTTCTGGCGGGAAAAAAATAGCATGTTTTTCTGCAAATCGTGCCCGACAAGTCTGAAAAAACAAGTGTAGACGTGCACCACATCACTGTCGAAATTGAAACGCCGCATGGAGTTGGAAAAATAAAAAGTCGTAGTTCATTCATTCATTCATCTTCTGTATCCGCTAGTTCCTGAAGGGTTGCAGGGTCTGCTGGAGCCTATCCCAGCTGTTATTTGGCAAGAGGTGGGGTACACCCTGGACAGGTCTCCAGTCTATCTCAGGGCTAACACAGAGACACAGACAACCATTCACACTCACACCTACGTCCAATTTTGAATCACAAATGAACCTAATGAGCACGTCTTTGGATGGTGGGAGGAAGCTGGAGAACCTGGAGAGAACCCACGCAGACACAGGGAGAACATGCAAACTCCACATGGATTCACCTTCTCACTGTGATGCATCAGTGAACTTTGAACTTGTTCCTGTTCAGTCTGGACTTGCACAACACTGTCCAAGTACGTTTGGGCCATGCATTGTTGACTCTGCGGGCTTCATCATTACAGTTAAAGATGTTAGTTTGGTCATTACGGTATCTGTGTGGGAAAGCTGCAGAACAAAATGCACTAAACAGAAAGTTAAAACGCGTAACAGGTGCTTCAATACTTAAAAACCTGCAGCAGGGCAGTTATCCTCTTTTTGGACACTGCACCCACTCTCCCTTCTTCTAGTGTCGAATTATATTTGTAAGACTTCACTCTTTAATCGTGAGCTTGACACTGCAGCTCGCTCAAACCGCAGCTCAGTCTCCTCCTAACTCAGTCTGCAGCAGCGCATCCCGCTCAGACGGAGGGAGGCTGAGGCTGCAGCTCGCTGCCAATGGCGCCCGTTTGATAATGCACACACTCCCGAGCGCGAGGCATCTCATATTCACACACATCAGTTAGAAGTCATTATGCTCTTCTCATTCTCACAAACACGCCCGTCCTCTGTGTACACAGCCACATCAGCGAATTAAACTGAATAAAGAGCCTCTTTTTTGCCTTCCCTTTTGAGTGGCTAATTAGCCATCAGAGCCCGCTGTGTGGAGAGAGCGAGATCCATCAAGAGGTAGAGCTTCAAAGAGCAGTTTATGGAAGCCAAGGCGCTTTAATTAGGACCTATTTGTACGAGAAGGCAAAGAGAGGAGCGTAATTCGGAGCCAAAAGCTTGCGCGACGTGGCGGGGAAAATAAACACGTCCTAATGCGGACACGGATGAAGAGAGACGGGAGCAAAGTAGGAGGATTAAGGCCTGAGGAGATGAGATCCGGTTTCTGCAGCAGTGTGAGGATTCAGTTTACATGAAAACAGCTGATTGCAGGTAGATTTAATTTAATTGCAGAAACACGTAGATATTATTTTTTGCAGACTGTCCAGAACTTCTTAATCTTAAATTATGACAATATTTAGAGCTATAGAGTCCCAGAAAAATCATAAAATCAACCCAAACATCAGCCAGTATGTTCTTCTATGAGTTGAAAAGATTTTATGACCCTTTTCTCATGTTCTCTACATATTTTTATCCCGGATTCAGAAGAGTGTGCCATAGAAATTTAAGATAAAGCCTCATCAGCCAGACTGTAGCTTTATGTCTTATAATGCACCATTAGTGGACAATTTCATTGCACATCTCCGCTCTATCCAATGGGAATTATCCGGCCCAGACACGGTGCAGCAGCAGAAGTATAGTCAAATCGTAACACAAAGTCCCGCATGCGAAAAAAGCCGCCCTTTGACAGTTTTCTTCTGTTGCCGTGCACCTGACCTCCTCGTTTCCATCAAAAGATTCCCACCGTGTTGGCCCCCCCGCTGGCCGAGCTGCTGCTGCTGCTGCTGCTACATCTGTCCGCCTTGATCACGTCATTATACAGACGTCTTTATTGTCAGAGCGGCACGAGAAACTCATCACGCGGGCACTCGTGAGTAAGCAAAGTCTTGAAGTGTGCACGTTTTAGCGTTAAACGTGTGTTGCAAGTCACTTTTAGCAGAGCGTTCTCTAGAAATAGTCCCTTTTTTCCATATTTTTTCATGTTTATCTGACCTAAACATGCAAATACGCCAATATTTTCACCTCACTGAGGTCTGTTAAAGTCTTAGATTAGTGAGATGCTTCATCAATTAGTCTTTTTTCTGATTTTTAAATAATAAAACTAAGACAAATATTCACAAAGTAGCGAATTTTGCCTAAACAGTTTGGAAAATGATTTGCAAAAGGAAAATCTATTCTACAAAATCTACTTCTAGTGGTTAATTGAGGTTGTGAACGAATCAGTCTGCTCCTCCCGTTGTGCAGTCAGTAATTTGTGTGCCAATAACCACACATGAAGCAGATCCTTACGGGAAGTGTCACTTCTCAGAATCACGTAAATGGTTTAATTCCACCTTTGTCCTGATGGAAATGTTGGTAATAGTCACATTACTGTGCGCATGTAAACACAGACACCGCCGAATCCACTTCAGTCTGTTTGCTGAGCTCCGTCCTCCATGATCCTTTGTCTGTCAAAAGCTCTTAGCGCTTCCATCCAGAGCCCTCTGCTCTCTGCATTCATTATTAATGGAGCCCAGCAGGCTGAGAACACACACACACACACACACACTCTCTGAAACACACATACACGCATGCAGACGTAGGACTTGCACGTCACTGGTAGCAATTTTAGATAAGATATTAAATCAAACACTCACATGTAGAGAGAAAATAGAGGGAGGTGAGGAGATGGATTCTTT
Organism: Planiliza haematocheilus; assembly: GCA_005024645.1. NCBI lineage: Eukaryota > Metazoa > Chordata > Actinopteri > Mugiliformes > Mugilidae > Planiliza > Planiliza haematocheilus. The sequence goes on along the minus strand of SRSE01000170.1, from coordinate 361,974 downwards.
CCCCATTGTTTTTTTATCTTTCGCTCTGTGTATGAAGTCGCAGCTGGTCACATGAAATACATCCGCACGCCGATCCACGCGCAAACACGCATGTGTTTAAATAAAACGGTAGCATCTAAACACAGGCGTTCACAGCTTGAAGTGCAATATGCTCAGCTGACTTTCACTCCTGCAGTGCTTTAGCTCTTAACCTTGACTCACCTTGACACTTTGACGTGATTAAATCAAACCGATGATTTGAAATTATAGACTAAAATTTCCATATGTCCGTTGCTCTGTGTTATACGTGTCTGTTGAGGACTGAACCCAGACTGAAACGCGGGAACTGTAGTGCAGCAGCTTGGACTGCAGAAGAAAAACGAGATCTGCTGGTTCCAGAAGTTTCTCCTCCTCGTTAACACAGAAACATTTGACTCTACATTGCACAGTTATTGCAGTGTTATATTTTTCTGTAGGCTATTGATTAGAAGGTGTAACAGTCCACGTTGTAACGTGTACTGTACCTTTCAGATGTATCGTGTTGCTTGGATACGAGTGAGACAATGCAACTCATGGTCTGGAGATCAGATGCTTAACTCTTTTATTTTATGTTTTCTCTCAATTTAATGGTAAATTAACTGACCAAAAAAAATAAAAGGATTAAACTAAGCAAATAGGTAGGAGCCTCCTATTGGATAATTACTGCGTGGGTGATTATCTTTCAACTGGCAACAAGTTATTTAAAGCTTCTCATTTCTTAAACAACCATGTCTAAAGACACATCCTGTGGTCGTGGAAACGATGTTATTGGCATGCATCAAGCAGAGAAAACATCTAAGGAGAGTGAAGAAACTACTAAAACTGGGTTAAGAACTGACCAACGCATTATTAAAAACTGGAAGGAAAGTGGAGAACCATGGCATCAGTGTAAGAAGAGAGGCCTAGTGTCTACTGTACAAGCCTGTGGGGGCAGTGCTATGATCTGGGGTTGCTGCAGATGCTCAGGTCTAGGTTCAGCAACATTATGTTGCCCAAAGAATGAGGTCAGCTGACTACCTGAAGATACTGAATGAGCAGGTTATTCCATCAATGGATCATATTCCAAGATAATGTCAGGATTCATGGGGCTCAGATTGGGACAGAGTGGAGCTTTTAGAAGCTTATTGAAACAATGCCACAGTGAATGTGTGCTGTAATCAAAGCTAAGGGCGGTCCAACGACTTGCTGCGACTTCACACGACAAACCTTGTGAGAACGCACAGCGAGATTAGTCCACGCGTGAGGGAGATCAAACATATGTCTGTAACTACAACTTTGAGAGCACTGTCATGTGAGATATTGTGCAAATATGGCAAATCTCTGAAAAAAAGGAAAACTGAAACTGAAATATCTCTAAATGAGTTAATACTGAATCGATTCGGGACCCTGTGAACCGGAATCGAATCCGTTCAGGGAATCTGTGGCGGCGTCACGAGGTCCCCTTGGCCTCGGAATCACTTCGTCCAAGTGTTTATGCCAAATTTGGATTAAGTCCCTTTGGGAAGCTGCGTTCGCAAGATTGGAACGGACTTATGGACGTGGGAGCAGACAACCTGGAAACATAACTCCTCCTGGCCACGGCTGTTGCTGGAGCAGAAAGTAGAAGATCTGGGACACATTCCCATTTGCTTAGAATTAATAGGTATAATAAACAAGCCCTCTCGTTTCAGAACAACACGTTTTTCCTGGTCTTACCGCACGTGAAAAGAATGCGAACGCAGATTTGATCCACAATCTCAACCTTAAATCTGAACCTTTTATTCTTCTTCTTTCTTTTTTTTTTATCTGCAGCGATTTGTTGGATTCTGTCCTAAAACTTTTTTCTCAGTGTTTAACTTTTAGTCGTCGGGGAAGTAGGTTTTCTCCAGCTCTGTGTCATTGTTCATACTGATGATTCAACAAGGAGAGTTTCATGTCCATTCCAGTGTGTGTGTGTGTGTGTGTGTGTGTGTGTGTGTTATTCGATGTGACCTTTCCCCATATGGTGTGGGACTGAGCAGGGGAACAGGAGGTGAGCCCTACACATGCTATCAGTCTGAGCTGTTAGCCAGCAGCCACATGCACACCACAGTAACACACACACACACACACACACACACACTAACAAGCTGCAGGCCCTACATGTCATTGTTACCTGATATTTATGGTGTGTAGGAGAAACAGACGAAGAAGAAGGTCATACGTGTGATGTCAGAGACGGTGCGTTCGCTGCCGGCCGTGGGTTTGACCGCCCGCTCGCTCCTCTCTCGCACAGCCTCGGGCTCCCTCTACCCTCTGTCATCCCCGCCCACCTCCCACAGTCCTCGGCATCGGCGCGGCCCCTGCCAGGAGACGCACACACACACACCTTTCTATTTTAGATTTCTAGTCCAAGTTATAACAATGGCGCAGCACGCTCCCATACAGGGACTGTACTCACTGTATCAAAGAGGACTAATATTCATAGTGCTGCAGTTGTGTCTGAGGATGATAAATAATGTATGTAACACATGCTGGTGCTGTAGCCAAATGTAATTCTGCTGAGGCCTGGAGAGGATTGGGAGCACAATATTTTAGGCAGAAATGTTCCTGCAAAACTTTTCTTTTATCCCTTGAAACATTTTGCTTGTCTCCTTTATGCAGCAACAGCTCGAATCCTTCAGGATGAAACCACCATCTCCAATAACAAACAAGAAGCCCTTAAATTTAGAGAAAAGGTGCATACATTATAAATCAAAGTACTCATCTTGAGGACCTTTATGGTTGTATAGTAACTCTGTAAACTGAAACAGAACAGCATTGGCAAAGTTACCCAGAGGTATAATTACTAAAAGTTTGCAAGAAAATGTTCTGTAAAAGGTGGCAAAATAAATAACCTAACATGAATCCTTAAATGAGATCAAATTTACTCTACACTAAGTCTTGCAATAGCGTGAGGAATATACAATGGACATAGAAGACAAATTATGGACTTTTTTCATCAACAACAGGACAGATAAGGTACTACTAGTCAATGTCTGTAGCCATATCTGTTAAAACACTCTATACTCAAGGTTGTCTCACTGTTCAACTGCATAGAAAAACTTTCTTTCAGCTTGTTATGTTTTTTAAAACTGTGACGAAAAAAATCTGAAGGTCAAGTTTGACAGATTGCAATTCACACCCCGGACCACTTGGTGGCGCGTGACCTTATTAATTGGTTTCCATACCACCGAAGCAATTCAGCCCTGTCGTACGTCAACGTCGCGAACCAATACGAGTCAAATGGAGTGAACTTTATTAAGTGTCTTCTACAAAGTGCTGTAAGTTAATGCCTCTCGTTTACACATTCACACACGAACGTATATTTCAGGAAACCCATAGGAAGCAAAAACATTAATGTTACAGGCACTGTTTTTGGTTCCTATCCAATATGGCGGCGACGTTGACGTATCGTAGCAACGGGCCACCCTGCTCAATGAGGCGTTTATGTAGGCCTACGTCAGAGCCGTTAGCGCAAGCAGTGCCGGTCCGAGTGCGGACAAGACGCGTCGGCATCCCAAACTAGTCAGAACTTAAGACATTTAGTGGTTATTTAAAGTCAATTTAAGTGAAAGAAAAATTGAATGGTATTGAATATGTCATTATTATCACTTTAAAAAATTAAAGTGACGGGTAAACATGGATTATGACGACCCTGTCAGACAGACAACGAAAAAGTCTAGCGCAGCATCTGGTGACGTGATAACTGACAGTCCACAAGAACAAGCTAGGAAATACACCTTTCAAATATTTTCATCATAAATCTACTGGAATGAATCCCCAAGGCCTATTTACTGTTTCTATGGTTACACAGAGGCGATTCAAGGTTCAATATGTTTATTGTCATTTGCACAATAGTTTCAACCACCTGTTTCACACAATGGTGTGCTTTTTTTGTGCTTTCCCATACTGAAAACAATAAATAATAAAAAATAAAATAAGTATAACGCCAATAGACCAAAACAAGATGCTGGAGAAATCAGCAAGCTGCCAGTCAGAAACTGGTATTTCCATCACTGTAACTCGTTATCCGAACATCTTTTAACTCCATGTTAGAGGTTTTATTTCGTTTTTTTGGTTTTATAACCCATATCTCAGCATCTGAACTAAGAAGCCGTGTTATTCCAATCAAAGAATTGGACCTGTTGAACTTTAGCTGGGTTTGTTGTTTTGCCTTATATCTATTCAGAACGATCTGGAGTCGAAGCTTTACACAGACAGCTCTTTGTAGATCATTCAGTGTGTCCAGCTGCCCACTGCTTCTCGATATGATCAATGAATGGTGCACTTATTCTATTTTCCAGCCATGCTGTATTTTATTTTTCCGCTCAGCTCTCACTCCAGATAATCTGACAGCTATTTGACATGCATTAGCTGTGTCTAATCTAATTCTATAGAGCGATATAGCATATATATCTCGCCCTTTAGCATGCTTAGCTAGGTATTGTATTACACGCATTAACTAATAAAAGGAACACAAATACTAACAAAACAAAGCAAGTTTGTGGACAAAAGGCTGGCCAGAAGGTTTTCCTCGCAGCACTGGTATCGGCTTTACAAAAGACGTTGTTACTGTGTCTGTACGTACATGCTTATCATCTTCAAGTTTCCTTGCGACGCGGCGCAACCCTCCCGAAGAAACATCTTTGATTTGCATTCATATGCAAATGCACATCCTTAGGAAAAAAAGGCATTCTTTTAAAAGGGGAAGAAGAAAGGGAGAAAGAAGAGGGAGAGGGAAGTTCAGCTTATCACCGCTCAACAGATGTTCAGACTAAATGTGTTGGTTTGTCTCGTCACTGAGGCCGAGCGGAGTAAAGCTCCAGAGCTGGCCTGTCTGAATGGACGGAGTCAACCAGCTGCAGCTAAAAGAAAGAAGAAACACATTTGTATAGTGGATGTAATTTGCTCCGATGACAGAGGTGGAAGGAGCCAAGGGATCAGGATGAGAAACGTCAGCTGCCAAAGGCCTCTGGCCAAAGGCAGGCAAATTCATTTTCCAAGAGGATGCAGCACTAAGCTGCAGGACGGTGTCAGAGCCAGGTAGCTTTAGGGAAGTGCTGAGTGGACAGAGCTGGGGAACGACCTGTCGTCTTTTGACAAAAACAAACAGACAAATGGAGATCGAACAATGACAGCCAAGATCTTGTGGGAACCAACGCAAACTCTCTGTTTACTCCAGTACATGCAGGAATTTAAGCCAGGGGTCAGCAGTCTTGATTTCTGAGGTCCAGATCTGGCACAAACCAAAATTTAGATCCAAACAATCTTTCACCAGAACTATGATAACATTTTGTCTCCATCCAGTAACAATATCACTCATTGCCAAATGGCTTACAAAGCACATTTAGCATGACAATATGTTTATATATCAGTGACATATCACAGACATAACATTATGACCACCTTCCTAATATTGTGTAGGTCTCCCTTGTGCCTCCAAAACAGTTGTGACACATCAGGGAATGGACATGGGCCTTCTGAAGGTGTCCTGTGTCCAGGGGGGCTTTTGGGTCCTATGGGTTATCAGATACTTGCTCAGTTTGGGATCTAGTAAGTTTGGAGGCCAGGTCAACACCTTGTGCTGTTCTTCGTGTTGTCTTGAGTTGTTGCTAAAGCATTTTTTGTGTGTGCTCCTGTGTCAGGCTGCATCCTGCTTGGGATTGTTGCTGCCATCTAGAAGGTCATTGCTATGGGGTAAGGGGTGCCTGGTCTGGTCTAGGTGCTACATGTCTAGTAGCAACATCCACACGAATGTGAGGTCCAAAAGGTTCCCAGCAGAACAGCAGTCACAAGATGGTCAATGACATTTACTTCTCCTGGTTTTAATGTTGTGGCTGATTGGTGTATGACTACTGTTTTGCATAGTGATTCCAAGCGTACATATTTAATTTCATGCAAAGGTCATCCACGTCAAGTCCTTATCACACCTTGTGGTCTTTCCTGTGATAAACCTGGAACAGAACCATTTTGCAGCCAGAATCCTTCCCTGGTAATCTACTGCAGATATGTCCAGACTCTGAATATTCATTATGACTTCCATGAACCTCTCATCATGTGGGTGGTGCTTGTAAACTTTTCTGTAATGCTCGAAAAATTTGAGAAGTCCTGGGATGGGTCGTAAACCAATCTGGGAAAGGAAAGTGAAAACCACAGATCAGCCCGTAAAATACAAAACATTCACCTCACCAGCTCAAACCTATGCCTTTCTAAACAGTCTGCTTCCTTGGAATCTGATAATCTAACATCTGGTTTCATTGGTTCATGAGACGTACTCGTTTTTTATTCTCTTCCCTTTTAATAGAGGTTGCTATTGGTTTACATCGACAATAAACAGGTGCGCAAGTTTAACTTTTACCTCTCTGGGTCGTGATCTTCTTTTACTCAGACGTTATTTTTCATGCCTGATGGAGCAGATAGAATTTCGATATCAACCGGTGACGCAGAAAGAAGAGATCAAAGTAGGGACCAGCTCGAACAAACACTTCCATCTCGAAAGCGTAACTGAGAGGAAGCAGGAATTAGGAAAAGGTTTAGAGATGAGAAGCGTGTCCGTGAGGTTATAACAGCATGTTAGTGTTTGGAGGCTTTCTGCCTCTGATCCCTTGAGGTAATATGACAGGTGCTTTTGACCAGCGCACCAACAGACTGTGGCAACGCTGCTCTGCTTCTATCACCAAAGCAGTTTAAAAACCATTTCAGAAACATTATTTGTCCTTGTTTGATTTCCTCTCCGTCGTCTCACCTCCCTCTACCTCCTTCCACCTCGCGATATGAACTTCCACGGCTGGTTGATTTGGTTGCGCGCGGGGAAACGGGGAAGGTTTCCACAGTTCAGGGCTCCGGAGAGCACGGCCAGGCAGTAGCAATCAATCACAGACTAAATCCTTCCTCTCTCAGGACCGCCGCGTGCCAGGTGACATGGTCAACAGCTGCAGAGAAATAAGCCTACGGCGGGTATCAGAATTTAAATAGACTAGTAAACCTCGTCGCTCGGAAGTGTTAGAAGAAAACCAACAGAGATGCGCAAAGAAATTGAATGCGGGAAGACTGCGTTTGAGTTTGTTGTGCATTAGTTGTTGTGATCAAAGGTTTTACACTTTCCTGACAAACCTCTTTCAGTCGGCACCAAAGGCAGAAGGAGCAGGACACTAGCATCCCTCTGCTAAACCTCTCAGGGTGACTTTGTGAGAAACGTTTTCCTGCTAGTTACCATAGTAAGCCTAATCCTTTTTTTTCAAGTACAACCACGAGAATTTAGTTTTCTACTCTTAACCAGACCTTTACCATATCATCTGAACCATGTTTGAAAGTATTCTACGGTCTGCGTCAAAAGAGAATTTGATCGGGAAGCCAATTTTAGGGAGTTCTTGAGGAAACTGAGCAATATCGACTAATTCCGACGTAGGAACAATCTTTACGAAGGTTTTGGGACCAAGCCAGTCAGCTGATATGATCTGGTGCAGTGACACTTGTTACGCAAACGAAGACTGAGTAGACAATAGACAATTTTTGACCCTTGGTTTGTCATTTTTGTGTCTTGCAGACATGTCTAGAGCTGGAGCGCTACCTACAGACAGAACCCAAACGACTCTCAGAGCTCTTTGACGAGGAGCTGGACTGTCTCCTAACGCCAGCCTTCATGCAGGGCGGGGACAGCGACGAGGACCTGATGGACCCCCTCCTCCCCAGCCTCCCCGACCAGCCGAGCCCGCCTCCTCTACTGGTAACCCTCCCGAAGGTCCAGGCCAAAATCCTCCAGGTTCCCAACCCCAGCAAGAGCCAAGCGGCAGCTGGGACCGAAACCCTCACAGCCAAGGAGCAGGTCCTCGGAGGAGTCAGCGCAGCACAGCTCAGCGCCGCCGTCACGTCCCTAACGCCGCCGTCGTCACCAGAGCTCGGCCGACACCTCGTCAAACCCACACAAACACTGACTGCGACGGCGGACGGCACGTTAACGCTCAAACTGGTGGCGAAGAAGGTGGGATTGGGAGCGGCTAAGCTGGTTGCGGCGCGAGCGCTACCGTCCCCTCCGAGCCGAGGAGGAGCCCTCAGTGACAGCGAGCAGGGAGGTGGGGGAAGCGTGGGAGGGGACGTACCGGAGAACAAGAAGAGAGTCCACCGGTGCCAGTTTAATGGCTGCAGGAAGGTTTACACCAAGAGCTCCCATCTGAAGGCGCATCAGAGGACCCACACGGGTAAGATCCAACAGTCTGTAAAAAAGTTTGTGAAGGTTCTCAGTCATCCAGGTCATGGTCCTTCAGGACTGAAGAAGCTACTCGGATGAGTGGTGAAACGTCTTCTCTAAAACTCTACAAGTCCAGTTGCCTTTTTTGAACCTTTTTTGGATAGTCATTTGTGAGATGTACCTACAATAGTGTAATAAGAGGCTTTTAATTTGAAAAGACACAGTGATAGTAGGATTACAGCACTCCTGTAATTACAATTTGAGGGTAAATCACATCACACTAGACTTAATTGTCAACCTGAGGCCATTTTCACCAAATTTGCAAACTCTTCTTTGCAACAACAGACCTACAGTGTTTGCTTCTTGTACAAGAACATACAAGGCAGGTTTCCCTTATCTGCAACTGGAAGCAAGCAACAATTTGATACACAGCCCGGCCCCCCAAAAAGATTTAACAAACTCAGTTATTTAACCCAACTGATGCAATGAGTAGCTTCTCATTCTCAGCTATTAGTCTGTTTGAGAAGGGTCAAATCATTGGCAAGCATCAAGCAGAGAGAATATCTAAGGAGATGGAAGAAACTACAGTTGGATTGTGTTAAGAACAGTCCAACGTATTATTAAAAACTGGAAGGATATTGAGGAACCATCGTTTTCCAGGAAGAAATGTGGTCGGAAAAAAATCCCGATTACGTAAACATTTGGTGAAATCAAATCGAAGTGCGAATGCAGCAGGGAAAACTCCCCCACACACATTGACACAAGATTTTTCATTGTTGTTTTTCTGGCCAAACAAAATAATGTCTGTTCTCATGACCTCAATCTAACTGATTATGTGTTTAATGCTGAGGGCTAAAGTCCCTGAAGCGAGAAGTGTTTAGTACAGGCCTGACAGAGCATCTGCAGAGGAACAAGTGTCTGCTGATGTCCGAGACTTTGGATTTGTCACCGGTTCCGATTTGATGATAAGTTTGTTTTGTCTTCCAGTTACTTCCAGTTATTTCTCCTGAAATCAATAATGTGCTCAAGCTTGGACCCAGTGAGTAAAGCTGTGGACGAAACCCAGCACTTTAACTTCAACAAAAGATGCTTCATTCTGTTGTTTAATTACTGGAGAAATCGGCAAAGAAACTTCTGACGTTTGAGTTTTTAAAAGAGATTAGGGTTTCTTTTTTCCTCTTCTTCTGCTTCCTCCAGAATTACTCATTTGAGTCTTGATATCAGCTCAGTGCTGAAAGGCCCTGCCTCGGTAATTGCCTGATGATTGATAGACCGGTAGTAAATGACTCTGCGAATTCAGCCGTGTCCAACTGGGTCTGACGTGCAGCGTTAGCTGCTTACTACAGCTGCCCTCTCAGTGACCCTCAGACAGAACACGCAGCAGGCTAATGTGTCCAGGGGCAGGAAGCTGGGAGCTTTCTGTGGAGCAGGATGTGGAGACGGGCTCCGGGTTGATGAAGGGGACACACGAGGGAAAAAAAAAGGATTCGACAAATGCAGACTGCGATGACTGAAAGCTTAGTGTAGAGTTGCATGATACCCACGGTGGCAAATCGTAACGGTTCCTACTATACTAGAAATTCTACACGACAGTACTACCGTGGGTTACTATACTACCGGTGCCAGTTTCTGCTACATAGCGGCCGCCTCTACTCTCCTCCCGGCTTCTCACAGCATGCTACTCCCTTGTAAACAAGCCACATGGCAACTACTGCAACCGAACTACACAGCTGCTGAATGATTGGCTGTTTGCCTGTTACTGGTGACGTCCAGGTATATCATAGGTTAGCTGTTAGCTGATTTTTGCCGGCAAGAACGAACTTCATGAAGACAGCTCCGCTTCGATAGAAATTCGCTTCAGAACAAACAACAAGCTAAAGTTCTGTCTCGCACAGATGCGCACACAGCTTACAGTCACAAACATGAGACAACACAGTCACCACGGCAGAAACACCGGGCCCGAGCGGCGAGTCTGCCGCGTCGTCGTCGCCAGTGGCACCACTAATTTTGCTCAACATTATGAGTAATTAATAAGTATTTATAACTTGTACAAATACACTGCAGTTCATAAAAATAATAATAAGAAGAAGAAAAGGCCGCAGTATCGCGATAATACCCGGAACCGTGATGCTTTGTCTGGTATAGTATCGTGGTTACTCATTTTAAACTCTAGTGATGGTGAGAATTTTACTCGATAGAGTCTGTTCTGTTTGTCACACTGAGGACAACAGTCTCACACTACTCTGTAAGACACTTTATCATTATTCACATCACGGCACTCATTACTGGCACTGATTGAGAGACAGCCGTATCGGCACCTCCGCTGTGTCAGTACAGTTCGTCTGATTAAAATTAACGGCGGTAGCTTCGTTATTCAGTTTGTGGTTCTGTCTGATAACCGAATACCACATTGGCTCGTAAGCAATATCAAAGAAAACACCATCGAATAAAACCTTTACGAGCTCTTTGACTGAAAATGGATTTAGCAGCTATTCACACTGGAGCTTGTTTTGATTTACAGCCGCCACCTAGAGCGACATCCCCGCCTTTTAAAAGCGACAGGTACCACTACACCGCTGATTTGCACGTTCCCGGAAACCCATTAATCGGTTCCGGAGTCAAAAAAAAATCCGAGCGTCTGAATCCATCACTTATCTGCAGCTGGAGGCCCGTGCAGACGTGCGCCACCTGAAGCTAGCATTATTCAGCTTTAGCTTCAACCGCTCCATCATTTACAGCATCTGTACATGGCCTCTAGTCGTCGTCATCCGGCGTTAGCGGTTTCGCCGGGATCGCGGGTTTCACCACGTGGCCCGCAGACCTCCGCCGCATTAACACAGGCAACCTTGGCATCATTAATCCAGCGTGTTACAGGCTTATATGATCCCGGGCAACCACTGCACGGCTTTGAGCGTAGCGTTACATTCCCAGGGCAGCACCTGGCGTAGCTGGGGGAAGCCTCCGCTGTAGCTTTATTATGGCTAATCCAGAATGGAGCAGCTAGTTTTCTGGTACCGTGACCGCCAGCCGCAGTATCTTTAATCTTCTGATGATTCGACAGTCGAGTCATGCCGACCAACGAGGAGCTTTTAGAGGCAGAATTATTCACTGAGAGAAAAAAGAAGCTACCCTGAAGACACTGCAGCTTCCTCGCTCTCTGATGTGTGTGTGTGCATATATATGTGTGTGTGGTATAAATGTGGGGGTGGTGTATTCCCTCCCGATGTGTTCATTACAAGCGCAGCGCTGTGGTTTAATTAGCTTAATCCTCTTTTTGGGTTATTATGACCATAAATCATTGAACATACATGTAGGGAGGGATTAACGTTGCGGAGACTTCGGGGAGGAGCGGCAGCAGAAAGCCTGCACAGAGTCAATACACTCGCTGTCACGTAGTGCACACCAGAGGCCATTAGAAGCATCATTATATGGAGGTCTGTCTGGGGCTATACTGTGCATGTGCCGCAATTCCACATTATGTTGGCAATCATATTCCAAAACAATTTCCCCGGGCTGCGGCTGCGGCTGCGGCGTGAAGTCAGGTTGATTTTCTTACATCTGAAAATGCTCAATTAGGGATGAGTTGCAACATTAATAGATGCACAAATTAATTCAGCAAATCTCCTAAGTACGCAGTCAGAGCTGCTCTGAGTCAGAGCCAGGCGTTTTTTTTTTCTCTCTTTCTGGTTTTCCATCACTCCATTGGATCCTTAAAAGCAGAAGAAAGCTGGTAAGCGTATCCTCCTTGTTATTCAAGCCGCGGTCCAAAATGATGTACTCTGCTACATATACTTGGCACCCGAGATAGCGGAACAAAATAGATGAGCTGTTTTGGAAGGAGCGCTCATCTTTCAGAAGTCCCACACCAACGTATTCGGGGAGGTGCTCGGCGCGCTCCGGTACAATTACAAAAAAAGGCACCAGGGAAAATACTCTGCGTGAGGTTCTGTCGGGACAGCTAGACGTCTTGAGACGGCGCTGTCTGGGTGACGTGTGTCGCGGCTGAACGGCTTTAACGACCACAAAACGGCAAACAAAGACCAAATAACAAGTGTCTAACACAGTATAGGATTAATGGTTCTAAACAATTCCAGTATTTCCGCTCCAACAAAGTGCTAATTGAGTGTAAATCTGAAAAAACGGAAGCAATTTCACAGAACAACAAATTATTTTAAACGAACGCTGCAGCTTTGCTAGAAAAAACACTCTCTAAGTACATAAACCTGCACAGAAGGCAGAAAAGAGTGTCCTTGTAGAAGACAAAGGCCACATTTGTGCGAACGTCTAAACCACGTCCGTGCGTCTTCCCGGTGCGAACGAATTTTAAAGAACCGTAAGCTCGCCGAGGCTCTCGACCTTTACGAAGCAGAAGGCGCCGGTCCGCAGTGTTAATGGTTGACATTATAACGTGCCCTCGAACATTAAGTGTTTGCAGGAAGAAATGTGCAGAAGTCACTGGTGATTAATACAAAAGCCACAGATCTGATTACGTTGCTACAGTCCTTTATTTTCTGTTAATTAGCTGTTCATTTACTACAAATCATGCACAGTTTAGTTTGTTTTTTTAGTTAGTGGCTTCCATTCATTTCAATATATGTTATGAAATGATTTTGCACGGTGCGCTAATTGTTTTTGACATCAGGCCTTAATTAACTTTTGTAAAAATCACCCATCTTGGAAATGAAAATACTGAAAAAGCGTCTTTTTTTGCACAAAAACCGACGGAAGCTTTAAAGAAATCTGCTAGAAGCATAAAAATCCCCCAAAAATATTGACTCGTGCTTTGCAGAGCACCCAGCGCGGCCCACAGACTGAAACACTGGTCACTCCAGCTTGCAGCCTGACTTTCCGAGACCTCGACCCCTTCCTCCGTAGACACCACCAACCTCGTGTGGATTCAGGAAAAAAAAACCCGGTCTAACCCCTGGACCTCCCCCCAGACCTGCACCTCTACACTCCTCTACACCCACTGAATCCCACCTCCAACCTGCGCTCCCCTCTTTCTTTTTCTCACTCTCTCTCTCTCTTCCATTTGCTCATCCAGTTTGGGTTGCCAAGCAACTGCATCACACTCTTCCATAATTGGTTGGTGGCTGGTGGATTGTCCATGCCTGTTAATCTCTCTCTCTCTCTCTCTCTCTCTCTCTCTCTCTCCCAGCACCCCTCACCCCCCCTCCTCTTCTCTCTTTCTTTCAGTTGCTAGGTGACTTTATCATGCATCCTTGCCTTCCCGTGCTATAATTGGCTGGCGTCATGGTTGCTGTGGCGTCAGGCCCGAGCTGGCCTTGCTTCATTCCTCCAACACTGTCTGTGTGTGTGCATGTCTAATGCCGTGTGCATGTGTGTGTGTGTGTGTGTCTTTGAGGGGGGTCCTATTGAAGGAAGATGGGGTGCTCTGGCCAATTACAGAAGACGGGTGTGAAACGGCCGCCTGTCTGGCACCTGAGGCCCCCACTCTTACCCCATATCACACACACAACACATTCACACACACACACACGCAGGTTGAGAATGTAGCTTTTCTCCAACGAGCCCGGAGGATAAGCTGCCAAGTGGTTTCGCTATTGTATGTTGCGAGTATTGGTCCCATATTCAGTCCTGGTTGAGGAGGACTCTGTGGAGTGAGTAGGAGGATCCACACATGCAGAGGCTCCAGCGAAGCTTTGGTCCTTTGCAGAACTTGAAGTAATCTGCAGTAGAACCACATGCGCAGATGTTTTTTACAGCTGTAGCAGCCACCCAGATATATTCTTGTTGTTGCATGAGGGTACTAGCTTGCAGCCTGTGTCTATTTTTGACCAAAACGAGCTGGAAAAAGTCTTGGGCTGACTGGTTTCTTGCAGCATTGTTGAACTATTTTGAACACTGGTGGCTGAATTGGAAGAGAATACCAAGACATGTAGTGTGTGCTGCTTGCTCTGCCCGTTGACAGGCTTGTTGCTGTTGTTGTTGCTGTTGTTGCAGAGTTTCAAATCGGGGCACCGCTGCCAGAAGAAATCACCCTTCTCAAAAGCCTGCAACTGTCTGGTCAAATCTCTTAAAAAGTGGGTGGTGTAAAGTCGGCCCTGGAGGAACGGCGGAGAGCAGGTGCAAAAATGTGCATCTGCCGCAGCTTTGGAATAAAGATTAGACCGCTCCGAAGTCAAGTTTGGAGGTTTGAGAGTGTTCTTTGCAAACATATGCACAGATGGAGGTGTGGGAATTAGACTAATGTGTGTTCCTCGCTTGGATGGACGTGGAGAAGATCCTGAGATCATCCACCACAGTTGTGTTCCTTGGAGGTCACCAGTGACTGTAACGGCTAAGGAACATATGGACCTAGCTTTACATTGTAGTGCTCTGCAAGAAAAGTCAACAGCTTAATGCGTACAACTGCTGGAGTCATCGTCACATGTTGTCATTTATTGTCACAAAAACTCTGATGATGACGATGAAACCCTAAACAATGAACCGCAATGAAATATAGATGAACCCGTAAGAGAAGCAGCAGTCGACCGGAACGATCGCAAACAGACCAGAAACCTCACGAGGGCGAGACGCCGACCAAAACCCCCGATCCCCGCCTGCCACTGCCTGCCTGAGATTTGACTGGAGCGTTTGAATATGCAAATCCTCGGAGGGCACGGCTCGCGATCAGGAATTCATCTGGTCCGAGAGCCCCGCCAGCCAGTCGTGTTGTGTCTGCGGAGAGAAGACGACTCCCGATCAAAGAGGCGCCCGAGCGGCGGCGGGGGGGGGGGGATAAAAGGGGGGAAGAGGGCACCGTTCGGCGTTTGGATGTTCCCGTAGCGCATCGTCTTTTACTTGTCGTTGCATCACCTCGCTGTCAGGGCTCGCTTCGCACCTCAGATGCCGGGGGCGTGTGAAGGTGCGCTTTCTTCTGGTTGGATTGCTCTGGCGCGATCATTCAAGGTGATGAATTGAGACGTTTGTGAGAGCGGGCTCACGTTTCATACTCCTGTATGACGGCAGCACGGGGGGAGTGAGGCATAGGAGGAAGTGGGGAAGAGGAAGGCAGCCGTCAATATGTCTGCATGCAATTTTGGACATTTGGATTTTTTTGTTTTCCCCACAACTTGCAAATCTCGGCATAGGAGCGGGTATAACAGCCTGGTGATGCGACCATTTTGCTGTTTGTCTGTTTTGTTAGCACATCAGAATCAAGGACACACTTGTCCCTTGCAAACAAAATTTCAATCAACACAGAAGCTGAGGTGGTGGCAGCTTTTTTTCTCAACTTTAATTCCAGCTTTTCATCACTTCTCCAGCTCTGACACAAGAGGATGATGACCGAATTGATAATCCTGCCAACAAACTTCTGATTGGCTTGATTATTTTTTTGTTTCCCAGTCAGACCATTGAGCACGACACCACGTTGTGTTCACCAGCTGGAACCGGCTCGCGAACAACTCCGCCATTCTCCGTTTATTTGCCGTTCATTATATCTCCGTTGACTCGGTGCGAAGAACGCCGCCGCACGTCTGTGGCCGCCGCTTTGCAATGATTCCACATTACGTCCACTTAGCTCTGAATTGGTGCGTGTTTGTGTTTGTCTCCTTAAGAAGATTGGTGTGCGCTGTGATGGGAGTGGAGGGGCTGCCGGGACATCTGGCTAACTGACTGTAAGCTGCTGTATTACTCCCCATTAAGAGTCATTAAGAGCCCCAATTATAGTTACCACCCCCCAGTTCACACGCAAACACAGTCGGGGTTCTGCAATTAGGTTGGGACAGTTTTTTTTTCCCCCCAACAACGGTGCACGCAGTAGAGAAAGGTCTGCGTTTTTATGAAATGTCTGGAATTAAATTGAATTAAATGACGACTCGGTCGGCGTCTGAGCCGCATCCTTGTTCACTTAAATAAGGCAGAGGGCTCTGAGACAAAAACACCGAACCAGGCCGAGCTTGTGCCACCAACAAAAAATCATATAGCAAAGGAAAATACTTTGCAATCACATACGTTTGTGGTAGACGCTGATAAGCAGTCAGACCCTTGATTTCCTGGACCATCTTCACGCTGCTGATACCTGTAGCAACACGGCCCCCGTCTATTTCTTTTTTTTTTTTTTTTAAACCAGTGCCAGCCTTCAGGGTTTGAAACAAAATGAACAAAATCGAAAGAAACATCGCAACAACACACACAATTAGGGAGGGACATGCCAGAGGAGAAACATTTCAAGGCTTTTTTGTTGCAGGAGGGTGAATTTAGCACAGCGGGAAAAGGCTTCGTCCGGCTTTTGTGCATGAACTACAACAAATCTCTGTGCTGTGACACAATAAATACCTCGGTGCCGCATCAGTTTTTAGCATTTGAACGTTCGTAGATGTTCAAAGCTCGGTTTTAACGAAGCTAAAAAGGTTCGGGCTTTACTCTCTCTGATCGTTTGCCCCGGTGTACGCGGCGTCTGGTGTTGATCCAAGGTCAGATTCGCTCCTTTATCTCTTAACTCCACACACACACACACACATACAGCAAGCAAAAAAACCACTCTCTCATACAAGCATTTACACAGTGAGACATCATCAGGTCCCATCTGAAGACAGTCTGCTCCTACACACTGCACACTGCACACACACACACAGCTGGAAGGCTTTCTATCATGGAGAGATAACTACAGGCTGAGAACAATAGACCATCTCTTCTCCCATCTGGTGAACCGGGGGATGAAACTTCATTTACATTTCAGATCCCCCCACCTCGGGGTGTGTGTGTGTGCGTGTGGGCCTTGGAGCGGGGAGGGGGGGTAGCTGGGATGGTGGGGTGGTAACAGAGGGAACAAAACGAGATTCATTTCAGGGTGAATTTAGGATTATGAATTAACACACGGCACCGCTGAAAGACTTCATTTACAGCTAATTGAGTGTGTTGGCTCATTGAAATGGCTGTTGTGTTAAAACTGGCCCGCCTGGCCGGCCCCTGGGCTCCACGTGTGTGTGTTTGTGTGTCCGTGTGTGCGTTTTGGGAAAAGCCAGGGGTGGTAACCTGTTCATTAGTGAACAGCTGTAGTTTAGACGTGTGAAATTAGATGCAGAAATTATAATAAAATGTGACACCTTCTCCTTTTTCTTTCTCTCTCTCTCTCTCCGTCCTCCTCTCTCAGGTGAGAAGCCCTATAAGTGTTCATGGGAGGGCTGCGAGTGGCGCTTTGCCCGCAGCGACGAGTTGACACGACACTACCGCAAACACACCGGAGCGAAGCCATTCAAGTGCAACCACTGCGACAGGTAAACACGCAGGCTTCCTCATGTACAAACAAAATACACGGTACAGTTTATGTTGGAAGGACATTCCTCCCTTCCCCTCCTCTTTCATGGAATGGACACACACAGTCCAGGCAAGTCCAGGGAACGCCACATCGTACAAACATGTCTGCGCAAAGAGTTTATTTGTCATTATTAACCTCTATACTGGTATTGGTGCTGTACCGTAATGTGCTCCTGCTAGCATGATCATTTGTGTGTGTTTAATATGGAATGAGACCTAGCACTGGACTGAATTCAGCCTGATGCTGCCCTCAAATGGAACTTGTGAAGCCACATAACACAAAATACTTGACTATTCAGGTGGTTGCATCAGCCGTAAGTCATAAGAATGATGTTTCTAGGCAACTGTTGACGTCTAGAAGTCATTTCAAGGCTTAGAAAACTAATGACAGGCTAGCTTAAAGTACAAAATGTGAAGGCATGAAGGAAGGTCTAAGCCATTGGGAACGCGAACATTTGTCATTAAAAACCGCCAGTAAGCACACCACAAGTCAAGAACTCGCGCCCAAATGTTTCACTTGACGTTGTTAGTGCAACAAAAGAGGTCATTCATGTGGACTTTTCTTGGTAAATGTAAACATAATGTCACCAGAGCAAGGAGCAAGGAGGTAGGAGCCAAGTACAAGACACACAGTGTGGAGAAGCAGGGCAACTCAAAGGAAATTCAATGATGACTTATGATGAAAATATTGGGAGGGGAAGGTGCTGCGGAGATAAGCAGGTTAAATCCATAAGCACAAGTCCAACAAAAGGCAAGATTCAATCAAAAGCTCAACAGGGTATTCCAAAGCAAAAACAAAAACCGAGTTACACAGAGCCAGGGGAAACGGCTTTGAACAACTGGAAAATAAGCAGGTTACTCAACAGATGACTTGACAAGGAAAAATAGAAGCCTATATATACACTGAAGGAAATTAGGCACAGGTTTTGGGTCATAGGTTGCTTAAAAAGTAAGAAGATGCTGTTGGATTGTAGTTTTAGAAATGTTGAAACCTTCGTAATAAAACTAGAAGCTACAGAAAACTATTTGCCTTTGTCATAAGCGAATATGTCCATAAATAGCTGCCTTATCTTACAAGCTAGTCCTACTAGCTCCACTGCTGGCCTGTTGAGTTAACATTACGTACAGTATAACGTTGCTAGCTACTAAGCTAGCCAAATCACCTTGATTTTTTCCAGTTAGAGATGTTTTTGAAGCCAAAGAGGCAACTTCATGTAGGGTTCAGGACTGGCTGTTCCTCAATTGGCTCCAAAAACAAGACAGCCCAGGAAGGCATCTTTAAAAGTCTAGGCTAGCTGTTTCCTCCTTTGTGCTAAGCTAGTCTAAATACATCAGGGAGTTACCTCACTGAACGCTCAGAAGATTTAAAACAAAATGGTCAAACCGACAACTGGTAAAACAACAAATAATCTTGTAAATCGTTTGTTTTTTCTATAATTTCCTCATCCTTCTCCATTAAGCCAGAGGAGTGATGGGAACAGTTGGCCACGACATCACAGCACAACAATTTCTTTCCCGACCAGAATTATCTCTGAACATTGCTTAGTAATGCATCCAGAACAGCGGGGAGCCAGTCACTGAGTCTGACAAATGATAAATAAAACAGCATTTTCTTTTTCATCCTGCCTCGTTCTACATGAATCTCGTGCGGCTTCCAGACTGTGTAATAATCTGCAACAAATTTCACCCTCCCTCTCTTCTTATGCACAAAGAAAATCCCTTACAAAAAAAACAAACAAAAATAACGAGACGAAAAATTGCCAACGAGTCAGTTTGACGTTTAGAAAGCGAGTGAGCATTTTTTATTTTATTTTTTTAAAGAAAAGCAGCCGTGTGCAGGAAGAGCTCAGGCGAGTTCTTATCTGGCGGGATGATAAAGATTCAAGGCTGTTGCTTAGGGTTTAGCCAATTTAATGATAAGGAATGTTATAATCTTAAATTTAGATTGTCCCTAATGGACTCACCGCATGGGACAACCAGGTGAATCTGTGTAGGGGAATTGTTTCAGATTGCTTCAATTCATGCAATCTGGTTGGTGGTAAAAGATTTTGCATCAATACATCATTGTGTTTATTTCTAGTCCAACCAAGGACAAACAGATGGGGAGGTGTCGGTCTTTAGGCTACCAGTGATTTGGTAACAAGAGACCATGTAAAATTAAGGAAATTCAGGGAGTTGTAGCAAGAAAAGTCCTCAGTGAACTAAATTTTGCAGGTACCAATTCGAGCAGTGGTTGAAATCAAACCAGTCTTGTAACCATTGACATTTATCTTATTAGTAATGTCCTGTCCTATGTCTTCTCATGTTTTTGTGTTGCCTGCTTAGGGACAGCGAATGCAAATTAGCTTTTTTGCTACAATCCGGCATATTTACGTCTGTTTCTTTCTGAATAGATGTTCATTAATGTGAACTGTCCCTATCAAATAAATCAATAAAAACTAATCCTAACTTTGAGTCAGTGCAACTGAGGCAACAACAAATGGCGGTCTGATACGACTGACTGACATACACAGAGTTCCACAAACCACAAAGAGCCATTGTCATCTACTTTGGTTCCTGCCACCAAATTCACCATGGTGACATTGGGCTTGGACCCTCTTCTGCAAACAGAACAGTGACAGCAAGGGTGGCTGGCTGGCCGCCTCCATACGTGAGCAGTATTTTTAGGTTTTGGGGTGGAACAACGACAAGAGGGTCACCAAAGCCTGGAACATCCATTAGCGACCAACTGTCAGCTACAAAGTGACAAACAAATTTCTTTTTCGTGTGGATGGGGCTTTAAACCAAAGCCAAAAGTAATCTTCTGCTAGACGAAAGCCAGGGATGGTGTTTGTGAGTCTGTTCAGAGCCACTGTTTGGAGTTTGGTCCTCGAGGTAGGCAGAGAGTTGGTGTTTTATGTGTGTGTGTGTGTGTGTGTGCTTACTCATGCTCCTGCGCTGGCAGTTAAATGGATTCTGGCTATTGGCAAGCAGGTCGCAGCTAATTGAGTGGCACCAGATGCCAGCTCCACATACGCTCTCTCTGTATATGTGTGTGAGTGTCGGCGCTACCTTTCAGAAGAACACCACACACACACACACACACACACAAAACTTTTGCCCTAGAGACAGTGTAATTGGCTGTTGGTGGTTCCCTCTAGTTAGGGTTTTAGAAATAAACCCCTCACCCACCCCCCAAGAAACCTGCTGGAAGCTTCTAATCCAGACTAAGAGCCGGGACTGCATTAGCTCCTTTTTGGCAGACGGACAAACGCGCAAACAAGTCGAGCACAGTGACGTTAAAATGCAAAGTCATATTGACTCACATGAAGATTCAAATATCCAGACGTAACAAGCACGTTTTGGATACACAAAGGCCTAGACATAAGCTGATTCAACTGTAAACACGGCTGCCTAAGGCCTGATCCAAGTCCGCGGCTTCTTCAAATGTCCCAGTGGCATTTGATGAAACCCTTCCCTCCTGTGCCCATATTAAGACAACTCCAGCTGGTCATTAACGGACACTAGTCAAGCAGGTTTCTGATCATCCAGTTGGCTTTTTGATTTACCATGACCTGGATGACTGATAACCTTCCCAGAAACAACCCTCGAGGGGTTTTTCAGAAATATACGATTTGCCACAACTTGCTAGATCACCTGCTGAATCAGCTCTGGCACTCCATTTCGTGGACACCACAAGACCTCCGAAGGTGACCCGTCGAATCAGGGATGGGTAGAAGCGAGCTATAAGTCAGAGGATGGGGCCTCCGTGGAGCTGACTTGTTTTTTCAGCACATCCCTCTGGTCCCAACATAGCTGGGACAGGCTCTAAACTTCATTACTGCATTGGGGATAAGCGGTTATAGATGATGGATCCCTCAGACGCTTGATCAAATTGAAACCTAGTTCCCAGTCACATCTAAAAAGCATTCTGATTTTATTACAGCTTCCATCTGACCTGTAGTCTATCATCTTCAATATACAATGTAGCCCTACTGATAGATTATAGTGCAGTGTTTTGAAGGATTGGATATGAAAAGCGTTTAGTTCCAGTTCATGAATTATCCGGTAGCTGTAATTTAGCATCTCAGAGTTCATTTTGTTGTTGTTGTTTTGATGTTGAGATACTTAAACCGTAACTAGAAACTACTAGAAATTGTAGTGTTGGTCCATGACTTTTGACTAAAATGTTCCATTTTATTCACTGATGGTCCTCAGAAGACGAATCCCTAAAGACTTCAGAGATCTCCCGACCTTTCCTCTTGGTCTTCCCGGTGCTTGTTGACATTTGTGAATCTTAAAAGTGTCTCAAGGACTCTTTGATGGGTTGGACTCGTTAAAACTGAAAGACATTCAAGATTTAATGTCAAACTGTGGTGATCCCTCATCTTTTCATCGTTGTGGACGTCTAAGTTTCAGTTTGTCCACCACCGTTGTTCATTTCTCTTTCAGTGCTTAAGGTTTAAAACAGTTTTACGCCCCTCTGCACCTCCTCCTCTGGCTTTGCAGTGGTAGTGTTTGCGCTTAATCGCCTTACCCAGCCACACCTGAGGAGATGTGAATAAAAGGTGCTGTTGAAGAGGCCTTAGATGACCACTCTCCAGCTACAGAGGCTCGCCACGTCTCACCTGTCCCCTTTTTGGTTTCTCTTTTAATGAAATAAACCCCCAAGTTGGACCTTTATCTGTTACTGTTTTAACCTTTAGCAGAAAATCAAATCGTCTCTAGGAACTGTAGTGTTGGTCGACCACTTAAGACACACTAAAAGTCTTGGTCCTCAGAAGATGATACCCTTAAGAGATCTCCTGACGTTTCAGCTTGGTGCCAGGGCTTGTTGACATTTGTGATTCAAACTGAAGTGTCTCAAGGACACTTGTCTCATTCAGTTTGTTGCAGACACTCTGGGTTTTCATGAACCTTGTTCTACGGGCGCTCAAACCACATGGTGGATAGAAACGTGTTTCAAATAGCCAAGGTGCATCTGGGTCTGTACAGTATTGGATAAATTCAGATTAATACGCAGAAACGCATGCACACATCTGTGGTAGGTGGAGCCGATTATTACCATTAGAATGGGCAAAAAGTGGCAGCCATGGAGAGGTTAACATTAGCCGGACTGTCCAATGTGACACAATTTCTCCTGGGGAAACACACACACACACATATACACAGTCTGTTATTAATCCTGCCTAATCAAGCGGGGACCCCCTGATGTTTCCATGGAGCTGGAAGGAGGAGGATGAGGACAATAAAAGAAGTGAGGAGGAGGAGGAGGAGGAGGAGGAGGAGAAGGGAGAGTTTTTAGAGGAAAAGTGGAGGATAAGAAGGAGGTGTGTGTGTGTACCGGGGAGGAGGGACTTACCAGCTGGTTTGGCTGCTCCGCCCCCCCCCTTCCTCCCAGTGGTGACACAGTAACTGGTTAGGCCATCTGTCCGGTTACACACACACACACATAGACGCACACACTCACAGGTGTGTGTGCATAGAGTGGGTAACTCACCATAAGAGCGAATTAAAACGTTAAAACAGCAGAAAGCGCAGTTAGATTTTTAGTTGTGTTTATTCACTTGTCAAAATTGAAAACCAACAAAGTTTTTAGACGTCTTTGTTTCAACAGCTTATCCCAACACGTCTTTGTGGTTTGGCAACAGATAGCAAATAAAGTGAATCCTCTACGCAGACTACAATGCTACAGCGGAGATTTACAGATTTTCAAATGTGTTTGAGAAAAATATCAACTGTAACCGTTAGCCATGGCTAACTGTTGTGGCTAATGTATGATCAGTTATACTGGGATGGAAAATGTCACAGGTTTAGTGGTTAAATTTGTTGAGGTAGACAGTTAAACATGAGTGTGTCTGAAAAGAATGGAGAATAATGGAGACGAGATTTTTAGATGTAGAGTTCAGTCTCTCTTAAACATTATGTAATTTCAAACAGGAGAAACTTTATTTCCACTAAACAGTAAAGGTTTTATTCAGTAACATGCACAATAAGAGAATAAGTGATATTCTTTGGCGATTAGACCTAATTTTGGTGTCATTTTTTCAATGGAAATTGTATATATGAAGAGACGCGCTAACAGCTAACAATCAAAGTCAAGGTGGTTTTGATTTTTTTCATCGCTCCAATGACAAGTTGATGCGTCAACTCAACCTAAGTATGTTTCACCAGTTCATTTTTGATATCGAGCAAGTCAACAATCACCCGAGCAAAACGTCCGACGGCAACTCGCCAACAATGCAGCCGACCATTGTTTTGTAGCTTCCTGTTTGAACGTAGCATAAGGCTGCGAATAGCGTAAAATCTCAACGTATAAACTGCAAATTATTGTGTCCTGTTGAGAAGAGGGAACAGGAAGTTGTGAATGAGTGAAGATAAAGACAGTCTCCTTGATTGAACTTCATTTCTTTACCGTCAAACCCTGTAGCAGCACAGGCCGTGTATTTTTTATTTTTTTTTTAAAGTATGATGTGCTCAAGAGGGAGATTTGCTGTTTCAAGTCTTTGGTTTAAACATTAATATATGTTCACACATGCAAATCTTGCAGCTTTATGAAAGGACTTAACTTTCACAAGTTATAAATATGCAGTCGTCTGGTCAGGGTTGTGCTTTAAGCTCATCGGCTCTCATTTGAATGTGTGAGACCGGATTCTTTTTAAAATTTTCAGCTGGCTTCTTGTTTCAATTTACTGCGCTTTCCATTAGTGATTTTTCCTGCAGGATCCGTAGAGAATGAATCACGGTGGAAACAAAAGCCTGTGCTGCAGAATGACAAACTATTGAGCTCTACAGCGTCTGCTTGAATCTGGATTGAACAACAGCCTGCCTAAACACACACACACACACACACACACACAGAATAGGCCTGACAAATTAATAATGAATAAAGCCTCTGGCAAATTGAATTTTTAATTTCTCATTTTAGTCTCGCTCACATTTTGTTTTGCCTCTCCTTCAGTCGTATCATTTTGTGATTCATTTTATTGTGGATGTTCAGCTTTAATGTCCCCACAATTAATAAAGTGATAAAATGAAAACGCTTGTGACGTACTGCGAATCTTACATCGTATATCACAGTCGTCACCGGCACCTGGTTTTTATGTCTCTCTCGCATCAGGTGCAGTCGGTCCTGAGTTAAATGGCCCGGCATTAGGAAGCACTGCCAGCCTGCCTGCATCAGTGTCCGTGCTCACGATGCATATCTAATTAGTTTCTACAGTAGTATTTTACTCTGAGCTGGAGGACTGACTGCAGAGCCGTGGAGGTCTGGCTGTGATTTATGGCGCCGTTTGGGTCGTATTTAAGAAATCACCGAGGCTGAGTTGGCCTGTATTCGTCTTTATATCTGGGTTTCTCTGGTGTGGCATAATGAAGCAAGACAGCTTCAACTCAGTGTAGTTTTCAAATGAAATGGTTCCTTGTAATTCTATGTCACTAGATTTGTGTGTTAAGAAGTGAGCTCGCTTGCTTAGCTACTTTGTTCGGTCTGTCAGATTGGTTTCACCTGTGAAATGAACTGAATCAGAGGATTGTGAGGAGTCAAATTGTTTTTCGTTAATACTGAAGTAGTAGCCAGACTCACTCGCGTTTTGCTCTTCTTCCACCAGGTACAAACAAATGTTGATTTATACTCTTCACTTACTTATTCATTTTTCCCAACCCCTGACAATCCTACATGGCCACTTCACGGAGCAATTTTCGGCGAATTTTTGGCAAAAGTCGCCATTGTTGAATGTCAACCAGGATGCAGAAACAAAAATAAACCCGACTGTCAAAAAAGACACAGTGCCAACTAGTGTCTGGGAGGCGTTTTTACAGAATGAGCCAGACTAAAAAGCACACCGGAGTAGGCTATGTATGTAACTTACGGCGGCTATGTCCCACAGTACTATAAATGAGCCTCAAAGGGGAATACATTTTTTTTTTTTTTTTTTACAACCTGGACCTTATTTCTGGCATTAAATACGGTCGTTTACTCGCCCATATAACTTTGGTGTCATTCGGAGTCGTTTGGATGATATTTAGATCCGCATATATCCATATAGTGGGAGTGAATGGGGCACCGAAACGCAGCCTCTAAACAACGCATTATTTGCCACAAAACTCGTTAATTCCACCAATATTTTGTTATGATACGCTAGTGCTATTCCCCGTTGAGGCCGGAGTTACATGTTATCATCATTCGGGGTCTGTACATTGACGTCCTTGCCGTTTTGAGCCAGAGTATACAGATGAGGAGCTTGTTGAAAGGAGGAAGCGGAGGCAGAGAGAGGAACAGCTGGCCAAAAAACAACAAACCACTGCACGTCCACGAGTAGATAACAGCTAACTCCGGACTCAACGGGGAATAGCACTAGCGTATCATAACAAAATATTGTTGAAATTAACAAGTTTTGTGGCAAATAATGTGTTATTTAGAGGCTGCGTTCGGTGCCCCATTCACTCCCACTATATGGATATACACGGATCTAAAACAGTAGTTCCCCTTTCAATGCACTTACATTACTCCACTGATTTTATGGCTGTGTAGAGTAATAGAGTTGCAAATGCTGTGTTCAGATATTGCAAGATGTTCGTCAATAACCATTGGCTAGTTTGTTTGGTAGATTAGGTGCCATTCAGCACAGGTCAAACAGTCCAACAAACAAAATGCCAACTTCGAGGAACTCTTCAAACGCTGCACCAATTTTCTCTTACGTTTCAATTAAAAAAAAAAATACACCTCATAGCATGATAGATGGTTCAGTCTGCCAAATATAGACATGTTTTTCTAACAGCTACCCAGAGCCCGTGGATACTTCAGTTGGCCTCGCAGTGTGGAGCATCCTCAGCAAACACACACACACATAGAGACAATGTTTAGACTGGAAGTGTGGAGCATTTCCAGCAAATACACATTGCCGGTGGGGAGTTCAAGGAGCCTGGGATTATGGAGATTTCTCATAAAATTACACAGAGCCAGTGGGTATTTCAGCGGGCTGAGACCGTGTCACATTCTCAGCTAATACACAGAGGCCGGCAGCATCAAGCGACAACACTTGCCAGCCTTGTAATATTATGGTTATTTTGTGCAAATCTCCTATGAAATGGGACTAATTGCCGCTGTGTACGTCTTTACATTTGTTATTTATGTAAATTCTTGCCTCTTTTATTCTTTGGACAAGAGCTTACATAAATTTACATGCATTCGTTAAATCCTCTTTAAATTTTGCTGCGATATAATTCTCATATACTGTATTTATTTTTCACATATATGTGTGGTAACTGAATATTTATGACACGGTTTCTCTGTTTTTATCTGCAGGTGTTTCTCTCGGTCGGACCACCTGGCCCTGCACATGAAGAGGCACATCTGAGGGCACGGAGGAAAGGAGTGGGAGAGGAGGATGAGGAGCAAGAAGAGGAGGAAGAGTAGTAGGAGGAGGAGGAGGAAGAGGAGGAGGAGGAGGAGGAGGAGGAGGAAGAGGAGGAGGAGGAGGAGGAGGAGGAGGAGAGAGGGATGGGCAGTGAAGCTACCACCCGCCCCGCCTCGTTCACCCCATCTGAAAACCATCTGGCTCGTCAGCGGCCATCGGAGACGGGGACCTGGAGGAAGACGAGGAGTAGCTAGATTGTTGTTTTTCTTTAAAATGACACGCTCACATTCGCAATAGAGGACACTTCACACACAAACACACACGCAGCCGTTTTTGGATGCATCATCCCGGTGAACCCCGGCCGCTCTCTCATGCAGCTCCGGGGGCTCGGACACTGCCAACTTTTACTCAGCTCACTTGATGAAACATTACGCCGCCTTTCTTTCTTTCTTTCTTTCTCTGTATACAGTGTGTTTAAAACTTATCGGGTCACTTTGAATGAGGACAACTTTAAATATCCATATAGTCAGCTGTTAGTGCTTTACCGGCTTTTTGAAATCCAATACTCAGCTTCTTTCTTTTGCTGTTGGTGTTTCTCATACACACGGATCATAAGAAACCATCACCTGCCGCAGTCAGCTTCAGTAATCAATGTGAAGAAAACAACAATGCCAAATCTGCAGGAGAGAGACTGTACGGATGGACTCCTAGCATGGCTGACAATCGAAACCCGGGGCTCGGGACACTTGGTGCACCCACGGGGACTTTTGGTCAGCGGGTGCTGCTGCAGCTCTCAGGCTCTCCTCCAGTGGGTGTTTGCATCTCTCACCTTCACTGAGACGCCTGCCGCCTCCGCGGGCCATCTGACAGAAATGCGCAGCGACACTTTCTTCCCTTTTTTTCTACTTAGAGGACGATAATTCTTCTTATTGTTGTTATTAAAAAAAAAAGAAAAAAAGAAATGACACTTTGTTCTTTTCTCTCTCGGAGAAAACGTCTTTAGACTCACTGAGATGTGTTTGAGGAAAAAAAAAAACTTTAAAATCCAAGATGACTTCAACAGAATGTGTGGGATGAGGAGGAGAGAGCGTTGTTGGTCTTTTAATCCCCATGTGCGCCGACTCTGCATCTGCAGTCTGCAAGCAACCAGCGGATGAAAAAAAAAAAAAAAGCAGAATCAACTCTCTACATTTTTTTTTATTTTTTTTTTGGACTAAAATAAAAGCAGGAAGCAGAGAGGTCTTCGTCTTTTGTGCAGCTCTTTCTGCCCTGCGACTCACTGCAGCTGAAAAACAAACAAACAAAAAAAACAAGCCTGGTAAGACCTCATGTGGTCCAGTCAAGCAGAGGACTCGCTAAAACCTGGAAACCTGCTATCTGGTTCGAGTTTTTTTGATTTTGTTTTTTTGTTTTTTTCTGTGTGATTTATTTTTTTGATTCTGAAAATCATCCCGAGTGCTTTCACGGACTCTCTGGGATCCGCCTGGCAGCGCCGCAGGGCAAGACCCAACGCCGAATAGCAGCTTTTTTTTTTTTTTGGCTGTTCACGCGGGACTGAAAACGCCAGCCGACCTCCTCGTGGCGTTCGTGAACCGACGCGGTCGCGGCGACCCGTCAAATTTGCCTGTTTCGTATCCATTGACTGCACTGACTTTTTTTCAATGTTATCTGTGCTTTCTTTTCTACAGCAGAAAAAAAAAAGAAAATGCAGAAAAAAAAGGAACACGAAGGAAAAAAAAATCATAAAAGACTCAAAAAAACAAAAAAAAAACACGACACAGAAACAATTCCGTCTCGCTCTACACATTGCGTACAGAACAAACACACATTCTCCGTTTTCCCGCACGCAGACACACACTTACACTTCAGTTCCTTTGCTCACGGCTCTCCTCTCGAGATAAGACTAATAAGATTTAGGAAAATAATTATAAAACTAATGAACAGAGTTGGAAAACAAAAACACTGCATGGCAGGTTTTATTGCGCACAACACACACACACACACACACACGAAACAGCTCATGAACACACACATGCACACACTTCCTGGAATTATATGTTCTGCTCCCAAATCTTTTTTCACAGTAGGAATTTAGCAACTGTTGTTTAGTAGAAGAGTATCTTAGCTCTCGGCTGGAGGTAACAAACAACTCCAAATCCTTTTTGAAGTGAGAAATCAGCTTGTTCTCAGTTCCAGCAATCACCCACATATCCCTCACTGCAGTCTGCGCCTCTCATTTAATCAGCATTTTTTTTCTTCTTTATTTTTTTTTTTTTACTTCAGAGACTCCGGTTGCGTTGTTGGTTACAGTTGAGTCTATTAACCATTGTTTTTCCCTTTAAACGTTTGAGCTAGAGCGGCCGTTTGCAGCCGCGGGCTTTATCGCAGCTGGTAAATCTGCTTTCGTGGAAATGGAAATGGAGGTCTTGGGCAGGCCGGGATCAGACGCTCTGATAGCGCAACAAACTGATGGTTTATAAACTAAAAGTTGCCATGCAAAAAAAGCCGAGACCACTTGTAGCGCTTGTCTGAGCAGCACAAAGATATGTACTGCATGTGTGCAATGCAGTACGCCAGCGCTAAAAGTGTAGCATTGCACCAACGAAGACTGCAGGAGACTAAAACGTGCTAGCCTGCAGAAAACCTCTCGGCAAAATTGGTTTTGAGATTCATTATTCTCAAACATGCACGATTAACTTCAGCAGAGAAGTTCTTTACAATCTGGAAATCTGGATCTGCACATTTTAGTGTCTTCAGAGCATCTCGAGCCCCAAATATTTGCAGCCCGATGCAGATGTTCCTCAGTAGATCATGTGTATTCTGTCTTAAGGCCCTGATGTGTTAGCAGTACAACAGTACGGTGGTCTTGCACATTGGAGAAGATTCTGTCATTGCGGCACAGCTGAACGCCTGCAGGACAGCTTGCGAAAAGTAATCTGTAAGCTTCCTTCCTAGAGTTTTATGGGCATGCAGTGCTTGTTAAATCAATGCTGGATCGAGGCTGCTCTGCTTAACGTTTGGTGAAAAACAGTGACTCTATCTGTAACCTGAATGCAATCAATACCACTCCGATCTCCAAAGTAAAAATGACAGGTGAGGGGAAAAAACTGCGGCAAACACATATTCATAACGCCTGCTTCCTTTGCTCAACAGTCGCAGAAAGAAATAAAAAAATAATCAACTCGCTTTGCAAATCAGGGCATCCAACGCCGCCGACAACGCTTCTCCGTCCGCCCACCACCACCTATATGCCCCGTAGCACAAGCAAACAGCTCGCTGCTGCTAGTGCTGCTGCTGACTGGTGCAGCTGAGGGTGAGGGCGCAGGTTCCTGACGCTGGCGGGGGGATTTCACATCTCAGCGTGCCCAGTCATCGTGCCAGTTGGCCTTGCCAGCCTTCATTAGGTGTAACAGTGAAAACATTCCCCTCCGGGGCGAGAGGGGGGGTTTATGGTGCAGCTTCGAAACAATCGATACCAAAAACCTCCAGCGTGGAACTGCCCTTCAACCACGGGCAGAATCTCCCCCGGTCAGGAGAGACAGCCTCCGTACGAGTCCTGCGTTACCCAGCGGCAGCTTTCTCTACTAATATGACAACTCATGTTTCAGACGAATCCAGTGTTTCGCTTTTACTTTTATTTTTATTTTATTTCACTGTTACTGTTACAAAAGCTGTGTCTGTGGTTGTTTTCTTCAGCTTGGATGATGCGAAGTCATGCCAAAATGTCGAGGCATGCGACGGGATGTAGAAGGAGCCCTCCTGCACGGGACGTACAATCAAAGAGGGGTGGGGAACGTAGCACTTTTGTGAGGCTTTTGAAGGCGTGAATGTGTGTGTGTGTGTGTGTGTCTATGTATGCGCGCGTGTGTGTGTGTGTCCTGTTTGGCATACTGTGAGGGAAGCAGTCGTTCAGCAAAGAGGTGCATAAAGTGTGCAGCTATGTCGGGGGAGGGGGAGGGGGAGGGGGGGAAGGTCAGCTGAGCGGTGGCTGACGATGTGTTTATTGAGTTTTTGTTTTGACCCTTCATTCATTCATACGTTCACATATTCACAAGAGATGCAAACACACGCCTTGCACTTCAGAGACTCCGGCTTAATGCGTATTGAAACTAGATCAAATCAGATCAAATCACATATTTTCATGCTGATTAACTGGGATAAAAGTCTAAATTTATTAGTTCTAATTGGAAAAAGTGGGTGAAAACTGAATCTACGCTGACTTAAGATTGGAAAATTGGTTGATTTGATCTACATTTAGGAAAAGTTCTGTATCTTTAGGTGAAAACCAAGTCCACACAAATTAGCCCCAAACCGCATCATAACGGCGGCCAACATGAGACAAATAACTCTTATATCCTCTCCTCTCAAATTAAAATCCCTCCCAACACCCGACAGATCTCAAAGTCGCTTCGGATCCAAATTCGCGCTCGGTTCCCTTTTCCCGTCACGGCGCCGCCCCCGGGTCTCCTGTCGTCTCTCCGGCTCCTCCAGGCCGGCTAGCTGCCGTCCCACGGCTCTGATTAGCATTAGCACTCGCGGGTCCTCTTCTCTAGTTGCTGTTCAGCTAATGAGGTAGCTCTGGGTCACGGGGAAACTGAGGGGTCTGGAGAAAGAAAGAAAACACAAAAAAAACAAAAGGGACCTTGAGCCGGAACGTTTCGACCAGCGGTCCGCTCGAGATTTGACGCAGAACAAACAGAAAAATCCTGTTAGCGGCGAGAATTTCCTGGAGACTTTGAGATGTTTGTCCAAGCTTCAATGAAAAAAAACGGATTAAAAAAAAATGATTTCCCCAAATGAATATCGAAATCATTAAATCAGCCATTGCATTTTTATCTCATGGATTACTGATAAAACGAATTACCATTTATCTGCCGAGTCCCGGCGGATGTTTAATCCACTCTCCGTCTCCCAGCCCTCCCTCTTCCCTCCCTTCACAGTTAAAGTGCCATTCTGCTTTTCCCTCCATCCCCACCCCCCCATCTCTTCCTTTCTGTCCACAGCAGTTGTCCATGCACTATCAGCTGCAGGAACGCTGAATGCACACTTTACACGTTTTGCCCAAAGATTTGCATATTTGCAAGTTAACTGCTGTGAATGTAGTAGATGTAGTGGAAAGAGCCGAGAGTCGGAGGCGCAGAAAAGGAGCGAAGGGTGGAAGATGGAGGGAGAGGGGTTGTTTTCTTTTTTTATCCTTTAACCTAACCCTCCGTTAACTCGTAATTACCGATACGCTCCAACTCTTCATGCTTCATAACATTCAACAGTCTCTCGTCTGCTGTCAGCTGGAGCCGAACTCATTGTTCACAAATGTAAAATAATGTTTTCATGGTCTTATAGCGTGCCCGGTATAGTGGCGCTAGCAGCTTAAGCAGGAGTGAAGTAGCTTTAGTTTAAAGTTAGCTTCTTAGCACACTGCAGATAGCACTGACAAGTCTCATTTCAAACGCGAGGGTGGGCTTGAGTCTTTGGAAACTGTCGTGGAGTCCGATGTTGGATCACTAACATCGGGGATAACTTTTCTTACACATGAAACGGGACGAGTCCAGAGGAAATCCTGAGGTTTTGCTGAAGGCGTTTTCGCACTGAAGGTCTAAAAACTTGGTGATATGAGGAACTTTTACGCCTCAGGTGCAGATAAAGAACCGTACCTGAATTTGGTGTTTGAAAATCAACAGCATGTTCTCTGCTTGGCTTCTTGGGCTTCAGATCTGATGTAGAGAAGCCAAAAAGTGCTCCGTATGTTGTTCTGTTTCCTTTTGCGTATGTCAGAAGGAGCACAGACAAACGAGATGCTCGAGATCCGTTAATCGCAAACTCAATCTGCGATTTGTGACCGTCGTTTGAGAAGCAGAACACCAAAATCAGGCTTAACCCAGTGCGAAAACAGCCTCCAGACGTCCTCTGCGACCACTGCTCATTGTTTAGACATCCTCCTCAGAGGAACCGGGCTTCAGTTTCCAGAGTTTTCCACCGTTATCATCCTGGAGAAGGATTGTCTCTTCTGGCAGCTTTTGTAAATAGCGTGAGATCTCAAACACAGACCGCTCTGTGTGGAATTAACCGTACGTGGCAACAGCACCGTCTCAGACATTTCTATAGATCTGCTTTAGTTCTTGCAAACATTGCACTACATGATCATACTTAGCTATTGCACTCTTCATGTGCGCGCACTGCTAGCATAGTCTGTTGGAGCACTCTTGTCAAATATCCACTTAACATATTTTTTAAACACGGCCAGGATGCACTTTGCCACCAAGAATGATTTTCCGGTCAGTCAGACGGACACATCTGCTTTAAACCCCCCCCTTTCCCATCGCACTCTTAACCCTGAGGCAGTATGTTGGACTCTGCAAAACACTCGAACAAACTTTCTTGGTATCAGCGGCATCCCGGTGTGGCTCTTGTCTGTACCTACCGTGTTTGTCCATGCTTGATGTGTCAGTATATAAGAGATTCACAGATCTTTACTCCTCTCCTTTGTGTCTGTACGTTTCACCCCACCCCACACCAAACCCTCTTCGCCAAAAAAAAAACCAACCCAACCATCAGAGCCCTCTGGGGCCCGACATGCTCAGATATCCAGCTGTTCTGAGGAGTATTCTCATGAGCTATGCAGCTTGGGAGCTCCAAGCAGTTCTTTGGTGAGACTGCAATAACTTTTCCACCTTGCCAGCTAAATGTCCGTTTGGTCGGAGCAGATTGTTTGACTTCGGTCGATCCATCCGCGTTTTTCTCCTGACGTTCTTTTTGTTTTGGCCTGTTCTATCTCTCAATACCGGTATATGAAAAGAGGATTGGTACCAACCATTTCTGTTCATCTGTAAAACATTGCAGGTAAATTTATTAGAAGTTTTGCTCATCAGCGAGTTCAGCCAGTTGGAAATATGACCACTCTACTACCATATCAGTCACAATATTCTTTCATAATGTTATAATTGTGTCACTTATTGGCTGTTTGGTAAAAATGTCCAATTCCCATGAGGTACAGTTTATCTCTTATTAAATGTAGAGACCAAAAGACAACATTTCAGCCCTTAGATCTTCGTGTGTGACTGATTGTGGCCGTGATTCTTTGGTTTCTTCGTCAACTGTTTTGTCAACTTAAAATTTAAATTTTTTAATTTTTTTTTTTTAAATTTTTAAATGGCTATGAACTTCGTCTTACTTGCCCGAGAAACTAAGCACGCTGTTTTAAAATCTATATTAGACCCATTGCAAAATCTGTGCAGTGCATTAGGTGATAATGAGACTGAAGTTGACTGAAATGAATTTGGTGCCGATCCTCATGCCACATATTGAGTCGCCAGTCCACTATTGTCACCAACCGGAAGAGGTATTTTTAGCACCTTTGTATGATCCTTGCGTTCGTATACAGCCGTTAATGGATCACTGCTATATGTTTCCTGGGATGAATGGACTCGTAGAAAAGCGAAACAAGACAAGAAGATGTGTTTTCACCATCACAACATTCCTCTCATCGGTCCTACACGGGCTCTGTATCTCCATTCACATCAACCTTGGATCCATAAACCTTCACCTCCACCCCCCGCCTTCCTCTCCTCTGTCACTGTCACCTCTGTTGACTTTTACGTTCAGTTCTCTTGTTTTACAATTTTTTGCTGTACAAAGTGTTTAAAATATTATTTGTATTATATGATGTTAGTATGGTAATGTTCTTTATTAAGGAAGAAGAAAATTTATTTTTGTTACTGGTCTGTTTCATAATTCTTTTCTAAATTGGTATTGTAAGATATCTATGCAAGAACTGTTAAGTGGAGCATTTTTATTTAAGAATGTAATATGTGTAATAAATGGTAGAATCTGGTCATGGCTTGGTTTTATTTTGTTCCATCGATGTTAAAAGTTTTTGCAAAACTGCAAACTAGGTCCCGGAAATTTGACAAACTGTCTACGCAGAGTCACCTGGATTTTGTTACACCTGTCTGCACACAGTTTTAATTGCCCATCTATGAAACTCTACAAATGTTGGGCCATCTCCCTGCACACTCCATCCAGGCAAATAACAGATACACCTTTACCTGATTCAGGATCTTGCTATGGAAAATGATAAATTGCTGCATTTCCATTTGCCTTTGTGCATTCTGGTTCACTTGCTGCCGACAAACTTGAGAGTTTAGGAAGCTGTGTGCACACAGTTCTTGGCTTTCAATGTATAAATTCTGTCATGAGTCGTGAGAACACTGCCACATAGCAACTGCTGATGTAAGAAGTCACTGAGGCTAACAGCTTAGCGAGCTAATGGGGGGGCTAACTGATCTAGAAACTGCAAGGGCATAATGAAAACACCTCAACAGCAAACTTGTCACAACTCGCGAACTCTGACCTTGCTCAACAACGCCTTCAAATGGAAATTGTCAGCTCATGGCAGAAACACTGGAAGCTGTGTACACAAATTTCTTGTTCAAGGTGGTATCAGCTTCAAGTTGTGAGAACACTGTTGCTAGGCAACTGATGACATGTACAGTTTATCTAACAACCAGGTAACTTAATGCAGGAGATCCAAGGCCATAATGAAAAGATGGGAAATGTTTTTTGTAGACATGTTTTAAAAAATGATAAAGAAATAAGATATAATCATTCAAAATATGATATGGAATGTCCTGTGAACACCGTAAACATGACACCAAATTAATGGCTTACACTTAATGGACCTGAGCCATCATTGATATACCTGTACTTTCTCTAATCTGCTGTGAAATCGGCTAGTTTGGACTTGTTTTAATTAGGCTGCACAACCAGCAAATCAACTGAACAGCGCTACTCAGTAACAGCAGCAATTCTGTATTTTTTGACACGTTTGCTTTAAAGCTAATTCATGTCAAAGGCTAAGGTATTTTTCAGGTTTGTTTTACTCCAATATTGCACATTGAGAGCTATCAATTATCCTCAGACATCCAAAGTAAGCATGATCCTCCCTATTCGTGTTTGCATGGATGGCGGAGGAACGGTTCCAATATGACAAATGTTGGCTCGTAGCTAAGACGAAACACCAGCAATTAACCTGCACAATCTGTCAGGACTGTACCGCCAGATATTTCATTTGTCAAACTCAAACTGCTGTTCTGCTGAACTTTGCAATGCAGTTTTGTTTTATTTATTTATTTATTTATTTTGCACAGAAGGACTCTGACACATGGCTGCAGAGGTTGATAGTTCTGTCCCAGCACCTTGGAAAAACACTGACTTTTTTGTCATGTTTGTTCCCTGACCTGACACAACCACCATACCCTGACGATTTCTTCTGTCTGCAAGGCACGTGTAGTGTGTGCTACACGTGTCAGACATCGCCAGTGTGTCATTTTGTGTGCAGCAAAATAAAAAACTTACACGTCAGCCATTCTACAGAGCATAAGGGAAGGGACGTGATGGAGGAAATGCAAGTCCTAATCCTGATTATTTGTATTAAATCTAAATAATAATAATAATAAGTTTATTATTTGGTCCATAAAATATGAGACAGTATCATGAAAAATGTGGATTGTATTTTCTAAGAATTAGTTTTATTTAGCCAGTTAGGTGAAGAACGAGCAAGGAAACACAACAAATAAATATTTTGTAAAAAAAAAAAAATAGTAACTAATAATAATTTTATGACTTGTCATTTCCACTCGTAAATGATGAACATAATACTTTTTTTTTATTTTTTTTATTTTATTTTTTTTTAATGATACATATCAACAGTACAACTATAATCATAAGGACAAAGGTAGTCACAAAGGAATCATACATTATATGAATCAGTCAGCAGAAGAGGAAAAAAAAGAAAGAAAGAAAAAAGAAAAGGCTCGAGGTTATAAGTCTCTAATAAATTCATCATACTGTATATCCTTCTGGTTTTGATAGCTTTAGTGTTTTTACAATGTCTTATAGTTTTATAATAGGAAGATAGTATAGCTTTGAAAATAGTAATATTTGGACGATGGTTTACAAATTTGGCACAATGAATATGATATTTAGCAAGAATTACAAGAAGATTCACAATATATAATTTGTCTACATTAATAATATCTTTTTTTGAAAGTCCGAATAATACATGTTGAACATTAAATTTGATAGAGGAGTCAATTTTGTTATTTATGAGATTATTGAGGTCAATCCAAAAAACATGGCTAAAAGTGCATTCCTAAAATAAGTGAGATATTGTTTCATCTGAGTCTTTACAAAAGGAGCAGTGTGCCTCAATATCAATCTTGTACTTAATTAAATTAGTTTTGACAGGATAACATCTAGATGAACATAATACTAAGAGTGAACATTTTTCATTCAGCGAGCCGTTTCAAATTTGTGACGTCATAGATCGCTCTGCCCTGTCAGACAGACCGCCTCCTTCCGGTACACAGGTAGCGACGACACTAGCTAAGCGAAGCCACACGTTGTTTCAGCAAGCATCAGGTGCACATCAACAATGAAGCGGTCCTGGCAGGTAAGCTGCTCTATGCTCGGCTGTAAAGGCTCACAAGCAAAAACTTGAGGATGTGTTCCAAAGACTTTTCTGTTTGCTGTGTGTGCTAACGTGAAACAGTAGACTAATGATTTAGCATGTTGTTTGCTAACTGGCACAGTGTTACTACGCCTTTGTGCGGGAATCTCTGTTAACATATTTTAGTATTTAGTGCTCTAATGTTCGTGGCTTCAGCTTTTAAGGGTCAACCGTGCTGCTG
The DNA here is from genome assembly GCA_005024645.1 of Planiliza haematocheilus. Taxonomy (NCBI): domain Eukaryota; kingdom Metazoa; phylum Chordata; class Actinopteri; order Mugiliformes; family Mugilidae; genus Planiliza; species Planiliza haematocheilus. The sequence goes on along the minus strand of SRSE01000170.1, from coordinate 324,481 downwards.
TAGCTCACCGCGCTGTCGTACTGTACTGATACCTGAACGGTTGCTGAGGCAACACAACCCATGTCTGCACGGTTCCTGTGTGGGCGTGTCTCGCGGCGGAGAGGGGCGGAGTTACAGCAGGTATGTTTGGGAATCCTGTAAAACGATTTAACCTTTGCTTTCCTCAACTGTTGTGCCATCCAAATGGTACAAGGCCAAGTTAGTTAGTTGCTTGCAGTTGTCAACCGAACAGAAATTGGAGAAGCTCGTTTTCCTGCTAATATGGCGTTGTTGTGATTGCCGGTGCAGGGTGACGTCAGCTACCGGAGCTATAGGGCCCTGTTTATCACAGTCATTGAGAACTATTTTGCTTATAGTGGAAAATATGAAGAAGAGCTTTCTGACCTCTGAGTGGTTTGAATACATTTCTAACACCAGTCAGTGTCCAGGCTGTGGACACTTTGTACAAATATGCGTATGTATGTTGGTTTCTGCTTCTAATCAGTCCTTAGTATTCATAAATGACTCACAGATTGAAGGAATCTCCAGGGAGGTAGCACTCTAGTCATTGATTTTATTATAAAATCCCACTTGATTTTATTCTGTAAGCAGAATCACATTTCTCTTTATGCTGCATGTGTTTGCACGTATGAGAAGTTACATAAGAACTATTACCTACCTCATTTATTTAAGTACACCAATCTGATGTGTGAGATTTCTTCATCTCAAGTGCGGTAGAATGATTTGTAAATGTATAAAATATCAAAACCTTCTTCTGATGCAGGGCCCGGGTTCAAAACTCTCAACTTTCTCATTCAATTGAGTCGCATCCTTTCACTTTAGACAATGCAGCCGGAAAAAAAATCATCCCCGCGTGGCCACTCAGATATCATTACGAGTAGCACGGTGGCGCATTACTCCTTCATTATGGCCGTTTAAGGCAGATGGACACGTCCTGTCCAGCCGCTGGCAAGAAGAGGAGCCCGGGCGGCGCGTGGAGCACCGGCGTCGCAAAAAAACCACAACAGAGCGGCTCGTATCCTCGAGACCGGCGGTGATTCAGGTTCTTTATTACAAATTAAAACAATCTCATGAATATCTATGGCTCCCCCTCCCTGTAAATGGCTTCACGGTCTTTAATTAGAGCTAACTCGTCACTGGCTGAGCTGACACAAGCCAATGTCATGCAGACTAAATGAGGTAATCAAATAATTAATGGCTAATTGGGGATCAATTAAGCAGCAAGATAGGGGGCTCATATACAGCATATCTGCTCCGTGAGTTTGCCCTCTTACATAGAAATTGCTAATTAACTAATTGAAAGGAACTGAATTGTGATTGTATTCCTCTGGACGGACGGACCTGGTATTCATTCCTCCGGTTTTAAATCATCCTAAAAGCTCTCTCCGGCTTTTCTGTAAATACAGCGATTCTACATTTGCTTTTCTTCTTCCTTTTCTTTGCTTACAGAGCTCTTAAGATGAAGACATCTCAGGAAAGCCAACACGGAGGGTTATTATCATTTCTCAGCAGTGGGCTGTGTTGGCTGGAAAATGGGGAATTCACAATGCTGATTAGTGTGGGCATTTTGAAGTTTTGCAAGCTTATTCACTTCTTGTCAGAGGTGGAGAAGGGAGGGCGAGTGAAGCCCTTACTAATCTTATTCAGCAGCATTAGTCTGTGTGGCGTGGGTAAGTGTTTACAGAAACAGCAACCATCAGCTTTCCTTAACAGCACAAATAAACAGAAATGCGGTGACTTGCTCCATAGCATATTCTATACTTATCTCCCAGAAGGACCATGTCAGCTCATTCAAGAGACTCTTAGACCGCACTGTCCACCACCATAATGCTGCTTTGTACTAAAAGATGCGATATATCACTTCAGCTGGGCACAGAGCTGCTGCAGCTCTGAAGTCATCTCAGACTACTGAGGGACGCTTTCCTGCCGAGGCCACATTTACACTCCTGAAAATGTAATGTTATATTTTAGTAACTTTGAAGGATTGTACACAAACCTCAGTGTCTACATTGGCTAAATTCATTTTTGCAGTGTGTGTGCACAAATCGGAAGCAAATGGCCACGATGCTTGGCAGAAAATACACCGATCAGACCACCTTCTTAATGTTATGTTGGTCTCCCTTTGGCCTCCAAAACAGTTGTGACTCATCAGAGAATGGACATGGGCCTTCTGAGGGTGTCCTGAGGTGTCTGGCAACAGGATGTTGTCAGTGGGGGGCCTTTGGGTCCTGTGGGTTGAGGGGAGAGAACTCTGAATCATCCCAGTTTGGCATCTAGTGAATTTGGAGGCCAGGTCAACACCTCGTGCTGTTCTTCATGTTTTGTTTTTTTTGAGTTGTTCCTAAAGTGTTTTTGTGTGTGTTCCTGTGTCAGGCTGCATCCTGCTGGGGATGTCTGCTGCCATCAAGGAGTGTCATAGCTATGGGGTGGGGGTGTCTGGTCTGGTCAAGGTGGGTGCTACATGTCTAAGTAACATCCACATGAGTGAATGCCAGGTCCAAAAGTTTCCCAGCAGAACATTGTCTTGTCACAAAGTGGTCAATGGTATTTACTTCTGGTATTCATATGGTTTAATAAGACATACAATATGTCTTTACCTGCCACAAAACATCTGGCAGAATTGAAGGTTTTGACATTAGTATTAGGAAGTGAAAGAAAAAGAAGAAGCACCCATTTTTTCAAAGCCCAAATCGATTCTAACTTTATTCATATTTTAAAAGACAAAAATAACTTGTTGTTTTGCTGCTTCCATTTATTATGTCACTTCTATGTTCATCCCGTGTCAGACTGTTTCCTGTTCTCAAAGGTTCACACCACTCCTCTCAGTCTCTTCTTCCTGACTTGGTTACATTAAGGCGCTTTTCTTATTTTCTGACTGATTGTGCTTATTATTGGATGAATATCAGTGTCCATGGGAACGCGACGGGTGACTTATCACCACCATTTAAGTTGAAATAGCGAGCAGTTGGTCGTTTGCATATTCAACAGCTACTCGATAGCATCATCATTTCATTTTGAAGTCGAAGATTTATTCTTTGTTTTTTTTTGTTACTAATTCTTGACTCGAGTATCCGTCTGTTTAGCTGATAAACTGTCTTCATGTTGTTTGGTGACAGACTGGTAGTAAAGTAAAGTTTTTTCTTAAATCCGTGTTGTATGTCATGCGCTAAAGTTACTGAATAACCGAATAACTTACTGAATATAATAGAGTTTATTTGCACGGGTACATTACAGCACAGGTAGACTGGAATTCTTGTGTGTTTACCTGAGGCAAGCTAACAAAAACTTAGATAAAAGATTTTTAAAAAAGCAGATATACTTAACAATCATAGATAATAAAAACAAATACACTTTAAGATTGTGGCATATAGTTAAGTAGTTAAGTGTGATTATGAGAAACTAAAATCCTGGATAATAAGAAACATGAAACACTGGCTCTGTGCGTGAAAGTCAGACGCTGCAGCATCCACCCCCTCCCCAACCTCCGTGCTTTTACTTTTGGTTTCTCTTCACAGAGGTCACACCGCGTCCTTGAATGGCGCGAGGCATAAATCATGAGCAGCAGAGCCATGTAACACATATGTCTTTATCTTACACGTGATATAATCAGCCCAGTACCTCACTGAGGCTGGTCCTCGCTGCTGTGATGTACTGTAGATGCCTCCATATTGCTGGGTTAGCCATTAGAGGTCAGTGAAACAAAGCCGTCAGTCAGCATTTACCCTCCACCCATCAGGCATAACATTACGACCACCTTCCTGATATTGTGTAGGTCTCAGTTGCTTCTCCAGAACAGTTGGGACTCATAGGGAATGGATCAGACTTGTTCCAGTACATCTCACAGATACTTGATCAGCTTGGGATCTAGTGAATTTGGAGGCCAGGTCAACACTTGGTCCTGTTCTTCATGTTTTTTTTAGTTAGTTAAACCTAACTCCTGTTGGGGATGGCTGCTGCCATCAAGGAGTGTCATTGCTATGGGGTGGGGGTGCCTGGTCTGGTCTAGGTGGGTGCTACATGTCTAAGGAACATCCACATGAATGTCAAGTCCAAACATTTCCCAGCAGAACATTGGGTTGTCAAGATGGTCGGTTTTATTTACGTCTCCTGTCAGTGGTTTTAATGTTGTGGCTGATCAGTGTAAGCTGCCAAGACACTGATCACACCTCAATCAGCTATGCGTGTAATGGATATAATACATATACCTAAGCACCAGCAGCCCCCATCAAGAAGGTAAAAGAAGAACTGTGTCTTCCCTTCTGGAGGAATCTACGAGGTCTAGACTCAACTCCAAGCAGCGTTGGTGGGATTTAAGATTTCACAAATGTTCACACAGTTAATCCTTGCAAATTGAGTTCATTAAAAGCGGGTTTACTTTCGTTTTTCCCGTCTTTTGTAGCATCTCAGCAGTGCGTCTCATCAATCCGAGCCCTGCAGTGCGCCGAGCCAGCCTCCAGAGTTTCCACCAAAACGCTCCGGTCTAAAAATACAAATCTACATGCACAAACATTTTTTCTCTCTCTCTTTCTCGCGGCACACACGCATAAATCCGTTTTAGGAGCGAGGCCGGGCTCCATGAGGCGGCAGTCGCATTTCTCTTAACCCACCTGCTTGTCTTCCTTAAACATTATTCCGGCGGTGAGGCTTTACGGCTTCCTTGAGTTAGAATCACAATAGGAAGGAATCAGCCTGGTGTGAAATTTAACGGAGTGGGTGTGTAGGTGGATGTGGTGGGAGGTAAAGAAGACATCAGTTTTAATTTTCTCTTCTTGCCTGGTGGATGCAGGAAACCGATGGGATTTTGAATTATTTCTCAAGAAGGAATCGTGTGACGCAATGAGTTTGATGGGAAGCGATGAAACTAAGAGCAGAGTTGGAGCTGGATTTATGGTCTTGCGTCAGATCTGAGCTGAAGTTGTGGCCTAACTGGGTGCCCTACTGATCAGGCATAACATTATGACCATCTTCCTAATATTGTGTAGGTCTCCCTTGTGCCTCCAAAACAGTTGTGACTCATCAGAGAATGGACATGGGCCTTCTGAGGATGTCCTGTGGTGTCTGGTAACACAATGTTGTTAATGGGGGGCCTTTGAGGGGTGGGGCCTCTGTGGATCATCCCAGAGATACTGGATCAGTTTGGGATCTAGTGAATTTGGAGGCCAGGTCAACACCTTGTGCTTTTTTTCATGTTTTTTTTTTTTAGATGTTCCTAAAGCGTTTTTGTGTGTGCCCAAGCAAACTGTGATTGCTGTGTTCACTTAAGACCAAATGAACCAACCTAGGAAGAAGTTCTTCTGGTTTTGGACCAATGCAATAGATGTGAAAGCATCCTAAATCTGGTAGTAATAATAATAATAATGACAGAAATTTGAAATGTTGCAGCCACAGCGCCCAGCAGCAACTCTAGTGCTATAACTGGAATTACAATATATTAGATTAATGGCAGATCCACTTTAGATACTTCACTGTAGCTCTCTAGGTTATGTGGTCCATAATGGATCCATCAGCTACAAACACCACAGACTTAACACTGAAACATCTAACTTGCCCATAAAACCAAAGGCCATAATAGCGTCGTGTTTTCTTAGTATTCAAATATTCAAGATAAAAGACTTAAGTAGATTTTTCAGGTATCTGTACTTCACGTGACTATTTCTTTTTCTGATGACCTTTTCCTTTTACTTCCTACATTTGTACACAAATATCTGTACTTTCTACTCATCACATTGGAAAAACAGGCTCGTTAATTTTTTAACCTCCACAGATGATAAGACGTAAAAGACATGATATGATTGGACCAGACATGACTAGAGCATCGTTAGCCTTTTGAGGATTTTTTGGAAGCTAGTTTACAACGTTAGCAATGCTATAGAAACAACCACCCAGTCATTCTCACTTTATTATTAAAAATATTATCCAGATGCTCATGCAGGACATCTGGATAATTAAGTCTAGATTATTTTGCAAGAACTTTTTTGTTTTGAAAAATGATCAACGGATGAATTGTTTCATTTTTACTTAAGTACATTTCAGAACCTGTACTTTCTTACTTTTACTTGAGTAAAGGAGCTGAATCAGTACTTTTACTTTTACCAGAGTATTTTTTTACACAAGTATCCATACTTCTATTTAAGTACAGAGTGTGAGTACTTTTGCACCTCTATACTTAAGCAATATGTAAGAGAACTGAATGTTCCTTTCCTTTCCTTGGTGTGCACACGTCATCCACCAGTACTTAAAAAAAAAATGATGTTACTCAAAAAGGCTCTGATCACTTTTGTTCCATTTATATTTGCGAAAAAACAGAAAGCAAATGATGCACACAGACACACACCACAGAAGAAGAAGAAGAATGGATGGATGTAGAATATTAGTCTCCACCATCTGGACTAGGCAAACATTTATTCACGTCAAAAATCACGTTTATTTGCGCGCGGGACGGAGTGTGCCTGATATCGTCTTGTCATAGGTTTTAGAAGATTCCAACTTATCTTCAAAACAATTAGAAATGAGAGGTAATTTATTAACCTTTCACAGATTAACAGTCAGTGAGCAGATATAATAACATATAAATTAAAGATAGTACAGCTGCGTCGTTGATTAAAAAACAAAACATTTGTTAAACATAGAGGCGTCAGTCCATCTGCTCTAATGTTAAATACGACTTTTCAACATAAAGAATGAACAACTGTCTGTTGACCAGATGTTCTGCGGCCAGAAGAATGGTTTGGTTGTCGGCCTTCAGAGGATTAAGATGATTTATGAACCGTTACAAAGCAATACTAACAAGTTGTAAATCCTACACAAAATTAGCCTTTTTTAAAAAAAAGAAAAAAAAGTAGGAGCTCTCAGAGGAAGCCGGCGTCCTCGCCAAGTGTTTGCTGTGAATGAAGGAACCGGGAGCTCCCGCTGTGTTGCTCTTGGACAGGTGTGTTTCTCTGCCACTGGTTTCCCGGTGCTCTGGTTCGTTTCAAGCTGCCAAACTCAATACAGCTCCCGCCAGCTACGGGCGCTGGGAACCCTGATTAGTTGTGACTCCGTCTTCCTGAGTTTCCAACACGAGCTTCATGATAGAGTCGGCGTGGACGGCGTTTAACCGCTTGTCTCCTGATGCCAGCTTTGGCCCCGTCTTAACGAAAACCTCTCGCTGCTCTCCGGGTTTGTGCGCCGCCGCTTGTGTTTAACGAGAGGGAGGAGAAAAAAAAACAAAAGACGTCCCAGAGGCTTAGTTTGTAGGGGTCAAATGTCACGGGGTCTGGACTCCCGGGGGTCAGCGAGGCAGAGAGAAGTGGTCTGTGTAAATTCTGTCTCTACATGTTCAGATAGATGAACTAATTACCGCGAGTGTCTGCAGAGGGCCACAGACAATCAAGTCTTTAGCTTATCTGCTGCTTACAGCCACTCAGGAGGTCAAACACACATTAGCCCGCTATCACTGCTAATCTCTGTCTCCCCGTCAGTCTCTGCTTCCTCCTCACTCCACTTCAGTAGCTCTGTCTTTCAAACACACACACCCCTTCCTCACGCACACACACGGCCACGCACGGTGCACGCACGCCGTTTAAGTAACCGGGTTATCTTCGGTTTTCTGCACAACGCTGCTTTCTAAAAGGCGATGTAAACAAGAAAATGGATTTCTTTCCACGATGTTCAGGGGTTAGAGGTGCTCTGTTAACGCGAGAAGCTTTCTGCCTGATTCCTGCGTCGCGTCGAGATGAGAACAGGTTTTTAATTGGATTTTTCATGTGCACAAGAGAGTATTAGAGGGGAATTAAAGGAATGTGCTCGGCAAAATGTAATGCTACAAATTCAGACGTATTCTTGAACTTATCGTAATCCTTCCACAACAGAGATTCTCGGTGCAAAATCAGCTGCATCAGTCCATGCTGTGCTAATCAGCCACAACATTAAAACCACTGACAGGAGAAGTAAATAACACTGACCATCTTGTGACAATACACTGTTCTGCTGGGAAACTTGAACCTGGCATTCATTCATGTGGATGTTACTTATGGCGCATTTCCACTAGCACGGCTCGGCTCGGTACGGTACGGCACGGCACGGCTCGGCTCGGTTTGGTTGTGTTTCCATTACAACTGGTGCCTCCTCGACGTGGGCGGGGTCGTCATAACACGGCTGCGCGAAACCGCTGTGACGTCATTTACACGGCGCCGAGCAACGTACAAATCCGGAAGACCTCCCTCTGAATCCGTTCTTCGGCAACCAGAGTCAGGAACGTCTGGACCTCCTCCACCGACCAAGGAGCGAATTTTTTCTGAGAAGCCATCTCGTTCCAAGTCAAAAAGCAGTAAAAAGTGGTGTCTTGTCTCGCGTCTTGTTTTTATTTACATTCTAGGCGGTCGTCGCGCGGTTATGACGCTTCCAGTGACGACACTCATCGGCCAATCAGTGGAAGGCAGTCGGCTGACGTCACGTTTTAGTAACGCTTCGGCTCGCTTGGAACCAGGGCTGAGGTGATACCAAAACTGTACCCGGTTCCAGGTACTGCGTGCTAGTGGAAACACGCAATAGCGCGCCGAGCCATGCCGTACCGAGCCGAACCGTGCTAGTGGAAATGCGCCATTAGACATGTAGCACCCACCTAGACCAGACCAGGAACCCCCACCCCATAGCAATGACACTCCTTGATGGCAGCAGCCATCCCCAGCAGGATGCAGCACGGATAAACGCTTTAGGAACAACTACCTGGCCTCCAAATTCACTACTGATCAAGTATCTGTGGGACGATCCACAGAAGCCCCTCCCCTCAACCCATAGGACCTAAAGTTGCCAGACACCACAGGACAGCCTCAGAAAGCAATGTCCATTCTCTGATGAACCCCTACTTATTTTAAAGGCTTTTAAATTTATATGGGGAAAAAAAAAATGCGACCCCCCTGCGGTACCTCCGCGGACCCCCTAGGGGTCGTGGACCTCATGTTGAAGACCTGTGGTTTAGACAAAAATAAATAAATAAATAAAAATACTCAAAGATGATCATTTAAAACAATTTCCTCACAAATCTAATCTACATATACAAATGCATGTAAATATGGATCTCTTGATTTAAATTTACTTTAAATGTGTAACTCCTAAAGTCTATGCCACTCTTTCTAAACAAAAAAACTGAAAAAAGAGAGAGAGACTCATGGCTAATCCTTCAAAAACACTGATTACTTTTGTCGCTAGCTGTGGCGCGACACAAAGAGCTACACTAAGCTCATTTGCAAGTTTCTGATTATTTCTGGCATATGAAATTGTCATTTTACTTTCTACCTGAACTAAACAACATTAGTGCTGAAATCTAATCACTTCTAACACCTCACAACAAATATATGTAGTCATTATCCCAGATTAGTCAAACTTGTTAATAAATTCTCTCACTTTTTTGCTCTCAGAGGTGTTCTCTTCATTTTAACTTGATTTCATCCACAAACGATTATTTAGGCTGCATTCATGTGTCTTGACGTCCCGAAGGTTTCTATTTTTACAGCAGTGCCAAGCTTCACAGGAGGAACTCAAACGAGCCTCCTGTAAACGCCGACGAAGAATTGAGATGTGATGTGGTAACATTACGGCTTCATCTGGAACAGTAATCTAGGAAATTGTCCTCCTTTGTGGAGACGACGAGCGCGACGTGTTCCACTTATCACGGAGAGTCAAATATCGAGCTGTTATGTTTCCACCTTCATCTCCCTCTGTCTCAGCCAGGGCTTGTGTGTTTGGTTGACTTTATCTCCAGCTGTACTGTAAAGCTTTAAATTATTCAGTGCATGCACAGATCGAGAGAGAGGGAGAGCGGGAGAGAGGAGGGGGCAGAGAGATATTGTCTTCGACAGCAGCCTCTATTTTCTGCTCTTCCATCTCACTGCATATCAGCTCAGACACTGTTTGCCAGAATAAACCCTGTGCTCCTTCCTCTTCTCGGTCGTCTAGTGGAAGGTCTCTTATTCCTTGGTTTTCTCTGGAGGTATAAGAGTGTTTATGGTAACTTAACATATAGATTAAGTGCCCCACATTAATGCTGGTTTACATAAACTTTAGCTGAACTTTTTAGATTTGATGGTTTTAGATTTTAATCATCGATAATGAGTAAAAACCTGCAGTAGTTACTATTTATCTTTCTCTGATTCTCCACATCATTGTTGTCTGACATTTCATTTCTATATCCTGAATGAAGCGAATTCATTATGTTTACAGGTAGTGTTGATCTATAGAGCCACAAGTGATGATGCAACAGTAAATAATCATCCGTTATCTCGTTGCATAGTGCATTGAAAACATTGTGCCTTCTTTCAAATTCTGTATGTTGTTATGTCATGATGTAGTGTTCTACAGTGTCTTATAATGACATTATATAATGTTATGAATTTATAGTATATATGTATTGTGTCATTCTATGGTTTCTATGTTGTCATTCTGTAGTGTCATAGTGCAGTGTACTGTAGTGTTATTACATGAAGGTCCGTGTTGTAATTACATAGTGTTCTACAGAGTCATGGAATAGTGTAGTGTAATGGCATAGACGTCTGTAGTGTCATAGTGTAATTACACAGAGTTCTGTAGTGTCATAGTGTAATTACACAGAGTTCTGTAGTGTCATAGTGTAATTACACAGAGTTCTGTAGTGTCATAGTGTAATTACACAGAGTTCTGTAGTGTCATAGTGTAATTACACAGAGTTCTGTAGTGTCATAGTGTAATTACACAGAGTTCTGTAGTGTCATAGTGTAATTACACAGAGTTCTGTAGTGTCATAGTGTAATTACACAGAGTTCTGTAGTGTCATAGTGTAATTACACAGAGTTCTGTAGTGTCATAGGATACTATAGTGTAATTACATAGTGTTCTATTGTGTTGCACAGACACATACACAGTGTTCTGTGTTTCTTTAACAGGAAAAAACCTTGAGCAGAAGCCATCTGCCTTAGGCTGACTGGATAGAGACAGAAAAGTGGTGAAAGAGAAGATGAGAAGAGCATACATGCCACATGCCATATAAAGATGATACAAATAAGAGAAATTATATGGCATTTATACACTCCAATCATGCATATTTATTTATAAATATATTCATCTTCCACATTTGCTTCCTACATCTTTCAATGGATTTTTCACAGTTAACTCTCAGGTTCATTCCCACAATACAAGACACACTGATCAACTTCATCGTCCTTTTTGCCGCACTACACATAGTCAGTTTTCTTTTACTTACAGAGGTTCCTTACTCTGGAATTCTCATCTCCATATAGCAAAAATATCTTCATCCCTGTTAAATTTTAAGTCCAGACTGAAGATCCATCTAATACATCAATACTCCTAATAGTTTCTAGTTTCTTTTCCTAATAATTTATTTTATTTATACATGCTCATCCACTTATACACAATTATTTTCACTTATGCATATTCATAACCATATTTTATAATTATATATATAATGTAATGTTTCATTTCTTGCTGATATGTTGTTGTTGCGTTGTTGTTTTTTTGATTCTCTGTTTATTTTTGGGGAGGTTTTTTTATAAACCCATACAGGGTTTTTTCACCTCTCCCGCACTTACTATTCTTGTTTTTTCTCTCTTTACTTTTTTTATATGGTGCAAATAAATAAATAAATAAACAAAAGAGTATCAGGTACAGATGATGTGTGTCACACAAGAAATTGATAGTGGATCAAATGAATGGATAGAGCTATAGCACACGTATGAGTGGAGAGACAGTAAGTTAGAGGGTAGGTGCATCATGTCATCACCCAGCAGCTTAGACCTATAGCAGCTTCAGAGTCACCTGAGCCAGCCCTGACAGTAAGTTTACTCAAAAAAAAAAAAAAAAATCATCTTTAGCAACCTGTGTCTCCTCATATCACTGGGTTTAGGAAGAAATTTGTCTCTAATCAAAAAGCTAATGACTCTCATCAGACTGCTTCCTTTGATACGAGGCCTGAAAGAGGATCACGGATTCCTCCTGTCCGTGCAGTTAAAAGCCTCGAGCTCTTTGTGTCCCTTCTGTCAGTCTGTAATCATCAAACATGAAACAGTATAAAAAGATGAGAGCTGCTGAAGGGCCTGTTTCTCCTCACAGGAAGATGCTCGAACAGAAGCAGAGAGTGTTTAGAGGCGAACAATGAGCCTCTGTCCTCCAGCGCTTCTAGATATAAAGATACACAGAAACATCTAGGCTGCGTATACAAGGTTGTGTTTTATCAGATTGCACCTTTTTGATGTAGAGTACGGATGCTTGGAGAAGTGTGTTAAGATAATACTGTGAGTCAGTTTTCATAATTAATGAAGCGGATCGTTTCATATTTCACATCATCTGTTGTTGAGCTTCACGGTTGCACTCTTTTCAATCACAGATACACAAAGAGGAACTCAGGTCAATGCGTCGAGTAATAAAAACAGAGATTAGAAAACCTTCCAAACAGTCTGGTGATTTATTCAGATCTTCTTGTGTGTGCGTTTGTAGGGAACCAGAGAAAGGCAGCGAGTCCATTTGTGTGTTTTTGCACCTGGTGCATCCGGCAGGAGCCCATTGTGGAAGAGGAAGAGGAAGAGGAAGAGGAAGAGGAAGCGCCAGCTAACACATCCATTCACACACATACGCTGCTCCATTCTTCTGACTCAAGGTCTCAGGTCAGTGCTGGAGGATCTGCTCTGATAGAACTGGAACAAAGAGCGCAGCAACGGCAACCTCACGCTGAACCAAAACACCGCAGAGCCGCGTTCACCGGTTTGTCCTCAGCAGCTGCACGTTCATGTGTTCAAATTTGCGCGTCCCACTTCTTTTTCGTGTCCATTTGAAGCGGCATTCTTGTGTAGTGCTGTAAGAAACACACAAACATGCCTGTTATGTACCGGTCAGCCACAACATTATAACCACTGACGGGAGAAGTAAAATGTGGAGCAGCAGTGTCTCGACAGGCTTCCTTCTAACCTAATCTGTTCTCCATTATTGGGTTAATTCTGCAGTTTTTGCTATTTGCATGTCTGATTAGATGTCTAACGGCATGAAGTATCTGCAGTAGACTGATCAGGCATAACATTATGACCGGAGAAGTGAACAACACTGACCATCTTGCGACAAGCAAGATGCAGCCTGACACATGCAAAAAAAATAAAAAATGCTTTAGAAACAACTCAAAAAAACAAAAAATTTGCTGACCTAGCCTCCAAATTCACTAAATCTTCCATGTTTTCAAGGCCAAGGACCCCCAAACTGATGGAGAGATTGAGTGGGGACCCCCTACTTGTGTATATGTGCATTTAAAGAAAAAAAAAAAGCGACCCCCTTGCAGTACCTTCGCGGACCGCCTAGGGGTCACGAACCTCCTGTTGAAGACCCCAAACGGATCAAGTATCTGTGGGATGATCCACATAGGCCCCCTCCTCTCAACCCATAGGACCCAAGGGCTTGTATTGAACTGTCACCTCATTATAGAGCAGGAACAATCACAGTAACGGCTTTCAAAGAACCTCCCGTCTCGCCTTGACGACTAAAATATTGAAGCGGTTTAGAAATGGTTACGAAAAAAAAAAGAAAGCGTGACAGAATAAGCTGCAGAAAACTTGAGGGATGTAACTTTAGAAAGGAAAATGTTTAAATACCGTTTCATGTTAAAGGTCAGGATGCAGAGGCTTGAATGGCGTGCAGCTTGACCCGGTTTATGAACGCCACAGACGTGACTCGCATAAAAGAAAGAAACGCAGCTCAGCCCTCTTTTGATTTATCGATTGTGTCAAAAAGAAAAATCAGAGCAAAGTCTTAAGTTAGCATGTGCGGTACTGATGCATGCGTGTGTGAGCGCTGTCAGGCCGTCCTTGCCGTGTCCAGCGGTGACAGCAGAAGCTTTGGTCCTGTCACTGCTCATCGTTGCTTCACGTCCGCAGCGCTCACTATGTGTCAGTGTTTCTGTTCCACACGGAGGCCACTGGGGCATCATTACCATCTGGCTATAAGGCTGTAGCAATGTCAAATATAGGCCAGTGAACACACACACACACCCACACACCCTTACACAACGACGGTCCAGACATTGTGCTGTTAGCACTCGGAGAGCAACAGGGGGAAGGAGGCGACGGGGATGTGAGGCGAGCCGCTGTGACAGTCCATCCAAACTGACCGCCAGCGCTCTGGTGGCAGTTGGCCTGGTTCCTTCTCACTGCTCTGTGACATTCCCTCAATCAGCGCTGTAACACACACACACGCACACACACAAGATCACACATGCTGAGTGATATCCTCCAGCGGCGCTCATTGTCTCACTAGACTATCCATATAGAGTCATTCATCCCCTACAGCTCCAGATACAAACACACACACCAATTTGTCCCTGTTTTGTTCAACAGGATCAACACATGTGGTCACGAAAATCTCCCTTTTCTTCATTCACTGCAGGACACACATATTCTCGCTTCTCATTTTTTTATTTTTTTTACTCGTCTTGTTTAATTGATTCACTAAAAGATGAATAAAAGGAGTCATCCTTTTTTTTTTTCCAGCTGCGAAAGTAATAAGTGAATCAGCATCACATGGGCATATTTCAGTGACGCTGATTCACTGTATTACTGTGCACTCACGGCATTTCAGCAGCAGCAAGTGATCTGAGTACTTTAATTTTGCCTTTAGGTTCAAGAGATGAGTGATTCTCACAATGTTTTTTGGCAGCGCCTTTAAAACGTCTGACGTTGACAGCGGTCATCGGGCGTAATACGATTATTTATTCGTGTATTAACATTAGGGTGGTAAGTGTCATAACTGGAACACTCATATGATGTAAAGAGCGTAACGTATGCATACTTTAATGTAACTTAAATAGTTTTTGTCTATTTGTAAATCAAATTAAAGATCCACATTTCCAAAGACGTGATTTTGAAAACTGCAGTTCCTCTAATGGCCACTAGAGGCTGTCTACGTAAGCAAGCCGATTGCCATAGACCTCCATGTTAAGAAGCTAAATGTTGGCTTTGGTTTCTATAGCTTTTTCCCCCATTCTTGACAACTGCACAGAGTAAATGATATGAAGCAGGGGTACCCACACTTTTTTGGCTTGCGAGCTACTTTTACAACGACCAAGTCAAAATGCTCTATTCATCTTTGTTTTTATTTTTATCAAGACAATTTGGTGCCGCTGAACTGAGGGTATGTTGCAACTATAAAGTAAAAATAAATAAAGATGAACGTTTGTCTTGCTGTTTGTTTTGGAGTTGCAATGGATTAATGTTTTAGACTAGCATCTAAAAAAAATTCACTGGCATGCGATCTACCAATCGATTGCGATTAACGTAATGAGAACCCCTGATAAAAAGGCTTAAAGTTATGCATAATTAAAGGGGTGTGGTTTCTTGAATTTGCCAGGAGTTAAGTGGACTCGAGCAGTGCCAAGATGGCGTCGCCTGGAGCCACCTCACTGAGCTTCAAAACCTTTAAATCTTTAACTACAGTCATTGATTTAAGCCTGGCTCCAGACCATGGGACCACAAACCACTGCTCTGAGAGACTGCGACTGCTAACCACTGCTAACACTGCTAACCACACCTAACCACTGCTAACCACCCCTAACCACTCCTAACCACTGCTAACAACTGCTAACCACTGCTAACCACTGCTAACACTGCCAACCATTCCTAACCACTGCTAACACTGCTAACCACACCTAACCACTGATAACCTCTCCTAACCCCTGCTAACCACTCCTAACCACTACTAAACACTGCTAACCACTGCCAACCACTGCCAACCACTGTTAACCATTTGCCAAGAAAACAAAACCTCACCAAAGAGAAAGCTGCTAGCATGAACTTATTAATGCCATCACATCTGTCAGAAATATCACCAAATTTCAGACACTCTCTAAAGCTTTTATAATTATTATTTTTATCTTTACATTTACATTTGCACGTCCAGCTCTTTACCAGAATCAACGTATAACTTTAATATGTCTGCTTTGTGCTAAACAGGACCTGTGCGGTAATCTGATCACCAAAGCAACCACTTGACCACATAAAGAAGTGATGAAAAATATGAATTAGTGCAGCTTTCAAATAATGTAAAAGTGCATCTGCATATTTAAATGTGACATTTAAATGCGAACTGATCTATAAAGCTCAGTGTGTTTTAATTTGCAGGTATTCTGAGATCATCATGTTGAATGATTAAAGGTCACGTCCTCGTCTTATATTTAGCAGGAAATCGTCATCCAGAGTATAATGTAACACAAGAAACAGGCGGTGCGCCCGCTTCTAATATGTAAATAGTTTTTGCGTAACTGGTAGGGAAACAGATGAATCTTCAGCATTTATCCCTGGTGAGTTTCACCTTGCCCAGCAGTCTTCTGAGAGCTGCTGGTC
This sequence comes from Planiliza haematocheilus, assembly GCA_005024645.1. Classification (NCBI taxonomy): domain Eukaryota; kingdom Metazoa; phylum Chordata; class Actinopteri; order Mugiliformes; family Mugilidae; genus Planiliza; species Planiliza haematocheilus. The sequence goes on along the minus strand of SRSE01000170.1, from coordinate 308,135 downwards.
TCATTAATCTCGTTTTCGCTCCCCTGCTTGCTTTCCTCTTCTGTTTTTTTTTTCCCTTCCCTCATCCCTCGCTCCTCCTCTCTCCTTTGCAGACAATGATCCAATTAGCTGCTAGCTGCCGTGGCACCAGTTGCCTGCAGATGCCCGTGTTGTGTGTGCGCGAGTGTGTGTGTGTGTTTGTGTAGCCGCCTGCCTCAGTAATTACCAGTCTGATACTCCTGCAGTTCAGCAACCTTCTTCTTCTTCTTCACTCTGTCTCCGTGCTTCCCGTCGCTGTTTAAAGAGTACGTAAAGCTGCGGAACGGTTCTGTAGCTTTAATCGGCCGTGGAAGTCGTGGCTTATGGCTTCAGAGTGGATCTGGAAGTGAAGTCGTAGCCGCGCACTGTGTCGGCGGTGATGCTTTTACATATGAAATCGGGCCCAGACTGAACCGTTGAAGAACTGGGAGAATACTTGGTGGCGTCTGGTTGATTTAGCTGCAGTGTCTGCCTCAGTGGAATCAGTAAATCAAAGTGAAAGCAACACAGGTCAGCTAAAGCCTGTCAGCCCGAAATAAGCTAAAACATAGAAACTATTCACCAAGGCACAAATCTGACGTTTGGACAGCATAACTTGTCCCAAGCCCTAGAAAGTGTGTGTTTTGTGCCTGGATAATTAAAGGGCACCACAGAAACAGAACAATGTGACTTTGTGTGAAGGTCTTAGATACTATGGATGTTGGATGTTGCTTTTAACGCAGATCCATCAGCTGTTTAAAGTAACACAAAAACCAGACGGGTAAAATATTTTGGGGGGTTAAAAAAGGTTGGGAACAAACCTCTTTCTTGTAAAGTTCACCTTCTGTAGCCACTTGTTCCTGTGAGCCTATCCCAGCTACCATCGGGGAGAGGCAGGGTACACCCTGGACAGGTCTCCAGTCTATGACAGGGCTAACACAGAGAGACAGACAACCATTCACACTCACACCTACGACCAATGTAGAATCAATAAACCTAATGAGCATGTCATTGGACGGTTGGGGGGAAGCTGGAGTACCAGAAGAGAACCAATGCGACACAGGGAGAACATGCAAACACCACACAGAAAGGCCCCAATCGGCTGATGGATTCAAACCCAGAACCTTCTTGCTGTCAGGAATCGGTGCTAACCACCACGCCACTGTGCCGCCCGAGTAAATCGAACATAAGACTTGCAAATAAATGTCTAGACAGAATCGATGCAGCAGAGCCAGACTGCTGTATTTCACATGAGTTCCTCTATTGCAGTTTATTCTCTACACTCCTGTCTCCTCTACAGTCTCATTCTCCACCTGTCCACCAGGTGTCCTCAGTGTGTTTCCGCCTCGTCCTCACATCCACCTGCACACCTGCTTCTCATTTCCTCTTTTCCCTTGTGTCCTCTCATATGCTGCTTTTGTCTGGACTGTGACGCAACGACGATGTATTTGCACGAAGACACACTACATGAGTATGTCTATCCTTCAGCGATCATTCTTTTAAAAATATTCAAAACCAACCCCGGCCTGCAGTTGCTTCTCCAAATTGCTGCAGAGTTTTTGACAATGGTGCTTGCTCGTATGTTTTAAACATGAGCGTGTTGTTCGGACTGCTGTGATGTGTATTTTTTTATTTTTTTATTTTAGGCTCTGCTCTCCGTGCGCATTGTAAAGCGAGGCCAGCATTTTAGATGTATTCACTGTGAAGAGCGTTTCTGAAAAGCAGAGTGTGGATTGAAGGACAAACTGGAGAGTAAGAATGGTTTTAAAGTATCTGTGTACACGGTCACAGCGTGTTATCTTTGTGTGTCTTCGAAGGCGCATCGCTGATCTATTGTGTGCGCCTCTCCGCTTGTCTTTCCCCCCTCGCTCCTTTGTGGTTCTTCGCCCTCTTTCATGAAGGTCCCCGGGTCGAAGGGAGCAGCAGCTGCTTGGGGCTGTTTAGGATCCAGAGGGTTTGACCTCTGACCTTTATGCTGCAACACCGCGCCATCCATTTATACTCAATTTAACACAGCAATATGAGTGAAGACGGAGCGGAGCTTGGCAGGCAGGATCAATGAGGGAAGATGTCTGGAATTCAGCAGCGGTGCTTCGTCTTTACTCTCAGAGGAGGGTGAGGCTTACAGTCCCATAATAATTTCAAATTTGGGGGGGGGGGTGAAGACCTCAATGAATATTGGTCAATGTTTTGGGTTTTTTTTCGGTGTATTTATTTATCTAAGGGATATCTACATGAATAAACAGCATCAAATGATGAAACTAGGGATGCACTGAAAATTTTCAGCTGAAAACCGAAAATGTTTAGGCCGTGTTGTTTAGGCCGTGTTGTTTAGGCGATAAAAGGCCAAAAATTTCCATCCGAAAAGTGCGTTTTGGGGTTTTTGGTCGAAACCATGTGCAAATTTTTGGTGCATCCCAAGATGAAACATCGATAAGCAAACAGGGTAATGCAGTTCAAATATAAGTCTCATAAACTGATCATGCTAGCCACTGTCAGCATCTGTTTGGGCTAAATTTGGCCACGCTAACCCCACCTAATGAATTGACAATGGCAGTATCCATAGGATGCCTGGAGAGCAATGAACAATGATCATACTGGTGACCACTTAAGCTTGGTTTCCACTCCATAACTACTGCAAGGGACCTGTGCCGTCGAAAGCATTTACACCTGTGCACTCTTGCATTGGCATTGTTCTGTGCGGTCTATAGTTGTTTACATTTGGGGGGAGGTGCAGGTCTACGGGTTAGGGTCCATAGCTACGCCGTAACTCGATACTGTATATTAAGCTTAAGCAGACAGCAAGCGGCCTGTGAGGACACCCACCTGTCACTCAGAGTAGACCTTTAAATGAGTCAGTCCTGGAAAATCTTCCACCCTGACCAGGCAGATGGCTAGGACACCTTTAATTATGCATAACTTCAAGCCTTAATATAATTGTAAACAAGTGAGTTACATAAAAATTCACACCTGAACTATTCTCATGAAAAGAGAAATTGGCAATCGAGACCAAAACCGTTTTTTGTACCAGGCCGATGTAAGTTTTAGAGTATTTTAACACGGAGGTCTGCTCTCTTTTGGAGCCGCCCTCAAGTGGCGATTTGAGGAACTGCAGGTCCTTTTCAGCATGTTACGCAAACTTCTTCTCATTTACATTGAGCACGAGCGATGCTGAGGCTGATGCCGGAGTTACGACTGCAGGGGGAAAACAAATCCTCAGGGCTGAGACTGAAAACAGATTGACAGAAGGTTCACTCGCTCAATAAATCCATCCACACTAAGGCAAGCTCCTCTCTCGTTGTGGATTTGTTTGATTTCGAATAAACATCATCTGTCCAATATAGTTGTTGATGTCTTAGTCTGAACTGAAGCTTCTAGTTTGAAGTCTGTATAATTTTAAGACCTAAGTAGTAGTACCTAAACCTGAACTAACCCGAGTCTCTGATTTACAATATTTCTTGGCTTAAGTAAAGTACACGTTCATCATCTTCATAGGTCGAATCTGTGCGTGATCTGTGAGCCGCTCAGTCGTTTGTCGTTTGTTTTGTCCTCAATGAAATTAAATTCTAAAAAAACAAAGAGACGCTAAATGTAGAAACGTTTTCTCTTCGTCTTATCAATCCTCTCACAACCCGTTAGATTTATCCTGCAAGCCCTCGGGGGCCCCGCACTGGAAACCACAGCCTTAAGTATATTAAACGCCTCGGGCTGTAGTTTATATATTTGCTGCATTGCACACCTTATCGGCTCCCAGATTTCCATCACATATTGATTTATTTCGAAATAAATCTCCCCGCAACGCCTTGAGATGTCAATATTAAAGGAGCCGCTTGAGAAGCTCGTTCAAAGGAGAACCAAGGACCTGCTTGGGGTTTTCGTTAAACCTGGAGAGATTAAAAAAATAAATAATGATTTCTGCCAGATTCAATAAATAAACAAGGCCAGATTTTGCAAATGGCAAAAGGTTAATTAATGTTTCTGTTGCCCCAAAATAGGTTCGGCAAAGTGGGCATTTGGGAATTTCTTTGTTGTTTTGTTCGTATTGTGAAGATGTGAAATATACAATATGTTCACTGGTAATAATTATAATAACAATACATTTTATTTATAGGCGCCTTTCATGACACTCAAGGTAAGTGCAGTCAAATAAATGCAGTTTCTTTTTTTATATTTTTATTATAGCCAGATATTTAGATCTTTTCTTCAGATTTACTCTCATTGTGATTCTCGAAAAATGTTGAGTCGTTGAGCCCTGAGACTGTATCTCGGCCATGTTTTGTATTCTCTGTGTGGGTAGGTGGGTGGTTACCAGGTGTGGATCCTGCAGAGACACAAGAAATGCACAGATGGCCAAAATCTCCAGGGTCTTTCATATGCACATGTGTAAACAGAGCCGTGCAGCAGGAACACTCGCCGTCGGAAAAGAAAATATGATAAAAAATGAGGAATACTCATAAACTTTCCTCTTAATCGGCTGCAACAGTCCTAAAGGATGAAATAACGTCGCCGTGAAACAGTAACCAGACGCCCGCAAAGACGGTTTCAAGTGGTAAAATACACCAATCAGGCTTAACATTATGACCACCTTCCTGATACTGTGTAGGTCTCCCTTGTCGCCTCCAGAACAGGTGTGACTCATCTGAGAATAGACATGGGTGTTCCCTGTGGTGTCTGGCAACAGGATGTTGTTAGTGGGGGGGCCTTTGGGTCCTATGCGTTGAGGGGCGGGGCCTCTGTGGATCATCCAACAGATACTTGATCAGTTTGAGATCTAGTGAATTTGGAGGCCAGGTCAACACCTTGTGATGATATTTTTTTTGAGTTGTTCCTAAAGAGTTCATCAAAGAGTGTCATTGCTATGGGGTGGGGGTGCCTGGTCTGGTCTAGGTGGGTGCTGCATGTCTAAGTGACATCCACATGAATGAATGAATGCCAGGTCTAGAAGTTTCCCAGCCGAACATTGAATTGGTCATAATGTTATGCTTGATTAGTGTAGTACGGGTACTACATGCAGTTAGACATCTAATCAGACGTGCAAATAGCAAAAACTGCAGAATTAACCCAATAATAGGGAACGGATTTAGGTTAGAAGGAAGCCTGTCGAGACACTGCTGCTCCACAATGAACCATTTATTAAATACTAAATTATCTCTTTTGCAGGTCAGCACAGACGTCTCATATACGTGCACGTACAATTAAGAAAACCATACGTACTTGATGCGAAGCGCTGATTTTGAGGCGGAAGTTGCAGTTTGCTGTGAAAGCCAAGGAAGCAACAGTCAGACATGACTTCATCAGCGCCGCCCAACAGTTCATCATACGCAGGCGTGTAACCCCCGACGATGAGCGATCATCGCGCCGCTCTCCGTCTCTGCTGCGGTCTAAAGTCTTTAATTAACATGTCTGTGTGACAGAGTGTGTGTGTGTGTGTGCGCGCGCCTGCAGACGAGTGTGAAATTGGCTAATTAACATGACCTCCCTTTGATCCGGGGAGAGCACACATATGACATCTGAGTCGGGGTGAGCCGGAGGGATGGGAGTATTCCTGGAAATTCGTTCAAGCCGTGTGTGTGTGTGTGTATGTGTGTGTGTGTGTGTGCTGCACGTGAGTTCAAGGTTAATTGTCACTCTCATAAGGTGTTATGTAAGCTTACAGTAAAGGTTAATCAAAGGCAGAAAGACGCTCTCGTTTGTGTACAAATACCACATTTAGTTCAAGTTTGATGCCCTCAACATGTGATAATTACTGGAACAATGATACTAGCCATAGCAGCCAGTACTCTTTCCTCCTCTGCTGTTGTTGACCTTGCTATTGTGCGTATTTGCCGGAAAAGCAAAGGTCTTAATAGTGTTGCTTTTGTAAAATATACTAACACTGCCTGTAAATACCCAGAAGTGAAGCAGCATTGAATAAGAGGAGACAACGAATTAGCCGTTCTGTAAGCACATAGCTGCACCAGATGGAGGGAGTTAAGCAGAAGACAGATGGACAATGAACTGCTTCGCCGCACCAATATGTAAGAAGCATATTCACCCCTGCAATGTGTTTCCTTCCACCAAAGATGGTGTTGGTCTGCAGAGTGTGACGGTAGCAATAACCAGGGAGAAAAAAAAAAACACGCTGCTAACTCCGCAGTATATCAGCATCTCATTTCAGTTAATCTGGTAACTGCAGTGGTTTACACAGTAAAGGATGTTTATTAGATCAAGTCACACTCACAACCTGGCTCCATGCCTTATACACTTTAAAATTAATGCAAAATCCATGCAGCTTCCTTGCCTGAACTTAGGTTTATTACACCAAACATTAAATTTTTTTACAACCTGGACATTATTTCTGGCATAAAATACGATCGTTTACTCACCCATATAACTTTAGTGTCATTTGGGAAATATTTAGATCTGCGTATATCCATATAGTGGGAGTGAATGGGGCACCGAAACGCAGCCTCTAAATAACGTATTATCTGCCACGAAACTCGTTCGTTTCACCAATACTTTGTTATGATATGCTACTGCTATTCCCATTTGAGTCCGGAGTTACCTGTTGTCATCATCCAGGCTCTGTAGATTGACCTACTAACCTCTTACCTGGATGATGTCATCTCTAAGTGCCGCACACACCTGGGATGGTCGGCTTGCTTACCTGCAGTTTTCTACAGCTAGTTTTTTGCAACATGGCTGAATATTTTTCCGATTCTGAGGTCGTGGGCGACAACTTTGTTTATGATGGACGTCTTTACCGTTTTGAGCCAGAATGTACAGATGAAGAGCTCGTTGAAAGGAGGATGCAGAGGCAGAGAGAGGAACATCTGACCAAAGAACAACAAACTGCTGCACGTCTGCGAATAGATATCAAGTAACTCCAGACTCAACGGGGAATAGCACTAGCGTATCATAACAAAATATTGGTGAAACGAACGAGTTTCGTGACAGATAATGTGTTATTTAGAGGCTGCGTTTCGGTGCCCCATTCACTCCCATTATATGGATATACATAGACCTAAATATCTGACGAACGACTCCAAATGACACTAAAGTTATATGGATTAGTAACGATCGTATTTTATGCCAGAAATAAGATCCAGGTTGTAAAAAAACGGTCGTTCCCCTTTAAGTTAAATGTTAACTGGCATAATACTAAATTAGATTTGGACTTACATCTATGGTTTATGGTAGCTTTGTAGTGATTTGTGCGACATGGAGTTGAAGAAAAAGCTATATTAGAATTACATTGCCATTCTTGTGCAAAGTTTCCTGAGTCATCCTGCTACGTTTCCAGTTTGAAAGAATGAGACGACAATAAATCCGTCCAGTTTTTATCGACTACCACTCCACAACAATGAGAGAGTCAAGCTGTTAACTAGTTTACCTTGTAAATTAACCCAAACACAAGGACATCTGCCTGTGTATCTAGTGAACATATCAAAGGTCAAGACTCGGGTGGAGCAATTGAATTAGACTGACATGTTAGGGTCACTGTGGTGAATATTTGGAAAGACCGACAAACACTTCCTCGAATGTGGCTTGTTTTGCCGCGCTGATATAAATCTAATTTGATTAATCCGGCGAGAAGGAAAAACCGTCTAAACATGACAGACTCTGCAAAAGAGTGAAAGTGATCTGGAAGCCCTGAGACACTGTGTGGAGTTTTAAAGTCAGCTGGCTCTTTTCAAATAACCCCTCGTTGCCCCTAGTTTATCACGAATAACACACAAAGAGTTTTGTCTCACTGATTGAGAAGATCGTACGTAGCAAAGCCGACCCCCCTGCAGCAAATAAATACAAGTCTGACACATATTTAACATAAACGTAAGTGATGGTTAGATGACATTGTGGCGGCAGTCTGACTTTCTCCAGGACTTCTCTCTCACGGAGACACTTTTAAATGATCATTTGCCGTTTTTTTTGTCCTCAGTCACTGAACCGTTAACGTATAATTTTAGCTTGAAATGGGCCGCTCGTCGTTCCTTTCTCTGCTGTTCTTTCACCTTCCCTCGCCGTTCCTTCTTGAACCGTCCTCTCCCTCTCCGTCCCCCATCTCAGTCCGTCCGGCCTCAGCCTGTCTCTGTGTCTGTGTCACATCAGTTCAGCTCTGCAGTCTCTCAACGTCTCTCTCTCTGTTTTTATATATATGTACGTGCGACTCTGTCACGCCGAGTTCTCAGCTCTTTCTTTCTCTGTTTATGTTTTTTCTCCTTCCCTTTTCCGACTCCTTCTCTTTTGCCTTCCACTTTTCCTCCTCCCCCCTCCTTCTCTTCCTCCCCCTCCTCCTTCCCCTCATCTTTCTGTTCCCCTCCATCACCTCCTGGGTAATGACAGGGGGGACAGGTGGAGACCAGACCATCAGTACCACCAGTCTGTGTGTGCGTGTGTGTGTCATTTACACACACACACACACACACACACAGATGGTGGACAGGGGTCCCTGCCGGCCAGCCTGTCTGTCTGGTGATGGGGTGTTGTTGTTGTTGAGTGCACTCAGCCTCACATGATTAGCTAGACAAACACACACACACACTCACACACACACACACACACACATGCATGCAGTCCCTTCTACGTGGCACATATGGGGCTCAGCACCAAAACAAGTCACCTGCTATTCCAGTCACACACACACAGGATGGATCATGGATCAGAGGACTGTGGGACTGTCAGTACTGATTATGCATCATTTCTACGTGTGGTGTGTGTCTTGGCTTTACGTAACATTACCGATACACAATACACGCTTATTGCGCTCCTTGAAGATTATGGCCATACTTCTTTATCATGTGACCCTCATCAAACATCAGGAAATTAAAACATGATTGCCTGTAATTCTATTTATTTATGATATAGAGTAAGTACCAAGCTGTCTGATTTTAGCATATCATAGTGGGACACTTCCACTTCCAGGCCAAGGACCCCCAAACTGATGGACAGACCTTACTTATGTATATGTGTATTTAAAGACGTTTAAATGTGGTGGAAAAATTGCGGGGCAATCTAAAAAAAAAATGTCTAATCAACCACAACTTTTCTCCCGCAGTACCGCCGAGGATCCCCTAGGGGTTGCAGACCCCCTGTTGAAGACCTCTGCGATAGATAGTCTGTGTAAACTGGTGCATTTACATTCCACATTAAGGGGAATTAACTTTTTTTTACAACCTGGACCTTATTTCTTGCATAAAATATGACGGTTTACTCACCCATGTAACTTTTGTGTCATTTGGACAATTTTGTGATACCTCAGTGACTAATTTAGTTTAGCTAAATATTTGTTGTAATAAAATTTTTTAAACATAAATTTTTTTTCAAAAATCATCGGTAAAAAGCTGACAAAAAATGTGGTTACTTAAAGGAGAACTACCGTTTTAAAATGCAGCATAAAACGCTTCATTTGGAGCCATTCAGACGGTATTTAGATCCATGTATATCCATATAGTGGGAGTGAATGGGGCACCGAAACACAGCCTCTAAATAAGAATAAGAAAATAACACATTAACACATTATCTCCCGCGGAAACTCGTTCATTTCACCAATATTTTGTTATGATACGCTAGTGCTGTTACCTGTTGAGTCTGGAGTTACCTGTTATCTGTTCGCATTTCGGTGCCCCATTCACTTCCACTATATGGATATACGCAGATCTAAATACCGTCTGAATGCCTCTAAAGGACAACAAAGTTATATGGGCGATCGTTTACTCGATTTCATTTTATGCTGCATTTTAAAACGGTAGTTGCCCTTTAAGTAACGTAATTTTTTGTCAGCTTTTTACCAATGATTTTTTTTTTAATTTGTGTTTAAAAAATTTTATTATGACAAATATTTAGCTAAACTAATTTAGTCACTGAGGTGTCACAAGGGTCCTCTCTGTAATGTGATGTAATCAAGGAAGGGTTGCCAGATCTGCTTAAACGGGTTTGCTTCCCCTGTCATTTCAAATTGGACTTTCTCCATATATAAAGTGCTCGAGAACTCCGTGAGCCAAGATTCAAAGCAAGGGGGTGTGTCTCTTTATTCCAAACCTTAGGAATAATTTTATTTGCAATGACCATTCCGTGCTGGATCGACTGGATTTCCAACCACTTAGAGTTTCTAGAGTTTCTTTAATCTAATATATATTCATTTCGTTGCATCAGTGGTGTTGCTGCACCTTTGGAATAACAAGTTCACTTCTTGAAGATTCAAGAAGCTGATTGTCATATTCACAGCAGAGGCTACACTGAGAAATGAGACTCTTGCCATGGGGGCTGCCTTCACACGAGTAAAATGAACAACTTAACTTAAATAAAGGAAGTAAACTTTACTTTAAGCATAGAACATAAATGAGTAGTTGTGCAGTACTGAGATGATGTGTGTTGAAACATCATCTCATGATCTAGATGAGTGTGGTTTTTTTTGTCTTCTTCAGACGCACAAAGACAAAGTTTGTCTGTCCTCTCGCCATCCCATCACAAGATCATATCTCACGTTTTGCTGCTATTTGATTATCAATCCGTAAACTGTATATCCTTATGTGACTGCTCAACGTGTCATTGCCAAACCTGCTGGTCTTAAGCCTGCACAGAACTGTTTGCAGGGATTGCCTTCCTTCCAGCCATGAGCGTATTATTGATGGCAGTGAGGACTGGCTCGCAGATCGAATTCGTTCCAAGCGCGCGCTGGACTCTGGCGAGCCAGTTATGTTCTCCCACACAATACTGGGAAGGCCGTTTTTTTGGAACCTGGCTCTGCGTGTAGGAGAAGTGCAATGTTTAAACAAGAAAGGGAGAATTTAGAGCTGTTAAGATGAACGGCACTTATGTAAGACCTCATACAATGCACCCATTCACTCACACACACCAGTGGTAGCAAAGCTGTCGTGCAAGGTGGACTTGGACGAGAACCGAGCTGGAATTAATGTTCAACTCTGAGGCAATGGCCAATGGTAGAGTTGACATTTGACATACAACAATCAGGCATAACATTATGACCGAGAGCTGAAATTAAATGAAACAACACAGCCGTAAAAATAATAATACAGACACCCACAGATATGATTTTGAGTGGTAAAATACACTGATCAGGCATATCATTATGACCACCTTCCAAATGTTGTGTAGGTCTCCTTTGAGCCTCCAAAACAGTCGTAACTCATCAGAGACTGGACATGGACCTTCTGAGGGTGTCCTGTGGTGTCACAATGTAACACAATGTTGTTAGTGGGGGCCCGTTGGGTCCTATGGATTGAGGGGAGGGTCCTCTGTGGATCATCCCACAGATACTTGATCAGTTTGGGATCTGAATTTGGAGGCCAAGTCAACACCTTCCGCTTCTTCTCTCGTTTTTGTGTCTGCATCCTGTTGGGGATGGTTGCTGCCATCAAGGAGTGTCATTGCTATGGGGTGGGGGTGCCTGGTCTGGTCTAGGTGGGTGCTACATGTCTAAGTACAGTAACATCCACATGAATGAATGCCAGGTCCAAAAGTTTCCCAGCAGAACACTGAATTGTCAAAAGATGGTCAATGTTATTTACTTCTCCTGTCAGTGGTCATAATGTTGTGTCTGATTGATGTATACTAACAGTGGCATTACCGCTAGAGGATTCACAATTTACTGTTTAGTCACAGATTTCATGAATCATTTCCCCTTAAATATACATCCTATTCTTTATAGTCTGGATAATCTCCCAAAGTCTGCGCTGTTTATTTTCAAGACATCCCTGGAGTAAATATACTGTAATACCCGTGCGTCACATAAGCAGGCACAGCCTATTTATACCTCTGCCGAACCTCACTGTCATGTGAGTTTGTAAGACTTTCGGTGTGTAACACAAAGCTGCCGCCGCGATTCTTGAAGCCGCATTGTGAAGGAAACATAATATTCGCGCCGGCCTGAAAGAGGGAGCAGCGGAGAGCTGAGAACTGTGCAGTCACAGCACGGAGGGCTTTACTGAGCGCGATATGACCCTGTGAAGGTCACTCAGCCATGTTAATAATATGCCGTCTCTGAACAAACACGCAGGACAGCGATACAGAGGCACATGAGGATATCACGGGATCAGATTTGAACATGAATAAATCCATAAAGTTACTATGAAATATGAGACGAATAAATGACCCATGAGAAACACTCCACGGTCAAAAACACAAGCTGGACGAAGCGCACACACACACACAGAGCCGTGTTTTCTTCTTTCACTTCATGGGACGTTACGTTGACTCAGATTCAAACCCAACCGCAAACCTTAAATTCAACCTGAGCCTAACCTCCACACCTTCATCCTAAAATGTAATGATCCATGTTACGGAGGCTTTTCTTTTCAACCTTACTCTCAAAGGCACTTTCCAACCTCTTAGGACACCGCTGGGAGACACGTATCTTCTGACACGTGACAACAGTTTGACGTCAAGGTGACACATGTTGTCGGGCGTCTTGCACCTGCTCCGCACCTGCTCACTGATGACACTGTCGTCGTTACTGGCCTGGAAAAATGTGACGGAGGCGATCCTCAAAGCGGCGAGGGGACGTATGGAGCCGCTCCCTCATTTGTTTCTCTCATCTTCCCTTCAGGCTTCTTCTTTTTTTTTTATTCCCTCACTGTTGTATGAAGGTGACGAGCTGATGACCTCTTTTTTTTTTTTGTCTCCGTGATTTATTCCCTTCAAGTGTAAAAACCATCCTCTTCCATTACGGCCGACGTTTCATCATGTGCGGCCGTTTAATGTGGCTGAGCGGTGTCTGGTTGACATGGGAACAAATGTGGGCAGACGTGGTGCGCCACTTAAGTCCCCTGCCCCCCCTGTCCACACGATCCAAAGAGCTGTTGAGTAAAACCTTGTCCATGTATAAAACTCTCCTTGTTGCCCATTAAATTGTACCTTGATCTGGTTGCCTAGTTGACTTTGTGACAATTTAATATTCTGCTGGGGACCTTTTGGACCTGGCATTGGTGCAACGCTTGAGGAACATCTAAAAAAAAACATGAAGAACATCACAAGGTGTTGACTTTGCCTCCAAATTCACTAGATCCCAAACTGGTTAAGTATCTGTGGGATGATCCACAGAGGCCCCTCCCCTCAAGGACACCCCCCCACTAACAATATCCTGCTCCCAGACACCAGAGGACACCCTCAGAAGGTCCATGTCCATTCTCTGATGAGTCACAACTGATTTGGAGGCACAAGGGAGACCTACACAATATTAGGAAGGTGGTCATAATGTTATGCTTGATTGATTTACAGTTATAATTGTTATTATTACCAAAACGTACTTAGGTTAAAGCTGTATAATGAATATATTGTCGGATTAAACTTGCTGCAACTGGCACATGGACTATGAATAGTCACAAATCTATCTTATGCTATAATTGGACTTTTCATTATCATTGATTCATCGCTTCCACGGTAAAAAACAGTCGCCCCCGGCGCATTCACCTCCCTTCTCAGTTCAGCTCTCCTCCATTCGACCCTGGGACCCGGGCTGACGGAGAGCGGCAGCGTCCTACAGAGACACCGAAGACAGAGATGCCGCATCTGAGGCCGAGACGGAGGAAAGATAAACAGAGTGAGTGTGTAATCTATCTGCAGCTGTTCGGCTGCCGGACAGGGTGCTGCTGCTGTAACATCCTTAATCTGACTGGCAAGGCTTGATGCTGATCTGACAGCTCCTGCTGATGCACTGTGGAGGGAAGAGACAGGAGCTGCACACACACACACACAACCACACACCTTCATCCTTCCCCCGATACTAAATCCCAAACACGTTACAGGATTTGAGGTTATTCAGCTGAAATCCGTGAGTGTCATTAATATGCCGTTAAGCGCTACTGTACAATGACAGAAGAAGTCCGACTTAAACAACTAAATAAGTAAACTGCTGTAGCTCCCCTTGAGATCAACACAAATTCGACCAAACGAGCGATTTCGCGGCCCGCGCAGCAATTTCCACGCAGTTTTGTCGTGCGTCAGCTTGAGCAACTAATTAAACTGTGAGAAAATTTCCAGTAAACAACTAACATCTGTATAATGAAGCTAATGAGCGTTGAAAGAACAGGCTCCATTGTTCTGAAAGTCCCAGGAGAACACACACATACACACAGAAACGCAACCAGACACGATGGAATAAGAGAGCAAAACAGCTTATAAACAATGCTGAACGCCCGCTCTGTGTGCTCCCGTCCATTCTTTCCACAATGTCATCTTCGTTAAAAGAGCTAGCTGATGTTCAAATTACATTGTTTGGCGACGAGCACAAATAAGCAAAACTGCGCCCACGGCTTCTTCACCTCTGGAAACCGCTGCTCAATTCTCCTGTAGCTTGAATGCAACAACCATGACAAAGAGCCCTAACCCTAACCATGACATACCTTGTTTTGTTCCATTTCCAAACAATCATGTGTTGAATGGAATCCAACCAACCAACCTCCTTGTGTAGACAATAACATCAATCCAAGATGGCAGCTAGCTGACTCGCTACATACATAGAAAGCTACCAAAGCTACTTTTAAAACATTTTAGCTAAGGTATCTTCTAAAAGAAAGGTAGCCAGGGTTTGTTTTATAATACAGTTTGTACTAACATTTTCAAAACACAAGCATTTTATGTCTCCTTTAATACTGTTTTAAATATTTAGCCACATGGGAGCTAAAGAAGTTAGCTAACATGCTAGCCAACAGATGTGGGCTTGTGTCCACCACCTTTTATGCCCTTAAAGTTAATTTAAGGTAGGAAAATAGACACCGTAACCTACGCGCATAGAACAATGCCAGTGTGAGCCATTTATACTCGTGTGCTCGTCAGCCAGGGTCGCCACCCAAACGCTAGTCAGTGCAGTTAAAGCTTTTTTGCCAGTCAGGTTGATTGTTGTTTCTACTTCCTACTTTAGTTTCAACAGTTGCGACTAAAGCTTTTAATAATTTCACTGAAGACAAGTCATACAAGTGTTTGTATGTCCGAACCTCCCCGGTTAACCTTCCTTCGATGTGTTCCATCTTTTATGATCCATTACAAACAATTCGGAGATCGACAAACAATTCTAAAGCAGAAACATGCTACTACCAAGCGGACCAATCACAGCTCTTGTGGTCTGCACCGCCTTTTACATTTCAGGGGAGTAGCACGTCAGTTACGGCGCAAGGAACAGTTGTCAACGAAGAGTCAAGAAGTAATGCGCAAAGAGAGGGAATAACATTCAGCAAAGGGCTTTGGCCACTGCAGTGAGGGTGATGTGTTCAGCCCATAGACTGTATATAAATATGGACAACGCGTCTCCACTTCCTTGCATTGGCTGTTGTTTGCCTATGGATATGGGCAGCGCCATGTTGCGACTTTGGAGCCAGAGTCTGATCAATACGGTCCAAGGGTGGAGCCACGATCCGACCACACTTAATGCTGATACTATGCTCTGCTCTACTGCCACCAGTTACAAAGAAATGTTGGATTATGCACTGTACTCGTTTGTTTTTTTACAACTCTCACAGTCCTGGAGCAGTTGGCATGGCAATTGGTAGTCGCCATTATGCCACATCCAAACTAAACTTGTCCAAAAAAAACTAAACTTATCCAATTGACCCTTGAACATGCATCAACATTATAGTAACTACCTAAAATGACAGAAACCATCGTTGAAAAACATATATATTTGACGTATATTTTAGCTTATGACCTATATCACAGCCAGCCACCAGGGGGAGCTCTACTTGCTTTGGCTTCACCTTTATGGAGCAGTTGGTTTAGCCCCTATAGCTGACCCAGTTGAGCGTGGTGGCCACTAAAACCAGTTTTCACAACCTTTTAGCTCAGGTTTTGTCTCCACCAGGCTCTCAGTAAATGTTATCTGTCTTCTTAGCTGCTAAAGTTATACTTTCTTCCATCTAGTTGGCTGCTTAACATGAAAGGCTGAACCAAAACTACGACTTAAAAAAACATGAACATGTCCAGTAGTGTCTGTGGGTTTAATACTGTGGGCTTGTGGATCTTTAATGTGTAAATTTAAACTCTAAGGTCACTGGCTGGGGATTTTCCTATTATCTTCTGTATCACCAATAAGCCACATGCGAAGTACACGAGTACAAATGTGAGCGTGAAGGCTTTGAAAGGTGCCCCAGCCGCCGTCCATGCTCCTCTGCCGAGTCCATGAATAATGCAGAACGCACATTTTCATACGCTTCCTCTTCCCTCCTCGCATCCCTTTCTCTCCTCCCCCCTCCTCCTCCCACTGTGCCACAGTAAAAATAGAACCGTAGACCTGCAAGCTTTGGCTCTGGTGTTTACACCATCATGACCCTCCCCACTGCTCTCTCTCCTGACAGTGGGGTTATTACTCTCATTCATCTCAGCCTGTTCTCTCTATCCTCCACGGGAGCCAGGGAGCAGAAACAAGAGAAGAGGTTGTCGGGCCAGACTGGGAGCAGAAAGAAGGTCCTCAGGTAGCATATAGATGCTTCATCTCCATATCTTTATTATGTGTCTCATAAAAATAGCCCCGCTAAGGCCTCTGCCGCTCGCCTCCTCTCGCCTCCCACTCCTCCTCTGCATGCACTCAGGCTCCGCTCAGGGGAAATGAGGAGCTCCTCTGCCAGACGTTAAATGTACAAACTAGGATGCACAGACAGAAAAATAAAAATAAAAATGAGATGCAGCCTCTTTTTCTGTGGATGCAAAGCAGAAATAATGTTCCTTTAGGATGCATGAATACAGTCATTGGGGATGTGAGATGTGAAAAACCATCGCAGGCTCACTTTATCGCGGTTATTGTTTAGCAAATGGCGTGTGTCCGCCTCTTTAAGTCGATATTGGTCCGGTTCATTTATATTCATAGTGAGTAAAATAAACTGCACCAGCAGAGAGAATCCAAACCTAACTTTTATGTTTGTTTCTTAGAAATCAACATGTCACAGACACAACAGCATTATAAAGACGAATTATACTCTCCATAGATATTAGTACACGACTAAAAGTAGAACTTAAAAGAATATTAAGTTAAGTAATGTAGGTAACTGACATATTACTTGACTCATCTTGGACAACTGTTACATCTTCAGAAATAACAGAAATGCCCACTGTCATTAAGTACCTAACCAAGTTTACTTAAAGGGGAACTACTGTTTTTAACAACCTGGACCTTAATTCTGGCATAAAACACGATCATTTACTCACCCATATAACTTTTGTGTCATTTGTAGTCATCTGGGAGATATTTAGATCTGTGTATATCCATATAGTGGGAGTGAATGGGGCACCGAAAGGCAGCCTCTAAATAACACACTATCTGCCACGAAACTCATTCATTTCACCAATATTTTGTTATGATATGCTAGTGCTATTCCCAGTTGAGTCTGGAGTTACCTGTTATCATCATATGGGGTCTGTAGATTGACCTACAGATCCCGGATGATGTCTTCTGACCTGGATGATGTCATGTCTGAGCGCCACGGTTGGCTTGTTCACCTCTAATTTGCTACTGCTATGGTTCGTCCACAACCTCAGAATTGGAAAACTATTCAGCCATGTTGCTAAAAACTAGTAGTAGTAGCGGTGTGGCAGCAGATTGTTGTTAGAGGGTGGCCTTTGGGTTGAGGGAAGGAACCTCTGTGGATCATCCCACAGATTCTTGATCAGTTTGGGATCTAGTGAATTTGGAGGCCAGGTCAACACCTTGAGATGTTCTTCATGGTTTTTTAGTTGTTCCTAAACTATTTTTATGTGTGCATCCTGCTGGGGATGGATGCTGACATCAAGGAGTCACATTGCTATGGGGTGGGGGTGCCTGGTCTGGTCTAGGTGGGTGCTACATGTCTAAGTAACATCCACATGAATGAATGAATGCCAGGTCCAAACGTTTCCCAGCAGAACATTGCCACAAGATGGTCAATGTTATTTACATCTCCCGTCAGTGGTTTTAATGTTGTGGCTGATTGTTTAAACCACATGTTAATTAACAGAGCATCCACTCTATCTAAAAGGTGAGATCACCCCCTACCAAAGCAACCTCTAGTAGCTGATTATTTTTTAACAGGTAGCGTGGTCCGTCGTGCGTAGACGTCTGTGACACCACACCATCGCTGTGAGACAGATGCATTTTACAGAGGCAGCCAACAGGCTTCTTTTAATCACGGTGCTGAATGTGTAATAGCTTGCACGTGCCAGACCTTTTGGTGCTATAATTATGTGTCTAGCATGACTCGCTAGCTTCCTCCATTTATCCAACAATGAAGAGAGCAACGCCAGCCTGGTTTATTGTTGTGGCAACAAAGCGTGCAATAGATCAGTGACTGCGTGTTAAAATCACCCCCACGCTAGTGTCCAAGACACGGCCTTTTTTTTGTGTGTGTGTCTAAACCTTGTTCAGTTTTATTTTCTTACCTCTTTTTCCACGTTGGAACCGTTTCTAATTAAATTAACGTTTTCAATCTGTTCATCAAGGATCTAAATCCCTCAGGGCCTCGACACAACAAGCCCATGTTCAACCATTTGTTGGGTCTTCTTTGACTGCCTGTGACCCTTGTTTTATTCATTGTGTCCCTTTGTCACTTGTCGGTCTCCTGTCACCAGCTTGTCAACCAATTCACCATAATGAACACATGGACATGGTCGTCTAGATTGAATAAACTCTAGACCAGTTGATCAGTTCGATTCACTAGAGACCAGTTCTGTATGATGTTTTGTTGCCAAGTCTACCAGCTAATATATAAAAGCTCTTTATGTTTCCAATTTAAAAGCTTAATTCAGACAACTGCCACCTGCTGGTATGGAAGGTGGTCTCTTCTCATATATCCATACGTCATATCATTGGCTGTGTAGTCCTTGTGGTGTGTTCAAATCCAACATTTTGATCCGGACACAAGCAACATCACTGCCTTTTGGTACCGCTAAGTTCTTTGATGGCGGTTTTGGCGTGTCCTTTTAAAGAGACACCTTTGTGCACGTGAGCAGACAAAACGTAATTTGCATCACTGAAGCTTGTGTTGAAGTTTGTGTTCAGAAATATCAACAGCAGTGGTGACTTTCAATGATAATCAGAATCAGAGTCACTTTATTGTCATTGTACAAAGTACAACGAAACTGAGGTACCAGTTCCAGTCTGTTTGATTTGGCTTTGATTGTCTTAAAGCTCCGACCTGAGGACAACGGTCCGCGTAGGTAGTGACCAGGGTGTGATGGGTCTCTGAGGATGCTGTGGGCCGTGTTGTAGATATCCTCAAGAGATGGAAGTGGGCAACTGATGACTTTTTGGGCAGTGTTCATAACCGCTCTCTGCAACGTCTTCCCTGCTATTGCCGTGCAGCTGGCAAACCGCAGTGAGACGCCCAGCACTGTCTCCATGACGTTCTCTGGACATAGAGTCTCTGCTGTGGTCTTAGTCGTATGGGACAGAGGAACCTGAAATCTAAGACCTTCTCCATTCTGTCCCCATTGATGACAATGGCTGAATGTCCCATTTCCTCCTCCTGAAGTCGACTACCAGGTAAATTTGTGTTTACTTTACTGTTCATCCTTTTTATTACATTAGATAAAACTGTATTTGAAGGCCATCCGTCATTTTGACAGATTGCAATTCACACACTGACCACTTGGCGGCGAGTGACGTTATTAATTGGCTCTTGTCTCTCATTGCAGTTTGCATTCCAAACATTGCGGAACTTTTGTCAGTGCACGATTTCCTGGTACACCGTTTATACTGACGCACACGTCAGAGCTCGGCTAACCATAGACATAAGTATGTCTATGTGGCTAACGGAGAAATCGGATGAAAGCACGTCACTAGGACTGATGGAAGGCAAATTTTATTTTTAAAAAACTACCTGATGAAAGCCTTGATAAAAGCAGAATTTTGAGCAAATTGTGCCAAAAAAGGGTTGGTTACCAAGCATTTGAACCCTACGATGCCATCTAATGGCGCATTTCCACTAGCACGGCTCGGCTCGGTACGGTACGGCACGGCACGGCTCGGCTCGGTTTGGTTGTGTTTCCATTACAACTGGTGCCTCCTCGACGTGGGCGGGGTCGTCATAACACGGCTGCGCGAAACCGCTGTGACGTCATTTACACGGCGCCGAGCAACGTACAAATCCGGAAGACCTCCCTCTGAATCCGTTCTTCGGCAACCAGAGTCAGGAACGTCTGGACCTCCTCCACCGACCAAGGAGCGGATTTTTTCTGAGAAGCCATCTCGTTCCAAGTCAAAAAGCAGTAAAAAGTGGTGTCTTGTCTCGCGTCTTGTTTTTATTTACATTCTAGGCGGTCGTCGCGCGGTTATGACGCTTCCAGTGACGACACTCATCGGCCAATCAGTGGAAGGCAGTCGGCTGACGTCACGTTTTAGTAACGCTTCGGCTCGCTTGGAACCAGGGCTGAGGTGATACCAAAAATGTACCCGGTTCCAGGTACTGCGTGCTAGTGGAAACACGCAATAGCGCGCCGAGCCGTGCCGTACCGAGCCGAACCGTGCTAGTGGAAATGCGCTATAAGAGCTGTTAGTGCTAGCAGTCCTGACTCGAGTACGGACAAGACGTGTCGGCAGCCCAAACTTTTTTTTTTTAACCATTTAAAGTCAATACTGTTCTGGAAAAGTACTTAAAGTTAATGAAAATTTGATGAAAATTAAATGTGATTCATTATGTCTTTATTATCATTTTAAAATAAATTATGACAGATTTTTCTGACCCTGTCGGTCAAAATGCCAGTCTGGCGCAACCTCAGGTTAAGACCCTGACTTTTTTTTAAAGTTTTTTTTGAAGGGCCACCATTGACTAATTCTGGTCAGCTGAATGGGCTCAGCGCTGAACGAAATGAAAAGCATGGCCTCCTTTCATCTGTGCAGCAGAATATCAAAACACTAGCTTTCTCTTTAAACCAGAGCGGCTCTTGACGGACGCAACGACAACACAGAGAAGAAAGACGGACAGAGACGGACGGCGAGTTAAGTTCACCTCCTGCTCCGGCGAGTAAACTTGAGGCGCTGCGAAGAATTGACTGCGTGTAATTTCTGGAGAGCGTGACACGTGAAATGGAGATACACTCAGACGTTGTGAAGGAATCAAAACGCTGCTTTCTGGCTCTTTGTGAATATGAAGCGTGAACGCACACAGTCTGTCACACCTTCCCTTTGACCGTTTTCTTGTGGCAGGTTTTTTTTTTTTTTTTAAATTACCCCCTGGGCTCGCTGCTGTCTCTGAAGCCTTTGAAAAAAGCTTTTATTTTGGCATTTGATTCCCTGCTCTCCTTTACTTTCACAGTGTGCCTGTGCTTTGGTTGTTTCTCTATTTTTTATTATTCTTCTTCTTTTCTTCTCTTTCATGCAGAGCACCTTGGCTGCTGAGGTTGGGAGGGGTGGGGGGTGGAGGGAGGTCGGAGGAGTCCACAGTTATTCGACGCGAAAGGAGGGGAGAGGGGACACATGGAAAATGGAGAGAAGAGAGGAGGAAACAATGATATGAAAGGGAAAAGAGAAGATAATGAGACGGTGGGGTTTGGAGAGCATGTAAAGGGAAAGAGGAGACGAAAGGAAACACGGGGAGGAAATGAAAGGGACGAGGAGGGGAGACAAAGCGAGGCGAAGGGGAGAGGACACGAATCTGAGAGAGGAGTTGAGACGGGAGAGGGGGGGGCAGAAGAAAAGAAGAGCAGCAAAAATAAAAAAGAGTGGATTGAAGAGTGAAGAAGACGGGAGAGAAAAAAGACGGGAGAGTGAAGAAGAAGAAAAAGAGAGGACAGGAGGAGGATGAGAAGCCAGTCGTTCTTTACCCAGGGGGGGGGGGCACAGCGGGGGGTTGGAGAGGGGGGGGGGGGGGGGGGGGTGAGCGGGGCGGGTGGTGGTGGTGGTGGTGATGGGGGGGGGGCTCCTCATCCCTCTCTCCTCCAACTGAGCCTCCTTCTTCAAGGTCAGCTGCACACATGCGTGCACACACACCAACACACACACACACACAAGCAGGCAGGCAGGTTGGCAGACATGGTAGCAACACACACACACACACACACACATACACACCAACACACACATTTAGTGGAGCTCAAGTAGAAAAGACGCCTTCTGCCCGCTTTTTTCTCTCTGACTCTGTGTAGCAACCAGCCAAGTCTCAGTCAACCATCTGGAGATAAAAACATTCTTCCCACACACACACACACACACACACACACACACACAGACACACACACACACACAATCACAGACACGCACTGTGTGTTTATGATAATCGACCAAATGCCTCTATTGATTCTCCCTCTCTCTGTCTCTCTCTCTGCGTCTATCTGCGTCTGTGAGCGCATGTGATATGGGTTTTATTTAAAGTGTTCCCTTCCATTGATCTCAATACGTCAAAAAAAATAAAAAAAAATTCTGCTTGATCTTTTTATTTAATTCCAAACACATAAAAATGGCACGACAAAAAGTAAAAAGAAATAAAACGCACACACGCGCCGGATCATGCCAGAAAGGTAAGCTTCCACGTTTTTTTTTTTGTTTGTTTTTTTCTGGTGAAAGTGTCAGAATCACTTGAAGTGTTTGTGAAACTGGGCAGCAGGGGTTTGAATTTAGTGGAAATTTAAAAAACCCCGCGTGCGCCTAAAGCACACGACGCCAGCGCGGTTGATCGTGAGCGTGGAAAATGTCAAACGCGGACGGGTTGTGGATATTAGTTCGGCGCTGGTGTGATTGTTCTTTAATAGCTCCCTGCTGTGATATGTTTTGGTGTAACTCGCAACTAGACAACAGCAGTCACAGAAATGTAAATGGAGTTTTTTTTGTGTGTGTGTGTGTTGCTCCACTATGCACACTCTGAGCCTTTTTAATAATTTAATTTCATATTTTCCAGCTCTTTTTGGATGCTCGTCGCGTCCCCCCTTTTTGAAATCTTCTGCTTTAAGCCTCCGCTCCACGGCCTCCGCTCCGCAACTGATGAAAAATGGCGCAGACGTCTTTATTTGCCTCCAAAGAAAATTGGAGGCGTCGCGTATTGTTTCAGAAAATGGCCCCAAAACGACATGTTTACGCTCGGGAGCGGAGCCTTCAGTCGGACGACGCGGACTCAAAGCGGTGGACGCGCATCACGCGGACAGGCAAAGACAGCGCGCCCTTGCGCAAGAGCCGCTCCCCGCCCGAGTGTGCATTTTGACCAACAACACATGATAACCTGGCTGATTCGCAGGGACACGGTTCACTGATGCATAAAACACGGATCCACTTTTCAAAAGGGGCGAGTAACTGAGTTAAACTCTGATCGTCCTCCGGCCTGTCACGCTTGTAAACACCCGTCTAGATTTACGGTATTTGACAAGCGCAGGGGGATACGCTGCGATTTATAGAGACTGCGTTTTGCTTGTGTTTGGGACGTTCGGGTGTCTCGGGTTGCATGTCAGATGTCTGTGCGCGACATGTAAAAGGATGCAGAGTGACCGAACATTACAGCATGCATGCACAGTTGTGTTTATTGTTGCAGGCGTATGTTTGTGAGGAGGAAGGAGTTCATCCAGTGTGTGAAGTCAGCTTAGGTTGCATTCAAAGAAACGTTAGCTTACTTTGAACGTCTGAAAGCTACATTTTCGTATTTCGTATAATAAGGCGACGTAACCTGGTACTGGGAGGTGGATGGATGGGTCAGTAAAACTTCCAACAGTCAGTGTTTGTCTCTTTTAATCTTGTCCACAGCGGTTCCCTTGGACTCTACCAGGGTGGTTATTAATGTAACCATGGTCACCAATGTCTCCTGAACATACCCATGGAGTTTAAACCTAAACAACCTCTAGAAACTTTTTGTTCAGGGCCCTGACAAGTTGAGCTCACATTTTCTACATCAACAGCGTTTGTTCCTTTCAATCCTGTCCCTGATTGGTCCATTGAACCTTAACAAAGTGGATATTATTGTAACCATGGTTATGAATTACACCCTCCATCCATAACCTTGAGGTTTTTATTTAGAAACCCAATCAAAATTTAACCTCATAAAAACAGATTCATTTCAGGAAATTATGTTTTCCTGTGAATAATTTTTAACCATTCAAGGCCCCGTCCACACGGAGACGCTTTTTGGTTTAAACACAGATGTTTTGCATCATTTTTGACCGATCGTCCACACGAATCCTGTAAACGCGTTGCCCTAAAACGCACTTTTCGGAAACCTGGTCCCATAACAACATCATAACAATGGTGGACTACCTGCTCGTGTTCCTGCTGGATTTGGTTACTAGGGCTAAATATAATTTCTCCTTGAGTTTGGTTTCTTCTAAAGCTGTTTTGTAAACAGCGCTCAAGCTTTATGTGCATGCTCCGCCTCTTCCTCTCCGTTTTTGGAGAATTTCTGAAACTGAAACAGCACCACCTATAGGCCTGGAGTATGAAGTAGCGTTTTGAGTCGTGTTGAGACGGATCCGTGTGGACGCAGGTATTCTTGAAATAATGCCAGGGAAAACGGAGGAGGGGGAAAAGATCGTTTTCATACGTGTGGACGAGGCCTTAGAGTTTTGTTTTTTGTAATTAAGTCGACAATTTTTCCATTGAACCTTGAGAAAGTGGTTCTTATTGTAACCATGGTTCTTGATGTCTGGTTTTGAACCGTACCCATGTATGGAAACCAAGTCAAACTTATACCACAGCAGAAAATAGTTTACTTTCTTTTTTCTTTCTTTTTACAAACCGTTTCTGTGGGACCCCTGCAGATGATGCTAGTCTGTTAGTAGAGCACTAGATCACCAACTTGTTTGGTTCATGTTTTGTCACCATATTTTGACATTTCATTGCAGCCCATCCAACAAGCCTTTGGCATTATTTCTGCAAATGTGTTTGACCTTGACTTCCGAGAGTCTGCACTTCACATTTACTCTCGTCTTCGTTTAGTTTCGGGACCCATCCAGAAAACACACGGCGACGACGGCGGCCGATGTTTCGCCGAGCTCCTTCAGCGCGTTAGCTCTATTCTAACATTCAACATCTTCAAGTCCCTCTTGAAGTGGATCTTTAATGGAGGCATTAATGCCTTCCAAGAGGGATTTATGCGAGTATTACTTGGCGGAGGATGGCGTCTTAATACATTCAAACTAAATTTCCCATAGGTGTATCATTGAGGAATAATTAACCGTTCGGTGACATAGGCACGATCACTTTATTTCTCTATTTATTTATTCTGATTATCTTGCACCTTCAAGATAATCTGTATCTATTTTCAGTTAATGTTATTTCAAATATACATATATATATTTGGGGTTACAATATCACATTTAAACTGGAATTAAAAAGCTGCTTTTTAAACAAAAGTGAATTCTCATGATCCATCCATTTCAACTAAAAATCAGCAGTGCTGAAACCTCTAATGGGACGTGGAGAACAGGCTTCCACCCCCTCTTGTAAAATATTCCTCCTCTCCTTTTTGGGCTAAAATTGCCTCCCCCCTCCCGAACACTTATTTATATATTTATTTATTTTTGTTATAACTGGCTACAAATCCAGCGCTGTTCATTACCCAGGCAGGGTCAATTCCCCAAACAATGTGTTTGGTGCCACAATAAAAAGGGTGTATTTTATGGCGTGTAGCAGTAAAATGCTATTAAACAGATAAAACACCGGCAACGAGCATCAAGAGGATTATAAAAGGAATTGCCTTGATAAACCCCACATATCTGCGTGATGACACACCGGCGATGCTCCTCTCTCTCCATTTGCAGAGGAGGAGGAGGAAGAGGAGGAGGAGGAGGAGGGGTGGCTGAGACTTGAGGAGCACATGGCCAGAGAAGTTGCACAGCTCTGCAGCGCCACCATGAGGGCAGGTTAAAAAGCAGGTTGCCTGTTTATCCCGGATCAGGTTCCATGAAGGGGGGGGGGGAGAAAACCCTGTGAGATTACATGAGAGATTTTGTAGCCACGGGGCTGAAATTGAGAAAACAGATATAGAAAAAGGCCTTTAAATCAAATGAAAGACTTTGCTTCTCGATTGCAAAGTGTAGTCAAGTGGTTTTCAAAGTGGGGGGCGCGGCCCCCCTGGGTGGCCGCCAGGGGGCGCTAGGGGGGCCTCAGACAATTGGAGTCAACATAAGAAAAAGAAATTAGAAAAACGGAAAAAAAAACATAATCGATTTATTTTTAACCATTATTATGAAATACAATAAATATGTTATTAATTATAATTATAAAATATAATAAATTATTTAAAATCATTATCATAAAACCTTATTATTAATAATATATTATATCTAGGCTAAATGTTATTTACCATTCTCATCTTTCTGATTCCCTCCCAATCAAAACATCGATCATGACCTCATAATATGTGTAGACCTGGAGGTTCAAGCTAGCATGTAGCTAGCATAAAATGGACAGGTTTTTGACAAAAAAGAGGCGGAAAGAACAGACCAACCGCCCTGGCCAACTAAACTCAGGCAGCACGTATGCTAAACAAATGTAATAGTTATTGAATAGTGAATAAAAGTAAGAAAAAACATTATAAAAGATGACGTTTCTTTACATATGTCATAGCATTGTCCGTAGGTTTGCAAATGGTGTCCCTGGCCAGAAGCTAATGCTGTCTGGGGGGCCTTAGCATGGTTAGTTTGGGAAGCCCTGGTGTAGTCTACAACATTTTCAGGAGTTTTAGCATCGTTTTTTTGTCCACGCCACCTTCAGTCAGTCACATTATTTGTTGTGGTGCTCTCTGTTTTTCTAACGGTAACTGAGACTGAGGGTTTGCACTGAGCACATGCATTAAGAGAAGCCATTTGGTGTACATCCACATGTGTTTTTCAAATATGCAGTAACGCTGTCACCAGTTCAAATGAGCCGTCGTATCTCTCGGCTGCGTGACGGAGGAGAATATTTTAGCAGGATTTAATTAAGTGTCATACCCTGAGACGCGCTGCTTAAAATTCTACCCCGGCGTTCGGTAGTAAAACTGGATGCGTCCCCTCCGAGTCCCACGTCGGAGGTGATAAAGCTCTGACATCCTCATTAGCATATAGATGCATGCGAGAAATAGTCCTTGCCATTAAGTTTTTAAGTCCTTAAACATGTCTTTTGGTTTATGTCTTCACAACTTTTAGTAATATTTCTCACTGGAGATGTTCTGCGTTCAGAATACAGGCACAACCTCAGAACAGCTGGTCTCATGCTCCCCTCTGGTGGTTAAAGTGAGTATGGCT
This sequence comes from Planiliza haematocheilus, assembly GCA_005024645.1. Taxonomy (NCBI): domain Eukaryota; kingdom Metazoa; phylum Chordata; class Actinopteri; order Mugiliformes; family Mugilidae; genus Planiliza; species Planiliza haematocheilus. The sequence goes on along the minus strand of SRSE01000170.1, from coordinate 281,042 downwards.
GCAGGGAAATGGGCTTTTTTTTTGCAAACAGCATCCTCGAAACTTTATTTAGAGGGGTGGTAGAGAGTGGTGGAGATCCTCCTGGTCCAGCTGCATGGTGGCAAACCAGAAAGCCCTGCAGAGGGTAACGAGGGGAGAGGAGAGAACTGTCCAGGAACTCTTCCCGAGCCGGGGCAGAAACTGAACCAAAGCAGAACCAACAGACTGCTCAGCGGCTTTCCTCCACAATGAACCTCTGATCAGATCCAGGATGGTACTGTATTTCAAAATGACAATAAAGCTCAATTTGATTTGAGCAGTTTTTATTCTTATTTAAGTTTTTATCTGTTCCATTCAAGTTTATTAGTAAACCGTGATCGCTGACCTACTCATGGTAAGTTTTGAACTGTCCTGTCAGAGCAAGAAGTTTCCAAAGTTACAATACGACGAGCATGAATGTGAGTGTGAACCTGCCCTCGTGGACCTGACCTCTCACCTGTTTCATCGAGGATTATCTTAAGTGCATGTGTCTGCATCTGTTTCACGATTCACAATAAATCTTACACCTATCAGGCCACTGAATCAGTTGTTTTGTACTTTTCAAACTCATATTTTGCATAAATAAATGTGTTAAAATAAGAAACCTGTGGTTCCCAGCCTTTTATGCTTGTGACCCCTCATAAACTGTCAGTGTGTTATTAGGGCTACGTGCCACGTTTTGGATGTTTGTTGAGTTGTTAGTAATCTAAACTTTGGAAGAGGTAAAAAATTTATATTTTAAGACAAAAGTTGAGATTTTTGTTGAAGAATTTGTTCTTTCTTCTTTCCCCTCAAACTGTGCTAACCTGACATTATGACCCATCTCAACAGGGAAATGTACATAAATACATTAAACCACGGGACACGTTTACAGTACACAATTATTCTTCACAATCTGATATTGTAGAATGTAATAATAAACCAGAGCTGGTTCGTTACAGTGATGGGCATCTGTTGCTGTAGGGCCTGTTCTGTATTTCCCCCCCCCTTTGTTTTGTTGCTTGTCTGTTTTCTGCAGGTACCGTAGTATTTGGGAAACCGGGAGCACCTGGCCCAGTCTCCTTGATCCTTTAAGATGTGGCAACTCTTTCTCTCTGACCTCTTGACCTTGATCCCTTTTGTCAGCTGTGGCCAGAGTCTTTATTTTCGCACCTTCCTTTACTTAGTCCATTTAGATTGTAGGTTAATCATCATATCACATGGCCGTAGGTGTGTTAGAGTTTCTCAGTTGGCCCTTAAATGTGTTTTGCCTGGGATCTTGGCACAAGGGATTGTAACATCTTATCCTGTGCATTAATAAGTGGAAGATCTTTCAGCCCTTGCTCTCTGGCCTCTTGACCTCGATCCCTCCAGTGTTGTGTTTTGTTTTGTCTGTTTTGGCCTAGTTACGTTATTTTTTCACCTTCTAACAATACACAAACACTACCATGCACCGATCGACATACACGCTTTGTTCTTATGGGTTGGTTACTGACTTTATTTAAATACATTTCTTAATCTTTACGTGTAACCCACGCCTTCCCATTTTTTTGTGGGGGCTCATCCAGGACTAACTGGGTACTTATACATTTTCGTGCTGGTACTTTTACCAACAATGGGACCTGAGTATTTCAGTCCTAAACCATGTGCAAGAGCACCTTTGCAATAAATTTATGCTTTGAAAACTGCCTGCAAGTTTCCTGTAGACACATCTGGTCAATGAACTGCTCTTAGTCTGACCTGCAAGGCAATTTCTTGACGTAAGCTAGTCACAGACGAAGGTTATGTTTGCGGTTACGAGATAAATGATTCATCTTGTAAAGCAAAAATTAAGAGTAGAGGTCTCATTCAGGAAGTAGTAGCTGGAAGACAGACTGTAGGATTTTTTAGGACACCCAAGAGCCATCAAGTCTACTGTATTTCAAATTTCCTGCTTGAATTCATTCATTTATAAAGCAATATATTCAAGTACTGATAAAATAAAATCTATTTTATTAAATAGATGAACAAAACGACCCTTATATTCTAGTTAATAGGCCGGTCTTTATGACCCACACATTTAGCGAACAGATTATTGTTGGTCTTCTGTATAATTTATTAAACTCCACATAAACGTCTTATTGTCACGTTTTGTCATTGTGCCACGCGCTTCCCGGGCCAGGGGGGTCTCGTTAGGATCCGCTCCCCCTCGGCATTCTTCGGCCCTCTCCGGCCGCCGCTCGTTCATTTCCGCTCGGCGTCGCCATCTGCTTTCTCGTCCTTCTCCAATCTCCGTGTTGTTGTTCCCGGTGACGCGGCGGAGGTGTAGCCTGACGCGGGCTCTTACGTGTCGGCCAGAATAAAAGTGGAGCTCCGGAGGCCCGGGAGTGACGAAGGGAGTCTGTATCGGTAAGGACGGAGCGGTGTCCGGGGCCCAGAGGGGCGAGACGCGGCCGCGGAAAGTGTCGGTCTGGTCGGGTTCGGCCCGAAGGAAACAAAGAGATCATGGCGCCGCGGTGTGTTTGTAGCAGTATGGAGGGGAGGGGAGGCTGCGGCTCTTTGGGGGGAGAAACGGGGGCAAATGTGCGGCGTTGATGCTGAGCCATGAGGGGCAGTTTGTGCCTTAACACACCGGGGACTGTGACAGGACTTTAGCGTTGTTAAGAAGCCCGGCTGTCAAACGGTGCTCTCAAAGACAAGACATTTACACGCAAAATTTGCGCTGTTTTCCCGTTTCAGGCGCACAGAAAGCACCGTAGCGATATTTTCATTCATTTCTCCAACTTTCTCGACTTAATTTATAATTGTATACCAGCTAATATCACCATAACCTCCTCCTTATTATCTATTAATATGTTTATAGTAGTGTTTTTTTTTTTTTGCGGGCCGTGGGGGTTTGCGTGAACGCATCGGGCCTGTGTAGTTTACGCACACGCCGGTGGTGTGTTTGCGGTCAGTTTTGGGGTTTTGATCGTGGCTTTTATTTCATCTGCTGGGATGATGTGACCGTGTTGAAGGGGGGCGTTGCCCGGCCATGTGGCTCCGCTGCTGTCACACACACACACAGACACACACACACACACACTGACGGAGCATCCGAGTGATATTTGAAAAGCAGAGGGAGAAATGTGTAAAGCCAATCATGCGGCGGAGAGAAGCTACGCACAGTGTGAGATCACTGAGTGAACAAACACGTCCCGGATCAACAGTCAGAGGCTGAGGAGGCTGAAGGCAGCCAGGGATCACGACCTCCAAAGCCTTACTACCAGTAATAATAATAAATACTATTATAATTATTATTATTATACATGCAGGGAGGTTGGAGAAGCATTTAGAGTTTGAAGAATTAGTTTCTCGTTTCTGGTGTTTAGTGTAGACATTCATTCAAACATTTTCTCATAATAACAAATTTTTACTAAAGGGATGCACCAAAAAATTTCGGCCTGAAAGTGCGTTTTCTGTTTCCGGCTGAAAAGTTTTGGGGCATCCCTAATTTTAACATCTGCGACTGAATCTACACCAGTGCAAACAAATGCATTTTAATGTGAAGAGTCCTGCACATAACCTCAGTCACATTGTTACAGTGTTCTCGCGCAGCAGTCGGGATGCTAGCGACGTAATTACACGTTGTTTGTGTAAATTCAGCAGCTGAAACTCTCATCCATGTTTCCATGTCCCAGTCACTCCCACTATATGGATATACATGTAAATATCATCCAAATGACACCAAAGTTATGTGGGCGAGTAAACGATCGTCTTTTGTGCCAGAAATAAGGTCCAGGTTGTAAAAAAAAATGTTTGTTCCCCTTTAAACCTTTGATAGCAGGTTCAGTAAGAAAATACTGGCAGTAAATGAGAATGTAAACACTTGGTCCAGTCATTTGAATCATTTCTTATAGTGTATGATATGATCTGTGACCAAGGGACACCTCAGACACCAGGTCTGTCTTCTTTCTCCTGTCAAGATTTCCTCATTCTCTGTTAACAGTCTTAAAGGAGGAGTTTTTGTCCAAAGGGCTTCATCATGTAGTTAAACATGCATTTAGTCTTTCACATATTTTAACATTCAGTAACAGAGCTTTATGTCGATAACAGAGGACCAACTTTCAGTTTGGAAGTCAGATTTAAAAGCCCTCAAATACCCGGTTGGAAATAGACCTGTGAATAATCAGGCCTGAACCTGAAGCAGAGAAGGAACGATGTGCCGACTGTCAACAGCTGAAAAGTCAGAAAGTGTTTTCCCGCACTTCATATTTCACACCGTCACACTTTTGTTTGTCTCGTGTGATAATTATGACGCATCGCTGAATCAGGGCTGATAAAGAGACAGTCTGGGTCCACTTTATTGATCCTGGCCCTTTTATACAGCATGGGTCCACAGAACTATGTGACATCACAGCGAGATCTTCCTGTTGGATCGGAGTGGGACAACATCAGATATATGCCACAAGGAAGCGAGACGGTCTAACTTCTAGTTTGGTACTTTTAATTACCAGTTACCTACAGTAGAAGAAGATTCCTGGTACATTCATTAAAGTTGACCGATAAAGAACCTCTTGAAAATCATGATGGAACAAGAGTGAGACATTGTTGAGAAAAGTTTTTGGAATAAATTAAGAATCATTTCTTTTATTCAGACATCTAATATTTCTGTTACTGGGGACTCCTCAGGAAGGACCTTAAGGGTTTCATTTTGAATATATTTTACTTATGGGTCGTACAGTGCTACATCTTTTTCTCTGGAGATCCTGATCATGCAGATGTTGTGTACTAAAGTTGGAACAGCCTCTGTTCAAATTTCCATCCTCAGCTCAGCTAAGAAAATCATGTTAGCCCACTGCTTAATCAAAAAAAAAAAAAGCAAACAATTTTTCCTCCGATGCCATTTAGCTCACAACCAGCCCTTGTAAAGACTTTGAAGTTTTCATTTGGAAAATAATTTTTCAAACTTTGATTTAAGTTTTTGCAGATCTTTTTCTCATGGCGTCACATAAACAACTGGGATTCCTGATCATACAGATGATATGTCTTCTAGTGATGTGCCATGTGCAAAAGAGACGGCTCTAAGAGACGATGTTTAGTAGTGAATGGTTGGTGCTGTTTTTACTTGTGTGGATTTGATTGCAGCATTTGCTTGCACGATTAAAGTTTTATTGTTTAGTAATACACAGGACAAGATGTTACAATCCCTTGTGCCGAAATCCCAGGCAAAACACGTTTAGAGGCAATGTTCGACTAAGAGGCCCTACCAAGCCTAGAGTCATGTAATATGACCAATAACCTATATTCTACCTAGGCTAACTAGAAGCTGCTGGCTTAAGCCCATTGAGCAGCAGAGGATACTTCAGACATTGTAAAACATACCTAACTAAACACTGCTGGCTTGTATGGCCCGCTCAGCAGCAAACCATGGCTACCAAGTAACATGAGAACATGATCTGAACAACAGCAGTATGCAGCATATCATATCAAATATTAAACGTTAGTAAGAATGCTTTTCTCACAGAAAAGCTGCCTAAAATGCGTTGGGTTAAAATATTACGCTATAAATGAACTAAATAAAGAGCGAGCATTTAGGAGCCAAGAGAGCCGACTCTTCTTTGGGAGCCGTGGCAAAAGATTCGGCTCTCAGAAAAGAGCCAAACTGCCCGTCGCCAGTGTCCTTACTTCCACTGAAGTTAAGTTGCTACAGCTTCTCTTCTAATTTCAGCTCAGCCAATGAAGATGGAGTCAGCAGCCGAGGCTCAGCAGGCGGCGGAGACTGCTGTGACAGAGACAGAGAACCAGCAGATAACCCAGGCACAGATCGCGACTTTGGCCCAGGTGACACATGATGTTGACACTTTTACCCAGTACCGTCTATACCCAGCTCAGGTTTGGAATAATTAACAAAATAAAGAAAGAAGAAAAAAAAAACGTGTATTAATATCATTTTATACCGAGGCGTGGCAGACGGCGCAATGATATCACCTCTGAATTTTAGGTATCCATGACAACAGGGCACGCCTCAGCAACGGGTCCCACGGTAACGCTGGTGCAGCTTCCCAATGGACAGACGGTTCAGGTCCACGGCGTCATCCAGGCTGCTCAGCCGTCTGTTATCCAGTCGCCACAAGTCCAGGCTGTACAGGTGAAAACACAGACGCATCTCTAGCTTCAGGTGTCGCTTATTGAGGCGCAAAGTAAAGTCAAATGTTTTATTGTTTGTTGCAGATTTCCACCATAGCAGAAAGTGAAGATTCGCAGGAGTCGGTGGACAGCGTGACCGACTCTCAGAAGCGCAGGGAGATCCTATCACGGCGTCCCTCATACAGGTAATTAGTGTCAATCTGGACTCATCAGACCACATGACCTTCTCCCATTGCTCCAGAGTCCAATCTTTATTTTCCCCGCTGAGATTTATTCACTAAATCCCAACGGTCTCTTGCCCCCAACAGGAAAATCTTGAACGACCTTTCATCCGACGCGCCGGCTGTCCCTCGTATCGAGGAGGAAAAGGCTGAGGAGGACTCATCCGCTGCTGCCGCCACGCCCGCCATCACCACCGTTACCGTCCCCACGCCCATCTACCAGACCAGCAGCGGCCAATACAGTACGTGAAAGCTAAATATGTGATGTTAAATGTAAGATTAATATTATTGACCAGGCTGATCATCCTATCCCAAGCACAAAATAACAAATGTCCATACTGTAATATGAACTAAACTACTTTCCTTTTCCCCTTTCGCCTCCTTGCCATTCATCCCTCTTGCCAAACAATATAGTCGCAATCACACAAGGTGGCGCCATTCAGCTGGCTAACAACGGTACAGATGGAGTCCAGGGCCTTCAGACTCTGACCATGACCAATGCAGCGGCAGCAGCCCAGCCTGGAGCCACCATCCTGCAGTACGCACAGACCAGCGACGGCCAGCAGATACTGGTTCCCAGTAACCAGGTGGTGGTCCAAGGTGAGAGAGGAGATCATTGTCTTTGAGTGAAAGTATTCTGATTGGGGTTATGAATAGATCAATTTGAACATATATTTTGACAACTTCTCCGTTTAGCTACCTCTGGTGACGTCCAGGCCTATCAGATCCGAGCCGCCCCGGCTAGCACAATCGCCCCAGGAGTGGTCATGGCCTCTTCGCCCGCCCTCCCGACCCAAGGGGCCACCGAGGAGGTCACCAGAAAACGTGAGGTTCGCCTCATGAAGAACAGGTATGAACAAAGGAGGGGTCTGCATGTTTGAGCATTGATTGAAGTATTGGCAATGGCGTCAGATATAACTCTTGTTACGTACTCCACGAGAAGCGAGAAATTTGTTCTTGTTGCTAGGGCTGCGAGAACAAGAAAACTCGAGTGCTGATCTCTGGAGAAGTCCTCTTAGGCCCCTCCCACTGCATCATACGTCACACGTGCTAAGCATTGTGGGATATGTGTGAGATGGATATTGGTGTGTTGCTTTCATGACCATGTCCGTCGCGCAGTATGCCGACCTCTACCCAGGAGACATTAGTGGTCAGAGAAACGCTAGCACCTGGGAGCTCACAGAGCAATCGCTAGCATTTCCGCATTTCTGTACTAACCACGCCCACTTCAAATTTCTGACCAATCACAGAACAGTTGTTGAACACCACATGAGAAAAAAGTTCTGCTTGGTTGATCTGTTGAGAACAAGCTGAGAGAACTGCCAAACAAGAACAAACTTCTTGCTTCTTGCAGAGCAAATAACAACCTTTACATCCCCAGCTGCTGCCATGGTCCAGGAAGTTTCATGTAAGACAAAAACTGAATCAGTAGTTTCTTGATTAATGTTAAGTCTTTGCTTAAATTAATATTCAAGCAACATCCAACGGCTGACATGAAAAAGTCCCAAACCCCCCACCAAAAATCCGATCATGAGAAAGAACCAAAAGCCCAAACTGTGTCTTATCCCTCCTACAGAGAGGCGGCCCGTGAATGTCGCAGGAAGAAGAAGGAGTACGTTAAGTGTCTGGAGAACCGAGTGGCCGTCCTGGAGAACCAAAACAAGACACTAATCGAAGAACTTAAAGCCCTTAAAGACCTTTACTGCCATAAATCTGAGTAGTTCCACTTCCGAACGTCAAACGGGGGCCAAGTAGCATTTCAGTTTCTTTCAAATACTTTGACTGTTTTATTCTGCCTTTTTGTTTTTCCTTCTTCTTCTTCTTCTTCTTCTTCTTTTTAACAGTCACCCAATCCAACTCCGCGTAGACGACCGTCTCTTCAGTAGGCTGTCGGTATATTGAGTTTAAAATGCACAAAGTTGTCATTTCCATCCAGGTTTGACGTTAAAACATTGGGGAACATTTTAGAGCAATCAGTAAAACGGTACAGTCAGCTGCTGACAACGGTTAAATGTGTCACAAACCTTTATCTGCAAGCCTGCGTCTTATTGTCATGGTTTTGGCTAACACCTTCATGAGTTAACTTAACATTGTACTCACTGTGGTCATGGTTGAGATGCTTCAAAAAGCACAACTGAGACATAGTAGCCACTAAAGAGAAATGGGCTGATCATAAACTAGCAAGACAACAAGTTTGCCAACTAAGCCAAAATTTAAGTAGATACATAAGTTATGTAAGTTATGTAACCAGTCCAACAGGTAGAAGACCAGCTTGGTGTCCATCTTGCAAAGCTCTTTCCAACAACTTTCTGTCTTCTTGATGGGTTTCTCTCTTTTTCTCTGACCTTCCTCCATTAACATCCATTTCAGTCTCTTTGCTTGTGCCTTGCTACCTGGGAACACCCAACTAACACCACTTTACAGCTAACTGAAGACAGTGTTTTAAAGCGTTACGCACTTCTATCGGGTAATCGTACCCGGTTACAAACCAACATTCAGAGCACGGAGAAGAGATTTCATCCCTTCAACGAGTATCATTAAAACAGTGTTGGAGCTGTTAATGGTGAACTTCCAGATTACAGTGACTCTCACGTTTATGTTTTATGTTTTTCTACTAACATTTAGTCGTTCTTAAGTTATTTTTGTGCCATTATCAAATAAGCGAAGAGTGAAGTCTGTCTTTGAATTCAATCAATTCAAGAGTTAAGAAGTCAGTGATTCTTTTTTTGTGAACTATAACCGTTTCAAACTAGCACGAATAGTGCTGTCTGAGGCAGACTACAAACATTTAACCAGGGAAAAGTCGACATGAACATCGTCCAACGGCATTGGTGATTATTTTTCTTATTTGCCAAAAGACAGAAGGTAGTCGACCAGGCGACTATGAGCCAGAATTGATGTAATGGTGCGTTCAAATGGTTCATAATTCTTTACTGATTAAGTATTTTAGTTGAATTGGACATCAGCTGTTGAAAAACCACTAAATATTTTGTTGACCTTATTGCACTCAAGCAGAGTATTTGTATTTACTACTACAGTAAGCAATAATGCCTCATCAACTTGGCCTTGGGATCACTCTATGATATCACTATTGTTGTCATTCGTTTCATTTACATTGTGCTCTGATTTACAGCAATAGTTAAAGCTGTCCTAATATAAAAGTGTCTTTATGGACGGCTGCTGCATGATGGTTACTTCAGTGTTAAACCATTATGTTGCCAAAACTGTGACAACAAGATGCAGCTTATAAAACTGTTAGTTTTCTTTAACATAAATGTAATAGATTGATTGTGATGTTTTAGCCTGTTTGGGTTAATTTGGTGCACTTTACGGTACATTATCCTAGTACATGAGACGAGCTCAGTCAATCGCAGTTAAAGGCTTTGAATGAATTCTTGAATCTCTACTTGATCCACATCCCGACCCAATGAATTAGGCACAAACTTGTTGTTGTTGTTGTTTTTAAAGATGCTATCGACTGCCGATCATGGATCAAGTGAAACTGTGTGTGTGCGTGTGTCAGCAGACGGTGGATCATCACGGTCTGTTTGGAAAGAAAAAAGGAAATGTTGTAGAGGGACGTCACGCCTGCCCATTGACTCCTATTGTTTTTCTACTTCTGCATTACTGATGGTTGTCAGAGCTGCTACTACAGTGATACTGTTGGCAGGCTGAGACACTACTTTGAAGGTTTCCCTTTACAACCTGGACTCTCTTTTATCATTTTATTTTACTATTTACTTACTTATTTAAACATTTTGCTCACCAGTTTGAGTCCAGTAGGGCAGCATGAAGCGACATTATATCTAAACCTATTACATGGAAGTGAATAAGGAAAAAAGTACTACTTTCACCTTTGACTGATGACTTATTTCTGTTCTGTACACAACTAGTAATTCTAGTAATTCAGAGGGCATTAATCTGTGTTTATGGGTTAGATAATTGCAGCTTTATTTCCAGATATCAGGTCTAACTAATAGGCGGTTTATGCTTCTGAGTCGTTTTGACAGCTCAGACCTTAATGCCGTAGCCTGATATGCACCTTCCCAGAAACGTGAATAAGAGTAGGCTACGTACGTAGGTTACAGCACTTAGTCCCACAGAGGTGTAGACGCCGTAACCTACGTACGTAGCCTGCACTGGTGTTCGCCATTCATAGTTCTGTGCTCGTCAGTCTGGCTCGCTCTGTAATAGCGCCTCCCAAACACTAGTCTGTGCTATGTCTTTATTGTCAGTCGGGTTCATTTGAGTTTCCTGCTTCGCTTTCAACAATGGCGATGGAAACTTTCTCCAAAATTTCGATCCCAACGAATCAATTCGAAAATTGCCGAGATGGAGAAGCAGACGGACCGATTGCAGCTCTTGTGGTCTGCGTTGCCGTGACGTGTAGTTACATCTCTGGGGAGGTGTACGTCACGCTACGGCGCTAGAGTAGTCGTAGGGTCTGGTCTGTTGTCGCTGTAGCTACGCCGTCAAATTGGTGCAGAAGCATAAACCGCATGCTAGTAGGCATAATTAAGTGTGCAACAGATAGGAGCATCTGAGGAGATAAAAACAAGGTCCAGGTTGAACGGAAACTCATGTTCGTTGAGCAGTTTCATTGCCAGAGGTGCAAATTTCACATTTAACATTTCTCAGAATTGTTTTCAGCTTTTTAAAATATTTCTGTTTTTGCAAAAATGGCGCCAAAATATGGATTGTGACAAAATGTGAGACTGTGGAGCCCTTTTTGTACCAGATCCTTTGTAAAGATCTACAAAGACAATGGCTACAGTTTAAAAAAACACTAATTATCCACAAAATTGAAAAGAGATAGCTGTTGTGGGACTGTGTGTGTTTTTTTTGAGGAGATAAGTGTACGTACTCGTCATTTTATTTTTTTATATATTACTGTATATAGACTCTACAGCATGTGTAGACCTCATGTATTTCTGTTTGTTTGATATGAAAAATGTTCCTATGGCTCGTATGAAACCAACTTTGCATATTTGTAACATATGTCGGTGTATAATTGAAAGCAATGTATGTGTGTATTCATGTAATCCGCCGGGCCTACCGTCGTCATGGCAGCTAGTGTAAGAGAAAAAGGCCTTTTTGGGGGGGGGGGGGGGGGGGGGGGGGGGGGGGGGTATAGTGCTGTAACCTGTTTAAGGATCAAGATTGGTTCATTTGTGTGTGGTGGAGAGCAGCTGGAGTCCGCAGCACTTATTACCTGTTACCTGTTTTTTTTCTTTCTTTGCTCATTGTAAATGTGTTTTATTTCGATCTGTAGAGCAAAAAAAAAAGGCTCCACCATTTTGTATTTTCCAAGGCATATAATGAAAGCACAACGTTCTTTCCACTGGAGCCAATCTGAGTGTTTATTGTATTGTACCTTTGTACAGCATTTATTTTAAAGTTTTCCTATTTACGTTGGATCCAGTGGCGAGATACCCGCCAATCAATCATCGACCCAACTAGAAACTCGTCTCCAAACTTTGAATGTGTTATTATTTTGGGGGTCAAAGATACAGTCTGTGACTTTGACATAGAAACTTTAAATCCCTGCTTTAGATGCGTTGTAGTTTGAGACTCAACGTGACACAAATTACGTCCTTTTAGCACATAAGTTGATCTTGACCTTTAAAACAGAGGTTCTGTTGGTTTAATAGTTTCTTCTAGAGCTTTCAGATACATCTCACGCACTGCAAAAAAACAAGATCTTACCAAGTATGTGTGTCTCATTTCTTGCCATTTTCACTAGTTTCATTGGCAGATTTTTTTTGCATATTTTCAAGTAAAAATTGCTTGACAATAGGCAACAAAATCTGCCAATGGAACTAGTGAAAATGGGTCTGTATTAACATGTATTGTCTTACAACAAGTCCCTGTGTCTTGCTGAAATGGTACTCATTAGGCAACTGTGTCTCATATTATGTGTAATGAGATATTTTGACTAGAAATGAGACAAATATACTTGGTAAGATTTAGTTATTTTGCAGTGCGGCCTCATTTCTTCTCAGAAGTTTACGAACAAGCCATCGGTTAACGTTCATTCGGCTTTGAATCAAATAAGTTTTAAAACCTCTGTGATTATCTGAGTAGAAACTGGATGTCGGGACACTACCGGCCACACGGAACATATTAGCATGTACCGTATCTGTTCCTGTTTTGCTGTTCTCTTGTGTCACGGTGTGGTTTAGAGGAATTTGTGTAGAGACATGACAAAAACATGCACTTCGGGAGATTTATGAACCACACTTTGAGTCTGTGTCATTGCAGAGGGTCGCAGGATGGAGGATAGTTCAGCAGTAAATGTGCAAGCAGTGCTTGGGCTCTAAGATGTGTGTAGGGCTTGGTAGCACGATGTCTAGATACTGGTGCCATTAAGATATTTAGGGTGAAGAAGTGCGTTCTGAAAATAAATAATATAATTTCCGCCCCTTGTAATTCATACATGCAGTGATGGTGCTGAAAAAAAAAGACTAGTAATAACTTTTTCTTTTGTCAGTTTGATATAGTGAACTCAACATTGTGATGTGATTACACAATGTCTTTCCAATAATACCAACAGTGTTTTTATTTGTTTATTTGTTGTTTTTTGTTGTTTTCTTTAAACCCACGGGTCTCATTTTGTGCATGTAACATGCTGACATCCGTGCGTGTGTAAAAGTATAAATAGACAGAGAATTTCTAGAACAGTAATAATGACATTTTTCTAACTTTTAATGTGATCGGTTTGTATATTGCCACTTTTACAGATTAAAAATGCCATTCATTGTACAGTATCCTCGTTGAGACCAGGTCGCCAAATGAAGACTGTTTGTTTTAAAAGTTGTCACGTTACGAAAAACTACACCAGCCCATTATTTCAAAGTGCTGTTAGCCCGACATTACATCGCTCTTTTGTAAACACTTGCTATGTCACAATAAAACGCTCTGGATGATTGTTATGTATTTTATTGGTAATCGGAATACATGAACATTCAAGTTATGATTTATTTTATTCTGGTTGACTGCATGGCATTAGCTGATATATTCGCCATTTTTTGTTGAATTACAACATGTGCACATTTATTTTGAAGAGATATTATTCTGAAGAGCCTGGTGACAACATTCTCACATCAATAAACTAAAGCTTGTCTTAAATATCTTGGGCTGGGTACATTTTTATCCCATTTAAGCAGCATTTAAAGGTTGCAGCGGGTTTCGGTGCAGTTAATATGAGCTGTTTGCATTCTGTTTTTGTAATTAAATCCATAGATATGTCTACTAGTTAAATAGATGTTTATGTTTTATTTGTACAATCTTTATACTTAGCAGATAATTATCCTTGCAAAATGTGCAGTGGTTAGTGGAGAAACTTTAAAATCTTACAGCAACCTCACAATTGCATGAGTTTAATTTGTTTCCATCACTTCTCCATAGATATACTTAATGAAATTTAGCATTAGACACATTTTTTCCGTTCACGATACAAGAAAATATACGTATTTTCTGCAGCAGATGACAAAATGTTTTTACTTTTATATTTCATGACTAATAAAGAAAAATATTCATTAAATTGCGGGTAGATGCAAATGAATGATGGACTTATATGTCAAAAAAAAAGGGTGTGGATCCGTAACGATACAAAAATAGTAGCGTTGTAAATACATTTCATCGGTTTTAAATCGCCTCTGACTGACAGCTCCTTTAACCAATGAGCCGCTTCCGCTGGCCCGTGTTTTGATTTATCAGCCAATGGGAGTGAATGGAATTCCTTAGTGGGCGGGTCTACAACATATCCGTGGCAAGTAGGACCGTTTGTGAGGTCCGGCAACAGATGGCGGAGGTGGCGGCGTCTCCATACAGCACAAATCTGACAGGGCGGAGGCTCTGATGGGGGAGTCCGGACCAGTAATCACAGTTGGATATCTGAAGAGGAACCAGACGAAAGCCTTGTCGAACTGACCTCATTGATAACTTCTCTGCTACTGTCTTGGATTTTTTTCCCCTACACTTATTGTTTTGGGGGTGTTTTTTATTTTTATTTTGCTTGAGGCCTCTGAAGCCTCGGGCTAGATTTGGCGACACACCGAGCCGAGTGCAAGAAGACGTCTATGGGATTGCTCCGGAACTCTGCTGAAAAAACAACATGTATTTGCCAGAATTTGACGTCTCCACCTCGTAACGCTTTTACATTTTGTAGAATCAGCTGTGTTTACGTGATACCAAAAATTGGAATTAATGTGGAGTGGAAAAAAAAAAGTTCAAGAGACGAGCTAACTAGTTAGCTAGCCTGCTACGATGGTAGTTAGCCACTTAGCCGCGAAACTTTAGCATGTTGAATGAATGAATGAATGGAGCAGCAGCGACCACTTTCATTTGACTAACAGCTGATTATTTTCACTGGGGGGGAAAAACACGTCGAGCAGGACACAAGACCACGCTGATTGTAACCGACAAGGTGCGCCTTTCTGGTTGTTCTTTGACTGTTAAACCACTTAACCTCAAATAGACAGGAATGCAATTCCTGGGAGCTGGCGGACGATTTAGCCTTCAAAGATAGTGTTGTGCTTATGCGACCATAGCCTGGTAATGTTAATGAGGCAGGGGGACGCTAACTTTAGCTAGCTACAAATATTTGCACTACTTGGACTTGGCTGCAATAGTGTGAAGCTTACGCCCAGTTTGTAATGGGGAATACGGTGTCATGCTGCGTCTCTCCGGAGTCGAGCCCCAAGCTGCCTTCGAGGCAGCCGGCGGAGCGGCTGGAGGAGTTTCAGACCAGCACCGAAGTGAGCGACGACAACACCGTGCCCTACCTGCAGCACATAAGCGACAGAGAGGTCCCTGATGGTGAGTGTCCATGTAATACCCAGCACACACACACACACGTGACGGTGAGATGGCACAAACCTGATTTTTCCATTCCAGCATTTGAAGCACCCATGAAGCACCACAGCCATATTTGTTTACAGGAAGGCTCTTCCTAATCCAGTCACTTGAGTGAAGATGACCTGCATGTGACTGCATGTGAGCACGCAAGCAAACCCTGGATGGCAAATAATCAAGACACGTGAACCCGAGTTAACTTGTGTCAGCGTACAAACCGGATAGTTCATCCCTTTATCTACGCACAACAACTTTATGGTGTAGTCTTTCACAACTGCAGGGGAGGTATGCTCTCTGACACCATCTTTGGCTGCTGCCAAGTTGCTAGACGAGTTTATGGCCATCCCACTGCCAGCACAGCACTGGTGATGAGAGCATTCTTGGCACCGTTTAGCTTGCACTGCATCATATTGATCCCACTGGCGTCACATTACCAAGGAGGACATAAAGGAGGAAAACAAACCCCTCATCTGCCACAATAAACACATAGAAATTGTCGATTAAGGCATCCTTTAATCACGGCTTAATTAACGTGTGAAATCATGCATTTGCTAAAACAAACACAATAGAAGCCTCTTGCCTAGGATCAAACTTAATCTTAACGTGTCTGTAACATGACTTCGGTATGCCCTCTATTGGAGTAAAGTATTTTGCTCACACTGTGATACAGGCCGCTGATCACTGAAGCATCTCAGATATGTCTCTGTGATGTAGGCCCGTGCTTAGTAGTCCTTGTGTCGCCACACTCCATTGATTCCCAGACATCTACAGTGTTCATTCCACTCATATAGTTGTGGACAGCACCGTGTGTGTGTGTGAGAGAGCAGCTGTTGACCGGTTGAGGGTCAAAATCAGTCCAGCAGTCATTCTTGCATTCCTCGCCTCACAAGTGCTCCCATCACCTAATCCCCTGTCTTTTATGTAACCTACTGCCTGCACAGATTTGGAGGAAGAATGCTGCGTTCTAAGTCGCGATCATCAAGCACAAACAAGCGTAGTGCTTGAACGTATGGTATTTAATGCAGCGCTGTAATACGTGTTTTGTTCTCCTCAGAGCTGGCTTTGGAGTCCAACCCATCGGATCACGCCCGAGCAAGCACCATCTTCCTTAGCAAGTCCCAGACAGACGGTGAGCAGTCGGAAACATGACAAACACGCGGCAGTGATTCACATTGGCTGTCTTGCTTAAGACCGTGTGAACAGTAAAATGTTCCTGAAACACACAAACTAATATTTAATGTCGTTACATATACACTATGTTCAGGGATCTGGTGTTAACTCGGTACTAAAGATTGAATATTTAGCTGCAGATTCAGATCACAAAAACATTTGATACCGACTGAAAGTAGTCTGAAAACGTCTTTCTAACTGTCTGTGATTCTTGACACAAGTATTACTGTGAAAATGGTATTAAAAATGCATTTCTCTTCCTTTACAGTACGAGACAAGAGGAAAAGCAACCACATAAACCATATCAGTCATGTAAGTGGCCAAATCCAGATGTTGATTTTAAATTACTGTTCTGAAAATATAGTAGCTCTACTAAACTGTCACCTGCATGGTGCTTGCTCCAGAAATAATTGCTGTTGAAAAACCCTTGAGACGACATAAAAGCTTGGAACGCCAGAACTAGATTTATGCTTCTGCGTCGGCTGTGATTGGTTTGAAATGCATTCTTCGTCCACATCTCTCAGCATCTGCACAAGCACAGATAATTCTTGATCCTTTTGCCTGCCTGCGCACCATGTACTCAGACGTCTTCTCTTCCTTCTGTGCTGCAGTGATTTCAGTAAAAGTATCTGTTCAGCAACTTGTATTAACTCCAGAGACACCAGCTCAAGTATAAATGTTTTCAAGCTTTCAGAAATACATTAAGTTCAGCTTTGAGAAAGACAAGGACTAACCAGAAAGTCTTAATCTTATGATCAAGAACAAAATGTATTTCTTTGTTTTGCCTTTTTACCAAAGGAATCACCAAATACACTATATTGCCAAAAGTATTCACTCGCCAATCCAAATAATTTAATTCAGTTCGGTGTTCAAATCACTTTCATGGTCACAGATGTATTAAATCAAGCACAGAGGCATGCAGACTGCTTCTGCAAATATGAAAGAATGGGTCGCTCTCAGGAGCTCAGTGAGTCCCAGCGTGGTCCTGTGATAGGATGCCACTTGCAACAAGTCCAGTTGTGAAATTTCGTCTCTACAAAGTCAACTGTCAGTGGTATTATAACAAAGTAGAAGTGACTGAGAAAGACAGCAACTCAGCCATGAAGAGTCAGCGGATGCTGAGGCACATAGTGTGCAGGGGTCACCAACTTTCTGCAGAGTCAATCGATACAGACCTCCACATTTCATGTGGCCTTCAGATTAGTTCAAGAACAGTGCGTAGAGAGCAGTGTTGTATAAAGTACCCAAAAGCCATACTTGAGTAAAAGTAAAAGTACCTTACTGGAAAATTACTCAAGTAAAAGTGAAAGTAGCCTGCTAGAATATTACTTGAGTAAAAGTAAAAAAGTAGCTAGTATTTACTGTACTTAAGTATCAAAAGTAAAAAGTACTGTTAATAAAATGCAATCAGAAATTTGAGTTGTAACATTTTCTTTATTCCTGTTTAATTTAGTTTTTAAGTTTTGTTTAATTTGCAAAGTGTCACATGACACTTAAAGGAGCTTCAACGCCTCCTTACATAAACCCAACCATATACAAAAATACACAAACATATCCTTACAGACCGGGTCTGCGGGGAATGTTCAGCTACATCATGTAGCTGAACATTCCCCGCAGGTATGGCCACGGGTGTTCATCGTCGTTGTCGTCGTCGTTGTCGTCTATGCTGGTTGTTTCAGCAGCAGGTTCAGGTTCAGTCGCCGATTCAGTCACCTGCATCTCTGACATTTTAGGCTTCTCTGTCTTCCTCCTTCTCTTCAAATAACATTAGAGACCCGACTTGTCTGAGACTACTGACATGATAATGCGACCATTCATTTGAAATGTACCCGCTGGCCGCTGATTTCATCCGCCGCACAACGGGGTAAACCAACGATAATGTCTTGCGGTCTGTATCTCCAACATCATTGGCTACTGGTCCCACTACAACAAAACGAAGATTGTCCATTGGCTATCACGTTCCTTCTTATTTTGTAACGAGTAACGAGGATGCTCAGGTAAATGTAATGGAGTAAAAGTATTGATTTTTTTCGGAAAATGTAGTGAAGTAAAAGTAAAAGTCGTCATAAATAAAAGTAGTAAAGTAAAGTACAAATATAAAAAAATACTACTTAAGTACAGTAACGAAGTATTTTTACTTCGTTACTATACAACACTGGTAGAGAGCTTTATAGAGTGGGTTTCCATGGCAGAGCAGCTGCATCCAAGACATACATCACCAAGTGCTATGCAAAGCGTTGGATGCAGTGGTGTAAAGCACGCCACCATTGGACTCTAAAGTTGTGGAGATGCATTCTCTGGAGTGACGAATCACTTTTCTCCATCTGGCAATCTGATGAACGAATCTGGGTTTGGTGGTTGCCAGGAGAACAGACATTGTCCAAATGGACAATGGACAATTCCATGCTCCCAACTTTGTGCGAACTGTTTGGAGATGGCCCGTTCCTGTTCATGACTGCACACCTGTGCACAAAGCAAGGTCCATACAGACGTGGATCAGCAAGTTTGGTGTGGACGAACTTGACTGGCCTGCACAGAGTCCTAACTCCGGCCCGACAGAACACCTTTGGGATGAATTAGAGCAAAGACTGTGAGCCAGGGCTTCTAGTCCAACATCAGTGTCTGACCTCACAGATGCGCTTCTGGACGAATGGTTAAAAATTCCCATAAACACACTCCTAAATGTGGAAGGCCTTCCCAGAAGAGTTGAAGCCGTTATGGCTGCAAAGGGTGGGCCAGTGTTATATTATCCCCTGTGGATTAAGAAAGGGATGTCACTTGAATTCATATGTGTGTAAAGGCAGATGAGCGGATGCTTTTGGCAGCGTAGTGTGTTTAGTTTGACTCTTTTTGAATTGTCTCAGTTCAGAAGTGTGAATCTGACTTTTTAAATGAGGTGGCTGGCTATGTCCAGATCTGGAACAAATGTGTCCTCTGATCAGTTCAGGTTGTTCATTCTGTGATTTCGCTTCCTCAAGGTATCTCCTGGTCCACTCTCAAAGAAGTACAGCTCCTGCTCCACCATCTTCATCGACGACAGCACCGTCAGCCAACCAAACCTCAAAAGCACAATCAAATGGTGAGAACGCCCCCCCGCGCCGTAACGCGAACAACACAACGCCGTCTCGCCCAAAAAAAAAACTAATTTCACACGAGAAAATCCCGTTACATCACGGCGTGGTAATCCCGAAGTAATACTCAACGGATAAAACCGATGAACTTACACCTCATTTAGGCCATTCATCTGTGATGACATATTTTTAATGAGTCTGGATAATCGCATCTTATCAGGATTATCTCGGTGTTTAAATGATGACAACTTGATAAATGTGTCGGATGGTTTTTTCATAAATATGAAACTAACATGTTGTTTTCTACACTCTCTGTTTTTTTTCCTCCAGTGTCACTTTAGCAATATACTACCACATCAAAAACAGGTGGGTGGGAATCTTTAATTTGATTGTTTTTGTTTCGTATTTGGCAAATTCTGTTGATGAAACACGTACGTGAACTCTATTGATAGATGTTTGCTCTTTAGGGACTCGAACAGGTCACTGGACATCTTTGATGAGAAGTTGCACCCCTTATCAGTGAGTATGTTTGTGAAATAACTTCCGTCCCAGAAACATTGAGAGTCTCAGTTAGAGCGTCTTTATCACCTGGCATGAATCAGCACAGGGGCGTTCACACGGGAACGCACCAGACGTGATAAGACGTGATGAGTTGATAAACCTGAGATGCAACGTGGGCGGGTATCGAGTTGAACTAATTTCTTGGCATGTGATGCTTGCAACGAGAACAACGTACTCTGCGAGTTGCCACCAAAAATATTCAGTTGGACCACCATTATCTTTGATTACAGTAGACTTTCAGTGTAGCATTGTTTCAGTAAGCTTCTGCAACGTCACAAGGTTTACTTACTTACTACTTGTGTTAATTTTTCACCATAAAAAAAAAAAATGATGGGAGAGTCTGACCACTTCACAAAGCCTTATCCAGCACATCACAACAATCTTCAATGGGGTTAAGGTCTGGACTCTGTGGTGGAACAATCCATGAATGGATTGATGGAATAACCTGCTCATTCTTTATGTCCAGGTAGTCAGCTGACCGTGTCCCTTGGACACATAATGACCATGTTTACATGGTCTTTAGTATCCCGGTTTTGTGTTTGTCCATGTAAACACCATATCCCGAATTCAGAAATCGGGATATGCCCATTTCCTGATTCCAAGAAACCCGGCTTTTCTACCTGGAGTACTCCGATAGAAGCTGAGATACTGGACCATGTATACACCGTATCCCGATTTCTGACGGCTGCCCACTGTCGCCAGTGACGCCAAGTGACGAACTAGAAATACAAACAACATGGCGGCAACGAGAACTTCTCACTTTTGGAGCGAGGAAGAGACTGAATTTTCCTTTAAAATAATGAAAGAACTAAACACGACGACATGTTTAGATGGCAGAAAACACCGAAATGCCGATGTATTAAAATCTGTTGCAGAAAAGCTACGTGACGCTGGTTTTCCACCTCGCTCCGTTGAGCAAGTTAGGTCGCGTTGGAAAACATTGAAAAAGACATAAAACACGCATGTGCAGATAGGATGCTGGTATTTATCATGTATACGGGGATATGAATAACCGGGTTTCTCAAAGCTGGGATAAGCCTCAAAATCGGGGATACTAAAGACCATGTAAACGCAGTCAATGTTGCTGGACCTAGACCTGAGCAACTGCAGCAACCCCAGATCATAGCACTGCCCCATAGCACAGGCTTGTACAGTAGACACTAGGCATGATGGCTGCATCACTTCATCTGCCTCTCTTCTTACTTTGATGTGATGGTTCTCCACTATCCTTCCAGTTTTTAATAAAGTATTGTACAGTTCTTAACCCAGTTTTAGTCGTTTCTTCAATCTTCTTAGATGTTTTCTCTTCTTGATGCCAATGATTTGATCCTTCTCAAACAGTCTAACATCTTCTCCACGACCACAGGATGTGTCTTTAGACATGGTTGTTTAAGAAACAAGAAGCTACTCATTGCGTCAGTTGGCTTTAAAAAACTTTTAACCAGCTGAAAGATAATCACCCATGCAGTAATTATCCAATAGGAGGCTCCTACCCATTTACTTACTTTTAATGTTCTGCTTGGTTCAGTCAGACATTGGGCTTCTCTGGGGATCGTTTCAGATCCTGAAACACCGTGGCTTTAACCAGAAAAAGCCCCTCATGTGAGCCAGTTGTTTAGGTTCATCTAGTTCATCGTATAATCATGTCCATTCATCGGGTGCGACCACAGTTTGTTCCTGCGATGTCTTTGCATTGTCATGCATCTTGAATGTGAGCCTTGAGTGGTCTCTTAGTACAAAACTTCACTTTGTTTAGAAACTCTAACCCCCCTCTTCTTCCTTCGGTGGTGTGATTCACTGACGTCTGTTCGTTTTTAAGACATGTGATGAGGCGACATGAGTGGTGTCTGACTCCACAGTCAAGCTGTTTTATTGGCAACTTTCATAGTTCAGCTTTTACAGTCTGAAGCCAGTATCCCAGAGTATTCATCACACTGGAAGGGTATGCTTGTGGCCTCATCTGTTGATTTAATAAGATAAGAATTAATTTATCCCACAGTTTGGCACTTGATATGGCAATTTCAATTATGTCTTACAGGAAGAATTAAGCTTTAAGCCACAGTTAAATGGTTTGTCATAGTGGAGTCAGTCTTCCTGTTTTGTTTTTCCATACTACAGTCCAAAGATGACCGGATTGTCTTTACATTTCATTTCTTTCATCCCATACAGAGAGAGCCGGTGCCAGATGACTACTCCCTCGTTGACCCAGAACACAAACTGATCTACCGCTTCGTCAGAACGCTCTTCAGTGCTGCACAGCTCACCGCAGAATGTGCCATCGTCACTCTTGTAAGTGCTCGTCTTGATAATTATATGGTTTTCACAGCTCTTAATGTGTGAGAGAACGCCTCAACGTTTATAGAATAAAACAAAAAACAAACAAAAACGCCCTTTTTTCTTGGTATTAGCTGCTTGTCTTTGATATTATTGGTGCTGTTGCGGTATCTGGTCACCAGAGGGCAGTAAACTCCTGCAACCCGACTCTACCCAAACTGCATAAATGACACTTCACAAATTGAACAGATTCTACCTTAGGCTGATTAAAAAGCATCTGAGGCACAAAGCAAATCACTCCTGGCTGCATTAACATGTATATATGTATAAGTTTGATAGACACATCTAATTTTAGCTGGGTCGTCTCAGAACGGGCAGATGAAAGACAGAGCAAAACAATATGAATCTGCTTCACAGTTTCTGGTGTTTCTTAGTTAGAGATTGACACCAAAACACAGCTGCACGGGGCCTGTTTCCGTTTAAGGCGTCACAAAAGATGAAAGAGGAAGAATGAACATTAATGCCAGTATTATAAAAGCGAGCGTCACACCTGCTTCTTCCTCAAGGTGTACTTGGAGCGCCTGCTGACCTACGCGGAGCTGGATATCTGCCCCGCCAACTGGAAGCGCATCGTGCTGGGCGCCATCTTGCTGGCCTCCAAAGTCTGGGACGACCAGGCCGTGTGGAATGTCGACTACTGCCAGATCCTTAAAGACATCACCGTGGAGGACATGTGAGTTAAAGGCAAAAAAAGTCATGGTGATGGAAACGGGTTTGAATCACTGTAGAGGAAGCGCATAAATGTTCATGTGACATGGCTGACTGGATGGATTTTCCCACTTTTGTACATTAAATATAAAGTTCTGTGTTAAATATAGATGGGAAACTTCACTATGTTCGTCAGATAATGCAAAAAAAGACAAAGAAGATGTTTTTCAAGCTTCTAGACGACAAGTGTCTATGAATGCTAAACACAACAATCCTTGCAGTGTTGGCAGTGTTTTACATTCTAGTTTGAAGTGATTTAGAAGACGGAGAGTACACTCAAAGCCGAGTGACAAGCCTGCGCTCACAGGGAAAGAATGATACTGGACAAGAATTGAGAGAAACAACACCCTGGACCCTTTGCACATCTGGCAAATCACCGCAAAATGCAGTTGTGAGTGTTAGATGGTCGATTTCGTGTCGTGACAGGAGACGGTGTGATGCATTCAGTGCTCTCTGATGTGACACGATCATCTAAAGAACGTCCTGTTGCTGTGTGTGTCGCTTTACTATTTTCAAATTTCAAAGAATTTCAAAACTCCCGTAATCTGAGCCCAGCTTAATGCGGCAAGATTATTTAATTGTTGTTTTCCCGAGTTGCTGCGGAAGTTTCGAATGCATGTCTTGAGTGTTGTTGTTGGGTTGTTTGGTTTTCAGGACACCAGATAGTTTCGATGTAGAGAAAGAAGGTACGGCATGGATCTGGCAGCGACAGTCTCCCATCTCTAATAAAAAGAATAACACAACAAAGATGCACTTATAGCAGACAGAAGAAGGGCTGGGGTGGATGGAAGCTGCTGCATCTCTGCTGTCTGTCAGGCTATAAGCCAGTGAAGAGGACAGGGGCTGCACTTGGAGGACCCGGGCTTTATTGCCTACAATTGCTTTTCGTGTGTGTGTGCAAAAGAGGTTGAAAGTGCCTCCTTGTTTTTTGTGATTCAGAAAGATGCGTGCGCTGCCTGCATGTGTGTTCTCCGTCTGTGAGCCCCCCCTCTCTTTCCTCTCATATACGTCTGACCTACACTCTCTGCGCTCTGTTTTCATTGCCGCTATTGAAGTGTCTTTGTGAACCCGGTCGGGTCTAGATGGAGGGATGGGGAAGAAGAGTAGAGAGAGAACCGGAGAGAGACAGAGAGAAATGGAGAGGAGGGTCTCAAGTGCTCTCACTGCTTCTACATAATGGCCCTGGCTCTCGCCCGCTCCATTAGTTGCCCTGGGAGACCAGACATCACACACACACTCACACTCACTCTCACCACCTTTGCTGACCAACAAAGCATCCTGGATGCTGTCTCCTTGGCGACCACCTCCCTTAGATTTTCTCGTGACTGTGATGATGAAGGAAGGACGATGGAGGTTGTAGTCTGGAGGGGAAAAAAAAAAAAAAGATGAGCTGTGATACTCCAGCTAAGTGCTTGGAGATACATGTCTGATTACCCGCAAGTGTGTGTCTCAGTGTGTGTGTGTTTATTCCACCTCCACGTCCCAAGTTTAAAGTCAATACACGGATCACTCCTAATCAAGTTTCTAATGAGAGTCTCCTTCTGTTCGAGCTGTTGACGTTTACATTTCTTTGGTGAACTCTTCCAGGTGAACAGGAGTTGTGGATGAAGAGTTTTTTTTTGTTTGTTTGTTTCCTCTCAGTATCCGAGTGCCTGATCAAAATTCATACCGAGGCCTCTGTGTTTTGTTTTTTCTCTGTAAAAGTGTTGAGGTCTGAACAGGAGCTCTGCAGCTGTGTCCTTTTCTGACCCGTACCCATAACACCAATCCTTTTTTAGGAAGATTACTTACTTTGATTGTTCTTTGGAATTATTTCTTATCAGGAAAAAGTCTGAATTTTGCAGGATATATATATTTTAAACAAAATACTCATTTACTTTTTAGTAAATATTTGAAATACTTTGGCTAATCAGCTCTTACTGTCTAACTTCCTGCTCTGGGGCACCAGGAGCGAAGTGATTAGATCTGGAATCTAATCACTTGCATGCTTTTATAGTTAAGTCATCAACGTTCTGGCCAAGAAACCACTGCTGCGTTTTTAAACAGTATCATTTACTTGGTATAATACTCATGAGACGTTCCTAATCATCTGTACCAATTAGCTCCACCGATTTTTAACATCTTCATAACCAGACTGTGTTTAACGCCTGTAATACGTCAGAAGAAAACAGAAATTAGATGCTTCAGGAATTTCTGTGCATAAACTTTCCCTTTCCGCTAAAACATTTTGTTGTACAAGTACCATTATTGATTATGAATCTTTGACGTTGTCTAAAAATACATGTGTATAGTGCATCAGACATTGCTTCAGCAGTTTGTCTTAAATAAGTTATAAGAATACATTTTTAATGCATGCAGTGTCGGTAGTAAAATCTAGAAGGTTAGATGGAGAGATTTCAATTTTAAACTTACTGCAAACTGAACATATCTACATTTAGGCGTCTATAAACTAGGGATGCACCAAAAATTATATTATAAAAGTCCAAAAACCTTTTGGCCAAAAATTGCTGCAGTTGTTGCTTGTATCATCACAACATCCTGTTTTGTTTTTGTTTTTTCTCCCCGGCCAAAATTTTTTCGGACTTTTTTCGGACTTTTATCACATTTTTGATTTGGGGCCAAAAAAAATTCGGACTTTTATCACCGGAAAAAATGCAGCAATTTTCAGCCAAAAAATTTGTATTTGTATTTTGATATTGTATTGCTCCAAATACTACTTTTTATTTCTAAAGGCCAGACGTTTTATGTCTAAATTTTAAACCTCTGGTGTCCCCCTGCCCTCCAGGAACGAGATGGAGCGCCACTTCCTGGAACTTCTTCAGTTTAATATCAACGTCCCAGCCAGCGTCTACGCCAAGTACTACTTCGACCTGCGGCAGCTGGCTGACGACAACAACCTCAGTTTTCCCCTGGAGCCCCTCAACAACCAGCGCGCCCAGAAACTAGAGGTGAGCTGCCTTCTGAAAAAGACTTCACAGTTACCCGTTTCAGATCTACTGGTAGCTACTTCAGATTCTCAAGTGAAAGGAAATGAGTCAGGGTTTATTTTTGCAACTCATTCCCGTATAGTTAAGTGCAGTAAGAGCTGATTCAGATAGTATGATTAACCTTTCAGTAACTGAAGTTTTGTCATTGTTCTTCTAGGCCATTTCAAGACTATGTGAAGACAAGTACAAGGACCTGAGTCGCGCCTCGATGAGACGATCCTTCAGCGCGGACAACCTGATAGGTATACGACGCTCCAATGCTGTCCTCTCATAGGCCAGACTTCTTCCCTTCTGTTTTCCAAAGCCCAGCTAACCCACAGCCAGTCCCGGACAAACATGGCCACCTCGCCGTGGCCGCCGTGTTTCTTACATTGAACTTGAAATTGAATTGTTTACCTAAATTGACAGAACTCTACCGTACGACTATTGTTTTTACAAAATCCCTTATTTATTTCTTACTTCTCTCTCATTTCTAAGTGTTAAGTAGGAGCGACTCTGATGGAGGTAGACTTTGGATTGTCATGAAAATGTGATTTTTACAAAAAGAAACTTATTATTCCCTGCAACATTAAAGGACAAGGCCGGTGTTGTTCTATATTTTTGTCACTAAATCCCACGAATGCACCAAAAACGTATTACATTTGACTCCAGGTCCTGACCCTTCTGAGATTTAGACCTTAACTCAGTAAAGTGTTTGTTTGTCTGCAGCACAGACTCCTTTTCTCTTCAAATCAATTCATCTTCTGATCTTTCCCTGGGATTCATTAACAGTTTCAAAAATATAAGACACCACCAGACGTCTTTATTTTAATAGACTCGAGAACAGGTGCAAATTGTTCCGTCTTGTAAATTAGACACCAAACGTTTCTTTGGGTGGGTGTAAATCACACTTGTTTACTGTCGATACCAGTGATGTTTTATTATGTTTGAGTAAATTTTCTACCCATGTGGACTGAACACACGGCATGTCTCATATTACGAAGTATTGAACTATTAATACTCCACAGGAGTCGACTTAAGCAAACCTTAGGTCAGGAGTGCCAACTGCGATTGGTTTCATGTTATATATTTACCACAGGTGGTCCAGCGGGACAGTTTACTGACACTGGATCGATAACGGTTACTGAGTGGCTCGGTGCAACAGTTAGGTTGACGTAATGTAGGTGGGGGTCCACACTGTCCTGTATAGTGCCCCTTTAAATCCTGCCCGACCTCGCCTGTAAGAGCCCCTCTACAGATTTCCAGTCTTGTCCTAAACGTGACTACACTACATAGATACTGAGAGGGGGGAAAAGACACTGATGGACACCCCTCCCCTCCTTTTTGCTTACTATGTAGGCTACTAGCTGTGAAATTTGTCTTGTTTTTAATTGAAAAAAAAAATGCAGATGGAGTATTTTAAATAAACACTAATCATGTAACAAAGATAAGTTGTGGGTTTTGTGTATTATGTATGTTTTATGATGATGTAGCTCTAGTTTATTGACTCTGCTGTGTTTATGCTGGCCTTCTGATTGGCCTAATTTGAACCAATCGGAGGACTCCTACCCTTTGTCAAGTCGCAACCATTGTCCCGACTATGTTACTGTTGTAGTTTAGACCATAGACTGTATAAAGATGGACGGCGGAACAGCTCCTCAAATGTGAAGCCAAGGCAAGTAGAGCTCCCCCTGGTGGCTGGCTGCAGTATAGGTCATAAGCTCCGCCCCTTCCATGTTAGCGGATGGGACTTGGGCCAAACTAACATTAAAATACATGTCCGATAATTCATTCACCAACTGTGGGAAAAGAAGTTTTCCAGTCCATAAATATGTCCGTTTCCGTCATCTTCCTTGTACCTATGTTTGTCTACTTTATATTTTTGAATGTTAATGTACTAGTTTCAAAACTAACCAAGCCGCGGTCATTTGTCTAACCTATCAGGAGTTGATAGGAGCCCTCTGAAGACCAATCACAAAACTGACAAAGGTTCAATTGTAAAAGTTAAAGGTGCAGTAGGCAGTATTACAAAGATCCAGAACTTAGATTTATCAGTTTGCTATGTGGTAGATTATATTTGACCGCTACCTGTTGATGTTGATGCGCGGGGAAGGGGCGCTATGAAATGCGTGTCCATGAGCAGTGATTGACACTCTGTTAGATACACCCCTGGGCTTGTCAGTTTCAGCAAATATGACAGAAAGTTAGTTTTATAAGACTTGCCTACTGCACCTTTGACAGAGGATGTCAATATAAGTTGATTCAACCTGTGAACACCGTCTACATACATGCATCTGCAACTATATCCATTATCGCAGTAGTTGCAAACACCGTCCGTCATCTACCGTTTAAGAAGTTAAAGAAGACTAAAGAGGATCTACATCTCCTACTATCTCAGCTGAATGATCTCTTGGAAGAAATCCTGATTCGTAAGTTTTTTTGCTTTAATGGCTGTTATTATTAATTGACTGTTGTTATGGCGTTTTCTAATTGTTAATTCAAAATGGTCACTCGTCAACAGTATGGTCTACAGCCCAGTTGCTGAGTATAGGTGACTCACAAAAGTTCTTCCTCTCAGTCAGAAGCTTATAAAGCTTTTATTGGTGAAGACGTTGGACTGGACTGTGACCTTGTTGGATAAGTGCAGGCTATTATCACTTTTATTGTGCATGTAGACATACTGATATACCTCTGTTGTTGTTGAGTCAGGTACATTGAGAGTTTAATTGAAGTTTCGGTGTTGCTGCAATCAACCGTGCAGGGATTTCATTCAAAATGATGACATAGCTGAGAGACGATATGAGTTTCCTTACTGTCAGAGAGAGGACTTATACCTGTGGTCTCTCTGTTTAACGGTCTTTATTCAGTGGTGGCAGTAGTAATCCCTTCATTATTTTTTCTGTTAGTGATGACTTAATAGCGGTTTAATTTGCTGGCTTAGCCAAAAACAGACATTTTCATTTTCCTTCATTAGTTCTGAACTTATTTAAGTGGGAAAATGTGCTGATTTCACAATGTATATTTATAGAGATGGACAGGGGTACATGCAGTAAAGATAATTCCCTTTAGTGCTCTGCACCCTTTAAAACAAGGTGCGTAGGTTCTCGCTAATTGCAGCTACTTATGTGCTTTTAGATTCAGCATTTACTGCTTGTTGTAGATTAAACTGTAAGAATGAATGTCTTGTTTCATGCGTTGTCGTCTACTGTGCAAAGCAACTGAGTGAAATCCTGTCAGGGAGAGGTTTAACGATGGAGGACGGTGCTACAAAAGTGCACACAAAGTGACGACACAGGATCCTGCAAGAGGTACGTGAGATGTAGCTGTGTTTAAAGACAAAGTTGTTGTAGTTGTTTTTGTAGTGCACCTTTATGACCTTTATATGAAGGAGACTGTATCTGATTACTGTGTATTTGTTTGCTTTTCAATCAACTTATTTAATGATGTTGCTTAAGTTCAGATGTCGTTCAGATACGCACAGACTGATCCCTTTATTTCTGTTCTCTTGAAGCAAAAAAATCACAAGGAAAAAAAACTTTTGCAGACACAGACGTAGAAGAAACGTGCACCAACCTGGAGATCAACTCGGTTTTAATTTCACAATGTGAATCAAAATCTACAGTATTTTTTTTTTTATCATTATTTTTTTTTTATATATCCTTTAAGGAAATCTATGAATGTGACAGATGATGTACACGTCAACAAATAATCCTACACGGCATTTTTTAATTATTATTTTTTTTTTTTTCCCACTTTTTCATCAATACTCTTTTTGGCATTCGTCGTCACCCACACGTTCACATTCACTCACACACGTCAGACTAATAAATTAGAGAGATCATCTAACATGTGGACACACAGTAGTCTAAGCAACACAAGGGGGTCGACAACACTGAAGGAGAATATCGCAAAACATCACAGGAGGGAATAAGAAAACGGAAAACACGTTTGTGATTCACAACACCAGCATCATTTAATGCACCGGTTTGGTTTTGTAGTTTGACTGTTTGCGCTGAGGCGGCTTTATTTTTGTCATTCCAGTCTAGGTTAGTTTTGTAAATAGCACTGCACACTTTATGTCATCAGTGCCTCTAAAGAGAGATGATCCACATTTGACCACAGATTCCTACTGATAACTACGTTTAAAATCACAAATTCAATCAATTGTCAGTGCGATTTCTCAAAAGTTATAAAAGACTGAGTAAAAAATGTAAAAAAAAATAGCTTGTGTAGCCATAAATTGTTAGAAACAATGGCAAAACAGATTTGCAAGTGCTTGTTTTTATCCAACAGTACTTCATTTCTAATGAATTTAAGAAAAAAAAACTGAAATCATCATATTTTAGTTGAGTTTTATGTGAGTCTCTATCAAATTTGAAACCATTGTCACAAATTACTGATTTGTCAAGGACAGAAAACAGTGGAAATGCTTATTAGATTTTTCCATATCCCAAGGCGATGTGTTCAAAACACCTGGTTTTGAGCTAAAACTCAAAGAAAGAAAAATTCACAGTGTTAAGAAACTAAATGCAAATGAGTTCATTTAAGCATTTTTCTTTTATCAAGACAGTCGCAAGGTGGCTTTCTATTTAAAATCTGTCCAGTAAGTCAACTTAATGTTTCTGTTTTACATCTGTTTGTTCTGCAGTGAAAGTATCAGAAAAGCATGTTTCTCAAAGTAAGGTCTGGGGACCTTTACAGGGCCTTGAAATTAAATCAAGACACAGACAGTGTCAGTTCACGCGTTTTACACAGATATGACCCAAAAGTCAGTGGTTTAACGTTGTCCTGTTGGGGGAAGGTCTATGTTTGAGGGTCCCTGATGAATATAAAACAAGCAGCTCCACTATGATCCAGCAGGTGGGGGTAAAGACCAATGTCGTCTTGTAGCTTTAAACTGATCATTGTTATTCAAACAAGATTTGTCTTTTCATCAAGACTCCCATTGAGAATTAGTGACTCTACAACAAAGCTAAGGTTTTCTGAGGAACCTGAATAAATGAATTCACTTTTCAAAACTGAAAAACAAAACAAATTAAAGACACTTTCCTCAACACACTTTGTGATCATACCAAACACACCACTCAAACACTGACATACAACAACACATTTATGTGTCTTACACTTCGCTTGGTTGGTTATACACAAAACAATATCGCACATATCTTCTTTTACTTTCTTTCTTTTTTACAGGTGATATATATTTATATATATACACAGTATGTACACAAATAAATATGTTTTTCTCTCTCTGTGCTCAGGATAAGCAAACAGGAAGAAGCATGTGAGAGTCCATTATGGATCCACTGCTATTAAAACGCAGTTCTAGTTGTTGGAGTCACAATTAAATATTTAATGTTGAATTGTCCTTCAGTTCAAACTCAGATTACCCAGTTTGTTTATTGTTTTCCTTTTTTGTGCCCCAGATCTTTGGGTCCGTCGTGTTTTATATCACCTCAGTTTTTGATATTTGGAGCTCAGTGATAGAAAAGGACACAGTCCAGATGTTTGTCCACAATCTGGTTGTCTGTGTTGGATCCTGGAGAGAGATCCGACTGTCCGGACTCTATGCCGTCTTAAAAGTTCAGATATGGGATGGCGCAGCTTTATGGTAGATCCCTGATGTCAGCCCAGTTCCTGTGTGACCCGTTAGAGCCGTACTGGCCTCACTGTACATGGACGGTGGAGCGGTGGCTTTTTGCGGCCAGCAGGGGCAGCATCGAGCCACAAACCTCCTCCAGGACTCCAAGGTCTTCCCCGACCAAATCCACACTCCTGAGGTGATGCCCACCACTAAGCACATGAAGTATTTGAGCATGAAGACGGCGTAATCGGGGCCCAGGCCCGAACGCTGGCGCTCAGACATGCAGGAGCAGGCCAGAGCTCTCTCCCAGCCGGGCCGGTAGTGCTGCTCATAGACCAGGCAGGCCACCACGATGGTCGCGGGGACTGTATACAGCACGGTGAATAGTCCAATGCGAATCATTAGCCGCTCCAGTTTGTCAGTCTTGGTGCCACCTTGCTTGATGATGCTCCTGATGCGGAATAGCGAAACAAAGCCAGCGAGTAGGAAAAGTGAACCAGTGAAGAGGTAAACCACAAGAGGCGCAAGTACAAATCCCCTCAGATTCTCCAGACTCTGGTTCCCCACGTAGCATATTCCAGCCACAGGGTCCCCGTCCACAGAGCTGAGAGCCAGGACCACGATGGTCTTGACGCTGGGGATGAGCCAGGCGGCGAGGTGGAAATACTGAGAGTATCCGGCGATGGCCTCGCTGCCCCACTTCATCCCCGCAGCGAGAAACCAGGTGAAGGACAGCACCACCCACCAGATGGAGCTGGCCATGCCGAAGAAGTACACCAACAAGAAGACGAGGGTGCAGAGGGCAGGGCCTGTGGTGTCGTAGAGGATGTGCAGCTGGTCGCCGCTGGCGCCGCATGCCACCCGCTCATGACCTGCCACCAGGCGGATGATGTAACCCAAGGAGACGAAGAGGTAGCAGGTCGCCAGGAAGATAATGGGCCTCTCTGGGTACTTGAAGCGCTCCATGTCGATGAGGAAGGTAGCTACCGTGGTCAAAGTGGAGATGAAGCACAGCACAGACCAGAGTCCCACCCAGAAGCTGGTGAAAGCGCGTTCGTCGGCCGTGAAGTAGGGTTGGTGGCAGGGCTGGGCGCAGTTGGGCAGGGTGCCGGTCTGGACCCGGCCGTACAGGTTGTGGGACTCCCTTTTGATGGGGACCAAGGGGTCTCGACAGCGGCACTCCCGGTCACACTGCGGAGGGTTGTTGGGGGGCCTAGTCCTGCCTTTAGGGGTCGGCTTGGGGAACGGGGGAGCCAGGGTGGTGGTCTCGCTGCTGTTCTGGTCCATGCACAAGGTCTCGTCTCCCAGCTGGGGCAGCTGCTCGCAGCTCATCCTCTCGGGCCACTCGAAGCCGTACTGACTCATCAGAGGGGAGCAGCCCCGCTTGGCCCGTTCGCACACAGAGCGGCAGGGTGGAAGCGGCTTGCGGTAGTCCGGCAGGCAGATCGGAGTGTACATGCTGCACAGGAAGAACAGCAGGTCCGGGGAGCAGCGGATCCGGACCAGGGGCCAGAACTGGTGCACCTCCAGCCCCACCTCCTCCTGGGTGTCATGGTTGAACTGGTTGGGCATGTAGGTCAGGTTGTAGCCGATGCCCCTGCACATGGGCACGGTTATGGGCTCACACACCAGCTCCTTGGAGGCTCCTGATGTGAGAGCAGGACACCAGAGCAGCAGCAGCAGCAGCAGAGGCTGCAGAAGCACCAGGCTGCAGGGCATGCGTCTCATTATAGATGCCATGTGAAAAATAAATATTAAAATGTGTAATTATGGATTCAGAGTCATCAAAACTAGACGGAAAAAATAATTTCGCGGCGCAACACTTCTTTAATTTGAGTTCATCTTGGAAAACTTCTTCCTCTGGATGAATCGGGACCAGAAAAAGAAAAACAAAAAAGCCGCTTTCAGCCTCTTAATGATTGAAAACGAAACGAGTAGAGCTCTTTACGGCTGATCCAGTTCTTCCAGCGCCTCGCCAGAGCTGTCAATCATTCACCAGAGCTCCCGCAATCATTACGGAGAAAGTTCATCTCCGTTGGTCACGTTCCAATAAATCTAACGACCCTGTAACATTTTTACCAGCTCCGTTTCTCCCCGGGTGGCCGCGTGCGCAGGGAAAAGTCGCATCATGAAAGTCAGGATCGGTGGAAAAAGAGATGTCCATGAAAATGTTAAAACAAACAAATATATATATAAATCACAGAGTGGTTATGGGAAAAAAAAGTGAGCAAAAGTGTGCGGTGTCTGCGCCCCGAGGCTGATGCGTAAAATCCACTTGACGTCTCCTCTCGGATCGGTTTATTCCATCAGCAACTTCAAATGACTTATTTTCAAACTTTCTCAGGTGTCCCTCCTTTTTTGTTGTTGTTTCTTTGAGCAGGGGAAAGAAATAAAATGCGAAAAAACAAAAGGAATAATCCGAAGAGTCCTTCAGGGTGAAAACTTCTCCTGAGTCGTACAGTCCGGCAGCGTGCGGCAGCGGCGCTCACTGAGCCCGAGGACGGAATAAAGTCCGTCTGAAGCTGCAGCACCTCCTCATCACACCGACGGTCTGCTGCGTTCAGGGCCGTCGGAAATGTCACCACTATGTGAGCGCGTCTGAAGGCAGAAGGCTGTGGGGATTTCCTTGAAATTAAATCAGTGTTGAAAAGCCTTTTTATTTGATAATGTTGGCCTTTTAATTCAAATCTGAGCCCAGTTCAGATTAAACATTACATTTTATTTATTTAGAGCAAAACGATAAATGATAAACTGTGAATACAGAGGAAGGCACAATGAAAAGATCAATAGATGCAATAAAAGGTTCAAAAATTAAAGCAACAAAATAACTAAACAAAAATTACTCATACAATTTAATTAATTAGTGCAAGAATAAAAAGTGCACTGCACCTGAATGCATCACTGTTGATTTATTTACTCCGAAACGTTTTTATCAAGAGTATATTTATTGTGTTTGTGTCATTTTTATTGCTTTACTGGCCTTTTTATTCCTCCCTTAATACATAAACACGTCTATTACTACGCCTTTAAGTTTTTATTTTCTTGCTAGTTGGCTAAAATGTTAAGGTACTTGCTTAGTTAGTCTTTTTTTGCCTGA
This sequence comes from Planiliza haematocheilus, assembly GCA_005024645.1. Taxonomy (NCBI): domain Eukaryota; kingdom Metazoa; phylum Chordata; class Actinopteri; order Mugiliformes; family Mugilidae; genus Planiliza; species Planiliza haematocheilus. The sequence continues at coordinate 246,369 of SRSE01000170.1, read as the reverse complement.
TAATGTGCTACCAGGCTTTAATGTTGTCTTTAAAAGCATACAAACATACTAAAGGTGGCATTTTTTTGCACAGTTAAAAAGTTTTTTTGTTTTTCTCTTTACGTTACAAACGTTTTACTCAGTTTACTGCTTTATTAAACGTTATACGTCAACACTGGTCTCTGGTTTAAAGCTAAAAACTCTGTCATAGTCTGAATGAGCTAAAATGTCTTTTTGTTTCTTTGTTATTCTGCAGATAAGTGAAGTCTGACGACTGAAAAGCAGCCTCCACTCGGGAGATTCTCCAGTATCCAGCAGCACCTGAAGGCATCATTGAGTCCTATTTATGACTTCCTGCATTAGAGGTAGGAGTTTTCCAGGAGAGATGAATGTTAGCAGTGATGGATAAGGTCTCTCAACCCAACGACCACACAAGTAACAGACGTAACAGCTTTGTTTTTGTATGTTTTCACAATGACATCAACATTATACTGTATATTTTTTATAAACATCTAAGAATTCATGATTTCTCTTATTTACATATTTTCTGTTTCTCATTTTGTTGCTCGCTGCTTCTCTTCTTTTCTGACGCCATTACGCTGTATTTATTTAATATTCAGACACGACCATTATGTTCATCTTCAGCGTGTAAACCGGTGTTGTCCTGAGTGTTTGTCCCTGACCCCTGACCTCTGATAAACCTCTGACCTCAGGTTGTAGATCCCTGACGGCCTGTTTTTCATTTCCTGTTCACTCTGCGTACGCTGAACATGTCACGGTAACGCCGTTTAGTCGCTTCTCTTTAATTAAACCAGACACCAGATGTATAGGACGCTGTAGTTATATATGTTCTCATCAAACGGCTTCATTGGTGACTCGTTTTATCCTGTCGGACTTCAGAAACCACTTGACATCCAACTGTTTTAGGATTTTATAGGGTTTATTTGCGTTTAGTGTACATTGAGACCTTCAGTTAATTGTTATTGGGGGGCCTTTGGGTGCTATGGGTTGACATCCCACAGATACTTGATCAGTTTGGGATCTAGTGAGTTTGGAGGCCAGGTCGACACCTCGTGCTGTCGTCTTCTGAAGCAGAGCTCTTGTCGTGAAGCCGCTGCCGCTTTCAAGCCGATAACCAGCAACAATATTTGCTCTTGTGTTCGGTTGCACCAGCGTCTGTTTCCTTAGCTTCTTATCATGTGGTCGTTCGGTGCCTCTTTCTCTGATCTGTACAGTGTGTGTGTTACAGTGAGGGTACTTCAAAACGTGAAGTGGCTCAGAGGCAGCGGTGCGTCAGACCACTGATGAAAATCAGAATAATCCGCTTTTTACGTTTTAAAACAGCATCTTCTGCAAACTTTAAGAGAAACATGTTGAAGAAGAGAAAGAGGAAGGAAGGTTCACGCATGTGTTAAATATTATGTCACATCGATAAGACAAGATTAGACTTTATTGAGCCTCAAGGGGAAATTCAGGTGTTGAAACCGGACGACTTATTAAGACTTGAAGACGTTTTCTGATCGCAGGGAGCTGTAAGCGTTGTCTGTTTAATCTAATCTTCTGATTTAAATCAGGAAGTATTTGAATAAATATGTAAACAAGATGCTTTTATGTCGACGGTGAGAAATTTTAAATGTTTTATATCTGGAGCTAAACACACGTTTCAGTCGTGTTACGCGGCTAATGCTAACAAATGAAATCAAAGTAAATGAAAAAGTAAAATAAATAAATCTGCAGCGCTCAGTCACTGATATCTGTCTCCGTCTCGCCCTCTCCCTCTCTGCCCTCTCTCTCGCTGGACAAAGGTCACAGTGCTCTCTCTGGGACAAAGGTCTCCAAAGGTGTGTGTGTGTGTGTGTGTGTGTGTTTAGCGGTGAGGGTGTGTGTGCTCAGCATATCAGCCTTTCAAGACTCTCTGATTTCCCTTCGCTCAGGTTGCTCTGACAGACCCAAAGCAAACAGCGAGGAGTTCGTGAGTAAAGCCTGGGAGGCATCAATCTCCCATGTCTGCACACAAACACACAAACACACACACACTCACATGTGTATGATCGCTTGTGGTGATTTTCCCTGGTGCCAGCCTTGTTTGACTAAGACTTCGGCGAGAAAACAAGGAGACGCAACCTGCATCACTGGCAGGTAACCAAGGGATACACACAGGTTTCTGTTTACCATACCTATGAGGACCCTAATTGACACTGCGGGTTGGACCAAGTCCCTTTAATTCGTCTTCAAGGTTGATTCTAGTTTATTTTAATCTGATGTATACTGGACATTACTGTAGATATATAAGCAGAAACCTCTAGGACAGAAAAATGAAGCCAACGTAAAAGCGACCGAAACTGCATTTCCTCAAATGACCACTAGAGGCAGGGTCTAAAAACATGTCAGCCCCAATAGAGCGCCACGTTAAAATGTCCAGCTTTAATGCAAAAAAAGAAAAGTTAACACCCTGGTATTACAATAACAACAAAAAAGAATTTAATTGCAAAGCAGTTTTGGTGTCAATAGTTAATTTCAGCATTTATGATTTATGATATGAAGTATTTTTTTGTTTGTTTGTTTGTTTTTTCTATTTACAGTTTTTACAACCCGGGACCTTATTTCCGGCATAAAATACGCTCGTTTACTAGCCTGTATAACTTTGGTGTCACTGGAGTCTTTCGGACCATATTTAGATCCACATATATCCATATAATGGGAGTGAATGGGGCACCGAAACGCAGCCTCTAAATGACGCATTATCTTCATTTCACCAGTGTTTTGTTATGATACGCTAGTGCTATTCCCTGTTGAGTCCGGAGTTACTTGTTATCATCATTCGTAGTCTGTAGATTGACCTGCTAAACTCTGACCTGGATGATGTCATTGCGGCTAGTTTTTTACAACATGGCTGAAATTTTTTGCGATTCTGAGTTCTGCGAATAGATAACAGGTAACTCTGGACTCAACAGGGAATAGCACTAGCGTATCATAACAAAATATTGGTGAAATGAACAAGTTTCGTGGCAGATAATGTTTTATTTAGAGGCTGCGTTTCGGTGCCCCATTCACTCCCACTATATGAATATATATGACACCAATGTTATATGGGTGAGTTAACGATGCACTCCAGATGTCCTTTTAAACTTGTCGTCCTCAACTCCAACCAAAAAACATCTAATGCCGCAATTACAAAAAACAAACAAACGCCCCTTTACTCCAAACACGGCGCCTGTTTTTTGCCTTCACAAACCGAGTATAAACCTTTGTCCCAGCGGAGACCTGTCACAGCAGGGAAAGCGCATGCGAACGCAACAATGGCTGGGTACCATTAAGTCTCCCAGTCAGCTATGACTGTGAAGGAGTGTGCAGGACCTCCCCTAAGTGGAATGCAGACGTCATTAATTCACCTGTGCTTTCAGGACATGTCTGCTATGCAACACACGAGAACGTATGGCTGAAACGGTAGATTAACGATCGTGGAGCTGCTCGTAGACACGAAACAACCGCTGGTTTACGCTTTAACAGTTTTGCATTCGTCGTATTTTTGCGCCGAAGTAAAATATTTCTTTTTGAAGCACAGTGGAAGAAAAAAATCTGCAAAGTTCTCCATCTCTTTGCCTCCATGCGCGACTCAATCACGGCGCCTCTGATCTGAACACACCTTCAGGAATGACATTTTTTTGTATTATTATTATTATTTTTGGTTTGTTTGTTTCCATGGCAGACCGTAGATTGTGCATGCATCCTCGCCGCCCCCTCCCTCTCCCACCCACCCACCCACTCACAGGAAGCCACTTTCATGTCAGCGCCGCGTGAAAAAAAGAATCAAACATGCAGAGACTTGGAGCTTGTTCGACCGAGGCCATCCGTCACGGAGAGCAAACTTCACGGGCTGCTGTCGGACTCACGTTATCGACTCCCCGCACGCGATTTGTTTCAATGCGATGAGAACAGAAACCAGCGGAAAGCGAAAGAGGCGAAACTCGTCATTAGACGCTTTGAAAGAAAAAAAACACAACAACAGTGACTGATAATAGATCACAGCGAACGAAGCCTTTAACCAACTAATTGATGTGATTCACACCGATCAGGCATAACATTATGACCACCTTCCTGATATTGGGTAGGTCTCCCCTGTGCCTCCAAAACAGTTGTGACTCATCAGAGAGTGGACATGGGCCTTGGTGTCTGGAAACGGGATGTTGTTAGTGGACGGATCCGCCTCAGCTCGACTCATAACGCTACTTCATACTCCAGGCCTATAGGTGGCGCTGTTTCAGAAAAAAACGGGGAGGAAGAGGCGGAGTGGTGGATGTAAAATGTTGCTCATGTGGTTGTCCATCAGCCTTTTTTGCTCAGTGTGGTGGCACAGGAGAAATAATATTTTACCCTAGTAACCCTAATAGGCTCAATATCATGTTGATGTTGTTATGAGACGTCTCGCGGGAGGTGGAAGGCTGCTCGAGGGGTGTGGCGATGACATCATCGAAATGCACGTATGCGGTTTTTCCCTGTCCACACGAAAACCCGGTATCAGGTTTCAGACATGTGCGTTTTAGGGCTATAGATCTGTGTGGACGATCGGCCAAAACTATGCAAAACATTAAAACCAAAAAGCGTCTCCTTGTGGGCGGGGCCTAAGTAACATCCACACTTACTTCTGCTGTCAGTGGTTTTAATGTTGTCGCTGTTTGGCCCAGTTTTGAACTTTATCCTCCAATAGAGATGTGGAGCCAGCCTTTTTCACATGTTTTAAATTGTTATTTATGTTATTTAATGAACGTTTAACTGAGCAAACGAAATTATTTTTTACAGTGTAGTTAACAGCTGGTTAAAGTTTTCTCTTAAAGGTTTCCTGTCATCGCTTCTTCAGATGGTGTTGAAGCGTAGTGAGCGAGTTGTTTTATATTTTATTACAAAAACCAAAACATTTTAATGACGATTTAAGTAGAAAAGCAGCTTTAACACTGATGAGAGCCCTCAGACAATCTGCTCGGCCCAAACCTGCTGAAAGCTTCAATGTGTCCAAACGAGCCTCTGAACAACCAGGTCACTGGGAACGCTGGGGCCCCGCCAGCTTTTGTGTCGGGGTGGGGGGCTCCGTGTGTGTGTGTGTGTGTGTGCGCGCCTGTCAAAGCCATCCACTCTCCTCTCATGTTGGGAGAGCAGAGGCCCGGCCCTTCCCTCCTCTGTGACCGTTGTCCTCCTCCTCCTCCTCCTCCTCCTCCGTCCCCTTTTTTCCTCCTTAAACTGTCTTTTGTTTTCATTTTCGTTTGGCATTTCTGCTCCGTCGTTGTTCGGGCCCTAAATGAGTCTTGACTGGCTCGCAGGCCACTGGAGAAGCACAAAGGACTCCGTTCTGCTCGCTACAGTTGATCCATTGTGGGCGTCCCACAATGCACTAATTGGCGACGACAATTAAGCGCGGTCGACACTCGGCTTCAATTTGCCCGCCGCTCCGCGCTCATCGCGGGGAAACGGGCTCCGCCTCCGAGCTCCAGGCAGAGTTAAACGTCCGCTCTCTCAGGCAGCTTTACGTGCGGCTTCGCTCACATCCATCACATCACATCCGTCTGGGAGGTCGTGTTTGACCTCGGATCCAGAAGCTCTGGTCCGTTTCAGGCCGTCTCATTCAGGGGGAGTTCATCCTTGTCGTGAATCTCTGTCTTTGGGTGGAAAATAATCCAGTACGAGTAAAAGTGTTTCATTTAAGAGCCCCTGTGTTTGTACGTACAGCACACAGTGTGCATGAATAAAATAAAATGACCTGATCACTCACATTCTTAGCTCCAGAGTCCTGGAAGCATCCAGCTCATCCAGAGACTTCAACCTGCAGCCGATCACCTTCTCTGCAAAGCGACTGACACGCTCTCAGTCTGCTCTCGTCCTCAGCAGAGGCTGCAGGTGACGGTGGGCTCAGTGATGACAGTGTAGCTGTGCACCATCGTCGTCTTTGGCAGGTTAAGTTTCTTCAGCTGCTGCAGGAAGTACGTCCTCTGCTGTGCTTTTTTGATTCGACATTAGACAGTTTTTGGATTTGATTTTGAGACGAGAACAATGTTAAGTCCAAACCTCTCCTAATTTGACCAGTTTTCTCTTGTTGTTTAATTTATGTTGCACATTTACAAGTGAAAGCCACTGTGGCCATATCTATGTACGTATTTGTGGAGAGAAAAAGAAAAGAAAATTGAAGATATTCAACTAAAGTGGAGGAGTAAATCTTGGCTCTGGAGGAGCGGTTCTTGAGCAGGTCTCACCAAGGACCAACCAACAGGTTAAGAGTAAATTCACCCGCCTCGATAATAACAGCTTCACTTTTATTATTATTATTATTATTATTATGTGGAAGGCGGCGCTGCCATCAGTCACTGAGGTCAAGTCAAGGTGGTTTTAGTAAAGTCTGCTCTGAAAGAGGCAAATCCTGATATGCAGTACGTCCAACAAAACATTTAAAATAACATTTTCAGATTTCAGACCTTTTTTGCAGCAGCAGCAATTTTAAAGTTTTCAAACCTGCAAGACAAATAATTCACCTCTGGGAGAACAAGGACACATTTGAAACTTTAAAAGTGTTGGGAAAAACTCAAATATAAATAGTATGTACAGAAATCTTAGATACCTTTCATGTTTGCAAGCCTTCAAAACGTCAGTAGAGATCAAAATGTTAATAATCTCATAACCTTTTCCTCCTCCATGGTAGACGACTCTGTTCTGGTTGAGGTCTTCAGGAGACGACTGTGTTCCATTGAAAACCAGATCTACGGCTCAACACAGACCGTACCCTGATTTTGCTTCTGCTCAGTAAGGTCACTACTCAGGTAAGATGACTGGTCTTTTATGTCAAACTGTTTTTGTTCTTCTCTTGTCATCTCTTTATGATTTATGCTGTGATTGAACCCCTAGACTAGAAAGCAGTATCACCACCTAAAGCAGCTACTACAGTCAAATGATGCATCAGCGTTCATCTAATGATTATTATTCTTATTTTATTGGTTTTTATTTCCGTTTTCTGCATTAACAGAAAGAAAAAGGGAAGTCTCTACTTCCCTTTTTCTTTCTGTTAATGCCGTTAATGCAGAACCAAGGAGGTGACACGGATGGTGATGAGTTCACTGCTGCTGGTTGACAGAGATGACGCACGATGCATCAGACGAGTTAAGGTAAGAACCTGCCTCGTTTCAGTCTCTGTAAAGACTTAATCATCCGTCTCGGCCCTTTTAAGACTCTGTGTCCATGCCGCTGAGCTGTAACCTCACATCTGCTGTAGCAACTCCATCTTGACACCATCAGCCACAACATTATGACCACTGAAACGCACAAAAACGCTTCAGGAACAACTTAAAAAAACAAAACACGTGAAGAACAGCACAAGATGTTGACCTGGCCTCCAAACTCACTAGATTCCAAACTGATCAAGTATCTGTGGGATGATCCACAGAGGCCCCTCCCCCCACTAACATCATTGTGTTTCCAGACACCACAGGACACCCTCAGAAGACCCATGTCCATTCTCTGATGAGTCACAACTGTTTTGGAGGCACAAAGGGAGACCTACACAATATTAGGAAGGTGGTCATAATGTTATGCCTGATCTGTGTTCATCACTATTTATAGCTCCATGACAGATCAGATGGAATAACTTTCAATGCACCATACTTAATTGATTAGAAGTTAACTTGCAGATTCAGACTAAAAAATAGAAAATATGAAAAATAAATGATGACGTAATATAACAGGAGAATGTGTGAAGTAATTAAATCAGTTATTAGCTACCACATTAAAACACTTTTGGGGAGCTGCAGGTCAAAACAAACAAACTCACACAGGATTCAAACACTTTGACTATTAAGAAGTTTGTCTTTATTGGCATCAGTGGCTAGCGGACAAACATGAACAGAACCAGACACGAGGGATGGACGCCGACGATCAACTTAAACAGAATCCAATCAACTCCCTGTTCTTGCATAAGAGTTTGGCTGCGATGGCAAAAAACAAAAAACAAAACCATTTAAAAACGAATAACTTAAAAAGTGCAAAAGAGTTCCTGTCCAGTTAACTCTGCTTAAATACTGTACAATATACATATACACATATATATACTCTTCTCCAGAAACGACGATCATCATGTGCCTGAAACATAAAGAACGCTTCCAGTCGACAACACTGAGAATGAGACTTCAAGTTAAGTTTTTGTCTTAATGCAAAAGGAAAAAAAAACAAAAAAATCACTCAAATATTTTATGTTCAAGTAACATTTTTTTTAAAAGAAGCAATAAAATAAAATAAGAACAAAACGCTGATCAGATCAAATCCTTAGCTACGTAAGACGGCGACTGTGGAGCTCAGCGAGCGTTTCAGGGTCATTTATTTATTTATCTTTTAATAATCTGTGCACACGAGTTAGTGACTTGTGCTTCATAATATGCTGCAGTACATTGAGGTTCATTTATCCCAGAGGATGTTTGGTTCAGTTCTGTGCACCATTAAGACACCGTATGACGTGCATGGTATAAAATTTAAAACGCACATTTTGCATTAATCAGCATCTGAAAGAAAAAGGATTTAAACCTGCAAAAAAGTTTCTCCAGATGATATAAACCACTTCATTGTTGATCCGTATTAAAGCTTCTGTGTCCTGGGCTGGTGGTCTGATGATGTGCAGAACTCTAATCTGTGCAACATGCGATAAATAAAGTTCCCAGAAACCTGCCGGGCTCCACGGTGCACAAAGTAAACGTCACACGTTCAAAATAAATACTTCAAAATGCTTCCAACGAGTTATATGTAGAGATATTTTCTTATGCAGCAGGCACAGTCAGTCAGCTTCAGGTCAAAACAACAAAAATAAATCAGTGCACTCTTCTTGTCATATTTTAAACTACTACTCAGTCTACAGTATCCTGCATGCTCCATAGACACGGGTCACTGTCCGTCTGGTGTCATGTGTAATACGTATTCCTGAATAAAACCAGAGTCGGTCGGTCAGGTGTCGGGTACAGCAGCTTATTCCCACAAAGGTTAAACACGGTTTTTATGGCTCAAACAAGCTGAGAGGGGGATGAAAGAGAGAAAGAGAAAACATGGAGCAGGAAGAGGCGGCCGCTACGTCTCCATCCACGCTAAAGCTAAACGTCGTAGCCGGGCTTTAATCTGGCGCACAGGCTGCTTTAAAGCTGCAGACTTTAAACCAGAATTCACTTTGTTGGGCTGTAATGAGACGTATTTTTTGAAGGAACTTTTTTTAATTCTGCAGCTAGCTGACAGAAACAATCCCCACTCTTCTTCTTCTTCTTCTTCTAGGATTTCCCGTACGGTCGGTGTGAAACGTGGACGGAGACGCGGCGGGCGTCAACTGAAGTGTTTCCAGACCTTTACAAAATGAAAGCGGTGGGTTATATAAAGGCCATCTAGGTTGCATAGAGATACTAAAAGCTAAAGCCGCTATCACGTCCGATAGATTCTGCATGAGTAAAGCACAACAGGAAGTAGAATCACAGAGGGAGGAGGAGGAGGAAAGGCAACAATGAGAGAATAAGTTACAGTATATTATTGCCCCTTTTTATTTTACACTCAGACTGATGGAGGGAAGAAAAAGTCCCTTTTTTTTTTGTAAATTAAAGTTTGTGTTTAAAGAAAAACACTGATAAAATGAGTTTAAATCATCTTTCATTCCACGTGAATAAGAGGACGGATGTGAGGACAGGGTGGAGGAGTTTCTACGCTTCAGTCACAGCTATTACTTTAATTATTTATTCATTTATTATTATTTTAGTGAGTGGTTAAACCTCCAAAATCTACTGGAGTACGCTCACTGAAGTTGAACTTAATACGACTGTAAAACCTTTGACTATTATTAGTTTATTGTTTCTTACAGCAGCAGAGGTGCTTAGATTAGATTTTACGCTGCAAAGCTACTGATATCGTGACGTAATTAAAGGACAAGTTCACACTATTTCATTTGTGGTTTGAAAGGATATGCGTGCAATGACTAGTTTTGAAGTTATTAAAAGATGCTTTTCTTATGCAAATACCGGAGAGAGAGGTTGGTCTCGACACGCTTGCGTTCGCTCACTGGAGCAGTGAGATAAAGCATAACATTACGACCACCTTCCTGATACTATGTAGGTCTCCCTTGTGACTCGTCAGAGAGTGGACATGGGGCCTTCTGAGGCTGGGATCTCATGAATTTGGAGGCCAGGTCAACATCTTGTGCTGTTATTCTTCTTCAAATCTGCTTTTACTTTATTTATGAGAGCACCTGGCTGTGGTACTAAGACAGAAATACTGTGAACTTGTCCTTTAATACAATAGCTATTTATTCTCCTTAAAGACAAAACCACTAACAGCCACCATTCAACCCAACAGTGTGTTTTGTTTAGGGTGGTCTACTGCTTCTGTTTTTAAACTAATGGTTACTTTCCTTTTCAATTTTCAGTCAAGTTATTCTGTAATATAGTTTGTAAACAAAGACAAGTTCTCCAGAGTCTATTTTCTTATTTCATCAGTGCAAATTTCCCCCAAAATATTTGCTAGTTTCTAGTCTAATCATTTCTAAGAGCCGGCGGTTTGATCAAACCACCAAATTTACACATTTAACTTCAGGAAAACGAATAAGTGAAGGCAGAGGTGTGTTTAGGGATAAAGATGATCGTGATGTCCTGTGTGGTGAAGACATTAAAGCCTGACGCAGCCGTTCTTCGGTTGGTTTTCTCCCTGCTCTTTCCAGAGGAGCCTCTGCTCAGGTCTGAGTGCGTGTTGGCAGGTAACGCAACCCGATGATGCAGGTTCTCTCCCTCAGACACACACGACACAAATCAGAAAAATAACAGGCACTTTGTCCAGCGTCATGGCCCGGCGGCGCCCTCTCCGCGTTACCGCTATCTCCGTGTGAGCGTGTTGGTCTCAGGTGTCTTGGTAGGGCAAGTGGAAGCAGCCGGGGCTGTCGTCATCGGGCGACCAGAAGGACGACGGCCTCTTGTGGTGGAGCTCTCGGCGGACGCAGCGAGGGCACGGCTGAGCCTTCTGTCGACACTCTGTGTGGAAAACGGCGCCGCAGCCGTCACACCTGGGAAGACAAGGGTGAAGGCCAGTAGGAGTGCGTCGACCTGCCGACTACTAAATTAGTCAGTGAATAAAATATGTTAGACATGACCAGTTGACTGTCACAATAGCCATTAGCTGCAGCCCCAGTTCCCTTTGGCAGTATACACTTGGAAAAGCATACTTGTTCCCACAGAAGCGAACACTTGGAAGTGAACACTTGTACGCTTGGAAGCGAACGTTTGGAAGCGAACACTTGTACGCTTGGAAGCGAACGTTTGGAAGCGAACACTTGTACGCTTGGAAGCGAACGTTTGGAAGCGAACACTTGGAAGTGAACACTTGGAAGTGAACGCTTGTACGCTTGGAAGTGAACACTTGGAAGTGAACACTTGGAAGCGAACACTTGTACACTTGGAAGTGAACACTTGTACGCTTGGAAGTGAACACTTGGAAGTGAACACTTGGAAGCGAACGTTTGGAAGCGAACACTTGAACGTTTGGAAGCGAACGTTTGGAAGTGAACACTTGGAAGTGAACGCTTGTACGCTTGGAAGTGAACACGCTTGAGTATGAGTCAAAATAAATAAGTAGTTTTTCCACATCATCTCCCAGATGTTCCCAGACTGTAGTTCAAGGTAACTCATTTATCCATAGGAACAATGGTCAAACCTACAAATATAACACACTGCACAAATAACTTCATTAATGGGAATAAATCAGAAAACTGTCCATTACAGTTATTACTCATTTCCTGCACATCCAGCGTCTGACTAACTGAGTCAACAGAGTCCGGCCCGGTGAGGTTTTACAGCTCCGTTCCAGTAAGTACAGCAGACACAACAGTTATCAGTTAACACTTAACACTTCCCTCACAAGTCATAAAACACACCTCCACGAGGTGTGTGCGTGCTCTAGTCCACAACTCAGAGCCTTTAAAGAATCTGTCCTGATCAACTCTTATCTGTCTGCTCTCCGTCACTCTGAGTTTCAGGGACGAGGATCTGGACTGTGTCGCGCAAAATCCCTCTATGCAACACACACACAGAGGGTTTGTGTTACCAGATAACCAACGGTCACTTCACCCAGCTTCCTCCTAGGGATATCTGTCCATGCAAACACTTTTTTTTCTTTTTTTTTGGTCCAGCTTGTTTAATCTCAACAACTTCTCCTTCCAGAAACTATGTAACTGTCAAAGGATTTTGGACAACAGCATTTACTGGTACCTTTGAAAAACTCTCAACCGAGTCAGTGGATAAACACGGCCAACACAGTGCGAACTTTTCCTTAAGTCAAACTATTTTTCTGTGCTTAAGTGCCACAAATAAAATCAGAAGTAGATATGTGTCCCGGTGGCCATCAGTGCCAGATCTTGTGACTCACTCATCCGCTGTGTCAAGTTTTATCTTATCAGATCAAATCTAATCTAAATCAGTCGCCTTTATGATTGACGACCAGCTCAGGTTTCTCGGGCTGAGTAAATGTTTATAGGAAGGTCATGTGAGGATGTGTACCTGCGGGTGGCGTTCTCCTGGAAGGGGTAGATGACCTGTCCGTTCTGGCAGAGCTCGCAGATGAAGCCTTTCTCTCGGCACAAACTGCAGCTGAAGACGTGGGAGCTGGCAAACTTGATCACCTTGGACAGGAAGGGAGCCAGTTTGCCATCAATCACCTGGAGGAAGAAAGAAGAAATGACATCAAGACAATGAAATGAGACGCTTTCATTACAGGCCCGTCTGAAAACAACACTCTGTGGCCAGGGGATTTCTCTGTATAATTAAATACAATTATGTTTTCACCAACATTAGATCCTTTAGTATTTTTTCTGGCAGTTTTTTAAGGGTGACCAGTGCAATTAGTCACAATTTGGCATAGCGTCTGCAATTAATCTTTCCTTAATCTATTTATTAAAACATTTTTCCATGGTAGCATATTTCAAGGAACCATCAACTGATACTATATTTCAAAAGTCTTTCTTGTCTGAGACTTAAAAACAAAAAAAACAATGAAGACACAACAACAACTCGCAGGTTTTTCGCACTTCAGATGATCTAGTTGAGGCATTTTCTGCCCCTTCCTCCTGACAGTGGCAGCCATCATGATTGTAAACGTTACAATGAGCCCACGTATTCCACACAGATTACTGAATCTGTCGTACAAGTCACAGCTAAATGCAAAGAAATCTTCACGGCGATTAAAGTGCGCATGTAACGGAGGAAAAAAAAGTCTTGGTATCTGACAAACGATCATTCAAAAAAATAATTAAAAGAGTGGAAATTTCTTTTTCGCATGTGACGAACGCAAAGGCAAAAAATAATCAGGAGAGTCAGGAGACGGGGGAAGTTTTGGATTCTGAAAATGATGTAAAACAATAAATAGATAAAATCTATGAATACCAGCAGGGAGGATGATAACAAAGACCAAAACCGTATAGAGAAATAGTCTTCAATACGCTCTACAGTGTTTCCCACAAGACTTCGTTGAGCATGGCGTTTTTTTGGGGGGTCGTTTTTAATAAAAGACCCTAAGCTATCCCAACTATTAAAATCTATTTATACATTATATTAAATGTCTGCACATCAAAAACAAAATGTCTACATCAGTCTGTCTTTAATTTACCGTAATAACGTAATAAACTGTTGACTTTAAATCTAACTTTGCTAGCTAGCGCTTATGAAGTTAAGCTAGTTTGCGTTACACCCTATGGTTTCGTGTGGAGTCATTTATGAGTATAGAAGTTGCCGGCACTTTTTAAAACACAATTTTGTGCGCTTGATTTTTTTTTTTTTTTAGACCATTGACATTTACGGTTTAAAGACAGTTGGTCAGAACCAGGAGGAAAGAACTCCACGCGAAACCACAGGGCGTAACGTGAACTAGCTTAACTTTATAAGCGCTAGCTAGCAAAGTTAGATTTAAAGTCAACAGTTTATTACATTATAACAGTAAATTAAAGACAGGCTGACATTTTCTTTTTGATGTGCAGATATGTAATATCTATAATGTATAAATATTTTTTAACAGTTGGAATGGCATCATAAATAACAAAAAAAGCCAAGCTCTCACGAAATCTTCTGTTGGTTTTTGACCAACTCTCTTTAAAGTGTAAATCTCAATGGTCTAAAACAAATCAAGAGCACAAAAAAGGGGTTTTAAAAAAATGGCGGTAACGTCTATATTCATTAACGAACAACACAAACAGCTTTGCGTGGTACGTGAGTTGTCCCAGTTGTTTTCTCCATCAGATTTAATTGCGTACAAAGCAGATGAGCGACCTTTGGGAAGGGAAGGGAGGTAGAGATGCTTTCGGGAGCAACACGATAGCATCACAAGCACAACGTTGTTTGAAATGTGCAAAAAATTTTCTAATTCGTTATGAGACCATGGCGTTTGACCCTGGCAGGCCGCCGTATTATTATCAGCGTATGGAAAATACTGCTGTACGTCTTAAACATATCCATTAGCCATTGCTAATAATTTATCAAAGTGAATTAAACGCTGGAAAAGAGAATGGATTCAAAAGAGCAAAGGAGAAAGACTTTGATCATCTTAAATCAAAGCTCCAATAAAGCTGGAGGCTTCAGACAACTAGGGTCTTGGCTCATTTGGTGGCCTCCTGCTCCACGTAAAAAGACAAATCCAACACAGCAACTGCACAACACATGCCCTGGAAGAGGCCCATGGGTGGTCAATGAAGGAACGTCCCAACTATCTACTCGGTATGATCTAAAGCAGCAGCATGGCTAAAGGGGAGATATAGAAAACAAGAATTCACATTTAATGAAAAACTGTGACTGAAACTGTCATGAAACTGCAAAGACTAGGAAAAATTAATAGAAAAACGGATTTTAAAATCAGAAAAACAAGGTAAACATCTCGTGGGCTTGGAGGAAATACAGGGAAATAAACGAGAGGAAACGGGAGGGAAGACAGTAAATGAAGAGAACGTCTTTTAATGTCAACGCTTGGCAAGTTCCTTTAAGACCTGAGCAGTGGGGGGTTGGCAGCCACAGGGAGTGGAGTTGCATTGTCTTGAATCGACGTGGATGACTGCACAGAAAAAAACAGCGCGAAAACTTCCAGATGTAAAAATTGTCGACGCGGCTGCAAAGCTTTGTCGTACTGTGTCGGTAACGCAGACGCAGCTATGGGCAAAGTAAGATGGAAGTAAGAGAGAAGCAGAGAAGAAAGTAAGAGAAAGAGTGGCAGTGACACAATATGCCAAGAGAGGTCTTGAGAGAGAGCGAGAGCCTGTATTCACATACAAGTGGTTCCACCTGGCAGAGCTCTGGACCTCCCAATTATAACCTCCTTCATGCTGTTTGTTAGCCGACGAGGACGAGAGCACGAGAGGAGGACGTGAGATGGAGAGAGTAGGAAGAAACCACACATACACACACACACACACACACTGAGGAAACAAGCACACTGAGGTCTACAATGATGCTGTTTACAGTAAACCATCAAGAAGCACCAAAAACTGATACAGACACGTTTTTAGACCAATATGAGAAAGACATTTAGGTTCAATATCTAATAAATTATTACACTCTCTTGATCCAGCACATGTTCTCTTGAAGAACATCTCCAGAAGTTTACACGAAGGTACAAAGGTTACATGTTACACGAGAAAATGAGACTAAAACTACAGTTCGGTTACGCTGGCTCTGTAGACAGCTGTACTGATAAACATGGAGGCATTGCCATCGGATATTTCCATCCTTATCAAAAATGTGACTGAAACATTTTATGGAGACATGGGCTTAAAGGGTATGATTCAATCCAGGTAGCATAAAGACTAATCCACGTACTGGTTTGAATCTCCTTCATGATTGTGCATCCAGAAATAAGAACGTAAAGAAAGAGCTGTTGTTCCTAGTGAGTCTACACCATAGACTGTATATAAATATGGACAATGTGTCACCACTTGCTTGCACTGGCCCCATCTTGCGGCTTTGGAGCCAGAGTCTGATCAGCAGGGTCCGAAAGTGAAGCCACGAGAAGCCACGATATCGATGTCCTGAACCTAATTCCTCCAGACTCACTCACGTTTTCGTTGAATTAATACTACGCTCTGCTCTACCTCCACCAGTTACTGCTTACTGCGGAAGATGCTTCACAAAACTTGGCCTGAAACCCTCGAAGCAAGCCCGAAGGCAACGGTTGCAAGAAGAAACTCCCCTTTAACAGGAAGAAACCTTGAGCAGGACCAAGCGGTTGGCATGGCAACTGGTAGTCGGCACAATATCGCATCCTGTTTCTATAGTGTGAAATAACCAACTAAAACAAAACCCATCCAACTAATTGACACTTATACGTGCATCAACATTATATTATCTACCTAAAATGACAGAAACCATCCATGAAAAAATTATTTCATGTTTATTTGACGTGTTTTAAGCCCAAGTCCCATCCACTAAAATGGAGGAGGCGGAGCTTATGACCTATACTGCAGCCAGCCACCAGGGGGAGCTCTACTTGCTTCACTTTGGCTTAACTTTGGCGGAGCTGTTCCTCCTTCCATCTTTATACAGTCTATGGCCTACACATGTTACATCGGTAGCTAGCTAGACCTTACGTAAGATGTTACGAATGGTATCGGGGACGATCCAGGCATTTTTAAAAAGATCAGATCAAATCGGCCTACTTATTTTAGGTCTGCCATAAAGAAAACCACGCCCCTGTATCGTCAAAACGTCCTCTACTTCCGTTTTAATGGCGCCTGGCTAGCGTCAAAGCTGCCAAAGAAGACGAAAACCAAAAATCAGGTGACTTTGCAATGTGGATGTTCGGTGAAGTCGTAGTAGGAGATCATCATCCAGTAATACCAGCTTGATTCACCAATAGATTGAGTAAATCCAAACAAAGGCTGCACCCAAACGCTGTGTTTAAAAGAAGAGAAGAGTTTCCTTAAGACAGCGTCAAGGTGAAAAATATTACAGACAGGGTTACGGAGGTTTTGGCATCAGATGACCAGAACATTTCTGTAGTAGAGGACACATGTTTTCTTTGAGATTCTGGAGCCAAGCTACAAGCTACACCCTACATTAGCTTTGACAGCTCTATTATTGTATTTAGTAGCTTTTATGAATTTCCAGTGAGGTAAATTTAGTTTTTACTTAGGTCGAATGATATTAAATGATCGGATCGAGATGAAAAAAACTTGATCGGGACATCTGTAGTCCCAGACAAAGTAAGTGTCTAGAATTTATTGGTTTTATCTGGACTTACCGCCATAATGAGTCCAGTCGGCCAGACAGGTACAGAGAGTGGCGGACATGCAGCATATATGTGTTCCCCATCACCCCACCAAACCTAAGCAGGCCTGCTCAGCCGGTCCAGCCCAGTCCACATGACGAATGGCTCTCCTGATGGAGGCTGACAGGCTCAGTAATTAAGGCCCACTATAATTGGACTGGGCAGAATCAAACGACTGGCAGCGCAGCCCTGGTGGCTGACTGGTTCTCTGGAGGCACGATGGGAAACAAGCAGGAAGGCACAGAAAGATGGATGGATGGCAGAAGTAAATAGGCAAAGAGAGGGCAGCAGAAAGAAAACAACAAATAAATCAAGTCTACCAATCTTCATTCGCATCAGGCTTGGATGCAATTTTCATTATAAACCCTGACATACATTTACTGCTGATATTATCACATTTAGTCGTCTAAATTCACAAACTGTTGGCTCCATTTCCTCAAAGTTTCCGTATCCGTGCTGTTACGGCTTGCTATAAATATTCAGTGACATTTTATTAGCTGCACCGAAGTACCACATGCCAGCAGGGTCGCCCTGGGACAATCATCCAGACTGGAGTCTCCAAATTGAACAGGACTACAATGAAGCCAAATACTGATGGGTGCCCTGAGTGTCTGGGCCGAGCAGCAGCTCAGATGGCTGTTCAAGGTCAGCCGAGTTGGACTAATTTCTTCCTGCAGACAGGACTCAATTAATTGGCATATGTATTGTGAAAAATGGTTCATGATCCTGCCAAGGTGTCTAGGAAGACCTAGCTTTGGTGTACTCAACCCTAGGTTTGGTTCGGGTACTTTAACTTTAATCTAATGATACTATTCATCAAGTAAAGATTTATTCAGTGTTGACCTGATTAGGAAAGTCATTGTTTACATTATTATGGCATGTATTAGCAAACATAGCAGCCTTAATGGCGTATGCTAATTGTAATTGGAAATGCAGCTGTATTATTTATCTGCAAAAGGTTACGTACACGCATTTACAGCGTACCATTACAGGAAATCTACATTGTTTAGTATTATTGGTCTATATATGCAAAAACAAGCAACTTGCTAATACACTGGAAAGCATTGTTGCATTACTAGCCATTAGCATCTGCTCTACTAAGACTTTGATGATGCTGTCTGACCGTTTTCAGGTCAGAAAGCTGGAGGACGTTGAGATGCTCGTGCATTGGGGTTGTGCTGCTGTAGTAGACCGGTAAAATTTTAGAAAGCGGTTTTGTTTTCTGTTTTTGGGAAAAAGACATAACTGGAAATTAATGTAGGCATTGCCCGCATTGGCGTATTCCACGGCATATTTACGTAATCAGCGTTATCGCTCTTTAATTCGGCACCTGCACCTCAAACACCACCATCAGTTATTGGTCATCTGTCGTACTGGTTGGCCCAGACCTGACATTCATTCATGTGGATGTTACTTAGACATGTAGCACCCACCTAGACCAGACCAGACACCTACACCCCATAGCAATGACACTCCTTGATGGCAGGATGCAGCCTGACACAGGTACACACACAAAAACGCTTTAAGAACAACTCAAAAAACAGCACAAGGTGTTGACCTGGCCTCCAAATTCACTAGATCCCAAACTGATCAAGTATCTGTGGGATGATCCACAGAGGCCCCTTCCCCCAACCCATAGGATCCAAAGGCCCCCCACTAACGACACTGTGTTACCAGACACCACAGGACATCCTCAGAAGACCTATGTCCATTCTCTGATGAGTCACAACTGTTTTGGAGGCACAAGAGAGACTTGCGCTATATTAGGAAGGTCAGGTGGTTATAATGTTTAAAGCTTAAGCTCCTCTGCTTCAATTGTTCCTGGAACTATTCGGTTTAACATTGTCAGTCGTTGCTGAACGAACCAAATCAAAGTCAGTCTGAGCTTCTAAAACCCTCCAGAACGCTTCGATAAATAAAGAACAGCAGCAGCATTGGTTCCAGCCTCCAGATGTATTCACCTATTTGTTCCTCCTTCCCTCCAAAATCCCTCCCAAAACATACACACACTTTTCACCTCCTCTCCCTCCATCCATCGTCTTCAACTCCTCCCCCTCCAGTTCAACCTCTTTCTCTGCTCCATGCAGAGTCTTTGTGCTCCAAAACCTCCTAATCCCCTAAAACTGCTGTTTAACAGCCGTTCGCCTGCCCTCCTCTCTCTCTCAGACACACACACACACACACACACACACACACAGAATAACACAGCTCCATTGAGAGAAACTAGAAAGCCAGCTGGGATTACACTGCTGGAAAGACCAGGGTGAGCTCTGTTTGGATAACACCCTCTCCTCTCTCACACTCACAGAAGACTTGATGTATGTTGGACGTCAGTGTATCCTTGGTGGAGTCGGTCTGTCTTACCGGGGTGGGGGGGGTTCCCCAGATTTCTGACTGACACACCAGGTGAGCGAATGTACACAGGAGAGTCCTTGTGTACGACAAGTGATGGATGAAAAACTGCAGAACGCAAGAGTACTCCTGAATGTTTCCATTTTCCAAAATGAAACGCAGTAAAGTCTACTTTAATACATTGAAAGTGAGTTTGTCTTGTGCTTCCGTGCAAAGGGCGTGTAAAGGCCACGGCTTAAAGATGACAACTAAGTATAAAGCACTGTTTGGTAAAAGAAGAAAGAAAGGACAATGTACATCTACGCTGACATGTTGACTCTGTACTACATGCACTATGTTTGCTTTCTGTTGAGGATGTTATATTCAAAGAGACAAAAACATCTACAAGCTACAAAACTTTAAAGAAACTCTAACAAATGAATGAACCTCAAGCTCTTCACCAAAAGTCCACCAGAGTGTTAAATCTGTCATCTGAGGCAAGATTACTGCGTTGGCGCAGCAGTAACGATGCCTTTTACACCAACCAGCAATGATTAGTTTGGCATAGCTGAAGACGGGGAGAGTAACTACAGAAGAACCTATGGACTAGTTATTAATGTAACTGAGGTTCTATGAGTTCAGGCGGTCAGGACAAATATAACAGAACAAAAAGAGGGAAATCTGTATCCAGAGAAAACATTAAGGTCTAAAAAAAAACATGACCACCCACCTAGAGCCAGACATAAAACACGCAAAGCCACCACATCGATGCCCTGAACCCAACTCCTCCAGACTCACTCATATTTTCGTTGAATTAACACAACGCTCTGCTCTACCTCCACCAGTTATTGCAACTTTTGGTACTTAACAAAACGGTGGCAAGAAGAAACCTTGAGCAGAACCCAGCGGTTGGCATGGCAACCGGTAGCCACCATGTCACATGGTCCCGTTTCTATAGTGTGAAATATAAAAACTCATCCAAAAACACTTGACACTTGAACATGCATCAACATTATATTAACTACATAAAATAACAGAAAGCATCCTTGAAAAAACGCTTTAGCAACAACTCAAAAAAACATGAAGAACATCTCGAGGTGTTGACCTGGCCTCCAAATTCACTAGATCCCAAACTGATCAAGGATCTGTGGGATGATCCCTCCCCTTAAAGGCCCTCCCACTAACAACATTGTGTTTCCAGATACCACAGGACACCCTCAGAAGACCCATGTCGATTTTCTGATGAGCCACAACTGTTTTTGAGGCCCAAGTGAGACCTACACAATTGTATATATTTGAAACATAAACTTGATGTTGGATGAAGAAACCATTGTGTAATGGACACGCCATTTCTAAATGAACTCAAACTCAGCCGTCATTTTCTTTCACCAACTTGCTTCACGTCGCCTTCACTTCTTAATCTAAAAAAACACAAGCTGGCCAATCAGATCGTGCATTCTCAACATGCTGCATTATTTGTTGCGGTGCGTGTCAGGACCTACACTCATTGGACCGCTGTCATCTGTGCTGTGTTTCCCCCTTATCGCGTAATATGGTGTCGTGCACTTACAGGTCAAAGCTCCTCGTGCACTCAAAGCCCTGATGAGAAACTGAAAATCTTTCTGAGAACATCTAACATTTACTTAAGAGGCCTCTGTGTGTCTGGACAAGTGTGAGTGGAGAGGCATGCCTGGCATACGGGGAATGCCAGGGTGTCAGTGTGGGAAGCCTGCTGCACGCACACACACACACACACACACTCTCTCTTACTACTTTAGTCCCTGCACAAAACCCTAGAAACTATGCTTAAAGGCAGCAGAGGAAAAAAAAAAAGGGCAAAGTGTCCTTAGACAAACACATATGGCTTCTGCAAAATGAACTAGCTGCTAATGGAGGGGGGATATGGGTGGAGGCTGTTTTTGTCGGGATGGTGAAAAGACTAGTGCGGTCCAGGGTTTAGCCAGGGGAGTTCAGCCTTCAGTGACCTCTGAGCGGGAACAAAAAAAGCCACGTTGATTAAGAGCGTCATTTTATTCAGGAGGCGAATCAAAAGAAACAAGCTTGTTAATATGGAAAACCAATTAAGAGGCAGAGTGCTTGAGAATCTCCGAGAGGAGGGAAGAGAGACGGGGAGGAGACGAGGACGAGGAGAGGAGAGCCGCGCAGACTCGACCCAAAGACACTTATTGTTGATATTAGCACTAAATCACTGGCGCGGGGTTAAAACCGTGGAGTTTTTTTTTTTTAAAAAGGGAGGGAAGACGACGCGCACGCCCACATCCACAACCACAACCAGGCATGTGTGGTTAGCGTGTGTGAGGCCAAGGGGATGTTGGGAAGAATGGAGGGATGTCACGCTTTGTTTTTCTGCCTGTTGATTCTGAATGTGACCAATTAGTGAAGCAGAGAGACACAGAGTGTGGGAGTGGAGGAGGAGGAGGAAGAGGAGGGAGGGAGGGAGGGAGTTCAATCTCTTTCACCGTGAGAGTCTTTGCGGCCGGGCTCTGAGTCAGAGCGGGTTGAAAGAAAAAAAAAGAAAAAATGGGGCAGGGTACGACATAATGAGCATAATGACAAACAAAAGAACTTTTCAGTCATTTGTGGTCGCTTTCCTCTGCCCCCCCCCCCCAAAAAAAAACCTCAATTCGACGACTCAACACTGAACTGCTGAAAGGTCCGGGTGTGCTTCCCTTTTTTTTTTAGATTTAAGCTAAAATGAAAATTAATTTCTTTGCTTTCATATAAAACTGGAAACATCAAATCCTCCTTAAGAGCTAAAACAGGGAGCAGCAGTCACATTTAGAGATAGGACAGTTTGCAGTTTGATAAGAAAAAGTCTGCTGACCACACAGGTGGCAACGCAACCGAGACGATTTTTCACGAGGCCGGATGCGAATTCTTTCCGCCGGGACCATTGTTGTCCGGGATCAGGACACTTGAAAGAGCTGCTCCAAATGAACCTATTAGAAGGTATTACCCGCTCTTATCACCGCTATGACATGGACACTTGCCAAAGAAACAAAAGGGAGGCCGTGTTGACTTAAAGGATAAGACGAGCATTATTTCGGAATGTTTTCTTTCTGTCAACAAATCCCATTGAAAGACCAAAACTAACAAGTCATTTTTTCCCCTGTCCCGTTCGATGGCGTCAGTGCCAACACCACTGGTCCAGGATCGGCTCACACGTATCCGGCTGCAACTGCAGCTTTTAATTAATACACATTTAGTGCTCTAGTAAATATTACACAGTGAGGCATGACGTCTTACGGCTGCACAGCTAAATGAGGTTGCTTATTCTAATGCTTTATTGCAGAGAATAATCATTTAATTTCATGGGGAAAGACATATCAAACCCGATAAGAATTATGGGTAATTACTAGGGTTGTACCGATCCGATCACGTGACTCGGAAATCGGGGCCGATCACGCAACTGAAGACTCGATCGGGACTCGGACGTTACGACCCGATCAGAGATCGGTTTTATATATATTTATTTAGTCATTATTTGTATTAGATTGTTGATATATGGGCTATTGGTGATTCAAAAAAATAAAAAATAAAATGAGTATTTACTACCACCGTTTACGGCATGCGCATGTGCAGAAGACCAGCATGCTAGTTTGTTTTGAAGCGGAGTGGCGAGTTGTGGCGCACCATGTCTGCTGTGTGGAAGTATTTTAAAGTATGTGAGGAGAACGATGCAGTCGCAAACTGTCAAATTTGCAAAGTTGGAATATCGAGGGGTGGTAAGGACAAAGCGTCGTTTAATACCACAAACTTAATTCGGCACTTAAAAAACAAACACAGAGTATCGGATCGGGACTCGGTATCGGCAGATACTCAAAAGTCAAAGGACTCGGACTCGGATCGGGGGCAAAAAACCCTGATCGGAGCATCCCTAGTAATTACTAGGGATGTCGATATTGAGTTAAAAATGTAATATCGGGAATTATCGGTATTGGGTTTTTATAACCGATGTTTGTTCTGTAGGCTTCAGCATTTCCGAGTCTGCATGAACACAGCATGGGACGTTAACAGGCGCGTGCTTGATGACGTATAACAACAACAACACTCTAGTCTCGTAGGTTGCTAACCGTGGCTAACAAGCTAGCTCGCCCGGTGTATGAGATGTCCATGGTTTGGAAGTATTTTTAAGTGTCACCTACTAACAGGAAATATGCGATTTGCAATGACTGCAAAGCAAAGGTGGTTATGAGAGGAGGAAACAAGGCGTCTTCCTTTAATACATCAAATTTGATCACCCACCTCAAGAAGAAACATGCGGAGTTATGCGCTACATTTGTCTTCCTTAATTTGATATTGTCTGTAGTGTTGTTTGAGACAAAAATTTCTCTAAATTTTAAATGAACGGCACTTTTTTGACACTTTTATGTGTTTACCTTTTAAAAGCCATGTTGCATTTATGTTTGCATCCAGTGGGACATCGCAATAAAATTAGGAATAATGTGTTAATTCCATAATAGGTGATATGTTATGTTGTTACCTAACAATTTTAATGTAAAAAGACTGAATATATCGGTATTGGGTGATACCGGTATCGGAAATTAAGAGTTGGACAATATCGGAATATTGGATATCGGCAGAAAAGCCAATATCGAGCATCCCTAGTAATTACACTAGCAGGTATCAGCAACGGAGCATAGCCAAGATGTCGAAGCTACCGTGTGTCCTACAAATCTGCAGGATAAGCTTCACCACGCTACACAATTAAAATGCACAAAGTCAGAACCATGTTATGCAAACAGTCAACACTATATTCAAGGTGTCGGACAGAGCTTGAAAGAGTTGGCAATTCTACAATCATGAACCGTTTCTTAAACCTGCAAAACCGCCGTCCACCCAACAAGAGATTTCTATTTCTGCTGGGATCTAAACAAATTCTGATCTAGTGCTCATGAAGCTGCAGCATTAACACCGGCTGTGTTGAGCTTCTCTCTGAACTTTTCAAACAATGCTCATTGGTGCAGAGTGTCTCATGTCAGGTTATTGCTTATAAACACAAGCGAAGAAGACATCTGTGCAGAGGGGTTTGGAGACATAGATGTGTGGAGGGTACCGAGCTGGACCGCACATATGGTGTTGCTACGATGCAGATCCAACACAGAAGTACACATCTAATGATCTATACCATTTGAAGAATGGGTTCCACCCTGTTTGAAGGTCTAAACTAAGATTTAGGCTCTGTGTTCGACTCATGTCAGTCAGGAGGAGCCTACCTGCTGCAGGTCAGCCATGGAGTAGAGGTGAATGTGCTGTAGTAGATACTCCCTGGGGAAAATCCTGCGAAGACACATGAAAGAACAAGTTTACTGCACAATTCTCTGTTGAATTAGTTACTATCAGCAGCAATGAGGCGCCGACGAGACGCCCAACTCTTCACTTTTTACTAGAAAGACAAAAACTGGCAGTTAGTCCACCCATCCATCCGCTTAACCGATGTCAGAAACAGGCTAATAATCATGTTATTCCAGATGTTTCCTCTCACTACCAAAGCTTTCTAGCTCCTCATCACAAAATACTCCCAATGCTAGTTGAAATATGTAATCTAGAAAATCCTGGGTCTACCCTGGGATCTCCTCCCAGCTAGATATAACCACTAAACCTCCAAGGTGCACGGGAGGCATCTTCACCAGATACTCAAATCATCCCAGCTGGGCCCGTTCAATGTCAAGGAGCAGCAGGTCTATTTATTCGACAGTGGAAACAAACCAGGAGGTTAACGTGATGCTTATTACATCAAATATTATTAAGGGGGTTGGATTCTGATCTGTAATTCTGCTATAAAGTAAATACAAATTCAAAATGTTGTGCATTTCTCTCAGTGTATGTAATGTAATAAATAAATACTGTATGCCTGTCTCTTGTGAGGTTTGCACGATGTCTGGGGAGCTGAGATGCCCACTGACATGACATAAACTAATGTCACTGCATATCAGAGTTAGGAGATTGACCGCCTTAGCAAACTACTGATTACACGCAAACTGAAGCTTGAACCGGCTCCTAAAACCCTCTGTGCAGAGCAGTTTGTAAACAAATAAGGAAACAATGATCCGATACTGTAGGTACAAGCGCATTTAATGTTTAACCACCAGCCTTTGAGTCCAAGGTGCTAAAAAAAAAGCGATAACCCCGACCTAGAGGCATAGCTCTGGTGTTTCTTCTCACAGTGTGTGACGGTTGAGCTCTGGTGAAATGTGCGTTTTGAGTTTTGTGTGGACGAAACTGTTTCGAGTGAGAAAACTGTGAATGTCGCTCAAAACCTTCAGACGGCTATTTGTGGTTTACGGCGGTAAGACGCTATAATGTCAATGAGTGTCCTCACAAAGCTGCAAAGACACGCGTGTGTGCCGGGAGGCCTCCTCTCAGACCGCTAAGATGGATGGCACCGTGTTAAATCCTGTCTAAACCTGTGATGAGTGCCACTAAAACACCAGGATGTGTGTGCATGTGCGATCCAGACACCTCGTGGTGATATGCGCCGCTGATAACCGACTCTGTTTGGCACGTTACCAGTGGTTACCACATCAGCAGTCGTGAGACAACACAAACACACGGGGCTGATTGTGCAGCAGATGGACACGCCCTTACAGTGTGCGCTAATCTCGGTAGAGGCACTTGAGAACTAAAACATTCTCGGATTAGGCTACAAAGCGCCGACACAGATTCATGCATGTATGCAGATGTACACAACATGCCCACAACTCACTGTGTTTGTACAAGGCCTGATAGTATTAAACACAACATTTTATTTCGCCGTCCTCGGGGATATTTCCACTCCGGCGGACACACCTTTCATTAAAAAACTGTTATCACTGAGTGATTATGCTTGTGTGTTGAAGGAGTGTCTAACATGAGCGAGTGTGTGTCAGTGTAGGAAGTCCTGTAAATGTGTGTGTGTGTGTGTGGAGGGGGCGGACACGCTAACACGGCGCAATCTAATGCAAACCAAAGCCGTATCTGTGCACACAAATGTTATCATGTCAAGGTTATGATTCAGCTTTTGGGATGCTGTAAGTACTACTACTACAACAACAACACAACCTCACAATAAATGAAAGCAACCAGTGAAGACACACGCTCTTAGTGGTCATTCGAGGAACTGCAGGTTCTGTCTCTTCATCGTTGCCGCTCAGAAGTGACAAAAATAAGAAAAACAACAAAGTCAAGAAGACACAAGCAGGAGGTTCTTCTCGTTTTTCATCTTCATCTCATCTGGACGTTTTAGTGTTTAAGATAATAAGACGGATTGTGGCTCTGAAAAGGTTTGAACGACAAACACAGACTACTGCCACCTGCTGTTATAGAGTTATTTTCTCTCACACACAACCTGCTAACTGGCTGTCGGGTTTACTCTGTGTGGTGTGTTCAAGTGCGACCAAGAGGAGTCTGCAAACCAATCAGGCATAACATTATGACCACCTTCCTAATATTGTGTAGGTTTCTCTTGTGCCTCCAAATGGACAGAATGGACATGGATGGTCCTTCTGAGGGTGTCCTGTAGTGTCTGGCTACATAATGTTGTTAGTGGGGGGCGTTTGCGTGCAATGGGGTGAAGGGAGGGGCCTCTGTGGATCACGCCACAGATACTTAATCAGTTTGGGATCTAGTGAATTTGGAGGCCAGGTCAACACCTTGTGATGTTCTTCATGTTTTTTTGAGTTGTTCTTAAAATGTTTTTGTGTGTGTGCCTGTGTCAGGCTCCATCCTGCCATCAATGAGTGTCATTGCTATTGGGTGGGGGTGCCTGGTCTGGTCTCGGTGGGTGCTACATGTCTAAGTAACATCTAATTCCAGGTCCGAAGAACATTGTATCGTCACAAGATGGTCAACGTTATTCACTTCTCCTGCCAGGGGTCATAATGTTGTGCCTGATCATTATACAGTCAGTATTTGTAGCTTTGGTGAGTTGGAGTCCTAAACAAGCATCAAAATAACATTTGAGTACTCTACTACAAGGCTTGAGATTCTTCCAAACAACCACAATTACATAATTAGAAGCTACCGAGGGCTGCTTAGGTCTTTAAATTTGAAAAAAGAAAAAAAAGTTAAGGACACAGTATGTCTGCATTTATATAAATGAGATGCACGCTCACGTCGGCAGCAACACGCGTTCTATAAAAAGGATAATGCAGCTGGGTGCATTAAAAAACGAGCGTTTGATATTATTTAGCAGCTACCAAAAATGACTGTTGCTGGTAATCACTTATCAACTTCTTACTTACAGTTTAGCAACGTTTGCACTAACACACAAGATCAGCAACCGGGGAATAAGACCCAGACGTCTGCACAAAATCACTGAGCAACAACAGCACGTATGTACATGTATGTATGCAGCCTTCAGGATCATATTGGAGATGTTTTTACAGAGCTCAATGAAACCAGAATGAGCTGTTTAATAATAGTTAATCTTAGGCAGAGGTGGACCGAGTACACACCTTCACTACTTGAGTAAAAGTACAGATACTCCTTGTCGAATATTACTCCAATACAAGTAAAAGTGGCTTAGTCAAAATATTACTTAAGTAAAGTACTAAAATATTTGCTTAAAAAAATACTTAAGTAAAAGTATTTAAAAAGTCTCTCTGGAAATACAGGAAAGGAAAGTAGCTTTATTGTCGACTCTATAATCCACAGCCTCACTCTTTCTCTTACAGACAGCTTCTCTCTCTCTTTATACAATTACGTTTAAAATGTTCATCAGCAATTTATCAAACATTAAGCTAGCTAACGTCAGTAGCTACTTTACATACCGCGACGTGCTTTTTCATGTTGGAAGACGAGTTCTTGTAGGAAATCATTTGTTCGCGGTAAGAAGAACAAACATTTAAACTGAAACGAGTCAGTTTTTGTGGCAAAAATCTCAAACATGGGTTTGAGATAAGACCACGGTGTTTCTCCAGTTCCTTCCTGCATTGTATGGATCGTATGGCATGACGTAGCAAATCAGCAGAAACTGTTTATTTTCTCAGAATGACGCTCAAAAGTAGCGAGTAACGAGAACATCAACAGAAATGTAGTGGAGTAAAAAGTACAATATTTGTCCTTCAAATGTAATGGAGTAAAAGTATCCCCCCAAAATAATACTCAAGTAAAGTAAAGATACTCAAAAACTGTACTTAAGCGTACTAACGAGAGGGGGAAGAAAATGTCATTTCAGCCTTCAGTGTTGTTACAGACTTTATGTACAGACGTTTATGGCTGTAGTACGTGCTTTTCTTGTTGTTGTACACATTACACTTCTACTCACGTAGGTAATGTCTCTCACATAAAAACACCTACCAGCTCACTACTATTGCTAAATGTCCTAAGTGTCTCTGTCAGTGCTATCATAATGGTGTCACACTGTTGTCTAATGGTCAATATAAAGACAATAAAGTTCTTCCCGAAACTTGAATCCTAGTTTAATTGCTCCTTATCAAGTCTCACCTTCTCTCTTCGCTCTGACAATAACAGCGTTTAAACCGCATATTAAGCAGCTCCTCTGCTATCACACATGTAAACGTACGATAGCGTTACGAAAGCTGCAAAACAACCTCGACGATCTCTAACCTGCAGATCGTGGCTGTGTTTCCGATTCTCTCTGCCTGTATGCAACAGACATCTCTCTTCAGCCCCCCCCCAACCACCTCCCCCCTCGCCGCCTTCCCCCCTCTGGCTGAAGTAGACTGATGACTACGGGAAGGTTTTAGCGCCATGGCCCTCATCAATCCTGCAGTGTTTGGAAGTGGCGGGGCACCGGCCGGCACTCGCTAATGGGACAGAAGTAAACACAGGACGGCGTGATGCGGCTCTGCTTCGCAACAGAGCACGACTAATAAAGCCGATAGGAATACCAGTAGTTCATGGTCTCAATCTGTTATTTTAAAACGTGAAAGAACTGACGCTGCGTTATAGTCGGCCAGCAGATTTAATTTCCCGCCTGTAGATAATCAACTAGGAATTAATTTGTCCCGTACTGCACACGTGGGACGGCTCAGATAAATAAAATAAATCTATTAAAACACGCGTGATGTGCTCGAATGAAAATAATCACATGCATTATTAATTAGCAGATTAACTACTAATCAGATCACAGACATTATCATCAAGCTCAGCGTAAAAGCTTTAACGACATCCAGCGTCTGTTCAGCTTATTATTACAGGAAGACTTTTATGAATTAGCAACAAACATTAAACGTGACAAAGAATGAATTAAATTCTCTCTGTCGGCTCAGAACGTATTAGTGACCCGGAGCGGGTCAAGTAGCATCCATCAGCCCACAGACAAGGCTTTCAGTGTGGGACCCCCACTCAGATAAACAGTCATCCCCTCTGACCATCACACGCATCAACATATACACACAGGCACACGTCTTTTTATGTGTAAGCAGTATATATATATATATATATATCTATACATATATATACACACAGGAATGCATGCAGATAAAAGTTATGCCAGTATATACATTTGAACACACAGACTTAGATCCTACAAGGAGATGTCAGCAGGATTTAAGTGCATCGGCGTGAGCTTGTGACACAAGCAGCTGATGTTAACCATGAAAATGTATGTTTTTTTTAAGTATTATAAAGTCAGCTGTACTAAAATAAAATAAAAAAAACATATTAAAGAACCATCTAAATCAAATCAGAAGAGTTCACTGCTTGATGTTTCTCCGTTTACTGTAGGTGGAGACGTAAAGATCATTCATTCATTCATCTTCTGTACCCGGGGGTCTGCTGGAGCCTATCCCACCCTGGACAGGTCTCCAGTCCAGTGTACACTCACATGCAAACATTTAAAATCACCAAATAACCTAATGAGCATGTCTTTGGACGGTGGGAGGAAGCTGGAGAACCTGGAGAGAACCCACACAGACACAGGGAGAACATGCAAACTCCACACAGTCGGCCCACGGATTCAAACCCGGGACCTTCTCGCTGTGAGGCATCAGTGCTAACCACCTCTCCACTGTGCCGCCCGACGTAAAGATCATTTTACAACACTTCCACCTTAATATAAAGTCAATGTTTGGAGCCTAATTTTAATATTTATGCTTGAGTTCTTACTAGATTTCTTTAGAGCTTTGGTTTGTCCTTTCTGGGCTACCGTAGAAACATGGCGGTGCAACATGGCAGGCTCAGTCGAAGAGCAGCCAATGCAGATATGATTTTACTACAGTTATAAATTAATGAAAACATAATAATAATAACCGTGATCCATTTAAGCTACTGTATCCCGCTAAATCCTTCAACTGACCACGACTCTGATTTTTAAGAATTCGTTGGTTCAACGCCAGCATACCTTCGCCTGAGGTCTTCAGCGACGGTTGCCCTGCAGCTGAACAGGTAGGCCCGCAGCGACTGGAGCTGCTGACGGAGACGCAGCACCGTGCTGAGGGGCTCACAGTGCTCGTACAGGCAGGGGTTGAGCTGCTGGACGTCCAGCAGCGGCTCCTCGTACACGAACTCCAGGAACTCTTTGGCCTGTTTGGACACCTGGAGGGAGCACATGGGAGCTTACGTTAAAGCACAAAGGGGATAATAATCCCCAACGAGCTGGACGTTCTGCGGTTCTAATGGACGACGTGAGGCAATGAATCCTCGCCCGGGCAAGACACAACATGTTAATCCCTGTCTGGTCGTTCCCCCCCACCCCCGTCCCTCAATCCTTCCAACCATTAGGAGAATCTAGAATAATCTCTTCTGGCTGTAGCATCATACTTAGCGTTCAGACATGAGAGTAGCATCAATCTTCTCAACCGACTCTTTGCAAAAAGGAGAATTTACAGGAAAATTTGCAGTTACTGGAAAACAGTGGATCGTTAACGCTTACGGGGCCTTTTATGGTCCAGAGACAGCCTGCTGGTGTTTCTACTGCATACTTTCATGGGTGGCTTTCTCATTTATGCATGTGTGCTTGCCCACCTTGTGCTTGCTGGTGTCCCAGTTGTGCAGCAGGCGCGCTGGGATGAGGAAAGAGTTGTCCTGGTGGCAGCTCTGGCAGTAGTACCAGCCGCTGTAGTAACAGACCTTTGCCTTTCCCTTGGAAAGACCGACTGGACGCTGACAACCTGGAGAAAGTCAGTGGGTGAGTACATGTATGTGCTTACCATTAAACATACAGTGTAAACGTAACACTCTTTGTGTTCTCAGTTCTCATGAGGAAACCAAATAAAAGTGTGACACAGATTATCTTTCATATCGCCAAATAACAGCTTCAGGTCTATTTACGTGTAGTAACCACTGGTTGCTTCACGCCAAAGTGTTGCACAAGTGCGGTCTCGGTGTTAAACAGTGCGATAAAGCCGGCGGAGAGGAAGCGAGATCAGGAGATGTCAAAGGTTGTAGAGGAAATAACTCAGTGTTAATATGTGTCAGTTTACTGCCCCTCAATAAATACCAGACGAATCCCGTCGATGATAAACAAGACGGTATAAAACGAACTGTGACCTGATGATGTAATCACGACCCGTACAGAACTGGGACAGTGTGTGGAGGTGACTGCTCAGTTTTTTTATGTTAGATTATGATCATAAAAAAACACATTATGAGCAGATTGCAACATTTATTTTCTACTCAGGCTAGACACAGGTTGTCCTGAGCATCCATGGAAAATAACAGCTATATACAGCGATCAGGCATAACATTATGACCTAATGTTGTGTAGGTCTCCCTTGTGCCTCCAAAACAGTTGTGACTCATCAAAGAATGGATATGGGCCTTCTGCAGGATGTTGTTAGTGGAGGGCCTTTGGGTCCTATGGGTTGAGGGGAGGGGCCTCATCATGTGGATCATCCCACAGATACTTTATCAGTTTGGGATCTAGTGAATTTGGAGGCCAGGTCAACACCTTGTGCTGTTTTTTCTAGTTGTTCCTAAACCGTCAGGCTGCATCCTGCTGGGGATGGCTGCTGCCATCAAGGAGTGTCATTGCTATTGGGTGGGGGGTGCCTGGTCTGGTCTACGTAGGTGTCAGTAGAAGTGTAAGGTGTCCGGTCCAAACGTTTCCCAGCAGAACGTATTGTCACAAGATGGTCAATGTTATTTACTTCTCCTGGTTTTAATGTTATGGCTGTGAGCTTAATGTTTCAACCAGGCCCAAAACTGTCATCCATAAAAACGAATATTTGTGCTTGATTTTTACCGAGTGCACGCTCTGAAATCTTGCACCAACGCTTCATGTTTAGTGCATCTTCTTCCTAATTCATCTGAAGCGTTCACCGGATAAACCAGTAGTCACAACACACCAGACTCCAACAAGAAAGAGCTTTGTTGGACCTAAAAGACCAACAGATCTTCTGCTCTATTCAGCCTGATAACTTCCCCACTCTGCTTTGTCTTCCAGGCTCTTTAAAGTCCATTCTTCACCCAAACACCCGGACCTGTTCCTCTGATCACACACACACACCTCCCCAAACAGCAGAGCGCTGCAGCAGTGCAACAGGTGTCCCTTATCCACACCATCTGAGAGGACATGGGGCCTGGAGGAAAACATCAAATTAAGGGAGGTGGAGAAGAAAAGAGACAAAAGATTGTTATCTAGCGTTTGGGAAAACAGAGGCTTAGGAAAGCTACCAAAAAGAAGAAATGACAGAGGAAGAGGGACATGTGTCAGCATGTTTGTCAGTGGAGCTCCAACGCAAGAGACAACATGGACCGAACAACTGAATGAGAGGAAAGCGGGAATAAAAAGAGCCACTGAGAGACGGATGAATTAACTGCATGAAAGAGGAGGAGGAGATCAAACAAGAACAAATGAGCGCAGACAATAAAGAGAAGTTTGTCCGGCTACTTTTCTATCAGAGACGACAATCTGGAGTCTGGAAAAAGGCAGACAATGGTCTAATCAGCATTCAGAGCTGGATTCCTTCTTTATCTGACCAAAAGAAAAAACAAAACTCTTGTTGGTGATCCACTCAAGAGACCGAAGGGTGGACTGTTACTGACAATCGTGTAAAAAAATCAGAAAATCAGCTGATTTATCTTTAGATCACTGGTGAGTCCTGTCACGTTAAGACTGGCCTTTCACTCTGCTGGCTGTGATGAAGTTGGGTATTACATTCAAATTTACATTTCGCCTCTCTGACAACTTTGATTTACCAGCTTCAGAGCCACCAAGTAAAAAATAATAAAAGTGCGGAAACTGCAGTACCTCTAATGTCCACAAGAGGCTGGATCCAAAAGTTAGCCAAGCCCCATTGACCTCCATGTTAAAATGTCCAACTTTACAGCAGAAATAAATATGTTTACACCCAGGTAAACAGGTAAAAACTAAAAAGTGTTTATCTCTATAGTCAGTT
Organism: Planiliza haematocheilus; assembly: GCA_005024645.1. Classification (NCBI taxonomy): domain Eukaryota; kingdom Metazoa; phylum Chordata; class Actinopteri; order Mugiliformes; family Mugilidae; genus Planiliza; species Planiliza haematocheilus. The sequence continues at coordinate 212,470 of SRSE01000170.1, read as the reverse complement.
TCTTTAATCACGACAACTGTACAGGGTTTAATTTATATAACGCACTTTTTTAAATTATGGTCGCGTTGAGTGACAGGTCTCTAGCCGCCTGCCTCGGCGTCATCGTAATGCCTCAGCTCCAGTTATGCACTACATCTTGGACCACTTTTTAAATTTGCTCTAACCGTCCTTTAGTTATGCCGCTATGGGCCTAGGATGTTGGGGGACGATGCACTGAGCACCTATCCTCTACTTTTTTCTTCAATGATTCTTTATTGTCATTTCGATGCATGCTGGCACAAGATGGTGGAACGAAATTAGACTCTCTGATCCTGATGCACGCCGATAGCAGAAACAGTAAAAAGTATAAATATAGAATAACATTTGCTAACTCAGTTTAGTACAAAACTAGCAAGAAGTAGGTCTGTCTCGCACCGAGCGCCTATCCTCTAATTTCTTGTGCAATTTCTTCTCCTACTCCTGCATTTATGTGCTACTTCTGCATAGCATGTTAACAGCCGTGCGTCCCTCCCCCCTTATCTCGTTGCTCCTGCTGCTCTCTTTTATCTTTTTCTATCTCAAGCAAATGCGTCCCCCCCATATGAGGTTAAGGTTCTGCTCAAGAGAGTTTTTGTTTGCCACCCTCGCCTTTGTGCTTCCTCTGTCAGCTTCAGGCCACATTTTATAAAGTCTCTAGAGACAATTTGTATTGTTACTGACTCCATATGAATAAAATTTAATTGAACTGAACTGAGTTATGCAGAATCTAGCAATGCCAAGACGGCGACGGCCATTTTAATATTGCAAATACCGTCAACTCAGCAACTGGGCCTTTGAGAACCCTTATAAAGCTTTTTTTATGGGCTTTAAGCAGCTTTAGCCTTTTAACTTTTTACTAATGTTTTCTGGAGAATGTGGGTCAACTGCACACATCTAATCACAACATGAGTCAACCTACGTCCAGATGTGATCTGGCACATCGTACTGCTATGGGTTTAGATCTTTTCTTAGTGTGCCAAACAATAACCTATAAATTTTAAGCATCTATTTTCAAGATTTTCCCAAAGTTTAAGCAATGGATTTTTGTTTTAGTTTTGGTTTAAACTGCTGCTGGGAAAAAGGGGAAAGTCTTATCTTACTGAAGGACCCATGATGGAATACATATGTGTAACTCGGATCTAGGTAGGCTAATTAAAGCAATGAGCTCATGCTGTTGTTGGGGTGTATGCTCCTTCAAAAAAACCACAGTCGAGTGGTTGGGAGCCAGCCGGCCGAGGGGATGGACAACAGTCAGGGAAACACTGTGTCACTTCGAGGAAACAGCTGACCACCAGACCGGCTTTCTGGCCAACTGTGGCCTCAAATTTGGTGCGCCGCTGCTGGGACCGGAGGAACAAAGACGCATACGTATGGAGCCTGAAAGCATTTGCAAACTGAATAACAAACTTCAACCTTAACCTCAAATTCTATATCATGAGTAAAAGAAGAGAACACACCCACACATTTCAGGCACGTGGTGGGAAAAGGACTTTGACCACAGCTGCGGCAGCTCTATCATCCGCTCTGCACAGTAAAACAAGCAGTAAAGCCTCAATAGGAAATGGATGGGGGCTCTATGGAAGACATCAAAGAATGCAACAGAACAAAGTATATAAATATGATAGTCAAGTGTTCTTGATTAAAACCTCAGACAGCAGCAAAACTTCCCTAAAACCTGCATTCATTTTCAGCCATGAGAAGAGAAAACATACTAAAAACAGATGAAGTTGTACGTCTTTTCTACTTCTACAAAAATATGTAGACATTTTTAGGAATTATACAAAAGAAAGCATCATAATTACATTAGTAATAGCATGAAAAGGTAGTTTAGAGTTTGTTTTTTTTTTGCAGATTTTCATTCTTGACAGTCAAATTACTCCAACAGATCTTTTAAATTCTCATAAGAGAAGTTTGTCATAAGTTTTCTGAAACCAAACCTAACCAGTATCATGTAGCTGTATTTAAGCAGATTCATCTACTGTTTTTTTGGTGTCTGAAGTTTATATTTTTGATTTGTTTGATCCCAAACAAATAATCAACTTATCTGCTGAGCTTTCTGTTAATCCTGTGGTGTTATTAATAAAGATATAATTAGGGATGCACTGAAATGAAAATTCTTGTCTGAAACCGAAAACCAAAAAAATGATGCACCGAACATTTTCAATGGGTCTTTATATAATGTTTATATAATGCTTCATGTAGTGAAATGCGGCAGACATGCCCGTGCTGGCTTGCCGGTTGTCGCTTGCGTCATCACAACATCCTGTTTCGAAACAAAAGTCTTTCGGCCAAAAACTGAAAAAATATAATAAATGCAGTTTTGGGACATTTTCGTTTGAAAAATTTCACTGGACGAATATTCGGTGTATCACTAGTTATAATTATTTTAAATAACTTAAAACAACTAGCATTTGGTAAAATGTATTCTTTATTAGCATAATATGCATGCTACGACAAAATAAACAGCTGCTGTAATTGTCATTGCCTACAGGGGGCAGAGTTTTAACCATGGGAGTGCACTTTAACATGTGCTGCAGTTACTTTCCTTTCCTGTAGGTGGTGCATCTGAGCAACTGGATGAATATTAATTAGCTAGTACATAAAAAAGTAGTTAATTATAGCATATACCAACTGAAGAAAGCAATATATATACACAAGGGAAATCTTCTTTTTCTTCTTCTTAGTAAGACATGAACCCTTTACAGATGTTATTACTGCTACCTTTTCCTTTCTGCTGGTAAGTTTTAGAGAAACCATAGCTTCATAGTTTCAGCTATTAAATTAGTTTAGTTTTAGCTTAGTTTTATAAGTTTATGTGCACACAAACAAACTTGCAACTTGCAAATGTGTTGGAAAGCAGTGTTCCACGCAAAACGGCACAATTACACAACTCACATCATTAATTGCGTCAGTGCATCGTCTTGAACTACGTCCTCCTTTATCGGCAGTGTAACAACTGCATTTTCTACCCGTCTCTGATCTTTTATGCGTCTTTCTGGGATGAAGAGATTGAGGGACACAGGGAAAAGATGAATGGGAATTCAAACATAGCTCAAAAGGTCCACCGATTGTACTGCGGCTCTCTGTAGTGAGAGAGAGAGGGTCACTTTGACCTGCTCATGGTGAGCGAGCGAGAGAGAGACACGGTGACACAGAAAGCCACAGAGAGAGAGAGGTGACCTCGCGGCAAAAAAGGAGCTCACGCTTTCATCTGCCCGCCACTGGTTCAAACCACCACACCTCTGACAGGACACTGGTGTGTGTGTGTGTGTGTGTGTGTGTGCACGTCATGTACATGTCTGAATTAAAACTGAAAAGACGAGAAGCCCGAGCTTTGATGTGTCTCATTCACGCCGACCAGCACTCAAATGAAAATTGGGACAAATGGAGAGTCCTGTAAGTAAGACGCCGTGTATGAGAGTTAGAGTTAGACAGAGAGACGGCCCATCTTTTGATGTGAACCCACCTCCTACGTCCTCAGTTCCCTCATATCTACCGATTCCCACTTCACCCCCAGAGTCCCCCACTGTCCCCAGCAGATTCACATGGTCTCTGGGGGCCTGAGAATGTGCTCCGGTACAACAGCGGGGATCACCAAACCTGAGGACGCATTCTGCACCATCTGCACAATGTGCGCGCCTCCGTGTGTGCGGCGCAGGGTTACGGGGTGACGGGGGGGAATCGCAGCCTTCAAACGGACAAGCATTTCCCATCAAAAGGAATCTAAAATGCTGCAATTCCCGTATGTAATTAGTTGAATACATTTCACATTTTGATGTTAAATAACCAATCACTCGATATGTATGGATGGAAGTAGCATGCATATGCAAAGGTGGGGTGGTGGGCGCTTGAAACAAGTTCAAAGAAAATAGGAAACCAAAGTAGCTCGCTGAACATCAGGGGCCGAGGTCGCAGCCATCAAGGGATTTAAAGTAGGGGCTTCCTAAACGAATAATCAGATTAGCATTGAAGTAAACAAGAGAGGATCAATCTCTTTGATGAATTAGGTTAATACAGGATCTATTGATCTTTCAGTATTCTGGTCCTCTATTGACAGCTCAAGCTAAACGGTGCAAAAGCATGCATATCTGCAAACGTTCATTAAGAACAGATAGTCAGAGAGTCCTCATTTCCTATCTCGGGGCTAACAATGAAATTAAAAAGTAAAGCTGGAGACCTCCAACAATTTTAAGGCTTTGAAATTTAAATAGTGAAAAAAAAACTTTTCAGGACCCGCTAACACGGCAGGAGACTCTGAAGGGATACAGTGAAATAAATGAGGGGGTGACAGCAGGAGAAAAGGAAACAAAAAGAGGGAAAGCCTGCGAGTGTGAATGAACTGGTGAATGAAAGAGAGAGAGAAAGAAAGAAAGGGAGGAAAGGAAAAAGAAGGGGGAATAAGCGGACTCAGCGAGCAGAGGTGCGCTCTGTATAGAAAATGGACGTATCCAGCTGTCCCGTCCATCCAGCTCTGCCCAGAAACCCTTCAAACAAACAACCACGACAGCGGCTGACCACTGTAGCATCCCCAGGCCGCTTTCATTCGGCCTCATTCATTCACTCATTCATCCATTTTTCCTCTCCTCCGGTGCTTTAAGCCTACCAATTATCATCAGTTGCCCCCAGACGGCCTCTGTTCTTGTTCCTGTTTCAGCTGGCCTTTCAAAAACGGCCCTGCATTAATAAGCCAGTTGTTACAAATAAAAAGGGAGGTGAGCGGTGATTATTCAAAACCCTCCTGAGGGAGAGAGACGGAGAGAGAGAGAGAGGGGAGTGGGAGAGGAAGCCCACGTTTCACACCCAGGGAGAGTAAAAGCACCGCCTGCCATTTATGGGGCTGTCCAAGGGTCTGGTATGGAGACTCACAGGAATAATAATAAAGGAGATGGAGGCCGTAATGGTCCTGGAAAAAGGGGATCAGACTAAACACTGAATAATGGCAAATAACGGGAACAGGTAGAATCATTAAAGAGAGCAGCCGCCATTTCCAGTATGTGTTCAGTTGGATGTAGTTCGGGAAATATAATTAACTCTGTGGGTAAAGTAGCATCAAGCCGCAACTCTAAAGCTCATTAAGCTAAATTAGCAGAATTATAGGTAAACGCTGTTGTTTGGTAGAGGTGGACTATTTGATGATTTGGTATTTGGATATTCAAGTTTTTCCCTTTTATTTGCCTTTTTGGGTAAATGTTGGACAATTAAGACAAACTTGTACCTTTTAATTGAACTGTTAAGATATGGAAATATTTGTAGCTTAGCCTTAGCTTTGAAAGGGAAGGAAAAAAAATTGGGCAATGACACGGTGACACAACACGCACAAAAAGTCACCTCAATGCTAGAAGTAGTAAGCTACCGTTTGGGTCGGCAGTGATGAAAAACCAAAAGCCAGCAAATGTAGCTTTACTGTTACGGTCAGAAAGTCTATCGTCTGGATATCTGAAGCCTAAAGGCTAAAGGCATTCATTAGTATTACACATTAATATTAGGTCTAGGTGGGGGTACATCCTGCTGGGGATGGCTGCTGCCATCAAGGCGTGTCATTGCTATGGGGTGGGTGTGCCTGGTCTGGTGTAGTTGAGTGCTACGTGTCTAAGTAACATCCACATGAATGAATGCCAGGTCAAAAACTTTCCCAGCAGAACTTTGAATTGTCAAAAGATCATCGTTATTATGTGAGAGGTCATAATGTTGTGTCTGATTGGTGTAACTTTGCTGTAAAGTGCTAAACTAAAGAGACAAGAGACAAAATCTAGTCAGTCCAAATAGACCTCTGTGCTAAAATGCCTGAAACGTGTGGTCCTGGTACTGTGAACTATATCGTAATACCTTTGCTAAAGTCAAATATTAAAACGTTTAAGGGTCTACCTTACTGGCTAATGAGTCACCTTTTAAAGTGACATCATAGACTACATCACAGAGTTGGATGGATCCTTCAGCTATAGGCTTATGTCTCACTTCCTGCTTCCGGAACGTGGAGTAGGGAAATAGAACTTCCGGTCGTTGCTAGTAACGCTACTGTAACGATAACAACAATGGCAGCCTCTGCAGTTGTTCTTGTAGTGTACCAGGTCGTGTACCGGGTACCGGGCATTGACAGCCAGCCATCTTTTCCCCCGAATAATAATTCTCAACTAACGTACTAACTCAACTAACAACAAACTAAACAACTTAACGTGGTAACCTGGAACAAGGTTTCGAAGCCTCTGAGAAACTAAATATGTATTCCCACCAATGATTGTAAATAAAACAAAATTCGATTATTTAAAAAATATGTTTTATCTGACACATGTATTACATTTATCTCTGATATATAAATACACTTGACTTTGACATTCAAGCTAGCTTCAACGTTAATGAAGGTGAGTCAGCAGAATTCAAACACCTCTGTAATAGAAAATGAATTTCTCCCAGGAGAACTTGTATCCCGTCCTAAGTTTGGACGTTTCTACTTGAGAGTGTTCATTTACAATCCGAACCACGTCCACGTAGGTGACTTCAGGCAAGTTACGGAGAGACTTGGTCCAGTGGTATTTATCGGCCTCCGCCATTGTAAAAAGCTAACCGGAAGTGCCGTCTCCCCACTCAGAGACGTTCTTCGATATTCAATTGTTGCGTGACGTAGGCCTTTTGAAGAGAGTGACGCATTTCTGATGAAAATTAAATGGAAAGACACGTCATAGAGCCCGTTACAGATCCTCTTGGTTCTGCTTTCGAAGCGATACGGCGTGGGAACAGAGCAGGAAGAAGTGGGGAGCCAGTGGTTTGGGGAAAAGAAACTGAACTGACGGAACGAAAAATGTGATGTGCACAAATATTATTCGTCCTACTGCAGCTGTCGTTTATTTAGAATTTTGATTTGTTGTGTTATAGACATACTGGTCATGAGTAAAACCAGTGAACCGGCACAGCTGATTGGACCAATCCCAAATGTTTACCGTGATCAACAGTAAGATATTCTGCACGCTTCTCAAACAGAAGAAACAATATGACTCGGGGACGATAGCGGAACTGAGGATGATATCTGTGGATTATCTGATGTTTGGAGATGTGGCACTGCTTTGGAAAAGCTATGTGGCTCACACTGATGAATATCTGAACACATCCACGTATGCAGAAATGCAACGGGGCTTTCATCCGTTATGGAACCACGTCTCCGCACAATGTTTCGAGACAGTGACCACTTCCTTCCCCTTAACACTTCCTGTTGGCACATAAGGCCAAAAGGTTCTTCACACATTCGCAAGGTTCTTCTTTCATACACGAATGTCAAGGAAGTGTGAAAATGTTTCTTCACGCCAACGCTAATGCCGTCCGATCCAATTACGCAAGGTTAGGTTAGTGGCTGTGGAAGCCTTGCAGTTTCTAATCGACGTGTTGGACATTTAAAAAAGACGTGAAAAGAGTAATACGCAAACAGCCTAATTAGAAACCATGTAAATAGCGTATTCAACAATGTGTTCGTGCATGTATGGTACGACTGTGACTCTATTTGCCACTCACCTGCACACTTGAAGCTCTGAGCAGTGAGCCCCTTCTCCACAGCCAGACACGTGAGAATACTGAGGAAGCTGGTGGTGACCGACTGCCGCTTGGCTCTCTGGGCCTCCCTCTGCTTCCTATCCCTGGACGGCTTCGGTCTCAGCAGCAGCCCTTGAACATTGGATGGTCCTTCTCCTGAGTTTCTTCCATCTTCTTGCGCAGGCCTCTGAGCTGCGACTGCGTCCCGCAAGGCCTCCACCCACTCCTGGGCCTTGAGTTGATCCTCTGCTCTAAGTCTGAGGACCTCTTTGGGGAAAGCAGCCTGGAAAAATGCTCCTCTATCGGCCCACGGCTCTCCGTTCTCTAGCTCCTGGTCATGCTGCACAGACGAGCAGGAGGCCAGGGAGTACTGGTGGACAGGCTTGGACACAGACCCACGGCCTTCAGTAGGGAAGGCCTGGAGAGCCGATCTTGTCAGGACAAAGGTGAAGGCCCGCCAGTTGTTCTGATCCATCAGCTGGTGCAGCAGACCAGCTTTGAGGACGTCCTGGCAGCGCTGGGTGAACAGAGGGAGTGTGGTGGGTCTACTGAGGACAACAGAGTTAGGCTGAAGAGACAGCGATGCCTCTCCTGATGTTGAAGTGTCGCTCTCCCCATCGGGCCTGGTGTCGAACCCAGACGGACACGGAGACGAGGACGGGGACATGGGAGCAGGAAACTTAGCGACCTGTTGCTTCTCCACTCCGGCCTTAAGCTGCCGGATCTCTTTCCTCACCGGTCTGGCCGCCTGCACCTTCTCCCACATGATCCGTCTCCATTCCATGGCTTCCCATTGGCTGCTGGCCCTCAGCTGGAGGCGTGTACTGTTGAAGAACAAAGCCTGGAGCGTGCGCTGGTCGGCGGGCGGCGTGATCTGACTGCTCTGGCTGCAGGGTGCTGGTGAGATGACGCTCTGGCAGTGTGACAGCGAGTAGGCGGTGCCCAGCTGGCGGTTGGCACTGCTGTCCAGAGTGTACAGCCGGAGCTCGCAAGGCGTCAACTCCACATGGCAGGGCGTCCAGCGGCCCCGGGGCCCTTCGCGCTGTTCCATCTCGCCCTGCTTCACCGCGCTGCTACTGCTGCTGCTTTTATCAGCTGGAACATAGAGGAGGAGGAGGAGGAGGGGAAAATACAGAAAACAGAGAAGTGAGACATGAGTAATACATGCGTGTTCATGAGAAGGCGTTTCATTCTTCCAACACTTGCCGACTAGTTACAGCTTCTGTGGGAGCAAGTAATGTCAGATGTCGTTAAAATTCTTGTGAAACCTAGAAGCAAGTGATTTTAGAAAATCTGCCAATACATTAGGTACACTAATGTGAAAACAAATGCTTTATAACTTATTAGTCCTGCACTAAATCTTAGCTTCATGAATATTATGGTCGATTCAACAGTATTTCCATATTCAAGGCTCTGGTTTGTGGTACGGTTATACTATTGAATTGTATTTTGTTTTACCAACACATGACCTTAAAAGGAATATTCCACTACATATGAGATTATGCTCAACAGCTGACTAGGGATAGACGATATGGACTAAAAAATATATCTCGATAATTTCTGGTATTTATCACGGTAACGATAAAAATGACGATAAATAAACAACAATTCAGCCTAATCTTTTTGACTATAATGCATCTGCAAGTTTTATCTGAGTTGTTTTTTTTACCGGACTCTTTGGATGAAGTCGACGTTGCTTCTGCGTCCTCGCGCATTTTTTGTCTTTCTTCGTATTCTGGTTTGTGCTTGTGTTTGAGGTGGTGGAACAAATTAGTGGTGTTACTGTCCTTTTTATGCACTATTTGTTTGCAAACCTTGCATGTTGTAATTCGCTGCGTCACGCCAGACTTTTTAACCCCTTCATGCCTAGTGTTGCGAATTTGCGACATACTGTTTCCGTTCAGACTTCGGCCGAAATGACGCATGTAATACTCCAATGTCGGTTTGTGCACATTCAAAAAAATTCCTAGGAACCTTTTGCAAGCACTAGTTTCCCGTAGGACCGGCTGGGGTGGTAAGCAAAAATACAAATATTTAATTTCTTTATATAATTGAAACATCAATTCAGGCGTTAAAACCAAACCAGCCAATGGAGGTGGAGCCTCATTTAGGAACGAGCTCCTCGCTTATCTCGCGTATCTGCTCCGCTTTCCGCCATTGTCGATTTGTCAATATTTGGTACGTGTTGGGCTGCGAGTGTGTCGCACACATATATACGTCATCAATGGGAATTTATCGTTTTTATTGCGGCATCACATATTCTTACCGTGGGGGAATGTTTACGATATATCGTAAACGATGAACTATCGCACATCGATACTGCTAGCTCCAAAAGGTTCGTATCTTGATTCGTTCGTAGATGTTGGCAGATGTAGATTTTTTGATATTCGAGTGGATTTGACATACTGTCACAATACTATACATTTTTTTTAGGTTATCTTAACGCAGAATATAATAAAGTGACATTTTTTGATTGGCCCATAAATAGCAGTAGTTAAAAAGCCACTCTAATGGCTTTTAATGGCGTAGGAGATACAGCTCCATTTATCTGAACTTGACAGCCCTTCACTTCTAAATATTCTCAGAGTACACTTGGTTCCCTTTGAGTTTCAGATTAATTCCATCCTGATGTACTGCATCTTCATTGATTTGCTCAATGCAGCTTTTTCTTTACAGTCATTATATTTCTAACTGATCCCAGGAGCCATCATCTGGGTCAGCCTGTTTCCTAAGAAGGCAGCTCATCAGAGGCTTGGGCATGGGTATGTTAAAAAGAGAGAGCCATCCAAGAGCGTCCTCCACTGACAATGTTTCTTATCAACAAAGCAGGAAGAAACAGTGTTTTTAAAAAGGTCGGCTGGCACCCTGTCCTACTTTCCTAATCTAAAGGCTCATTTGTTTTCCTCTTATTCTCCTTCTGTCTCGCCTTGATTAAACTCGGTTTTCTCCTGGATGAAGGAGAGTCCAGACGACATAAATGACCTTTGGTTAGACGCAGAACTGGGTCAGACGTTAAATAATAAACTTTATTTGCATAGTACGTTAAATGTTCATAAACTGCACTGCCTGAGTGTCAACAACCTGGTCAGATGAGACAAATGGGTAAATAAATCCCACTAAACAAATCCAACACCACATTTGGTTGTCACAACAAACACAGTTCGGTGCGTTATCAACGTAATATCTTGACAACTTCTGACTGGCAAATCCTTAAATCAGTTCTTACTGGGCAGACCGGTTTACTTAAACATAACAACAGTCACTTACCCTCACTGCCTGAAGCAGCCTGACAAACTAATTTAATTGAAAACCGCCACCAATTACAGTCTAATTGGCAAATGTTGCATTTAGTTTCTTAAGCACGCTGAAGCACTCAAGGAGGGAAAAGGAAAAGCTAAATCCCTCAGAGCTCCTGTTAACTTAAGGGTGGCGAGTCCAGCGCCTCATCAATCTTATCAAAACAGAAGCAGACGTGGCGTCAGTCTAGGTCTTGGAGTTTGCATGTTAACAGACCTTTTTGCTGAAGGAAACAAATGAATATGCAAATAAGCTGAGCCAGAATCAAGTCTGGCTGATTGGCAGTCTCCACGCTTGGGAGGTTTTGCGATGAGAATTAGGCATTGTGGCGAGGAAAACTGCTCTGTTCAATTAGCCTTCATCTCTACCTGGTAGGTTCTGACATCACAAAGAGTAATAGTCTAATATATACGCACGCAGACAGGCCTACGACCAGAATTAACAATTCACTCTTAGTGCCTCAGCACTGCTGCCTTCAAGTCAATCAAGACGCAAACTTTTGCATAATATTACATGCTTCTTTACACTGAAAGACAGATTCCCTGTAGGCCTGCATTAACATCCGTCCTAGGCATCACAGCTAGCCAGCTTTAAGTACCTATGGTGACACCTGGCATTAAAATTCATCTCCACATGCGTCCCCAAGCAGCAATTGAGATCCAATCTAAATTTCAGACTCCGTATGCAAATAAATAGAGATATTTAGGGTGCAGCAGAGTATTGCAACAACTCAAGGACAGTGTAGTTCATGGTGTTGATGCCAGGTATTGAGGTAAATGACACATATTTTCAAACAAGCTGCAAAAGTCTCTATTATTCACTGAAAGCATAGATGGCCCAGTTATTATTGATAATCTTGTGACAATACAATGTTCTGCTGGGAAACTTTTGGACCTGACATTCATTCATCATGTGGATGTTACTTAGACATGTAGAACCCACCTAGACCAGACAAGACCAGGGACCCCCACCCCATAGCAATGACACTACTTGTTTAGGAGCAACTCAAAAAAAAAAAACATGAAGAACATCTCAAGGTGTTGACCTGGCCTCCAAATTCACTAGATCCCAAACTGATCAAGAATCTGTGGGATGATCCACAGAGGCCCCTCCCCTCAAAGCCCCCCACTAACATCATTCTCCTGCCAGAGGACACCCTCAGAAGGCCCATGTCCATTCTCTGATGAGTCACAACTGTTTTGGAGACACAACGGGGACCTGCACAATATTAGGAAGGTGGTCATAATGTTATACCTGATCAGATTATAACTAGAACCCTGGAAACAGCGGTGTCATTTAGTCTTTGCACTGTTTGCAGCAGCGACGGAAAGATCACTGGTAATTAAGTTAAAATAACACGCCATAAATCAACATTATTGCATCAATGGTTGTGTGCTTTGTTTGTTTGTTTTGTTTTTTTATGAATGAATGACGCAAAACTCTGCTTATGTAAGAGCACCCCTGTCGTGACCCAGGACTCATAGTGCGTTCACACCACCAAAGGAACTGCCACATTTGGAGACTACCTCCAAATATAGTCTGAGATCCGATCACTCAAATGCGTCCTCACTGCGTCCTGGTGTGTTCACCCTTGCGCTTCAAGCTTGAGGTTGGATTCACTAGGACAGATGCTTACGTGTCCAGGATATAACAAGTTTATTACATGTAGATATAGTATGTCTAAGGAGCCACACAACAAATACTCAAACATTTGTCTGTTGGGTAGTTGTGGATAATCGAGACGGCTCAAATGAATCTCCAGTGGTCAACGTGAGAAGGATACTTGCTGCGTTTGAATGCATCATCAGGCAGGGGTTCACTTGTTGATGCCACCAACTCTACGTTCACCCAACAGCACACTTCAATCTCTGCTCTATTCTGATTACTTTCTCAAAAACTATGGACACTTCTGAATCAACTTTACAAAGCATTTGTATATTCTTATCCTCCTGTCCTGTTTAATCCCTGAACTTGTTTTAGGTTAAACTGGGTTGAAAATTGTGTTTTTTGTTCCCGTTATTAATTTTAAATCAACTGATTTGCTTTGGGAATATTAGAAAATAGCTCAAAACCCAACAGAACTCGCATAAACGTAATACATAAAGCCTATTTGGTTCTATATGTGCATTAATACTGCGTATATAAAGTAGTGATCATCATTTCCATTTACCATCTAAACATCCACAGCTGTCACTAATGGAAAGGCAAACAGGCCACTTTTTTTTTTTAAATGTGAATGAAGAGACATTGCGAGGCTGCTCTAAATGACTCTGCCTTCTGCTTATTACCGTCCTTTTCCTACTTCTCTCCTTTCATACACATCGAGCCAAACTAAATAGCCTGATGTCTTTTCACACATATGCTAATACTAAATAATCCTGCCAGTATCAGGGGCCGGGTAATTGGGTTGCCTCTTCTCTCGCCTCATTTGAGTCCATTTGCTGACAGGATTACAGGCTATTATCCCCCAGGATCCCTTAGGATCTCCTTAGGCCTTCAGATAGCCAAAACACACAAACAAACGGTGTGTGTGTGTGTGCGCATGTACACGTGTGTACGTGTGTGTGTGTTGGCCACTCCGCCTGAATGCGGACTGTCATAGCACAGCTGTGTCATTTCAAGTTATCATCATCTTCTATCATTATTGCTTTCTCTGAGGATGCTTCAACCCAAGTACGGCACACGCCCCGATCTGCAGCACAAATAGTCCAGGACTTCTGCCTCCACCCCCCGAAAAAGTCCCCCCGCCCCCGAAAAGGCTGAGAAAGCATTTAATTGAACGGGCGGTCAATCAGAGCAAGACAGGGGGAGGAGGGGTGGATGCGTCCGTCAGGTAAGGGCCAGCCTTCTGGCTAGAGTTAAGGCTCCTTCAGGTTCAACGAGCTGGTCACCAGAGGACATGACATCATCTTCAATGCTCAATTAAGTTGAACCAATGTGATTAAAGGGTCCGTTCACCCAAATTGGAAAATACACACATTAGAGGAAAACAGTGTAGCAGCTACATAATTTACATACACTCAAAAATGGCTCACACCGGCGTAGGTTATGGGCGTCTATGTCACCCGGGATTCGGCGTCTTTAAAACAAAATTAACAGGACTTGTTGGAGTATTCTTGTCTCGTTTCACTTTCATACAAGAGCCTGCTTCACTTCTGAACGACTGGCAGGCTTTTATTTTGGACCATCTGTTAACCAGGCTTATCTGAACAGCAACCAACAGTCAATTAACCTGCAACAGAACTAATGCCCTTCTTTATACCTATAAAGTAACTTCATGAGTGCCCTGTTTACCCACTAAGCTTGTTTTACAATCAGTATTTTGATTACTAACTGTAGATCCTGTATCTTTTTTTGCAGGGCTGAACGATTAATCATATTTGCGATAATATCGCGATATGATAAAACGCGATTTTTTAACCGCGACTTGCGCGATTACGAGGTGGTCATGTGATGCGAGTGAAAGCGTGGAGAACCGGCTGCATCAACATTCGTGCTGCCCTTTAACCTGTTGCTCAATTTGGCCTCTGGCTCGACGGAACAGTCAGAAACTGACACAGCTGAAGAGGAACAGCACGTCGGTGATGTGGAACTATTTTGGTTTAAAAAAAAAAGAAGATGCTGCGCAGCGTCAGGTGTTGTGCAGAGCATGCTGTGCTCCCATTGCTACTTCACGGGGTAACACTACAAACTTGATCCAGCACTTAAAAAAATACCACAAATCAATGCATGTAGATTAAATCGCAGTTGCAATATTGGGGGCAAAAAAAATCACAATTAGATTATTTTCCCAAATCGTTCCGCCGTACTTTTTTGTTAATTTATCGTCACTCTCTCATGCAGCATGTGCCATCTATATCTTATACTCTTATTTAAGCTGCATGCCATACCCCCACTCCCTCCATAGTCTCCTCCTGTGAGAAGAACAGCTAGTCATGTGAGCTTCAGGTGGGTACCACCCACTGATGTTCTTAATAAAACCCCAACCCCCCACCAGTAACATTATGTGATGACGGCAATTCGACGCTGACAATAACACAATAGATATGAACAAATGAATGAACACATAGGCTCACAACAGACAGATCATATGCTACTGTGCGCTACATATATGTATAGCCTGTATAAAAACAGGCAGCGACTCAGCACCAAACAATAGCATTTAACAGAACTTCACAGCGTGTTTGTAAGATGGGATAAAGATGTCTTTTCAGATGAGTGTGCACAGCTGTAGTACTTTGGTTGCATTTTAGGACTGACTAATATATTTTACATGTCACAGTAGCACGGACTTCATCTTTAATCCCTACACACCAGTCATTTAGATCCGAAGAAGCCACTTGGGCGAGTGGTGAAACATCTTAAAGAAACTTAAACAGATCCAGTTAACTTACGCCAGGCAGCGAGGAGCTCGTTCCTAAATGAGGCTCCACCTCGGGTTTGGTTTTTAACCTCTTGATTTTTCAGTTATATAAAGAAATTAAAGATTTGTATTTTTGCTTAAAACCCCACCTGGTCCTACAAGAAACTATAACTTGCAAAAGGTTCCTAGGGACTTTTTTGAGTGTGCACAAACCGTCATTGGAATATAACATGCATTATTTTGGCTGCAGTCTGAACGGAAACAGTGCGTCGTGAATTTGCGACACTGGGCGTGAAGGGGTTAAAAAGTCTGACGCGGCGCAGCAAATTACAACATGCAAGGTTTGCAAACAAACAGTGCATAAAAAGGACAGTAACACCACTAATTTGTTCCTCCACCTCAAACCAGAATATGAAGAAAGACAGAAAATGCGCAAGGACGCAGAAGCAGCGTCGACTTCATCCAAAGAGTTAGAATTGGTGTTTATTTATCGTCATTTTTATCATTACCGTGATAAATACCAGAAATTATCGGGATAAATGTTTTAGTCCATATCACCCATCCCTACTATCAATACATTTAACTGATCATTGAGCAAAAAGACTTGGACAGATGTATTTTGCATTAATATCAACATGAGATGGCACACGGACACATTCCCTCTGTATATATGACCTACCATCTTGTTGGTGGTTGAGCATCATGTTCTTCAGCGTGTTGCAGTCCACCGTAGGCAGACCGTTGTCGGTGTAAGCAGACGGCCGGTAGTTGACATCTGACCTGGACCGGTTGTGTCCCTTCTTAAAGACCGAGCTGGAGGAGGAGTTGGAGGTGTTGGCGGTGCACTCCTTGGTGTGGGCCGCCAGGTCATTGGTGGAACGAGCCCTGCTCCTCTTGCCGTGCCTCAAGCCCATCCCCAGCCCCAGCACGCTGAAGTTGTCGGTCCAGGCCAAGCCGAGAGGCCCCACCTCCGGCTGCTCTCCGGCCAGCAGGCTCCACACACCGCTGGAGCTCAGCTTCCCCAGCGCCGCACTGGACACCTCCTGTAGCTGCTTAGGCTGCCGAGACGGCTGGAGGTTCACTGTCTGGGCTTGGCTTGGACCTTGGCCCTGTATCCTGTCCATGCAGTGGATGAAGTCCTCCGTGGCCTCCAGAGCCGGGCTGATATCGCCCACTACGTCAAGCTGCTCAAGACCCTCCATGGTTGCACCAGGATGGGCTTTCCCCTGAGCTGGAAAATCTTACAACTGGATGGTTTTCCACAAAAACCCTGTTAGCAGCATCCACACGGTCCAACAAGCAAAACTAGCAGTCAGCTGGTCTTTTAGTAACGCTAATAAGCTAGGAGGAGGAGAACATCCAGGCAGGCTGCAGGCTTTACAATCTACCGTCTGAAGCCAAGTCCTGCTTCTTCCCGCCTCAAGACAGGGCGCTCATCCAGGTTTCCAGTCTTCCTCCACTAGCTCTTGGGGAAAGTTGGATATCTGTCAGGGGGAGGGGGAGCTACTGCGGCTTCATGCCAGAGCTTAACAGGACTGGAAGCATCCTGGGACTCTCCGACAGAATCCAATTTGGGCGACGAACTGTAACGCGTAGCCAGATTTATTCACTTCGGGTAAGAGAGAGAGACGTACGATCCCTCAGCTCGGTCAAAATGAACCATCAACCCTATGATTTGTACAGTTATGTCCTATCAGTTGGCTGTAAAGTCGTCTGTTGGAGGCAGTTTTGGGCTCCGCTGTTAGAAAAGAGAAGAGAGAATGAGGAAATGAAAGAAGACTCTGGTTAATTTACGCATGCGACCAACTGCTCTCGTGAAATTTAACCAAGTTAGATAAGAAGATAACGACGCTTCTAACTCAACTTTAAGGCTCAAACTACCTACCCACACGCTGTATCCTCCCCACAGTGACAACAAAGCTTGACAGATCGCTCCCCGGCAAATAGAAACAATCATCCTTCCTCACATGTCCTGATGAGACAAAGCTCGACTTCCTCCTCAGTTTGCTTATCACTAGACTGAGCAGACAGAGGAAGCAGGCCTGGGTGGGGTTGCCATCATCAGCCTGACCACATGTCTCTTCTGATTCTTTCCACTCCTCCTCCTCCTCCTCTCTCTCCCTCTCTCTTTATATACATATATAGTCTATACAGTTCTTTCGTTCTCATCTCATTGATTTTCTCCTCCTCCATAGCTAAGCCTCTTTTACTTTTCCCCACATATGAATTATTAAATGGACGTTACATCAGTGCAACGTCTAGTCGCAATATACAGAATATTTACAACTGTATGTAAGAGGATTTGTTTGGGATTATTGGAATTTTATTAAGGCGGAAACAGCTGCTGAATCTCTTTAGTTTATTACGCAAAAGCCACTTCAATGTCTATACTGACGGAAATGAATAACACTGCTTGTTTAAGCATCGGTGATAAAGAAGCCCTAAATAATAATCAAATCTGCTCTGACTCAATTTTGCCAAATAAAAAGAAAAAACTGCCGATTCGTCCACGTTCCATTTTTTATTTTTATCACCTGATATGATCTCACACCGACTGTTTTTTTCCCATGACATCATCGGCTCTGAGCTAAATGTGCATCGTCATCGAGCTCAGTTGCTCATCGAGCATCCCACTGAACTCCTGTTGACTCACACTCAGATCATAACAGGAGATGATCGTTTCTGTCGTTTGTGAGTGTTTGATGCTAAACCATTTAAGTCTGGACACAACTTCACATTCTCTTTCTTTTTATCATGTTTGATATTTGCGTAACTTCACGACTAACCAGCAAAGAACCAAGAACTTAAAATAAAGAGCAACAACAGTTATTTGTTATTTAAAGACAGAAAGGCAAATAAAGAAACTTCCTTTGCTGTTGTTTACATGTATTTGCGATTCAGGCCACCACAAGTTAACACAGCATGGCTCCCACTGCATCCTGCAGTGACACATCAGACTTGCATCTTACTTATTCAGCAGGACAATGAGCCAAAACACACCTCTAGGCTTTTTAAGGCCTACGGGACTTTGGATAATGCTGCATCAGATGACTTAGTCTGACCTCCACGACCACATGATCCAACTCCAGCTGAGCCAGTTTTAAAGGGTCACTGAAGCCGAGTGCTACACCCATAAAGCTGTCGTAAAGTTGTGAATGTTCAACCTGAGGAGGCTGGTTGAGGAATAAGACATTAGGCTTTTAATCAGATATCTAAAACACAGGTTACATTTTTATTTGGTCACATATCCAGACTGAAATAACACAATTTTAACCGAGTGAATCTGAGGTGTGAGATCCGGCCTGAGCTCTTTTTGGTTTTGCTTTCTTAGGATTTAAAAAGAAGCAGTGCACATACTTTCCTATCATCTCTGATGCTGATCTCACAGGTTGCAGACTTTTAAGGTTTTAACATGAACTGACCGTTTTACGAAACTGTAGCGATTAACGAAATTCTCCGGGACAAAACACAGTACGAAGCGTGAGAGTCAAAAACACATTTTTAAAACAATAAATCTAAATAAAGACTGAATTCAGTCCATTCAGAGATGATAAGCATGCTTCACAATACAAGTTCATGAACTACAAACGCATTTTCTCCTAAAAGTCTTCTAGTTTTAAACTTTATTTATAAATAATACTTCCACACATTACATTTGCTTTGCTGCCATTTCATACTTGAGTTGAGTTACTCCATTCAGCCGCAATTTACCACATAATTAAAACATTTTAAATAAAAAATAAATAAAAAAACAAGACTTTGAATGCACCACTGCTTTCCCTCCATCACCGTGATTAACTTATATTCTTTTAAAAAAAATAGCTTTCCACAAATATATCGCCTTAGTTAAATAACGCTAGGAGCTAATAACCAGTATTAAAAACAGTAATTTATATTCCTGTTGTTTGTCTCTGCTCCTTCTTCACAAACACACAGTCAGCAGCATCAGAGCAGTAAACACTGACAGAGGTGAAGCCACGGTCAGCCTTTCGGTTCAGCTACGATAACTTTCATCCTAAAACTAACTCTCCAATTGTCCCGTTGAACACGAAACCACACAGCTGATAAATAAATGTGCACAAATCCATCAACTACTCGGAAAGATGCCCGAATAAGGCCCGTGTTTATCCCCGGCTGCTGCTGCTGATGTGAGCCGGAGCTAGTCAGCTAGCGGCTAACGTTAGCCTCTCTCCATCTTTCAACTGTGTCGCTTTGAAGCGAAATTAAACCGCTCGCTCGCCGGAATCTGAAATATCTCGTTTAGTCGCAGCTGTATCGATGTTGTCTGGTGTTCGCGTCGGTGTAAGGCATGAGCTGTGAAGTGTAAATCGAGACTCACCTTACTGTGTTTACCATTATGTCATTTGACAGTCCGTCAGAGGTAAAGTCCTCCGACTGGAACTGAGGCGGAGGGAGAAAGGTTCCGCGTAGCATTTGTACACATTGCGCACTCATCAAACAAAATACTCTATACATCTGTAGTCTAATAAATGTAGTGTTCACAAGATAAAACATATCAATATGTATATTTATATTTAAAAGAAACAGAAAATTGAAATAAATCTGAAAATTATTTAAACTCAAAAATTGACTGAAAATGTCAGCAGATTTTTACACAAGTCCCAAAAGTAGACAAAGACAACAAAATCAAACAAATGAAGATTTATTTATGCATTAAAAAAATAAAAATAAATAACATTTGCATTGACACCATAGAGACTGGTCATATTGTGGCAGAAAACAGTTTTTAAAACAATTCCATGGTGGCGTGAAATGCCGGAAATATTCTAAGCCATTTCAATTATTTGTCATTCTTCATCTCATGTGCACGGATCAAAGAAGTTTTGCCAAATCTTATGAGCTTTTTAGGTTTCTCCTTCAACCCCCCTTTACTGATGTTTTCCCCATTAAACCAATTCTGTTACACGCGCTGGGGCATTTCCATTATTTTCATTATCATGAAATGGGATAAAAAAAAATAAAAAAAATCTCTAAAAGCCATGATCAATACAGTGGCTGGTAGCAGGAGGTAGTGCATTTACTTAGACTCACAAAGAAAGGCCGTGACACACGGCTACACAGACAAATCTGGGAAGAGGGTTGGAGAGAGGAGGACAAAGCAGAGGTGGAGAATAGTTTGGAGCTAATGGGCTGCTTGAGGCTGACCCTGCATCCAAAGTGTCAGTCCAACACAGAGAGAAACACAGTTATTCTCCTGCGTGGCCTGAATAGATATGTATGGGAGGGGGACAATAAAGGGCTTCTCATTAAATCCGAATCAACCTCCAAAAATTATAGACGTGCGGGCGTATCTGAGGAAACCAACGGTATGTTTTGCATCATTATGCATCGTCGTTCCTTTAATGAAACATGCAGCTATCCACGGACTCTAATTGACGCAGCTTTTTACAAGACAAAGAGGAAGGTTTGATCTTCAGTTTATACAGATGAAATTCACTAGCTGCAGTTAGTTTGATCACATGCACCAATAAACTTTTATGCTACGGTTCAGAGATCACTTATGGCTTTTACCTTATCACAAGGTTCTGTAAAATCTATCTGGAATCAGTCATAACAGAGAGTGGGACTTTTAATGTTGAATACAGAGGAGGAGACTGGTTTATCTTTGCGCCCATTCAGCCTCGACTCCCAGTCTAACGCGCAGTTATCAGGCCACAATGATCCCATTTATTCTGGAAGAAATGATCCTGAATAAATCGAGGGGCCTTATTTGAAATTAAAGGCGATAAACAGAAGCGCTGAAGCCATCTTCGAGGAGCATGAAGCCCAGCAGGGAAGCTGGGAGCTACCCAGCATGCAGTGGGGCAAAGGATTCAAGCAAAAATGTATGCATGGCTGGAAAAAAAGTTACTTTTCCCTATGCGTTTTGCTTTAATTGTAAATGAACACGTAGGCACACTGACCCGCAGATACACTTCTGAGTAAGACACAGAGTAGTTGTGCTTTTATACACTTTACACCTACATTATAGTCTCTTTAGATATGAATAAACTAAAGTAAACGCTCACTAAGTCTATTGTAATGCTGGTTACTCTTAGCGTTGACTTGACTTTGACTAAATTAAATGAGTTACTGTGGGTCAAGCTTACTTTAATGTCCGTCTCAACAATAGGACAACTGAGCACTCACCAACACGTGATAAATAATATCACTCAGGCCATATTAACAGTCACTATTAAATGCATAGTGTATCCTGAACTGTTCCTGTGCTGAATTAAGGAAAAAAATACAAATACTTGAATGAATTTCTTAAATTATACCAGTTCTCTAGTAACTTTAAAAGTAAATCTCATCAACACTATCAAAAACTGCCATTTAATTGCGTGAGAAGTAACTTTATGATGGTGTGTTTTCATCCTAATCACATTTACAGTCGTTCAATGCAGCTCAAAGAAAGCGAGTCATTTTTGGTGGATCCTCTCTCACAGACGTAACGAACCTGCTCAGTACATTATCTGCCTCCAGATATCTGGACAAACCGGTGACTTCCAATCCAAGAAAACGCTGTTACGAGCCATAAAGAAGGAGAAAAAAAAAAAAGTCTCAGCTGGATCCCTCCTCCTCGTCCCCCTGTGAATGCTCTTTGTCTGGATTTGTTCGAAAAGGTAAAGAAGAAGAGGGGCCAGGCCGCACTAATTGGCTCCACTGTGTTGCTCTCTCTCTGCAGAACGAGACAATAGTCGCACACGGCTACAATACAAAGAGGAAGATTTGAGACATGCTTAGATATTTGTTCCTCTTTTTCAGTTCCGGGTTGTGGCTTATATACCTATAATCGTTCCTTCATGAAAACATCATAATATCTGAGAAGTCTGTATGATAGTTTATACTAGTTCTACACTGCATGAAGCCCACTGCTCGGAGACTCAGCTGCGTCTGAGCTTTAAGAATCCTTTTAGACTAAGTGCCAATAGCGACTGCTGCAACATATAAGCATCAGCTTTAGAGATAAGACTACCTCTGTCCACGAGACGCCATCATTTTCCACCCGAGAGCAATCTCACATCCCCCCCTTTTTCCCTTGACTCGTGCACTCAGGTCCCTCTCCTGCCCTGTCAGTGTTGCCTGTCCTCCTTCTTTATTTTTGATCAAACCATCTTCTGGTGATGACTAAATTATGATTAGATTTAAGGACGCGCAGCGCTTTCATCTGTCTAGTGCGTTGTTCAACGCTGCTCCCCCCTAACCCCTCTCCAACCACCACCCTGACCCCCCAAACACACAGGCAGCACAATAGCCGCCTGCCTCGGCTCGCTCGCCCGCTATTGAAGAGCAGAGTGGCTGCTTGGTCCCCATGGAAACGCTGCGTCGCGTGTGTGTGTGTGTGTGTTGGTGTGTGTGTGCGCGTTGAGTAAATGTTTCTCCCTCGCAGAGATTAACCTGAACATGGGCGCACAAAAAAAAAGACACGCAGGCTAATTTTTATATGCAAATAATCGTCTGTCCTCCGGTGCAGCCGGTGTCCTGCTGCTGCTGCTGTATCATCTCAGCACAGAGCGAGAGGTTTCATTTGGGGATCAAATGTGAAACACCTGGACAAAGTTGAGCAGTGCGCAAACGAATGTGCTGCTCGGGAAAACGTAAGGTCCTCCTCGTCATGCGCCTGTTTGACGGATAAATCTACCAACTCTCCTATTCTCACATTTGAACCTCTTTTTGTTTCATTTAAAGGGTTTATTCCGTCTGTGGAGACGCTAATTCAAGTAGAAAGGTAGCACAACATCACCAGGACGTTGTTTTAAAGAAATCACAGCTTCTGCATCGATCAGCCACAACATTAAAACCACTGCCATGGGAAGAAAAAGACGTTGACCACTTTGTGACAATACAATGTTCTTCTGGGAAACTTTTGGACCTGGCATTCATTCATGTGGCTGTTACTTAGACATGTAGCACCCACCTAGACCAGACCAGGCACCCCCACCCCATAGCAATGGCAGCCATCCCCAGCAGGATGCAGCCTGACACAGAGACAGTTCAGGAACAACTAAAAAAAACATGAAGAACATCTCAAGGTGTTGACCTGGCCTCTAAACTCACTCCCAAACTGATCCTGTATCTATGGGATGATCCACAGAGGCCCCTCCACCTTCAGAAGGCCCGTGTCCATTCTCTCTTAGTCACAACAGTCATAATGGTCATAATGTTATGCCTGATCGCTGCATGTAAACACAGCTGTAACTAAAGACCAGTTTCCTTTCTTGATGTTCCTGCAGCTCAGCTCATTTCACCGATTTG
This sequence comes from Planiliza haematocheilus, assembly GCA_005024645.1. NCBI lineage: Eukaryota > Metazoa > Chordata > Actinopteri > Mugiliformes > Mugilidae > Planiliza > Planiliza haematocheilus. Next base: position 189,015 of record SRSE01000170.1, on the reverse strand, counting down.
ACTCATGATCTGACTCATCGAAGGCGTCGTAGCCTGTGTGAACTGTCGTGAGCGTCGTGCGTGTGCTGACTAAATGTCTTCCCCCTGCTGAGACCGAGCTGAACAATAGCTGCCTCTCCTCTGGTGCAGCAACAAGTGTCCCGCTGCGGCGTCGCTTCTACGCAGAGCGAGAGGCTTCATTCGGGGATCAAGGGAAGCACTTTGACAAAGTTGAACATTATGCAAACAGATGTGTTCGCTGATAAAAAAAAAAAAAAGAAGAAGTATCACTCCACAAGGCTCATCGTGCAGCTTTCTGAGTCTATTCTGGACTGAATGTGCATATTTGAGCGAGTAATCACGACAGATGACATTAAGCTAATGAAAACTAAAAGATATTCCTGTTTCAGGGCGGAGGTGTTCCACGAAGGGATGTGTGTGCAGGATGTTTTTTTTTTTTTTTTTCTTTCTTTTTACATGAAAACAGCATTTTCAGATCTATCTGGATTAGCATGGACACGTGTGTGCGTGTATTCGCTGCCCATTCAACAGCACAATACCCCCGTGTGCTAGCGAGCATGTGTGTGTGTGTGTGTGTGTGTGTGTGTGTGTGTGTGTGTGTGTGTGTTCAGCCCCGGCACCACATGTCTCATTCACACCTAATGACCGCAGCCTCTCAGTGGCAGCCATCTCTCCTCCCGGACCAAATCCAATTACTGGGGACAATAGAAACCAGCTCCCGGCTCAGGACTCCATCAGCTCCTCTGTGCTGCTGCTCCCTGCTCCGAGACTCCTGCTGGACCCCTAATCATGTCAAGGGTCTGCAAGGGCCACAGAGTACACCTGTATGTGTACACACACACACACTCACAAAGAAACACACACGGATGAAAGTGGAAAAACAAACGTATATTAAATGCAAATAAATAAAACACACTCGGGGGAGAAAAAATAATATATAACACCAGCAACATTTACACAATCAATGAAAAACGAGTCAGAAACAACACGAGCACATATGCGCAAAGATAGTAAGCAATGTTAGCACAGTGACCTCTAAATATTGCTTCATGTGCAACTCACTGACCTCAGTATTTACCTAATGATAATCTCTCTGAGGAGCCTTCGTGGTCTGTGCAACACAAATACCTTTTAAAGCGGTACAAGCTCCAATGGCTCCATCTAGTGGCTGTAACGTGTAACGACAAGTCCTTGTTCTTGATGGACCGTAACTTCTCCTCACTTCGCTCCTTGTCACAGAATATACACCGATCAGCCACATCATTAAAACCACTGTGGGATGATCCACAGAGACCCCTCCCCTCAAACCATAGGACTCAACGGGGAATAGCGCTAGTGTATCATAACAAAATACTGGTGAAATGAACGAGTTTCGTGGCAGATAATGTGTCATTTAGAGGTGTGCTATTCGGTGCCCCAATCACTCCCACTATATGGATATACATGCCGTTCCGCTGGATTTAAATATTATCTTCCAAATGACTCAGAATGACACCAGAGTTATATGGGTGAGTAAAGGACCGTATTTCATGTCAGAAATAAGGTCCAGGTTGTAAAAAAAAAACGGTAATTCCCCTCTACAAGTGACCATATATGGTAAATTCATTAATCCTGATTTAAGTTAAAAAAAAAAAAAAAATCTTCTGCCCTATAATAACACTCTAGGGTTGAATTTTTTTCAAGTATTTCAATTAGTGCCCTGTAAAGGGTTAAAGATAAATCAATCTGGATGTATGTGGACATGATCTGATATGAGAAAAAAAAAGATGGATTTGAGTCATAAAACCGTTCAGTTTGGGCAATTAACACGTTATACACCGATATAAAGGTCACTCCAGAACGGTCTTAAAAAACTGCACAACTGTGGGAAAAACAAAAAAGATTGTTCTGCAAAACGCATCTATGAAACATGTGACTTCCTGTCAAGATGCAAAAATAAAGACGGTCAAAGCAGCAGAAGTTCTATGATTTACATGAGCCGCAGAGCAGAGAGCAGAAATCATCTCGGAGATAAAAAAACAAACAAACAAACAAACAGCATATTCATGAGCAATGGAGGGGTTTTACGAGAACTTTGAAAATGTCAAAGCTGACGACCTGAATCATTCTGAAAATTTCACAGGTAAGGATGAACGGACGGAGAGGTGAATGTATGTAAGATAAGATACGATTTTTATTTATCACATGGATAGTGATACATAATATAGTATAATGCAGTATGCAATGCATTTTTGTACGGGCAGCCAGTAGTGTTAAAAAAAAAAAAAAAAAGTACTACAGTAAAACAGTAGTAATTGCACATAACACACAATTAAAAAATATAAGTGCAAATGTAAACCAAATATATATATATATATATAGACATTAATATAGAATAACATATCTTTGGTAAACTCAAATTTCTCTCTTTTAATTCTGTTATGCTAGTTTTAAAGTCTTTATGTTGTTTTATATGCATTGTAGCACTTTGAGGTCATTGATTTGATGTAAAGTGCGTTATAAATAAAATGTATTAAATGTATACTTAGAGGGGAGTAATTCATATATATTTACACACATTGACATTATTGAACGCATTATCATCTGCATTATAATCTGTCATTATTACTTCATTTGTTTAATCGTTTCTCTGTTCAGGTTCAAGGAGCTTTAAGAGGACTTTAGGTCTTACTGTCTTTCCAGGACTGCTGAGTGTTCTCCTGCTGGTTGGGCTCATCGTCCTTGGTGTCCGCTGTGAGTCTGGTGTTTATAAGTTTAAACCTGTAACACGTCCCATTCTGAATATGGGCTGATGATTGATTCATTATTCAGTCACCTTTTCTTTTTGAAGTTGATTTGAACAGCGCTAGGCTCAAGCATTGGTGAGAAACATTTGAAGCCACAGCAGTTCCTTATTCGAAGGCTATTACTTTTACACTTCTCTGTTGTCAAAAGTGTCAGCACACTATCAGCACTGCAAGGGTTCAACGAAAAAAAGAAATAAAATCAAATCTCTCGGTCTGTAAACTAAAAATAGTTTAAGGTGGGATAATGTTTGTGTAACATACTGTTTTTTGATCATGTTTATTCCAATTTAAACACACTTTCTTGACTTTCTATAAATTATAACGCTGGTACACTTCTGCTTTTGAGTTCCGATGTTTTCAGTCAGCATAAACAAGTTCTGAAGTTCTCAGATGTTTCCTGTCAAGTTCATATTTTGCATGTGGAAAAAGCTCATGTGCACTTATTAGATTTGTTTCTCAACAATCAATAATATCTGGGGAGCAACACTGACACTGACAGTTACACCTACAGCCAATCTAGAATCACCATAAATCTAATGAGCATGTCTTTGGGCAGTGGAAGCTGGAGAACCCGGAGAGAACCCTCGCAGACACAGGGAGAACATGCAAACTCCACTCAGAAAGGCCTGCATTTAGTTAGGTTTGTCACATATTCTACTTCCTTGACCATGTTCATTATGGCCACATGTAACTGAGCGCATACGTCACCTTCTGACGTTTGGTTCAAAAACCATCACATCTTCAGCTTCGTTTACCTCATTAGCCTAATAAAACAAAAGTGTGGTTTCTCAAGAAAACAAGAAATCAGAACTCAGTGATGGTTGTAGAAAGCTCAAAAGACATTTGTCTCAAGATTGACTGCAAGTGAGGAATCATAACTGAACATATGAAACCCCGAAGCAGTCTTAGTCTTTCCCTTTAGAGGCTTTGGGACAGCAATACTTTCTGAAATTACAGAAAACAAACAGCTTCAGTTCCTGTTTCTTCTGGGTGAGAATCCTATGTGGCGCCCGATTCAACCACCTTGACCTCATATTGAGGTTATACTAGCTCTTCGAACCCGGAAACCTTCTTGCTGTGAGGCATCAGTGCTAACCATCACACCACTGTGCTGCGCTGGGGAGCAACAAATAATAATAATAACAAAAGATGTAAGATTGAATATATTTTTTCCCTTTGTTCATGCAGGTCCCTCAGTGTCCCCCAGAGGGACCTGCGCTACCACTAGAGATGGGCGATATGGACTAAAAAAATTTATCCCGATAATTTTTGCTATTTATCACGGTAACAATAAAAATGACAATAAATAAACACAATTTTAGCCTAATCCTTTTGACTGTATTGCATTGGCAAGTTCGTCTGAGTTTTTTTTTTTTTTTTTTTCCGGAGGCTTTGGATGACGTCGACGCTGCTTCTTGCGCAATTTCTTAATATTCTGGTTTGAGCCATTTTAGTGGCGTTACTGTCCTTTGTATCCACTATTTGTTTGCAAACCTTGCATGTTGTAAATTGCTGCTTCACATCAGACTTTTAAAGCCAAACCAGTTGAAGATAATGTAGGTGGAGCCTCATCTAGGAACGAGCTCCTCCTTCCCCGGCGTATCTGCTCCGGCTTCCGGCGTTGTCAATTTGTCAATATTCCACACGTGTTGGGCTACGAGCGTGTCGCGCACATATATACGTCATCAATGGAAATGTATCGGTTTTTATCGCGGGATGACATATTCTTACCGCGGGGAATGTTTTTGACGATATATCGTAAACGATGAAATATCGCACATCCCTAACTACCACATGCATAAAACTGACTTGATTTCTAAACATGTTTATGAACAGCATGGTCTGAAGTCTGCATTTTGATTTATTTCAGGTCATATCTCGGTTCGTGATTCAGCTGCAGAGCTCTATGCCGTCAAAGACAACCTGACTGAGCTTCTCCAGACCAACAGCGACAAACTCTCCACCATGACTGAGGAGAGAGACCTGCTGAACGCCAACCTGACTGAAACAACTAAAGAGCTGGAAAGGCTTCAGAGATTGTCCAAACAGAGTGAGTCTTTGCTTTCGATGGGGCGTATTTGCTGCTTGCCCATGAACATGTTTTATAGAAAATAAGTACGCTTCATCGCCTGAGGAATTTCAGAAACAAACAACTTTTACTTTAAATCATCATAAGGCAGATTACAACACTAATCTTTACATGTGCATAGGGCTGGGCGAATAATTGAATTCCGATTTCAATTTTGGCTTCCCTCGATCATGAAAACAACATAATCGTAATAAAACGTTCATGCAGCGAACCCTTCCATCTCCACCTGTGCACTCCGGTCCACCCCCGCCCAAAAAATGGCGCTTTCGGCCACGTTGGTATGTATTGCCAGTGTGTGTTTTAGAAACAAAAACATGTAGAAGATGGCAGAGAGGCAGCCTTTGGTCGGGAACAAAGGTAAAGAGAACTGTGAGGTGTTTCGAGGAGCCTGGCGAACGACTGTGCCTGCACCTTACGGCAACACGACCAATTTATTTAACCATTTAAAGTCCACGCACAGAGGAACACATGACCAAGCAGTGAAGGAAAAACTCAAAAATGAAAAGCTCCTTGCTCATGCAGGCATAAAGCAAGAACGGATGTCGTCACATACATGATTGCCAATGATGTGTGCCCTATCAACACTGTGGGTTCAATAAACTGATTGGACAAGCGGTATGTGTTGCCATCACGTCACCATTTCAGCAGAATTGCGCAGCCTGCCCTATTATGGTGAATGTTGCAGAAAAGTTTCAAGAGAAATGTCGACAGCATTATATTTTGCCACCACAACAGACCTACGGTCGAGCCGCACCACGGAGCCATATGGGATAGTGTTTATGTTTTTATTTTTACATATTATTTACTTCTTTTTATTAATATAGTTTTCTCCTATTTGTATTTTTCTTGTTTTTCAGTTCAAACTTAACGTGTTAAAAGAGGACCAGAGTTAAATGTTCAATAAATGCTCGCTCTTAAATCAATGAATAATCGTCTTTAATAATTACAATGTCAATCAGAATGACCGTGATTATGATTCTTGCCATAATGGGGCAGCCCTGCAAGTGCACATCCAAATCCAAAACATGCAACTAACAACTGGAGTTCAAGGACAAACTGACACCGAGCTGTCCTCCACACCACACAGCCGCCTCGATTTGGCAGGCCTCTTAATGGCGACAGCGGTCTGATTGGTGGCACATGGATAACAGATGGATGGGTGTGGAATGAAGGCAGATTAGGGCAGAAAACAGGGCACAGGCAGGTTATCCAGGTCCGATGATTTAAAATGGAAGATTGCACGGACAGAAACTAGTGTAGTTGAAGGAAAGAAGGAAATGAAGCAGGAAAAATCCTCCAGTTTGTACGTTGGTCTTTGCTGCTTGCATTACAAATATACATATTTTTCCCCTTTGTCTCCAGACAGCAGAACATATAGCCAACACTTGGATGAAAGAATAACAACCACCAGACAGCTTGTCCAGTAAAGAAGTTCTCTCTTTCTCAATGTAATGCTCAAGGGGTCAGGTTTAGTTCGGTGAGGTTTATCATGTCGCTTACTCTACTTCCCTGACCACGTTCATCACGACCACGTGTAACTGAGCGCATACGTCACCTTCTACGTTCACGTGTGCAGTCTGCAGCTTCATTTATCTCATTATCCTAAGAAAACAAAAGTGTGGCATGTCAAGAAAACAAGTCAGAAATCAAATATGGCTGTAGAAAACTCAGAAGATATTAGTCTCAAGATGTTTGACTGCAGGTGAAGATCCATAACTGAACAGCTAAAACCCTGAGGTGCACTCTACTGGGACACTGCGACCAGGGTGAGGATCCTACGTGCCACCCTATTCAACCACCATGGCCTCAAGCGGAGGTTGTGGCTCTTCAAACTACTTCCTCTGATTGAGGAACCAAACTTTTTCTTATGCCTAGCTGGTAGCAAAGAAATTTCACAAGGAGGAAGCCGGCTTTGTTGCCTCAAGATGAAGACATGATTGCCTCAAAATATCCGATAAGATAATTTCAAACTGATGAGAGAAGCTCTGGAAACATTAGCTACTTGCTATCTTGCATTGTTTTCTCTGGCAATCCCCTACTACGTCATGACTGATGAATAGTTGAGGTTGACAGATGATGATGGGAGGTGGTTCATCCAATCATTCTGCAAAGCATTTCTTTTATGCCTCTATCCAAAAAGCTTCCGAGGCTAGTGAATAATTGTCACAAGCTGAGTAAAAGGATCCAGAAGCCGTAGAGGTCAACTTTAGATGGTGGTTGGAAGTAGCAGGCAGACAGGAAGCAGCTGTGGGTGGGTGACTGAGACCAGCTTTGTTGTCTGATTGAGAGCTGACTAGCAAAGGCATTAAAGGCTGAGTAACTGACCACGATCAGGGCGGACATATTGTGAGCACTGGTTTCAGGTCTGCAAAAAATACCACAGCCATGAGATGAAAAATGAAGTGAAAAAATGTGATTTAGTTTTAGACTCTTGCTACATAACATTTAGATTTCATGTTTGCCTCTGCACACAGTTGGATAATCCACCAACTAATCAGAGTCATTGTAAAGTAATTAAACTTCACAGTGCTCAGATGACATGCACAACTCGCTGCAAAAAGCCCGCCCAAACCATTTGACTGGCCGAGCAGGCAGGTCTTTCCTGGAGCATAATCACTTCCCGACAGAGTCACTGAGAAGTTTCACATCTGCACCGCTAACTTCACAAATCCAATAATCTGTTTAACCTGGAATGTCTCCTCTTTCACGTTTCTTCCAGAGCAAACATGTCCTGCAGGATGGAAAATGTTCAGTGGTTCCTGTTATTTCCTCTCTAAAAATTCTGGTTCCTGGGATCAAGGCAGACAGGACTGTAGAGACAGAGGAGCAGATCTGGTGGTGATAGACAGCTCTGAAGAACAGGTATACTTTTCCTACATTATTGTTTTTTTGTTGTTGTTTGTTTTTTTAAAAAAAATTAAGATTTTAATAGATGTAATATTGTTGTGTATGTTTCAAAGCTAAAAATGTTTTTCTTGATTCTGAACAGATCTTTGTCTCTACATTGACTGAGGCAGCAGCCTGGATTGGTTTGAGCGACAGAGAAGGAGAAGGGGCCTGGAAATGGGTTGATGGAACTCCAATAACTCTACAGTATGAACAAATGCTTTAAATTTGTTTAAATGAAAAAATACCCATCCATTTAAGAGGATTCTAGCAATTACTCCAGGGTTGTTGGACTGTCATTTCATTAGAGGCCAGACTAAAACCCTAAAAGATTAAAAAAAAAAAAACCCACAAAGGTCAAGCCAACCAAAAGCCCTCAGTTTCCTGAAAACAGTAGGAAAACTAAACCAAGTGTTAATTCTACATTTATTACTGGCTACATTAACATGGACATGTTCAGCCCGATTGAAATGACCATGCTTGTAGATTCTGACTGTTTACATGGGTGTTAAATAAATTTAAAAAAAAATCTTTGCCCCAAAACATCAATCAGAGCTGATGAATCTGGTTTGTCCGCTGTGGAGCATCTAGTGAGTTAGAAAAATACTTTTACCTAGGGCTTTCTTGACAGCAATTTAGATTGACAAGTGTGTTCAATGGTGCTGTCCACGTCGACAAGGTGATTGTCAACTCTTTTAACATCTACAACAAGAAACCTGCAGACGTGTCTCTGTCCCTCTGTGACTAAGTTTAACACATGTGAAGAACACACGTACAGAAAGAGCGTACGTCTTCTAACCATAGAGAGATGACTGGATCATGTCTTTGCATTGCTATTACTGAACAGACTGTGAAGGGTTTCTACTGCACATTACACAGATAAAATAGCTTCATTGGTGTTTATGCCACAGACCTGAGGAACAGTGCTTAATCACCTTTCATGATTCTCTTGTTCATTGTTAGGGACTGGGGGGACGATCAGCCTGATAACGGCGGTAAAGGTGCCCACTCCATCGAAGAGGACTGTGGACATATCAGAGCTGTCACCAGTCAATGGAACGACCTGACATGTGACACTTCTATGCAATGGATTTGTGAGAAATCACCCTAACACTGGTGTATGTGATGAGACAAACTCTGAAATGCCTTTCTAGTGTAATCAGCCATCATATCGTATTATTTGCATGTGTGGTACGGATATAGAAGAAACGGGAAAGTATGCAGTAACACATTTTAAAAGACCACCAGATCTGACTTCACTTTGCGTCTAACTGCTTATTACTGCTGCTGAATACAGTGTCTCAGTCTCTCAGTCATGTTGTGGAGTTTTTTTTATTGCATCGACTTTTCTATACACCATGAATCTAGTTCAAGAACGTTGTCAGAAAAGTGCGAACTTCCAACTTGTGTTTCTTCACTCCATTCGTTAATACAGAGGATAAGATTACAATCCCTCGTTTCAAGAGCCCAGGCAAAACACATTTAGAGTCCCAGTCCAATTAACAAAAACACAAACCAGCAGACTATCAACCAGCTATCAACCAACAAGAAGATATCAGATACACTGGCGTAGTCACCGGCCGTATGCAGCATGTCATTTCAAACCTATAGTCAATACGTAAATTCCGTACTAGTGTGACAAAGAAATTTCCCTTTCGGGGATTAATAAAGATACCCTATGAAATATGAACTAAATTAATATTGCTGGCCTGTACAGCCCGTTCAGCAGCTAAACAAACAAAGAAATATAGCTACCAACCAACAGAAACATTAGCTATTTGCTTGCTTGTAAGGCTCGTCACACTGCAGGCTGTCATCGTTTTCTTTTGCAATCCCCTACTACGCCATGACTGATGAATAGTTGAGGTTGACAGATGATGATGGGAGGTGGTTCGTCCAATCATTTCTTTTATGCCTCTGTTAAAACAGCTTCTGAGGACAACTTCACAGATGGTTTGGTAACGAACATTTGGCACTAGGCTAGTGAATCATTGTCACAAGCTGAGCAAAAGGCTCCAGAAGCTGTAGAGGTCAACTTTAGATGGTGGTTGGAAGTAGCAGGCAGACAGGAAGCAGCTGTGGGTGGGTGACTGAGACCAGCTTTGTTATCTGATTGAGAGCTGGTTAGCAAAGGCTTTAAAGGACGAAGACATCAGATACCTGGCACAGTCAACATCAGTATACAGCATGTCATTGACGTTTTCAATTGGGCACCTCCCTTCACCCATGTTTCATTGAGTTAGGCCCACAACACCTCGAGAAGGCTTAACAGGAAATTTCAGCGACCCTCCACGCTGCCACTGCACAACCATGTTTTCTCACCATTCAGTGACTTACACAACCCAGAGATTAACCGAGCCCTTTTAAGCAGCGATCAGAGCAAACGAGCAAACTTACTTCTAATGTTGATGTGGCCTAAACCACAACCCAAACAAATTTGGCCCGCCAACCTTCAGCAAGTTCCTCAGCTAGCACGGTTCCTCCTTACCTACAGTCATTCATGTGCTCACTCTGCTTCCAGGGACATGATTACTGCAATCCTCTGGCTTTTGCCACATATGCCCAGCTTGTTTAGGAGAGCAATGGTGGATTTTGCCAATAATATACTGCAGCCCACCACCACCGGCCGCACACAGGCCCTCCAGCCATTCTGCACTGCATCTGCTGTCATTTCTGCATATTTTGCTCTCTTGCACTCGCTAGCTTCCTCAACTCTTATCTAGTCACAGGAGAGAAATAGACTACCATGTCTGGCTCAGACCACAAAAGTATTGCGCAATTCCTCAGAAGTAAAATTCAGTTTCAGCTGAAATTTGTTGTAGGCCTATAGCAACACTACATTCGCCACTTGTAAAGCACGTGACTTCCTTAAAAAAAAAAGAAAGAAAGAGCCACTAAAGCCCAAAGAGGTTTCAGTTCAGAGATCTTCATTGAGGAAATAATCTGCTTGTGAACGAGCCATGGAGGAAATTTATGTCAACGTTGAACAAGTCAAACCTGTCGACAGAAAATATTCAACCAATCACACAGGTAAGAATAAACTGACAGATAGGCTAATAGATGTATATTATCATTTTCTGTTTCACAGTTATTGTTGTTGTTGTTTTCAAATCTCCTTTTAGCTCCAACAAACTCTGAGAGGAGTTCATATTTAGGTGTTACCATCTTTCTGGGAGTGCTCAGTGCTTTCCTGTTGGTTGGGCTCATCGTCCTTGGCGTCCACTGTGAGTTTGCTTTTCACAAACTTACCGTCGCACACTATATTTTAATGGCATCAGCACATTCTGGGTAAAAAAAAACTCATTTGAAAGCACAGTATAGAGGCATTAAGGTTCAACAATCACAAGCCAGTTTAAGATAGATTTTTTGAAATTCCAGAAAGAAAAATAGTAAATCAGATGCAGTTCTACCGTCGACACTGTTTGGATTTACCTTGTTTTTACCAATAACAGCTGCATTGGTTGAGTCCAGTGACGCCATAAAACTTACACTTCTATATAAAAGTCACACTTCTGCTTTTCAGTTATTTCAAAGACTGCATAAACTAGTTCTAAAGTGCTTTCTGTCAAGTCGATATAAACTGAATTAAAAGAGGAGCTAACACTAGTTTCTGTATATAGTGTGAAACCAAGTTACACAATATATTTTTCTACTGGTCATCTTCGTCGCTCGACTGTTGTTTCAATTCTTCTGGACAAAACATAGTCTGACTTCAGACTAACAGAAACAATACGATTCCATATGGTCTTTTGTGTATCTGAAACCTGTATCTTTTTTTTAAAAATTCATTTTATTTTAGACCACAACTCAGTTGATTCAGCTGCAGAGCTGTCTGCCATCAGAGACAACATGACTGAGCTTCTCCAGACCAGCAACGACAAATTTTCCTCCATGACTGAGGAGAGAGACCTGCTGAAAGCCAACCTGACAGAAATGACGAAAGAGTTGGCAATGCTTCAGAGGTTGTCTAAACAGAGTGAGTCTTTAAATATGTTGTGATTCACTGGTTGTTCAATGACACAATGCACATTTTCTGTTTTACTAAGAAATTGTTTACAAAACGGCTTTAGAAGAAACCAAACTCAAGGAGAAATGATATTTAGCCCTAGTAACCCATATAGGCTCAATATCTTCTCCAGCAGGAACACGAGCATGTAGTCCACCATTGTTGTTGATGTTGTTATGAGACGTCTCGCGGGATATAAGAGGTGGAAGGCTGCTCGAGGGGTGTGGCGATGGTGGCGATTACATCATCGTATGCGAATTTCTCCGGTTTCGCCGCCCTCACAAAAACGCAAGAGGTGCGTTTTCGAATTTTTTCACCCTGGGACCCGGTTTCAAAAAAGTGCGTTTTAGGGCAGTGCGTTTACAGGATTTCTGTGGACGATCGGCCAAAAACCATAGGCGCGACTAGCCCGTTTTAGGGGTGTTCAAGCACCCCTTAATTGTCCCAGCACCCCTAAAAATAAGATTTGGAAAAAAAAAAGGGTTGTTTTTTTCCCAAATCACCAGCTAGTACATTCTAAGTACAAACACAATGGTGAACTCGGCAACATAAAAAGGCCTGGACAAGGATCCTTTCCATGGTAAACAAAAGTGAATTCTAGTGGCTCAGTCTTGTGGCTATACAGATTGCTCAAAGTAGGTACAACTAACTTCACAAGTCCATACACTGACTGATTTGTAATGTCTCTTCTTTTATGTTTTTTACTTCCAGAGAAAACATGTCCTGCAGGATGGAAAATGTTCAGCTGTTCCTGTTATTTCCTCTCTGAACTGTCTGGTTCCTGGGATCAAGGCAGACAGGACTGTAGAGACAGAGGAGCAGATCTGGTGGTGATAGACAGCTCTGAAGAACAGGTACTGAGTAACTAGAAGCCTGACTGACTATGGACATGTTCATGTTAATATACCTCATTTAATAAAAACACATTTTCCCTTTTGATAAAATGCCATTATAATTACTATACAGTTGTAATTGAATAACATACAATATTGTGGTTGAACAGGAGTTCCTGTCAGACTTCACCAAGAGCTATACTTGGATTGGTTTGAGTGACAGAGACAATGAAGGGACCTGGATATGGGTTGATGGGAGTCCACTGACTCTAAGGTAAGTCTATTGTTTTCCGTGAAGAGAATTTATCTTTTATTCAACTTCCAGAGGACATACACTGCCACGGAAATATAACATTATAGCTGGACATTGTAGCCTCTGGGCATGTGCCGACAGAGGAACTTTTCAATGAGCCTCTCAGTCTAATATGCGTTTGACACTTTACACCGTTTCTAGATGATTAACGGTGCAGTGATTCTGTTGTTGTCTAACCTTCCAGCTACTGGGCCACAAATCAACCTGATAATGGAGGTGGAAGGTATGGTGAAGAAGACTGTGCACATATCAAAACTGGGGCCAGCACTTCTTGGAATGATCTTGCATGTGGAACGCTTCAGACGTGGATCTGTGAAAAAATGCCATAACACTGTTGATAGGTGTGTGTGTGTGTGTGTGTGTGTGTGTGTGTGTGTGTGTGTGTGTGTGTGTGTGTGGACATATATGACCAATATTTTTATTCTACAACTTAGGTGTTACAGACAAATTAATTGTCCACAGCTACATTTTTTTTCGTTTGTTTGAATTAAACCCTGTTTCCCCCAGGAAGAGAATTAATTGTGTGGTTGTACATGGACAAACACTGATCAGTGAACATCATGACCACTGACAGCTGAAGTGAATAACACTGACCATCTTGTGACAACGCAATGTTTTGCTAGGAAATGTGTGGTATTCATGTGGATGTTACTTAGACATGTAGCACCCACCTAGACCAGACCAGACCAGGGATGATTCACAGAGGCCCCTACCCTCAACCCATAGGACCCAAAGGCCCCCACTAACATAATTTTGCTAGCAGGCAGCACAGGACACCCTCAGAGGGAACATGTCCATTCTTTGAAGAGTCACAACTGTTTTGGAGGTACAAGGGAGACCTACACAATATTAGGAAGGTGGCCATACTCCTTGATCATCTTTGTGTAGCTGTGTATATAGTAAATCTGTTTTATCATCTGCCATTATGATGAAACACTGCACTACATTGGTTTCATGGATCTTTTATCTGTTAGATTCAGATTCAAGTTCTAGTTCAACAAACAAAAGTCTCAGTCTTTTGAGTTAAAAAGTGTATGAATATCGAGGTGTAAAACTTCTGCACTTTGAAAAACGGAAGTGAATACTCTTCTAAAGTCACCACAGCCTTGTTTGAATTTATCTTGGGTTTCTACAGACAACAGCTGCGTCAGTTGAATCCAGTGATAAAACTAAAACACAGCTACGCTTCTGCTTTTGAGTTTAGAAATTTGAAACACTGCATAAACCAGATAACAAGTTCTATAAAGTCAGTGTACAATGAATCACAAGAGGAGCTAACATTAATTTACAGAGATAGAGTTTAAGTGAATTCCATTTCAGATTGTTCTGTCCAGTTTGAGGATTACCAAACCCATGTGAGCGTTGAAGCCTCCCAGCAGGACAATGGAGTCCCCAGTCGGGGCGCCATCCATCGTCCATCCTAGGGCCTAGGGTCATTCAAAACAGACATAAATCCATTTTTACATTAAGTTTTGCAGCTATCTTTTCTGTCTCGCAGTTGTTGAAGGGAGGGGGGTAGAGGCTTGAGCCCAGGACAGGTCATACCTTTCTGAGCTCTCTGCGTCTGCTCTTCAGTCTGCCCCAGCCTTCAGCCTCTCGATCAGCTCGTCCTTCTCTTTCTGCTCCTTCTCCTTCTGCGCGTGGTCCTCCAGTTGCGCTCTGTCAAACACAATTTTAAATAAGACACAAAAATAACCACCGATAAGATATGTTTATTAATCCCACGTATGGGAAATTTCCTTGTCACAGAAGCATGGAGTTTGGCAAAAAGATATATATATACAGAAAAACTGACTTAGACAGGGAAATAGTTACCTAAAAAAAACACAAATACAGACTTTTTTAAAAAATATATACCAAAAAAATATACAAGAAATACAATACTCTGAAAAAATATATATGGAAGGCAATAGAAATATAAAAACATTCTGTATATACAGTATGCACCACCACACGCCAATATATTAAATTGTCTAATTATTTAATGTGAAAAATAAAATCTATAGAATCCGAAATCAACAGACCACACAGGCCACACAATTAATGCTGTTAAGCGTGGACGTATTGGGTGCATTGTCGTGCACATATGTAATTATATAATGCACTACAGTACTTAAATAATTAAGTTTCTTATTACCAAGAGATAAATGAGCTTCTTTTGTTTCCTACTATAACAGCAGCTCCAGCAGTCATTCACCCTGCAGATGAGTCACTTATTTTTTTTTTCCTCAATGCAGCACTGTCCCCTGCTGCTCAAGGACAGTAAATGTCACTTTTAGTGTTCATTCACAGGATTAGGATAAAACGCCCAGGTGGGAAAAAACGTAATCCTGAAGGGTTCTTTATAAATGATCTATTATTCATTCATTCATCTTCTATACCAGCTTATTCCTGTTAAGGGTCAGGGTCTGCTGGAGCCTATGGTGGGAGGAAGCTTCTGATCTAGCTCCACAGAAAACCAATCTTTGAGGACAACCTGAGTGAAAAGCTTTACTCAATTCTTATGAGGTCAAAAGATGATTCATGCATGAACGCTCTGTCTACAAATTGTCTACTATTTGAGGAATGTTTTGTCTTGTCTTGGGTTTCATTCATTATGTCTGATGTACGCTGCAAACTGAGTGAACAGATTATTTTGCTGCAATGCACTTCACCGTCAAAAGAGGGTGCTATTGTCAAATCAAACCCATCTGCAGTTGATTCATTCAGTTGTTAAAAGTACAATATTTAACCGGCTATCGAATAGCTGCAATTTCAACGGTAAATTACCTGGTAAATGACTATAACTCGTTGGGGACTCTGATGTGAATTTTCTGTTGCTTCAGCCTGGGCGACGTGGCTGAAAAATGTATCACGATATAATCGTTTCATATCAGTCGATATCGATAATTATTGATTTTAATTATTGATTTTTTTAACCTATTCTACCCAGGGTCATAAAAATCCCATCATAACCTATTTTTACCTGTCACTTTAATTTTTTTGTCGTTGGAAGGTGGGAGGAAGCTGGAGTACCCGGGGAGAACCCACGCAGACACAGGGAGAACATGCAAACTCCACACAGAGATACCTTGCCGTACCACTGTGAGGTATCGGTACTAACCACCGTTCCACTGTGCCGCCCAGTAAATTATTTGATTGATTTTTTTTCCCCCAAATCAACCAAATCAAGTACCTATTATTAGCTATGCAGGTAGAACTTTTCCTTCTCAATTTTTTTAGTCTTGTTGATGTTCTAAGCGATGTCCCTTTTCTACTTCTTCAGCCTTATTCGTTCCCAGAGGCAACGAATCCAGACAAAACAGCAGGATTTGTTCTTTGGAGCCTTCATCTCTGAAATCTGGATCTCTTCGATGACCTCATGTGTCCATGGAGTAGAAAGGGATTCCTCCATCGCCTCCTCTTCTTCTTTTTCCTCTACCATCTCCTCCTCTGGCAATATGTTTGGAAAAGTTCTACTTGCATAGTTAAAATGACAATCTTGAAGACTAAGAGTTAGTTTGAAAGAAGGAACATCCGCATTGAGTTGTTAGAGGGGGAATTGCAGACAGCCCATTTCCAACTTTGTAGCAAGGTAACCAACTCTTCCCATTGCTCCCCGCTGGTGGCAGACTCATGCTGAACGGGAGGATCATGCACACCTACAGCCAATTTAGAATCACCAATTAACCTAATGAGCATGTCTTTGGACGGTGGGTGGGAGGAAGCCGGAGTACCCGGGGAGAACCCACGCAGACACAGGGAGAACATGCAAACTCCACACAGAGGTGCCTTGCCAGACCACTGTGAGGAATCGGTGCTAACCACTTTTCCACTGTGCTGCCCACTAAATTATTTGATTGCTTTTTCCCTAAAACAATTGCCTAACTTTTCCTTCTCACATTTTGCTTTGTTGTTCTAAGATGTTTCATCCTGATTAGCGATGTCCCCTTTCTTCTTCTTTGGCCTCATTCGTTTCCAGAGGCAGTGAATCCAGGATTTGTTCTTTGGAGCCTTCTCTGAAACTAGGATCTCTTCGATGATCTCAGTTGTCTGTGGAGTAGAAAGGGATTCCTCCATCGCCATCGCCCCTTCTTCTTCCTCTTCCTCTACAACCTCCTCCACCACCACCTTGTCCTCCTCCTCTTCTTCTTCCACCTCAATGGAGATCTCATCTGCTTCGTCCATGAGCTGTAAGGTCTCTGTGGGGAGGGCTTGATTAGCCTCTTCCCTAGAGTTTCCTGAGTTCTCTTCTGGGAGTTGTTGAATCAAGTTGAGTCAACCAAGTTGAGTTGACTCAATCTCCTGCTCCATGTCTTTCTGGAGGATGTTCTGATTAGCATTCAGTTCCTGGTCCTCCATTGCACTTTCAAAATGAGACTGAGCTTGCTGCAGAATCATGGTACCACACAGTATCAACTCCCAGAATTTAGTTGCATACCTGTGTTGGACCTCTTGGCATGACACTTTCAATCTCTCAAGCTCAGCCCTCACAACTTCTTCCTGATTCATGAGCCTTTTCAAGATACTTTTCTCATGAGCCAACTCCTGTTGTGTTTGTTACAGCTGTTTTTGCAGCTTGATCCTCAGGGTTTCCTCCTGTAAACACCTGGCTCTCTCTTTACTTAACAAACTGGCCTGCTCCTTGGCACTGGTCTCTGCTCCATTGTGCTCAATCGTTAAATTTTCCATCTGGTTCTTGAGAGTCTTGTTTTGCTTCTCCCCTAACTTCAGGTTTGCAGAGAACTGAGAGAGTTTTTGATTCTGGGAGAAATTGTCCTTCTCTGCCTTTGGAGCTGATCCTTCAGGGCCTCTTGTTTTCTTGTTTCTTCCCGTTGTTGTTGGAGCTGATTTTGCAGTTTGATCCTCAGGGTTTCCTCCTGTAAACACCTGGCTCTCTCTTTACGTAACAAACTGGCCTGCTCCTGGGCGCTTGTTTGTGCTCTGTGGTGCTCAATGGTTAAATATTCCACCTGATTCCAGAGAGTCTCATTTTCCTTCTCCTCTGACTCCAGGTTTGCAGAGAGCTCAGAGTTTTTGCGTCTGGGAGAAATTGTCCTTCTCTGCCTTTTGGAGCTGATCCTTCAGCTCCTCCATCTGTTGGACTAGGGCCTCATGTTGTCTTATTGTTTCCACTTGTTCTTCGAGCTGTTTTTGTAGTTTGATCCTCAGGGTTTCCTCCTGTAAACACCTGGCTCTCTCTTTAGGTAACAAACTGGCCTGCTCCTTGGCGCTGGTCTCTGCTCTGTGATGCTCAATGGTTAAATATTCCACCTGGTTCCAGAGAGTCTTATTTTCCTTCTCCTCTGACTCCAGGTTTGCAGACAGCTGCATGACCTGAGCTTCCATGTCCGCTAAGTAGGCCTCTGATGTTTGGAGCTCCGTGGTCAGATATTCTACCATGTTGCAGAGAGTTATGTTATGATTTCTCTCCGTAGAAAAAAAAAGCCTCCCTCATCTGGCTGGTAGTTGGATGGGATAGGCCCCTTCTGGGGGTCCTTCAGGATTAGGACTAGGACTGTCCTGCCCTGGGTTCGCCACTCTGGGTGGGTCCTATCCATTAGCAGCTGGTTCATCTGTGCTGCTCCTATCCATTAGCAGCTGGTTCATCTGTGCTGCTCCTATCCATTAGCAGCTGGTTCATCTGTGCTGCTAGGCGTTCATGGAGTGCCGTTAGCTTCTTCAGCCAGTAGGCACGGGTCATATCAGGGCCTGGTGCGGTCTTGCTTCATCTTTGAGTGCATAAGTGCACCAACAATTTCACTAAAGTTGTGGGTGATTCACGAAGGGCAAATTTAAACTGAAAAAAAAGTGGGCATTGTTTCTTGCAAATTATTTCGTGTAAATAAATTTAAAAGAAAAAGGACAAAGTGATGTTTTGGTTTGTTTTAATTTTATTTCAAGGTTGAGTTTGAGTTGAATGTATGCATCCTTTGTGTTCGTTTAACTAAGCGAAAAACTTATATTTAAGCTGTCAGGCTGAGTCCTGACTGGCACCCCACAAATAAAATAAAATAAAATAAGTTGCTCTTAAAACCATCACAGTATATATAAATTATATGACGACCAATATTTTTATTCTACAACTTAGGTTATAGTGAAATGAATTATCCACAGCTATATTTTTCTATGTTTGAATTAAACCGTTTTCCTAAGGAAGAGAATTAATTGTGTGGTTGTACGTGGACAAACACTGATCAGATCCTGGATCATCTTTGTGTAGCTGTATATGTAGTAAATCTGTTTTATCATCTGCCTTTATGATGAAACACTGCACTTCTGTGGTGTCTTTTATCTGTTCTATTCAGATTCAAGTGGTTCTTAGTATTATCTTTGAATGTTTGACTTTCACTTGTTTTTCTTTAATAACCTCAGAGAAATATGTTTGAGTCAAGACAGAAAAACTGTCTCAGGTGAAGGTTTCAAGTAATTTTTCTTGTAATTTTCCTCCTGAACAAACCATCAAATAGTTTATATCACCCCTCACAAACCGATTGAAAATTTCTTCTAGTTGGGCCAGTCGGTAGTAACATGTTGCTGTTCAGCCAACTACGTTCGTCACTTCTGAAGCATGCGACTTCCTCAAAAAACGAGAGATAGCAGCTGGAACCCACAGAGTTTTAATTTACTGGGCGGCACAGTGGAAAGCATCCTCGCAAGCCATGGATGGGGCTATTTACGCCAATGTCAATGTCAATTCCTTCAACCCAAAATCTTCAACAAGTGGAACAGGTAAGAATAAACAGACAGCAAGGTGAATAGATGTATATTACCATTTTCCATTATGTTGTTGTTGTTTTCTCTGTTCAGGTCCACGGAGCTCTGAGAGGAGTACATGGTTAGGTGTTACCATCTTTCTGGGACTACTGAGTGTTTTCCTGTTGGCTGGGCTCATCGTTCTTGGTGTCCACTGTGAGTTTGATT
The DNA here is from genome assembly GCA_005024645.1 of Planiliza haematocheilus. Lineage (NCBI taxonomy): Eukaryota > Metazoa > Chordata > Actinopteri > Mugiliformes > Mugilidae > Planiliza > Planiliza haematocheilus. The sequence continues at coordinate 169,199 of SRSE01000170.1, read as the reverse complement.
TTCACAAATTAACCCTCTCTCACCCTCTTAATGCCTCTTTGAATGGCATCAGCACATTGGTTTTCTATAGGGACATATACAGGCATTATGTGCTGCACAGTACTTTCACTAAAATTGTTCAACAAACAAATGTCTCAGTCTTTTAAGTTAAAAAGTGGGTGAATATCGAGGTGTAAAACTTATTTACAGAACCCTAACTCTTTTGTAGTTTGAAAAACAGAAGTGAATACTCTTCTAAAGTCACCACAACATTGGTTTCATGGATCTTTTATCTGTTAGATTCAGATTCAAGTTCTAGTTCAACAAACAAAAGTCTCAGTCTTTTGAGTTAAAGTGTGTGAATATCGAGGTGTAAAACTTCTGCACTTTGAAAAACAGAAGTGAATACTCTTCTAAAGTCACCACAGCCTTGTTTGAATTTATCTTGGGTTTCTACCGACAACAGCCGCACTAGGTGAATCCAGTGACGTTATAAATCTAAAAACACAGCTACGCTTCTGCTTTTGAGTGTAGATATTTGAAACACTGCATAACCCAGGTAACAAGTTCTATTAAGTCGGTGTACATTGAATTACAAGAGGAGCTAACATTAATTTATAGAAATGGAGTTTAAGTTAACTCTATTTCATATTTTTCTACTGTCAGTCTGAAGTAGATCGACACCCCAGATTGAGAGTCACAGGAAGAAACTTGTCTTGATTCATGAACACTTATACACATCAATCAGGCATAACATTATGACTAATACATATATATGTTTGTATGTGTGTATGTACACAAAAGCTTACATATATCCTTACTCATTTCAGACCATAACTCAGTCCATGATTCAGCTGCAGAGCTCTCTGCCCTCAAACACAACATGACTGAGCTTCTCCAGACCAGCAAGAGATTGTCCAAACAGAGTGAGTCTATGGATGTCTTATAATTTACTGGTTGTTCAACAACACACAGGTTTTCCTCTTTTTTTTTTTTTTTGAATGTAAGTGTAATCGTTCTATTAGGAATTGCAGCGAAGCAGCCAGGTATTATACACGAGAGTTGCCATTAGCTCAGTTGAGGATTAGCAGCTCCCAACCATCACCTGTAACTCAAGAACTCTAAGATTCACTGGATAAAAAAAAAAAAAATAATGGCTTGAGCTAGCATTCAAAATAATCAATGTAAGAAGCCTTACCAAATGCTCCTAAAAATACTTTTATAAGAATAAGCAAGCACAGCCGCATAAAACTGTCATTGACAGTAGTGGTTCGATTACAGATGAGTTATTGAATATAACAGGCAAAATAAACAGGTTGGAGAATTATGCATTCAGGTAGGAATGGATAACTATAAGCCTTGAACTCTGGGCAGCTTGGTGAGAAGAGGACAACAGATGAGTAGTATGCAGCTCCGCAGATCAGAAAAACATCCTAAACCACTAAATTATATCTAAAAACTGAAAGCTGCCAAACGGACCTGACTTGTGTGTCACACAATCTTATATCCGTTGTTAAGTGTTTCAGGTCCGTTAAGTAGGGTTTCAATATACTGATTTATTTGTAACGTCTCCTGTTTGATGTTTCTTCCAGATAAAACATGTCCTGCAGGATGGAGAATGTTCAGAGGTTCCTGTTATTTCCTCTCTAACAATACTGGTTCCTGGGATCAAGGCAGACAGGATTGTAGAAACAGAGGAGCAGATCTGGTGGTGATAGACAGCTCTGAAGAACAGGTACTGTGTGTTTGTTATTGTGTTTACAAATGTAGTCATTGATACATGGTAAATCATCTACATGTTTTTTCATGATGAACAGATTTTTGTCTCTAACATCACCAACAAACAAGCTTGGATTGGTTTGAATGACAGAGAAGTGGAAGGAACCTGGAAATGGGTTGATGGGACTCTACTGATTCTGAAGTAAGTCTGTTGTTCTCGTGACGAGAATTTTTCTTTCAACTTGTAGAGGACATTTCTCTCAATTGCAGATACTGAAATTCAAACAGTAAACATTCTTGCCTAACTTAAATGTAGGTGACCTAGTGAAAAAACAACTTGAAAACTTGTTTTTTGTACCTGTGCATTGGGCCAATGAGGCAGAGGAACTTTTCAACTCGCATCACATGTGACATTCTACCAACAATACTATTATAATTACATAATCATTGTTAATATGATAAAAATGACAAACTTACTTTCACTCAGTAAAGTTTAAAATCAGCGTCGACCCTTGCGTGTTAGACCGTTTACACTGTTATTACGTGATTCTTTGGTCAAAGATTAGAAGTGATTCTGTTGTTCACTCACCTTTCAGCTACTGGTGGACAAATCAACCTGATAATGGAGGAAGAAACTCGTATTCGGAAGAAGACTGTGGACATATTGAAACTGATAACATCAGTTGTTGGAATGATCTTTCATGTGAAACATCTCTGCTGTGGATCTGTGAAAAAATACCATAACGTTGTTGTACACTTGTAAATGTAAATTAGTTATACCTTTAGCTTCCACATGACCAATACTTCTATCTACGACTTGCGTGTTATAGTCAAATGAATTGTCCACAGCTATACTTTTTCTTTGTTTAAAATTAAACCGTTTTCCCAAAGAAGAGAATGAATTGTGTGGTTGTACATGGACATAATATTTTTCACAACTTAGAATGGAACTCAGGAAAGAGGTTGGCTGTGACTCAGAGGGGCTTAGAAAAAAACTGTTTCCATTATCAAGAACTGACCTGGAGACTTCAGCGCTTTCTTTGGTAGTGGGTTGTTATGAAAAAAGTTATGCAGAAGTGATCTACCACAGACAGAATAGCACTGACATGCACTTGTGGGTGCTATCCGCAGTTACCTTAATAGGTAACTATAGCTGTTGGCCAAGAATAGACACTGCAAACAATCTCCATGGGGAAAAGCCATGCTTGCCAGCCCGCACTTCTTTACCAAGCACTGGTATTTCGAGGCCTTCCTTTTGTAGGCCTCTCCACAGCCGTCCTCCCATGGCAACGTTGGCTCGACCAGTATTATCTGGTCTTTGGTTGTCTGGCTGGAGAATTGTCATCTCCCAGGGCCTTGCGGCCCGCAGCAAGTTGGACTTTGGCTTTGTGCTCAAGGGGGGCTTGGCTCCTTCCTTGATGAAGGTGATTATTCTCGTCGGGGTTGCACTAGCTGACCTCTTCTTGCATGTCTCCCTTGCTGTAGTGTTAAAGTTTGATGAAGGTAGTTCAGCAACAAAGTTTGGAAATAGGTGGGTTCAAGCAGAAGCTGGAGAAGGTCCACTAATAAGAAAACCACATACCAGCAGCAGACGGAGCAGGCAACCACAAGCTCCCAAACATCCTTGTCTGTGATTGGAAGAAAATGCAGTGGAGCATCTTCTGGAGCACCGTGCACTGCTGGTGGAGGATAGGCCCTTTCTGAAGTCACCTTCTGCTAACTGGGCTCATGCAAAGTGGATGTTTTGAGAGATGATGTCAGAGCAGTCGCAGAACTGTAGTTTTAAATGAAACATTAGTAGAAGTTGTTGAACACCAAGAGACGAGCTTTCTAACTAGATTAGATCCATCTGAGTGTTTCCTCTGAGGGAACAATCACAACAAGACCTCATAACCGTGAAGTTCAACAAGATGGTGCTTCGGAGTAATGATTGAAATTCAGATGAGCAAAGGTGAATTAATTTCTGGCTGTAAAAGTGTAGCTTGCTGGCAATCGAGCCCATTTGGTGACGGAAGAAATGCAAAAAGGTTTGGATAGTCAAAGAACACACTGCTGTACCCAATATGGTGCATCAGAATTTCCTTTTTGGTTCACTTCCTTTTCAGTGTGTTGCCCAAGGACACCTCAGCATGAAGTCGGGCCAGGAATGGATCCAATAATCCTGGGATCAGTGGACAACCCACTCTACCACCTTAATCACAGTAATTACTCAAAGCCCAACCTGCTGGTATATACAGTATACTAAGGGATTAATGAGAGAAGTAGAGGCAGGCAGGTCAGGGTAGGGGATGCATGGTCTAAAACAACAGCCACTTAGTAATAAAGCGGACAAATTAAGCAATTCAGACAAAAACCGACAGTAATATTGTGAGAGATGGTGGTGGTTCAGGTCAGTAAAGGATGTCCACTGCTGAAATGATTTTGAAGCAGAAGAGAAGAGCTGAACTGAATCATATGTGAAGGAGTTAAAATAGTTTCACAGACATAGTGACTGGGCCATGATCTGAGATAAGTACCAGCTCTCTCTATTTTGAGAATGCATCGTATTAAAGTCATTACTTCTTTGTGCCTGTTTACATCACTTCCAATGCACAGCTGTGGATTTTCTTTGTGCTGACTTTGTCTCCTAATATTTCTCGTAATATCTGTGTCTCCATACTACATCTGTTGTGGTCTCATTAACTTGCCCAGTCGTCATGGCCAGCAGTTACTCACTCCTATCAGAATCAACATTTCTCCAACCTGTCTATCTCCTCTTATATTCTTTATCTGTCATGTAATATCAGTCTTATCTTGTATTTGTATCATCAGATTGCACATGAACGCTCTAGTTAGATGTATGTCTCTATGACAGATGTATGTTTAGCTCGTTCCTATTATCCTCTCGTTTCTGTCTCTACCCAGCCGGCCTTAGGCAGATGAGTCCCTCCATATGAGGTGTGTTCTGCTCAAGGTTTTTTCCTGTTAAAAGGGAGTTTTTCGTTGTCACCCTCACCTCTATATTTGCTCTGGGAGTTTCAGATCGGATGTTGTAAAGCGCCTTGAGACAATCTGAAGTGAAGACAGGCAAGATCAGGGTAAAGGGAGCTTGGTAGGTCTGAATCAGTCAATAAGAAAAACAGTCAATAAGAAATGAAGCTGACAAATGAAGCAATTCAGATATCTTCCTGAAAACAATTTACTGCTTCACAAAAACTATTTTGAGAAATATTGTGAGAGATGGTGGTGGTTCAGGTCTGTTAAGGAACCCACTGTTGAAATATTTATAAAGCAACAGAGAAGAGTTGAAAGTTGATAAGTATCAGCTCTCTCTATTTTAAGAATGCATAGTGTGAACTGTGTTCCTGTTGACATCACTTCATTTGCATGGCTGTGGATTGTCTTTGTGCAGACTTTATTTGTTACCTCTGAAACACGTCAGAGGTTGAGAAAATAAGTTTCACAACGGACATAAATGCATGCTATCAGTTTGTCAAGCTCGCCGTGAAGTCACTGTCACTGTCATTGGCACTCGCAATGGAGACGATTTATGCCAGTGCTAGACCTCCCAATCCAAGACGTTCGAGGAATTGCAACGGTAAGGATGAATTTCTATTGAATTCAGTTTTATTTATAGATTATGAAATCATAGCCAATGCTATTTCAGTAAATTTACAAAATTTATATATTTTACAAAATAAGGTTGAGAACCTACAGTAGTATATAGCCACTAAACTATTCCTTCTTCAGCTAGCACTTGGTGACGGATAGAGGCAAATACACATAGCTGCATAACTTTCAGGCCGGGTTTCAGACCAGATGTTGTAAAGCGTCTTGAGACAATCTGAATTGTTATTGGTGCTATATAAATAAAATTTTAATGAAATGAATAACGTTATGCCTGGTCAGTGTAAATGTATGCTGTCATCTGTAATAACTGAGGATTTTTACTAATGTTGTGGTGCGAGTTCATTACAGTTGGTTTTGGATACATTCAGAATAAGTCTGTTGCAGTTAACCCAGTCCACAACTGCTTATAGCTCTTCTTTCAAAACCGCATTTAGCTTCCCGTTGGTTATATAGGCATATATGGTTGAGTCATCAGCATACACTGCTATGTTTGCATTTCTCAGAACAAGTGGTAGGTCATTGGTATAAATAATGTACAATAATGTACATCAGTTAGATAACTCCTTAGGAAGGACAAGGAGGACACCTCAAACCCATAACATTCAAGTTTTTCCAACAGTAAATTGTGGTCAAACAGGGTAGGTAATTTGCAGTGTAATTTTTACTTGCTTTACTTACATGGTTGATTCGCACGGGATTAAGATCACAGACGAACTCCGCTTTTATTACAAATTACCCCGGGTTAAACTAGTCCCGTGCAAATAGGTGTTCTCACTTTTAAGACTATTTAGTCCAGGATGGAAGACGTAAAAGTCTAACCTAGTATTCTCATATAGTCAGTGTGCACAATGTTTCAAATAGTGATAGGGATATTAGCTAATTTCACCTGCGTTTACAATACAAACTATCTTGGCTATAGAACATTAGCCAAAATAATTTTATTGATGTTGTATCAGTTCATCAGATTTAACAAAGGGTTGAGGTGCTTCAGCCTACTCATTACATAGCCTAAGTGTTTGCTTAGAGAGCAAGTTTCTTTTTCCTTGCAGTTTCTCTCCACCTCCTTTACATTTTCTCTCCATCGCTTAAGACTCTAACAGATAACATTACGTTCATCCTACATTGCACTGCATAGCGGGTCAAAGGGAGGTGTTTCATGATACGATTGGGCCAGCCCTGTCTCAGTCTAGAAACAGAACAGCATGTGTGAAGGGATGTTTACCAATGCCATTGGGCCAGCCCAGTGTCAATCAGGCCACTGATCTACTGGTTTTATGGGCTGTCAAACCAAAATGTAAATTAAAAAAAAAAAGAGAGTCTGGGCTGTCTGCCCAAATAACACATCAGCCCACCGGGAAAATGCCCAGTATGCTAGATGGCCAGTCACTCCCTGGATTATCGTTTTTCATTATCACTGTTGTAAAATTGATTAGTTTCACTGTTTTCTCTGTTCAGGTTCAAGGAGCTCTGAAAGGAGTTCACCTTTCGGTGTTATTATCTTTCTGGGACTCCTGAGTGTTTTCCTGTTGGTTCGGCTCATCGTCCTTGGTGTCCACTGTGAGTCTGGTTTTCACAAGTTAACCCTCTAACAATCCTTTGGAAATATATTTTTAATAGCATCAGCACATTCTGGGTCAAATTGAAAAACTGCAGAGAGTCAAATAGTTTTAACCGTTTCAATAATGCCTGCAACATCTTTTTCTATCATCTTCTATACCCGTTTAGTCCTGTTATGGGACAAGAGGGTCTGCTGGAGTCTATCCCAGCTGTCATCGGGCGAGAGGCAGGGGTACACCCTGGACAGGTCGCCAGTCGATCGCAGGGCTGAGCTAACTTTAATTTATGGAAATAGACTAAATGAAATCTTTTGTTTTTTATTTAAGTTAGTTCCATTTATATATAAGTTCTTGAAGATAACTATTGCATCGTCTCCATAAAACCATGAAAAAGTGTCTCCCTTTCTGTGCAAAAAGGACATATGTCGCTTATAGCTGGATTTATTACACTATGGCATTCACAGCAACCGCTCCATGCAAGATCCTCGACTGAAGATCGGCTGTTCTCTTTGCTAATGGAGACTTGTAAAAAACTCTCCACACAGGTTTAGTTCTATCATCAATGCCCAACTTGTCTCTCCACACCGTATCCATTCTACCTGTCAGAGTAGCCTTGTTAGACACCTTAACCAGATTTTTATACAGCACCTTCCCAGTAACTGTATATAAATTAATTCTGTCACATTCGCTAAGCATTAGCAAGGGGCTAGCATGCGCACACTCCTGCACACAGTGCAGGTGAGAGTCTAATGAAAGGAAAAGCATCCTCTTCATTGCATAACACATTACCCATAGCATAATCTATCAGAAGACTTTTCTCCTGGCGGCTCAAGACCCTATTAAGTTCATCCAGGAACTTCTTGGCATACCTTTGGGATCTTATTCCTAGGTAAGAGGCTGCTGCCTGAGTATTCTGCAGGTCACATCCTGCTGCATTGACAATTTGCCTGAACTGCAAGACTCTTTTTTTCAAGAGCAGATTTTTAAGACCAGGAAAATTATATGACTCATCAAATCGCGACCCCAACACAAGAGGTTCCTCAAGCAACCAGTACACAGAAGATAGACCACCAGCCCACTCACGGGTAAACATCCCCCAGACCCTGAAGAGGCTTTTGTAGAACGGTGTCAGCCTCTCAAGAGCAAGTTGTTTTGTGTCCATTTGAAAAAGAGCAATGTCCAGTCCCAGGTTACAGACACCATGTAAGGTGCCAAGAGCCAGTGGCCTCCAGGCCAGTGCAGATGATGCAGTGAGCAGTTTCTGGATAAACTCGATAAGTGTCCTTCCTGCACTCCAGGTTTATGAGTCCTTGTCCTCCATCAGCCTTTGATAGGAAGAGAACAGCTTGAGGGACCCAGTGTAATTTGTCCCAGAAAAAATTCACCACCTCCTTCTGGATGCTGTTAAGTAGTCCAACAGGGGGTTCAAGACATGCAAATTTGTGATTATGAGGGTGCTGCCCCTATAAGATAACTGAGGGAGCAACCACTTCCATTTCCCCAAACGACATTTTTTTTTTTTTTCCCATGTATTTTTATTGGGCATTTGTAATACAACATACAGAGTAATTACAAAGTAATTACAAAACACATACACAGAAACAGAACATAGCAGGTTGACAGACCCCCCCCCCAGAAAATGAAATTCTTAATCGCTGAGGCCCAGTAGTAAAACAAAAAGTTTGGAAGTGCCAATCCTCCTGCAGATTTAGGCCGACAGAGATATTTCTTACTTATTCTGGGAGCTTTATGTCCCCACACAAAAGGGGTAATTAAAGAATCTAATTGTTTAAAAAATGTTTTTCTAAGGAATATTGGGATATTTTGAAACAGATATAATAACTGTGGGAGAAAGACCATCTTAATCGCATTTATTCTTCCAATCATCGAAATTGGGAGAGCATCCCAAAACACTAACCTATGGCGCAGTTTTTCTATTAAAGGAGGAAAATTTTGCTGAAAGAGAGAAGTATACTGTCTTGTCACTTCAATGCCCAAATAAGTAAATTTTTCGGAGGAGATTTTAAATGGGAGGTTAGTCAAGAATGCCAGGTCATCCGTGTAAACTGGCATTAAGACACTTTTTGTCCAATTGATCCGATATCCTGCGAAAGTGCCGAATAAATTGATTTTATCTAAAAGTACTGGAATAGTAATTTGTGGCCGTGTTACATAAAGAAGAATATCATCGGCATACAATGATATTTTATTGGTTGTTTCTTTAGTGGTGTATCCCTGTATCTGAGGGTCGAACCTGATACTTTGAGCTAATGGCTCAATAGCAAGAGCAAAGATTAAAGGGGACAGGGGGCATCCCTGCCTCGTCCCCCTACATAACTTAAATGGGGAGGAAAGTGTTCGGTTGGTGAGAATTTGGGCTGTAGGGTTTCTGTAGATAAGTTTTATTAGTGCTAAGAAACCATCTCCGAGATTGAATCTACTGAGAACTTCAAATAAGTATTGCCACTCAATTTGATCAAACGCCTTTTCGGCATCAAGCGCGAGTATGACGAGATCAGAGTGTGGTTCCTTTCTTGTGTACATGATATTAAAGAGGCGTCTCAGATTGAAAGTAGAGTTTCTGTTAGGGACAAAACCTGTCTGGTCTGGGTGAACTAACCTCTCCAGCAGGGGGCCCAGTCTGTTAGCGAGTATTTTGGCAAATAGTTTCCCGTCAACATTCAGGAGTGAAACAGGGCGATAGGCACCTACTTCCTGTGGATCTTTCCCTTTCTTATGAATTACCGTGATCACAGCCTCGGCTAAAGTCGGTGGTAGGGCGCCGCTTTCCTGGGCGTGTTTGTATACTTTTAGTAAATAAGGAGATAACTTTTCACCATACGTTTTATATAATTCTCCAGGGAGTCCGTCAGGACCTGGTGATTTATTACCTTTTAACGAGGCAACAGCAGACTGAACCTCCTTGATTGTCAGCTCCACATTTAACGACTTACAATCTTCAGCACATAATCTGGGTAGGTTACATTTATCTAAAAACGTACTAATAATCTCAGGCCCTGTGGTAGATTTAGACGTATACAAGTCTGTGTAAAATTCAAGGAACCTGTTATTAATATCTTTAGATTTTGTGAGTATTGTGTTGTCAGAGGCTTTTACCTTATGTATTGTCCTATCATTCTCCATTTTTCTGAGCTGACGAGCTAGTAATCTATGTGGTTTATCCCCAAATTCGAAGAATCTTTGTCTGGTATATAGGAATGCTTTACTTATTTTCACAGACATAATTTGATTGTATTCATATTTCAATGTTGTTATTTTTCTGTGTAAAGTTGTAGATGGGGATCGAGCATTTTCCTGGTCTAATATTTTGATCTGTCCTTCCAGGTCTTTTAATTTGGACATGTTTTCTTTTCTCCTTGATGCTTCAAATGAAATTATGCTACCTCTAATATAGGCTTTAAACGCCTCCCAAAGAGTGGAGGGAGAAGTCTCTGGAATATCGTTCATCTCAAAGTATAGTGATATTTGATCTTTTAGATAGTCACGAAACCTTTTATCTGTAAGCAGATAAGGATTTAGTCTCCAAGCGGTATGCGGTTTGTCTAATTGGTCTAAACATACTGAAAAGTAAAGTGGGCTATGATCTGAGATCACAATACTGTGATACCGAACATCCACTACAAACGGTGCCAGTTTGGCGTCAACTAGGAAGTAGTCTATCCTACTGTAAGAATTATGCACAGGTGAGTAAAATGAATAGTCCCGACCTGAGGGGTTCACCATCCTCCATATGTCCAGGATATTTGTGTTATTTATATATGTGTTTAGAAATTCCCTTGAAGCATTTCTAGGGGGTTTCTTTGTGGAGGATCTATCTAGACATGGATCCAAAACGGTGTTGAAATCTCCTCCAATTATCAAATTAGTCTGTGACATATCTGGTATTAATGCAAAGACTTTCTGAAAAAATACAGGGTTGTCTGTATTAGGTGCATATATATTTACTAGGGTGAGGGAGATATTCTGAATCTCTCCAATCACTATAACATAGCGACCCTCTCTGTTGGATATTGTTTTTTTCTGCAAAAAGGGTACACCCTTTCTAATTAAGATTGCCACGCCTCTTGCTTTAGAAGAAAATGCAGAGTGATAGATCTCTCCTATCCACTTTGGCCTAAGCCTGCCATGTGATTTATTATTCAGATGGGTCTCTTGTAAAAACATGATATCCGAGGCCAGTGCCTTAAGATGGGACAAAACCTTCCCTCTTTTGACTGGATCATTCACTCCACGCACATTCCAGCAGGAGAAAGTGAGATTTTTTCTTTCTTTCATGTTATCGTTCATAGTATCCCGTGTAGTGGTAATCAACTTTTGTAAGGTCTTCTTTCCCCAACCCAGATCTCCCTCCCCAAGTCAACCTGCCCCACATATTAACAAGAAACAAAATAACTACTCTAGCCAATTCAAAGTGAATGGCGCGAGCCTTCTTAGGGAAGCCAAGAAAATTAAACAAAACAAAACAAAAAAAAAAAAAAAGAGAAAACTAACAACTAATAACTAAAGTTACTTCCACACCTACTGGTGGCCTGTTCTTAACTTCAAAAACGGTCCGTCTAGCTCTGAAACATAATAATAGAGATATTTAAATATGAGAAAGGGAACAAGCGCAGGGGTATACATGTGCGCACGCACCCCCATTTATGCAAGCGCATCTATCATCATGTATCACGTGTTTAGGAGACGCTGATTAAAATACAATGTACTCCCCAGACCTGAACGTAAGTTCTACATTCCAACATTTCAAAGGGTTTTCAGAAGTTTAAAAAATTTGTCTTGAGTCTTAGAAACAAACATATAGCTGCTCAAACATAGCTGTAGTTTTAGATTAGAAACAGGAGATAAGAGTAGGTCATATTGGCCAGCACTCCTAGACATAAAGCTAAATCTGATCATAGTGCTAAATAAAATGGATACAAGAATAGCATTTATACTGAGAAAGAGAGAGTCTTGTTGGATAATAACTGTACAGCATCTGGTTTTTAAAGGATATACTGTAGTGGCCCACGACTTCCACACTTTTGTCTTCCTTCTTTGGCAGGTAGGAATTGTTGTGTTAATATTAATATTAGCCGCCGAGGCTATCTAGCCAGCCACAGATCGAGGAAGAGAAAAACAGTTCCTGAGATCCATGATTTATCAGTCCGCCGCAACTGTAGGTGAGCCTGGACCAGAGAGTTGCTCCGCGTATTCTTCGGCTTTTTTCGGGTCTGTGAAGGATGTCTGTGTGCCGTTGTGTGTGACCAGGAGCCTCGCAGGGTAAAGTAGACCATACCTGACGCCGGGCTTGTTGCGCAATAGCTCCCTGGCGCGGTTGAATAGAGCCCTTCGCTGGGCCACTGCTGGAGGATAGTCGGGGAATATCTGAATCCTCTTGTCTCCGAAGTAAAGTTGCTTCGCCGCTCTGGCTTTCCGTAGGATGTCCTCAAGCACATGATAATAGTGTAGCCTCAGGATGAAGGGCCTGGGGGGCCCTCGAGGACCAGGGCTTCTCCGGAGGGTCCGGTGCGCTCGGTCAATAAGCGGCTTCTCATCCTGAGATAGCACATCTTTTAGCAGGTCAGCCACGAAGTCGCGCGGTGTGGATCCTTCCACCCCCTCGGGAACTCCCACGATTCTGATGTTGTGCCTCCTTGATCTGCCTTCTAAATCCTCACATTTTTCAGTCAGTTTCCCCACCTCGGAGGTCAGTCGCGTTACCTGGCGTTGGAGATCAGTAACGTCGTCGGAGTGAAGTGAGGCTGACCTCTCCAGCTCTTTAATTGTCTTCTTGTGTGCGGCCGTGGCGGCTTCCAGTGTTTTAATGGATGATTGAATCTCCTTTTTAGTTGTAGCCAGCTCCTCTCTCAACTCAGTGCAAACAGTTTGTAAGCGTGCTTCAATGGAGGCACATATATCGTTCTTGCTCTGGGTGACTTCTTTTCGCAGGTTGGCGATAGCAGCTAGTATGGCACGGGTAGGTGGGTCCGCCTTGTCACTCATGTCATCAGGTAGAGGTATGTCACCCAGGTCCGAGGACTGGTCGGGGCCTGCTTCTTGTTGGTCGTTTTTTCTGATTTTCCCCTTTTTGGACATAGTTCCTTCACATTTGGTCTTGAAGATGCACTTGGTTTAACTTATTGCGTCGTTCCGAGGATCTTAAGAGCGGATTTGCAAAAGTTTAGTGTTTTAATAAGGATAAAGTTAACAGAGCTCGTGCGAACACGTCTTACTCACTCCTCCATCGCTCAACAGCGCCCCCCCCCCCCCCCCCCCCCCCAGGGTTTATACAGAAATTATTGAGTTGAATTTAATACTTTTTAATACCTTTTTTAATACCATTACAATATTTTTTAATACCAACACGACTTATCGGAAACCTTTCGAACTTCAGTGTTCGGGGTACCTAAGTACTTCTGAGTGATTAAGTGTTATGCTTTCAATTCAAATCAAAAACACACTATTACAGTTACAAGATACTTTGTTACTTTTTGGCCAAAATAAAAGCACTGACCTGACAATTATTTGTTATTTAACCTTAATCCATGACAAAAAGCTATGTGTAGGAGGAGCGCATATCACTTCTCCAGCGCTACACTCTTTCACCATCATTCTATCTCAATAAAGACAGAAGAAGAAAATCAGAAAAGGTTCAAATCAGATGTTTAATTAAATGATTTCCACATTTACAGAGATGGACAGTACTTGACCCCAGTACCCCAGAGTAAGAGTACAAATACTAATATTTTTACAAATCACACTACTACAAATTGCCCTCTGGGGACATGAAATAAACTGAACTGAACTGATCTGAACTCATAAGAGGACAGCAATTTTTTTTTTCATGTTTTAGTTTGTTTTGCAGATGTTTATGAACAATCATTTAACTCTTGCGTGAAAACTGTAACCAAATGAACCAACACCGTCCAACTAACTAACAAACTACTTTTCAGCCTTCCTAGAAATTAAAGCAGAAGTAAGTGATATATTTGTGTTAATATAAGTCTTAAATAGTTATATCTTCCGACAGCAATCACTTACATAGAGTGTTTGGACCGAAACACGGGTCTGTCAGTCCCTCTGCTCTGCTCTGAGCCCAGGAGAAAACATTTCTCGTATCCTACAGTTTTTATCCAATGAGGAGAGAGAACGGCATGCAGGGCCTCTCTGCTGTTAGCAGCAACTGGCCTGAGCCAGTCTTTAAATCTAGCGTCCTCTAGCCACAGGTCCGAAAACTTACATTTCCCCATTTCGACAGCAATCCGCAATGAGTTTTGTCCATGGATGTATGGTTTTGTCTTGTTTTTCGCCGGAGGGCGCGAATTGTTTAACCGCGGGCGCACCGGCGCACACTGACTGACGTCACCTTACCCAGGTCCTAGTCGCACATAATAAAATTATAAATAAAATAAATTTTACGAGATATGGGCTCGCACTTAACGCAAATGAAAAAAGAAAAATAATTGGATAGTAGTTGAAAAATGTAATACCTCCTCAAATGGCATATAATACTTTTTAATACTTTTTAATGGCCTTAATTTTGGTATATTTCATTTACTACCTTTTAATACCTTTTACAACCCCGCGGAAACCCTGCCCCCCCCCCCAAACGACATTTAACCTTTTCCAAAACTCCATCCCAGTTCTTTTGAACAAAGGTATCATCACCCAGGTACACACCCAGATATTTGAACCCTTCCTTTTTCCAAATCAACCCACCCGGCAAACCAGTACACCTTTTTTCCACCTCCCCAACCATAATGGCTTCACTCTTCCCCCAGTTCACTTTGGCAGATGACAGCAAGTTAAAATCATTCACAGTAGTTTCCAACACATTAATATCATCACTTCCATTAACAAAGCAGTTACATCATCAGCATAAGCAGACAAAAATAAACGGTCAGCACAGAAAGGTAAAGAGACACCCCCCAGATCAGAACGCAGCTTATGTAGCAGGGGTTCAAGTGCAATTGAGTACAGCATGCCTGACATGGGGCACCCCTGCCTGACCCCTCTCTTAACCTTGAAAGGTGCGCTCAGGCTCCCATTAATTTTCAAAATACTTTCAATGTCACAGTAAATAGCCCTAACCATTGCTATAAATACAGGGCTAAAACCAAAAGACTCTAAAGTGGACCACAAGTATTCATGTTCAACACGATCAAAAGCTTTCTGCTGATCCAAAGAGATCAACCCCACATTAATCCCCAAGTTTTTTGAAACAGCCATCAGGTCTCTGACTACAGTTATGTTGTCAAAAATGGAGCGGCCAGGTATACAGTAGGACTGATCTAAATGCACTACATGACCAATTACTTCCTTCACCCTTATAGCCAGAGCTCTGGATAATATCTTCATGACAAGGAGACAGGGCCCCAGTTGCCTATTACTTGCAGGTTACCCTTCTTAGGCAATAATGTAATAACTGCCCGGCAACAGCTAAGTGGAAGGCATCCTCCCCTCAAGCTCTCATGGAGCACTGCAAGGAGATCCCTCCCTATACTTGTCCAGAACACCTAATAAAATTCAATCGGTAACCCGTCAATACCAGGAGCCTTGCCGTTCTGCATACTCATGAGAGCCTGATCAAGTTCATCAAGCGTTAATGGTTTGTCTGTCACCTCGTGACACTTGTCAGGCACTCTAGGCAGGCCATCAAAAAAAAACAGTGGGTGAGAAACCAACAGATCCCAATTCACATTCATACAGCTTGGAATAAAAAGACCTTGCATAATTGCGTATCTGAGCAGGCTCAGACAGCCCCTGACCCGTGTCAGACTTGTGTACATTATCCTGCTCTGACCATTTTTTCTCTCCAGGTTGAAAAAAAACTTGGTTGGAGCATCCAGCAGGGTAACACTCTGAAAACGGGAGCGGACTAACGCCCCTTGTGCCCTAACACCAAGTAGTTCAGTTAACCTGCCCTTTTTCTCCTCTAGGAGTTTCAAATAGTCATCGGTCCTTGTGTGTGGTTACTGACCCTTGTAACCCTAAGATGTCATTTTCCAACACTCTTAAATCGGAAACAATTGCCTTAGTGACACTAGACGTGTACTGTTGACAGAGCATTCTGATTTGGACCTTGCCATAATCCCACCAACTTCGCAAAGAGGAAAAAGCATCCTTTTGCTTCCTAAAAGTCTCCCAAAAGCGAATAAAGGTCTCTTTGAAGTGCTGATCCTCAAGTAGTAAGGTGTTAAAACACCAGTACGCACTCTTAGGCCTAAAGGCCTTCACACACACAGTACATAAAACAGCACAGTGATCAGAAAAAACAGTTGGCAGAATAGAACATGTCTTTACAGTGTTGAGATGGTGCTTCAGAGTGTAAATCCTATCCAACCTTGCAAATGAAATATAATTTTCCCTGCTGTGAGACCAAGCGTACTGCCTGACCCCTTGATGCATGGTTCTCCATGCATCACATAAATCATGGGAATTGATAAGTTGGATCACTGCAGTCTGGGAGGGAACATGAGGCTCTGGGTGATTCCTGTCCACCTCCGGTCAACTCTAGAGGAACCACCAACTATGACTTCACTGTCATCTGCAATCAGATTAATCAGTTCTACCTCGGAAACTCCAGTATCATTATCGGCTTTTCCTCCCGCTGCGTCAGGCACAGGTGCGCTGGCCTCGGTGGAAGCGGATGCGTTGTTACTCTTTTGAGGGCAGTGGCGGACAACATGGCCCATCAGACCACAGTTAAAGCACTTTAACACACATCAGTCGTAGCAAACACCGTATAATAAAAGCCCCCAATACAGCATTTCATTGTCGCGCTAAGCTCTTCATCAGGATTGTGTAGCACCATATACACCTGCCTCCTAAAGGAAACAACATGTTTCAGCAGCGGTGATTTACACCCCAGAGGAATAATTTTTATGAATGAGACCAGCCGACCGTACACCCCTAACATCCCTTCAAGAACACTATCTTTAATAAATGGTGGAACATTAGAGATTATGATTTTCTTTGAGGGAGAACTAAGCGGGAGCACAACTGTATGTTCGTTGTGAAGAGTAATGCCAGTTGCAATTACCTCCCTAGCTTTCTCAATCGTACCAATAAAAGCCACCACTGCGCCATTCATGCGCGAGGCTGATTTAACATTCTCATGACTCACCACATCACCAATCGCAACACTACGATCCTCTACACTTGCGGAACACTGAATTTTCACACCATGCTGTCTCGTCAGAGTTTCAAACTCCATTCTTCCCGCAGAAGCCATGCTGCCAGCCGAAGCCGGTGGCCGACTCCGCAGAACGGAAATAGCGCAAAAGCAACTGTCTGTAGAGCAACTAAAAGCAAAAAACAATCTACCAACAACACAGATAAACAAACATACAAAAAGATAGAAAGTTTGAAAACAGGCCAAAGAGGCCGCTTCTCTCACACTCGCAAGTCACTCCAGCACTCACTCCGCACATGCGCAAACGAGACAGAGAGAGTGAGAGAGCAGTCGTCTGAGACTGTAAGAGCAGACAGACCAACCTGTGCACCGCCTGGACTGACTACAAGAAAGCTTACGACTCAATGCCACACACACAGATTCTGGAATGTCTGAAACTATACAAGATCAACAGGAACCTAAGGGCCTTCATCCAGAACTCGATGGGAATGTGGAAGACAACCCCAGAGGCCAACTCAAAGCCAATTGCCCAAGTCAACATCAAGGAGATGCACTATCACCACTGCTGTTCTGCATAGGCCTGAACCCCCTGAGTCAGATCATCACAAAGAGTGGTTACGGGTACCAATTCCGAAAGTGGAGCAACAATTAGCCACCTGCTCTACATGGATGACATCAAGCTGTCAGCAGAAATGAGCGAGAAATAGACTCACTGATCCACACCACCAGGATCTACAGCAACGACATAGGGATGTCATTCGGATTGGACGAGTGTGGCCGGATGGTCTCAAAAAGAGGCAAGATGATCAGAACTGAAGGGGTCGACCTACCAGAGGGCAACATAGGTGATATTCAAGACAGCTACAAGTACCTTGGTAACGGAAATCATGAGGAAGCTGCAAGGAAGTCAACCACAACCAAATACCTCCAGAGAGTGAGGCAGGTCCTGAAAAGTCAGCTAAATGGCAGGAACAAGATCCAAGCCATCAACATGTATGCAATACCAGTCATCAGATACCCTGCTGGGATCATAAGCTGGGCAAAGGAGGAGATAGAAGCCACAGACATCAAGACAAGAAAGCTCCTCACCATGCACAGAGGGTTTCACCCCAAATCCAGCACCCTGAGACTATACACTAAGCGGAAAGAGGGAGGCCGAGGACTAGTGAGCATCAAGGCCACTATCCAGGATGAAACATCAAAAATCCAAGAGTACATCAGAAAGATGGCCACAAAGGATGAACTGCTAAGTGAATGTCTCAGGCAACTGAAATCCGATAAGAGTGCAGAGGAAGAGGAGCAGACCACCTGGAGGGACAAGCCCCTACACGGCATGTACCACCGCCAAATTGAAGAAGTGGCTGATATCGAGAAGACCTACCAATGGCTAGAAAAGGCTGGACTCAGAGACAGCACAGAGGCACTGATCGTGGCAGCACAAGAACTGGCCCTAGGTACAAGAGCCATAGAGGCCAAGATCTACAAGAGTAGATCAGATCCAAGGTGCAGACTAGGCAAAGATGCCCCTGAGACAGTCCAGCACATAATAGCAGGGTGTAAGATGCTAGCCGGGATCATGGAGAGACACAACCAAGTGGCTGGAATAGTGTACAGGAACATCTGTACCCAGTATGGAATAGAAGTACCCAAGTCCCAATGGGCCGCACCACAGAAGGTGGCTGAGAACAACAGGGCCAAGGTGCTGTGGTACTTCAGCTTCCAGACTGACAAACAGGTCCTGGCCAATCAACCGGACATAGTGGTGATAGACAAGGAGCAGAAGAAGGCGGTGGTGATATGTGATATGTGGCAATACCAGCAGACACCAACATCAGAAAGAAGGAACACGAAAAGGTTGAAAAGTACCAAGGGTTGAAAGAACAGCTGGAGCAGATGTGGATGGTCAAGGCGAGTGTGGTCCCCATGGTAGTAGGAGCACTCGGGGCAGTGACGCCCAAACTGGGGGAGTGGCTCCAACAGATACCAGGAACAACATCAGAAGCCTCTCATGAGAGCGCAGTCCTAGGAACAGCTAAGATACTGCGCAGAACCCTCAAACTCCCAGGCCTCTGGTAGGACCCGAGCTTGAGGATGATACCACCCGAGGAGGGTGAGAGGGACGTTTTATATATATATATATATATATATATATATATATATATATATATATATATATATATATATATATATATATATATATATATATATATATATACACACACACACACACTATACTATACATACTATTCTATATCTACTGGTCATCTGTGTACACTCTGAAGTTCGTCTATGACTAGGGCTGTGCAATTAATCGAATTTTGATCATGATTTCGATTCTTGGTTCAAGCGATCTCCAAATTAATAAAATCGAGTTGGAACGATTCTTTTGCCATTTTCCGTTGTCTGTGAGGTTTTTCCTGAAAGAGACACGCATGCGCAATTCATTCGCTCCCCCAGAGCATTCAATGCGGGAGGACGGTCCCGTTAGGACCCCCCCCCCAAACACACCATGAACTGTGCTTAACGGCACTGCGGAAAACCATCCGATGTGGCAACAGATTTGCACCTCGACACCGCTCGTCGCCCTGTCGCACAAACAAAACGTCATCACAACAAAGCATGGGCTATGGAGGAGGAAGGCAACAGTCCGGAGCTCTCAGACTGCACAACATATGACGTTTAAAAGAGTTTTTCGGCAAAGACCGTACTGACGCAGACGGTAGAAACGTGACTTTTGTCTGTAAACTTTGCCCGCCCGGTTTGAAAAAGAAAGTCCGCACATCAAACATGACAACATGTATTTTTGCAGTCTTTTTTCTTTAGGTTCCTTTTTTGGAATTTGATGTGAGTTGTTTCAAGTTTGTAAAAATAGTGAAATAGAGAGCATAAAAAACATTTGCACCTTAAGGATTACAGTTCTGATTGTCTTTATAATAAAGACCATTTAAGCAGCACGTTTGTCCTCATATTTTTATTGCAGCTGCTACTGGTGTAGACTGAATGGGTGGCAACAACGCATTAGGCATACACCAGTATCCTGAGGGCTGCAAACTTAAATTCTCATTCAAAAGGTGTAGAATTGCTGTCTGTGGTGCTACAGTGGGCAGTGACAGTAATTTTGACAAATAGCTCACAGCAATGTATTGGAGGTAAAAAAAAATGTAAAAAAGCACTAAAAAATACAGTCACATTTTTTTTTGCCGAAATGCCGAATAAATGCATTTTATTTTCAAACTCAAAAAGAATCATTTGAAGAATCGTGATTTCAATCTTGACCAAAAAAATCGTGATTCTCATTTTCCCCAAAATCTAGCAGCCCTATCTATGACCCCCAGTTGGTCAGCCCCCCAGTTTGAGAGCCGCAGGATTAAACTTGCCTTCATTTATGAACATGTTTCATTACTACTAGAAATTACAATAATAAATACATATTTAAGCCATCTCTTTATTCATTACAGATGGTAATTCAGCTGCAGGGCTCTCTGTCAAAGACAACCTGACTAAGCTTCTCCAGACCAGCAACAACAAACTCTCCTCCCTGACTGAAGAGAGAGACCTGCTGAAAGCCAGAGTGACTCAGCTTCTCCAGACCAGCAACAACAAACTCTCCTCCCTGACTGAAGAGAGAGACCTGCTGAAAGCCAGAGTGACTCAGCTTCTCCAGACCAGCAACAACAAACTCTCCTCCCTGACTGAAGAGAGAGACCTGCTGAAAGCCAGAGTGACTGAGCTTCTCCAGACCAGCAACAACAAACTCTCCTCCCTGACTGAAGAGAGAGACCTGCTGAAAGCCAGAGTGACCGAGCTTCTCCAGACCAGCAACAGCAAACTCTCCTCCCTGACTGAAGAGAGAGACCTGCTGAAAGCCAGAGTGACTGAGCTTCTCCAGACCAGCAACAGCAAACTCTCCTCCCTGACTGAAGAGAGAGACCTGCTGAAAGCCAGAGTGACTGAGCTTCTCCAGACCAGCAACAACAAACTCTCCTCCCTGACTGAAGAGAGAGACCTGCTGAAAGCCAGAGTGACCGAGCTTCTCCAGACCAGCAACAGCAAACTCTCCTCCCTGACTGAAGAGAGAGACCTGCTGAAAGCCAGAGTGACCGAGCTTCTCCAGACCAGCAACAGCAAACTCTCCTCCCTGACTGAAGAGAGAGACCTGCTGAAAGCCAGAGTGACTGAGCTTCTCCAGACCAGCAACAACAAACTCTCCTCCCTGACTGAAGAGAGAGACCTGCTGAAAGCCAGAGTGACCGAGCTTCTCCAGACCAGCAACAGCAAACTCTCCTCCCTGACTGAAGAGAGAGACCTGCTGAAAGCCAACCTGACTGAAATGACTAAAGAGTTGGAACGGCTTCAGGGTTTGTCTAAACAGAGTGAGTCTTTGTATGTCTTGTATGTATGGATTTACTGGCTGTTCATCAGTGCACCTGTGTTACTCAAACTGAAGACATAATCAGACCCTTGTGATCATTATGATTAGGGATGCTCGATATTGGCTTTTTTGCCGATATCCGATATTCCGATATTGTCTAACTCTTAATTTCCGATACAGATATCACCCGATACCGATATATGCAGTCATTTCACACCAAAATTATTAGGTAACAACATAACATATCACCTATTATGGAATTAACACATTATGCCTAATTTTATTGCGACATCCCACTGGATGCAAACATAAATGCAACATGGCTTTTAAAATGTAAACACTGTGTGTGCAAAATAAGTTACCGAAAAAAGTGCCAAAAAAGTGCCATTCATTTATTTTTTGTGTGTTTTTAGAGAGAATATTTTGCCTCAAACACTACAGACAATATCAAAACAAGGAAGACAAATGTAGCGTATAACTCTGCATGATTCTTCTTGAGGTGGGTGAACAAATTTGATGTATTAAAGGACAGTTACTCATTGCGCAGCTCGCGAGCCACATGCGGCTCGTCAAGCTATAATTGGCAGCTCGCATGGTAGCTTACAGTATCACACTGCCACTTGCCTTAATTGCAATCCACTATTTACCGGCAATGCTACTTAAACCGCCATCTCCTGGCGATAAGTTGTAATACATTTCACGCAGCTGAATCACGGAAAATGAAGGTGGCCATGTGGCATTGTTTACAAAACTTGACCACAACGCACGTTTGCAAGCAGGCGACGCTAGCTAGCGTTAACACAAAATGGACCGGTTTTTAATAAAAAAGAGACAGAAATGATCTCATTAAAGTAAATCTGGTCTTAAATGAAAATGTATTAGCCGTGTTATTTATTTTTTGTGGGATGTCCAATTTGTAAAAGCCTTTTGATTTTGCACTGCTAATGTGGCTCTTGAGAAAAAGATAGTGAGGATCACTGTATTAAAGGAAGACGCCTTGTTTCCTCCTCTCATAACCACCTTTGCTTTGCAGTCATTACAAATCGCATATGACACTTGGAAATACTTCCAAACCACGGACATCTTATTCACCGGGCGAGCTAGCTTGTTAGCCACGGTTAGCGACCTACGAGACTAGCGTGTTGTTGTTATATATCATCAAGCATGCGCCTGTTAACGTCCCATGCCGCGTTCATGCACACTCGGAAATGCTGATGCCTACAGAACAAATATTGGTTATGAAAACCCGATACCGATATTTCCCGATATTACATTTTTAACTCAAAATCGGCCGATAATATCGGCCCTCCGATAATATCGGACATCCCTAATTACGATGACACCCTTCCAGTAACATTTGGATAACAGAGAGGAGCTGGAGAACAGCAAAGGGTGGATCTGGCCCAGAACCTCAGTGGGGTCTTATCAGGCCATACAGACATGTGTCAATCAAGTCAATATCTTCATCAATGTGAAATTATTTTCTAAATCACTTGATCACTGGTTTCAAATCAATGTAAACTTACAACTTGATGTTTTGTGGTTGATGTTTCTTCCAGAGAAAACATGTCCTGCAGGATGGAACATTTTCAGTTGTTCCTGTTATTTCCTCTCTAAAGAGTCTGGTTCCTGGGATCAAGGCAGACAGGACTGTAGAGACAGAGGAGCAGATCTGGTGGTGATAGACAGCTCTGAAGAACAGGTACTGAATAAACATTAGCCTGTCTTACAGACATGTACATGATAGTTTACAGTATTTAACACTTGTTCCCTCTGAATACAGCTTAATTACATTTATGACATGATTAGGTTACTGTTCTAGTTGTTAATTTAAAGTTTTGAATGACATTTAAAACTAAAACATGTTTTTCTACCTGTTGGACAGAGGTTTCTGTCTGACTTCGCCAACAAAGACACTTGGATTGGTCTGAATGACAGAGAAGTGGAAGGAACCTGGAAATGGGTTGATGGGACTCCACTGACTCTGCAGTAAGTCTCAATATTGACAATACCATTTAACAGTATTGTTCTATGAGACTATCTTTTATAAAACTTTATACAGTGTATGACATATCTCTCAGTCACATGCAATACCATCATGCAGAAATAATAACCTAATTGGTGGAACTCAGAGGAGTGGACACAATCTGAAGAAAAACAAACAGATTTACAGTATTTTGTGGCCACATAGGAGCAGAATAAATCATCAACAAATCATGGCTTATATGACGTTATCAAATTCTAATATGTTATGGCAAATATAATGACTATGATATAATGACATCACAATTTCTATTAACACAATGAGGAGTGTATCTACCCTGATCACTATCACGACTCAGCGGCTGGACTCAAAAAGGCAAGTGATAAAATCAGGTTTATCCTGTAATGGCGAGTCAGGAAAAGATGCAAGACTTACAAAACACGACAGCTCGAACGCTTGACAAAACAGACAAGTTGAACTGGCAAGGGCAAGACTTAAATACACAAGGGAAGGACAGCAACACAGGTGCAAACAACGAGGACGGGGCTGCTGCAATCAGCACACAGGAGAACACGAGGGCACAAAGTCAAGATACTGAAATGAAAAGAGAGTAAATTCAACAACATAAAACAAGAAAACATGACCTCATCAAGGATGAGACTTGACAGTTTCACGCTTCGTACTGATGTCCACAACCACATCATTCTCTCTTCACAAAGTTTGAGTGAAAACTGGAACAAAAAATACACATTTTACATACATCAAGCTCAGAAATGATTTTCTTGTACAAACGTACACAAGTTTCAGTATCCAGAATAATTACCATGTACGCCTGGGTAGCCAGTAGTAGAGAGTCCTCTTACCAGGGCCGGTTTTTGCTATGGGCAATGTGGGCGACCGCCCAGGGCGCAATCCATGTGAGGGCGCGCAAGCCAGTTTTCTAGACTACCGCTCATTTCCACGTCACGTTAGTGGACTGGGCGCTGGGGCGCCCTCATTGTCACGTCAACTTGGTGCTGCTGAGAGTCATACGGGAGAGGGAGACGGGGGATCAAGTTGCGACTGCAGAGGTTGGCAAAGAGGAGGGGGGCGAGGACTTTTCCCAGGCCACACAACACAAACTGCTTCCAAATAAATTGTATTTCATTCCTAAAATTAACATAGACCTATACCCACATGTAACTAATTGAGTTATGTGAAAAATTACCAAAATTACCAAAATAAAAAATCTGTGCAGTCATCTACGTCACTCACGTAACTCCGGTTGATTGACAGGCGAACGGACAGTGTCAGCAAAAAGTGATGCAAAAGTTAATGATGTCGAGTCTTCATCTTCATCATGGATGAAAGTAAAAGACCAAAGAAGCATCAGGTGCCCAGTTCATTAAAAAGAATTAGAGGAGAAGAGGAGAAACGGGCAAAAGATGAAGGTATAGAGATTTCTATGAGTGACGTGTGAGGCTATAGGCTTAGCCTCTTGCTAATATGTAGCTATTAGCCACAGAAGACGACTGTATTTGTTTTTTTTAGCTGTTTTTTTTGTTTAACTAGCAACTATTAGAATTCAGGAAATTGCACTTCATACTTGTTGTTAATGATAATGGCAGTTGTAAGAGGGTGAAAAACCCAGGTTGAAAAATATTTTACAGTCTGAGCACTGAATTCAGATATGTTAATTATCTGCTGTTTCTCTATGTACAAAACTAGTATTATAAATGGAACTGTTCAGGGTGATGCAAATCAAAGGGGTGGTTCGCCCAGGGCGTAAATCTAGCCAGGACCGCCTCTGCCTCTTACCCTCAATTCCCACTCACAACTTCCTGCTCACGTTACTCAGACAGGAAGTGACCTCTCACAACAATTTTAACTTACACTACAATACAATCAGGAATCAAATATGACGATCTCACCCTAACTACGGGTGTTGCTGCGGTAACACATAACCATAGACATGTCCTGTTTCAATTACCAACATCTTTTGCAGACTATTTAGCAGCAATAGCGCTGAAAGAAAAATGCTAAAGAAAGAAAAGTGCTAAAAATGCTACAAAGAGCTGCATGGTTGCATCATGGACTCACTTGATGTATTTATTTATCTTTCTTCTACCTTGTATAAATGTTTCTAGTCTGATTCTTTTGTCAAAGATAAACAGTTTAGTGATTGTGTTCTTCACTGACCTTCCAGGAACTGGGGGACAAATCAACCTGATAATGGAGGTGGAGACCCAGAGTGGGGTGAAGAGGACTGTGTGCATACCAGTGGTGGATCCACTCCTTGGAATGATCGTTCATGCGCAACATCTCTGCTGTGGATTTGTGAAAAAATGCCATAATGTTGTTGTAAGTTTGCTTGAAGATCTGATATTTGCCAATGTTTTAACTTTAGCTACTGAAGCACTATTCATTTATTCTGCGACTGTAAAATGCACCTATAGACAAAAATAACTCACTTATTATATACACTCACCGGCCACTTTATTAGGTACACCATGCTAGTAACGGGTTGGACCCCCTTTTGCCTTCAGAACTGCCTCAATTCTTCGTGGCATAGATTCAACAAGGTGCTGGAAGCATTCCTCAGAGAGTTTGGTCCATATTGACATGATGGCATCACACAGTTGGCGCAGATTTGTCGGCTGCACATCCATGATGCGAATCTCCCGTTCCACCACATCCCAAAGATGCTCTATTGGATTGAGATCTGGTGACTGTGGAGGCCATTTGAGTACAGTGAACTCATTGTCATGTTCAAGAAACCAGTCTGAGATGATTCCAGCTTTATGACATGGCGCATTATCCTGCTGAAAGTAGCCATCAGAAGTTGGGTACATTGTGGTCATAAAGGGATGGACATGGTCAGCAACAATACTCAGGTAGGCTGTGGCGTTGCAACGATGCTCAATTGGTACCAAGGGGCCCAAAGAGTGCCAAGAAAATATTCCCCACACCATTACACCACCACCACCAGCCTGAACCGTTGATACAAGGCAGGATGGATCCATGCTTTCATGTTGTTGACGCCAAATTCTGACCCTACCATCCGAATGTCGCAGCAGAAATCGAGACTCATCAGACCAGGCAACATTTTTCCAATCTTCTATTGTCCAATTTCGATGAGCTTGTGCAAATTGTAGCCTCAGTTTCCTGTTCTTAGCTGAAAGGAGTGGCACCCGGCGTGGTCTTCTGCTGCTGTAGCCCATCTGCCTCAAAGTTCGACGTACTGTGCGTTCAGAGATGCTCTTCTGCCTACCTTGGTTGTAACGGGTGGTTATTTGAGTCACTGTTGCCTATCTATCAGCTCGAACCAGTCTGGCCATTCTCCTCTGACCTCTGGCATCAACAAGGCATTTCCGCCCACAAAACTGCCGCTCACTGGATATTTTTTCTTTTTCGGACCATTCTCTGTAAACCCTAGAGATGGTTGTGCGTGAAAATCCCAGTAGATCAGCAGTTTCTGAAATACTCAGACCAGCCCTTCTGGCACCAACAACCATGCCACGTTCAAAGTCACTCAAATCACCTTTCTTCCCCATACTGATGCTCGGTTTGAACTGCAGGAGATTGTCTTGACCATGTCTACATGCCTAAATGCACTGAGTTGCCGCCATGTGATTGGCTGATTAGGAATTATGTGTTAACGAGCAGTTGGACAGGTGTACCTAATAAAGTGGCCGGTGAGTGTATAAAGTATGTTAAAATGTATTATCCAAAGCAGCTTGTTTTGAATTAAACCGGAAAATGGGTTTCATTTAAAACAGTGTGGTTTTACATACACAGTGTTACTGTCTGAGGGAGGAAGTCCAGTAACAGAGTTCAGGAATATGTGGAACCAAAGGTGATGTTGTGATATTTTGAACTGTATTTCATTTTGAGTTTGCTCACTGAGGATGAGGGAGTGTATGGAGTAGATGTTTCAGTTTATGTTCCAGTTGTTGCTTTTCCTGTTTTTAAAATTTTATTTCTGTGGAATATGAAACGATGTTACACAAGGACTGCTTTGGCTGCTTCCTAGAAACTGATGGTGAGACTGTGAGAGATGGTGAGAGGTGTTCAGTTCAATAAACGATGTCCACTGTCTAAGAGCTTGTTGAGAATTGTGATTCAGCTTCATATCTTTTCACTGTCAATATGCAGCTTTTCTCCACAGCTGAAGAGAGAGAGACCTGCTGAATGCTAGACTCACTGAAAGGACTTTAACAGCTGTGGTAAAACTTTTTATATCCACTGTAGGTTCTGTGGAAGAAAACATTTTAACTCTACGTGAAGTGTGTCACATGTGTTTCATAATGCATGATCCATTTTTTTCTAGTTTAATATTGGGTCTTTAAAGAGTTTAAAATGTCAGCATATGAAATCTGTATTAATTTATTTCTTATGGGATTTTTTTTTTTTTTTTTAAATAAGCCCTTCTGAAAATTACAGATTTACCATGTAGGGGACACTTATTAAAAGGAAATGTATAGTGTCAAAATGTCTTTTGAGGCTGTTAACCTTTCATAACCAAAGTTTAAGCAGTTCATCCTTGAGTTCAGGTGAACACTGAAGATAAGTTTTGCAGACAGTGGTTATACATAAAGGTGACGTAAGTTGGTGAGGTAAAATCACATTCATAATGTAAAAAGGTTATTTTTGAGTTTTTTCAAAAGTTGAGTTTGGGTTCTCAATGAAATACCAACTGAAAGAATGATGCACAGATTTCAGAGGCATGCAAGTGATCACCCACCTATATTGTAGGTTAGCACACTAACCAGTGTGACTGGTAAGAAACCACTTCCCCAGACACCAACAAGGGAGATGCCATGAGCCCAGGGGCCTCACATGAAAAAGGCTCTCATGAAGATGGCCCCAAGAAAAAGGACAAGAGTTCCCTCTGCTGGACAAGTTCATCAGAGTCATCACCGCTTAATAGCACTTTCTATTAGAGAGCACATCAATGCTTCAAAGACTTCAAGTAGCAGAAACAACACAACTCTTAGAATCAGACATTCAGTATCCGACTGCACCGACACCACTACTTAAAGACAGCAATAAGACAAAAAAGAAACCCAGACTTTGTGTTGTGTCTTTGTGAAATGCAAAGAAGACAAGTGCTGTGTCTATATCAGAACAAAACACAGAGGAAGAGGTGCAATGTGTGCGAACGTATGTGAGGTGGCTGTTGTGGTGGTTGAGGTGAGATCGTGAGGAGGTGGAGAAAAAACAATTAAGTGCAGGCAACACTATGGGCACATAATGCTGCTGAACCTAGACCTCTTTATGGTGCTAAAGTGAAGCCTTTTATTTCCAGTAAGCCTCACTGACTAGTGGTTTTCTTTAGGCTACACAGCTGTTCAGTCCCAACCCCTTGAGTTCCCTTCTCATTGTACATGTGGAAATTCTCTTACTTTCACTATTAAACATAACCCTGTTTTATTTATTATTTTTTATTTTTATTTGATTTGGCCAAATGTTAAATGTTAAATCAGGATTTTTTTTCCGGCCACATTTCTTCCTGGAAGGCGATGGTTCCCCACTATCCTTCCACTTTTAATAATGCGTTGGGCTTTTGATTTGGTTGTTTAAGAGACAGAACCTCCTCAGTTAACCTTACCTCGATGTATTCCATCTTTATTGATCCAAAACAACCAATTTGAAAATTGCTGAGATGGAGTAGCAGTGGAAATACTAAAGCAGAAACAAGCAACAACCAAGAGGATCAATCACAGCTGTTGCGCTCTGCCTCGCATTATTACATTTCTGGAGAGGTGCAGTCAGTTACGGTGCTACGGTCTACGCTGACGCCGTAGCCTCTGCAGCAACTTAACGCAGAAGTCTAAACCGCATATAAGGCAACAGTGGCAAAGAAGAACTCTCCTTTAAAACCAAGAAACCTTGATCTTGCGTCACAAATAGAGTTTCAGTTATTTTACTTGAATTTAAGCACAAACCAATGGATAAACAAATGGAAATACTACACAAATGTATTTCCATTTTTTTTCCTTAACTAAAGTTACCTTTCAGAAACTCAAACATTTGCCTGCTTTCAATTTCCAAAATGTCGTTTTCCAGAGAAATGGCAAATAACCTGATAACGTGTTGCGGAGAGATAACAAATCCACAGTCAAAGTTTTTTTTTTTTTTTTTTTCAGTATTTTTGTCTCCTCCCACCCCTACAATCCATGTCTGCCTGTCCATACTGTTGTATTGCTGTCTCTCCTATCCATGCTACTAGGTCTATATGTTTGTACTGTTTTATTGCTGTCTCCCTCTACCCCCATAATTTATGTTTGTATGTCTGTACTCTGTCAATGTCTTCATTTTTCTGTAAAGCGTCTTTGTGTATTTTGAAAAGCGCTATATAAAATAAATGTATTATTATTATTATTATTAAATAAAACAGCCCCCGATAAATATGAGAAAAACCTCTTACCTCGTGGAAGAAGTCGGATAAGCCTCAGCTTTTACCAGCATCAAGGTGGAGGTGAGGACGAGGTGAAAGACGAGCTGTCTCACTGTAGTAGTCAGGTTTCCGTGGAGAAAACTGCCAACAGCTCATTTGCTTAAAAACTGAGTGCATTCAAATAATCCCAGAAAGACAGTCGGGAAATCCATGGATAACAGAGTTGCAACGTTCGCGAAAGTACCGACGTTTTGTTGCGAGCATAGACTGTAAATAAAGATGGACGGCGGAACTTCTCCTCAAAAGTGAAGTAAGTAGAGCGCCCCCTGGTGACTGGCTGCAGTACATGTCATAAACTCCATCTCCTCCATGTTAGTGGATGGGACTTGGGCCTAAATGAAACACATGTCACACACATTTCTTTCAAGGACGGTTCCTGTCATGGTACGTAGTTAATATATTGTTGTTTTATGTTCAAGTGTAATTTTTTTGTATAAATAAGATAAGAAAAGATAAGAAAACCTTTATTAGTCCCGCAATGGGGAAACTGCAATCGCAAATTTCATTTATTATTTCACGCAATAGAAACAGGATGCTAGCAGCCATCCCCAGCAAGATGACGACACACAAAAATGCTTTAGGAACAACTAAAACACGAAAAACAGCATAAGATGTTGACCTGGCCTCCACATTAACTAGATCCCAAACTTGCATGTAGAGTGCAAAAGGCTTAATACAAAACAATTAAGTGTGTTTTGATAGACTGGCTTCTTGTCCACAGTCAGACGGAGAAAAATGCATAACTGGGCAAGCTGCAAGTATTCCTTTATGTTTCATGCTGCCCAACAAATGCAATTATTCAGGAAGGTCTGTGCAACAACAATGGGTGTCATACTTCTTCTAAAACAACATCAGAACTTATTCACAAAAAGGTTTTCTATTTCCTATTGAGGGCATTAAATATTTTTACAAAGGGCAAACAAATAAATAAATAATAATAATATGGTTTAGGTGCATATGCACTTGTGTGCAGACAGTCTTTGTCTAAAAGTGCAAAACTGCATAACTTGAAGCTTGGGAAACTGGATTGTACTGTGATCTCACAAATCTCTTGAAAATCCAGCTGCCTTGCAAAATATAGATTTGCTGCTGCGGTGTTGTAATATAATGTAGGTGCCACACTCTTGACCGTATTGATTCAAGTGTGAGTCATAAAAAGTCTCAGTCAATAAAACCAACTTTTTGGTCATCTCAGTCAGGTTGGCGTTCAGCAGGTCTCTCTCTGCAGTCATAGAGGAGAGTTCGCTGTTGTTGGTCTGGACTTCAGTCAGGTTGTCTTTGACAGCAGAGAGCTCTGCAGCTGAATCATGCACTGAGTGATGGACGGAAATAAAAAAAGAGACTGTTTCAGGAACATAATGAATTAATTGATTCGATAAAGTAGCAATGCTTAAACCAAAATTCAAAATACTTCCACATTTTGGTTCGTCTTTGGTTCTCTGTGGGGCTGGCCCCAAAGTAAACAATTAAAATCATCATCAACTCACAGTGGACACAAGCGGCGATGAGGCCGGCCAGCAGGAAAACACTCGGCAGCCCCAAAAAGACATTAACGCCTATATAAAGTTTCTTCTAAGGGACCCTTGAAGTAAAAGACCTGTGAAAACAGTAAAGTGAACAGTAATAATGGCAATTTATAAAACACATTCACTCAGCTGCATACGCTTTCACCACAACAGGTCTGAGCCAAGCCGAGTGTGGTAATGTTTTTTTCTCTTGCTGCTGCAAAGTGCTTGATAATTATTGGACTTCTCTCTAAATTATTGCGAGATCTTAGCCTTTCTGAGATGACACACACATTAAAAAGCACATGAATGAATTTGAACTGAATAGAAATTCATTCTTACGCATGCAACTCCTCGAACATCTTGAATGGAGCGGTTTAATGTTGACGTAGATTTCATCCATACCTACTGCTTGGACAGGCAGCGCTGCAGTACAGGCTGTGGCACATGTCAACTGCAAATTTTCAACCTCTGAGGAAGTCACATGTTTCAGAGGTGATGCATGTAGTGTGTGCAGACAAACATTCTTTCACTGATACTGAATCTCATTGTTTCCTAGAGACACGCAACTTCAACTTTTCTCATGGTGCGGTGCTATTAAAATCTAGATCAAATTTGTTAATGAAGCTTTCCAACTACCAATATATAACAATTGAGTCATTTTTTTCCACGTGCCATCGCCTTACATTTCAGTGTAATGGCATTTTTTCACAGATTTACTGTAGAGAGGAGTGGTGTCATCAGGTCTGATACACACACATTCCAACTTTGGGTCTCCACCTTCATCACCATCTGTTTATCTAGTAGTAGCAGTAAAATAAAAATATTTTCATGATCTGACCGTGCAGCTCTTCATATGATTTTTAACTGCAGATTAAGAGTTAAGATAGTGGTGAATCAAACAGGGCAGTAAAGTTGGTTGAATTCTCCTCAATGTGTCAATAGAAAGTAGTTGCTATTGCTATTTTCAACTGTACTGCTGTACTCAATTGTATTTATATATAACAATACTAATTGTCTCAAGACCCTTCACAAAACCTGGCCTGAAACCCCCAGAGCAAGCACGAAGATGATTGTAGTCAAGAAAAACTCCCTGTTAACAGGAATAAACCTCGAGTCCAGGTCATACACATATGTCTGAAGTAGACGTACATGTAGAGTCCAATCGTGACACAAGTACAAGATATAACTGATGAGATGGGACATCCCTTTCCTTCCCTAGGAAAGACAATAACTAAACTGTTTGCGCAAGTCAATGTGGTTACGGTGAACGTATGTGCTCTGAACTTTCTAAGACTTCAGTGAGGCAGACATTGAGCAGATTTTTCTTGTATTGATTCAGTCTAAACACACACACACACACACACACATTCACAACCATCACACCTCTTCCTTGATGCTTCGTGGTGAAAACCTCACATGCTTCTGCTCGGCTTCTCTGCATCTCACGAACACACGACAGCTGGAACAAAACAAACAAAATCATATTTGCACTCATCTGATCAAAGTCAACACTGAAGGCCTGATCCAAACAGTTGGGTAGTGTCTGCAACTTCAAGTCTCTGTATCATTGATGTGCTCTCTGATACTAAGTGCTGTTAGGTGGTGATTGCTCTGATAAACTTGTCCAGCAGAGGGAACTTCATGTGAGGCTCATAGGCCTCAAGACCAACTTCCTTGTTGGTGTCTGGGGAAGTGGGTTGTTACCAGTGTTACCACGACAGTTGGTATGACTGAACCCATACTCAAAAACTTGAAAAGGAACATTTTACATTATGTTTTTATAAATGTGATATTTTCCCCAAAATAGGGCGGGGACATGCTGCAAACCCACGTTGTGTCACTCTTACGTATAACCACTGTCTGTATAATATCTCTGTGATGTAGTTAAGTAATTATGCTAACCTGTGGCCTTAAAAAGCTGTTCTTAATTATAATCTAATAACACTAGTTAGCCAGGAATGCTAACATTAGCAGCCTATCTTATAGCCGACAAACACAGTTATACATGTAATACATTCATTCAATACGTACCTTACACCACGCCAGAGCTACTGGCTAATTACTTAAGTATTAAGTAATTATACGTTGCTTTTGTTATAAACTGTTGTTTTGTGTTGGATATTGACGGTGAAAAGATATGAAGCTGAATCACAATTTTCAACAAGCTCATTTATTGAACTGAACACCTCTCACCATCTCTCACAGTCTCACCATCAGTTTCTGGGAAGCAGCCAAAGCAGTCCTTGTGTAACATCGTTTCATATTCCATAGAAATAAAATTAAAAAACAGGAAAAGCAACAACTGGAACATAAATTGAAACATCTACTCCATACACTCCCTCGTCCTCAGTGAGCAAACTCAAAATGAAATACAGTTCAAAATATCACAACATCACCTTTGGTTCCACATATTCCTGAACTCTGTTACTGGACTTCCTCCCTCAGACAGTAACACTGTGTCCTCTCTGCTGTTGAAGTCAGACTCTCTGGACTAGATGCTGATATAAAAACATACAACTGATCCTGGGAAATCTGGTTTAATGCAAAACAACCTGCTTTGGATAATTATCTTTAAATGAAAAATAACTCACAGTGAGTTATTTTTGTCTATAGGTGCATTTTACAGTTGCAGAATAAATGAATAGTGCTTCAGTAGCTAAAGTTAAAGCATTGGAAAACATCAGATCTTCAAGCAAAGTTTACATCAAGGTTATGGCATTTTTTCACAAATCCACTGCCGAGATAATGTGCATGAATTATCATTCCAAGAAGTGGTGCCAGAACTGGTATGCACACAGTCCTGTTCACCATACGTTCCACCTCCATTATTAGGTTGATTTCTGTGCCAGTACCTGGAAGGTAGAAGAAAGTAAGAATTACAGTAGGAACATCAAAATGTTTTCATGAGTCCATGATCTGACCATGCAGCTCTTCATAGTATTTTAACTTCTTTCAGTGCTAGTACTGATAAAGAGTGAGCTGGTGAATGAACAGGGCATTATAAACAGTCATTCACACAAGTCGATGTGGCACCTAAAACTGGTTGAATTCTCCTCAATGTATTAATAGGAAATACTTGTTATAATATCATATTTGTCATAAAATATTCCTGCCATGTTATTCTGTCCCCATGTGGCCACAAAATACAGTAAATCAGACATTTATTTTAAATTTGTCTCCACCCATTGATATCCACCAATGAGGTTATTTCGATAGAGAGAAATGATCTCTGGAAAGTTGTATAAAAGAACAGAACACTGTTATTGTCAATATTAGACCAAAATAAAGACTTACTTCAGAGTCAGTGGAGTCCCATCAACCCATTTCCAGGTTCCTTCCATTCGTATGTCATTCAGACCAATCCAAGTTTCTGCACTGGTGATGTTAGTGATGAAATTCTGTTCAACATGAAAAAAAACACCATATTTGAGTGTTGTATCACAATATATAAAGTAATGGACATTAATCGTTTACCATGTCTGAATGAATTTACACTTGTAAACACAATAACAAACACTCAGTACGTGTTCTTCAGGGCTGTTTATCACCACCAGATCTGCTCCTCTGTTTTTACAGTCCTGTCTGCTTTTATTCCAGGAAGCAGACTTTTCAGAGAGGAAATAACAGGAACAACTGAACAGTTTCCATCCTGCAGGACATGTTTGCTCTGGAAAAAAATATCAGACGACATTACAAATCAGCCTCTCCATGGATTTGTGTTAATATAAATTTATTCAGCAAAGTGTGCCAGAAGGATTGTCTCATATAACAGGTGGCTGAACCCTTAAATTTTATGTTTAAGCCAATACATGTTAACATGTCCAAAGACTCACTCGGTTCAGACAAACACTTAAGTTCCTTAATCATTTCAGTCAGGTTGGCTTTCAGCAGGTCTCTCTCTTCAGTCATGGAGGAGAGTTTGTCGTTGCTGGTCTGGAGAAGCTCAGTCAGGTTGTCTTTGACAGCAGAGAGCTCTGCAGCTGAGTTACCATCTGAAATAAATAAGGATTCAAGTATCACCATCAATATAGATCTCATGAGTTCATATTGTTTTTTTAGTCATAAGTCACAAAATGTCCATTTCTTCATGAAAGTAATAAAAGATGTTCATTACAGATGGCTCCCTATCACACACTGCATCATAAATAAAATCCTCGTCTCAACATTCAAAGGCCTCCACAACCTTTTCCTTCTCTGACTGAACTTCTCCACATCAACACACTCAGCCAGACTCTTAGATCATCATGATCCATCAACCTCACCATCCCTCCTGCCCCCATGACCACCATGAGGTCCAGAGCCTTCAGCTGCTCCGTCCCCCACCTCTAGAATTCCCTTCCATCCAACATCCGTAACACTGACACACTGACTGTTTTTGAATCTCATCTCAAAACCCAAGTTTTCCCTCAAGCCTGCCCTCCCTGACTGTCACTCTTTACTCTTTACTCTGGTAAACACATCTTTTATCTTTTTATCTTATCTTTTAGTGTCTTATACTTGTAGTTTCTGAATGCTTTTGATGTCTGTTATGTATTTTAAACCCTGTTTTACTTGTACAGTGAACTTGGGAGTTTTGAAAAGCGCCTATACATAAAATGTATTACTATTAAATTATGTTTTATTTGTCTGTTCATCTATACATTCCTACTGAATGCATAAATACAAAATAAAAAATGTTTATTGAAATATTGTGAGATAATATGATGTTTAACTTGTGAAAACCAGACTCACAGTGGACACCAAGGACGATGAGCCCAACCAACAGGAAAACACTCAGCAGTCCCTGAAAGACAGTAACACCTAAACAGAAAATCTTCTCAGAGCTCCTTGGACCTGAACAGAGAAAACAACAGTGAGTAAAAATGAAAAATGATAATATTCATCTAATCACCTCTCTCTCTTCTTACCTGTGTGATTTGTTGAATATTTTGTGCTGACATGTTCGACTTCTTCAGTGTTGACATAAATTTCCTCCATTGATCTCAAGGATGCAGATTATTTCCTAGAAGATCTCTGCTCTGCTGAGTGGACTGCTGTTCAGATAAACTGTGACACTTCTCTTTGCTTATTTTTTATCTTCTCCTTTTCTTTAAATAGTGAGGAAGTGACGTGTTTCAGAGGTAATGAATAAACACTCACTCGCCAGTTCATTAGGTACACTAATGAAACGAAATTAATTCTACTATAACAGTCCTGTTTTAATGTTGTCTTCTTGAAGGTTATTTTCTTTTGATTTTATATTTTATACTACTACTGAATTATATTATATTGGCATGTTATTCAGTGGGCTAGGCTAAAGAACAGAAATACTTGAATGAAGTTGAATTCAATCCAGTTTAACAGCACCACAAACTACATCCTTCAGAATAATCACACAGTTGAATTACCACCTTTCAGAGGCCAGTTTAACATAAACTCAACATTATACCAGTCATTCATAATTATTCAACATTCATGAATGTTTTTACAAGACAGAGTTAAAACACAAGACATTCATTTGAGTTTGTTTCAGAAAGGCTTTCAAATGTCAGTGTTTCTTTCACTACAGGGAATAGAAAAGAATAAACACATCTGTTGAAACAGCAGAACTTTTGCACATTTCATTTAGAAATGACAACGTATGCAATGCTACTATAAGACAAAGGGACACACTTTGGAGAAAATATGAAAAATAAAAAAGAGACGGGGCAGGATCCATGTCATCATAGGAAATATTAACATGTCAGTGACCTAAAACTTGGTGGTTTTGCATTTTTCTTCTGAGATGCAGCATTATACATTTTTAAGGAACAACTGAAGCAAAAACTTCACACTCTTTTCATGTGGCAACTCTAAACTGTGGTGAAACTGTTGCACCACATAGTGTACTTTCACATAAACAGTAGCACCCACACTCAGATCAGCATGACTGAACAACTTGTCAACAACTATAGGCCCAGTTTTTAAGGTAACATTTAAATGAAAGTATTAAGGAGAGGAGAATGTGTCATGAACAAAAGTTATGTCTAAATAAACTGAGAGGCCCGTGTCACAGGATTAAACAACTACAGACCAGTCGCCCTGACATCTGTAGTCATGAAATCCTTTAAATGGCTGGTGCTGGCCCATCACGGATCCCCTGCTAGACCCCCTGCAGTTTGCCTGTAGAGCAAACCGGTCAGTGGATAATGCAGTCAACATGGCTCTCCACTACATCCTGCACCACCTAGACTCTGCAGGGACCTACGCACGGGTCCTATTTGTGGATTCAATACCATCGTCCCGGAGCTCCTCCACCAAAAACTGTCCCAGCTCACTGTGCCCCCTTCCACCTGTCAGTGGATTATCAGTTACCTTACTGACAGGAGGCAGCAGGTCAAACTGGGTAACTAAACCCGCTCAATGAGATGAGATGACAGTTGACTTCAGGAAGAGACCCCCATCACCCCCTCCTCTCACAATCCTTAACAGGCCAGTCCCAACAGTTGACTCATTCGGGTTCCTTGGGTCCACAATTTCATGGGACCTGAAGTGGACCGCCCACATAGACTCTGTGAGGAATAAGGCCCAGCAGAGGCTGTACTTTCTGCGCCAGCTCAGGAAGTTCAACCTGCCTCAGGAGCTGCTGACCATCTTCTACACCGCAATAGTCCAGTCTGTCCTGACCACATCCATCACTGTCTGGTTTGGATCCGCCACCAGGCATGACAGGGACATACTGCAGAGAACAGTCAGGGCTGCAGAGAGGATCATTGGATTTAGCTCCTCCATCCAGGACCTGTAATGGTCCCGGGTCAGGAAGTGGGCCAGGAAAATCTCCACAGACCCCTAACACCCTTGACACAACTTGTTTAGACTCCTCCCCTCAGGCCGGCATTACAGACCACTGTACGCCAAAACCATCCGTCACAAGGACAGTTTCTTCCCCTAGGCTGTCGCTCTGAGTGTGAGACCATCCACATGAACAATAGACAATAACTCTGCACTGTTGTATATAGTCACTGTACAATAACCCTGGTTTGGTGTATATATTATCCTACATTTTTATGTGTACAGATTGAGATTTATTTTATTCTTATTTTATTTTATTTTTATTTCACTTATTTAAACTGTTACTGTACTAGAGAAAAAAGTTGTCTAAGACCAGTTTTTAAGGAACAACTGCAGCAAAGAACTGCACAGTCACTTTACATGAGAAACAGATGTTTAGCTGTTGCACAAGTTAATGTGGTTACTGTGTCTGTATGAGCTCTGTATGTGATGTTGTGGTGTGTCATGTCTCACCATTAGACCTTCATAACATTTCAGTGAGGCAGACATTCAGCAGGTTGTTTCTTCCCTGTTATAATGTTTCTCATTAGAGCCTATAGTGGGCCTTCACCTGCCTCTGTATCTATCCCATTATATTTGGTTCCACATGGTCGTGAACTTTCCTGACTGTATCAGTGTTGTCCTCTCTGGTGTTGAAGTCAACCTCTCTCCAGGTTTACATTCTCAGTCTGAACTACTAAATGCTGATAGTTGAACACCAAGTACAACCACAGAACTGATTCTCTTAGCGGAGAAAGAGGTTTTAATTTATCAGAAACAATAACTTATCCCATGTCCTATTGTTCACATGGATGCTAAATTAAATGATTTGATGAGATATATTTATGTTCCCCTTAAACAATCCATATTTCTAATGTCTCTTCCTTGTGTTTCAGGGATCTCTATTCCTCATTGCTCTCCTGCAGTGGTTGTTTATCTGCTGCAGTCAGACACTGAAGGCCTGATTCAAACAGTTGAGTTGCGTCTGCTACTTGTTTGATCATTGATTGCTCTGATGAACTTGTCCAGCAGAGAGAACTCTTGTCCTCTTTCCTGGGCCGTCTTCATGAGAGCCATTTTCATGTGAGGCTCATACGCCTCAAGACCAACTTCCTTGTTAGTATCTGGGGAAGTGGTTTGTTACCTCCAGCAGTATAGGTGTGAGATAAAAAATAACTTTTTTGCCCCCAACAGGGTGGGGACATGTTGCAGAACCAAGTTGTGTCACTGTCTGCATAATATCCATTCAGTACGTATCTTAAACCACACCACAGCTGTAGGCTTTGTGTTTTCAGGTTGCCCGTCCACACCTACATGTGTACGTCCCATCCTGGTGGAAATTACAGATGTAACCTTTTCATAATTTGCAAAGATTTCTCTGCAAAAACAAAAACTAGAAAGTCAGTCCATGAAAGCAAAAGTCTGCAACTGGCTGCAGAGCATGAATAAATCCACCAGAGGTCTCAGAAACTCATGTAACAGATATGACATGTGGGGTTAAACACCTGAACCTACAGTGGATATAAGAAGTCTAACCACAGCTGTTGAAGTTATTTCAGTGAGTCTAGCATTCAGCAGGTCTCTCTCTCTTCAGCTGTTGAGGAAAGTTTCATATTGATGATGAAAAGATATGAAGCTGAATCACAATTCTCAACAAGCTCTTAGACAGTGGACATCATTTATTGAACTGAACACCTCTCACCATCTCTCACAGTCTCACCATCAGTTTCTGGGAAGCAGCCAAAGCAGTCCTTGTGTAACATCATTTCATATTCAACAGAAATAAAATTTAAAAACAGGAAAAGCAACAACTGGAACATAAACTGAAACATCTACTCCATACACTCCCTCATCCTCAGTGAGCAAACTCAAAATGAAATACAGTTCAAAATATCACAACATCACCTTTGGTTCCACATATTCCTGAACTCTGTTACTGGACTTCCTCCCTCAGACAGTAACACTGTGTCCTCTCTGCTGTTGAAGTCAGCCTCTCTGGACTAGATGCTGATACTTGGACATCATGTAAAACCACACAGTTGATCCCAGGAAATGGGGTTTAATTAAAACAATCTGCTTTGGATAATTCATTTAAATGTTATATAAGTGAGCTATTTTACAGTTGCAGAATAAATGAATAGTGCTTCAGTAGCTAAAGTTAAAACATTGGCAAATATCATATATTGTACAACACTGTTACAGTGGTATGAAAACGTTTGGGCACCCCTTAGGAAAATCAATGCATCAGTTTGTCACTTGCTGAGCTTTTGAAGCAGCAACTTTATTTTAACAAATGTTATACCTTATGGAAACAG
Organism: Planiliza haematocheilus; assembly: GCA_005024645.1. Classification (NCBI taxonomy): domain Eukaryota; kingdom Metazoa; phylum Chordata; class Actinopteri; order Mugiliformes; family Mugilidae; genus Planiliza; species Planiliza haematocheilus. The sequence continues at coordinate 128,794 of SRSE01000170.1, read as the reverse complement.
AAACATCTCAGTAGTGAAATCATTTTCATTGGTCCAACAGAAACATTTTTATGTATATTTAAACAAAAATAGGCATGTGCATAAATTTGGGTACCCCAAAGAAATAATTCCATTAATATTTAATAGACCCTCCTTTTGCTGCAAGAACAGCCTGTAGACGCCTCCTATAGCCACTGACAAGTCCCTGAAGTCTGGCAGGTGGTACTTTGGCCCATTCCTCCAGTTCGGTCAGGTTTCTTGGCTTCCGTGCGTAAACAGCCTGCTTCAAATCAATCCATACATTTTCAATGATGTTAAGGTCTGGGGACTGGGATGGCCATTCCAGAAGATTGTACTTGTGCTTCTGCATGAATTCCCTGGTGGATTTTGAACAGTGCTTGGGGTCATTGTCCTGCTGAAAAATCCAACCCCGGCGTAGCTTCAACTTTGTGACAGATTCTTGTCTTGCTGATACTGAGAGGAATTCATGTGGCCCTCAACTTTAACAAGGTTTCCAGTCCTTGTGCTAGCCACACAGCCCCATAACATGATGGACCCTCCACCATATTTCACAGTAGGCAATAAGTTCTTCTCATGGAATTCAGTGTGTTTTTTTCGCCATGCATACCTCCTCTTGTTCTAAACAAATAACTCCATCTTAGTCTCATCTGACCACAGTATTTTTTTCCAAAATGCTTCTGGCTTGTCCAGATGTGCTTTTGCATACCTCATGCAACTCTTCTTGTGACGAAACTTTTGCACATACCATTTTTTACATTTTAATTTATTATAATAAAACTTTGTAATGATACTCTACGAATTTTGGTCTGGAAAACACTTAAATGTCTACATCTCTGTAGGAAATAAAATCTTGTTGCTGTGATCGTCTTTTATAAAGTTAGAGCAAATTATTATGAAATCTTAGAGGGGTCCCCAACCACCTTCATACCGCTTTATGCTTTCTTTTTCACAAATCCACTGCAGAGACTCGTCACATGAAGCATCATTCCAGTTGTTGCCACGTGTCTGTCTGGTATGCACACAGTCCTGTTCACCATACGTTCTGCCTCCATTATCAGGTTGATCTGGCCCCCAGTACCTGGAAGGTAAAAGTAAGAAAGAATTACAATAGGAACATCAAAATGTTTTCATGAGTCCATGATCTGACCATGCAGCTTTTCATAGTATTTTAACTTCTTTCAGTGCTAGTACTGATAAAGAGTGAGGTTTATGTTTCTCAAAAGATGTGGTGTATAAACAGTCACACACACAAGTCGATGTGAAACCTAATGTTGGTTGAATTCTCCTCAATGTTCACTCATTCATTTTCTGTAACCGCTTATTCCTGGACAGGTCTCCAGTCTATCGCAGGGCTAACACAGAGAGATAGACAACCATTCACACTCACATTCACACCTACGGCTAATTTAGAATCACCAGTGAACCTAATGAGCATGTCTTTGGATGGTGGGAGGCAGCCAGAGTACGTGGAGAGAACAATAACAGAAACACGGAAAGATGCGGATTCGAATGGATTCCATTTCATGGATTCAAACCCGGGACCTTCTCGCTGTGAGGCATCAGTGCTAACCACCTCGCCACACCCTGTGCCGCCCTTTTCTTCAATGTAACAACAGGAAATACTTTGTCTCCACCCATTGATTTCCACCAATGAGATTATTTCTGTATGATAGTGTCTGTGACTGAGAGAAACGACCTCTTGAAAGTTTTACAAAAGATAAAGAGCGACACTGTTAAATGGTATTGTCAATGCTGAGCCAAAATAAAGACTTACTGCAGAGTCAGTGGAGTCCCATCAACCCATTTCCAGGTTCCTTCCACTTCTCTGTCAGTCAAACCAATCCAAGTGTATTTGTTGGTGATGCTAGTGATGAAAATCTGTTCAACAGAAAGAAAAAAATATTTCACCGTTGTACCACAATATAAAAATAATTTACATTAATCATTTACCATGTATGAATGACATTTCATACATTGTAAATGCATTTGACATTTAAATTACATTTGTAAACACAATAACAAACACTCAGTACCTGTTCTTCAGGGCTGTTTATCACCACCAGATCTGCTCTTTTGTTTCTACAGTCCTGTCTGCTTTGATTCCAGGTACCAGTATTGTTAGAGAGGAAATAACAGGAACAGCTGAACATTTTCCATCCTGCAGGACATCTTTTATCTGGAAGAAATGTCAAATAGGAGACATTACAAATCAATCTCTCCACAGATCTGCGTTTTTTTTTTGGTGAAGTTAGTTGTATAGATGACCACTGACTATTTGAAGCACTGACAGGAAGTTGTTGTTGCTATTATTATTGAATTTGGATTACAATATTTAAATATAAATTCATTCACCAAAGCATGAAGTCAGAGGGTCCGTCTCACATGCTGTGTGACTGAACCATTAAATAATTTAGTAAAACATGTTCATCAATAAACAACAAATAAACGTTAATATGTGTAAAGACTCACTATGTTCAGGCAAACGGCGAAGTTCTTCCAACTCTTCAGTCATGTTAGTGAGTTTACTGTTCAGCAGGTCTCTCTCTTCAGTCATGGAGGAGAGTTTGTCGTTGCTGGTCTGGAGAAGCTCAGTCAGGTTGTCTTTGACAGCAGAGAGCTCTGCAACTGAGTTATCGTCTGAAATAAATAAAGACAAATAAATAAATAAACTTTCTTTCCAGAAAGTAATAAAATATGTTCATTACAGCTGCTACAAATAAAGATTTTCATTAACATAATTACTTGATTGTTGGTTAATTCACCACTTAATACAGTTTTTGCCCATTGATTGAACACATTTTGCAAAACTCTTCACACAGGCAAATCAGACACAACACTGGGAAATAAACCATTCAGGTCCATGTCAAATTGAAACTCTGCTATCTAAACCGAACAATCCTTTGTCAGAATGTCACTCTGATGGCAAAATGATACCCACTAGCGTTATATGAACACACTGTCAGATCCGCAGCAACACACTAGTCTGCTTTATATAAAACACTGCATTTTTTAGTTTTCACTGTTTTTATTCAGTTCCACAGAAGGAAGGTCTTCGCAACAACCAAAAAGTCAAATACTCAACACAAAATCAGAGACTGAACAAGCTGGTCAGACGGTCCGGCTCTGTCCTGGACTGCTCTGTGGACTCCATCGAGGAGGTGGGTGAGAGGAGGATGTTAGCCAAGCTGACATCAATCATGGACAACCCCTCTCACCCACTGCATCAGACTGTTTCAGACCTCAGCAGCTCCTTCAGTGGCAGACTGCTGCATCCACGCTGTAAGAAGGAACACTACCGCAGGTCCTTCATCCCAGCTGCCATCAGGCTGTTCAACACCAGCCTGAGTCAATAGTTTTTTCTCCATGAACAAATAAATCTGCTTATTACACTGCTTTTTTGCACTAAATCACTCGCTCTCCATCTCATAGTTTGAGCAATTATTTATTTGTAGAGTTTTTTTATTCCACTGTACCACAACTGTATATACAGAATGCCTCTATATTTCTGCACATCTTTTCTCTGTATATTTTTCAGAACATTCTTATTTTTGTATATATTCTTTCAAAATGTATTTGTGTAACTCTTTTTTCTTATTTTAACCATGTCAAGTCGTCATTGCTGTCTGTACATATATTTGCCAAACTCCATGCTACTGCGACAAGGAAATTTCCCATTTGTGGGATTAATAAAACATATCTTATCTTATCTTATCTTATCTTTGGTTTAAGCATGTGTCAATAGTGTTCAGGCAAGGGGTAAAACCTGTAATAGGGATGACTTTTGAACTGTTACCACAAACTTGTATTCAGATATTTTCTCATAATATAAAACTTAATTTTTAATGATACTGTTGATCACAAAGATTTACATTCATTCTGTGTTTAACAGTACTGTTAAAACTGTTCTAAAAAGTGACCAAAAGACAATAAGAAAAGGATAGAATTGAAAAAGATTGAGACAGAAGACAATTACAGAAAAGGCAGAATGACAAATAATTTAAACCACATAATAATTCAGCCTCTATATGCCACTAGAGACCTCAGAATGATTGAGTTGTGAATGAGGAAGTATTACTGCTGGTAACTTGAAATTGTTCACACTGTTTGAATTTTGAGGTTTTCAGACGATGTTCAGTTTTTCACATTTGATATCAATGGGTTCATGTCATTCAAAATAACAGTCTATTAGGATATTACATACAGCTAGAAAATTCCCGCGGAAATTTTTGAAGTGCCGAGTGGGCTGTTGCCATTAGCTGCTAATGTTAGCAATTAGCATGATGCGCTAGCCACTAATTTTAGTATTGGTTTAGTGTTAGCATGTCTTTTTAGACACTAAAAATTAAATACATGCTAATTGTTAGCATGCTAATGCTAACATGCTAATTGCTATTCGCTAACATGCTAATGCTGACACTAAAGCAACCACCAATTTCTAGCCACTAAAAATTAGCATTAGCCGCTAGTGTTAGCAATTAACATGACACGCTAGCCAATGACAGACAGACACCTGTCATTGTTCAACTTAGGTGCCAAAAGCCAAAATGGCCGCCCCACAGACCAGTCACTTATGGTTTCCCGCCTCTTTCTATGGAGCCCCTCCTCTTCTGCTGCGTGTGTGAGCCCTTGGGGCCTGGTTGTCATGGTTACCAGTTTGAATTTCAGCAGTTAGGAAGACGGGACAGGGACAGAAAATGCTGAAACAACACCTCGAACAGGAAGGCCTCGTGGGCCAAACCATGTTTCCAATCGTTGAACCGACTTCACTTTGGGCATCTCGAGGCTTTCCTGAATGTCTAGATGTGCAGTTTGTGGGTAAAATGAAGAAATGTGAGCTATTTAAAGCGATTCAAAGAAAGGATTGCTTCTGCTTTGCTCCAGAAATTTAACATGGCAGTCTATGGAGCTGTGGATGGGTGTTGCTGGCACATCTTTGCGTCTCACGCCAAAACTATAAGACTTACAGCTTTAGCAGACGAAATTTGAGCGAGAAGACAAATTTTCCTACGTTTCTATGTATAAATTATGTCTGTGGTGTGAAATTTGTGGCCATGGGAGCAGTTTCTGTTTTAGTTTTTGCCTAATTTTCTTCTCTCCTCTTCACTCTAGCTGATGATGTCATTCACTCTAGCGCGAACATTCCGCGCAATACACACCCATTATAAACCCCGAAATTTGAGTAAAAACCGTCACAACTTTGAGGCTTCATGGTTTAAAAACGGTAAAAGGTGTCGATAAGTGAAGGGAATCTCTGAAGAGAAGACAAGAGTGCCTACGTTTTAAAGTTTAAATGAAGTCTCTGCGTGAAAGTATACCAGAGCAGTTGATTGTAGAAAATGCCTGTTGATTTTTCAGGGTCTCCCATTCATTTCAATGGGAAATTTTTCGCTGATCTCTTATAAAAGTAATAGCACGGGATTTGGGATCAAAACACACGTTTTGATATATCATGTGTTGGGGTCCTCTCGCCGGTTCGGGCCGCATTATTCGGCGAAAAGGGGCGGAAAATGAATAATATTAATAAGTAAAAATAAAACTGCAAAGAAACACGCATAAGATTAATAGTGGCCTCGTGTCGTAGGCACTCGGCACTAATTAGATCTTCACTAACTGATCCAATGTCAGAGACAAAGCTGCATCTTAAAATCAGAGAGAGAGAGAAATAAAACATACATCTGTGTTCATACATATGTGCTGACCTTCAGTTTGTTGCTGTGGCTTTTGTCTACATAAAAAAATAAATGACTGTGACTGGTCCATGTTAGTGAGTCACAGTCAGTGGAGGCTGGAGGCTCTGAGTGTTAGAGGTTAAATTATGAAAACCAGACTCACAGAGGACACCAAGGATCCTGATCCCAACCAACAGGAAAACACTCAGCAGTCCCAGAAAGACAGTAACAAATAAATATGAACTCTTCCCAGATATTCTTGGACCTGAACAGAGAAAACACCAGTGAAACCAACAAAGTCTACAACAGTAAAAATGACAGATGATAAAATACATCTATTCATCTCTCTGTCTCTTCTTACCTGTGTGATTTGATGAATGTTTTGGGTTGACATGTTCATTCAAATTCATTTCCTTCATTGCTTGTAATGATGCAGACTACTCTCTAGAAGATCTCTGCTTTACAGGCAGCAGTGCATTGAATATATACTGTAAGATGGCTATAGGTTTTATTTCAGCTCATGAGGAAGTCACATGATATAGAGATGGCTAATGACAGGAAATGATCTTCAGCTGAAACAGGATTTTACTAATGTTGGAGTTGTGTAATGTCACAAGAATAGAAGCTAAATTTGTTTTCGTCTTTCACCTCAGTTTTATAAAAAAATAAACTTTCTTGAACTAGATAGACGATACAGATCCTACTTTTCACAAGATCTCTACTTTTCACAGAAGAAATGACGTAAAATAATAATTGTAGGGGCACTGATGGGACTGGTGATTCATGAGTCAAACAGATTCATGTGTTTTTATTAATGTCTCAGTTCTCACACAGAGAAAAACTAAAAGTCAATCCACTCAAGAGATGAGGATCATTTAAAAAGTTTCTTTTTAAATCAGACTTCAGTATCTCATTATCACTACAACACTTTTTTTTGCAGATCACTGAACATGAACGAGAGCAACAATGACAGTTGGCATGCGTTTTGCTTTTTCCATCAATTTACAACAATATGAACTTACTGAAAAGTGCTTTAAAGAAGTTTTAGCAAGTCTTCTCACAGGATTTATCTTGACAGTAGATATTGATCTCATGCAGTTTAACCGGCACACTCACATCCGCAAAAACATGCACACTGTCTCACTTCACTCTGATAATATTTTAAGCTGCTGATTTGATACTATTTCCCCACTACCCACTAAAAAGACTGAAAAGCTCAAATCGTCTACTGGACGCTTGGGAGATTTAAGGGTCCTGTACACTATTGTAGATGAGACACTCTCTCAGTTTGGTGGCCACGGCATTAGTGGTTGTGATGCCTAATATGAAATAATAATCAGAAAAGTGTTTATTTTTTTCTTAACCTTCAGGCATCAGTTTAATTTACTACCCTCTTGAGTCATTAAGGACAAAAATGCCCACATCCAAAAAACTGCTGAACTGAACTGATTAATATTTTTTTTTCTGCTTTTTTGCATAAACCTCTTAAACCACTTGAGCACTTTACTTTACTACCAAAAGATTCCACCATATTGGGGATATTAACCCTTTAAATGCCAGTTTGATTACTTAAAGTTATTGTTGTCTTTGTGAAAATAAACACACACACACAAATGTTATTTTCCATAAAACTGATGTTGGGAAGCTAGGGCACTTTTTTTCCAAATCAGTCATGGATATGCATCCATAATATTAGAGTTTTATATATGAGAAAAATAATCAAATTTGTCATTTTTAGTGTTCAACACTTAAGTCAGCCACTTACCCATTATAGGGCCTATGCAGAAAGATTAGATAGATTAGTTTTTGTGCTTGTGTTATTGAGCTTTGCAGACTATTTTAGAGAATGTCAGACTTCTCTTTGCAGATCACTGAACATGAACGGGAGCAACAATGATAGTTGCCATGCTCTGTCCTTTTGCCATGACATTTGAAACTATATGAATTTACTGAAAAGTGTTTTAAAGTCACTGAAGTTTTAACAGGTCTTTTCACAGGATTTATCTTGACAATAGATATTGATCTCATGCAGATTAACCGGCACACTCACATCCGCAAAAACATGCACACTGTGTCACTTCACTCTGATAATATTTTAAGCTGCTGTTTTGATACTATTTCTACAACTATTTTTTTTATACTCCCCAGTACCCACTAAAAACACTCTTAAAATAACACTGAAAAGATCAAATCCTCTACTGAACTCCTGGGAGATTTAAGGGTCCTGTACAATATTGTAGATGTTGTTTGGACTACACCGCTAGACACACTGTTCCAGTTTGGTGGTCACGGCACTAATCGTTGTAACCCCTAATATGAAATAGCCAGAAAAGTTTTTTTTTCTTTTTTTTCTTAACCATCAGGCATCATTTACTACTCTCTTGAGCCGTAAACTGAAGGCCTGATTCAAACAGTCTCAACGTACACACATACATTCATACACAATGCTTTGTGGTCAAAGCCTCACATGCACAACACTTCTGCTCAGCTTCTCTGCATCTCACAAACACATGACAGCTGGAACAAAACATTCATTCATTCATCTTCTATACCTGTTTAGCACTGTTAAGGGTCACGGGGGTCTGCTGGAGCCTATCTCAGCATCTGGCGAAAGGCAGGGGTACACCCTGGACAGGTTGCCAGTCCATCGCAGGGCCACTCACAGAGACAGACAACCATTCACACTCACACCTACAATTTAGAATCACCAATTAACCTAATGAGCATGTCTTTGGATGGTGGGAGGAAGCCGGAGGAAGCCGGAGTACCAGGAGAGAACCCACACACACACACACACACAGGGAGAACATGCAAACTCCACACAGAAAGGCCAGCCGGCCCATGGATTTGAACTTCTTGCTCTGAGGCATCAGTGCTAACCACCTCGTCACTATGCCACCTTGGAACAAAACAAAAAATCATATTTACACTCATCTGATCAAAGTCCAGATTTATACTAGTCTAATGTCTCTTCCTTGTGTTTGAAGGATCTCTGTTTCTCATTGCTCTCCTGCAGTGGTTGTTTATCTGCTGCAGTCAGACACTGAAGGCCTGATTCAAACAGTTGAGTTGTGTCTGCTACTTGAAGTGTTTGATCATTGATTGCTCTGATGAAGAGCCGTCTTCATGAGAGCCATTTTCATGTGAGGCTCATACGCCTTAAGACCAGCTTCCTTGTTGGTGTCTGAGGAAGTGGTTTGTTACCTCCAGCAGTATAGGTGTGTGATAAAAATAACTTTTTTGCCCCCAACAGGGCAAACTGTCTGCATAATATCTATTCAGTACGTACCTTAAACCACACCACAGCTGTAGGCTTTGTGTTTTCAGGTTGCCCGTCCACACCTACATGTGTACGTCCCATCCTGGTGAACGCCTGAAGGAAATTCAGATGTAACCTTTTCACAATCTGCAAAGATTTCTCTGCAAAAACAAAAACTAGAAAGTCAATCCATGAAAGCAAAAGTCTGCAACTGGCTGCAGAGCATGAATAAATCCACCAGAGGTCTCAGAAACTCATGAACCAAATATGACACACTTGACTTTTAGGGTTAAATAGTTTCTTCCACTGAACCTACAGTGGATATAAGAAGTCTAACCACAGCTGTTGAAGTTATTTCAGTGAGTCTAGCATTCAGCAGGTCTCTCTCTCTTCAGCTGTGGAGGGAAGTTTCGTATTGATGGTGAACATATATGAAGTTGAATCACAATTCTCATCAAGCTCTTAGACAGTGGACATCATTTATTGAACTGAACACCTCTCACCATCTCTCACAGTCTCACCATCAGTTTCTGGGAAGCAGCCAAAGCAGTCCTTGTGTAACATCGTTTCATATTCCACAGAAATAAAAACAGGAAAAGCAACAACTGGAACATAAACTGAAACATCTACTCCATACACTCCCTCGTTCTCAGTGAGCAAACTCAAAATGAAATACAGTTCAAAATATCACAACATCACCTTTGGTTCCACATATTCCTGAACTCTGTTACTGGACTTCCTCCCTCAGACAGTAACACTGTGTCCTCTCTGCTGTTGAAGTCAGCCTCTCTGGACTAGATGCTGATACTTGGACATCATGTAAAACCACACAGTTGATTCCAGGAAATGGGGTTTAATTCAAAACAATCTGCTTTGGATAATTTATTTAAATGTTATATATATAATAAGTGAGTTATTTTTGTCGATAGGTGCATTTTACAGTTGCAGAATAAATGAATAGTGCTTCACCAGCTAAAGTTAAACCATTGGAAAACATCAAATCTTAATGCAAAGTGTACAACAAGGTTATGGCATTTTTTCACAAATCCAATAATAAGATAATGTGCATGAATTATCATTCCAAAAAATGCTGGTACCAAATCTGGTATGCGCACAGTCCTGTTCACCATACGTTCCACCTCCATTATTAGGTTGATTTCTGTGCCAGTACCTGGAAGGTAGAAGAAAGTAAGAATTACAATAGGAACATCAAAATGTTTTCATGAGTCCATGATCTGACCATGCAGCTCTTTATATAATAATATAATAATATAATAATAATAATATAATAGCATTGTGACTTCTTCCACCAATGAGGTTATTTCGATAGAGAGAAATGATCTCTGCAAAGTTGTATAAAAGAACAGAACACTGTTATTGTCAATATTAGACCAAAACTAGAAAATTCCTGCGGAAATTTTGAAGTGCCGAGTGGGCTGTTGCCATTAGCTGCTAATGTTAGCAATTAGCATGATGCGCTAGCCACCAATTTTAACATTGGTTTAGTGTTAGCATGTCTTTTAAGCCACTAAAAATGAAATAGATGCTAATTGCTAACATGCTAATGCTAACATGCTAATTGCTAATATGCTATTCGCTAACATGCTAATGCTGCCACTAATGCTACCACCAATTTCTACCCACTAAAAAGTAGCATTAGCCGCTAATGTTAGCAATTAACATCCCTCTGCCTGAGTCAGAGGGATGTGAAAAAAAGTGGACCAGAAGATCAATAGTGGGCTCGTGTCATAGGCACTCGGCACTAATAAAGACTTACTGCAGAGTCAGTGGAGTCCCATCAACCCATTTCCAGGTTCCTTCAACTTCTCTGTCATTCAAACCAATCCAAGTGTATGTGCTGGTGATGTTAGTGATGAAAAGCTGTTCAACATGAAAACAACAACATATTTTAGTGTTGCATCACAATATATAAAGTAATTTACATTAATCATTTACCATGTATGAATGACTACACTTGTAACACAGTACCTGTTCTTCAGAGCTGTCTATCACCACCAGATCTGCTCCTGTGTCTCTACAGTCCTGTCTGCCTCGATCCCAGGAACCAGTATTGTTAGAGAGGAAATAACAGGAACCACTGAACAGTGTCCATCCTTCAGGACATGTGTTCTCTGGAAGAAATGTCAGGAGGCCTTACAAATCAACTTCTCCATGGATCTGTGTTTTTTTTTTTTTTTTTTTTGAAGGGACAAGCTTCACCTATTTGGAGAAGCTCTCAGACATTAAACACATAGATCCATACGAGCTCCCTGCAGCGGAATGGCACAGAAACCTGGACCATTTACCTCCGCGTATACGGATATTGTAAATTACCTTGTTTTTGGTGTGAGTTACTACACGATGCAGGAGTTTAAAAGCCACAAGCCTTTGGAAAGTTACGAGGCTTTTTGCTGTGGCTGGGTGCAGCCTCCGGGTGGTGAAAACAGCGCTGTACTGGCAAAGGTACGTTTTCTTAACATGCGTTTTAGTGTGTCGTAATGATGAGATGTTCAATGTACACAAACGTTTCCAACATGTTTCCAATATGTTTAGGTATTGTAATTTGATTTTAGCCCAATGACACATACTGTACCAGGCATAGACTGTACAGAACAGTCTATGGTACCAGGTTTTTGTGTTGGGGGCTGCAAAGTGACAAACCAGGTCTGGGTCGGCTAGGGTAGTTAAGTGTGTGATTGCAAGATGTAAATGTCCTGGTTAGATTAAAACAGTGTGAATGCAAGGTGTGTGAGATTCAGATGAGGCTGCATTCACACTAAACCAACTAGCCGTCTGAAACCAACTAGCCAACCCAGAACTCTTACTTTGCTTTACTTTCTTACTTTTCTTGTATCTGTTCCACCGGAAACGCCTAAAAATTAAAGAGCTCTCGAATGTTTCGTCGCGCCTCCGTTAAGTTCTGAAGGCGTTGCCCCTGGCAAGCGTCTCCTACCATCATGGCCGACCGGCTCAGATCCCGCCCAAATCAAGGGGAGGGGCTCTGTACCATGACGACAACTCCTCACTCTCAATAGACGATCACTGACTATTTGACCATTCGAAGCACCTGTAACAATGTTCATTTGATTGATGTCTGTATACAAATACACACACACACCTAGCCACACACACAGGCAGAATATTTGAAACATAAATTTATTCAGCAAAGTGTGCCAGAAGGATTGTCTCATATAACAGGTGGCTGAACCCTTAAATATTATGTTAAGCCAAAACATTAACATGTCCAAAGACTCACTCCGTTCAAACAAGTACTTACGTTTAGTCATCTCAGTCAGGTTGTCTTTGACAGCAGAGAGCTCTGCAGCTGAGTTACCATCTGAAATAAATAAGGATTCAAGTATCACCATCAATTAGATCTCATGAGTTCATTTTTTTTTTTAGTCACAAAATGTCCATTTCTTCATGAAAGTAATAAAAGATGTTCATTACAGATGGCTCCCTATCACACACTGCATCTTCTATAAAATCCTCCTCTCAACATTCAAAGCCCTCCACAACCTTTTCCTTCTCTGACTGAACTTCTCCACATCAACACACTCAGCCAGACTCTTAGATCATCATCATCCATCAACTTCACCATGAGGTCCAGAGCCTTCAGCTGCTCCGTCCCCCACCTCTGGAATTCCCTTCCACCCAACATCCATAAAACTGACACACTGACTGTTTTTGAATCTCATCTCAAAACCCAAGTTTTCCTTCAAGCCTGCCCTCCCTGACTGTCACTCTCTTTACTCTTTGGTAAACAAATCTTTTATCTTTTTATCTTATCTTTTAGTGTCTTATACTTGTAGTTTCTGAATGCTTTTGATGTCTGTTATGTATTTTAAACCTTGTTTTACTTGTACAGTGACGCTGGGAGTTTTGAAAGGCACCTATACATAAAATGTATTACTATTAAATTATTTCTTTTTTCTGTTCATCTATCGATTAATACTGAAAGAATAAATACAAAATAAAAATCTTTTACCATTAAATGTTTCGTGAAATATTGTGGGATTAGATGTTTAACTTTAAACCAGACTCACAGTGGACACCAATGACGATGAGCCCAGCCAACAGGAAAACACTCAGCAGTCCCAGAAAGACAGTAACACCTAAATATGAACTCTTCTCAGAGCTCCTTGGACCTGAACAGAGAAAGAAAAAAGTCAGTAAAAATGAAAAATGATAATATTCATCTAATCACCTCTCTCTCTTCTTACCTGTGTGATTTGTTGAATATTTTGTGCTGACATGTTTGACTTCTTCAACGTTAACATAAATTTCCTCCATTGATCTCAAGGATGCAGATTATTTCCTAGAAGATCTCTGCTCTGCTGAGTGGACTGCTGTTCAGATGAACTCTGAAACTTCTCTTTGCTTCATTTTTATCTTCTCCTTTTCTTTAAATTGTGAGGAAGTGACGTGTTTCGGAGGTAATGAAAAAACACTCACTTGCCAGTTCGTTAGGTACACTAACGAAAAGAAATGAATTCTAATATAACAGTCCTGTTTTAATGTTGTCTTCTTGAAGGTATTTTATTTTATATTTTAGAGGTTTGTAGTACGACTGAATTATATTATATTCGCATGTTATTCAGTGGGCTAGACTAAATAATACTTTAGTTGATTTCAATCCAGTTTAACAGCACCACAAACTACATCCTTCAAAATGATCATACAGTGGAATTACCACCTTTCAGAGAACAGTTCAACATAAACTGAGCATTATACCAGTCATTCATAATTATTCAACATTCATGAATGTTTTTGCAAGACAGTGTTAAAACACAAGACATTCATTTGAGTTTGTTTCAGAAAGGCTTTCAAATGTCAGTGTTTCTTTCACTACAGGGAATAGAAAAGAATAAACACATCTGTTGAAACAGCAGAACTTTTGCACATTTCATTTAGAAATGACAACGTATGCATTGCTACTATAACACAAAGGGACACACTTTGGAGAAAATATGAAAAATAAAAAAAGTGACAGGGCAGGATCCATGTCATCACAACAACTCAAATATTAACATGTCAGTGACCTAAAACTTGGTGGTTTTGCATTTTTCTTCTGAGATGCAGCATTATACATTTTTAAGGAACAACTGAAGCAAAAACTTCACACTCTTTTCACATGGGAACTCTAAACTGTGGTGAAGCCGTTGCTCCACGTAGTGTGGTTTCACATATAGACAGTAGCACACACACCCAGATCAGCATGACTGAACAACTTGTCAACAACTATAGGCCCAGTTCTTAAGGTAACATTTAAATGAAAGTATTAAGGAGAGGAGAATGTGTCATGAACAAAAGTTATGTCTAAATAAACTGAGAGGCCCGTGTCACAGGACTAAATGACGACAGACCAGTCGCCCTGACATCTGTAGTCACCGCCCACATAGCCTCCGTGAGAAATAAGGCCCAGCAGAGGCTGTGCTTTCTGCACCAGCTCAGGAAGTTCAACCTGTCCAGGACAGACTGGACTAGACAGTCCTGACCACATCCATCACAGTCTGGTTTGGATCCTCCACGAGGCATGACAGGGACAGACTCCAGAGAACAGTCAGACCTGTACCGGTCCCAGGTCAGGAGGCGGGCCAGGAAAATCTCCACAGACCCCTCACACCCTGGTCACAACCAGTTTAGACTCGTCCCCTCAGGCCGGCGCTACAGAGCACTGTACGCCAAAACCTCCCATCACAAGGACAGTTTGTTCCCCTGGGCTGTCGCTCTGATGAACTCTGAGCAGTCACAGAGTGAGAGACCATCCACATGAACAATAATCAATAACTCTGCACTGTTGTATATAGTCACTGTACAATCAGCCTGGTTTGATGTATATATTATCCTATATTTTTATATATACAGATTTATTTTATTTATTTTATTCTTATTTTATTCTATTTTTATTTCACTTATTTATGCTGTTACTGTACTAGAGAAAAAAGCCATTAAAGCTGATTCTGATTCTGAACTGACCTCTAACCTACAAATGTCATATTTAAAGGAAAACATTGGTCTCAAGCTGCATCTCGACTCCATAGCTCCCCTGTTAAAGATAAAAGGTGTTTCCGTCTTCTGAGACCAGTTTTTTACAAGTTACAGACATGTTTTTAAGGAACAACTGCAGCAAAGAACTGCACAGTCACCTCATATGAGAAACAAGGGTTTAGCTGCTGCACAAGTTAATGTGGTTACTGTGACTGTATGATCTCTGTATGTGATGTTGTCGTGTGTCATTAGACCTTCAATGAGGCAGACATTCAGTAGATTGTTTCTTCCCCATTATAATGTTTCTCATTAGAGCCTATAGTGGGCCTTCACCTGCCTCTGTATCTATCCCATTATATTTGGTTCCACATGGTCGTGAACTTTCCTGACTGTATCAGTGTTGTCCTCTCTGGTGTTGAAGTCAACCTCTCTCCAGGTTTACATTCTCAGTCTGAACTACTAAATGCTGATAGTTGAACACCAAGTACAACCACAGAACTGATTCTCTTAGTGGAGAAAGAGGTTTTATTTAAAAGAAACAATAACATATCCTATATCTTCCATCCTACATCCTATTGTGCTAAATTAAATGATCTGATGAGATATATTTGTTTATGTTCCCCCTAAACATCCAGTAGATGTTTCTTTGATGCAGTTGGACATTGAAGATCTGATTCAAACAGTCTCAACATACACACATACATTCACACACATCACATCTCTTCCTTGATGCTTTGTGGTGAAAACCTCACATGCACAACACTTCTGCTCAGCTTCTCTGCATCACAAACACATGACAGCTTGGAACAAAACAAAAAATCCCATTTGCACTCATCCAAACTCCAGATTTCTATTAGTCTAATGTCTCTTCCTTGTGTTTCAAGGATCTCTGTTTCTCATTGCTCTCCTGCAGTGGTTGTTTATCTGCTGCAGTCAGACACTGAAGAAATGATTCAAATAATTGAGTTGTTTCTACTTCTTGAAGTGTTTTCATGAGAGCCATTTACATGTGAGGCTCATACGCCTCAAAACCAACTTCCTTGTTTGTGTCTGGGGAAGTAGTTTGTTATCTCCAACAGTATAGGGTGATCACTTGCATGCCTCTCAGGTCTGTTTGTTATTCTTTCATTTGATATTAAAGTAACTTTTAACATTATGTGTTTATGAATGTAATTTTGCCCCCAAACAGTGTGGGGCCATGTTGCAAAACCAACTTGTGTCACTGTCTGCATAATATCTATTCAGTACGTACCTTAAACCACACCACAGCTGCAGGCTTTGTGTTTTCAGGTTGCCCGTCCACACCTACATGTGTACAAAGGAAATTTCAGATGTAACCTGTTCACAATTTGCAAAGATTTCTCTGCAAAAACAAAACTAGAAAGTCAGTCCATGAAAGCAAAAGTCTGCAACCAACTGTTGAACATGAATAAATCCACCAGAGGTCTCAGAAACTCATGAACCAAATATGACACAGCTGTTGAAGTTATTTCAGTGAGTCTAGCATTCAGCAGGTCTCTCTCTCTTCAGCTGTGGAGGGAAGTTTCATATTGATGGTGAAAAGATATGAAGCTGAATCACAATTCTCAACAAGCTCTTAGACAGTGGACATCATTTATTGAACTGAACACCTCTCACCATCTCTCACAGTCTCACCATCAGTTTCTGTGAAGCAGCCAAAGCAGTCCTTGTGTAACATCGTTTCATATTCCACAGAAATACAATTAAAAAACAGGAAAAGCAACAACTGGAACATAAACTGAAACATCTACTCCATACACTCCCTCGTCCTCAGTGAGCAAACTCAAAATGAAATACAGTTCAAAATATCACAACATCACCTTTGGTTCCACATATTCCTGAACTCTGTTACTGGACTTCCTCCCTCAGACAGTAACACTGTGTCCTCTCTGCTGTTGAAGTCAGCCTCTCTGGACTAGATGCTGATACTTGCTGATACTACATGTAAAACCACACAGTTGATCCCAGGAAATGGGGTTTAATTCAAAACAATCTGCTTTGGATAATTCATTTAAATGTTATATATTTAATAAGTGAGTTATTTTTGTCTATAGGTGAATTTTACAGTTGCAGAATAAATGAATAGTGCTTCAGTAGCTAAAGTTAAAACACTGGCAAATATCAGATCTTCAAGCCAAGTTACAGCGTTATGTCTTTTTTTTCACAAATCCACTGCATAGGGTATTCACATGAAAGATCATTCCAAAAAGGGTATCCATGTACGAAATGCACACAGTCCTCTTCACCCCACTTTGGGTCTCCACCTCCATTATCAGGTTGATTTCTCCACCAGTACCTGGAAGGTCAGTGAACAACACAATCACTAAACTGTTTATCTTTGACAAAAGAATCAGACTAGAAACATTTATACAAGGAAGAAGAAAGTAAGAATTACAATAGGAACATCAAAATGTTTTCATGAGTCCATGATCTGACCATGCAGCTCTTCATAGTATTTGAACTTAATTTAACTTGATAAAGAGTGAGATATTGTTCTCAGATGATGGTGGTGAATGAAACAAGGTGGTATAAGAAAGTAAAATCACAAGTCCAGATGAAGCCAAATGTTGGTTGAATTCTCCTCAGTGCTTTATGTAATAAAAGACAAAGTCATTAGTTGATACTGAACCAAAATAAAGACTTACTGCAGAGTCAGTGGAGTCCCATCAACCCATTTCCAGGTTCCTTCCTCTTCTCTGTCATTCAAACCAATCCAAGTGTATGTGCTGGTGAAGCCAGACAGAAACATCTGTTCAACATGAAAAATATTTTAGTGTTGGAGTACAGCATAGAACGTAATGTACACAACATAACTTGATCATTTACCATATGAATGACTACACTTGTAAACACAATAACAAACACACAGTACCTGTTCTCCATAGCCGTCTATCACCACCAGATCTGCTCCTCTGTTTCTACAGTCCTGTCTGCCTTGATCCCAGGAACCAGACTCTTTAGAGAGGAAATAACAGGAACCACTGAACATTCTCCATCCTGCAGGACATGTTTTATCTGGAAGAAACATCAAGAGACATTACCTATACCTCTCCATGGATTTGAGTTTTTTGTTAAAGTTAGTTGTATAGATCAGTGGTTTTCAAAGTGGGGGCTGCCAGGGGGCATTAGGGGGGCCTCAGACAATTGGAGGGAAGATAAGAAAAAAAAAATGGAAAAAATGGAAAAATAATCATAATATATATATATATATAAAGAGAGAAAGAGAGAGAGAGAGAGAATTTAACCATTATTATAAAATATAATCAAATTATTTTTTAAATCATTAACATAATTATTAATAATATATCATATTACCATTTTACCATGTTCATCTTTCTGATTCCCTGCCAGTCAAAACATCGTTCATGTCCTCATAATCTGTGTAGACTTGGTGGTTTGTGCCATTTATCAAGCTGCTTTGCTCCTCAAGCTAGCATGTGGCTAGCATGTAGCTAGCATAAAATGGACAGGTTTTTGACACGAAAGAGACCAAAGGAACAGTAATAATTATTGAATAGTGAATAAAAGTAAGACAAAACATTATAAAAAATGATTCTTTTATAAGATGATTCTGTTTCTTTACATATTTAGTATTATCTGTAGGTTTGCAAATGGGGTCCCTGGCCAGAAACTAATGCTATTTGGGGGTCTTGGCATGGAAGAGTTTGGAAATGGCTGGTATATGTTACCTTGATTGGTGTTTTTTTATTTAATTTTTACACTCATTGGGGGTATTATCACTGACTGTAGATTATTATTATTATTATTTTTGTTGACAGTCAATGTCAATTGTTAATTTCTACAATTAATTCGGAATCTGGATTACAATAATGTCTGAAATCTAACTTCATTCAGCAAAGTATGAAGCCACAAGGATTGCCTCACATGCTGCCATTAAATAATTTAGTAAAACATATTCATCAATAAACAACAAGTAAACTTTAATACGAGTAAAGACTCACTCTGTTCAGACAAACTGCGAAGTTCTTCCAACTCATCAGTCAGTTTAGTGAGTTTGTCGTTGCTGGTCTGGAGAAGCTCAGTCAGGTTGTGTTTGACGGCATAGAGCTCTGCAGCTGTGTTACTGTCTGAAATAAATAAAGACATAAAGAAATAACTAAACTTTCTTTCCAGAAAGTAATAAAATATGTTCATTACGGCTGCTTTAATTAATTTATTGACTGTTGGTTAATTCACCACTGAATAATAGCCATGACTTAAATTGAGACTTATCACAAACTTGTATTCACAAGGTGAAAAAAACTGAAAAACAAAATGTTTGTGAACAACATCTGTGGGTCACAGTCAGTGGAGGCTGGAGGCTCTGAGTGTTATAGGTTCATTTATGAAAACCAGACTCACAGAGGACACCAAGAACCTTGATCCCAACCAACAGGAAAACACTCAGCAGTCCCAGAAAGACAATAACGCCTACATCGTAACACCTCTCAGAGATTCTTGGACCTGAACAGAGAAAACACCAGTGAAACCAACAAAGTCTACAACAGTAAAAATGACAGATGATAAAATACATCTATTCATCTCTGTCTCTTCCTACCTGTGTGATTTGATGAATGTTTTGGGTTGACATGTTCATTCAAATGCATTTCCTCCATTGCTTGATGCAGACTACTTCCTAGAAGATCTCTGCTTTACAGGCAGCAGTGCATTGAATATAAACTGTGAGACAGCTATTGGTTTTATTTCAACTTGTGAGGAAGTCACATGATACAGAGATGGTTAATGACAGGAAATGATCTTGAGCTCAAACAGGATTTTATTAATGTTGGAGTTGTGTAATGTCACAAGAACAGAAGCTGAATTTGTTTTCGTCTTTCTGCTCAGTTTTATAAAAAAATAAACTTTCTTGAACTAGATACATGATACAGAGCCTACTTTTCACAAGATCTCTGAAATGACGTAAAATGATAACTGTAGGGGCACTGATGGGACTGATGATTCATGAGTCGGACAGATTCATGTGTTTTAATTAATGTCTCAGTTCTCACACAGAGAAAAACTAAAAGTCAATCCACTTGAGAGACAAGGACGTTTTTAAAAAGCTTCTTTTTAAACCAGACTTCAAATCCTCATTATAACTACAACAGAATGTCACACTTGATCACTGAACATGGACGAGAGCAACCACAATAGCTGGCATGATTTTTGCTTAAAAACAATATGAACTCACTGAAAAGTGTTTTAAAGTCACTGAAGTTTTAGCAAGTCTTCTCACAGGACTTTTCTTGACAGTAGATATTGATCTCATGCAGATGAACACGCACACTCACATCCGCAAAAAATGCACACTGTCTCATGTCACTAATAATATATTTAAGCTGCTGTTTTGATGCTGTTTCCTCAGTACTCATCAAAAACACTATACCATTACCATTAATAACACTGAAAAGCTCAAATCCTCTGCTGTTTTCGTCATCATCGTTTACTACTCTCGAGTCATTAAGGACAAAAATGTCCACATATAATATTTTTCTGTTTTTTTTTTTTTTTTGCATAAATCTCTATCATGTTCAATGTTCAACACTAAAATCAGACCCCATTATAGGGCCTATGCATAAAATGTTTGTTCTTTCTTTCTTTTTTTGTGCTCATTATTGAGCTTAGCAGGCTATTTTAAGGTGTGTGTGTTTTTCAAAATAAAATTAAAACATGGGCCCCTTCTCGTACTGCTGCGGCACTGATGGGACTGGTGATTTATCAGTCAGACACATTATAATTCATGTGTTTTTATTAATGTCTCAATTCACTTTTTAAACCAGACTTCAAAATCTCGTCACTACAACAGAACGTCACACTTTGCAGATCACTGAACATGGATGAGAGCAACGACAATAGTCGGCATGCTTTTTGCTTTTGCCATCAGATTTAAAATATGAATTTAGTGAAAAGTGTTTTAAAGTCACTGAAGTTTTAGCAAGTCTTCTCACAGGATTTAACGTGACAGTAGATACTGATCTCATGCAGATTAACTGGCACACTCACATCCGCAAAAAATTCACACTGTCTCACTTCACTTTAATGATATTTTAAGCTGCTGTTTTGAAGCCGTTTCCTCAGTACTCATCAAAAACACTCTTGTTGAGGTAAAGATGATAAAACATGGGTTGACAAACGTATTTTGTGGATTGAAACCTCAAGGATTCAAGGATTCAAGGATTCTTTATTGTCATTTCTACACATGTTGGTACATATGAAGGAACGAAAATAGTTTCTCTGGTCCCGTTCAAGCCACAGTAAGAAAAGAAAAAAAAACACGTATAAATATAAAAAAGTATAAATATAGAGAATAAAATTAGCTAACTGTACAAACTGTATAACTGTATAAATAAAAACTATGAAATTGACTGTGATGGTCCTCGAAACCTCGATCTGTGGATAGAAAGTATGGGCCAATCATAGGCAACCCCATGAAAATTTGGTTTGCTGATCAGAAACATATATAATGTAGAGCTCTGTGAGCACTCTCCGTTTAGTATAACTACAATTTATTACAGCATTCTGGTCCCTATTTTAATGACAGCTGGGCTTCTGGAGGTATTCACATGCTTCAAGACCTGTATGACAGAAATGGTTTGATTTCACTCCAAGAACTCAAAGAACGTTACTCTCTCCATGGGTTTCCTTGGTTCTTATATTTCCAGTTGAGTTCTGCAATCACCCTCTCATGTGCTGGATTCTCGGATCTCTTCTCAAACACCCTCTACTGGATCTTTATCTACAATGACCTGCTCTCTGGAAGTGCTAAACCTTTGGGAGTTATCAGTTCTTGGGACCATTAACTTGCGGGGAAAGGATACATCGCAGACTGGGTCAATACTTGAATTTTCGGACCAACATACCCATTTCATCAAAAAATCCAGCACATCAACTTATTCATTAGAAGTTTGTCCACAAATTTTATGCCACACAAGTTTTTTTTTGTTTTGTTTTTTTTAATGAAACTGATAGATAATCCCAACTATACAAGATGTGATCAGAATATTGCCGGCACATATCCTCATGTTTGTTGGGAATGTCCCTGTGTCTCTGGCCTCTGGTCCAAGGTGCATAGTGCCTTGAAAACATTCTACTATGTTTAATTCCAATGCATCTGTCTTTACTTCTATTTAATGATGACTCTGTTTTTAGTGCCAATACTACATTGGTACGGAGGAAAGTTATATTTGCAGGATTGTCTGCCGCTAAGAAGGCTATCATACATTCATGGTTTTCCCTGGTCTACCCATCGACAAAATGGTCAGTCACACCTTGACTTTCTTCCATATAACGCACATTTCATTCATAATATTATAAATACAGGCCTGCACGCTTTTGTTTTTATGAATTGTGTGAAATGGCCAAATAAAAACAGGTAATACAAAACGATTATGTGGTCACCAAGGTGAATTGGTTTAGTCTTGGTCTTCTGGCTGTGAGTGACAGTGTTGGAGGATGGAAATTTAATAAACGCAGAGATGGACAGAAAAAGGTCAAAGCCATCAGGTGTCCAATTTAGGAAAAAAAAGAAAAGAAGAAAAGGAGAAACGAGCAAAAGATAAAGGTATGTTATGTTCTCTCTGTATGATTACAGTATGAATGAAGGGCTTATGTTACTTGGTGGCATACGTTTGTTAGCCTTTTAGCTATGATGCTTCCAGTGCTTATACAACAGTAATTAGTCTTAACAAACACCAGATAGAATTTCACCGTAAGATCGTGCTTTGCAACAAAACCGGTACACGTTCAGTTATTATTTATTTCCATCACGTTGGGTCCTGTAATTAGCCAACGGAATTTTTAGGTAGTTTCAAAGATTTGCTACAACTCTACTTCATGTCAAACATAGTTTAACCAGTCAGAACTAAAAGTGTACCAAGCATAGAGTTCAAGGCAGTAACCAAGAAACTAATTGTTCCTCCCTGAAACATAGATTAATATAGCGCCGAATGACAGACATTTAGCATGTAAGGGCATGTGAAGTATTTGTGCATCTGAAAGAAACTGATGGTGAGACTGTGAGATGTCCACTGTCTGAGAGCTTTCTGAGAATTGTGATTCAGCTTCATATCTTTTCACCATCAATATGCAACTTTCCTCCACAGCTGAAGAGAGAGAGACCTGCTGAATGCTAGACTCACTAAAATAACTTTATTATCTGTGTTTAGACTTCTTATATCCACTGTAGGTTCAGTGGAAGACATCCTTTTAACTCTACAGCGTGAAGTGTGTCACATGTGTTTCATAATGCATGATCCAGTTTTTCTAGTTTAATATTGGGTCTTAAAGGGTTTAAAATGTCAGCATATAAAATCTGTATTAATTTATTTCTTATTAGTGGGATTTAAATAAATAAACCTGAAGATTACAGATTTTTTATCTTTATGTTGTAAATGAGTCTGGTCATGACAAACTGAATAATTGAATATGTAGGGGACAAAAGGGAATGTATGGTGTCAAAATGTCTTTTCTGAGGCTGTTAACCTTTCAAAACCAAAGTTTAAGCAGTTCAGTTGAGTTTACATGAACATTGAAGAGACATTTTGCAGACACTGGTTATGCATAACAGTGACATAACTTGAGTTTTGAGGTAAAATTCATAATGTAAAAAAGTTATTTATTAAGTTTTTGAGTTTGGGTTCTCAATGAAATACCAATTGAAAGAATGATGCACAGATTTCAGAGGCAGGCAAGTGATCACCCTATATTGTAGGTCAGCACACAAACCAGTGTGACTGCTATGAAACCACTTCCCCAGACACCAACAAGGGAGATGCCACGAGCCCAGGGGCCTCACATGAAAAAGGCTCTCATGAAGACGGCCCCAAGAAAAAGGACAAGAGTTCCCTCTGCTGGACAAGTTCATCAGAGTCATCACCACTTAATAGCACGTTCTATTAGAGAGCACAACAATGCTTCAAAGACTTGACATGATAGATAGATAGATAGATAGATAGATAGATAGATAGATAGATAGATAGATAGATAGACAACTTTATTGATCCCTTTGGGAGGTTCCCGCAGAGAAATTGACATAGCAGAAACGATGTAAATCTTTGAATCAGTCATTCAGTGTCCCACTGCAGCAAATACACCACTACCTAAAGACAGCAATAAGACAAAAAACAGACCTTCCCTTTAAAAAGAAAGACACCCTGAGCAGAACCCTGATTTTCTCGGGGGATGACACTTGAAAAACACCAGTAAACCCTCTGAGAAGCTGTATGAGGACATATTTTGGAAAATGCACTGTGCAAGATGAAAGTTTATCTAAATTGATTGTTAAACTGATTTGAACAGAAATGAATTAAAAACAACCTACAATTATTATTTAAGAACAAAAGTGAAAAAACAATAAATAAATAAAAATACACGAATGTATTTCGCTTTTTTTCCTGAAAAATCATACTTAAGTTACCTTTTAGAAACTCAAACATTTGCCTGCTTTCAAATTCCCAAATGTCGTTTTCAAGAGAAATGGCAAATAACCCGACAAAGTGTTGCGGAGAGATAACAAATCCACAGCCCCCGATAAATATAAGAAAAACCTTTTACCTCGTGGAAGAAGTCGGATAAGCCTCAGCTTTTACCAGCATCAAGGTGGAGGTGAGGACGAGGTGAAAGACGAGCTGCCCCACTGTAGTAGTCAGGTTTCCGTAGAGAAAACTGCCAATTGTGTTCGCTTTGTCAACACTGTGACTATCAGAGCATTTACTTGGTTAGAAACTTCGACCAGAAATCCCCCCAGTTGCTTAAAAATCGCGTGCGTTCAAATAATCCTACTCCAGAAAGACAGTCAGGCAATCCCTGGATATAGAGTTGCAACGCTGAAGTACGTAATCTATTTACCAACTCATGTCGTAGTTGCGAGCATAGACTGTAAATAAAGATGGACGGTGGAACTTCTTCTCAAAAGTGAAGTAAGTAGAGCGCCCCCTGGTGACTGGCTGCGGTATAGGTCATAAACTCCATCTCCTCCATGTTAGTGGATGGGACTTGGGCCGAAACACTAAAATACATGTCACATACATTTCTTTTAAGGACGGTATCTGTCATTTAAAGTAGTTAATATAATGATGTTGTATGTTCAAGTGTCTTTTTTTGTATAATTTAATTTTAGTTAGTTATTTGACACTATAGAAACAGGATGTGACATAATGGTGAATATTTGCCATGCCAGCTGCTGCGTAAAGCGTCTTATGAGACTGTGAGAAAAATAAATAAATAATACAGTGTACAATACAACATTTCCTTGTAACTAGTGGAGGTAGATCAGAGCACAATATTAATTTAATGCAAATGTGAAGTGTGGCTGGATCATCAATATCGTGGCCCTGTGTAGCTTCACTCTCCGACCGTACTACGCAGACTCTGGCTCCAAAGTTGCAAGATGGTGCTGCCTGTATCCCCGGCAAAATAGCATCAGCTGGGCCAAGGAAGTGGTGACACGTTGTGTACATATACAGTATATACTGTGTGTGCAAAGATGGAGGTGTAAGAGCTCCTCGAACATAAAGCCAAAGTAAGTAGAGCTCCCCCTCGTGGCTGGTGGCAGTATAGGTCATAAGCTCCACCTCCTCCATCTTAGCAGATTCCCGGGGAGCGCAATTGCCTTTACCGAATTTCTCACGCGATAAATAAAGCATCTTTCTTTCTAAAAATCTGTGTTTTAGATGTAGATAAACCCAGATATCCCACCAAGAGTACATGTGTTGCTGGAATGTCTAAGTTTGAATGATTCTGATTCAAATCTTACCCTATGACAGTGCTTATTTGAAGGATAAAATAAGTCACCCCCAGGCTGGTATCTTAAAAATAAATAAAAATCAAAATGAGCCACACTTTTGAACAGCTCTTTGAAACGATCTTTGAAAAAAAAAAAAAAAAAAAGGATCTACAAGATCTCAAAAAGCCATAAATACCATCTCTACTATATATGGACAGCAACACAGCCCGTTGACCCTTGACCTCCATCACCTCTCTCCTCTCCTTGTGGTTAAATCAACTCCCACCATTCACATCATCATACTCTCTTGTCCTGTCTCTAGCCTTGATCCCTTCCTTTCAATCAACAGAAAACCAGTATCACACACCTGGCTCAACCGTTACCTCCTTTAATAAATTGAAATACAATGTACATATGATTTTATATTTTCACTCCGTAATGACAATTCTAAAGAGCAATGTATGCACTGTAAATACAAAATATACAGCTCTGGAAAAAAATAAGAGACCACTCCCACAAATGTTTCTTAAATCAGCATCTCTGCAGCCAGTCCATTCCAGCCTCCCCATTCTACATACTGAGACACTGATCAGGTGATCACCTGAACCAAATCTTGTTTTATGAGGAAGATTATAAAAAAAAACACTGCTGTGATTAAAGACTGAGATTATCCCACCAATAATGATTTCTAAACTCTTCCTAAGATAAAATAATAGTGTTGTGTTGATTAAGAAATGTTTTCTTTGCATTGTTCAAGGATTGAAAACACTGCATCTTTTTGTTAGTTTGACCAGTTGTCATTTTCTGCCAATAAATGCTCTAACTGGCCATATTTTAATTTGATATTTGAGAGAAATGTTGTCAGCATGAGAATGAAACAAAAATGTTCATTTTAATAAATACACAGCAAAAGCAGCAAAACTGATCATTTTGCAGTGGTCTCCTATTTTTTTCCAGAGCTGTTATGTATTCTAAACAGAATCACATTATTACCAAGGTATTTTCTCACAGATCCATTGCATAGAAGTTTCACATGTCAGGTCATTCCACTCAGTGGTGTCATCTCTGATATGTACACAATCCTCTTCAATCAGGGGGGCATCTTTACCCCCATTATCAGGCTGCTCTCCCCCCCAGTACCTAATAGGTCAATGAAAAGGCAACTGTGAAACGTGACATAAACACTGTTCCTCAATCACACATAACGGTTTGTGACTTGTTGTTGTGTGTTATCTGCAGAAAAAAAAAGCAAAGCCAACAGTGTGAACACGCATGTTACAAATATATCTTATTGTGATTTAGTGTCCATGTGAAGAGTGAATTCTCTTATCAGAATGATTGTCCATATAAAGGCATCCACTGAAGTTTAGTAGTTTTTGTTTTTCCATTTAATTTGGCTGGTTTTGATTCAGGGTGTGATTTATTCTGTAATTATTTAGAATATTTAATTTAAGTGAATCTAAATGTCTGCCTACATCAAGTTTAGTGAAGTCCCATCAATCCAATTCCAGGTCCCTTCCTTGTCTCTGTCACTCAAACCAATCCAAGCTTGTTTCTTGGTCAGAGTGGAGAAAAACGTCTGTTCAACATGAAGAAGAACAGTTTTTAGTTTGGCATGTGCAGTTTTATCTATATTACATCGATCAGCCACAACATTAAGGAGAAGTGAATAACATTGACCATCTTCAGACAATTCAGTGTTCTGCTGGGAAACCACCTGGCATTCATTGGTGTGGATGTTATTTAGACACGTAGCACCCACCTAGACCAGACCAGGCACCCCCACCCCATAGCAATGGCACACAAAAATGCTTTAGGAACAACTAAAAAACAGCACAAGGTGTTGACCTGGCCTCCAAATTCACTAGATCCCAAACTGATCAAGTATCTGTGAGATGATCCACAGAGGCCCCACCACCACCACCACCCTCAGTCTGTATTAGAGGCACAAGGGAGACCTACACAGTATTAGGACATGGGGTCATTATGAAATTAGGTCATAGGTCATGTTATGCCTGATTGGTGTATATCATCTATTATACACATCTACAGTATTTACTAAGCATAACAGTTCTAATTATTATCTAGAGTGCAAAAGGCTTAATACAGAACAAGTAAGTGTATTTGATAGACCGACTTCTTGTCCACAGTGATACAGTGATATGTATACTGATTAATTATAGGACACATACACGTACCTGTTCTTCAGAGCTGTCTATCACCACTAGATCTGCTCCTCTGTTTCTACAGTCCTGTCTGCCCTTATCCCAGGTTCCAGACTCCTCAGAGAGGAAATAACAGGAACCACTGAACATTTTCCATCCTGCAGGACATGTTTTCTCTGGAAATCAAGACACATTACAAATCAATGAGTCCATGGATTTGGAGTCGTTGAGAGTTCCAAGAAGACTGGGGTTCATGCCTCGTGTTTTCATTTGCAGTTCTGATCAAGCAACAAAACTATAACAAAAACATGCCAAACATGCCCAACATGCAGTACTCATCGTTCAAACTGAAAATGCACCCATCCGCTACATCACATGCAAACACACTTCAGGGATGCAACTGAACATTGATAGATCATTAAAGTCTGGAATCAGATGCATCCAAATGAACCCTGCATTAAGCCAGCTAGCTTGGACATTAGTAGAGAAAAATGCAGGAAGGACTGTGCAACAACAATTGTCATACTTATTCTTCTCTAGAAGCTAAAACAACATCAGAACATATTCAGGTAAAAACATGGTTTATGTGCATATGCAGTTGTGTACACCTACAGTTGTTGTCACACCAAAAACAGGGCCATAGCTACCTGTAGATTTTGCTCTACGTATTAGCCACAAGTGCATAACTTGAAGCTTGGCAGATTGGATTGTACTGTGATCTCACAAATCTCTTGAAAATCCAACTGGCTTGCAAAACATAGATTTGTTGCTGCAGTGTTGTAATATAATGTAGGTGCCACCGTCTTGATCGTATTGATTCAAGTTTGGTTTATAAAAACTCTCAAAAGAGAAGACTTAAAAGACTCACGGCGAAGTGTTTTCAACTCTTTGGTCATCTCAGTCAGGTTGGCGTTCAGCAGGTCTCTCTCTGCAGTCATAGAGGAGAGTTTGCTGTTGCTGGTCTGGAGACGCTCAGTCAGGTTGTCTTTGACAGCAGAGAGCTCTGCAGCTGAATCATGAACTGAGTGATGGACAGAAATAAATAAAGAGACATGTTTCATTAACATAAATGAAGTAATTGATTCTATACTAGCAGCAATACTTTAACCAAAATTCAAAATACTTCCACATTTTGGTTCGTCTTTGGTTCTCTGTGGGGCTGGCCCCAAAGTAAACAATTAAAATCGTCATCAACTCACAGTGGACACAAGCGGCGATGAGGCCGGCCAGCAGGAAAACACTCAGAAGCCCCAAAAAGACAATAACGCCTATATAAAGTTTCTTCTTAGGGGCCCTTGAATCTGAATAGAACAAGTAAAATACCCGTGAAAACAATAAAGTGAACAGTAATAACAGCATATGAAAAAAACACATTCACTCTACACACAGCTGCATACGCTTTCACCACAACAGGTCTAAGCCAAGCCGAGTGTGGTAATGTTGGTTTTTTTCTCTTGCTGCTGCAAACTGCTTGATAATTATTGGATTTCTCTATAAATTATTGCGAGATCTTAGCCTTTCTGAGATGACACACACATTAAAAAGCACATAAATGAATTTGAACTGAATAGAGATTCATTCTTACGCATGCAATTCCTCAAACATCTTGGGTGGAGCGGTTTAATATTGACGTAGATTTCGTCCATACCTACTGCTTGGACAGGCAGCGCTGCAGTACAGGCTGTGGCACATGTCAACTGCAAATAAGCCAGTAGGTTTCGTTTTTTTCTTTTCTTTTAAACCTCTGAGGAAGTCACATGTTTCAGAGGTGATGCATGTAGTGTGTGCAGACAAACATTCTTTCACTGATACTGAATCTCATTGTTTCCTACAGACACACAACTTCAACCTTTTTCACAGTGCTATTAAAATAGATCAAATTTGTTGATGCAACTTTCTAACTACCAATATATAACTATTGAGTTATTTTTTTTTCCCCTGTGCTACCGCCTTACATTTCAGTGTAATTCAGTGCATTTTTTCACAGATTTACTGTAGAGATTGCTTGGTTGTGTGTGTTACGTCAAGTCTTTGAAGCATTGATGTGCTCTCTGATAGTGTTATTAAGTAGTGATTGCTCTGATGAACTTGTCCAACAGAGGGAACTCTTGTCCTCTGTCCTGGGGCCGTCTTCATGAGAGCCAACTTCCTTGTTAGTGTCTGGGGAAGTGGTTTGTTACCAGTCACACCTCACCTGGTACGAGTGAACCCAAACTCAAAAACTTGAAAAGAAACATTTTACATCATGTGTTGTTTATATGTAATTTTACCCCAAAAATAGGATGGGAACATGCTGCCAGGGATTATAGTATTCCGGCACCATGCCAGATCTCCTGGAGTGTGCCATTTGACTTCGATCTAAAAAAATAAATAAAATAAAATTTTGTTTTGGGTTATTGTCAAGTGAGTGTGTTGACCAGTGGAATGAGAGGAAGCCAGCTTTCGTTCCTAACCAAACGAATATTACTAGCCAATCATAAGTAGGGTGGGGGCGGGTCCTGGAAAAGCTTAATGATGCAGTTGATGCTGTGTTCACAACTCAAAATTAGCTCTAAGTTGTAAAAAATTAATTGAACAGCGTCAAATTCGGTATTTGTCCAAAATAAGCATAAATTGCTGCTGTATATGTGTTTAGTGTTCAGCAAATTGTGACAATATCCCAAACTTCTTCTTTTTTATTCTCCTCCGAGTTAACCTGTAGCGTGAATGCTATGACTTCTTGGTTACTTCCGAGTTGTCTTGAATGCAACAGACACAATACAATATCACCAATAATATCTCTATAATGTAGTTAAGTAATTATATGCTAACCTGTGGCCATAAAAGCTTTTCTTAATAATACACTAGTTAGGCAGGAATGCTAACATTAGCAGTGTAGCTGACAAGCACACTGTTTAATATATTCATCCAATACATACCTTAAATCACGGCATCATGTCAAGTTATCTATTAAGTAATTATACATTGCTTTTGTTAAAACTGTTGTTTTGTATTTAACTTCCGTAGGTCCTTTGTCCCCTCAGCAGTCAGACTCTTTAACATCACCGTTTCATAGCAGTGCTGCTGAGCTTCTTTTCTTGAACATACAAAGAACATAACACATCTGTATATACATAATGAGAAAAGTTGCAACTTTTCTCATTATGTATATTGAGGATCCTCACCGCATCAACCCTCAATTGAGTGGTGCAGCTACTTAAACCTGCAATATGTAAATATTTCTTATATTATGCCTCAAGACCCTTGTTGGTGTCTGGGAAAGAGGTTACCTCCAACAGTATAGGTGTGTGATCACTTGCATGGCTCTGAGGTCCTCGAATCATTCTTTCATCTGCTATAAAAATTACTTTTTACATTATATGTTTATAAATGCGATTTTGCCTCCAAACAGGGCAGGGACGTGTTGCAAAACCAAGTTGTGTCACTGTCTGCATAATATCTAGTCAGTACGTACCTTAAACCACACCACAGCTGTAGGCTTTGTGTTTTCAGGTTGCCCTTCCACACCTACATGTGTACGTCCCATCCTGGTGAACGCCTGAAGGAAATTACAGACGTAACCTTTTCACAATCTGCAAAGATTTCTCTGCAAAAACAAAACTAGAAAGTGAGTCCATGAAAGGAAAAGTCTGCAACTGGCTGCAGAGCATGAATAAATCCACCAGAGGTCTCAGAAACTCATGAAACAAATATGACACACTTGACTTTGTAGGATTCATTTTTTTTTTTTTTTCTACTGGACTTACAAGCAATATAAGAAGTCTAACCACAGCTGTTGAAGTTATTTCAGTGAGTCCAGCATTCAGCAGGTCTCTCTCTCTTCAGCTGTTGAGGGAAGTTTCATATTGATGGTGAAAAGATATGAAGCTGAATCACAATTTTCATCAAGCCTATTTATTGAACTGAGCACCTCTCACCATCTCTCACAGTCTGGGAAGCAGCCAAAGCAGTCATTGTGTAACATTGTTTCATATTCCACAGAAATTAAATAAAAACAGAAAAAACTGCACCGTGAACTGAAACATCTACAATATACACTCCCTCATACTCAGTCAGCAAATCATAATAAGTCAATCAATAATAAGTGAGTTATTTTTGTCTATAGGTGAATTTTACAGTTGCAGAATAAATGAATAGTGCTTCAGTAGCTAAAGTTAAAACATTGGCAAATATCAGATCTTAATGCAAAGTGTACAACTAGGTTATGGCATTTTTTCACAAATCCAATGCATGGATCTTGCACAAGAAACATCATTCCAAGATTTGGCGGAACCAAATCTGGTATGCACACAGTCCTGTTCACCATACTTTCCACCTCCATTATTAGGTTGATCTTTCCTCCAGTACCTGGAAGACAGAGCAAAGTAAGGATTAGGATAGGAATGTCAAAATGTTTCCATGAGTCCATGATTTGACCGCGCAGCTCTTCATAGCATTTTTGACTTCTTTCTACTATCGATAAACAGTGAGGTTTATTTTTCTCAGACGATGGTGGTGAATGAAAAGGGTGGTATAAACGGTCACACACACGTGTCCAGATGAAACCTAATGTTATCATATTTTCCATTAAATATTTGAATGTGATAACATGTCATATATGCCATTAGTTTTTGTTTCAAATTTGTTATTGTATTTTGAAATTCTCTTGTCAAATTCATTATCGTTTTTTGTATATTTTTGCCAAATTCTGCGCGACTACGACATGGAAATTTCCCATACGTGGAATCATTAAACATGTCTTATGTTTTATGAGTTGTTGAAGTTATTCTGTCCCCATGTGGCCATAAAATACAGTAAATCAAATATTTCTGTTGTTGTTATGTCTATAATGTAGAAATATCCGAAATGTTTTATAAAAGTCTTACAGAACAACAATGTTAAATGGTATTGTCTGGTACTGAATCAAAATAAAGACTTACTTCAGAGTCAGTTTAGTCCCATCAACCCATTTCCAGGTTCCTTCCACTTCTCTGTCATTCAAACCAATCCAAGTGTGTTTGTTGGTGAAGTTAGTGATAAAAGTCTGTCCAACAGGAAGAAAAAAAATAACATATTTTAGCATTGTACCACAATATAAAAATAATGTACGTTAATCATTTATCATGTAT
Organism: Planiliza haematocheilus; assembly: GCA_005024645.1. Taxonomy (NCBI): domain Eukaryota; kingdom Metazoa; phylum Chordata; class Actinopteri; order Mugiliformes; family Mugilidae; genus Planiliza; species Planiliza haematocheilus. The sequence continues at coordinate 95,858 of SRSE01000170.1, read as the reverse complement.
GAATGACTACACTTGTAAACACAATAACAAACACACAGTACCTGTTCTTTAGAGCTGTCTATCACCACCAGATCTGCTCCTCTGTCTCTACAGTCCTGTCTGCCTTGATCCCAGGAACCAGACTCTTCAGAGAGGAAATAACAGGAACAACTGAACATTTTCCATTCTACAGGACATGTTTTCTCTGGAAGAAACATCAAACAAGAGACAGTACAAATCAACCTCTTCATGGATTTATGTTTTTTGTTGAAGTTAGTTGTATAGATGACCACTGACTATTTGACCATTTGAAGCACCCGTAACAATGTTGATTAGAGTGGTGTCTTTTTATTTTATTTTTAAGATTATTAGGCACACAAGCACTGAAGGTAGATTATAAGTATTATTATTACCATTATTACTATTATTGACAGGTTATTTATCCAATAGGAGGCTAGTTACATGTATATACACTACTGGTCAAAGGTTTTAGAACACCACACTTTTTTCATTTTTTTTTACTGAAAAATATTCAGTTTAGTGTCTCATTGCACTCTGAAATGAAAGCATAGAACAAATAAGCAGATTTGAGTTGAAAAAGTGTGTTTCACTCTTGCTTGGCTTCACTGTCCTGTTCATCCCAAAGCAGCTTGATGGGGTTTAAGTCTGGAGACTGTGCTGGCCACTCCATGTTTTCAAGCTCACCATCTAGTTATTTTTTCCTGAGGTACGGACAAGAGTCGTTAGAGAACCATTCATAGGGAAGAGGACAGGGACCAAAACTGATGAGTACCCAGTCGTTAGGGGGAATAGCTGCACCAGTTTCAGGTTATTAGCATAACAAGCAATGTTTCTCAGGAGGAGTTCCTATTTAAACCTCAGACTTCCCAGCAGTCCCTCAGAACTGAAGAAGCTACTCGGATGAGTGGTGAAACGTCTTCTCCAAAATCTACAAGTCCAGTTGCCTTTTTTGAAACCTTTTTTGGGTTTTCCTGAGGTAGTTCTGGCATAGCTTGGACTTGTGTTTTGGGTCTGCTAGACCTCTTCCTGTCAGAGTTTCCCCAGTTTCTGAGTGCCATTTGATGGTGAAGAAAACTGTACTCACTGACACCTTGACTTTCTTTGCAATTTCCCTGTAGGAAAGACCTACATTTTTAAGTGTTAAGATGGTCTGCCTCTCTTCCATTGTTAATTACCCTTTTCTCAACATTTTGAGAGGGTTGAGGTGTTCCTAGGACTGCGCTCTTCTGGACTGGGGCTTCTGATGTTGTTCCTACTACCATGAGGGCCACGCTCGCCTTGATCTTCCACATCTGAAGTCCCACAGCACCTTGACCCTGTTGTTCTCAGCCACCTTCCGTGGGGCAGCCCATTGGGATTTGGGTACTTCTATTCCATACTGGGCACGTATGTATGTTCCTGTACACTATTCCAGTCACTTGGTCTCTGCTGACCTGGCTTGCATCTAACACCCTGCTGCTATGTGCTGGACTGTTTCAGGGGCATATTTTTTATATTTGATAACTTAAATATCTTTCATATCTGTTTCCGTGGGACGAGTAAAACATATTCATCAAAATGAGTTTACTGTTCAGCAGGTTTCTCTTTTCAGTCATGGTGGAGAGTAGGTCGTTGCTTTTCTGGACAAACTCAGTCAGGTTGTGTTTGACGGCAGAGAGCTCTGCAGCTGAGTTATTGTCTGAAATAAATAAAGTCATAAAGAAATAAACTTTCTTTCCAGAAAGAAATAAAATATGTTCATTACAGCTGTTACAAATGAAGATTTTCAACTGATCGTTGGTTAATTTACTACTTAAGAATAGCTCTGACTTTTATTCAAACTGTTATCGCAAACTGGTATTCAAAACTTTTCTCATAATATAATACTACTACTGTTGTTCCAAAAAGTGAAATAAAGACAAGAAGGAAATTATCAAATTAAAAAGAACTGAGAGAGAAGAGAATAACAGAAAAGGCAGAATAACAAATAACAAAACTATATAATAATTCAGCCTCTATGTGCCACTAGAGACCTCAGAAAGATTTAGTTATGAACAGTTTGTTTGTGAACAACATCTGTGGCTTTTGTCTACATAAAAAAAAAAAAATAATGAACTGTGACTGGTCCATGTTAGTGAGTCACAGTCAGTGGAGGCTGGAGACTCTGAGTGTTAGAGGTTAATTTATGAAAACCAGACTCACAGAGGACACCAAGGACCATGATCCCAACCAACAGGAAAACACTCAGCAGTCCCAGAAAGACAGTAACACCTACACTGTAACACCTCTCAGAGATTCTTGGACCTGAACAGAGAAAACACCAGTGAAACCAACAAAGTCTACAACAGTAAAAATGACAGATGATAAAATACATCTGTTCATCTCTCTGTCTCTTCCTACCTGTGTGATTTGATGAATGTTTTGGGTTGACATGTTCATTCAAATGCATTTCCTCCATTGCTTGTAACGATGAAGACTACTTCCTATGAGATCTCTGCTTTACAGGCAGCAGTGCATTGAATATAAACTGTGAGACAGCTATAGGTTTTATTTCAACTCATGAGGAAGTCACATGATATAGAGATGGTTAATGACAGGAAATGATCTTCATCTGAAACAAGATTTTATTAATGTTGGAGTTGTGTAATGTCACAAGAATAGAAGCTAAATTTGTTTTCGTCTTTCAGCTCAGTTTTATAAAAAAAGAAACTTTCTTGAACTAGATACATGATGCAGAGCCCACTTTTCACAAGATCTCTGAAATGACGTAAAACGGTAGGGGCACTGATGGGACTGATGATTCATTAGTCGAACAGATTCATGTGTTTTTATTAATGTCTCAGTTCTCACACAGAAAAAGTCAATCCAGTTGAGAGATGAGAATGTTTTTAAAAAGCTTCTTTTTAAATCAGACTTCAAAACCTCATTGCCACTACAACAGAATGTCACACTTCTCTTTGCAGATCACTGAGCATGGAGGAGGGCAATATAAATAGTTGGCATGTTTTTTTTCTTAGTTTTGCAAAACTATATGACCTCAGTGAAAGTGTTTTAAAGTCTCTGAAGTTTTAACAAGTCTTCTCACAGGATTTATCTTGGCAGTAGATATTGATCTCATGCAGATTAACACCCACATCCGCAAAAAATGCACTCTGTCTCACTTCACTCAATAATATTTTAAGCTTGATGTTTTGATACTGTTTACTCAGTACTCATCAAAAACACTCTTAAAATAACACTGAAAAGCTCAAATCTCCTACTGGACTGCTGGGAGATTTAAGGGTCCTGTACACTATTGTTTGGTGGTCATGGCATTAGTGGTTGTAACAATGAATATGAAATAACAGTCAAAAAAGTATACTGTTTAAATTTTGAGGTTATACTGTATATGTTTACTAGCCTCCTGAGTCATTAAGGCCAAAAATGTCCACATCCAAAAAACTGCTATAAAAACTTAGCTGATTAATTAGTTCTTGTGTAGCATCGGATTTTATTGTTCTCCTTAGCACACAAGACATGTCCCATTGACTTCCATTAATCTCTCAGCCATGACACAATGTAAACATCCATTTGTCAATATTAATGTTTCATTTATGAGAAAAATTGTAAAATTAGTTTTTTTTTAGTGTTCAGCACTAAAATCAGACACTTCGCCATTATAGGGCCTATGCATAAAATGTTTGTTATTAGGGGTCTATGCAAACAAAGTTGCAGGATCTCTATTGTTTGTCTTTCAATTTTTATTGTTCTTCTTTGCCTTAATGCTCTGCTTACATGAAAGTGTCTGCCCAGGATCAACTGCAAGGGTGAGAGGCATCAAACTTGGAAACTTGGTAGAAGTCCTACCATGTCCTATAAAAATTGAAACATGTCTGTTGAAACAGCAGTGTTTCGGATTTGATAACATTACATCAGAATTTTTGCACATATCATTTACAAATGACAACCTATGCAATGCCACTACAAAACAAAGCGACACATTTCGGAGAAAACATGAAAAATAAAAAAGTAAAGGGGAAGGATCCATGTCATCATAGTAATTCGAATATTAACATGCCACAAACCCAAAACTTGGTGGTCTTGCAATTCTCTTCTGAGATGCGGTATTATGCATTTTTAAGGAACCTGTTCGCAGTGAGGGTTTTACTCCGCCATGGCTGCCCTTTGTCACTGGTTCTGTTCCCTAATTTCTATGAACAGAATTTCTAGGCGCAGCCAGGTTGGGGAGGGTTTCATGTTCGGAGGATCTTGTCCCTGCTTTTTGCGGATGACGTGGTCCTCTTAGCTTCATCGAACAACGACCTCCAGCTCTCGCTTGGGCGGTTTGCAGCTGAGTGTGAAGCGGCTGGGATGAAGATTAGCACCTCCAAGTCTGAGGCCATGGTCCTCAGTCGGAAAAGGGTGGCTTGCCCACTCTGTCGGGAAGGAGGTCCTGTCTCAAGTGGAGGAATTCAAGTATCTCGGGGTCACGAGTGAGGGTAAGAGGGAGTGCGAGATCGACAGGTGGATCGGGGTGGCATCTGCAGTTATGCGGATGCTTAACTGGTCGGTCATGGTAAAGAGAGAGCTAAGCTGAAAGGCAAAACTCTCAATTTACCGGTCCATCTACGTACCAATCCTCACCTATGGTCATGAACTTTGGGTAATGACCGAAAGGACAAGATTCTGAAAACAAACGGCCAAAATGAGTTTCCTTTGTAGGGTGGCCGGGTCAGCCTTAGAGACAGGATAAGGAGCTCAGAGTAGAGCTGCTGCTCCTCCAGAGGTGTCATTTGAGGTAGTCAGGGCATCTGGTAAAGATGCCTCCCAGATGCTTAATGTTATTAGTATTACTAGTATTAGTTACTTATCCTGTATCCTGTTTCCTATACCCTGTTATTCACACAGATGCTAAATTAAATGAACTGATGAGATATATCTGTTTATGTTCCCTAATAAACATACAGTAGTTTTTTTTTTTGTTTTTTTTATGCAGTTGGACATTGAAGGCCTGATTCAAACAGTCTCACCATACACACATACATTCACACACATCACATCTCTTCCTCGATGCTTTGTGGTGAAAACCTCACATACACAGTATTTCTGTTCAGCTTCTCTGCATCTCACAAACACATGACAGCTGGAACAAAACAAATAAATCCAATCCAATCAAAGTCAGAATTTGTACTAGTCCAATGTCTCTTCCTTGTGTTTCATGGATCTCCGTTTCTCATTGCTCTCCTGCAGTGGTTGTTTATCTGCTGCAGTCAGACATTGAAGAAATGATTCAAACAGTTGAGTTGTGTCTGCTACTTAAAGTGTTTGATCATTGATTGCGCTGATGAACTTGTCCAGCAGAGGGAACTCTTGTCCTCTGTCCTGGGGCTGTCTTGATGAGAGCCATTTTAATGTGAGGCTCATACGCCTCAAGACCAACTTCCTTGTTTGTGTCTCAGGAAGTAATTTGTTACCAGTCACACCACACTTGGTATGACTGAACCCATACTCAAAACTTGAAAAGGAACATTTTACATTATTTGTTATATGTATGAATGTGATTTTATGGGCTGGGGACATGCTGCAAACCCAAATTGTGTCACTCTTACATATGACCACTGTCTGAATAATAAAAGCTTTTCTTAATAATACACTAGTTAGCCAGGAATGCTAACATTAGCAGCATATCTTATAGCCGACAAACACAGTTGTTCCTGTTTAATACCTTAATGTACCTTAAACCACACCACAGCCGCAGGCTTACAAAGTAATTATTAAGTAATTATAGATTGCTTTTGTTAAAACTTGTTTTGTATTTCACTGAGTCTGGCATTCATCAGGTCTCTCTCTTTATCTGTAGGGGACAGCTGGATATTGACGGTGAGAAGATCTTAAGCTGATTCACAAATTCAGAAATCTCTTTCTTAAGCAGTGGACATGAATTTATTATATTGAACACCTCTCACAATCTCTCATAGTCTCACCATCAGTTTCTGGGAAGCAGCCAAAGCAGTCCTTGTGTAACATCGTTTCATATTCCACAGAAATAAAATAAAAAAACAGCAAAAGCAACAACTGGAACATAAACTGAAACATCTACTCCATACACTCCCTCATCCTCAGTGAGCAAACTCAAAATGAAATTAATTTAAAAATATCACAACATCACCTTTGGTTCCACATATTCCTGAACTCTGTTACTGGACTTCCTCCCTCAGACAGTAACACTGTGTCCTCTCTGCTGTTGAAGTCAGCCTCTCTGGACTAGATGCTGATACTTGGACATCATGTAAAACCACACAGTTGATCCCAGGAAATGGGGTTTAATTAAAACAATCTGCTTTGGATAATTCATTTAAATGTTATATAATAAGTGAGTTATTTTTGTCTATATGTGAATTTTAAAGTTGCAGAATAAATGAATAGTGCTTCAGTAGCTAAAGTTAAAACATTGGCAAATATTAGATCTTCAAGCAAAGTGTACAACAATGTTATGGCATTTTTTCACAAAGCCACTGCAGAGATCTTGCACATGAAAGATCATTCCAAGAAGAGGTGTCATCACTTATGATATGCACACAGTCCTCTTCACCCCACTCTGGGTATCCACCTCCATTATCAGGTTGATTTGTCAACCAGTACCTGGAGGGTCAGAGAACAACACAATCACTAAACTGTTTATCTTTGACAAAACACTCAAAGCAGTAGCAGTAGTAAAATAAAAATGTTTTCACGATTTGACCGTGCAGCTCTTCATATCATTTTCAACTTCTTTCTGTGCTACTACTGATAAGGAGTGAGTTTTTTTTTCCCTCAGAAGATGGTTTTGAATGAAACACTGAAGTATAAACAGGCACACATACAAGTCCAGATGTTGGTTGAGTTCTGCTCAGTGTGTTAATAGGAAATACTTTGTCATTATATCATATGTGCCATAACATATTTTAATGTGATCATATGTCATATAAGCCATGAGTTGTTCTGTGGCCAAAAAATATGGTAAATCAGACATTTCATATTTATTTATTTATTTTTTAAATTGTCTTCACTCATTTCATTTTAACCAATTAGGTTCTTAATTTCTGCATGATAGTATCTTTATATGATAAATCTCATATAGTTTTATATAAAAAAAAAATGATAATAATAATACCTTTATTTATATAGCACCTTTTAAAAACAGCATTAACAAAGTGCTTTGACATTCAAGCATGAATAAAATACTCTTAGTTAAATTACATAAACAACCACATAACAAATATAATAAATATTAATCAAATAAAATCAAATAAAACGCAGTAAAATTGAATGATTTAATTCAAGATAAAAGTTAAAAAAGAAAGGTAAAAGACAAACCTCACATAAAAGCAAGTCTATAAAGATTAGTTTTAAGAGAGGCAGGGCGTTCCAAAATCAAGAGGCTGTAATAGCAAACGCTCTGTCACCTTTAGTTTTGAGCCTCGACCTTGGAACAGCCAGAAGGTGAACCACACGAGGACATATGGCTTCGGGCTGGCTCGTAAGGTGTCAGTAACTCTGATATGTAACTTAGAGCCAGCTCCTGACATACCTCAAAAGTGATCAGTAAAATCTTAAAATAAATTCTAAAACGAACAGGGAGCCAGTGAAGAGAAGCTAAAATCGGTGTAATGTGCTGTCTTCTGTTAAAATCAGTAAGAAGCCCAGCTACTGCATTTTAACCAATTAAGGCTCTTAATTTCTGCACGATAGCATCCGCATATGACTGAGATAAATCTCATATAGAAAGTTGTATAAAAGATAGTCTTACAGAACAACACTGTTAAATCGTAGTCAGTATTAGACCGAAATAAAGACTTACTGCAGAGTCAGTGGAGTCCCATCAACCCATTTCCAGGTTCCTTTCACTTCTCTGTCATTCAAACCAATCCATGCGTATTTGTTGGTGAAGTCTGACAAAAAGTCCTGTTCAACAGAAAAAATATTTTAGTGTTGCAGTACAACATGAAAACAATTTACACAAAGTACATTAATCATTTACCATGAATGAATGACTACACTTATAGTCAATAAACACAATAACAAACACACAGTACCTGTTCTCCAGGGCTGTTTACCACCACCAGATCTGCTCCTCTGTCTCTACAGTCCTGTCTGCCTTCATCCCAGGAACCAGACTCTTTAGAGAGGAAATAACAGGAACCACTGAACATTTTCCATCCTGCAGGACATGTTTTATCTGGAAAAAATATCAAATAATAGACCTTTCAAATCAACCATCCATGGATTTGTGTTTTTATGTTGAAGTACATGACCACTGACTATTTGACCATTTGAAGCACCTGTAACAATGTTGACTTGATTGGTGTTTTTTTTTATTTTATTGTCAATTTATGCACGCAAGCACTAGTATTATTATTTTTATTATTATTATTATTGATAGTCAATGACAACTGTTCATTTCTTACAATTAAAAGGGAATTTGGATTACAATAATATTTGAAATTTTAATTGCCTCACATGCCGGGTAGATGAACCATTAAATAATTTAGAAAAACATGTTCATCAATAAACAACAAATAAACTTTAATACACGTAAAGACTCACTCTGTTCAGACAAATGGCGAAGTTCTTCCAACTCTTCAGTCATTTTAGTGAGTTTACTGTTCAGCAGGTTTCTCTCTTCAGTCATGGAGGACAGCTTGTTTTTCAGCAGGTTTCTCTCTTCAGTCATGGAGGAGAGTTTGTTTTTCAGCAGGTTTCTCTCTTCAGTCATGGAGGAGAGTTTGTTTTTCAGCAGGTTTCTCTCTTTAGTCATGGAGGAGAGTTGTTCATTGCTGTTCTGGAGAAATTTAGCCAGGTTGTGTTTGACGGCCGAGAGCTCTGCAGCTGAGTTAGGATCTGAAATAAATAAAGACATAAAGAAATAAATAAACTTTCTTTCCAGAAAGTAATAAAATATGTCCATTACAGCTGGTTTTCATTAAAATAATTGATTGGTTGTTGGTTAATTCAACACTTAATAATAGCCATGACTTTTATTCAAAAATGTTCAAACTTCAAATATTTAGTCTTAATATAATACTTAATATTTAATGATACTGCTCATCACATTATTCATTCTGTATTGAGCTAATCAGGGACAGTGTTGCCTAAACTGTTCCAAAAAGTGACTAAAAGATAAGAAGAAAAGGATAAAAATGAAAAAAAAAGACAATTACAGAAAATACAGAATGATTGAAAAAACTAAAACCACATAATAATTCAGCCTCTATATGCCATTAGAAACCGCAGAACGATTTAGTTGTGAATGAGGAAGTATTACTGCTGGTTTTCAGACGATGTTCAGTTTTTCACATTTGATTTAAATGAGCTCATGTCATTCAAAAGAACAGTCTATTAGGATATAATATACAATTAGATCTTCACTAACTGATCCACTGTCAGAGACAAAGCTGCATGGGTAGGTAAAATCAGAGAGAGAAAAATAAAACAGAAATCTGTTCACACATGTGCTGACCTTCAGTTTGTTTGTGAACAACATCTGTGGCTTTTGTCTACATAAAAAAATAATAATTGACTGTGACTGGTCCATGTTAGTGAGTCACAGTCAGTGGAGGCTGGAGGCTCTGAGTGTTACAGGTTTAACTTGTGAAAACCAGACTCACAGAGGACACCAAGGACCATGATCCCAACCAGCAGGAAAACACTCAGCAGTCCCAGAAAGACAGTAACACGTACACTGTAACACCTCTCAGAGATTCTTGGACCTGAACAGAGAAAACACCAGTGAAACCAACAAAGTCTACAACAGTAAAAATGACAGATGATAAAATACATCTATTCATCTCTCTGTCTCTTCCTACCTGTGTGATTTGATGAATGTCTTGGGTTGACATGTTCATTCAAATGCATTTCCTCCATTGCTGGTAATGATACAGACTACTTCCTAGAAGATCTCTGCTTTACAGGCAGCAGTGCATTGAATATAAACTGTAAGATGGCTATTAGTTTTATTTCAACTTGTGAGGAAGTCACATGACAGGAAATAATCTTGAGCTGAAACAAGATTTTACTAATGTTAAAGTTGTGTAATGTCACGAGATCTAAACAGATCCTGGATTTGATTTTGCCTTTCAAATCAGTTTTATATAAAAAAAAACTTTCATGAACTAAATAAACTATACAGATACTATTTTTCACAAGATTTCTTAAATGTCATAAAATGATAACTGTAGGGGCACTGATGGGACTGGTGATTCATGAGTCGGAAAGATTCATGTGTTCTTATTAATGTCTCAGTTCTCACACACAGAAAAAGTGAAAGTCAATCCACTCGAACATTTTTAAAAATCTTATTAAATCAGACTTCACTGAAGTTGTAGCAAGTCTTCTCACAGAATTTATCTTGACAGTAGATATTGATCTCATGCAGATTAACCCGCACACCCACATCCGCAAAAATCTGAAAAATAGAAATACATTTCAAGTGTTGCTGTGGTTTGATTAACTCCACCATAATCATGATGCTCACCCAAATTTAAACACACCGTTTCACTTCACTCTAATAATATTTTAAGCTGCTGTTTTGATACCGTTTACCCAGTACTCATTAAAAATACTCTTAAAATGACATTGAAAAGCTCAAATCCTCTTATGGACTCCTATACACTATTGTAGATGAAAGTGGACATTTTTGTCCTTAATGGCTCAAGAGGGTAGTATTTTTTCATAGAGTTCTCTTGACCTATTAGATTTTTGGAATTTCAAACTTTGTTCAAAAAGTGGCTTTGTTACAAAAAAAAATATTGTGCCACATGGACTAACACAGCCAAAATGTGAAGTGAAGAGGAACAATTTACCCAAATGGACAAAAATGTTCTCTATGACGCCTGAGGGTTGTTGAAGTACTTATAAGATGTTTAAAATATGTATTTTTGTTTTATAACATATTTGATAGATCCATTATTTATGGCGGTGTGAGGGAAATTCTCAAATGTCCCTTAATATATTAATATCATATTTGAAACCTAACATTTGTGCATGCAACATTAGATTGTATGTAGGGTGAAAGCTTGTGTTTTGGACAGAAGCTCAGGCTTATGATAACCATGTGGTCGCAAGGTATGAATGGATATGTTGTTGTATGCTCTATTGTATGATATGTTGAGAGAGTTAAGACGAGGAACTCACTTTAACAAATTCATCCTGAGAGGGTACTTGAAGTGCCTCTTCTGTGTATATCACACAATAATGTTTAAAGTGTAGGAGACGTTTTATGCGCGTCATGAGATGTATGTTGAGATGTTAGTACAATATTGTGTCAAGTCATATGTAAATTTTATGATGGGATTACAGATATGAACATTGTTTACACCATTATAAAAGCTGAGGAGAGACTGCGTCTCTTCAGTCATTATCTGTTGCTAATGAGTGGCTCTTGCTTGTAAGCAATAATGGTTTTCTAGAAAAGAAACATTGTGTCATGGTATTTTGACCAACTCTCATCTGCACTAGGCAGGCAACTGATTTTCAGTCGCCACGACAAAAGAAACATCAAACTAGTCCGCACACCCCCCATAATGTTGTACCGATTAGCTAACTTCCTGCTTACAGCGTCATGGCACAGAATAGAAGTGCATGTGTGGGGGTGGGGTAGGACATCAGTATACAAAAATAAACTTTCTTGAACTAGATACATGATGCAGATCCTACGTTTCACAAGACCTCTGAAGCATAGTATGTAAAATGATTCAGGAGCACTATAGGTCTATAATTTAAAGTCCCTGAAGTTTTAGCAAGTCATCTCATAGGACTTATCTTGACAGTAGATACTGATCTCATGCAGGTTGACCCGCACACCCACATCCGCAAAAAATGCACACTGTCTCATTTCACTCTAATAATGTTTTAAGCTGCTGTTTTGATACTGTTTCCCCAGTACACACCAAAAAATAACATTGAAAAGCTCAAATCGTCTACTGTACTCCCGTGAGATTTGAGGGACCTCTAATATGAAAGAATAGTCCGAAAATTAATAGTAAGAATAAATCAATTGCAAAATTATTAAAATATTTATTTGACCCATTCCAACAATGCACAATATAATTAAAATAGCATAAAATAAAACAAAATAAAATAAAAATAAAATGTTTAACTTGACCCCGCTTCTACATTAAATAATAATGGAGAAGAAGGTTTTGCAGATGGAAATCAACATCGATCCACTCCATCCACTCTGCGGTTAGACTGAGCATTTAGAAAAATAGAGCTGTCCCTTTGAGAAAGACTGTAGTCTTAAACGGATATTGTGCATAGCTCTCGATGTGTGCCGGGCATGTCGCAAACGATAAACGATGAACATTGAGCTTGGTGTTTGCTTTAGTGCCCCACCCCCACCCCAATATCACGCGATCTACCCGTACTGCCTTCGCGATCTACCGGTCGATCACGATCGACGTACTGGCACCATCATTGGAAAATCTCCTTGCTTCGATGTTTGGATTTCAGGTGATAAATTAATGGAGAAATTCTTTGCAGACACACGCATCTTGAAATTCCACCATTACACGTTTTGCAAATCCCTATCAGTGGGTCTTCATATATTTGTATACTAAAATACGTCCACACAGCAGACATGCCCATGCTGACCGAAAATGGCTGAAAAGTGCACTTTTCGCAAATTTTCGCCGAATATTCGGTACATCAGTACTAAAAATGTATTTTGGTTTTGTATCATATTTGATACATCGATCATAGTAATTTACTGAATACACCTTTTTTTCTGAACAAAAACTAAAGTAAATAAAATATGAGCAATATGGAATAAACGTGTGCATTTACCCGTATCTTTTCAAGAGTAAGTTCAATTAAATTAAATTACTGATACATGGAGAGTTCTTTTGAGAAGATGTTTGTGACCTCTAATAGAACTGAAGAAGCTACTCGGATAAGTGGTTAAACATCTTATCAAAAAAATAAAAATAAAAAAACTCTACAAGTTGCCTTTTTTGAACCTTTTTCTTATGGCTATACTATTACCTGGATGACTGAGAACCTTCACAGACATTACTGATAGTTGAACATCATGTAAAACCACACAGTTGATCCCAGGAAATGGAGTAAATATTAAAGGGTCCATGCAAGAACCCCTTATATGACTTTAAGGCCTATAACTTTTGAATTATACAAACCTTATGAAACTTAGCAGCTGTCATTATAATAAACTTGCGTACAATAATGCCAAGTTTTGTAAAATTCGGGCTGTAGGGGGCGCTACAATGACTACATATTTATATCTCACAAACCACTACAGTAAACTGCTTGAAAGTTGACAATAATCTGTGGATGACACCTTCTAAACCTACCAAGTTTCATGCATTGTGGTCTATAGAGGGCGTGACTGGTGTCTGGTGTTTCTTCCTTACCCACAGCCATTCACTTGCTTGCTCTGCTGCCAGGGACAAATCTGATGGTCAGTGCCTTGTGACGCAGGGTGTATTGTCCTTGGTAAAGACTAACCCTTCACAACTTGTCAAACCTGTCGAAATAACCAAACCATAAACCAAACTACAAGCACCATAACTTAAACTTTCCTGGAAGTCCTGACCGGTCTAAGCTTGAAATGATTTGAATCATTTCTTGCCCCAACCCTTCAAACTGCGCCTTATCACTCAGACTTGCATCAAACAATCTCTTCAAACTCTTCACTGGCTTTTCAAGCACTGTGGGCACCACCGTATCATTATAGCAAACTTATTTTCTTGGCTTCACTTTCATCCAAACTCACTGTAGATTGCTTTTTAACTAGTCCAACAATCTGCTGGTACAAGAAGCGGTTGACGTTGTAGTCGTGTCTTCCATGTAGGCCCTAATTACGGAGAGGTGAAGCCCTCCCTGCAGCTATTCTCCACCTACTACCCATTTAGAAGCCCTAATAATTACTTCCATTGTCATTGTTAAAGCTAGTGGAGAGATTGTACACCCTGCCATGATCATGCCTACCTCAAGCTGCTGCCATGCTGTAGTGTACCCTACTGTGGTAAAGCAGAGTTGTATGTCTAAAAAGTACGCTTTGACTAAGCTTTTTATACAACCTGGACTCGAATGCTTCCCATAGCAGACCAAACTTAACAAAATAAAACAGGAAAGCTGCTGTACTTCACTGTTCAGCAGTTACCAGAAATGTTTAGTTTCTATGTGACTGCACAAGGGGGTCACATCAGATAATGAAAACTAGGATTCACCTACTTTTGCAACTCACAGATATGTAATATTAGCTAATTTTCCTGAAAGAAAAAGGTAGGAGAGAGGGTCTAAAAACATTTAAGACAGCCAAGTAAATGACACTTTGACTAGAGGAGTTAGTTTTCGTTTTATAAAGACTTGAAAATGTCTTTAGGGTTTGTGTTTTTTCATATTTTAAGTTTGTAGGAACAACGGCAGCAAAGAACTTCACAGTCACTTTACATGGGAAACAATAATTCAACTGTTTCACAAGTTAATGTGGTTACCGTGACTGCATGTGCTCTGTATGTGATGTCATGGTGCATCCTGCCTCGTCATTAGAACATCACAAGATTTCACTGAGGCAGACATTCAGCAGATAATCGATTTTCTTGAAATGATTCAAACAGTCTCAAACATACACACCTACATTCAAACAGATGACATCTGTTCATTGATGCTTCGTAGTGAAAACCTCACGTGCACAACACTTCTGCTCAGCTTCTCTGCATCTCACAAACACAGGACAGCTGGAACAAAACCATAAAAAAAATGATATTCGTACTCATCTGATCAAAGTCCAGATTTGTATTAGCCTAATGTCTCTTCCTTGTGTTTCAAGGATCTCTGTTTCTCATTGCTCTCCTGCAGTGGTTGTTTATCTGCTGCAGTCAGACACTGAAGGCCTGATTCAAACAGTTGAGTTGTGTCTGCTACTTTAAGTGTTTGATCATTGATTGCTCTGATGAACTTGTCCAGCAGAGGGAACTCTTGTCCTCTGTCCTGGGGCCGTCTTCATGAGAGCCACTTTCATATGAGGCTCATACGCCTTAAGACCAACTTCCTTGTTGGTGGCTGGGGAAGTTGGGGGTTTGTTACCTTCAACAGTATAGGTGTGGGATCACTTGAATGCCTCTCAGGTCTGTGTATCATTCTTTAATTTGTTGTAAAAATAACTTGTGAATCAACTTGTGTCACTGTCTGCATAATATCTATTCAGTACGTACCTTAAACCACACCACAGCTGTAGGCTTTGTGTTTCCAGGTTGCCCGTCCACACCTACATGTGTACGTCCCATCCTGGTGAACGCCTGAAGGAAATTTCAGATGTAACCTTTTCACAATCTGCAAAGATTTCTCTGCAAAAACAAAAACTAGAAAGTCAGTCCATGAAAGCAAAAGTCTGCAACTGGCTGCAGAGCATGAATAAATCCACCAGAGGTCTCAGAAACTCATGAACCAAATATGACACACTTGACTTTGTAGGGTTAAATTGTTTTCTTCCACTGAACCTACAGTGGATATAAGAAGTCTAAACACAGCTGTTGAAGTTATTTCAGTGAGTCTAGCATTCAGCAGGTCTCTCTCTCTTCAGCTGCTTCTCAACAAGCTCTTAGACAGTGGACATCATTTATTGAACTGAACACCTCTCACCATCTCTCACAGTCTCACCATCAGTTTCTGGGAAGCAGCCAAAGCAGTCCTTGTGTAACATCGTTTCATATTCCACAGAAATAAAAACAGCAAAAGCAACAAGTGGAACATAAACTGAAACATCTACTCCATACACTCCCTCATCCTCAGTGAGCAAACTCAAAATGAAATACAGTTCAAAATATCACAACATCACCTTTGGTTCCACATATTCCTGAACTCTGTTACTGGACTTCCTCCCTCAGACAGTAACACTGTGTCCTCTCTGCTGTTGAAGTCAGCCTCTCTGGACTAGATGCTGATACTTGGACATCATGTAAAACCACACAGTTGATCCCAGGAAATGGGGTTTAATTAAAACAATCTGCTTTGGATAATTAATTTAAATGTTTATATATATATATATATATATACACACATGAGTGAGTTATTTTTTTTTCTATACGTGAATTTTACAGTTGCAGAATAAATGAATAGTGCTTCAGTAGCTAAAGTTAAAACACTGGCAATTATCAGATCTTCAAGCAAAGTTTACAACAACATTATGGCATTTTTTCACAAATCCACTTCTGAGGTAATTCACATGGCAGATCATTCCAAAAAGTGGTGGATTGATGTCTGACATGCACACAGTCCTCTTCACCATATTGTCCACCTCTATTATCAGGTTGATTTGTCCCCCAGTACCTGGAAGGTCAGCGAACAACACAATCACTAAACTGTTCATCTTTGAGACGAGAAACATTTATACAAGCTAGAAGAAAGTAAGAATTACAATAGGAACATCAAAATGTTTTCATGAGTCCATGATCTGACCATGCAGCTCTTCATAGTATTTTAACTTAATTTAACTTGATAAAGAGTGAGATATTGTTCTCAGATGATGGTGGTGAATGAAACAAGGTGGTATAAGAAAGTAAAATCACAAGTCCAGATGAAGCCAAATGTTGGTTGAATTCTCCTCAGTGCTTTAATAGGAAATACTTTGTCATTATATCATATTTTCTGTAAAATATTTGAATTTGATAACATGTCATATGTTATGAGTTGTTGACAAGTTATTCTGTCCCCATGTGGCCACAAAAAAAAAAAAAAAATGCCCACCCACTGATTTCAACCAATTAAGTTATTTCTGCATGATAGTATTTGTTAAAAAAAAGAAGAACGTCATCTGGAAATGTAATAAAAGATAAAGTCATTTGTTGATATTAGACCAAACTAAAGACTTACTGCAGAGTCAGTGGAGTCCCATCAACCCATTTCCAGGTTCCTTCCACTTCTTTGTCATTCAAACCAATCCAAGTGTCTTTGTTGGTGTAGACAGACAGAAACATCTGTAAAAATATTTTATTGTTACTTACAACATAAAAAGTAATTTGCACAATATACATTAATCATTTACCATGTATGAATGACTACACTTGTAAACACAATAACAAACACACAGTACCTGTTCTTCAAGGCTGTCTATCACCACCAGATCTGCTCCTCTGTCTCTACAGTCCTGTCTGCCTTGATCCCAGGAACCAGACTCTTCAGAGAGGAAATAACAGGAACCACTGAACATGTTCCATCCTGTAGGACACGTTTTCTCTGGAAGAAATATTGAACAAGACACAATAATCAACCTCTCCATGGAGTTGTGTTTTTATTGAAATTAGTCGTATAGACAGCCAATGACTATTTGACCAGCACTTGTAACATTACTGATTTCATTGGTGTCTTTTTATTTTATTTTCATGCTTATTAGGCACACAAGCACTATTATTATCATCATTATTATTATTATTAGGGGTCCATGCAAAGAAAGTTGCAGGATCCCTATTGATTTTGTTGCAATTTTTATTCTTCTTCTTATAATAATGATTTTTCTTTTTCTGCTTAGCTAAAAGTGTCTGCCCAGGACAAACTGCGAGGACAAAAGGCATTAAACCTAGTAACTTGGTAGTCGTAGCATGTCACTTTTCCAAGGTGTTTATACACATGCCTAGAGCTAGGCATATTTGAATTACTACTAGGCCACCACCATTTCCGCCTGCCATTTTATTCCCGGACATTTTGAAAAAAATGCACCTCAAAGTAAAATCAACTCCTCCTAGGACGTTCATCCAATTCTCACCAAACTTGGCATATATCATTTATGGACAAAGATAAGGAAAAGTTCTCCAAAGCACTTTAGCAGGGTTACTGATTACAAAGTTAATGGCTAATTAATTTTTACGGAGTTGCACAGTACAACTCCAAAGATAATATTTTGTGAAGTATGTACCCAGACTTAATCAAACTTCATATCACTGATAATAGTATGATTCTGTATAAGCACCCCAACGTTTCTGGCCCTTGGCCTCTAGGTGACAACAAGGTACATTTCAATCTCTCAAAAACTGCAATAGCCAACTTCAGGAAATTTGGCATACACAATCAGTAACATATTGTGTAGACGCCCATCAAGTTGCGTGACATTGCGCCTACAGGGAGTGCTACAGGTGACAGGGAACCATTTTTATGACTTTAAGGCCTATAACGTTGAAGTATTCACCCAATCCTTATGAAACTTAGTAACTGTCATTATAATGTGTTTGCGTACAATCATGTCAAGTGTCACGAAATTCAGGCTGTGGGGGGAGCTATAACGACTACATGTTTAAATGTCACAAACCACCACAGTAAACTGGTTGAAATTTGACAACAATAATCTGTGGATGACTCCTTACAAGCCCGCCAAGTTTCATGCAATACGGTCTATAGGGGGCGCTACTGGTGACTTATGGCTCTGCGCCCCACTCAGGTACAACTCGGCCACAGCTTGCACCCCTTTATGATCGCTTGCTATCATCTAGTTTTTATTATTTTATTATTATACAATTGTTAATTTCATACAATTAAATTGGAATTTGGATTACAATAATATTTGAAATTGAACCGCTTGATGCCTGAATTGACCTTTCAATTATAAAAAGAAATTAATTATTTGTGTTTTTGCTTACCACTCTGACTGGTCCTATGAGAAACTAGTGCTTGCAAAAGGTTCCTAGGAATTTTTTGAGTTTGCACAAACCGAAATTGGAGCATTACGTGCGTTAGCGACAAGGGTTTAAGTTCATTCAGCAAAGTATGAAGTCAGAAGGATCGTCTCACATGCTGGGTGGCTGAACCATTAAATGACTTAGTAAAACATGTTCATCAATAAACAACAAGTAAACTTTAATACGTGTAAAGACTCACTCTGTTCAGACAAACGGCGAAGTTCTTCCAACTCTTCAGTCATTTTAGTGAGTTTACTGTTCAGCAGGTCTCTCTCTTCAGTCATGGAGAAGAGTTGGTCGTTGCTGGTCTGGAGAAACTCAGTCAGGTTGTGTTTGACAGCAGAGAGCTCTGCAGCTGAGTTACCGTCTGAAATAAATAAAGACATAAAGAAAAAAATAAACTTTCTTTCCAGAAAGTAATAAAATATGTTCATTACAGCTGCTACAAATGAAGATTTTCATTCATAAAATTCATTTCATTCAAAATAATTTATTGATTTTTGGTTAATTGACCATAGCCATGTCTTTTATTCAAACTGTTATCACAAACTTCAAATATTTATTCTTAATATAATACTTAATATTTAATGATACTGTTCATCACAAACATTTATATTCATTCTGTGTTGACCCAATGATTCCAAAAAGTGACTAAAAGACAAGAATAAAAGGATAAAATTGAAAATAAATAAATAAATGAGAAAGAAGACAATTACAGAAAAGGCAGAATGGCAAATAATTTAAACCACATAATAATTCAGCCTCTATATGACACTAGAGACCTCAGAACGATTTAGTTGTGAATGAGGAAGTATTACTGCTGGTAACTTGAAACTGTTCACACTGTTTGAATTTTGAGATGCTCAGACTATGTCCAGTTTTTCACATTTGATTCCAATAGGTTCATGTCATTCAAAAGAACAGTCTATTAGGATATTATATACGATTAGATCTTCACTAACTGATCCACTGTCAGAGACAAAGCTGCATGGGTAGTTAAAATCAGAGAGAGAGAAATAAAACAGAAATCTGTGTTCATACACATGTGCTGACCTTCACTTTGTTTGTGAACAACATCTGTGGCTTTTGTCTACATAAAATAATAACTGACTGTGACTGGTCCATGTTAATGAGTCACAGTCAGTGGAGGCTGGAGGCTCTGAGTGTTAGAGGTTAATTTATGAAAACCAGACTCACAGAGGACACCAAGGACCATGATCCCAACCAACAGGAAAACACTCAGCAGTCCCAGAAAGACAGTAACACCTACACTGTAACACCTCTCAGAGATTCTTGGACCTGAACAGAGAAAACACCAGTGAAACCAACAAAGTCTACAACAGTAAAAATGACAGATGATAAAATACATCTATTCATCTCTCTGTCTCTTCTTACCTGTGTGATTTGATGAATGTTTTGGCTTGAAATGTTGATTCATATAAATTTCCTCCATGCTTGTAACGATGCAGGCTATGATACATCTGAGAAGATCTCTGCTTTACAGTTGCCAGTGCATTGCATATAAACTGTGAGACAGTTAAAGCTATTGGCTTTATTTCAACTTGTGAGGAAGTCACATGATATAGAGGTGGTTAATGACAGGAAATGATCTTCAGCTGAAACAGGGGTTTATTAATGTTTGAGTTGTCATGTCATAAGAACAGAGGCTGAAGGCAGAGGTTTAGCTGTTGCACAAGTTAATGTGGTTACTGAGACTGTATGAGATCTGTATGTGATGTTATGGTGTGTCATGCCTCACCATTACATATAACATTTCAATGAGAAAGATATTCAGCGGGTTGTTTCTTCCCTGTTATAAGGTTTCTCATCAGAGCCTATAGTGGGCCTTCACCTGCCTCTGTATCTATCCCATTATATTTGGTTCCACATGGTCCTGAACTTTCTTGACTGTATCAGTGTTGTCCTCTCTGGTGTTCAAGTCAACCTCTCTCCCGGTTTACATTCTCAGTCTGAACTACTAAATGCTGATAGGTGTACACCAAGTACAACCACAGAACTGTTTCTCTTAGTGGGGAAAGAGGTTTTAATTTAAAGGAAACAATAACATTTTCTGATGACTCCGCTGTCATAGGGTGTATAAGTGGTGGACAGGATGAGGAGGAGTATAGAAGGCTGGTGGACGGATTTGTGGGGTGGGCTGGAAGGAATCACCTGCTGCTTAATGTGGACAAGACCAAAGAGATGGTGATCGACTTCAGGAGGAAGGGACCAGCTCCTCTGACCCTCAGCATCCTGGGTAGGGATGTGGAGATGGTGGAGGATTACAAATACCTGGGAGTGACCATCGACAACAGACTGAACTGGAGGACCAACAGTACAGCTGTGTACAAGAAGGGCTGCAGCAGACTCTATTTCCTGAGGAAACTGAAGTCCTTCAATGTGTGCAGCAAGATGCTGGATATCTTCTACCAGTCTGTTGTGGCTAGCACACTTTTCTCCGCTGTGGTCTGCTGGGGGAACAGCATTACAGCCAGTGATGCCAACAGACTGAACAAACTGATCAGGAAGGCTGGCAATATTATTGGCTGCAGACAGGACACCTTTGAATCGGTGGTGGAGAGGAGGACTCTGAACAAACTTTTATCAGTCATGGATAACCCTGACCACCCTCTCCACCACACAATAGACAGACAACGGAACACCTTCTCCAGAAGGCTCAGACAACTTCGTTGTCTCAAAGAACGCTACAGGAAATCTTTGCTACCCCAAGCCATCAGTCTGTACAACTCCTCATCTGTGTGTGACAGATGACACCTTGTACATTTAATGTAACATTTCTTTTTAATATTCACTTTTAATACGTGTTAATAATTGTGTATACATGCTAATTTAACATTTCTTTAATATATATATATATATATATATATATATGTATGGTATTGAATTCTGCTACAACACAGAAATTTCCCAGTCTGGGATTAATAAAGAAAATCTAATCTAATCTAATCTAATCTAACATTACTGTGGATTATTCTGTTAAAAAGATCTATATCATGTATATGCATATAACAAATACGCAATGTTATTATTTGAAGAAAGTGACAAAAGATTAGACTTCAATGGCTGTGTTTAGTTCTTCTGCCATTCACGTTAGTTTTTTTTTTTTTACCAACTGTAATTATTAGTATTAGTAGTAATAGTTGGTTAGTCATTTATCCCATATCCTATATCCTATTGTTGACACGGATGCTAAATTAAATGACCTGATGAGATATATTTGTTCATGTTCCCCCTAAACATCCAGTAGTTGTTTCTTTGATGCAGTTGGACATTGAAGGCCTGATTCAAACAGTCTCAACATACACACATACATTCACACACATCACATCTCTTCCTTGATGCTTTGTGGTGAAAACCTCACATACACAACACTTCTGCTCAGCTTCTCTGCATCTCACAAACACATGACAGCTGGAACAAAAAAAAAAAAAAAAAAACATGTTTGTACTTATCTGATCAAAGTCCAGATTCTTACTGGTCTCATGAGTTATGTCTGCTACTTAAAGTGTTTGATCATTGATTGCTCTGATGAACTTGTCCAGCAGAGAGAACTCTTGCCCTCTTTCTTGGGCCTGTCTTCATGAGAACTAATTTCACATGAGGCTCATACGCCTCAAGACCAACTTCCTCGTTGGTGTCTGGGGAAGTGGTTTCTTACCGCCAACAGTATAGGTGTGAGATCACTTGCATGTCTCTCAGGTCTGTGTGTCTTGGCTTCATTTGACAGGAAAATAACTTTTTACATGATGTGTGTATGAACGTGATTTTGGCCCCAGATGGGGCAGGGGCAAGTTCGGTCACTGTCTGCATATTATATATATTCAGTACGTAAGGACGTTTCAGATGTAACCTTTTTACAATTTGCAACAACAAAACTAGAAAGTCAGTCCATGAAGGTAAAAGTCTGTAACTAACTGCAGAGCATGAATAAATCCACTAGAGGTCTCAGACACTCATGTACCAAATATGACACACTTGACTTTGTAGAGTTAAATAGTTTTCTCACACTGAACCTACAGTGGATATAAGAAGCCAAAACACAGCTGTTACAGTAGCAGGTCTCTCTCTTCAGCTGTGGAGGGAAGTTTCATATTGATGATGAAAAGATATGAAACTGAAACACAATTGGACATCAAGCGCTTAGACAGTGGATATTGTTTATTGAGTCTCACCAGGCTCACCATCAGTTTCTGAGAAGCAGCCAAAGCAGTCCTTGTGTAACATCGTTTCATATTCGTCAGAAATAAAATTAAAAAACAGGAAAAGCAACAACTGGAACATAAACCGAAACATCTACTCCATACACTCCCTCGTCCTCAGTGAGCAAACTCAAAATCATCCTCTGGTTCTACATATTCCTGAACTCTGTTACTGGACTTCCTCCCTCAGACAATAACACTGTGCCCTCTCTGCTGTTGAAGTCAGCCTCTCTCTAAATGCTGATAGGTGCATTTTACAATTGTAGAATAACTGAAAAGTGCTTCAGTAGATGTACTCTTAGATTTTTGTTATTTCATGCAGGACTGCCTCCGTGTATAGTCTCAGGGTACTTGATTTGCGGTGCGTGAAACCCTCCGAAACTCTCCATACATAGCTCAATACATGAGCCCTGAACACATGTGCTTACTCATCTTAGCCGCGATGATGCCTGACAGAACCTTCCACGTTGTGGAGAGCCAGGTTATTGGCCGGTAGTTGAATGGGATGGGTGCCTTCTGAGGGTCTTCAGTATTAGGAGTGTCCTGCCCTGGGTTAGCCACTCCCTTGGTAACCCATCCCCTAGCAGCTGGTTCATCTGTGCTGCTAGGCATTCATGGAGGGCCGTTAGCTTCTTCAGCCAGTAGGCATGGATCTCATCATGCTGTCCAGCTCTTCATCTTTGACACTCTTTCTTGGATGTCTGCCATTGAGATGGTTACTGGTTCTTCCAAAAAAGTTTTCAAAAAGGCAACTGGACTTGTAGATTTTGGAGAAGACGTTTCACCACTCATCCGGGTAGCTTCTTCAGTTGGATTCAGTTGGATTACCATGACCTGGATGACTGAGAACCTTCACAGACATGTTACTGGTTCTTGTTCAGGGAGGTGGCTGTGCTCTGCTCTTAGGTCAGCCATTGGGCATCTGGGTTGTGTGATGCCTCTTTTTCCCATGTGGCCTTCCAGTACTCTTCCACCTCAGCTCTTGGTGGGTCTGTTGTTATTTACAGCAAGAAGGTTCTGGGTTCGATTCCATCTCGGGCCTTTCTGTGTGGAGTGTGCATGTTCTGTCTGTGTCTGCATGGGTTCTCTCCAAGTACTCAAGCTTCATCCCTCCGTCCAAACACATGTTTGTTAGGTTAATTAGTGAATCTAAATTGGCCATAGGTGTGCATGTGAGTGGGAATGGTTTGTCTCTCTGTGTTGGCCCTGTGATAGACTGTCGACCTGTTCAGGGTGTACCTGACATTATTAACTAGTTGGTACACTAGTCACGACTAGTCAACTTCTTGCTTACAGCATCATGGCACAGAATGGAAGTTAATTTGTGAGGGCAGTGTGGGAGGTCAGTTTACAAAAATATACTTTCTTGAATTAGATATATGATACAGATCCTGCTTTTCACAATATCTCTGAAATGATGTATGTAAATTGATAACGGTTGGGGCACTGATGGGACTAGTGATTCATGAGTCAGACAGATTATAATTCATGTGTTTTTATTAATGTCTCACTTTTTACACAGAGCAAAACTAAAAGTCAATCCACTCAAGATATGAGAATGTTTTTAAAAAGCTTCTTTTTAAACCAGACTTCAAAACCTCATTATTACAACAACAGAATATCACACTTCTCTTTGAAGATCAAAGAACATGGAGGAGAACAATGACAATAGTTGGCATGCTTTTTATTTTTTCCATCTGATTTAAAACAATTTGAACTTACTGAAAAGTGACACAGAATTTTTACCAAGTCTTCTCACAGGATGTATCTTGACAGTAAATATTGATCTTGTGCAGATTAACTCACACAACTCAAAACTATATTTAGCAGATAATAACCCTAATCTGCTAAACAGGGTTTTGAGGATGTGGGTGTGTGGGTTACTATGCATGAAGTCAATATCTACTGATAATAGCCCTATTAGATATTATCTGCCCTCTTAGTTTTATACCCAGAAAATTTGCTAAATAAATCAATAATGTTAAGTAGGACTGGCATTGACATCTCTGGATTGGAAAAAAAATCAAAACATCATCTGCATACAAACTAGCAAACCCTCTATAGCAGGTACCATCCTTATGGCCTCTGCCAACGGTGTTGATAGCAACGGCAAACAAAAGGGTAGACAAGGGACAGACTTGCCTCATTCCTCTGTACAATAGAAAACTGTCTGATTTAAGCCCATTAGTCAGAATAGTCATCTAATGAAATGATCACCAAGATCAAATTTATTCAAAGTATAAAATAAGTAAACCATTTCTACCTGGTCAAAGGCTTTCTCAGCATCTAGAGGAAGCACCAGACCATTAATATCTCTTTCCTAAAAAGCCTGATTACACTGAGAAGGCACCTGGCATATAGTTAGTCATGACCTTTTATGAAAACTGTTTGATCTTCTTTAATAATTTTAGACAGGAGGTCTTCAAGTCAAGTAGTTAGTAGCCCAACACAAACAGAGGTTTGCAGGCTAACTCCCAAACAACAGAAGCCACTTCAAAGGACTCAAGGAGCGGTTTCCCTCCAACGTCTGCCATCAGGAACACACAGCAAGGACTACAATTTTTCCCAGTTTGGCCTTCCATCAGGAACTGCCAGCTAAAGGAGCAACACATCAGAAATAGACTTTCCACCAACTGGTCAACTGTAGTCAACAGTATGACCTGGCCTAGTTAAGCTAAGCTAAGCTATGCATAGAACTTAAACTTTGATTTGATGTGATATTCGTTTTATTGAGTTGTTTAGTGTAGTGACTTGATGTTAGTTTAGATTATGCAACACACATACTCAGGGTCTTTTGCATGCTAAACTAACCATCCTTTCTCTAACCTGGCACCTCTTATCACATTCTCTTATCACATTCCACGAAGGCATACAGCCAGCACATGGTACATAAGTGTCTCCGCTCAGCAGCCATCTTGTTTCGCCTCCCACAACCAGTGGCCATCTTGACACACCCACAACTAGCAGACATTTTCACACACACACACACACACGCACACGCACACACACACACACACACACACACACACACACACACACACCTGTATAAAGTAGTCTGTAGTTAGATTGTATGTTTACTTTTTATTCTTGTAATAAATGTCTTTTAAACACACAGTTGTCTGTTTAATGTTGCACAAGAGTGAATACTGCCAACCTCTACACTGTCAAGAACTCCAAATTCCTTCAACTTTAACTAGTTGTTAACGTTGTAATTTTGGTTATAGTCATTAAGTTCATTCTTAATCAGAAATCCAAATTGACAATTTAGTCTCTTTTTCCTTCCTAGAAGGGTGGTGCCCTGAGGTGATCTGGTAATTCAGATCCAATTGTTTAATAAGATCATGATAGCCAAACCCCAATATTGAGTACCTTAGTATCCAGGCCCAACATAAATGGTGCCCCATGTGAGGCAAAGTAGTGTTGGCAATTATTCATAATTGTGCAAAAATATTTTTAAACAACTTTTAGACTTGCCAGTCTTAATATTTCTACCACAGGAGTAGATGTCCAGCTGTACTTACAAACAGGTGCAGTGTGGTGATGATGTATGAAATTCATAAAAGAGAAATGAATAATTTGTTATTAATAACTACCGTCTTAGGTCCCCATTGTGCTACATTAAGAGCTGCTTCTGCTGCTACCTAATACATTTTTTCGTAGGTGTAAGCACATTAGCATTTGAATACCATGTATGCAATGCAATTCAGTCAAGCTGTTTCCTGTTAATTTAAGTGCTTCCCTGTTGAATTAAACCACAGCGTGCCAATGGCCCTGTGTAAGAGGACTTGTGCCGAATGTTACTGCCATGAATCACGTCTCTAACTGTTATGCACTGCCCTGCGTTTCAGTTACTGCATGTTAAGTTTTGCTGTGCCCACTAGAGCCACTAGATGGTCCCATAGCTACCTTTCTATCCTCTCTCTTAGAAGCTACATAGCTACTTAGCATATCATTGCTAACCCCATTGCTTTGTTGTTGTTGTTTTTGACACCTTATCTCTATCCCACCTAACAATGGAGTCCCTTGTGTAGAGCAAGCATTCCCTTGCACAGAGCCTAAACCCAGGCTACCCTGAAATTCATGAACAAGTTGAATTTGAGGGATGAGACAGATTCTCTGCCGAAGGACAGGTGTTATGCACAGACTGCATCCAAAGGCCCATTGTTGAGATGTTTGCTTCTGAACTTTCACAGGCAATCCAGTCTTGCCTTTCAGAGCAAAGTAGCCTTAAAAAAGGAGGTAGAGTCCCTTAAAGTGCAAACTGCTTGTCTCCTCCATGAGGTACAAATGGCCAATAAGAAAGCTGTGCACTACTTATCAGACCTGCACTCAGCAGAGTCAGACCTTCGTGCACACAAAGAGGAACTGATAAGGCTTAAATCAGATTGTCTTTCCCCACCACTTTAAGCCAGTGTGATTCTGGCTATTCCGATTCACACTCCTGTAGTGAAAGGTTAACGCCCTCTCCATTTAGAAAATAGGAACAATTTTCAGCTGACCCTAAGTTCCTGGGAATGGAGTTAGCTCCTCAACCTCCTCTGAGAGGCTGAGGTAACAATCACCTGACGTCCCATCTCACTGACATAAAAGAGATTTGTAGTTTATCCTCCAGAAGATATTCTGCCCAAACTTCTTTTCAGTCTGTGATGCATGACACATCCATCTGTGCCCATCTCTCCGTAGGGGGGACTACAGCACCACAGGTTTGCTCAGCCCCTGCCTTTCCACCAGAGATAACTGTTGCACGTGATGCCCTTGCCCGGACACCACAGTGTCCCCGCTTTGAAGTGCTTGAATTCCTTGTTCAGGACATCGAATATTTTGATCCAGACAGCTGTGATCATAATGTTGAGAATTACGTCAAAGGGAGAAGGTTAGACTTGTATGGAAAACAAGCTCTAAAGCTGCCTATAAGATTATCCTGTCACAACCTCTCACAGTCAGAGATGACTACTCAGAGCTAGAAGAATTCTCATCTTCTGCTGATGAGATTAGCTCAATGGTTGCAACCCTCCAAATCCAACATACCTGTCATGAGCATCCTAGAGACTATTACAAACGTTTGAGACATGTGCAGTTTAGATGATCACAATTCAGCAGACAGTGACAACATCTCTGAATACCTCTGTGCCTCTGGCTGCACGGAGCGTCACAGCCCTGAGCCACGAGTTCAGAAAAACTTAAGGCACCTCAGATTCAGAGTTCCCTCCTCACGGTGATGATAACAACACAGTCCATTCCTGTACTGCCAGTGTGTATTTTCTTTGCAGTTAAGTAGGCAAACTTGATTTGTTAGCAACAGCAGCAAATGTCATAGTTTTCCACTCACTAGTCACACCTGCCACTATAAGCTGAGAAAAGCCTAAATTGTGATTGGACCCAGACCCACTGTCTAACTTTGCAAATACACCTGAACCAACTCCTTGGTAGTATTTTGCAATTCATACATTATTCAACACACATTTTAGGACACATTCAGACAATGATACAGCCATTGACTACCAAAATGTGATGACATTCTTCCGCAGCAACATCTGCATGAAGGACAAAATTCAAACCAATATTAGTAGTTTCTTCAATCTCCTTAGATGTTTTCTTTGCTTGATGCATACTAATGATTTGACCCTTCTCAATCAGACTAACATCTGACCACAGGTTGTGCCTTCTGACATGATTGTTTTGATCGCATCAGTTGGGGTTAAACAACTGAAAGATAAGCTGCTTTTTTTTGTTTTTCTTCCTGCTTCACTTTCAACAATGGCGACTGGAACTTTTGCCAAAATTTTACTGTTTCTTTCTCGGAAACTCCTCAGTTAACCTAACATCAATGTATTCCATCTTTACTGATCCAAAACAACCAATTTGAAAATTGCTGAGATGGAGAAGCAGCAGAAATACTAAAGCGGGGTCTACACTGTCGCCGTAGCCTCTGCATCAACTTAATGCAGAAGTCTAAACCGCCTATAACACTTTGAAAAGAAGAAACCCTGAGCAGAACCCAGCTCTTCTCGGGGGATGAAAGACAACAGTAAACCCTCTGAGAAAATGTGAGGACATATTTTTAATAATGCACTGTGTAAGATGCAAAGTTTTCATCTAAATTGATTGTTAAACTGATTTGAACAGAAATTAATTAAAAACTTTGGTCACAAATAATAAACACACCGAGAGATGGTTTTATGAAAACAATCCTCAATTATTTTACTTGAATTTAAGCACAAACCAATGGATAAACAAATGAAAATACACAAATGTGTTTCCCTTTTTTTTCTGAAAAATCAAAAAATCTGTCTGCTTTCAGTGTCCCAAATGTCGAGAGAAATGGCAAATAACCTGATAACGTGTTGCTGAGAGAGTACAAATCCACAGTCAAATAAAACAGCCCCCGATAAATATAAGAAAAACCTTTTACCTCGTGGAAGAAGTCGGATAAGCCACAGCTTTTACCAGCATCAAGGTGGAGGTGAGGACGAGGTGAAAGACGAGCTGTCCCACGATAGTAGACGTGTTTCCGCGGAGAAAACTGCCAATTGTTCGTTTGGTCAGCTACACTGTAACTATCAGGGCATCAACTTCAACCAGAGTCCCATCATTTGCTTCAAAACCGCGTGCATTCACAGTCGGCAAACCCTGGATTTCGCCAAAGTACCGAATCTAACAAACTGATGTCGCAGTTGCGAGCATAGACTGTAAATAAAGATGGACAGTGGAACTGCTCCTCAAAAGTGAAGTAAGTAGAGGCGCCTCCTGGTGACCATGTTAGTGGATGGGACTTGGGCTGAATTGAAACACTAAAATGGCAAATATATTTCTTTCAAGGACGGTTCCTATCATTTAAGTTATGGTCAAGTGTCATTTTTTTTTGTATAAATTTCATTTTAGTTATTTGACTATTTATATGACTATTTATATGACTCTCTCTCTGAGTAATGGCATAGACAGTATAAAGACACTATAAAGATGGAGGTGTAACACATCTCAAAAAACCATAAATACCATCTCTACTGTATATCAACAGCAACACAGTTTGACTAAGAAACTATTTTCACACACACCTGCCCATTGACCCTTGACCTCCATCACCTCTCTACTCTCCTTGTGGTCAAATCAACTCCCACCATTCACATCATCATACTCTCTTGTCCTGTCTCTCGCCCTGATCCCTTCCCGTCAACCAATTGTGACGACCCCACCCTCTAGGTTGGGGGCTGGGTTTTGGCAGGCTGCTGGTTGGTCTGTTCTTCTGTTCAGGTTCGTCGGAGGTGGGACCATCATCAAGAGGAATGCGCCACACCTGGGCCGGTGGAGCACATTTGAGCCCGACGCTGGCATCACTGGCGGGCGGACTCCTCTCCAGGCCGTCTCAGAGGACGCCATGGCGTGGCCGACTCTCTTGTTTTCCTTTCTGTTCCGCACCCACACGCACACATGCATCCACACACGCCTACACTACTGATCACTGATACTGATCTTTTGCATTATTATTGCTTATGTTAAAATAAACGTATCACTTGCGTTGGAACCCCGTCTCCTCTCCCATCCTTTGTTACCGTCTTAGAGCCGGACTGCAACATGTGGGGGCTCGTCCGGGATCGTTGACCCAGGAGCGCAGGTGAGGTTTGTGGGCGGATTTTCATTGGGTTTTGTGAATGAAGTCCGTAGCGGTTGTAGTGTGACGTCAGCACACAGCTGTTGCTGGTTACAGTGTTTGTTGAGTGAACGCTCAGCTGATTGCGGGAGTAGCGTTGACAAAGGGAAGTGGTTCTGTCTGTGAAGCCGCTGCTGGTTGCAACAAGGTAATTGTGGGCCTGTGGGTCAGTTTTTTTTTTTCTTTGTGGCAGTGGACCTGACGGCCAGCCGCGGCCATCGTAAGTTGCCGTTGTTTCTGTCCCTGTTAGGCTGAAGTGCGGACTCCCTTTGGTGTTCGTAGTGGGGGGTTGTAGTGTGGTGTGAAAGTGGCTGAAGCAGTTGGCTCGGGAGCACGGCCGAGGCTGCAGGTAAGGTCGCCAATTACTGGTTGCTCTGCCGGGTCTCTGGTAAAAAGTGCATAAATACCCACCGCAACTAACGCCTGAAGACTAGGGGGGGAGTTTTAGCTAGTCTGGTTAGGCAGTTAGAGGGACGGTGCTACGGTGACGCTGGGGCTGCGTAGGCTGTATTGGGCTCCGCGTGTTGCGAGTTTTGTTTTGTTTTGTGGCCAATTAAGCAGCGGGCGCAGTGAAAGTGA
Organism: Planiliza haematocheilus; assembly: GCA_005024645.1. NCBI lineage: Eukaryota > Metazoa > Chordata > Actinopteri > Mugiliformes > Mugilidae > Planiliza > Planiliza haematocheilus. Next base: position 64,788 of record SRSE01000170.1, on the reverse strand, counting down.
GTGTGGATGAGAAATGGCGAGTGTGGAAGTGTTTTTGAAGGAGCCTTCAGAGGAGTTGTTGGAGGACTTGTCACGTGAACAATTGATCCGTGTTGCGGAACATTTTGGCTTGGATGTTGGTGATAAGAGAATGAGGGAAAATATGAAGAACATTCTTAAGGCTAATTTGTTTGACGAGGGGTGTTTCAAAGCACCGGCTGCTGGTCCTGTGGGGAGCAGTGTTGTGTCTGACCGTGATGGGGTGACTTTGACGTTTGAGCAGAGGAAAGAGTTGCTATGTCTACAGATGGAGAAACTGAAGCATGAGACTGAACTGAAAAGGCTGGAGCTAGACGAGCGGAGGCTGACGTTGCATGCTAGAGATGCTCGTGACTTCGTTGGTGGTTCCAGTTCGTCATTCGATGTTGGTGGTAGTCTGCGTCTAGTCCCTCAGTTCAGTGAACGAGACCCTGACATTTTTTTCTCTTTATTCGAGCGTGTAGCTGAGAACAGGGGCTGGTCTGACTCTGAACGTACTCTTTTGCTGCAATGTGTGTTAACAGGTAAGGCACAGGAAGCCTATTCAGCGCTGTCAGTGGCGGAAAGTAGGGTTTACCTGTCTGTTAAAGCTGCAGTGTTGAAGATTTATGAATTGGTTCCTGAAGCTTACCGCCAGAAATTTAGATCCTGGGAGAAGTCGGGCAAGCAAAGCCATGTTGAATTTGCCAGGGATCTGAACACGTTTTTTGGTCGGTGGTGCGTGGCTTCAGAGGTGGACACTTTTGGCGCTTTATGTGATATGATGGTGTTGGAAAAATTTAAAGACTCTGTTCCCGGCCATATTGCAGTGTACATCAGCGAGCACAAAGTGAAGACGGCCGCCGAGGCCGCTGTATTGGCTGATGAGTACGTGTTGACGCACGGGGGCGACTTCAGAGCTCCTGAGTCTGGTGTGTATCGAGGCCCCAGCAAGTGGGAAGAGAAACGGCCTCCACGCCATGGTAAGTCTGAGTACACAACAAGAGGTCAGGTTGAGTCTGATTTTTCAAAAGTTTGTAACTTTTGTAAGGGAAGGGGGCACTGGAAAGCTGAATGCCCAAAAGCTAATGCTCGCCGGGGGAATAGCGGGGGCCGGGTAAATTCAGGTGTTTGTGCTGTGTCTGTGGCTCCTGTCTCTGTTGTGTCTTCTCCTCAGCAGTTCAAGAGCAGGAGAGGACCTGACTTCTCAGCATTCGTGTCCGAGGGCCGTGTGTCGCTGGTGGGAGGTACCAGTGTGCCGGTAAAAATCTTGAGGGACACAGCTGCACACGACTCATATATTTTGAGCTCTGTGTTGCCCTTTTCTAGGGACTCTGACACTGGGGATTTTGTGTTGATGTGGGGTATGGGATTGAAAGTTGAGCCTGTTCCATTGCATTCTCTCTGCATTGATTGTGGTTTGGTGCAGGGAGAGGTTGCCATGGGGGTCCGCCCTGAGCTGCCAATCGGAGGAGTGGATGTCATCCTGGGAAATGGTCTCGCTGGCAACCGAGTGTGGGCCGACAGTCCACCACCCCCTATTGTGTCATCTACACCCATTATTGTACCTGGTAACTTGGATGAGAATGCTCAGTGTTTCCCTGAAGTGTTCACAGCTTGTGCTGTGACACGGGCCATGAGCCGTGCACAGCAGGAGCCTGAGCAAGGAGAAGAGGTGGATGAGATTGATGTTGTAAATGTCCCTGATTCACTGTTGTCTGTTTCTCGCAGTGTCCTGGAAGCAGAGCAGAAAGCTGATTCTTCCTTAAGTCAGATGTTTGACGCTGTTCTCTCCAAGGAGGCTGAGAGGAGCGCTGCTGGGGGCTATTTGCAGCAGGAGGGTCTCCTGCTGAGGAAATGGTCACCACATGGTGTAAGCTTTGTTGGAAAACCAGTTTTTCAGGTTGTGGTTCCTGAAAAATTTCGTGGGGAGGTTCTGAAAGCTGCCCATGATCAGTTGGGACACCTTGGTGTTCGGAAGACGTACAATTACATCTTGCGATATTTTTTTTGGCCTTGTTTAAAAAAAGATGTGTCGCGCTATATTAAAACTTGTCCCACCTGTCAGGTCACGGGGAAACCCAATCAGGGAATAGCTCCTGCTCCACTTTATCCCATTCCAGCGGTTTCACAACCGTTTGAGCATTTGGTGATTGATTGTGTTGGCCCTTTGCCGCGCTCTAAGGCCGGTAGCAATTACTTGCTGACTGTGATGTGTCAGAGCACGCGCTATCCAGCTGCGTATCCTCTGCGGTCCATCACAACAAGGTCAGTGGTGAGAGCGCTGACACAGTTTATTTCCATCTTTGGGATACCAAAGGTTATTCAAAGTGACCAGGGGTCTAATTTTGCATCACATCTTTTTTCACAAGTGTTGAAACAGTTAAGGGTCAAACACAACATGTCTTCTGCCTACCATCCACAGAGCCAGGGGGCTCTGGAGAGGTTTCATCAGACACTTAAATCATTGTTACGTGGTTATTGTGTCGAGTTAGATCAGGACTGGGAGGAAGGGCTGCCGTGGCTCCTGTTAGCTGCCAGGGAGGTGGTGCAGGATAGCACGGGTTTTAGCCCTAATGAATTAGTTTTTGGCCATTCGGTGCAGGGACCACTTGCTGTGTTGCGGGACGCTGCTGCACCGTCGTCAGAACTTCCATCAAACCTGATTGATTTTGTAAATGGTTTTAGGCACCGGTTGTACTCAGCCGGGGAGATGGCTAAGGGTAAGTTGTCAGTGTCCCAGGGAAAGATGAAGCACTTGTATGACCGTAGGGCAGAGCGGCGCATTTTTAGTCCTGGTGACCAGGTTCTTGCATTGTTGCCATTGATTCATTCGCCTTTTCAGGCTAGGTTTTGCGGTCCATTTACGGTGTTGCGTCGGGTCTCTGACCGAAATTATATTCTGTCAACCCCAAACCGCCGGAAGGCGACACAACTCTACCACGTCAATTTGTTAAAGCCATATTATTGCCGTGAATCTAAATCTGTGTCGGCTGTAGCAGCAGCAGGGAGTCCGTTCTCGGGGGGGGAGGACGATGGGGTTACTGCACCCGATGATGGGCTGTTGCGCGGCCGACTGTCAAACAGTGAGACGTTGAGAAATCTGCCGGTGTTGCTGGCGCATTTGACCGGGGAACAGAGTTCTCAATTGTCTGCGTTGATCCGAAGTTTTCCTAGCCTGTTCGGGGATACTCCAAGTCGTACCCATTTGGTAGAACACGACATCGATGTAGGGACTACGACAGCAATTCGCCAGCGGTTCTACAGAGTATCCGAGGAAAAGCGCAAGGTCATGGACGGGGAGATTGGGTACATGTTGGAAAATGGGATCGCTGAGGCATCGTCCTCCAGTTGGGCGTCACCATGTTTGCTTGTGGAAAAAGCAGATAAGAGTCCGAGGTTTTGCACGGATTACCGTAAGGTGAACGCGGTCACAAAACCCGATGCGTATCCTTTGCCACGAATTGAGGATTGCATCGACCAGGTTGGAGCGGCACAATTCGTGAGTAAATTCGATCTCCTTAAGGGGTATTGGCAGGTCCCGCTGACAGACAGAGCGAGGGAGATCTCGGCCTTTATCACGCCATCTGGGTTGTTTTCATACACGGTAATGAGTTTTGGGTTGCGGAATGCGCCTGCAACATTTCAGAGGCTCATGAATATGGTGGTGTCTGGCTTGGATGGTTGTGCAGTGTATTTGGACGACGTGGTCATTTACAGTGAAACGTGGCAGGAGCATATATCTCGTATCCAAAGCTTGTTTGTCCGCCTGAGTGAGGCCCGGTTGACTGTGAACTTGGCTAAATGTGAATTTGCCAAGGCCACAGTTGTGTACCTGGGTAAAGTTGTGGGGCAGGGAAAAGTCTGTGCGGTGCAGGCAAAGGTTAGTGCAGTAGAGGAATATCCAGCTCCCACCACCAAGAAAGAGCTGCAGCGGTTCCTTGGGTTGGTGGGGTATTACCGCAGCTTTTGCAAGAACTTCTCTACAGTGGTAGCGCCCCTCACGGACCTTTTGAAGGGAAGCGCCCGTTTTGTCTGGTCCTCATTGTGTCAGAGAGCTTTTGATGATATTAAATCTGTACTGTGCTCGTCTCCTGTCCTTGCAGCTCCTCGCATGGATCATCCCTTTGAACTACAAGTGGATGCGAGCGACGTGGGGGCAGGAGCGGTGCTGCTTCAAAAAGACACGAACGGTGTAGATCGGCCCGTGAGTTTCTACTCCAAAAAGTTCAATGCCTTCCAGTTAAACTATTCTGTTATCGAGAAGGAGACCCTCGCCCTTATTTGGGCATTGCAACATTTTGACGTATATGTCGGCTCAAGCGTTCCTCTTGTGGTTTATACTGATCATAACCCGTTGACCTTTCTGCACTCTGTCCATTGCCCAAATCGCAGGTTAATGCGTTGGATGTTGTACTTACAGTCGTATTGCTTGGACATCCGCCACATCAAAGGCTCGGAGAATGTTGTGGCCGATGCCCTGTCGAGAGTTTACAGCTCCTGATTACCTTGCTTGTCTCCTTGTGTGTAACCCTCTAGTCTCTTCTGTCACTCTTAAACGCTTCTCTAGGCGCCGAGTTGCTGGGGGACAGGATTGGGCTCGTTGGCGTGCCAAGGATTAGCGGTAGGACGGTCAGTGTGAGCTTTGTGAGTGTATTTGTGGGTTATGGGTATATATAGGTATTGGGTATAAGTAATGGTACCGTACTATGTATTAGCTATGTAATATGTCACTGTTAGTCTCTTGAAATGTGTTAATTTGGGGGGGCTAGCAGTTGCGGCGTTCCTTGTGGGAACCCCTCTCTTATGGGGGGGGGGTGTGACGACCCCACCCTCTAGGTTGGGGGCTGGGTTTTGGCAGGCTGCTGGTTGGTCTGTTCTTCTGTTCAGGTTCGTCGGAGGTGGGACCATCATCAAGAGGAAAGCGCCACACCTGGGCCGGTGGAGCACATTTGAGCCCGACGCTGGGATCACTGGCGGGCGGACTCCTCTCCAGGCCGTCTCAGAGGACGCCATGGCGTGGCCGACTCTCTTGTTTTCCTTTCTGTTCCGCACCCACACGCACACATGCATCCACACACGCCTACACTACTGATCACTGATACTGATCTTTTGCATTATTATTGCTTATGTTAAAATAAACGTATCACTTGCGTTGGAACCCCGTCTCCTCTCCCATCCTTTGTTACCGTCTTAGAGCCGGACTGTAACACAATACAAAACCAGTACCACTCACCTGGTTCAACAGGTCCCTCCTTTAATAAGTTGAAATGCCATATACATATGATATGATATGATTTTATATTTTAACCCTTTAATTGCAATTCTACCAAGCATAATATGTACTGTAAATCCAAGATATATACTAAACAGAATTGCATTATTACCAAGGTATTTTCTCAAAGATCCATTGCATAGACGTTTCACATGTCAGGTCGTTCCACTCGGTGGTGTGAGCTCTGATATGTGCACAATCCTCTTCGATCAGGGGGTCATCTTTACCTCAGTTATCAGGCTGCTCTCCCCCCCCAGTACCTAACAGTTCAACGGAAAGACAACTGTGAAACGTGACATAAACACTGTTACTCAATCACACATAATGCTTTGTGGCTTGTTGTTGTGTGTTATCTGCAGAAAAAAATGATGGCAAGGGTTTGAGCAAAGCCAACAGTGTGAACACACATGTTAATCTATATTCTGTCTTGCTCACATTAACTTTACACCGATAAAGCTGTCAGTCAGATAATTTGCCATGTGGCCCCAGTTATGTCAGTGATAACCAGAATAACAACCCGAGTAAAATGGTTTATGTTGCTACCTCAGTCAGAACCAATTGGCGTGACTGGAAGGAATATTCAGTCAGATCAACAGGCACTGTGAAAACCATTTGATTATCTGTTCAGTTACAAAAATCATACTGTCTAAAAACCTTATGTGGTTGCTTTCTCTGGTTTGAGAACAGTACATAATACACATAATGTTTTGGAACATGCAAACAAATATATCTTATTATGATTTAGTGTCCATGTGAAGAGTGAATTCTCTTATCAAAATGATTTCAATCATTCAATAAGTATATAAATGTAACCATTGAATTTTTTTTCATTTAATTTGGTGGTTTTGATTCAGGGTGTGATTCATTCTATAATTATTTAGAATATTTGGTAACACTTTACTTGACAGTGTCTACATAAGAGTGACATGATACTTTCATAACTATGACATGACACTGTCATAAAAGTGTCATAAACTTTATAAACATGTCATAAACTTCTATGACCTCTGTCATTAAGTGTCATTCGTTTTTTGTTATGACAAGTTGACATTGCTTGGGCTGTCTCGATTATGACAATTTGACATTAATCAAAGTGACATTCCCAGAAGTTGTCTTGGTCATGACAAGTTGACATTAAATATGTTTGGGACGTCTTTGTAATGACAACTTGACATGAAGCAGGATGACATTACCAGAGGATGTCTTTGTCATGACAACCTGACATTAAATTTGTTTGGAGTGTCCTTATTAAGATAACTTGGCATTAACAGGGTGACATTACCAGAGGATGTCTTTGTCATCACAGCTTGACATAAACAGAAAACCCACCTCTTTTTGTATTCATGACATGTTGACATAATGATTATTCTAAAAAAAAAAAAAAAAAAATGATTCAGGAGGTTAGTTAGAATGACTTAAAAACATGAGCTTTTTCAGCATAAAAATACACAATTTGTTACATGTCCATTGTTTTATTAAGTTGATAACTTATTTCAATTTCTTTATTTTTATTTTTAAAAAATTCTGAACACGTTTCTGAACAGCACTTTATTTATTTTAGGAAAACAACCTGAGACGGTACAACATGTTTTGATTTATTGTAGAAATTACGTCCTCCAAAGACAAGATCTTATCAGAGAATTGCATGAAGTTGGTTTGAAAGAAGTAACATTGAAAAATATATTAGAAGTAGGGTCAAGCGGGAGGGAAAAATGTTGTTTTTTCACATTTTTAATAGATACTGGATTACTGTATATAGCCAAATACAGTGCACTAAGGTGCTAGTCCCGTAGATGGCAGCAATGCAACTTTTTGGATGCCGGCTGCCGTAAAACACCGAAGAAGAAGAAGAAGAAGAAGAGGTCGTCTTATGCTGTCAGACTGCACCAGCAACAGCCAGGGAAAGACCAAGGAGTGAAGGTCAAGGTTGGATTAACATTACTTGGTGAGTAAATATATATATATTTTATTTTCTTAATATTATGTGCAACAGCAAGTAACTATAAGCGCTCAGTCGAGTTACACAACTCTACAATTGAAATGTCCGCAGCATGCTTTGAATGTATTAGCTAGCTAGCTAAAAGCTTCACAGTAACTTAACTTTTAATGTTTAATGAAGTGCGTTGAGTCGGCTATAAGGTGCCTAAACTTGCGGTCCCAGAACTGCTGCGGGAATTAATCTTCAGCCCCCTGTTTGCAGATACAGGTTTGAGCTGAGGAATATGTTGTGGAAAGGCGTTAGCCGTTAGCCGCTAGCTGCTAGCCGCTAACGCTAATAATGATAAATTAACAGAGACGCGCTAACCATTAGCCGTTAATGGGCCTTAGTTCCTTAATCGAAATGATTGAAGAAATATTACTATTTCTGTGTGTGCATGAGCAAAGTAGTTTTGTATTGTATTGTGTGGTATTTATTATATTTTGGGGAGGAGTAGTTTTTCATTTTTGTCATCTTATTCACAGGATGATGCTGTGGAAATGAGCAGAGGCTGCAACCTGTGGATTGGTGGTGTACCTCGGAGAAGAGGAGGATAATCTCTTTAAGAAGCATTTGGTAGGTAATTCCAACACAGAAAAACTATACTTTGTGTTAGTCTTGTTTTTAATTGTTATGTGTTTAATTCTGACATTGATTATGACCTATTTATGCTAGGTTGATGGAGATCTCACCACTGAAGTGTTGAAGATCATTGTAACCAGAGGTGCCACATCGGTCAGATCCAGCCAGCGCACGGACTGTGGTTGAGGGAACAGAAGTCCTGGAAGACGTAGATCAACCCAGAGCCTGTGCCTTGCTAATGGGGCTGATCTACTCACAATATCGGGTATTTTTCACAAGGTGAACTGAGTGAATGTTGATCAGATGGTTTCTGATCTTCAAGTGTATATATTTGGCAGGGCTTTAGTGTTTACCGCATCCTTCACCTGATATTGCTGTGATAAAAATTGTTATTGATATTGATGTTGGTTACAATAAATACATTTTGACAGTAAAACTGGAATTGCCATGTCTAATTTATTCTGACTTAAATAAGTTACTTATACTCAAATTTGAGGTAACATTTTGCATTGACTTTTCTGGAAGGAAAGTAAAAGAAAGGAGTTATATCAACTTAAATGGAGTAATTTGACAACTTATTAACACTAAAACTTTGATATAAAAATTGAGTTGGTCAAAGAACGTATTCGTTACACTGTCATAATGGTGTCATGACAGCCATTATCCTTCATGATATATTAATTACAAATCAAAATGGTACCACTTTACTTTAGGTCACAGAATGTATTCGTTACACTGTCATAATGGTGTCATGACAGCCATTATCCTTCATGATATATTAATTACAAATCAAAATGGTACCACTTTACTTTAGGTCACAGAATGTATTCGTTACACTGTCATAATGGTGTCATGACAGCAATTATCCTTCATGATATATTAATTATAAATCAAAATGGTACCACTTTACTTTAGGTCACAGAATGTATTCATTACACTGTCATAATGGTGTCATGACAGTCAGTTTTGTGAAATATCATGTCACATACACACGCTAGAATTGTTCTCTGATCTTGCACATCTGATTATAATAATCATTATGTCAACATGTCGTGAATACAAAAAGCGGATTTTCTGTTTATGTCAAGCTGTCATGACAAAGACATCCTCTGGTAATGTCATCCTGCTTAATATCAAGTTGTCATTACAAAGACATCCCAAACATATTTAATGTCAACTTGTCATGACCAAGACAACTTCTGGTAATGTCACTTTGATTAATGTCAAATTGTCTTAATCGAGACAGCCCAAGCAATGTCAACTTGTCATAACAAAAAACGAATGACACTTAATGACAGAGGTCATAGAAGTTTATGACATGTTTATAAAGATTATGACACTTTTATGACAGTGTCATGTCACAGTTATGACAGTATCATGTCACTCTTATGTAGACACTGTCAAGTAAAGTGTTACCGAATATTTAATTAAAGTGAATCTAAATGTCTGCATACGTCAAGTTTATTGAAGTCCCATCAATCACTTCCAGGTTCCTTCCTTGTCTCTGTCACTCACACCAATCCAAGCTCGTTTCTTGGTCAGAGTGGAGAAAAACGCCTAATTATAATCTAGAGTGCAAAAGGCTTTATACAAAACAAGTAACTGTGTTTTGATAGACTGACTTCTTGTCCACAGTGATACAGTGATATGTATACTGATTAATTACAGGATGTGTCGTTCAAATTGAAAATGGGCCCATCTGCTACATCACATGCAAACACACTTCAGGGATGCAACTGAACATTGATAGATCTGTAATAAATGTGATATTATAGGCTTAAATCAGATGCAGCCAAATGAACCCTGCATTAAGTTTGGACATTAGTAGAGAAAAATGCGTAATTGGGCAAGTTGCAATATGATGATTATTTTATATTTCATGCTGCCCAACAAATGCAATTATTCAGGAAGGACTAGGCAACAACAACAATTGTCATACTTATTCTTCTCTAGAAGCTAAAACAACATCAGAACTTATTCAGAAAAAGGTTTTCTATTTTCTATTGAGCACATTCAATCTTTTTACAAAAGGCAAATAATAATAATAATACAAACAAGCCATCTAATGTGATGGTTTATGTGCATTTTATATTTATGTGCAGTTGTGTACACCTACAGCTGTTGTCACACCAAAAACAGGGCCATAGCTACCTGTAGATTTTGCTCTACGTATTAGCAACAAGTGCATAACTTGAAGCTTGGCAGACTGGATTGTCCTGTGGTCTCACAAATCTCTTGAAAATCCAGCTGGCTTGGTGTTCAGCAGGTCTCTCTCTGCAGTCATAGAGGAGAGTTTGCTGTTGTTGGCCTGGACTTCAGTCAGGTTGTCTTTGACAGCAGAGAGCTCTGCAGCACATGAATGAATTTAAATCGAATAGAAATTCATTCTTACGCATGCAGCTCCTCGAACATCTTGGGTAGAGCGGTTTATTGTTGACGTAGATTTCGTCCATACCTGCTGCTTGGACAGGCAGCGCTACAGTACAGGCTGTGGCACATGTCAACTGTAAATTACGACGGAGTATTAGGGCCACACATGAAGAAAAAAAATATTTTTGCCATGTCGACTTTAAACTCGACATTTCGAGAATAAAGTTGAAATATCATGTCGACTTTAATCTCGACGTGTCGACATGTTGACATTTAAAGTCGACATGTCGACATTAAACTCGACATGTCGAGAATAATGTCGGCATGGCGACTTTAAAGTCGACACGTCGAGAATAATGTCGGCATGGCGACTTTAAAGTCGACACGTCGAGATTAAAGTCGACATGATATTTCAACTTTATTCTCGAAATGTCGAGTTTAATCTCGTCATGGTAAAAATATTTTTTTTCTTCATGTGTGGCCCTAATACTCCGTCGTAGTAAATAGACCAGTAGGTTTTTCTTTTTTTTTTCAACCACTGAGGAAGTCACATGTTTCAGAGGTGTTGCATGTAGTGTGTGCAGACAAACATTTTCCCACTGATACTGAATCTCACTGTCCTCTGCAGAGGCAACTTTTCTCACGGTGCTATTAAAATAGATCAAATTTGTTGATGCAACTTTCCAACTACCAATATATAACAACTAAGTCATTTTTTTTCCATGTGCCATCGCCTTACATTTCAGTGTAATGGCATTTTTTCACAGATTTACTGTAGAGAGGAGTGGTGTCATCAGGTCTGATACACACACATTCCAACTTTGGGTCTCCACCTTCATCACCATCTGTTTATCTAGTAGTAGCAGTAAAATAGAAATATTTTCATAATCTGACCGTGCAGCTCTTCATATCATTTTTAACTACAGATTAAGAGTTAAGATGGTGGTGAATCAAACAGGGCAGTATAAACGGTTACACACACAAGTCTGGATGAAACGTAAAGTTTGACGTAAAGTTGAATTCTCCTCAATGTGTCAATAGAAAATAGTTGCAATTACTATTTTCAACTGTTCTACTGTACTCAGTTGTATTTATATATCGTCTATAACAATACAAATTGTCTCAAGATGCTTCACAAAACCTGGCCTGAAACCCCCAGAGCAAGTACAAAGATGACTGTATTCAAGACAAACCCAGAACCCAGGTCATATACATATGTCTGATGTAGACATACATGTAGAATCCAATCGTGACACAAGTACAAGATATAACTGATGAGATGGGACATCCCCTTCCTTCCCTAGGGGAAACAATAATTCAGCTGTTTGCTTAAGTCAATATGTGCTCTGTATGTGATGTTGCGTTGCGTCCTGCCTCGTCATTAGAACTTCATAAGACTTCAGTGAGGCAGACATTGAGCAGATTTTTCTTGAATTGATTCAAACAGTCTAAACACACACACACACACATACATACATTCACACACATCACACCTCTTCCTTGATGCTTCGTGGTAAAAACCTCACACGCTTCTGCTCAGCTTCTCTGCATCTCACAAACACACGACAGATGGAACAAAACAAACAAAATCATATTTGCACTCATCTGATCAAAGTCAACACTGAAGGCCTGATCCAAACAGTTGGGTAGTGTCTGCAACTTCAAGTCTCTGTATCATTGTTGTGCTCTCTGATACTAAGTGCTGTTAGGTGGTGATGATGCTAATGAACTTGTCCAGCAGAGGAAACTCTTGTCCTCTGTCCTGGGCCCGTCTTCATGAGAGCCATTTTCATGTGAGGCTCATACGCCTCAAGACCAACTTCCTTGTTGGTGTCTGGGGAAGTGGTTTGTTACCAGTCACACCACACTTGGTATGACTGAACCCAAACTCCAAAACATGTAGAACAATAGTATTTTACATTATCTGTTTATAAATGTGATTTTACCCCCAATATAGAGTGGGGACATGCTACAAATCCACATTGTGTCACTCTTACGTATAACCACTGTCTGGATAACGTAATGTAGTTAAGTAACTACTATATCCTAACCTGTGGCCTTAAAAGCTTTTCTTAATAATACACTAGTTAGCCAAAAATGCTAACATTAGCAGCATATCTAATAGCCAACAAACACACTGTTTAATACATTCATCCAATATGTACCTTAAACGACGCCATAGCTGTAGGCTGAGTTATCTATGAAGTATTAAATAATTATACGTTGCTTTTGTTAAAACTGTTGTTTTGTGTTTCAGTGAGTCTAGCATTCATCAGGTCTCTCTCTCTTCAGCTGTAGTAGAAAGCTGGACATTGACAGTGAAAATATATGAAGCTGAATCACAATTTTCATCAAGCTCATTTATTAAACTGAACACCTCTCACCATCTCTCACAGTCTCACCATCAGTTTCTGGGAAGCAGCCAAAGCAGTCCTTGTGTAACATCGTTTCATATTCCACAGAAATAAAATTAAAAAACAGCAAAAGCAACAACTGGAACATAAACTGAAACATCTACTCCATACACTCCCTCGTCCTCAGTGAGCAAACTCAAAATGAAATACAGTTCAAAATATCACAACATCACCTTTGGTTCCACATATTCCTGAACTCTGTTACTGGACTTCCTCCCTCAGACAGTAACACTGTGTCCTCTCTGCTGTTGAAGTCAGCCTCTCTGGACTAGATGCTGATACTTGGACATCATGTAAAACCACACAGTTGATCCCAGGAAATGGGATTTAATTCAAAACAATCTGCTTTGGATAATTCATTTAAATGTTATATATATGATATATAAGGGAGTTATTTTTGTCTATAGGTGAATTTTACAGTTGCAGAATAAATGAATAGTGCTTCAGTAGCTAAAGTTAAAACATTGGCAAATATCAGATCTTCAAGCAAAGTGTACAACAACGTTATGGAATTTTTTCACAAATCCACTTCAGAGTGCCCTCACATGGGCCATCATTCCAGTTAATGCCATGTCTCTGTCTGGTATGCACACAGTCCTCTTCACGATTCCCTCCACCTCTATTATCAGGTTGGCCTGGCCCCCAGTACCTGGAAGGTAGAAGAATGTAAGGATTTCAACAGGAACATCAAAATGTTTTCATGAGCCATGACCTAACCATGCAGCTCTTCATATCATTTTTAACTTCTTTCAGTGCTACTTCTAATAATGAGTGAGGTTTATTTTTCTCAGAAGATGGTGATGAATAAAATAGGGTGGTATCAACAGTCATACACACAAGTCAAGATGAAACCTAATGTTGGTTGAATTCTCCTCAATGTATCAAAGCGAAATACTTTGTCATTATATCATATTTGCCATAAAATACTCTTGACATGTTATTCTGTCCCCATGTTGTCATAAAATACAGCAAATGAGACATTAAAATTGTCTCCACCCACTGATTTCCACGAATGAGATTATTTCTGTACAATAGTGTCTGTGACTGAGAGAAATGTCTTCTGGAAAGTTTTATAAAAGACTGTCTTATAGAAAAACACCGTTAAAGGTGCAGTAGGCAAGACTGTGAAGATCCAGGACTTAGCCAAAAAATTTGAACATCGACAACTTCTTAGTCCCTCCCCCCTTTCCACTAAAGCCCAACATGGTCTCCAAGCCCCGCCCCCAACAAGGGAGAGCGATGCACGATAGAGCGCGTGCATATTGGCCCTGGAATACTGCGCACGAGCAGAGAACCGAGAGAGAGCGAGTAAACAAACTAGCATGGAACACACCGACGTAAGAACAACAAAATAGTTTTTATAATACCCTTCGTTATTGCTAAATAATTTTACCTAAAGTACAACGCCACAGTCACAGAGGTGTCAAAAGTATTCACATTCTGTACTTAAGTAAAAGTATGGATACTTGTGTAAAAAAATACTCCTGTAAAAGTAAAAGTACCGATTCAACTCCTTTACTCAAGTAAAAGTAATAAAGTACAGGCTCTGAAATCTGCTTAAGTAAAAAGTAAAAAAAATTGCCAGATTTTTCCATTAACAATTCATTCCTTGATAATTTTGCAAAATGAAAAAGTTCTAGCAGAATAATCTAGACTTAATGTGACCAGATGTCCTGCATGAGCATCATGGATAATTTTTAAAAAGAAACTGAGGGTTATTGGGTTGTTATTTTTAAATGTGTTAGCTGTGCTCCCATATCATTGCTAACATTGTAAACTAGCTTCCAAAAAATCCTCAAAAAGCTAATGATAGCAACAGAAACCATACCATACCTGAGTTTTTTCTCATTAGACCAGTAGCTAGTTCTCAAATAGTGGCGTCAGGTGGACTTTCAGTTAGTGTCTTTATTGATGCTTGAACAAGCTTCCAGTCACTAGGTGGCAGCAGAGCTCAAACTGATCAACAGGCTGCCTGTTCAAAACAGTAGAAGAAGAACACAGGACGCACATCGACTTTCCGTTTCTAGCTTCTAGTCCAGGACCAGAGGGCGCTATGAAATGCGTGTCCATGATCAGTGATTGACACTCTGTTAGACACACCCCTGGGCTTGATTGGTGCATCTGAGAGTGGAGCGGTGGATGTCTTGCAAATCGCGCTACAGGCTCTAGGAAGGGCCAGAGGAGCCTTTTTTTTTTTTTTTTTTTTAAATGGCCCGCTTCATGCAATTATACTTGAACATAGGGTCACTTTCAGCAAATATGACAGAAAGTTAGTTTTATAAAAGTTGCCTACTGCACCTTTAAATGGAATTGCCAATGCTGAGCCAGAAATAAAGACTTACTGCAGAGTCAGTGGAGTCCCATCAACCCATTTCCAGGTTCCTTCATCGTCTTTGTCATTCAGACCAATCCAAGTGTGTGTGTTGGTGATGTTAGTGATGAAAATCTGTTCAACATGAAAAAAAAATATATATTTTAGTGTTGTACTACAACAAAATAATTTACATTAATCATTTATCATGAATCAATGACTACACTTGTAATCACAATAACAAACACACAGTACCTGTTCTTCAGAGCTGTCTATCACCACCAGATCTGCTCCTCTGTTTCTACAGTCCTGTCTGCCTTGATCCCAGGAACCAGACTCTTTAGAGAGGAAATAACAGGAACCACTGAACATGTTCCATCCTGCAGGACACGTTTTATCTGGAAGAATGTCAGCAGACATTACAAATTAACCTCTCCATGAATTTGTGTTTTTTGTTGTTGTAAGTTAGTGGTATAGATGACCACTGACAATCTGACCATTTGAAGCACCTCTACCAATGTTGACTTGATTGGTGTCTCTATACAAATACACACACACGCCCCCCCCCCCCCCCCCCCCCCCCCCACCACCACCACCACCACCACCACCACCACCACACACACACACACACACACACACACACATATATATTATGACAGATAGACATATATAGATAAATCTTACAATCCTCAAGGGTGGCTGAACCCTTAAATATTATGGTGAAGCCAATAAACTTTAACATGACGAAAGACTCACTCAGTGCAGACAAACACTGAAGATTTTTAGTCATTTCAGTCACTCTGGCTTTCAGCAGGTCTCTCTCTTCAGTCTTGGAGGAGAGTTTGTTGTTGCTGGTGTGGAGAAGCTCAGTCAGTCTGTCTTTGACAGCAGAGAGCTCTGCAGCTGAATCATTTAACTTACGGTCTGAAATAAATAAACAGAGATAGATAGATAGATAGATAGATAGATAGATAGATAGATAGATAGATAGATAGAAAAAAACATACATGTTTCTGAAACACATAAGACTTCATGGATTCAAAACTGAACACTTTTCAAATTATAAGACATGTTTTATGTGAAAGAAACATAAAAAAGGAGACATAAACTATATAATTTCATTACTATCTTAACAAATCCAAAGACTCACTCTGTTCAGACAGACTTTCCAACTCTTTAGTCAGGTTGCTCAGCAGGTCTCTCTCTGCAGTCATGTTGTCTTTGATGGCAGAGAGCTCTGCAGCTGAATCACGTACTGAGTGATGATCTAAAAGATGCATGTTTCAGAAACACAGAAGACCCCTTTGTAACAATGTTGTCCTAACAGCTCCAAAAAGTAACCAAAAGACAAGAAGGAAGGTGGTCATGATGTTATGGCTGATCGGAGTACACTAAGAGCTTCACTGACTGATCCTCTGTCAGACACATCATCTGAAATCAGTTTGTCCATGTAAATCATCTGTGACATTTCTATACATAAAAATATAAATGTGTTTAATATCTGTGATATGACAGTTTGACTGTGACTGGTCCATGTTAGTGAGTCACAGTCAGTGGAGGCTGGAGGCTCTGAGTGTTACAGGTTTAACTTGTGAAAACCAGACTCACAGTGGACACCAAGGACGATGAGCCCAGCCAACAGGAGAACACTCAGCAGTCCCAGAAAGACAGTAACACCTAAATATGAACTCTTCTCAGAGCTCCTTGGACCTGAACAGAGAAAACAACAGTGAGACCAACAAAGTCTACAACAGTAAAAATGACAGATGGTAAAATATCTCTATTCTCCTCTCTGTCAGATTGTTCTTACCTGAGTGATTTGTTGAATCTTTTGGGTTGACGGGTTTGACTTCTTCAACGTTAACATAAATTTCCTCCATTGTTCTTAAGGATGTAGATTATTTCCTAAATGACCTCTGTCTCTGAAGCATTGACGTTAATATAAACTATGAAACCATTGTGGCTTTCAGTTTGTTTGTCTCTCTCTTTTTTTTCTTCTTTTTTTTTTAAATCAACAAGCAAGGAAGTCACATGTTTCAGAGGTAATGCTTATACAGCCACACGTCAGTTCATTAGGTACACTATTGAAAACAGTCCTGCACTAAATCTTATCTTCTTAAAGGTTAAGGTATTCAGCATTTGTATAAAATAACAGAGACCTGTCAGCTGTGCTGACACATGCTTCTTTCAGTCTATTTGAAGAAGGATAAATTATATCAGAGCTTTTGCACATTTCAACAAATTCCAACCTATGCAATGCCACTGAAAAACAAAGTGACACATTGAAATTACTGTCGTCATAACAAGTCTTAACATGCCACTGATAGAAAACTTGGTGTTGCATTTTCCTTCCGAGATCTGACCAGTGTGCTAATATGCAAAGAACTTCATACTCTCTTCAAATGGAAACTCTAAACGGAGGTTAAACTGTGGCATCAGTTATTGTGGTTTCACACACAGACTGCAGTGGCAACATCCAAAGTACCTTGAGTGAACATTTTGTCAAAAGGATTTGGTCTTAATACAAGAATTTTGTTTAGAATGAAAGTAATTTACCCATTAAAGGATGCAAATAAGATTTCTGAGTGGAGAATGATTCAGTTGGAAGTGGACAAAAAGTCACATAGGCAGAAGAACTGCACCGCCCCTACCTAGTGTTAATTCAAGCTCTTTTATCAACAGTATCTTGTATTTTGTCAGAGCCTTCTTGGGTAAAAGACAGGAAGTAGCAGTAGGACTTGACTTTTATTTTGAAAGTCACAGATGTGCTCTCGTTCATCTCTTCTGGGCTTTTGGCCTAAATACAGTCAATGCTTTTGACAGACAACATGGCGGACAGCCAGCAGAGTGACCATGAATGGAGTGGTCTCCTAAAACATATTCACTAACAAGACCACGCCTCGTGGTATTGAAAGAAGTTTATTTGACCAGGTTAAAGAGAAGGGAAAGATAGGAGCTCGAACAGAAGGGTCGAGGGGTCGAGGGGAAGGAAAAGAGAATTGAGTAGCGACAGACGATCATCCTTGGACGACTGAGCAAAGGAACCCAGGGAAAGAGATTCAGGGTGGGGGCATATCTCTAGAGGCATCGGCTCCTTGACCCCCTGGTTCGTTCAAAATCTTCATCCCTACCTGAAGAACTTTGAGGAGTCTGTCAAACTGAACCTAGACATTAGCGTTAGGTAACCTGAATGACCGCTAACAACATGTCGCTGTGTTTAGTGATGGGCAATCTAGGCTTTATTGAAGCTTCCATGTTTGTTGAAAAAACAAATAAAGTGGTTCATTGCTCAAGGCCTTATTGACACATTGCTCGATTAGGACATCTAGTGGATAATAAAATGTAATGGCTGTGGCTCAGTAGTTAGAGCGGGTTGTCCACGAACCAGAGGGTTAGCGCGCGGTTCTATCCCCGGATGTGCCACATGTCGAAGTGTCCTTGAGCAAGACACTGAACCCCCAGTTGCTCCCAGTGTCCCAATGTGTTCGAGCGAATGGGTAGATGTGTCTCTGACTGTAAAGCGCTTTGAGTACCAATTGGTAGAAAAGCGCTATATAAAAGCAAGGCCATTTACCATTTACTCTGTATTTTAGATATAGATAAACCCAGATATCCCACCAAGACCTTATGTATTAGTGGGATGTCTAAGTTTGAATGAATCTGATCCAAATCTTACCCTATCACAGTGCTTGTTTGGAGGATAAAATAAGTAACCCCCAGGCTGGCATCTTAAAAATAAATCAAAATCAAAACACTTTTGAATGGCTCTTTGAAATGATCTTTGAATTAAAATTCAAGATCTCAAAGGCCATAAATACCATCTCTACTGTATAGCAACAGCAACACAGTTTGACTAAGAAACTATTTTCATACACACCTGGACATTGACCCTTGACCTCCATCACCTCTCTACTCTCCTTTTGGTCAAATCAACTCCCACTATTCACATCATCACACTCTCTCGTCCTGTCTCTCGCCCTGATCCCTTCCCGTCAACCAATACAAAACCAATTGGCGTGACTGGAAGGAATATTCAGTCAGATCAACAGGCGCTGTGAAAACCATTTGATTGTCTATTCAGTTACAAAAATCTCTAAAAACCTTATGTGGTTGCTTTCTCTGGTTTGAGAACAGTACATAATACACATAATGTTTTGGGACATGCAAACAAATATATAATTATTATGGTTTAGTGTCCATGTGAAATTTGCGATTTGCAATGACTCCAAAGCAAAGGTGGTTATATGGTTATTTAATACTTAAAATTTGATCACCCACCTGAAGAATCATGCGAGTTACGCTACATTTGTCTTCCTTGTTTTGATATTGTCTGTAGTTTTGTTTGAGGCAAAAAAATCTCTCTAAAAACAGAAAAAATAAATGAATGGCACTTTTTTCTGTAACTTATTTTGCACAGACAGTGTTTACATTTGAAAAGCCATGTTGCATTTATGTTTGCATCCAGTGGGACATCGCAATAAAATAAGGCATAATGTGTTAATTCCATAATCTGTGATATGTTGTGTTGTTACAATTTAAAGACTATAAAAAAAAATATATCAGTATCGGGTGATATACACTACCGTTCAAAAGTTTGGGGTCACCCAAACAATTTTGTGTTTTCCATGAAAAGTCACACTTATTCACCACCATACGTTGTGAAATGAATAGAAAATAGAGTCAAGACATTGACAAGGTTAGAAATAATGATGATTTGTATTTGAAATAAGATTTTACATCAAACTTCGCTTTCGTAAAAGAATCCTCCATTTGCAGCAATTACAGCATTGCAGATCTTTGGCATTCTAGCTGTTAATTTGTTGAGGTAATCTGGAGAAATTGCACCCCACGCTTCCAGAAGCAGCTCCCACAAGTTGGATTGGTTGGATGGGCACTTCTTGCGTACCATACGGTCAAGCTGCTCCCACAACAGCTCAATGGGGTTCAGATCTGGTGACTGCGCTGGCCACTCCATCACCGATAGAATATGAGCTTCCTGCTTCTGCTCTAAATAGTTCTTGCACAATTTGGAGGTGTGTTTAGGGTCATTGTCCTGTTGTAGGATGAAATTGGCTCCAATCAAGCGCTGTCCACTGGGTATGGCATGGCGTTGCAAAATGGAGTGATAGCCTTCCTTATTCAGAATCCCTTTTACCCTGTACAAATCTCCCACCTTACCAGCACCAAAGCAACCCCAGACCATCACATTACCTCCACCATGCTTAACAGATGGCGTCAGGCATTCTTCCAGCATCTTTTCATTTGTTCTGCGTCTCACAAACATTCTTCTTTGTGATCCAAACACCTCAAACTTAGATTCGTCCGTCCACAACACTTTTTTCCAGTCTTCCTCTGTCCAATGTCTGTGTTCTTTTGCCCATCTTAATCTTTTT
Organism: Planiliza haematocheilus; assembly: GCA_005024645.1. NCBI lineage: Eukaryota > Metazoa > Chordata > Actinopteri > Mugiliformes > Mugilidae > Planiliza > Planiliza haematocheilus. The sequence continues at coordinate 44,468 of SRSE01000170.1, read as the reverse complement.
CTTTTATTGGCCAGTCTCAGATATGGCTTTTTCTTTGCCACTCTGCCCTGAAGCCCAGAATCCCGCAGCCGCCTCTTCACTGTAGATGTTGACACTGGTGTTTTGCGGGTACTATTTAATGAAGATGCCAGTTGGGGACCTGCGAGGCGTCTGTTTCTCAAACTAGAGACTCTAATGAACTTATCTTCTTGCACAGTTGTGCTACGCGGCCTCCCACTTCTTTTTCTACTCTGGTTAGAGCCTGTTTGTGCTGTCCTCTGAAGGGAGTAGTACACACCGTTGTAGGAAATCTTCAATTTCTTAGCAATTTCTCGCATGGAATAGCCTTCATTTCGAAGAACAAGAATAGACTGTCGAGTTTCAGATGAAAGTTCTCTTTTTCTGGCCATTTTGAGCGTTTAATTGACCCCACAAATGTAATGCTCCAGAAACTCAATCTGCTCAAAGGAAGATCAGTTTTGTAGCTTCTGTAAAGAGCTAAACTGTTTTCAGACGTGTGAACATGATTGCACAAGGGTTTTCTAATCATCAATTAGCCTTCTGAGCCAATGAGCAAACACATTTCACCATTAGAACACTGGAGTGATAGTGGCTGGAACTAGGCCTCTATACACCTATGTAGATATTGCACCAAAAACCAGACATTTGCAGCTAGAATAGTCATTTACCACATTAGCAATGTATAGAGTGTATTTCTTTAAAGTTAAGACTAGTTTAAAGTTATCTTCATTGAAAAGTACAGTGCTTTTCCTTCAAAAATAAGGACATTTCAATGTGACCCCAAACTTTTGAACGGTAGTGTAGGTATCGGGAATTAAGAATTGGACAATATCTCGGCAGAAAAGCCAAAATCGAGCATCGCTATTTAAAAACATCAAAGCAAAACATTATGTCAAACTGCATCATGACATCGCTAAATAGCTACAGTATGCGATTAAAATCAGCGAACATCAAGTGGTTTAGGTTACGGTAAGGCCTTACCTTGTTTCAGCGACGCTTGGTGAAACAACATGTGGATGTTTTCTGTTTAGATGCTGGATCATTGAGCTTGTACTGCTGTGGTACGCCAGGTCTACTTTGCAGTATACTGCACTTTTTTCTCTTCCTTTTTTAGAATGTAATGATCCCAAACTTTAGACTTTTTTTTTTTTTTTGCCGTTTATGGGCATCTTTACTCTCCGCCATCGCGCCAACTAAATTCAAAATCAGGCGCTAGTGGTGTGCTTCGCATAGGTGCTTCTGTGCTTCCAAAAAAACGGTCCGTGTGGAAAAATCAGATCCCTGCGCGTATAGTGCGCGTCATAGGAATGTAACGAGGATTCGAGGCAGACTTTTTGCCTCGAGCAATTTTTGTAATCGAGTTAATCGAGTAACTCGACGAATCGTCTCAGCCTGTAAGGGCTTGATACCTTGATACTTGGTGGTGAAAACTCACATGCACAACACTTCTGCTCAGCTTCCCTGCATCTCACAAACACACACAGCAGCTGGAACAAAACAAACAGAATCAAATATGCACTCATCTGATCAAAGTCCAGATTTTTACTGATCTAATGTCTCCTGCTTGTGTTTCAGGGATTTCAGTTTCTCACAGGTCTCCTCCAGTGGTTGTTCGTTTTGCTGCAGAAGGTCTTATTATATATTATATAACGATTGAATTGTGTGATCAATTTCAAGTTTTTGTATCAATGATGTGCTAATAAGTGGTGATTGCTCTGATGAACTTGTCCAGCAGAGGGAACTCTTGTCCTCTGTCCTGGGGCTGTCTTCATGAGAGCCATTTTCATGTGAGCCTCAAACGCCTCAAGACCAACTTCCTTGTTTGTGTCTGAGGAAGTGGTTTGTTACCAGTCACACCACATTTGGTATGACTGAACCCATACTCAAAAACTTGAAAAGGAACATTTTACTTTATGTTTATGAATGTGATTTTACCCCAAAATGGGGCGGGGACATTCTGCAAACCCATGTTGTGTCACTCTTACGTATAACGTGTCTGGATAATAAAAGCTTTTCTTAATAATACACTAGTTAGCCAGGAACGCTAAAATTAGCAGCATATCGTATAGCCAACAAACACAGTTGTTCCTGTATAATACCTTAATGTATTGCTTGTGTTAAAACTTGTTTTGTATTTCAGTGAGTCTAGCATTCAGCAGGTCTCTCTCTCTTCACCTTTTAGGAAAGCTAGATATCGACGGTGAAAAGATATGAAGCTGAATCACAATTCTCAACAAGCTCTTAGACAGTGGACATCATTTATTGAACTGAACACCTCTCACCATCTCTCACAGTCTCACCATCAGTTTCTGGGAAGCAGCCAAAGCAGTCCTTGTGTAACATCGTTTCATATTCCACAGAAATAAAATTAAAAAACAGCAAAAGCAACAACTGGAACATAAACTGAAACATCTACTCCATACACTCCCTCATCCTCAGTGAGCAAACTCAAAATGAAATACAGTTCAAAATATCACAACATCACCTTTGGTTCCACATATTCCTGAACTCTGTTACTGGACTTCCTCCCTCAGACAGTAACACTGTGTCCTCTCTGCTGTTGAAGTCAGCCTCTCTGGACTAGATGCTGATACTTGGACATCATGTAAAACCACACAGTTGATCCCAGGAAATGGGGTTTAATTAAAACAATCTGCTTTGGATAATTAATTTAAATGTTATATATATGATAAGTGAGTTATTTTTTTCTATAGGTGAATTTTACAGTTGCAGAATAAATGAATAGTGCTTCAGTAGCTAAAGTTAAAACATTGGCAAATATCAGATCTTCAATCAAAGTGTTATGGCACCGTTATGGCATTTTTTCACAAATCCACTGCAAAGATCTTGCACATGAAAGATCATTCCAAGAATGGATGTCATCACTTATGATATGCACACAGTCCTCTTCATCCCACTCTGGGCCTCTACCGCCACCATCAGGTTGATTTGTCCACCAGTACCTGGGAAGTCAGTGAACAACACAATCACTATTGTTTATCTTTGACAAAAGACTCAAAGCAAAGCAGTAGGAAAATAAAATGCAGTATAAACAGGCACATATACAAGTCCAGGTTGGTTGAGTTCTGCTCAGTGTGTTAATAGGAAATACTCTGTCATTATATTATATTTGCCATAACATATTTGAATGTGATCATATAAGCCATGAGTTGTTGACATGTTCTGTGGCCAAAAAATAGTGTAATTGTTTTTTTTTAATTGTCTCCACTCATTTCATTTTAACCATTTTGGTTCTTAATTCCTGCATGATAGTATCTCCACATAACTAAGGTAAATCTTATATAGAAAGTTTTATAAAAGATAGAGTCTTACAGAACAACACTGCTAAATTATATTGCCAGTATCGGACAAAAATAAAGACTTACTGCAGAGTCAGTGGAGTCCCATCAACCCATTTCCAGGTTCCTTTCACTTCTTTGTCATTCAAACCAATCCAAGCGTATTTGTTGGTGAAGTCAGACAGAAACTTCTGTTCAACAGAAAAAATATTTTAGTGTTGCAGTACAACATGAAAACAATGACTACACTTGTAAACACAATAACAAACACACAGTACCTGTTCTCCAGGGCTGTTTATCACCACCAGATCTGCTCCTCTGTCTCTACAGTCCTGTCTGCCTTCATCCCAAGAACCAGACTCTTCAGAGAGGAAATAACAGGAACCATTGAACATGTTCCATCCTGCAGGACATGTATTATCTGGAAGAAATATAGAACAAGCTAGCTTATTGGGCACACAAGCATTATTATTATTATTATTATTATTATTATTATTATTATTATTATTATTATTATTATTATTATTATTAACTGTTTACTGTTTATTTAAGAAAGGGACAGTGCAATTTCATATAACACATGATTACCCATGGTTAAAAAAGCCAGAATTAGCCAGAAGGCTAGTTTTCATCTGTAGTCACCTGGCCTTGATGTTAAAAAGGCAATAAGAAGCACACAATACATGTACAATATAATACAAAATACATATACAAACACTTAATGTATAATAAAAAAAACAAAAATGCAACACAACAACAGCTTATTGGGCACGCAAGCATTATTATTATTATTATTATTATTATTATTATTATTATTATTATTGACAGTCAGAGACAATTGTTAATTTCTCACCGTGAATTTGGACAACAATAATATCTGAAATTTAAATTGATTCAGCAAAGTATGAAGTCAGAAGGATCGTCTCACATGCCGGGTAGATGAACCATTAAATAATTTAGTAAAACGTATTCATCAATAAACAACAAGTACATTTTAATTCATGTAAAGACTCACTCTGTCCAGACAAACGGCGAAGTTCTTCCAACTCTTCAGTCATTTTAGTGAGTTTATTGTTCAGCAGGTCTCTCTCTTCAGTCATGGAGGAGAGCTTGTTGTTCAGCAGGTCTCTCTCTTTAGTCATGGAGGGGAGTTGATCGTTGCTGGTCTGGAGAACCTTAGTCAAAGTGTTCTCAACGGCAGAGAGCTCTGCAGCTGAGTTATCATCTAAAATAAATAAAGACATAACGAAATAAATAAACTTTCAGAAAGAAAGAAATAAAATATGTTCATTACGGCTGCTACAAATTTTACAGATTTTCTGTTCTGTTCAAACTTCAAATATTTAGTCTTAATATAATACTTAATATTTAATGATACTATGATACAAAAAGTGACTAAAAGACAAGAAAAGGATAAAAATGAAAAAAAGACAATTACAGAAAATACAGAATGACTGAAAAAACTAAAACCACATAATAATTCAGCCTCTATATGCCATTAGAAACCTCAGAACAATTTAGTTGTGAATGAGGAAGTATTACTGCTGGTAACTTGAAATTATTTTGAGGTTTTCAGACGATGTTCAGTTTTTCACATTTAATTTAAATGGGTTCATGTCATTCAAAAGAACAGTCTATTAGAATATTATATACAATTAGATCTTCACTAACTGATCCACTGTCAGAGACAAAGCTGCATGGGTAGTTAGATTTCTGTTTTATTTTTCTCTCTCTGATTTTGTGTGCATACACATGTGCTGACCTTCAGTTTGTTTGTGAACAACATCTGTGGCTTTTGTCTACATAAAAAAATAATAACTGACTGTGACTGGTCCATGTTAGTGAGTCACAGTCAGTGGAGGCTGGAGGCTCTGAGTGTTAGAGGTTAATTTATGAAAACCAGACTCACAGAGGACACCAAGGACCATGATCCCAACCAACAGGAAAACACTCATCAGTCCCAGAAAGACAGTAACACCTACACTGTAACACCTCTCAGAGATTCTTGGACCTGAACAGAGAAAACACCAGTGAAACCAACAAAGTCTACAACAGTAAAAATGACAGATGATAAAATACATCTATTCATCTCTCTGTCTCTTCTTACCTGTGTGATTTGATGAATGTTTTGGGTTGAAATGTTCATTCAAATGCATTTCCTCCATTGCTTGTAACGATGCAGACTACTTCCTAGAAGATCTCTGCTTTACAGGCAGCAGTGCATTGAATATAAACTGTAAGATGGCTATTAGTTTTATTTCAACTTGTGAGGAAGTCACATGACAGGAAATGATCTTCAGCTGAAACAAGATTTTATTAATGTTAAAGTTGTGTAATGTCACAAGAACAAAGGCTGGATTTGATTTTGTCTTTCAAGTCAGTTTTCTATAAAAAAAAGAACTTTCTTGAACTAGATACACAATACAGATACTATTTTTCACAAGATTTCTTAAATGTCATAAAATGATAACTGTAGGTGCACTGATGGGACTGGTGATAGATGTGTCAAGCAGATTATAATTCATGTGTTCTTATTAATGTCTCAGTTCTCACACACAGAAAAAGTAAAAGTCAATCCACTCGTGAGATGAGAACGTTTTTAAAAATCTTCTTTTTAAATCAGACTTCAAGACAGATATGAACCCATTGAAAAGTGTTTTGAAATCACTGAATTTGTAGCAAGTCTTCTCACAGAATTTATCTTGACAGTAGATATTGATCTCATGCAGATTAACCCGCACACCCACATCCGCAAAACTCAGAAAAATAGAATTATATTTCAAGTGTTGCTGTGGTTTGATTATCTCCACTCTAATCATGATGCTCACCCAAATTTAAACACAGTGTTTCACTTCACTCCAAAAAAAAATTTAAGCTGCTGTTTTGATACCTTTTCTCCAGTACTACAAATACTCTTAAAATAACACTGAAAAGCTCAAATCCTCTTATGGACTCCTGTGAAATTTAAGGGACCTATACACTGTTGTAGATGTTGTTTTTCATAAATGAAAGTGGACATTTTTGTCCTTAATGGCTCAAGAGGGTAGTCTTTTTTCACAGAGTTCTCTTGACCTAGTAGATTTTTTGGATTTCAAACTTTGTTCAAAAAGTGTCTTTGTTACAAAAAAAAATTGTGTCACATGTACTAACACAGTGTGAAGTGAAGAGGAACAATTTACCCAAATGGACAAAAATGTCCCGTAAGACGCCTAAGGGTTGTTGAAGTATGAATTTGTATTTTTGCTTTATAAAATATTTGATAGATCCATTATTTATGGAGGTGTGAGGGAAATTCTCAAATGTCCCTTAATATATTAATATCATATTTGAAACCTAACATTTGTGCATGCAACATTAGATTGTATGTAGGGTGGAAGCTTGTGTTTTGGACAGAAGCTCAGGCTTATGATAACCATGTGGTCACAAGGTATGAATGGATATGTTGTTGTATGCTCTATTGTATGATATGTTGAGAGAGTTAACACGAGGAACTCACTTTAACAAATTCATCCTGAGAGGGTACTTGAAGTGCCTCTTCTGTGTGTATGTGTTCTGAAAACGGGTCACTGTATATCACACAATAATGGTTAAAGTGTGGGAGACGTTTTATGCGCATCATGAGATGTATGTTGAGATGTTAGTACAATATTGTGTCAAGTCATATGTAAATTTTATGATGGGATTACAGATATGAACATTGTTTACACCATTATAAAAGCTGAGGAGAGACTGCGTCTCTTCAGTCATTATCTGTTGCTAATGAGTGGCTCTTGCTTGTAAGCAATAATGGTTTTCTAGAAAAGAAACATTGTGTCATGGTATTTTGACCAACTCTCATCTGCACTAGGCAGGCAACTGATTTTCAGTTGCCACGACAAAAGAAACATCAAACTAGTCCGTACACCCCCCATATTGTTGTACGATTAGCCAACTTCCTGTTTACAACGTCATGGCACAGAATAAAAGTTCATATGTGGGGGTGGGGTAGGACATCAGTATACAAAAATAAACTAGAACTAGAACTTGAACTAGATACATGATGCAGATCCTACGTTTCACAAGACCTCTGAAACATAGTATGTAAAATGATAGCTTCAGGAGCACTATGGGAGTATAACTTAAAGTCCCTGAAGTTTCAGCAAGTCATCTCATGGGACTTATCTTGACAGTAGATACTGATCTCATGCAGGTTGACCCACACACCCACATCCGCAAAAAATGCACACTGTCTCATTTCACTCTAATAATGTTTTAAGCTGCTGTTTTGATACTGTTTCCCCAGCACACACCAAAAATACTCTTAAAGTAACATTGAAAAGCTCAAATCGTCTACTGTACTCCTGTGAGATTTAAGGGACCTGTACATTATTGAAGATGTTCTTAGAGCTACACAGTTACAGACACTCTCCCAGTTTGGTGGTCAAGGTATTAGTGGTTGTGACCTCTAATATGAAATAACAGTCAGAAAAATTAATAGTAAGAATAAATCAATTACAAAATCATTAAAATATTTATTTAACCCATTCCAACAATGTAGAATATAATTAAAATAGCATAAAATACTTGACCCCACTTGTACATTAAATAATAATGGAGAAGAATCTGCAGATGGAAATCAACATTGATCCACTCTGCGGTTAAACTGAGCACATTTGTTTGTTTGTTTTTTATCAAGAAAAATTGGTGCACTGCCCCTTTAGAAAAATAGCACTGTCCCTTTAAGAAAGACGGTAGTCTTAACGGATGAACATTTAAAACATTTTTTCCCCCCAATATCACGCGATCAACCCGCAGTGCCTTCGCGATCTACCGGTCGATCATGATCGACGTATTGGCGCCATCACTGGAAAACCTCCTTGCTCAGATGTTTGGATTTCAGATGACAAATTAAACCCGACATGGAGAAATTCTTTGCAGACGCACGCCTCTTGAAATTTCAGCATTACACGTTTTGCAAATCCCTATCAGTGGGTCTTAATATAATATTTGTATATATTGAAATACGTCCACACGGCAGACATGCCCCTGCTGACCGAAAATTTCAATTTTTGGTTTTCGCCCGCAAATTTTCGCAGAATTCGGTGCATCAATGCTAAAAATGTATTTTTGTTTTGTATCATATTTGATACATCGATCATTTGTGGTAATTTACTGAATACATCTTTTTTCTGAACAAAAACTAAAATAGAGCAATATGGAATAAATGTATGCATTTACCCGTATCTTTTAAACAGTAAGTTCAATTAAATGAAATAACTGATAATTGTAGAGTTTTTTTGAGAAGACGTTTGTGACCTCTAATAGAACTGAAGAAGCTACTCGGATAAGTAGCTAAACATCTTCTCAAAATTTTTTTAAAAATTAAATAAAAAACTTATATGACTTTAAGGCCTATAACTTTTGAATGATTCAAAATTGGAATAACTAGCTGCTCATTTAAGTCCGCCCTCATCTCCCAGGCTCCTCCTACTCTAAGCTTCCCTATGTTATGCCTGATGTTCACTAATCAAGCATTTTTTCCCTCCCCTACAAATCTGATGGTCAGTGCCTGGTTGTGACACCAGGTGTATTGTCCTTGGGAACGACTAACCCTACAACCTGCTAAGTGTATACACAAGTGCACACTTCCTTTTCTCCACACTCTCCCGGTTCACCCATTGACCCTGCTTAGCCCGTGACACTGCCTCAGAGCATCTAATTGCTTCCTCTTGTTTATGTACCTCTTCCACTACCATCTTTCACTTTTCTTCTACTGATGCCTTGCTCCACAGAGGTTTCCCTGTGAACAGCCCTAGGCCTCCACACCCTTGCTGTACGTGGTCTATGATATCCCTATACCTAAGGGCTGCCTGCGCTTGCTGTACTACCTCTTCTGGGTTCCACTTCCTCCCTCTTTTAACTGTGGGTGCTGCACTCCTAACCACTGGATCCTTCCATTTTCCGTTTCCATTTTCTGACTAAATAAATCATCCTTTCTTTTCTTTGAAAGAGGAACCTCATACACTGTCAGCGCCCACATTACCCGGGGCAGTAAACCAAACTGCAAGCACCATAACTTAAACTTTCCTGGGAGTCCTGACCGGTCTAAGCTTGAAATGCCTTGAATTAATGTGGTTACTGTGACTGTATGTGCTCTGTATGTGATGTCATGGTGCATCCTGCTTTGTCATTAGAACGTCACAAGACTTCACTGAGGCAGACATTCAGCAGATAATCGATTTTCTTGAAATGATTCAAACAGTCTCGAACGTACACACATACATTCAAACAGATGACATCTGTTCCTTGATGCTTCGTGGTGAAAACCTCACGTGCACAACACTTCTGCTCAGCTTCTCTGCATCTCACAAACACATGACAGCTGGAACAAAACCATAAAAAATGATATTCGCACTCATCTGATCAAAGTCCAGATTTGTACTAGTCTAATGTATCTTCCTTGTGTTTCAAGGATCTCTGTTTCTCATTGCTCTCCTGCAGTGGTTGTTTATCTGCTGCAGTCAGACACTGAAGGCCTGATTCAAACAGTTGCGTTATGTCTGCTACTTGAAGTGTTTGATCATTGATTGCTCTGATGAACTTGTCCAGCAGAGGGAACTCTTGTCCTCTGTCCTGGGGCCGTCTTCATGAGAGACATTTTCATGTGAGGCTCACACGCCTCAAGACCAACTTCCTTGTTGGTGTCTGAGGAAGTGGTTTGTTACCTCCAACAGTATAGGTGTGTGATCACTTGCATGCCTCTCAGGTCTGTGTAACATTCTTTAATTTGTTATAAAAATAACTTGTGAATCAAGTTGTGTCACTGTCTGCATAATATCTATTCAGTACATACCTTAAACCACACCACAGCTGTAGGCTTTGTGTTTTCAGGTTGCCCGTCCACACCTACATGTGTACGTCCCATCCTGGTGAACGCCTGAAGGAAATTTCAGATGTAACCTTTTCATAATTTGCAAAGATTTCTCTGCAACAACAAAAACTAGAAAGTCAGTCCATGAAAGCAAAAGTCTGCAACTGGCTGCAGAGCATGAATAAATCCACCAGAGGTCTCAGAAACTCATGAACCAAATATGACACACTTGACTTTGTAGGGTTAAATACCTGAACCTACAGTGGATATAAGAAGTCTAACCACAGCTGTAGAAGTTATTTCAGTGAGTCTAGCATTCAGCAGGTCTCTCTCTCTTCAGCTGTGGAGGGAAGTTTCATATTGATGGTGAGAAGATATGAAGCTGAGTCAATTCTCAACAAGCTCTTAAACAGTGGACATCATTTATTGAACTGAACACCTCTCACCATCTCTCACAGTCTCACCATCAGTTTCTGGGAAGCAGCCAAAGCAGTCCTTGTGTAACATCGTTTCATATTCCAAAGAAATAAAAACAGGAAAAGCAACAAGTGGAACATAAACTGAAACATCTACTCCATACACTCCCTCATCCTCAGTGAGCAAACTCAAAATGAAATACAGTTCAAAATATCACAACATCACCTTTGGTTCCACATATTCCTGAACTCTGTTACTGGACTTCCTCCCTCAGACAGTAACACTGTGTCCTCTCTGCTGTTGAAGTCAGCCTCTCTGGACTAGATGCTGATACTTGTAAAACCACACAGTTGATCCCAGGAAATGGGGTTTAATTCAAAACAATCTGCTTTGGATAATTCATTTAAATGTTATATACAGTTGCACAGTATTAAAAGACACAAACGTTTTTTCCTCACTGCCTGCAGTTAAATCAGTCTAAACTCCTCCTGTTTTAGGACAGTTTAGGACAGTTAGGATTACTAAAATTATTTCAATTTGCTAAATGCCACAATAATGAGAGCGAGAGAATTTCTTAATACACAGAGATTACTATGTCTTTAAACAATGAAGGAAAGTCCTGATGATGATGCCATGGCTTGGAAGACGCTGTCAAGATGACTGCTGAAGCTGGCAAGAGAGTGTCATTCACCACAGTGAAACGAGTCTTGTACAAACATGGACTGAAAGGCCACTCAGCGAGGAAGAAGCCATTACTCCAAAAGTAGCCAGATTACAGTTTGCAAATGCACACAGGGACGAAGACCTTAGTATTTGGAGACATGCAAACTAAGCATACTGCCAAAGTAGTTACAAAGTGGCTTAAGAACAACAAAATCAATGTTTTGGAGTGGCCATCACATAGCCTCGATCTCAATCCCACAGAAAATTTGTGGGCAGATCTGAAAAGTGCAAGCGAGGTGGCCTACAACCCTGACTCAGTTAGAATAGACCAGAATTCCAGCAGACTACTGCAAGAAGCTTGTGGAAGGAAACACAAAATGTTTGACCCAAGTCATACAGTTTAAAGGCAATGCTAACAAATACTAAGAAAATACAGTATATGTAAACTTCTGACTTTGAAAAATAATAATAAAAAAAATAATAAAAAATTCTTAAAGAAATTCTCTCTCTCATTATTGTGGCATTTACTCTGGTTTAACTTCAGACAGTGAGGAAAAAAGGTTTATGTGTTTTTTAACACAGTGTATGTAAACTTATGGTTTCAACTGTACGTAAGTGAGTTATTTTGTCTATAGGTGCCTTTTACAGTTGCAGAATAAATGAATAGTGCTTCAGTAGCTGAAGTTTATAACAGTGGGAAATGTCATATGTTAAAGAGTACATAAGCGTAAGTGTACAACAACGTTATGGCATTTTTTCACAAATCCACTGTAAAGATGTTGCACATGAAGCATCATTCCATAAAGTGGTGGATTCCTGTCTGATATGCACACAGTCCTCTTCACCCCACTTTGGGTCTCCACCTCCGTTATCAGGCTGATTTCCAGCCCAGTACCTGGAAGGTCAGTGAACAATGAAAAGAATCAGACTAGAAACATTTATACAAGGTAGAAGAAAGTAAGAAATTACAATAGGAATATAAAAATATTTTCGTGATCTAACCATGCAGCTCTTCATAGCATTTTAACATAATTTTACTTGATAAAGAGTGAGATCTTTTTCTCAGATGATGGTGATGAAAGAAACAAGGTGGTATAAGAAAGTAAAATCACAAGTCCAGATGAAGCCAAATGTTCTCCTCAATGCTTTAATTACAAATAGTTTGTCATTATATCATGTTTTCCATAAAATATTTGAATGTGATAACATGTCATATATGCCATGAGATGTTGACAAGTTATTCTGTCCCCATGTGGCCACAAGCATGTTCTTCACTCATCGATTTCCACCAATTATGTTATTTCTGTGTGATAGTATTTGTGAATGAGAGAATGTCATCTGGAAATGTAGTAAAAGTTAAAGTCATTTGTTGATATTGGACACAAAATAAAGACTTACTTCAGAGTCAGTGGAGTCCCATCAACCCATTTCCAGGTTCCTTCCACTTCTCTGTCATTCAAACCAATCCAGGTGTATTTGTTGGTGAAATCAGACAGGAACTTCTGATCAACAGAAAAAAAACACACTATTTACATTAATCATTTATCATGTATGAATGACTACACTTATAAACACAATAACAAACACACAGTACCTGTTCTTCAGAGCTGTCTATCACCACCAGATCTGCTCCTTTGTTTCTACAGTCCTGTCTGCCTTGATCCCAGGAACCAGAATATTTAGAGAGGAAATAACAGGAACAACTGAACATTTTCCATCCTGCAGGACATGTTTTCTCTGGAAGAAATATAAAACAAGACACAATAAAAATCAACCATTCCTTGGAATTGTGAAGACAGAGGTGTAAGTACCACTTATATAATAAACGGCCATTTGAAACTTCTCACACAATAAACCAATTGTTGTTACAGTTTTATGTTTGATAAGAACAATAAAACAGTTGCACTATGGAGTTTACCTCATTACTGTGGTGAATTACATTGTTCCTAGTTTTATTTTATTTATTTGCAGTTTTAAAACCAGTGCACGCAATATGGCTACCCAAGGCTACCGTCTGCCACAAAATGTTAACAAGGATCTTTTCACATGCTGGATGGCTTAACCATTGAGTATTTTAGTAAAAGTAAACAAACTAAAAGTGCTTTCAGTAAACTCACTCTGTTTAGACAGACTTTCCAACTCTTTAGTCCGGTGGCTCAGCAGGTCTCTCTCTGCAGTCAGGTTGTCTTTGATGGCAGAGAGCTCTGCAGCTGAATCATGTAACTTATGGTCTGAAATAAATACACTTACATGTTTATAAAGACTTCATTGATTCAAAACTGAACATTTTCCAACCTATAAGACATGTTTTATAAACTAATATTATAAACTAAGAAGTCCATAGGTTTTTAAATTTGGCATTGACCTTTTTAATTGATTGAGGATTTACAGCTGTAATGAAACAGTGCAGAGGTGCTACAGTCTTCATTTATCAAATCTGGTTTAAAATTCTGTTAAAGTACAGAGCCAGTAAAATATGAAGTCTGATCATAATGCCAGATGACTTAGTCACCTGATATCATTTTATTACTATCTTAGCAAATCCAAAGACTCACTCTGTTCAGACAGACGTTCCAACTCTTCAGTCAGGTTGCTCAGCAGGTCTCTCTCTGCAGTCATGTTGTCTTTGAGGGCAGAGAGCTCTGCAGCTGAATCACGTACCGAGTGATGATCTAAAAGATGCATGTTTCAGAAACACAGAAGACCCCTTTATGACAATGTTGTCCTAAAGTAACTCCAAAAAGTAACTGAAAGACAAGAAGGAATTAAATCTGCAAGCAGCGTTGAGCGGGCCCTCGCAGCCCGCGCCCGTCGGCGACCGGCAAGGACGTGCTCAGGGCATTTCCCAGGGTAGAGTGATAATATTCTACCCTCCCTGAATGTATTGTACGCAGTTTGGCAGACAGCTAACAGTTCTCCAATGAGAGGCAAAGTCTTCTTGCTTCAAGGATTTATTTTGTCACTTCCAATTGAAGTTTACTGTAAAACTGAAATACATACAACAAAAGATGATTCAAAATAAAATTCTGAATATATTTTAAGTATCTCTAGGTATCTCTTACTTCTCTTTACATCTAGTAAAGACACACACACACACAAAATGACTAATGGCACATTGTAATGACTAAGAAATACACTTCTCCTAAACCCTTTTTAGAAATGCTTCACTTAACATGTGAAATGGCTTCATCTGCTGGACAAAGTAGCACACTACGTGCAATGACGAGGGAATCACTCAGAGTTTAATGAAAAGTCACAATTTTCGCAGTGAGTGACCAGTCAGTCAGTCATTTTCTATACCCGTTTAGTCCTGTTAGGGGTCATGGGGGTCTGCTGTCATCGTACACCCTGGACAGGTCGCCAGTCCATCGCAGGGCCAACATTCACACTCACATGCACACCTACGGACAATTTAGAAACACCTAATGAGCATGTCTTTGGATGGTGGGAGGAAGCCGGAGTACCCGAAGAGAGCCGAAGAGAACCGGTGACCTTCTTGCTGTGAGGCATCTGTGCTAACCACCTCGCCACTGTGCCGCCCCAGTGAGCAACCAAAACCCATATAAGTATGTCCTGACAAAATTTGAATCCAAACACCCTGACAGGAACAGCAGCTCATACAACAGACATCAGATTTTCCTAATATTTCCTAACATTTCCTGTTCGCAGTAGGTGGCACTACAATAATTGTATGAATATTGTCATATAGATGTGTTCCGATAGGGACCAGCAACACTACTGTAAAGCTTGATGCACACTGAAGCACATTTAATACTACTTCCTGTTAAAATTGCGCGTTATCAAATTTTAATACATTTTTGAGGGGCCACCCACACCACTTCGACGAACAGTCAATTTTTTTTCACAGGACATTGCCATTATTTTAGACTATCTATTCCAAATTTTGAAGTCAATCTGATAAGGTTTAATGCCTTTATAGGGCCCTAATAATGTCATAATGTTATGCCTGATCGTGAATTCAAAAAGACACATCGGCTGAAATTCAGTTTGTCCATGTAAATCATCTGTGACGTTTCTCTTACATAAAAATATAAATGTGTTTAATATCTGTGATATGAGAGTTTGACTGTGACTGGTCCATGTTAGTGAGTCACAGTCAGTGGAGGCTGGAGACACTGAGTGTTACAGGTTTAACTTGTGAAAACCAGACTCACAGAGGACACCAAGGACGATGAGCCCAGCCAACAGTAAAACACTCAGCAGTCCCAGAAAGACAGTAACACCTAAATATGAACTCTTCTCAGAGCTCCTTGGACCTGTACAGAGAAAACAACGGTGAGACCAACAAAGTCTACAACAGTAAAAATGACAGATGATAAAATATCTCTATTCAAATATCTGTCAGATTGTTCTTACCTGAGTGATTTGTTAAAACTTTTGGGTTGACGGGTTTGACTTCTTCTATGTTAACATAAATTTCCTCCATTGATCTTAAGGATGTAGATTATTTCCTAAATGATCTCTGCTCTCTGAAGCATGGACGGTCATATAAACTATGAAACCATTCTGGGTTTCAGTTCATTTTTTTTTTTTTTTTTAAATCAACATGCAAGGAAGTCACATGTTGAAGAGATAATGATTAGAGAGCCACATGTCAGATCATTAGGTACACTAGTGAAAACAGTCCTGCACTAAATCTTATCTTCGTGAAGGTTATGGTATTCAGCATTTGTCTAAAATAACAGAGAGCTGTTCGCTGTGTGTTCATTTTAGAGGCTGTGGTTTATTGTACTATTTAATTGCATTGTACTGACACATGCTTCTATCAGCCTTTTTGAAGAAGGATAAATTATATCAGAACTTTTGCACATTTCAACAAATTACAACCTATGCAATGCCACTGAAAAACAAAGTGACACATTGAAAATCCTGTCATCATAACAATTCTTAACATGCCACTGACAGAAAACTCTTCAGAGAACTGGCCAGTGTGGTAAAATAAACTATAAACAGAGGTTAAACTGTTGCACTAGTTTTGTTTCTCACATAGACTATCGTAGCCACGAGTGAACATTTTGTAAGGATTAGGCCCAGTGTAAAAGATAACATTTAGAATCAAAGTAATTTACCCGTTAAAGGATGCAAGTAAGAAGCCTGAGTGGAGAATGTTTCAGCTGGCAGTGGGCAACAGAGACAAAACCCCACATAGAGAGAGGAAGAACTGCACCACCCCTACCAAGTGTTAATTCTAGCTCTTTCATCAACAATATCTTGTGTAAGATTTTGTCAGGGACCTTTCTTTGAATCATGATAAACAATGGCACAAGTCTGAGGCTTTGGCAGGTGTTCTAGCCTTCTTGGGTAAAAGACAGGAAGTGGCAGTAGGACTTGACTTTTATTTTGAAAGTCACAGATGTGCTCTGGTTTGTCTCTGTGGGGCTTTTGGCCTAAATACAGTCAATGCTTTTGACAGGCAACATGGTGGATGCTAAAGTGAAAATGAATGGACTGGTCTCCAAAAACAAACATTTGGAGAGACACAGAGATAGAGAGGTGGCTGGTAATTATTGGTTTTAACACTGAAGATATTTGAGGAGTCTGTCAAACTAAACCAAGACATTAGTGTTAGGTAGCCTGAATGACCACTAACATCATGTCGCTGTATTTCGTGATGGCTAATCGAGGCATTGTTGAAGCTTCCAATGGTGGCACTAATGAACCATGGCTAATGGTTCATTAGTGGAGGCTTCATTGGCACATTGCTCAATTAGGACATCTAGTGGATAATAAAATGTAATGCAATTGAGACATGTCATTTATTCTTTCATGCTTGTATGGGATTTGATTTGCCATGCACATTCTGAGCCAATCACTTAAAAGACGTTGACTAGTGGGAGTTCAGTACACTAGAAATGTGAATGTAAATGTGTCTTATTTGAATATGAGTAAATGAGTATAATGAGCAAATTATTACTTTGTCAGGATTCATTCATCTTCTGTACATGCTTATTCCCATTAAGGGTCACAGGGGTCTGCTGGAGCCAATCCCAGCATTTTGTCAGGATTCAAATCCATACAAACATTTTTCTAGACAGTCATTTTCTTGATGGACCACAGGTTCCAATTATGGCATTTGTAGTGTAACATCAGCTACTACACGCCCACACTCCATGAGTCTTCATTAACTGTCACCAATGGGTATGTTACAGTGTTTACATCAACTGTTTTATTTGATCCCATTAGACAGATAGATGGGTAGTGGACATTACCACAGAGGTCACATCTGTATCAGTTTGTCCAGCTGTGAGGTGTTCTCCAGTGCTGCTTCCCCAGGACACCACAGTGTAGAAGAAGGTGATAGTCTGGTAAAGCATGTCCAGCAGCTTTCGGCAGTTGATAACCTTAACCTCCTGATGAAATTGAGACAGCTTTGACCAAAGAGAAGAGACAATCAACCCAGTGACAGGGTTTCAATGACAAATTAAGCAGTAAAGTGGTACATTCAGCACTAATCGCATGACCAAATCAACTGCTTCATGAGCTAATGCACACATATTGGAACTTTGTATGACAGAGGACCATCAGTAGCTGTGTTGCATCAGATACATTAGCTACTGAACTAAACAACCAAACTTTGTCACAGATATGCATGTTTGTTTATTTTCTTCCATATAACTCAGTTTTACTGTTGTATCATACAACAATAACCAGGACTGACATCTGTACACCTCTGGGCTAACACAACATATGCTAAACTGATAAATAATGTCAAACATTTGGATGTTACTTAAATCTGAAGTTTTGGCATGAGTCTGGTTGATACTATTAATACTCCCATTACCTTTCTCATCATATTACAAAGGAGGTTTTCAGCAGAAGATGTCCAAACAAGAGGCCAGCCTTATTCTCATCAGGTAATATAAACAGTGTTGTAGTAAACAACGTGTTTCACAATGAGCATCACTCTTTGGTCTGTGCCTCTCAGAGGAAAGCAAGATTTCTGATTATTCACATGGATATCTTGTTTCTTTAATGTCCAGCCCAGTCATCATGAAGACCAAAGTATGTGAGGCCCATTATAGGATCATGGTCCTGAACCATCCAGATAAATGCAAGCTGTGTTACATTGGTGATAATGTTCTACAGCTAAAGTCATCTTTAACCAAGAACAAATTGTAGTTGCTGTATTGTCCATAAAAGAATCTGACGAAATCTGGTACATCACCCCTGCTACGATCAACAAAGCCAAAAACCTTTTCACAGAGACCCAACGTCCTGCGCTGTTAAGGAGTCACCTAAAAGACTTTCATCGTCCCTGCTCTGCTCCATCCACATCGACATGAACACCTCACCAAAGAATCCACTGATACTCCTGGAAGATAGCAGAGGAAAGGATGCCGTCATGATGGTTTCCTTCTTAAACTGTTAGCTTATCATGAACTCTATTAGGGAACCCAATAGTCACTAGTAATGTGTATATGTCTAACATAAAGTAAGGTGTTTGGGTCTGTTCTGCTGCATCTTGGCCAGGACAGCTTGCCATCATTGATGGACCAATGAATTCTGAATTACACCAGCAAATTCTAGAAGAGAATGTTAGGACATCTGTGCGTGAGCTGAATTTGAAGAGGTCATGCAGCAAGACATGAACACAGGAAATCAAAACGTAGAACCACGACAGTACCGTGATAGGAGCACAAGGATTAGGAGTGAAGGTCAACCTGGGAGCTGGGACAGGAGTACAAGGAGCAGAAGCGGCGGTCCTCCTGAAAGCTGGGATAGGAGCACAAGGAGTAAGAGCAAAGGCAAACCTGAGAGCAGGAACTGGAGCAAGTGCGGAGGCCTTCCTGGGAGCTGAGATTGGAGCATGAGGAGCAGGTCGCTGGAGGTTGGCTGGCTGGTGGCCAGGGGAACCACCAGCGTGTGGCCGGCAGACAGGGTCGCCAGAGGCTGCCGGCCTGCATGCCTGCCTCCATGGCATCCATGAGGGCCTAACCTCCCTGTCGGGGCCCTCATGGCTAAGCATGGCTCGCCTTTTATCCTCCTTATCGTTAAAAGGTAAACAGTCCGCTGGGTCCATTCTTGGTCATGTCATCCTCTCAGGGTTTTCAGGTTGAGGTAGGACCCAAACACTGGACACCAGGCAATGAGGCAGGAATAAGCAAAGAAATGAATTTAAATAAACCAAAAGTAACAAGGCGCTGCATGAGGCAGGAGATCCAAAAACAAAAATCAAAACCTTCAAAAAAGACAAGAACATAACAGGAAAAGACTAGAGCTTGAAAACACACGGAACACAGGGAAACAGTACAGAGGACAAAGGCGGGACTTCATATACACAAGGACAGAGGAGACACAGGTGAAAACAACCAGGGCAGGGCAGACAATCACACAGGTGGGAAATCACAGGACAGGAAGAAGACAAGACAGGAAACAAGGAAAAACTTAACAAAATAAAACAAGAAACATGAAAGAAGCTCAAAACATGAACACAGGAAATCAAAAAGCAGAATCATGACAGTTTTAGAATGGACAAGTCAAAGTCCTGACATTATCCAACATTAATGTTGTGGAGGACCTGAAGCAAGCAATTTGTGTGAGGAAACCCACCAACATCTCAGAATTTAAGTGTTTCTGTACTGAAGAATGGGCTAAAATTCCTCCAAGCTGCTGTAGTTCACTGTTCAGCAGTTACCAGAAATGTTTAGTTTCTGTGTTGCTGCGAAAAGGGGTCACATCAGATAACGAAAACTAGGACTCACCTACTTTTGTAACTCACAGATATGTAATATTAGCCAATTTTCCTGAAAGAAAAAAGTGGGAAAGAGGGTCTAAAAACTTTTAAGACAGCCATGTAAATGACACTTTGACTAAAGGAGTATATGTAGTTTTTGTTGTATAAAGATTTGTTGTTTGTAAAGAACAACAGAACTGCAGAGTCACTTTACATGGGAAACAATAATTCACACTCATCTGATCAAAGTCCAGATTTGTACTAGTCTAATGTCTCTTCCTTGTGTTTCAAGGATCTCTGTTTCTCATTGCTCTCCTGCAGTGGTTGTTTATCTGCTGCAGTCAGACACTGAAGAAATGATTCAAACAGTTGAGTTGTGTCTGCTACTTGAAGTGTTTGATCATTGATTGCTCTGATGAACTTGTCCTGCAGAGGGAACTCTTGTCCTCTGACCTGGGGCCGTCTTCATGAGAGCTATTTTCATGTGAGGCTCATACGCCTCAAGACCAACTTCCTTGTTGGTGTCTGAGGAAGTGATTTGTTACCTCCAACAGTATAGGTGTGTGATCACTTGCATGCCTGTTTTATTTGATATAAAAGTAACTTTTAGGAGGAATGAGAAGGTGAGAAGGTCAATGAGAAGATCTCAGAAACTCACGCACCAAATATGACACATATGGGCTGTTGAAGATATTTTAGGGAGTCTTGCATTAGACATCGGACATCGTGTATCCGATGACAGTGATATGACAGTTTGACTGTGACTGGTTCATGTTCATGTGGCTCATGAGTCACAGTCAGTGGAGGCTGGAGGCTCCAGGAGTGGGCTGGAGGAGTGTTACAGGTTTAACTTGTGAAAACCAGACTCACAGTGGACACCAAGGACGATGAGCCCAGCCAACAGGAGAACACTCAGCAGTCCCAGAAAGACAGTAACACCTAAATATGAACTCTTCTCAGAGCTCCTTGGACCTGAACAGAGAAAACAACAGTGAGACCAACAAACTCTACATCAGTAAAAATGACAGATGATAAAATATCTCTATTCACCTCTCTGTCAGATTGTTCTTACCTGAGTGATTTGTTGAATCTTTTAGGTTGACGGGTTTGACTTCTTCAATGTTAACATAAATTTCCTCCATTGATCTTAAGGATGTAGATTATTTCCTAAATGATCTCTGCTCTCTGAAGCATGGACGTTCATATTCATTATACAGTCACTTGTCAGCTCATTAGCTACACTAGTGAAAACAGTCCTGCACTAAATCTTATCTTCGTGAAGGTTATGGTATTCAGCATTTGTTAAAAATAACAGACCTAAAAATAAATTATATCATAACTTTTGCACATGCCGGGTGCGGTGGCGCGTGCCTGTAATCCAAGCTACTGGGAGGCTGAGGCTGGCAGATCTTTCAGCTGGGATAGGCTCCAGCAGACCCCCGTTACCCTTAACAGGACTAAACGGATATAGAAAATGACTGACTGACGACTTTTGCACATTTCAAACAAATTGTGAGTGACACATAGAAAATCTTGTCATCATAACAATTCTTAACATGCCACTGACAGCGATCTTGCATTTTTCTTCTGAGAACTGACCAGTGTGCTAATATGCAAAGAACTTCACACTCTCTTCACATGGAAACTCTAAACAGAGGTCAAGCTGTTCAACTAGTTATTTTTCTCACATAGACTGTCGTAGCCGCACCCGAAGTACCATGAGTGAACACTTTGGAAGGATTAGGCCCAGTTTAAAATATAACATTTAGAATTAAAGTAATTTACCCATTAAAAGATGCAAATAAGATTCCTGAGTGGAGAATGATTCACCTGGCAGTGGGCAAGAGAGAGAATACCTCACATAGAAAGAGGAAGAACTGCACCAAACCTATCTAGTTACCTATCTAGTATTCAAGGTCTTTTATCAACAATATCTTGTGTAATACTTTGTCAGGGGCCCTTCTTTAAATCATGACAAACAATGGCACAAGTCTGAGGCTTTGGCAAGTGTTGTAGCCTTCTTGGGCCAAAGACAGGAAGTAACAGTAGAGCTTGAGTTTTATTTTGAAAGTCACAGATGTGCTTTCATTTGTCTCTTCTGGGCTTTTGGCCTAAATACAGTCAATACTTTTGACAGGCAACATGGTGGACGCCGGTAGAGTGACCATGGATGGAGTGGTCTCCAAAAACAAACATTAGGAGCGACGCAGAGATAGACAGATGACTGGTAAGTATTTGTTTTAACACTGAAGATCTTTGAGGAGTCTGTCAAACTAAACCATGACGTTAGTGTCTAACGGCATGCCACTCATTACTGGAAGCTTCACTGACACATTGCTCGATTAGGATACCTAGTGAATAATATAGTGTAATGCAATTGAGCCGTGTCATTTATTGGTTCATGCTTGTATAGGATTTAATTTGCCATGCACATTCTGACAATACTTCATAGTTGTATGGTTTCAAGCAGACACAGTAAAGCCAATAGCTATAGTATAATAAGCAAATTGTTACTCTGTCTTTGTGTTTTCAGGTTGCCCGTCCACACCTACATGTGTACGTCCCATCCTGTTTAACGTCTGAAGGAAATTTCAGATGTCATCTTTTCACATTCTGCAAAGATTTCTCTGCAACAACAAAAACTAGAAAGTCAGTCCATGAAAGCAAAAGTCTGCAACTGGCTGCAGAGCATGAATAAATCCACCAGAGGTCTCAGAAACTCATGAACCAAATATGACACACTTGACTTTGTAGGGTTAAATAGTTTTCTTCCACTGAACCTAAAGTGGATATAAGAAGTCTACGACGGAGTATTAGGGCCACACGTGAAGAAAAAAAATATTTTTGCCATGTCGACTTTAAAGTCGAAACGTCGAGTTTAAAGTCGACATGGCAAAAATATTTTTTTTCTTCATGTGTGGCCCTAATACTCCGTCGTAGAAGTCTAACCACAGCTGTTGAAGTTATTTCAGTGAGTCTAGCATTCAGCAGGTCTCTCTCTCTTCAGCTGTGGAGGGAAGTTTCATATTGATGATGAAAAGATATGAAGCTGAATCACAATTCTCAACAAGCTCTTAGACAGTGGACATCATTTATTGAACTGAACACCTCTCACCATCTCTCACAGTCTCACCATCAGTTTCTGGGAAGCAGCCAAAGCAGTCCTTGTGTAACATCGTTTCATATTCCACAGAAATAAAATTAAAAAACAGGAAAAGCAACAACTGGAACATAAACTGAAACATCTACTCCATACACTCCCTCATCCTCAGTGAGCAAACTCAAAATGAAATACAGTTCAAAATATCACAACATCACCTTTGGTTCCACATATTCCTGAACTCTGTTACTGGACTTCCTCCCTCAGACAGTAACACTGTGTCCTCTCTGCTGTTGAAGTCAGCCTCTCTGGACTAGATGCTGATACTTGGACATCATGTAAAACCACACAGTTGACCCCAGGAAATGGGATTTAATTCAAAACAATCTGCTTTGGATGATTAATTTAAATGTTATACATTTAATAAGCGAGTTATTTATGTCTTCATGTGAATTTTACAGTTTCAGAATAAATGAATAGTGCTTCAGTAGCTAAAGTTAAAACATTGGCAAATATCAGATCTTCAATCAAAGTGTTATGGCATTTTTTCACAAATCCACTGCCGAGGTAATTCACATGGAAGATCGTTCCAAAAAGTGGTGTCATAAATTCTAATATGCACACAGTCTTCATTAGTATATGCTCCACCTCCATTATCAGGTTGATTTTTCGCCCAGTTCCTGGAAAGACAGTGAACAACACAATCACTAAACTGTTTATCTCTGAGACTAGAAACATTTATACAAAGTAGAAAAAAGTAAGAATTACAATAGGAACATCAAAATGTTTTCATGAGTCCATGATCTGACCATGCAGCTCTTCATAGTATTTTAACTTAATTTAACTTGATAAAGAGTGAGATATTGTTCTCAGATGATGGTGGTGAATGAAACAAGGTGGTATAAGAAAGTAAAATCACAAGTCCAGATGAAGCCAAATGTTGGTTGACCAGCTTGCCACTCCTCGCACCAGGCTACGGACTCTTGGTGATAGAGCTTTCTGCGTTTCTGCCCTTTGAATGTGATAACATGTCATATATGCCATGAGGTGTTGACAAGTTATTCTGTCCCAATGTGGCCACAAACAAATAAATCTGGATATGTAATAAAAGATGAAGAAATATGTTGATATTAGAAAGATGAAGACTTACTGCAGAGTCAGTGGAGTCCCATCAACCCATTTCCAGGTTCCTTCCACTTCTTTGTCATTCAGACCAATCCAAGTGTCTTTTTGGTGATGTTAGAAACAAAAATCTGTTCAACATGAAACATATTTTAGTGTTGCAAAATAATGTACCTCAATCATTTAACATGTTTCAGTGACTACATCTGTAATCACAATAACAAACACACAGTACCTGTTCTTCAGAGCTGTCTATCACCACCAGATCTGCTCCTCTGTTTCTACAGTCCTGTCTGCCTTGATCCCAGGAACGAGACTCCTTAGAGAGGAAATAACAGGAACCACTGAACATTTTCCATCCTGCAGAACATGTTTTCTCTGGAAGAAATAGCGAACAAAACACATTACAAATCAACCACTCCATGAAGTTAGAGGTTTAAGTACTACCTTTTTAACGACCATTTGAAGATGCCCACATACAACAAACAACAAAACAGTTGCATTATGGAGTTTTACCTCATCACTGTGATGAATTACTTTGTTCCAAGTTATTTTTTAGTCATTTGCAGTTTTCAAACCAGTGCATACAATATGGCTGCCCCTCCTGCCACCAAATGTTAACAAGGATTTTTTTTTAAAATACTGGGTGGCGTTACCACGGAGTATTTTAATAAAACATGGAAAATTTTGACATGTCCAAGACTCACTCAGTTCAGACAAAGACAGAAGTTTTTTAGTCATTTCAGTCAGGTTGGCTTTCAGCAGATCTCTTTCTTCAGTCATGGAGGAGAGTTTGTCGTTGCTGGTCTGGAGAAACTCAGTCAGGTTGACTTTGACGGCAGAGAGCTCTGCAGCTGAATCATTTAAAGATTTAAGATTAAGATTTAAGTTACGGTCTGAAATAAACAAACATACATGTTTCAGAAACACAAAAGACTTCATGGATTCAAAACTGAACACTTTCCAACCTATAAGACGTTTTCTGTGAAAGAAACATAAAAAAGGAGACATTATAAACTAACAAGTCCATGGGTTTTTAATTTTTGCATTGATCTTTTAGTGATTGAGTATTTACAGCTGTAATGAAGCAGTACAGAGGTGCTACAGTCTTCATTTACCAAGACTGATTTAAAATTTTGTTAAAGTACAGAGCCAGTAAAATATGAAGTCTGATCATAATGCCAGATGACTTGATGACTCACCTGATATCATTTCATTACTATCTTAATAAATCCAAAGACTCTGTTCAGACAGACGTTCCAACTCTTTAGTCAGGTTGCTCAGCAGGTCTCTCTCTGCAGCTGAATCACGTACTGAGTGATGATCTAAAAAGGGGTGACAAACTCATTTAAGCTCAGGGCCCACATACAGTCCAGTTTGATCTCAAGTGGGCTGGATAAGTAACAACAACTGCAGATTTTTTTCATTTATATATTTATTTATTTTTTTAGTGCAAAGAAGAATAAGTAAATTAGGAGAATGTTTAGGAAACTATCTTTCCAAAGAAAAATAAGTGTAATCTGGGCACACTGTTGTCTGCTGTTTGGTCCTGATCTCAGTGTTATTTTCTGTCAATTTATCTCACTAAAACAGTGGCCATATTAGACATAACAGTTATTTTCATTTAAAAACTGCGGTCTTCTATGAAATTTATACACTTTCGGGACAGATCAGATGGGCCACTTTTGGCCCATGAGCCTTATGTTTGACACCTGTGATCTAAAAGATGCATGTTTCAGAAACACAGAAGACCCCTTTGTAACAATGTTGTCCTGACAGCTACAAAAAGTTACCAAAAGACAAGAAGGAAGGTGGTCATAATGTTATGCCTGATTGGTGTACACTAAGAGCTTCACTGACTGATCCTCTGTTGGGGAAATTCAAAGAGACACATCAGCTGAAATTCAGTTTGTCCATGTACAACATCTGTGACATTTCTATACATATAAATATAAATGTGTTTAATATCTGTGATATGACAGTTTGACTGTGACTGGTCCATGTTAGTGAGTCACAGTCAGTGGAGGCTGGAGGCTCTGAGTGTTACAGGTTTAACTTGTGAAAACCAGACTCACAGAGGACACCAAGGACGATGAGCCCAGCCAACAGGAGAACACTCAGCAGTCCCAGAAAGATGGTAACACCTAAATATGAACTCTTCACAGAGCTCCTTGGACCTGAACAGAGAAAACAACAGTGAGACCAACAAAGTCTACAACAGTAAAAATGACAGATGATAAAATATCTCTATTCTCCTCTCTGTCAGATTGTTCTTACCTGAGTGATTTGTTGAATCTTTTGGGTTGACGGGTTTGACTTCTTCAACGTTAACATAAATTTCCTCCATTGATCTTAAGGATGTAGATTATTTCCTAAATGATTTCTGCTCTCTGAAGCATGGACGTTTATATAAACTATGAAACTGTTCTGGGTTTCAGTTCATTTGTCTCTTTTAAAAAAATCAACATGCAAGGAAGTCACGTGTTTAACAGATAATGATATACAGTCACTTGTCAGTTCATTAGCTACACTAGTGAAAACAGTTCTGCACTAAATCTTATCTCTATGAAGGTTGCGATGAATGATGATATGTGGTTTGCAGTGTGTGATTGTGCAGTGTGCCTGTGAAATATGTGCTGGTTGATTGTACAGTATGTGTGCTGCTTTTGTTGTTGACTATGTCTCTTGTCCCTTGTTTGAAATAAGCTACTACAATGCGCCTTTTTAAATTGGCCCTTGGGGACAAATAGTGTTTTGAATTGAATTATGGAGTTCAGCATTTGTCTAAAATAAAATAGAGCTGTCAGCAGTGTAAGTTTGAGGTTGACACAAATTATCAGCACTTTTGTACATTTCAACAAATTGCAACCTATGTAATGCCACTGAAAAACAAAGTGACACATTGAAAATCCTATCACAACGATTCTTAACATGCCACTGTCATTATGCCGTCTTGCATGCATCTTGCATTATTTTTCTGAGAACTAACCAGTGTGCTGATATGCAAAAAATGTCACACTCTGTTCACATGGAAACACTAAACAGAGTTGAAGCTGTTGCACCAGTTATGTTTCTCACACAGACTGCAGTAGCAACATGTGAAGTACCGAGAGTGAACATTTTGTCAAAATGATTAGGCCCAGTTTAAAAGGTAACATTTAGAGTACCCTAATTACTTTTTTTGTGTAACCCGTAACGTAGTTTTGTGCCTTAAGTAATCAGCTTTTGAAGCATGTCGCTGTGTTTAGTGATGAGCAATCAAGGCATTTTTTGAAGCTTCCACCTTTGGAAAAAAGAAAAAGAAAAAGTTCATTAGTGGAGGCTTCATTGACACGTTGCTCAATTAGGACATCTAGTGGATAATAAAATGTAATGCAATTGATACGTGTCATTTATTGGTTCACGCTTGTATGGGATTTGATTTGCCATGCACATTCTGACTACACTTCATAGTTGTATGGTTTCAAGCTGACACAATAAAGCCAATAGCTTAAAAGATGTTGACTAATGGGAGTTCAGTACAGTAGAAATGTGAACTTATTTCAAATGAGTATAATGAGAAAATTATTACTTTGTCAGGATTGAAACCCAAATGTTTTACTAGAGACTCATTTTCTTGATGGACCACAGGTTCCAATTTGTGGTGTAATGTCAGCTACCACACTCCATGAGTCTTCATTATGGGCATGTTACAGTGTTTACATCAACTCTTTTTATTTGCTCCCAATGGTATGGATTTTGTTCAAGGCCCTTGCCTCTCCCACCGATGTCAAGGGCTCCAGCTCTGGCCCTACCACAGAGGTCACATCTGTATCAGTTTGTCCAGCTATGAGGTGATCTCCAGTGCTGCTTCCCCAGGACACCACAGTGTAGAAGAAGGTGACAGTCTGGTAAAGCATGTCCAGCAACTTTCGGCAGTTGATAACCTTAACCTCCTGATGAAACTGAGACAGCTTTGACCAAAGAGCCGAGACAAGCAACCCAGTGACAGGGTTTCAATGGCAAATTAAGCAGTAAAGTGGTTTATGCATCACTAATCACCAAATCAACTGCTTCATGAGCTAACGCGCACATGTTGGAACCTTGTGTGTCAGAGGACCATCAGTAGCTGTGTTGCATCACATACATTAGCCACTGAACTTAACAACCAAACTTTGTCACAGATATGCATCTTTGTTTATTTTCTTCCATATAACTCAGTTTTACTGTTGTATCATACAACAATAACCAGGACGGACATCTGTACACCTCTGGGCTAACACAACATATGCTAATCTGATAAATAATGTCTAACATTTGGATGTTACTTAAATTTGAAGCTTTGGCATGAGTCTGGTTGATACTATCAATAGTCCCATTAGATTTCTCATCATATTACAAAGGAGGTTTTCAGCAGAAGATGTCCAAACAAGAGGTCAGCCTTATTCTCATCAGGTAATATAAACAGTGTTGTAGTAAATACTGTGTTTCACAATGAGCATCACTCGGCTCACTTGGTCTGTGCCTCTCAGAGGAAAGCAAGATTTCTGATTATTCACATGGATATCTTGTTTCTTTAATGTCCAGCTCAGTCATCACAAAGACCAAAGTACGTGAGGCCCATCGTAGGATCATGATGAATGAATTCTGAATTATACAAGCAAATTTTAAAAGAAAATATAAAGACATCTGTGCGTGAGCTGAATTTGAAGAGGTCATGCAGCAAGACAACGACCCCAAGAACTAGACTTGTAGTTCTCGAGACCGGTCTTGGTATTTAGTTAGCAGTAACGTTAACCACCTCTCAAATTGATTTTTAGCCAATTGATGAAAACATTTATAGTGAGTTCACACACACAAGACATGCACTGTCTCTGTATTATTGTACCTGTAGCTGAAATAATACAATCTCATATTTATACTAAGCAGCTGAACCCAGTATAGTGCTTAGGTTCTACAACTCATGCAAAATGGCAAAAAACAGGTTTTTTTTTGTGGTCTCACTCTTGAGCTGAACTAGTCTTGGTCTTGACTTGGTCTGTCTTGGTCTTGATACTCTCTGGTCTCGGTAGTGTCTTGGTCTCGGTTTAGGCGGTCTTGACTACAAGTCTACCAAGAACACAAGTTGTCCTACAAAATAATCATTAAAAAAAAAAAAAGAACAAAACTAATGTTTATGTCAGGGTTTACAGGGTGACGTAGGACCCAAACGATGAGGCGGGAATAGGCAAAAACATGAATTTAATTAAACTAAAAGTAAGTAGGCGCAAGAGGCGGGAGATCCAAAAACACAAGGACAACATAGCAGGACAAGACTAGAGCTTGTAAACATAGGAAACACTGGAGGACCTCTGCAGAGAAACGTATGACATGACAGGAAACTCAAAAACATGAAACAAGAACGAAGCTCAAAACATGAACACAGGAAATTAAAACGTACCACGACAGTACCGGGATAGGAGCACACCTGAATGACTTTTTTGAATTGAATCTACAATAGTAATGTGCAATACAATGTACCTGGTATTTCTATATTTATGCAACAACCATCTATGTATAGTCACAGTATTTATTTTTTCATTACTATCTATTATTCTTTATTGGGTGTTTTTTGGTATCTGGGCTTATTGTACTGTTTTTCTTACATGTAGGTCTGACAGTGCTGTATGCGATGGAGATGTCAATTTCCCTGCGGGAACCTCCCAAAGGGATCAATAAAGTTGTCTGTCTGTCTATCTATCTGTCTGTCTATCTATCTATCAAGGATAAGGAGTGAAGGTCAACCTGGGAGTTGGGACAGGAGTACAAGGAGCAGAAGCGGAGGTCCTCCTGAAAGCTGGGATAGGAGCACAAGGAGTAGGAGCAAAGGCTCACCTGAGAGCGGGAACTGGAGCAAGTGCGGAGGCCTTCCTGGGAGCTGGGATTGGAGCATGAGGAGCAGGTCGCTGGAGGTTGGCTGGCTGGTGGCCAGGGGAACCACCAGCGTGTGGCCGGCAGACAGGGTCGCCAGAGGCTGCCGGCCTGCATGCCTGCCTCCATGGCATCCATGAGGGCCTAACCTTCCTGTTGGAGCGTAGCCGGCCTTTTATCCTCCTTCTCGTCAAAAGGTAAACAGTCCGCTAGGTCCATTCTTGGTCATGTCATCCTCTCAGGGTTTTCAGGGTGAGGTAGGACCCAAACACTGGTCACCAGGCAATGAGGCAGGAATAAGCAAAGAAATTAATTGAAATAAACCAAAAGTAACAAGGCGCTGCATGACAAGTCAAAGTCCTGACATTTTCCAACATAATTTAAGTGTTTCTGTACTGAGCAATAGGCCAAAATTCCTCCAAGCTGCTGTACTTCACTGTCCAGCAGTTACCAGAAATGTTTAGTTTCTGAGTTGCTGCACAAGGGGGTCACACCAGATAACGAAAATTAGGACTCACCTACTTTTGCAACTCACAGATGTGTAATATTAGCCAATTTTCCTGAAAGAAAAAAGGAGGAAAGAGGGTCTAAAAACTATGTAGTATATGTCATTTTTGTTTAATAAAGATTTGTTGTTTTTAAAGAACAACGGCATTAAAAACTGCAGAGTCACTTTACATGGGAAACAATAATTCACACTCACCTGATCAAAGTCCAGATTTGTACTACTCTAATGTCTCTTCTTTGCGTTTCAAGGATCTCCGTTTCTCATTGCTCTCATGCAGTGGTTGTTTATCTGCTGCAGTCAGACACTGAAGGCCTGATTCAAACAGTTGAGTTGTGTCTGCTACTTGAAGTGTTTGATCATTGATTGCTCTGATGAACTTGTCCAGCAGAGGGAACTCTTGTCCTCTGTCCTGGGGCCGTCTTCATGAGAGCCATTTTCATATGAGGCTCATACGCCTCAAGACCAACTTCCTTGTTGGTGTCTGAGGAAGTGGTTTGTTACCTCCAACAGTATAGGTGGGTGGACACTTATCTCTCATTGTTTTATTTGATATAAAAGTAACTTTTTATGAATGTGATTTTGTCCCCAACAGTGCAGGGACGTGTTGCAAAACCAAGTTGTGTCACTGTCTGCATAATATCTATTCAGTACGTACCCTAAACCACACCACAGTTGTAGGCTTTGTGTTTTCAGGTTGCCCGTCCACACCTACATGTGTACGTCCCATCCTGGTGAACGCCTGAAGGAAATTTCAGATGTAACCTTTTTACAATCTGCAAAGATTTCTCTGCAAAAACAAAAACTAGAAAGTCAGTTCATGAAAGTAAAAGTCTGCAACTGGCTGCAGAGCATGAATAAATCCACCAGAGGTCTCAGAAACTCATGAACCAAATATGACACACTTGACTATAATACTTTTCTTCCACTGAACCTACAGCGGATATAAGAAGTCTAACCACAGCTGTGGAAGTTATTTCAGTGAGTCTAGCATTCAGCAGGTCTCTCTCTCTTCAGCTGTGGAGGGAAGTTTCATATTGATGATGAAAAGATATGAAGCTGAATCACAATTCTCAACAAGCTCTTAGACAGTGGACATCATTTATTGAACTGAACACCTCTCACCATCTCTCACAGTCTCACCATCAGTTTCTGGGAAGCAGCCAAAGCAGTCCTTGTGTAACATCGTTTCATATTCCACAGAAATAAAATTAAAAAACAGCAAAAGCAACAACTGGAACATAAACTGAAACATCTACTCCATACACTCCCTCGTCCTCAGTGAGCAGTGACCTCAGTGTCTTTATGTGAATTTTACAGTTGCAGAATAAATGAATAGCGCTTCAGTAGCTAAAGTTAAAACAGCTAAAGTTATATAAGCTCTTCAGCCAAAGTGCACAACAACACTATGGATTTTTTTCACAAATCCACTGCAGAGATCTTGCACATGAAACATCATTCCAAAAAGTGGTGTCATAAATTCTAATATGCACACAGTCTTCATCAGCATGCACTCCACCTCCATTATCAGGTTGATTTTTCGCCCAGTTCCTGGAAAGACAGTGAACAACACAATCACTGTTTATCTCTGAGACTAGAAACATTTATACAAGGTAGAAGAAAGTAAGGATTACAATAGGAACATCAAAATATTTTCATGAGTCCATGATCTGACCATGCAGCTCTTCATAGTATTTTAACTTAATTTAACTTGATAAAGAGTGAGATATTGTTCTCAGATGATGGTGGTGAATGAAACAAGGTGGTATAAGAAAGTAAAATCACAAGTCCAGATGAAGCCAAATGTTGGTTGAATTCTCCTCAGTGCTTTAATTAGAAATACTTTGTCATTATATCATATTTGTCCTTATAATATTTGAATGTGAAAACATGTCATATATGCCATGAGGTGTTGACAAGTTATTCTGTCTCCATGTGGCACCAAAAAATAAAACATTTTCTCCACCCACTGATTTCCACCAATTAAGTTGTTTCTGTATGATATTATTTGTGAATGAGAAGAATGTCATCTGGATATGTAAAAAAAAAATAAAAAAAATAAATAATTTGTTGATATTAGAAAGATGAAGACTTACTTCAGAGTCAGTGGAGTCCCATCAACCCATTTCCAGGTTCCTTCCACTTCTTTGTCATTCAAACCAATCCAAGTTTCTTTGTTGGTGATGTTAGAAACAAAAATCTGTTCAACATGAAAAATAATTAGTGCTGTAAAATAACGTACCTCAATCATTTAACACGTATCAGTGACTATACTTTTAAACGCAATAACAAACACACAGTACCTGTTCTCCAGAGCTGTCTATCACCACCAGATCTGCTCCTTTGTTTACACAGTCCTGTCTGCCTTGATCCCAGGATCCAGACTCCTTAGAGAGGAAATAACAGGAACCACTGAACATGTTCCATCCTGCAGGACATGTTTTCTCTGGAAGAAATATCGAACAAAACAGATTACAAATCAACCTCTCCATGAAGTTAGAGGCTTAAGTACGACTTTTTTAATGGTCATTCGAAAATTCTCACATACAACAAAACAGTTGCATTATGGAGTTTACCTCATCACTATGATGAATTATTTTGTTATTTTTTAGTCATTTGCAGTTTTCAAACCAGTGTACACAATATGGCTACCCAAGGCTACCTCCTGCCACAAAATGTTAACAAGGATTTTTTTTTAAATGCTGGGTGGCGTTACCACTGAGTATTTTAATAAACATGGAAATTTTAACATGTCCAAGACTCACTCAATTCAGACAAAGATAGAAGTTTTTTAGTCATCTCAGTCAGGTTGGCTTTCAGCAGGTCTCTCTCTTCAGTCATGGAGGAGAGTTTGTCGTTGCTGGTCTGGAGAAGCTCAGTCAGGTTGTCTTTGACAGCTGAATCATTTAACTTACGGTCTGAAATAAACAAACATACATGTTTCAGAAACAGAAATGACTTCATGGATTCAAAACTGAACACTTTTCAACCTATAGGACATTCCTTGACGTGAAACATAAAAAAAGAGACATTAGAAATTAACAAGTCCATGGGTTTTTAAATTTTGCATTGACCTTTTTCAACGATTGAGGATTTACAGGTGCAAGCAGAGTGTTACAGTCTTCATTTACCAAGTTTGATTTAAAAGCCAATAAAATACACTACTCACAATTAGTTGGGGGTATTGTTATTTATTTGAGTGCTTTTCCTGTTTGGTCTGAAATAAGTAAAACATTCCCTTTGATATTACTAATAATTTTCATTAGTTTAAATTGTATTACCCCCAAAATTTAGACAACAACAAGGATAGCCCCAAATAACAAAAATTGACAATGTCAGTAGCAGGTGTTTCCACCATTTGCTGCAATAACAGCTTGACAGCGACGTCTCATGCTCCTCACTAGCCTCATGATGTTGTTCTGAGGCAATGCGTTCCACTCTTCCACAAGTGCTACATGCAGTTGTGCCAGGTCACGTGGGGGTGGGGTACGATCATCCAGTCTCCGCTTCAGCTGGTCCCAGACGTGCTCTATGGGGTTCAGGTCAGGGGACATTGCTGGACATACCATATGAGGCACTCTGACTTCCTGAAGTCGAGCTGTGACAATTCTGGCACGATGTGGTGGAGCATTATCATCTATGAACAGAAAGTTGGGGGTGTGCTGGCAGAATTGGGGGATGATGATGTGTTCTATGATGTCTCTGAAGTAAGAAGAATGTGCAGTGACTGAGCCATCTTCAATAACCAGATCTGTTTTGCGCTGACTGGTGATGCCTGCCCAGACTGTTGCACCTCCTCCACCAAAGCAAACCCTGGGGACCACGTTGACCTTGGCGTATCATTCACCACGCCTTCTCCAGTAATGCTGACGACCATCACTTCTGTGTAAGGTGGCCCAACACTCATCACTGAACAGGACAGTAGACCACTGCTGCATTGTCCAGGTCACATGGTCTTGTGCCCACTGCAAACTTTCACGCCGGTGTCTTGCCGTCAGTGGAATCACCTGCAACGGTCATCTGGCATTCAAGCCAAAGCGTACCCCTCACATCTCATAAACTGGCCTGCAGGTGTGTGGCAGTTGCATAACAACGTCAAATCCAAAGACTTACTCTGTTCAGACAGACTTTCCAACTCTTTAGTCAGGTTGCTCAGCAGGTCTCTCTCTGCAGTCATGTTGTCTTTGATGGCAGAGAGCTCTGCAGCTGAATCACGTACTGAGCAATGATCTAAAACAGAGGTGCAAACTCATTTTAGCTTAGGGGCCACATACAGCCCAGTTTGCTCTCAAGCGGGCAAGATAAGTAAGTAAATTAGGACAATGTTTTAATTTAATAAACCATCTTTCCTAAGAAAATAAGCGCAATCTGGGCACACTGAAATATGCTGTTTGGTCCTGGTCTCAGTGCTATTTTCTGTCAATTTATCTCACTAAAACAGTGTCCATATTAGAGCTAACAGTTATTTTCATTTAAAAACTGCATTCTTCTATGAAATTTACACACTTTCAGGCCAGATCAGACCCTCTGATGGGCCGATTTTGGCCCATGAACCTGATGTTTGACAACTGTGACCTAAAAGCACAGAAGATCCCTTTGTAACAATGTTGTCCTAACAGCTCCAAAAAGTAACCAAAAGACAAGAAGGAAGGTGGTCATAATGTTATGCCTGATCAGTGTACACCAAGAGCTTCACTGACTGATCCTCTGTTAGACACATTGTCTGAAATCAGTTTGTCCATGTACAACATCTGTGACATTTCTATACATAAAAATATAAACGTGTTTAATATCTGTGATATGACAGTTTGACTGTGACTGGTCCATGTTAGTGAGTCACAGTCAGTGGAGGCTGGAGGCTCTGAGTGTTACAGGTTTAACTAATGAAAACCAGACTCACAGTGGACACCAAGGACAATGAGCCCAGCCAACAGGAGAACACTCAGCAGTCCCAGAAAGACAGTAACACCTAAATATGAACTCTTCTCAGAGCTCCTTGGACCTGAACAGAGAAAACAACAGTGAGACCAACAAAGTCTACAACAGTAAAAATGACAGATGATAAAATATCTCTATTCTCCTCTCTGTCAGATTGTTCTCACCTGAGTGATTTGATGAATCTTTTGGGTTGACGGGTTTGACTTCTTCAATGTTAACATAAATTTCCTCCATTGATCTTAAGGATGTAGATTATTTCCTAAATGATTTCTGCTCTCTGAATCATTGACGTTCATATAAACTATGAAACCATTCTGGGTTTCAGTTCATTTATCTCTTAAAAAAAAAATCAACATTCAAGGAAGTCACGTGTTGAAGAGATAATTATTATGCAGTCACTTGTCAGTTCATTAGCTACACTAGTGAAAACAGTTCTGCTCTAAATCTTATCTTCATGAAGGTTATGGAATTCAGCATTTGTCTAAAATGAAATGGAGCTGTCAGCTGTGTGAGTTTGACACATGCTTCTATTAGCCTATTTTAAGAAGGATCAATTCTATCTGAACTTTTGCACATTTCAGCAAATTACAACCTATGCAATGCCACTGACAAAGTGACACATTGAAAATGTTGTCATCATGACAATTTTTAACATGCCACTGATAGTGATCTTGCATTTTTCTTCTGCGAACTGACCAGTGTGCTAATATGAAAAAAACTTCACACTCTGTTCACATGGAAACAATAAACAGAGGTTAAACTGTTGCACCAGTTATGTTTCTCACAGACCGTAGGAGCAACATGTGAAGCACCATGAGTGAACATTTTGTCACAATGATTAGGCCCAGTATAAAAGATATCGTTTAGAATCAAAGTAATTTACTTATTAAAGGATGTAAATAAGATTCCTGAGTGGAGAATGTTTCAGCTGGAAGTGGGCAACAGAGTCAAACCTCACACAGAGGTAGAACTGCACCACCCCTACCTACTGTTAATTCAAGCTCTTTCAT
The DNA here is from genome assembly GCA_005024645.1 of Planiliza haematocheilus. NCBI lineage: Eukaryota > Metazoa > Chordata > Actinopteri > Mugiliformes > Mugilidae > Planiliza > Planiliza haematocheilus. The sequence goes on along the minus strand of SRSE01000170.1, from coordinate 7,980 downwards.
CAACAATATCTTGTGTAAGATTTTGTCAGGGGCCCTTCTTTAAACTATGACAAACAATGGCACAAGTCCGAGGCTTTGGCAAGTGTTCTAGCCCTTTTGGGTAAAAGACAGGAAGTAGAAGTGGGACTTGACTTTTTTTTTTTTTTTTTTTCAAACTCACAGATGTGCTGTCATTTGTCACTTCTGGGGTTTTGGCCTAAATACAGTCAATGCTTCTGACAGGCAACATGGTGGACACCAGTGACCATAAATGGAGTGGTCTCCAAAAACAAACATTAGGAGTGACGCAGAGATAGACAGATGGCTGGTAAATATTTGTTTTAACACTGAAGATATTTGAGGAGTCTGTCAAACTAAACCAAGACGTTAGTGTCAGGTAACCTGAATGACCGCTAATGGCATGTGGCTGTGTTTATTGATGGCCAATCGAGGCTTTGTTGAAGCTTCCACACTTGATTAAAGAAATGGTTCATTACTAGAGGCTTCATTGACACATTGCTCTGTTAGGACATCTAGTGGATAATAAAATGTAATGCAATTGAGACGTGTCATTTATTGGTTCATGCTTGTATGGGATTTGATTTGCCATGCACATTCTGACTACACTTCATAGTTGTTTGGTTTCAAGCTGGCACAATAAAGCCAATAGCTTTAAAGATGTTGACTAGTGGGAGTTCAGTACAGTAGAAATGTGAATGTAAATTTGATCTTATTTCAAATGAGTATAATGAGAAAAATATTACTTTGTCAGGATTGAAACCCAAATGTTTTACTAGAGACTCATTTTCTTGATGGACCACAGGTTCCAATTATAGCATTTGTGGTGTAATGTCAGCTACCACACTCCATGAGTCTTCATTATGGGCATGTTACAGTGTTTACATTAACTCTTTTTATTTGCTCCCAATGGTATGGATTTTGTTCAAGGCCCTTGCCTCTCCCACCGATGTCAAGGACTCCAGCTCTGGCCCTACCACAGAGGTCACATCTGTATCAGTTTGTCCAGCTGTGAGGTGTTCTCCAGTGCTGCTTCCCCAGGACACCACAGTGTAGAAGAAGGTGATAGTCTGGTAAAGCATGTCCAGCAGCTTTCGGCAGTTAATAACCTTAACCTCCTGATGAAACTGAGATGGCTTTGACCAAAGAGCCGAGACAAGCAACCCAGTCACAGGTTTTCGATGGCAAATTAAGCAGTAAAGTGGTTTATGCATCACTAATCACGAAATCAACTGCTTCATGAGCTAACGCGCACATGTTGGAACCTTGTGTGTCAGAGGACCATCAGTAGCTGTGTTGCATCAGATACATTAGCGACTGAACTTAACGAAACTCACCCCGGGCTAACACAACATATGCTAAGCTGATAAATCATGTCTAACATTTGGATGTTACTTGAATCTGAAGTTTTGGCATGTTTGGCATTTGGCAAGTTTTGACATCTGTGCGTGAGCTGAATTTGAAGAGTTCATGCAGCAAGACAACGACCCCAAGAACACAAGTTGTCCTACAAAATAATCGTTAAAAAAAAAAAAAAAAAAGAACAAAACTAATGTTTATGTCAGGGTTTACAGGGTGAGGTAGGACCCAAACGATGACGCGGGAATAGGCAAAAACATGACTTTAATTAAACTAAAAGTAAGTAGGCGCAAGAGGCGGGAGATCCAAAATCACATCAAAACCATAAAAAAAAAAAAAGGACAACATTGCAGGACAAGACTAGAGCTTGAAAACATAGGGAACACTGGAGGACCTCTGCAGAGAAACGTATGACATGACAGGAAATTCAAAACATGAAACAAGAACGAAGCTCAAAACATGAACGCAGGAAACGTAGAACCACGACAGTACCGGGATGGGAGCACAAGGATTAGGAGTGAATGTCAACCTGGGAGCTGGGACAGGAGTACAAGGAGCAGAAGTGGAGGTCCTCCTGAAAGCTGGGATAGGAGCACAAGGAGTAAGAGCAAAGGCAAACCTGAGAGCGGGAACTGGAGCAAGTGCGGAGGCCTTCCTGGGAGTTGGGATTGGAGCATGAGGAGCAGGTCGCTGGAGGGTGGCTAGACGGTGGCCAGCAGGCCAGGGGAACCACCAGCATGTGGCCGGCAGATGGGGTCACCAGAGGCTGCCGGCCTGCATGCCTGCATCCATGAGGGCCTTACCTCCCTGTTGGGGCCCTCATGGCTAAGCGTAGCCCGCCTTTTATCCTCCTTCTCGTCAAAAGGAAAACAGTCCGCTGGGTCCATTCATGGTTATGTCATCCTCTCAGGTTTTTCAGGGTGAGGTAGGACCCAAACACTGGACACCCGGCCATGAGGCAGGAGTAGGCAAAGAAATTAATTTAAGTAAACGTAACAAGGCGCTGCATGAGGCAGGAGATCCAAAAACAAAAATCAAAACCTTCAAAAAAGACAAGAACATAACAGGAAAAGAATAGAGCTTGAAAACACAAGGAATGCAGAGAAACAGTACAGAGGACAAAGGCAAAGGCAGGACTATATATACACAAGGACAGAGGAGACACAGGTGAAAACAACCAGGGCAGGGCAGACAATCACACAGGTGGGAAATAACAGGACCGGAAGAAGACAAGACAGGAAACAAGGAAAAACTTAACAAAATAAAACAGGAAACATGAAAGAAGCTCAAAACATGGACACAGGTTCAGATCAGATCACATCAGATAACGAAAACTAGGACTCACCTACTTTTGCAACTCACAGATGTGTAATATTAGCCAATTTTCCTGAAAGAACAAAGTAGGAAAGAGTTTTAAGACAGCCATGTAAATGACACTTTGACTAGAGGTATGTAGTTTTGGTTTTATAAAGATTTGTTGTTTGTAAAGAACAACAGAACTGTATAGTCACTTTACATGGGAAATAATAATTCACACTCATCTGATCAAAGTCCAGATTTGTACTACTCTAATGTCTCTTCCTTGTGTTTCAGGGATCTCCGTTTCTCATTGCTCTCCTGCAGTGGTTGTTTATCTGCTGCAGTCAGACACTGAAGAAATGATTCAAACAGTTGAGTTGTGTCTGCTACTTGAAGTGTTTGATCATTGATTGCTCTGATGAACTTGTCCAGCAGAGGGAACTCTTGTCCTCTGTCCTGGGGCCGTCTTCATGAGAGACATTTTCATGTGAGGCTCATACGCCTCAAGACCAACTTCCTTGTTGGTGTCTGGGGAAGTGGTTTGTTACCTCCAACAGTATAGGTGTGTGATCACTCGAATGCCTCTCAGGTCTGTGAATATTTAATTTGATATAAAAATAACCTGTGAAAAAATTTACTTGTGAGTTGTGTCACTGTCTGCATAATATCTATTCAGTACGTACCTTAAACCACACCACAGCTGTAGGCTTTGTGTTTCCAGGTTGCCCGTCCACACCTACATGTGTACGTCCCATCCTGGTGAACACCTGAAGGACATTTCAGACATAACCTGTTCATAATTTGCAAAGATTTCTCTGAAAATACAAGAACTAGAAAGTCAGTCCATGAAAGCAAAAGTCTGCAACTGGCTGCAGAGCATGAATAAATCCACCAGAGGTCTCAGAAACTCATGAAACAAACATGACACACTTGACTTTGTAGAGTGAAATACCTGAACCTACAGTGGATATGAGATGTCTAACCCCAGCTGTTGAAGTTATTTCAGTGAGTCTAGCATTCAGCAGGTCTCTCTCTCTTCAGCTGTGGAGGGAAGTTTCATATTGATGGTGAAAAGATATGAAGCTGAATCAAAACTAGCATCAATCTCCTTTATTGAACTGAACACCTCTCACCATCTCTCACAGTCTCACCATCAGTTTCTGGGAAGCAGCCAAAGCAGTCCTTGTGTAACATCGTTTCATATTCCACAGAAATAAAATAAAAACAGCAAAAGCAACAAGTGGAACATAAACTGAAACATCTACTCCATACACTCCCTCATCCTCAGTGAGCAAACTCAAAATGAAATACAGTTCAAAATATCACAACATCACCTTTGGTTCCACATATTCCTGAACTCTGTTACTGGACTTCCTCCCTCAGACAGTAACACTGTGTCCTCTCTGCTGTTGAAGTCAGCCTCTCTGGACTAGATGCTGATACTTGGACATCATGTAAAACCACACAGTTGATCCCAGGAAATGGGGTTTAATTCAAAACAATCTGCTTTGGATAATTCATTTAAATGTTATATATATGATAAGTGAGTTATTTTTGTCTATAGGTGAATTTCACAGTTGCAGAATAAATGAATAGTGCTTCAGTAGCTAAAGTTAAAACATTGGTAAATATCAGATCTTCAAGCAAAGTGTACAACAACGTTATGGCATTTTTTCACAAATCCACTGCAGAGATCTTGTACATGGATAATCATTCCATGTCCTGTCTTCAATGCTGATATGCACACAGTCCTCTTCACCCCACTCTGAGACTCCACCTCCATTATCAGGTTGATTTGTCCCCCAGTACCTGAAAGTTAAGTGAACAACACAATCACTAAACTGTTTTTCTTTGACAAAAGAATCACTCTTGATAAAGAGTGAGATATTGTTCTCAGATGATGGTGGTGAATGAAACAAGGTGGTATAAGAAAGTAAAATCACAACTACCGATGAAGCGATTTGAATGTGATAACATATCATATATGCCATAAGTTATTAAAAGGTTATTCTGAAAAATAATTTTCTCCACCCATTGATTTGCACTAGTGATATCATTTCTGCATTATTTGTGAATGAGAGGAATGTCATTTGGAAATGTAATAAAAAAAATGTTGATATTAGACCATAATAAAGACTTAGGCTACTTCAGAGTCAGTGGAGTCCCATCAACCCATTTCCAGGTTCCTTCCTCTTCTCTGTCATTCAAACCAATCCAAGAGTGTTTCTTGGTGAAGCCAGACAGAAACATCTGTTCAACATGAAAAATATTTTAGTGTTGCACTACACATAAAATGTAATGTACACAACATACAATAAGCAGTTATCATGTATGAATGACTACACTTTAGGGCTGTAACGGTACACACAAGTCACAGTTCGGTACAGGCTGGTAACTTGGTAACTTCATTCAACGGGAACATACGGGAACGGGAACATTTGCAATATTGTCAAAAAAAATCAAACACATATTTCAAATATTATCAAAACTTAAAATCTCTTGAAAGTATTACAAAATGAATAATGATGTCTCCAGCGACGTAGTGCACCTCTGCGATAGTCTTTGTCCATTACATCAGTCGTGTGCCATCTGCGTTATGTTGCACCGGGAAACCAAAGTGTTCTCCACTACTTTACTTCTTCGTCTGTTTTTCGTCTTCCGTAGGCTACTAACGTTTGCTGGCAGCTTTTAGGCTCATTATCGCCAAATGGGTTTAAGTGAGGACACGACTTTTTCTTTTTTTATACGCTATGCACTCAGACGTATTTTGACTACGAGACCGAACCGTGACGCCCGTACCGTGACACCGCGGGACGACTATACCGTTACACCCCTACCACACCTGTAAAAACAATAACAAATAAACAGAAGGCTACCTGTTCTTCAGAGCTGTCTATCACCACCAGATCTGCTCCTCTGTCTCTACAGTCCTGTCTGCTTTGATTCCAGGGAGCAAACTCCTTGGAGCGGTAGTAACAGGAACCACTGAACATTTTCCATCCTGCAGGACATGTTTTATCTTGAAGAAACATCGAACAAGACACATAAGTTAGCTGTATAGATGACCACTGACTATTTGACCATTTGAAGCACCTGTAACAATATTAATTGTTGTCTTTCTATTTTGTTTTCAAGTTTATCAGGCACACAAGCATTATTATTATTATTATTATTATTATTATTATTATGATTATTATATAATCAATAAATTATTATTATTATTATTATTATTATGACTATTATATAATCATAATAATAATAATAATAATAATAATAATAATAATAATAATAATAATAATAATAATGGAAATTGTTCATTTCTTACAATTATATTCAACTACAAAATATGAAGCCAGAAACCAGGTAGATGAACCACTAAGTACTCATAAAACATGTTCATCAACAAACAACAATAATAAACTTTAATACGTCCAAAGACTCACTCTGTTCAGACAAACGGCGAAGTTCTTCCAACTGTTCAGTCATTTTAGTGAGTTTACTGTTCAGCAGGTTTCTCTCTTCAGTCCTGGAGGAGAGTTCATTGTTTAGCAGGTCTCTCTCTTCAGTCGTGGAGGAGAGTTTGTCGTTGCTGGTCTGGATAAACTCAGTCAGGCTGTATTTGACGGCAGAGAGCTCTGCAGCTGAGTTGTCATCTGAAATAAATTAAGACATGAAGAAATAAATACATTTTCTTTCCAAAAAGTAATAAATTATGTTCATTACAACTGCTACAAATGAAGATTTTTTTTCATTAAAATAATTTACTGATTGTTCCTTAATAGCCATGATGTTTATTCAAACTATTGTATATATATTTTCTCTCTTGCTCTATCGCTCTCTAAATAAATAAACTTTCTTTCCAGTAATGTTCATTACAGCTGCTACAAATTAAGATTTTCATTAATTTATTGGTTACTTAATATTTAATGATACTATTTACAACATTTATATTCATTCTGTGTCCCTAATCAGGGACAGTGTTGTCCAAACTGTTACAGCAGCAAATACAAATATATATGTATATATATATATAGTATATGTATGTATTATAAGCATATTAAAAGTGACTAAAAGACAAGAAGAAAAAGATAAAAATTAAAAGAAAAGAAAAATGAGAAAGAAGACAATTACAGAAAAGGCAGAATGACATATAATTTAAACCACATAATAATTCAGCCTCTATGCTACTAGAGACCTCAGAATGATTTAGTTGTGAATGAGGAAGTATTACTGCTGGTAACTTGAAATTGTTCGCACTGTTTGAATTTTGAGGTTTTCAGACGATGTTCAGTTTTTCACATTTGATTTAAATGGGCTCATGTCATTCAAAAGAACAGTCTATTAGGATATTATATACAATTAGATCTTCACTAACTGATCCACTGTCAGAGACAAAGCTGCATGGGTAGTTAAAATCAGAGAGAGAGAAATAAAACAGAAATCTGTGTTCATACACATGTGCTGACCTTCAGTTTGTTTGTGAACAACATCTGTGGCTTTTGTCTACATAAAAAAATAATAACTGACTGTGACTGGTCCATGTTAGTGAGTCACAGTCAGTGGAGGCTGGAGGCTCTGAGTGTTAGAGGTTAATTTATGAAAAACCAGACTCACAGAGGACACCAAGGACCATGATCCCAACCAACAGGAAAACACTCAGCAGTCCCAGAAAGACAGTAACACCTACACTGTAACACCTCTCAGAGATTCTTGGACCTGAACAGAGAAAACACCAGTGAAACCAACAAAGTCTACAACAGTAAAAATGACAGATGATAAAATACATCTATTCATCTCTCTGTCTCTTCTTACCTGTGTGATTTGATAATGTTTGGGTTGAAATGTTCATCAAATGCATTTCCTCCATTGCTGGTAATGATACAGACTACTTCCTAGAAGATCTTTGCTTTACAGGCAGCAGTGCATTGAATATAAACCGTGAGACAGCTATTGGTGTTATTTCAACTTGTGAGGAAGTCACATGATATAGAGATGGTTAATGACAGGAAATGATCTTCAGCTGAAACAGGATTTTATTAATGTTGGAGTTTTGTAATGTCACAAGAATAGAAGCTGAATTTGATTTTGTCTTTCAGCTCAGTTTTATAAAAGAAAACTTTCTTGAACTAGATAGACGATACAGATCCTACTTTTCACAAGCCTTCTGAAATATCGTATTTAAAATGATAATTCTAGGGGCACTGATGGGACTGGTGACTCATGAGTCGGACAGATTCATGTGTTTTTATTAATGTCTTAGTTCTCACACAGAGAAAAACTAAAAGTCAATCCAGTCAAGAGATGAGAATGTTTTTAAAAATCTTC